>JAKCOX010000047.1:3135450-4618653 GCA_022605575.1 Laterallus jamaicensis coturniculus
AATATAAGCTTCTTTCTCATCCGGGATCCAAGCTCGCTTCTTTCCTGGAGGAGAAAGGAGAGGGGAAAGTGAAAAGGGGAAAAGTGAAAAGGAAGGCAGGGGAAGGCAAGGGGGAAAGGGAAGGAGAGAGGGAAGGAGAGAGGAGAGAGGAGAGAGGAGAGAGGGGAGAGGGGAGAGGGGAGAGGGGAGAGGGGAGAGGGGAGAGGGGAGAGGGGAGAGGGGAGAGGGAGAGGGAGGAGGAGGAGGGAGAGGAGAGGAGAGGAGAGGAGAGGAGAGGAGAGGAGAGGAGGGAGAGGGAGAGGAGAGGAGAGGAGAGGAGAGGAGAGGAGAGGAGAGGAGAGGAGAGGAGAGGAGAGGAGAGGAGAGGAGAGGAGAGGAGAGGAGAGGAGAGGAGAGAGGAGAGGAGAGGAGAGGAGAGGAGAGGAGAGGAGAGAGGAGAGGAGAGGAGAGGAGAGGAGAGGAGAGGAGAGGAGAGGAGAGGAGAGGAGAGGAGAGGAGAGGAGAGGAGAGGAGAGGAGAGGGAAAGGGAAGGGAAGGGAAGGGAAGGGAAGGGAAGGGGAAGGGAAGGGAAGGGAAGGGAAGGGAAGGGAAGGGAAGGGAAGGAAGGAAGAAGGAAAGGAAAGGAAAGGAAAGGAAAGGAAAGGAAAGGAAAGGAAAGGAAAGGAAAGGAAAGGAAAGGAAAGGAAAGGAAAGGAAAGGAAAGGAAAGGAAAGGAAGGAAAGGAAAGGGAAAGGAAAGGAAAGGAAAGGAAAGGAAAGGAAAGGAAAGGAAAGGAAAGGCAAGGCACAAAACTGGTTGAAATGTAGGAAACCATTTGAAATTGTCAACTGAAAGCCACATGAATGAGTGCAATAACAGGGAAGAACAGTGGTTTTTCCTTCCTACATTCTAGTTCATAGGATTTCTTTGTCTTCTTCAAGTTTGGCAGCTGTTTCTTTGCCAGGGTCAACTTTTAGCCTGGCAGAAATCTGCTGCTTCATGCATGCTTGCACTCAGACTGTCATGAAAAAAGGACAATGAGAAGAAGCAAAGCTCTCCTCATTTGCTGAGCTGGGCACTGGAGCCTGAGCATGGTGAGCAGTGGTACAGCAGGGTGACTGGCACAGAGCAGACACCTCCAAAACAAAACAGAGCTGGAGGAGGCTTTGACTCCAGTCCCCCTGCCCATGTCCCTCAGCCCTGCTGCCCCTCAGGGTCGGGGGAGATGAAGGGCGACCTCCACCTGCACCTCAACAAACAAGGGAAAAGCCATAAACTTGCTTTCCCTACTTCTGAGATCTTCCTGTCCCCCAGGGTGGTGGGGCAGTTCTGCAGCACCAGGAGGAGCAGCACTGGGAAAGGGATGGGGATGGACTCCAAAGAGAGCCGTGGCCATGGGGCTGGCTGGCTGGGGTCTTACCATCGAAGGGGATTGTCTGAAGCTTCAGCTGCTCTGTGTAGCTTTTCCGGAGGTACTCAGCAGCCTCCCCAAACTCGCTCATGTCCAGCATAGACATCTTGCTCGGCTGGAGGAAGACTGGGCAGCAGTGAAGGAAGAGTGAAAGACACCTGAACGCTGAAGGGAGGGAAGGGACAAGGAGTCATTGCATGGGGAAAGCACCCACTGCTCCACTGCTGACCAAGAACAACACAGTCACCAAACACACTTTTAGAGAGTGAGAGAAGACAGCAACAACAATGTTAGCTCATAATAACCATAATAACTAGACAATTAACGACCACTTTCCCTTCTGCTGCTATCAGCCCCGCACTACAAGTCCCAGCTGGGTGAGCTGGCGTGGCTTTGGTGTCAAAATCCACGTTTGCATTTTAGGCATTGCTAGAGATTGTCCACAACACCCCTTTCCTGATAACCTCAGCTCAGACAGACCTGGTGGAGCCCTGGTACCCTCCCGCAAAACCTTTGGAGAGATCTGGATCCGTTTTGCAGAGCAATATTGCAGGAAGACGAAAGGAAAACTGGAGGAATTATCCCTGGGAAGACCCCTTCTAGAAGATCACTGTGGCAGCTGCTCAGAAAAGCACTTTTACAATAGCCCTTCCTAATACCCATCTAATGCAGCATCACGCAGCGGAGCTCCGAAATGCCACAGCCATCACGAACGTAGCCACCAGTGACAGCCACCAACCTCAGCAAAAATGCTCTGGATCCAGGTCTGCCCCACCCTCCCCAGTACCAGCAGTCAGTCCCTGTCCTCTGGGAACATCCACCCTGCCGAGGTGAAGCGGGTTAGTAGCAGAGGAGGAGCGCACACGCGGACATGCTCTTTCTTACTGACCTCACGGGAGGGCTGAGTGGCTGCGTGCGTGCAGCAAAGCCCCCTTTTTATTGTGTCTGTCAAGGTCAGAGTGGGAAAAGATATGTCAGAAATTCCCATGTGTCATGTCCACACAGCTCCATTGGTGCTGCTGTCCCACTGCCCGGACAGACACAAAAGGCAAACTTCACTTTTATCTCTCTGCAAAGGCAGCCTGGTTATTTTTATTCCTGCATTGTCCAGTGAGTACAAAGGCAGAGCCAGAGACTCCAGCTCAGGGAGGCAGGGCAGCTCCCCAAGCCTGCCCTCACTGCCTGCTCTGGCAGGGAATGGAGGAGCCAGAGCTTCCCTGATTCCTCCTGCACCTGAGCAGTCGGTCCTCCTGCTTCTTCTCCGCACCCCGGCAGGAGAGCTGCTGCCTGCGGGGATCTGTGTGGCTGCTGGAGCATCCCAGCCTCTCACTCAGCTCTGGTTCAGCCTCCCCCCAGATGGACTGCCTGGGAGTGGGGAACCAGGGAAGGACTTTGGGGCTTGGTCTCTGCTACCCCCCTTGTCTTCTCAAAGGGTTCGGCTTCTTCCCCAAGGCACACCAGCTCCTGCCCATCAAACACCAAACCCCACAAACATCAGAATTTTCTCTTCTGGTGAGAGGTAACTGAAACCTGATGGTTTTGTCAGAAGGGTTGATGCTCCCAGGAGCTATAGCAGTCCATGGGCAGCCCCAGGGACAGGAACATTGCTGAGCAGGGAAGCTTGAGCCCCCTGCTCAGTCTTGCTGCTCTGGATGGGCTCTGCCCGTGGCAAGCTCTGCCCAGCAGTAAACCCCCAGGTCCTGCTCCCAGAACTCTTGTCTGGGGAGCTTGGTTCATGGCTAGATCAGATCAGAGATCTCTCTACAGAGAGGCTTCTGGGTTCCCTTCACACTGTTTGACATGGGAGCACCCAAAGGCACCACATGCACTGCAGTGACCACTGCACAGAGCTCCATCCGGGCAGCACCACCATGGGCTGTGTGAGGTGGGAACAGGACCCAGCAGCAGGCAGCCAGACCCAGCCCTGTGCCACAGGGATTTCTGTGCCAGGCTCCAGGAAAAGCCATTTCAGTCACTGGTATCTGACACAGAGTGAGGTCTCTGTTCCCAGAGCTGGCAGTGGTGCTGCCTCCCTAAAGGACCCCCATGCCTGTCCACCCAACACTCTGCTCCTCTCTTTGCCTTTGCTTTGGTGCATTTAAAAAGCAAAGTGGGGCTGGGTGCTTTTTGTGCATCCCCTCTCCTGCACCCAGCCAGGATGTGTGGATGTCAAGGGCAGGACTGGCACACACCTTCCCCAGGGCAAAGGACCCCACAGAGCAGCCCAGAGATCACAGTGGGGATGGGATGCCCTGCCAGGGTGGGCTTCTGCAGCTCAGCTCCCCAGGGAACGTGGGTGGTCCTCTCTCTGCAGCACTGCTCTGCTCCTTCCCAGACATGAAGACACTCATTAGCTTAACAGGAGCTGGGTGACTTGGGAGCCCTATGTGCATGTGCAGGGAAGGGCAGCATCTGGCCCCCTAGATGGTCTGGGTGGATGCTGGGTGGCTGCATCCCCCCTCCTTGGCTGGGGGGTGCCTTAGTGCCATACCACCTCTTGGCTCCTCAGTTGTGTAGTCATGTACTGGGGACACAGAAATAGCCCCCCCAAGGTGATACTGGAGAACCAGGCCTGTGGCTGCAGGGTTTTGCTATTCCCCATTCAGTACCCCTCACACCCCAAGGTGATGTGAGGTTGTTGTATCCTCCTGAGAGTAGGGGAAACTGAGGCAAGGTGTGATTAAAGATTAGCAGTTCTGTGCCCAGGTTGGATGTGGCATGGCCTCTGCCACAGCCACAACAGCAGCACCAGGAGCTGCTTAGGGCATGTGTCTTCAGGCTGGGCACACAGCCCAGGTTGCAGAGAGATCTTTGCAGCCCCAGAACCTGCCCTGAACCTAAGCCAGGCACTGGAAGTTGGGGTCTGGTGCAGCCCCAGCAGTGGTCAGTCCTTCATCCAGCGCACAGGCATGCTTTGCTGTTACACCCCATGAGTCTGGGTTCCCAGTGCTGTCTCCCTGACATCCCCTTGACAAGCTGGCCCTCTGCCCTCCCACCTGCTTTGGAGCAAAGCCTGGGAGATTCATGGGATGGAGGAGGACTCCAGACCTGTTCCCTGTGGCTTGAGCCCCAGCAGAGATGATAGCTGGGCCCAGGGGTGGGTTGATACTGCCTTCACTAGCTGCATGGTATAATGTAAGGGCTTTGCATGGTGCCAGCCTTCCCCATGGATCAAAATGCTCCCATGGAGGAGAGCCTGTAGCATGGGAAAGGTGACTTTCAGCACAGCAGGAAGCCCCCATCTCCACGCCCCGTGTGGGTGCTCTCTCACCAGGCTGGTGTTCAGAAGCTCAGGTCTTCACCAGGATTTGGCAGAAGCTGGTGCAGATCTGGATTCTGTGGGTGTGTCTACTGCAGCTCTTCTGGGGAGAACACCACGGGGACACCAGTCCTGAGATGACAGAGGTGCTCATCCTTGCTGAGACAGCAGAGTTTCAGAGCCCTGAAGAGCAATGGGTGCTGCTGGACCACAGGTCCCTCTGAGGTAACACTGGTGGTCTTCTGCCTCCCTGTGCTGGGCTGGGAGTCAGGTTTCCACCCACACGCTGGAGGGACCCGAGGCCTTTGGTGGGTCCAGTGCCAAGTACCTTTGCCAGGAGCGTCCCAGCAGTGGGACGAGCTCTCTGCCCAGACCTACCAGCTGGCCCAGCCTCACACATTCTTCTCAGGGCATGTACTCCTCTCGTGCCCTGCTCACCCCCTCCCCTGCCTTATCTTTAAAGCAATTTTATTTTCGGAGATTCCTTCTGCAGTTCCTTCTGTTTGCCCTAGTTTCTTTCCCTCTTTGAAGAGGTTCCAGCAGGACCCATCAAAGGCTGAGCAGAGCTGTAGAAGGGGAGATGTGGAATGGTTGCTCCAGCAGCTGCTGAGCTGTGCTTCCTCTAGGTTCGGGCGGTTTCGGCTGGGGTTTCTGATGTGGTTTTCAGGGTGGTAGGAAGCTCATCCTCATGTTGCTGGCAAGGCCTGAGCTCTGTCCTGCTCAGACAGGTGTGACAAGGCATCTTCAGCAGGGAAGTGGCCTCAGAGGACTCCTATGGACCTCCAGCAGCAGCCCAAGGGCGCAGCGAGGAGCTGTGAGGAGCTGTGGGGAGCTGTGGGGAGCTGTGAGGAGCTATGAGGAGCCCAGGCTGTAGTCTGAGTGGAGGGGAGTTTGCTTTAGGTGGCTACTGCCCAAAGCAAACAGTCTGCCCAAATATCCCATCAGCCCTGTGCAACCATCCTCAGCAGTGGCAGACCACTGAGGCACCCCTGTTCTTTCCCCCATAGTTTTGTGCTTGATGTTGGTGTCCCACAGAAGAGGATGGGGTTCCTCAGCCATGCCCTCATGGGGCAGGAAACCACCAGCACCAGACTGCAGAGCTGCCACCTCAATGAGCACACTGTGGTCACATTGGCTCCCACCCAGCTCCAGAGAGCCAGGAAGGTGCCAGGGGCTCAGCCACCCTCTCTGGAGAAGCCCCCCAGCTGCCCCCCAGCCCTCAGGAGGAATGTCTCCCATTAGCAGGCTCTGATAAGTGGCAGGAAGGAGAATTACTCAACGTGTCAGGCTGTTCACTAGAGGTTTCCACGCTTAACATACCCCTGCTATCAGCTCCCTGAAATGCACTGGGGGGGGCAGGGGGGTGCGGAGGCGGCTGATTAGATAAAGACAATCTGCAGAGGGGCTATTTCAGGCATATTTCCATGGAGCAAGAATGCCTGCTTGTGAGACAGGCAGAGGTGACAGGCCAGCGCTGCCACCCCACAGCGTCCCTCTGGCTCAGCCTGGCCCTGCCAGGCTCCCTCCAAAGCAGCCCCGAAATCCTCACAGCCCCACCTCACCAGGGGAGAGAGCCAGCAGGCACCAGCACAGCTTTCTGTGCACCCCTCGATGTCAGCAGGAGATGGGTGCAGCAGCAATGCCACCACAAGGTTACCTCGAAGGGCAGGTGCTCCCATGGGGCTTGGGATGGGGTTACCACTGGATCCCCTCATCTCACAGCTCCCTGGGGACTTCCCAGCATGAATGCTGTGGATGTCCAACCCTGAGACCAGAGGTGGTCTGTCTCTCCTGATCTGGCTGTCCTTTGGCTGGGGGTGAGGTGCTGCCTCCTGAACATGAACATGCACAAAGCTGCTGCTGCCTCAGTGCAGTGGTACACCCCTTGCCATGGCATGAGGCCTGGCCAGCATGGACATGCTGGTGGCTGAACTCCTGGGTGCTGTGCTTACACAGCGTGGAGGAAGTCTCCAAAATGAGTCTCAGGATTGAGAAAGGGCCTGGAAGAAACGTGAGGGAGGAAATTAGTGGCCAAAGTTAGAGAGTGAGATGCTGGGAAGGTCACGCACAGGCGTGGAGACAGCAAGATCACTTGGGAATTGGGAAAATTGGTGAGGTTTTGTTAGTTTGCTTTGAATTTACCAGCTTTGAGGTTCAAGGGGTTTTCTTCTGGGGACTGGCACCATAAAGCAGCTGTTCAGGAATGGAGGTTGCACTGAGCACTGCGAACATCACAGGAATGTGTGAGCCCTTGGTGAAGATGCTTGAGGTTTTGGCAATGCCCTTCAAAACAATGAGACAGAAGAGAATCTTGCCCTGCTCATTTGAATACTTAATAGCACCTTGATTGCAGCTGGCCTGCCTGGACAGACCCTGGCACACAGCAGCTCCTGGAAATCATGGCCCAGACCTGCCTTGGAGACCTCAAGGAAAGCACAGAACTGGAGCAGAACCAGAGGTGCTTATCCTTGCTGAGACAGCAGAGTTTCAGAGCCCTGAAGAGCAATGGGTGCTGCTGGACCACAGGTCCCTCTGAGGTAACACTGGTGGTCTTCTGCCTCCCTGTGCTGGGCTGGGAGTCAGGTTTCCACCCCCACGCTGGAGGGACCCGAGGCCTTTGGCGGGTCCGGTGCCAAGTACCTTTGCCAGGAGTGGGATGAGCTCTCAGCCTGCTCAGAACATGTGTCCCAGGGTGAGGTTCTGCCACTCCACGTGCAGGATCAGGCCCTAGCTGTTCCAGATTTACACTGGTTTTCATCTGCTTTGAGATGTGGGCACACAAGTTTGGGTAGTGGCCTGCACACACCCCAAGCTGACACAACCAGCCAGTAGCAGAGTGGTCCCTGGGACAGCCCCAACACAGTCCCCTGCCCTCTCCACTCCTCATGCACCTTCTCCTTTGCTCCACAGAAACCTAGACTTGGCCCATGATGAGAAGATAAGCTGATGGGAGTGGCTGTGCTGGGCTGGGACCTGCTGCTTGGATATAGCGGTTGTTTCCTTGGCCTGGCAAAGGCCATAGTTTGCTCTCCTGGCCCGTTGGCCCAGCTTTCTGCTCACTGTGGGTTCAGATGCTGCTCAGCTTGTCCTCCCAACTGCACTCAGTCATCAAGCCTCAAATTAGATCCAACTCAGCTTATTTTATTACAAGGGACATCTGTTCAAGATGGAGCAGCAATAGATGTGGGTGTTCTTGATGGGATCTGGTAGGCTTGGACCTTTCTCAAGACTGGCTGTCACCTAGGAGGGAGGAATATTCCTGTATGTCCCCACATCATGACAGGAAACCTTCTCACCTGGCTATGGCCCACAGGGCAAGATGGGCTTTCCTTTCTCTGAACGGCAGCGGTCTCTAGTTTGGATTCACCCTGGTGGGATGTCATCTTGCAGACAGCAGCCTTCCCCTACAACATGTCCCCTGTCCTAAGCAAGGCTCTGTCCCATGGCATTTGGGTTCAAGGGTTACCTTCAGCATCCCAGCACAGCAGCAGAGCTGGACACACACACACAGAGCCCATGTTACTGCCTGTTTGTTGGCCAGAAGGTGAAATAAACAACTAAAAAACTCCCTGAGGAAGCAAACCCTGCTGTTGGTGGGACTCTGGTCCTGAAAGATCAGCTGCTGGGTCTGTGCTCAACTGATAGCCAGCCTCTTTTCAATGGTCTGTGGGGACAGGACAAGTTGGAGCACAGGAAAATTTGCACCAACATGTGGAAGAACTTTTCCCCAGTGAGGGTGAGGGAGCCCTGGGACAGGCTGCCCAGGGGGTGTGGAGTCTCCTTCTCTGGAGAGATTCCAGCCCCGTCTGGACACCAACCTGTGTGCCCTGTCCTAGGGACCTTGCTTTGGCAGGGGGTTGGACCTGATGGGCTCTGGAGGTCCCTTCCAACCCCTGTGATCCTGTGATTCTGTGATCTGGCAGCTGCTGGGTCTGTGCCTGTAGGGATCTGCTCCCTCATGGCAGGAGGGGATCAGCATCCCTGGCTGGTCCCCACCTTGGCGCTGCAGAAGCTCGGGCACAGTTCGGGGAAGAGAAGGTGCCACCACACACAGGTTCAGCACAGCAGCTCCGTTTTCCTCCAGCCAGTCCCCAGCCTGGCTTAGTGCTATTTATACCTCACTCCATGGCCACTTCATGGTGCAGAAAGGCCTGGTGGAAAAGCTAAGGAAGTGAAATTACTTTGGGGAAGAAATGACACTACCCATTTATAAATAACTCGGGTTTCATTGATCTGTTGGATGCTCTCTTGGCAGAGAGTCCAATGTCATCGCTCCAGCAATGCAGACAATACTTGGGCATTGTTTTATTCTCAGTTACAGGGAAAAAGACAGCACCAGCTGCTTGTCTATCTTTAGCTATGAGAGCACCCTTCAATTGTTCTGCACTTCAAACAATAGGCACACGTGGGGGGGGAGGGGGAAGATCTCTGGCCTTACCCGAGCATTTCACATGGAAATGCAGCCTGGGAGACAATAGATTTCTTTCACACCCTGGCTGGAGCTGGTGTTTGTAAGACAGAGAAGCCGGGGTGCAAGAGCTCTGCCTTGTTTTTCTTCCCTGTGGTAGACCAGAGAGAGGTTCAGCTCCCCTAGGAACCCTCCAAATTCTCTTCCACAAAAATAGCCCCCATTGTTCAGTTTTTATTTGGCTGGTGCCAAGCATCACATCATCCCCTCTGCTCGTGGGGTCAAGTTCATGGCTTGGGTGCTATTCTGTCCCAAAAACGAGTGGCTGCAGTAATGCACGAGTATCCTGAGATCCAACAGAGCTGGCAAACCTCAGCCTCAGCCAAACCTCAGCCTTGGCTAAGCCGGTTTCTTTGCAGCTGGAAAGCAAAGTAGAATTGGGGGGTTTGGGGGGGGGGGGGGGGGTTGTGTCCCCCATTACAGGGTGCCAGGCATGTGCAGCCGCCTGCAGCTGATGAGCAGCTCTTTGAAGGCCCGTCCGGGCAGCCAGGCCCCCAGCCCTGCCACCGGCCCGTCAGCTGCTGTGGATCAAATGCCCACGCATAGCTCAGCAGCGTGGTGGGCAAGCGATCTGCTCACTCACTGGTGGCTCTGCCAGTGCCCTTGGTGTGGGGCTGCCTCTGCCCCGTGTAGCTGGGGATGGGGAGGGGGCCTGGGCTGTGCCGTGGGCATCCCAGGCACGGGATGCAGCTGTGTGGGGATGTACCTGCTGCAAAGCTCAAGCACTGGGTGCTGATGAGTGAGAAAAGCAGGGTCTTGTCAGAACTATTTATCCCTCCCCACCCCATTGTGGCTGATGTTTCAATTGTCTGAGCCCTCTGAAAGGGGACCAGACTCCCCAAAGCCCCAGAGCCCATCTCTGAATGCTCTTGAACAGCCAGAGGAGAGGTTTAGAAGTATAAAGTGCTTTTCTTTAAACTTTGTGGGCCTCTATTTTTAGCAAATAAAGATAATGTCCCAGTTGCTGTTGCTCATCTTTTGTTGCATGGAACATGCCAAATACTTACCATGTCTGCCATATTTTTTTATCATTTAACCTTCTCTGAGCTGCATCGCAGCTCTCCTGGGCTGGAGCAGAGATTATGGACTATTTGCATGCACAAATCCTCCCCAGGCTCCTGGATTACTTTGAAAAGATCTCATCCTCCAGGCTGGATTTGGAAAAGAGAAGGAAAGGCAAGCCAGAGCTCTCTATAAAAAGAGTTTTCCCAGTCACATCAGGGTTTATTTGTTCTGGAAGCTCCTGAGGAGAGGGCAGCACCTTTTTACAACTTACTTGCAATGAGACTGGGCCATTTTTTGCAATGTTTTGCTTAGAAATTCAATATTTTTATGCCCTTTCTTGGAGACTCAGAGCAAATTGAGAGAGGAGGGGACTCAGGACCCTGCCAGGTCTGAGGACTGAGAGGAAAAATGCTTCTGTTTGAGTAAGCTCAGAGCTTCATCAACCCTCACCTTGAATGTCTCCAGGGATGGGGTCTCCACCACCTCTCTACACAGCTCTTTCAGTGTCTCACTACCCTTGTAGTGAAGAACTTCTTCCTAATTTCTAATCTAAACCTACCGTAAGCTCTGGCTTTCTATGTCATCAGTAAAACTCCTGGACTTTGTTCCTCACTTCTATCCCTCAAGGAACACAGGAGCTAGTGGACCTTGCCCCATGGAGAGGGTTTCCAGTGCAGGACAATTTTCCAGTGACACCAGACTGGATCTACATATCCAATTGCAAATTTACAGCCCGGATTGGTATTAATTAAGCTGTGAATCCACAGTTCCTGATCAAAGGGATGGCAGAGAGGAAAGAGTAGGACTCTTGGGTCCAGAAAAGAGACAAGGTGGGTGCTATAATCACAGTGCTTAATTTCAGAGAGAGGTCTCCAAAAGCAGAGCTAAGAGGCTTGTAATGACCTGGACAACTCCTGGCACTGGTAATGGGATGAAGAGCCAGTTGTCTCTGCTTGGCGGGACACCAGTGATGATCTGTCTGTGGAGGGAGACTCAGCACAGCAAGAGGCAGGGCCCAGCTCTCACTGGAGAAATCCCTCCACCACAGGCATGTCCTCGGGTGGGTGGCTGCTCTCTGCCCCCTCCAAATGTGTCCCATGGCGGGTTCCCCCCACCTGGGGCTCCCCCTTGCTGCCCCAGGGTGCAGGGGTGTGGGTGAGGGTACACGGAGCACACGTGAACAGTGTGTGTGAGTGAGCCTGGCCCCCTCTCAGCTGTCACGCTGTAGGTTAATGTATGTGTATGTACATGTATATATACACTTATATACAGTCCTAACCCACACAGAGCCTCTCTGCAGGTCGGCCGGGCCAGGGACTGCCCTCCAGGGACGGGCTCTGGGGTGAAGGGCTTGCTGCAGGGCTTGGCACTTGGTGCAGCTCCAGGCCTGGTGCTGCTTTTGCTGCTGGGTGTCAGCAGCTCGTCAGGCAGATGGGAAACTGAGGCAAAAGATAAAGTCACTTGCCCAAAGTCATCAGCAGGTCAGTGGCCAAGCAAGGAGAGGATTCCATCTTCCTCCCTGGCAGGCCAGCAAGGTATCCTACATCCCTGGGACAGGTCACCCAGGAGAATGGGAGGTCTCCATCCCAGGAGGTTTTCAAGGCTTGGCTAAGGAAGCAACAGCCACTCTGACCTGGTCCTAGGGATGGTTCCACGGTGAGCAGGAGGCAGGTTAAGGTCCAGCCTCTTCCCTCTCTCATTCCCTGCCGTGAGGAAATGTCCAAGCTAATCCCTGTTGGCAGAGCAAACAGAAAAATCCAGTATCCTCCATGAAACAATCCACAACCTCCTGGCTCTGTCATTGCAGGAGCCAGGCATCTGAACTGGATTCACTGGTTCTGCTCCCAAAGCTGTGTTAGTGAGAAATCACATCAAAATAAATCACACAGAATCACCAGGTTGGAAAAGCCCTTTAAGATCATCAAGTCCAACCGTTCCTGTCCTGTGCTAAACCAGATCCCTGAGCACCTCATCTCCCCATCTGTTAAACACACCCAGGGGTGGGGACTCAGCCCCCTCCCTGGGCAGCCTGTGCCACAGCCCCACAACTCTTTTGGTGAAGAACTTTTCCCTCCCATCTGAGCTGACCCTGCCCTGGCACAGCTTGAGCCCATTGCCCCTTGTCCCATCTCCTGTCCCCTGGCTGAAGGGACCGTCGCCCACCTCTCCACAACCTCCCTTCAGGTAGTTGTAGGTGGTGATAAAGTCTCCCCTCAGCCTCCTCTTCTCCAGGCTGAACACCCCCAGCTCCCTCAGCTGCTCCTCAGAGGATTTACCCTCCAGCCCCTTCCCCAGCCTGGTTGCCCTGATGCAGACCTGGGGCTGGCATTCAGCTGCTGTTCCACTGGTCACACAGCATCACCCAGCCCTCTCTTCAGCAACCGACCCTTTCAAGTGTTCTCAGTGCAGGTCACAAACCACACCCAGCCCCCTGCTTTCCTTGGGGCCTCCTGGTTGTATCATAAATGTGCTGTGAAAATGCTTAAGTAATTCTGTGACTCCAGGAGGTACACAGATGATTGCCTTGTGACGACAATCAATCTGTGTTCGAGCTGCACTGTTGTGTTGATGGTACCTTACTGCCAGCTGCGTTAGGGATGTTTCCTTTTAGCACACTAATTGTGAGGGTAGAGCAAGTTAGGACTTATAGTTCCACTGTATGTTTAAACAAAAGGTGGGAAGGACCTGGTTTGGTCTGGATTTATTTACACATAAACACGTTTTATCTGTTCCCTGTGGAGACACGTTCCTGCTGAAATAACCTCTTGATTGGTCACACTGCCACTTCCAGCCCTATTGCTGGGAAATCAATGTCCTGCCAGTACGTGAAACTGGTCTGAAATCTGAGATTTACCAGATGTACTCCATCAGGGAGGCACAGACCAGCCCCCAGCTCTGTCCGAAAGGAGAGCAGAGAGCAACCCTATCTCCTGATGGAGACAAAGTGAGCATGAATGCACTTCATCTCCAGTGGGAGAAAAAGATCAGCTTGCATTACGCCTCAGGGCACCCCGGGGACCGTGGAGGACCCAGGAGCGCCTCCCCACTGCAGCATGGCACATGGCCGGGGATGTCTCCCAGCGGACACCCCGGCACTCAACAGCCTCTCAGGGGACAACTGGAGGCCTTCAGCGATGGGGGATACCAATGTGCTGGGCTGCACACCCCCGCCCCCCTCTTCCAGGCCCGGTTGGTGCAGTGCGGCGAAGGCCTGTGGGGGATGAGGATGTTGGGGAAATGGAAAACACGAGGCTGTGTGCAGGCTCGGTTCAGCATGGGCTCTCCCATTCCAAAGGCAGGCCTGCAGCTTGTCCACCTACCCCCGCCGGCAACGGGGGAACTTCAGCTCCCACAGAGTTGGCTGTAAGCTGGCCATGAGCCAGCAGTGTGCCCTGGGGCTGTGAGAGACAGTGGGATCCTGGGGGCATCAGGAGGAGTGTGGGCAGCAGGTCACAGGAGGGGATCCTCCCCCTCTGCTCTGCCCTGGTCAGGCCCCACCTGGAGTGTTGTGTCCAGTGCTGGGCTCCCTGGGGTAAAAAGGACAGGGATCTCCTGGAGAGAGTCCAGAGAAGGGCTATGAAGATGATGAGGGGCCTGGAACATCTCTCCTGTGAGGAAAGGCTGAGAGAGCTGGGGCTGTTCAGCCTGGAGAGAAGAAGACTGAGGGGGGACCTAATCAATGTTTATAAATATCTTAAGCATGGGGTGCAGGGGGAATTGGCCAGCCCCTTTTCAGTGTCTGTGGGGACAGGACAAGGGGCAATGGCTGCAAGTTGGAGCACAGGAAGTTCCACACCAACATGGGGAGGAACTTTTCCCCAGTGAGGGTGAGGGAGCCCTGGGACAGGCTGCCCAGGGGGTGTGGAGTCTCCTTCTCTGGAGAGATTCCAGCCCCGTCTGGACACCGACCTGTGCAGTATGAGCTGGGGAGCTGCTTTGGCAGGGGGTTGGACCCCAGGAGCTCCTGAGGTCCCTTCCAACCCCTGTGACTGTGATTCACGCCAGCCGCCCGGGGGCCGCGGTGTCAGCCCGGCAGCGGGGCCGGGCAGGCGGCGCTGCTGCTCTCCCCGCGTGCGCCAGGCCGGCGGCCCCGCCCCGGGGCTGCGCCAGCCCCGCCCCCACTGCAGGCGGGTCCCCCCGCCCGCCTGACGTCACAGCATGACGCCACACCTCCCCGTGACGAGCCCCCCACTCCGGGGTACGGCGCCCCCGCGGACCCAGCACGCATGCGCACTGCCAACTCCTCCCACAGCTCCTACCCCCGCCCCTAGGTGAACCGCATTGGCAGGCGGCACCGCCGCTGCCCCGCGCTGATAGGCTCTCTGCGCCGCCAATCGGGGTCTGGGGCGGGGCAGGGCCGTGAGGCCTGTCCAATCGCCCGGCGGTGGGTGGGGCGTGCTGGAGCGGCGGGGCGCAGGTAGGGGCTGCGGGGCCGGGCCGGGGGTCGCGGCGGGGGGCGGGTCCTGGGCCGGGGGCCGGGCTGCGGCTGCCCCGGGCGCGCCGAGCGGCGCCGGCCAAGGGGTCGCTGTGGTGGCCCGGCGCCCCGCGGGTCCTGCGGGCCGTGCCGAGGCGAGCCGCGGCCTGGGGCGCTGGCAGCCCGCGGCGCCCGGTTCTGCCCCGCCGGGCCGGGGCCGCGGCCGGGACACCGGCTGGCGCGAGGCCCCTGTGCGGGTCTCGAGGCGGGCGCGAGGCCCCCGAGCGGGTCTCGAGGCGGGCGCGGGGCCCCCGAGCGGGTCTCGAGGCGGGCGCGGGGCCCCCGAGCGGGTCTCGAGGCGGGCGCGGGGCCCCCGAGCGGGTCTCGAGGCGGGCGCGGGGCCCCCGAGCGGGTCTCGAGGCGGGCGCGGGGCCCCCGAGCGGGTCTCGAGGCGGGCGCGGGGCCCCCGAGCGGGTCTCGAGGCGGGCGCGGGGCCCCCGAGCGGGTCTCGAGGCGGGCGCGGGGCCCCCGAGCGGGTCTCGAGGCGGGCGCGGGGCCCCCGAGCGGGTCTCGAGGCGGGCGCGGGGCCCCCGAGCGGGTCTCGAGGCGGGCGCGGGGCCCCCGAGCGGTGCCCGAGGCGGGCGCGGGGCCCTGTGCGGGTCTCGAGGCGGGCGCGGGGCCCTGTGCGGGTCTCGAGGCGGGCGCGGGCCCCTGTGCGGTGCCCGAGGCGGGCGCGGGCCCCTGTGCGGTGCCCGAGGCGGGCGCGGGGCCCTGAGCGGTGCCCGAGGCGGGCGCGGGGCCCCTGAGCGGTGCCCGAGGCGGGCGCGGGGCCCCTGAGCGGTGCCCGAGGCGGGCGCGGGGCCCTGTGCGGGTCTCGAGGCGGGCGCGGGGCCCTGTGCGGGTCTCGAGGCGGGCGCGGGGCCCTGTGCGGGTCTCGAGGCGGGCGCGGGGCCCTGTGCGGGTCTCGAGGCGGGCGCGGGGCCCTGTGCGGGTCTCGAGGCGGGCGCGGGGCCCCTGTGCGGGTCTCGAGGCGGGCGCGGGCCCCCGAGCGGTGCCCGAGGCGGGCGCGGGGCCCCCGAGCGGTGCCCGAGGCGGGCGCGGGGCCCCCGAGCGGTGCCCGAGGCGGGCGCGGGGCCCCCGAGCGGTGCCCGAGGCGGGCGCGGGGCCCCCGAGCGGTGCCCGAGGCGGGCGCGGGGCCCCCGAGCGGTGCCCGAGGCGGGCGCGGGGCCCCCGAGCGGCGCCCCAGGCGGGCGCGGGGCCCCCGAGCGGCGCCCCAGGCGGGCGCGGGGCCCCCGAGCGGCGCCCCAGGCGGGCGCGGGGCCCCCGAGCGGCGCCCCAGGCGGGCGCGGGGCCCCCGAGCGGCGCCCCAGGCGGGCGCGGGGCCCTGTGCGGTGCCTGAGGCGGGCCCCGCGCCGCCCGGGCTGCCCCGCCGCCTTCCCCGCGCGGGTGACCCCGGCTCTGCCCCCAGCCATGGCCGTGCCGTGGGAGGCCGCCCTGCGAGACGAGCCGGCCATCCGGGAGGCGGCCTCGGTCGCCGTGGACGCGGCGCTCCTGGAAGGCGTGCTGATGCGGACCGAGGGAGAGCCCAACGCCTCGGATGTAAGTGCCCGAGCGGGGACGCGGGTCGGGCCTGGCCGCGGGGGTGGGTCAGCGGAGCCCGGGGCTGGAGCTCGCCGCGGGTCTCTTTCGGCGGACGCAGACCGGGAGAGGCCGGGAAATCCCGGGAGCTGGGTGTGGGGGGGGCAGTTCATCCCTCGGCCGGCCTCCCGACACCCGCGTGATCCTCTGAACCAGGGGAGGGCGCGTCTCTCGGGGGGGCCTTCGGTTTTCACGGGCTCCCTGCTGCTGGTCAGCCTGCAGCCCTGCCTGGCGTGAGGGGACAGGCTTGGCGGGTCTGTGGGCTTCCCGTGGGAATCTCTGGCAGCTGCTGGGCTGGGGATTTGCCCTGTGGGGGTGATCCTGGGGGGAGGGTCTCAGGAAGAAGTACCCCTGGGTAAGAGGGGTGCAGAAGCATCGGGGACAGGTCCCTGAGGAGCCTGGGTGCAAGCTGGTGGCTGTGCTTGGAGCTGGCAGAGGTAGAAGGAGGAGGGTTTGTACCACAGGCATCGCTCCTTGATGCCAGCCCCATGGGCAGGTCAGAGCTCTAAGGGAACCTCAGAGGGGGAGAGGAGGGGAGAGGCCAGTTGCAGTGCCTGTGTCCCTCTTGTAAAATCCTGAAGTTCAGTGAATCCTGAACTTCTTTCTGGTGTGCTGTTTTGGCATTGAGGGTGGCCCTGTGCCTGAGCTGGGGGGTGTCACCCTGGTGACTCTGGACCCCCAGCTCACCCCACAGCTCAGGCACAGGGATCAAAGGATGTGACTCTTGATGGCCAAAACACAGGGCTGGCACATTCACCTTTTCCCTGAAACTGAGGTGTTTTGGAGGCCCTGCTCTCCACTTGAGGTGGAAACAGAGAGAAGCACTCAGCCCAGCTGGAGCTCCAGAGCAGCTGCTCCTGCCTCCACAGTGCCCTGTGGACAGTGTGTGCAGCGCAGCCCTCAGAAGCCAGGGGTCAGCTGGGATGGGGCGTTGTGTCTGTCCAGGGTGCACCAGGAGGGCCTGGGGCTGGCTTCAGCCTTCACCCAAGCAGAGGATGCACCTCTTTAGCCCTCCTTAAACTGCACAGCCCAGGGTGGGTTTCCAGCCTCGTGGACCCTTGTGTCAAGCCCTGACTTCTCTGCTGCCACGTTCTTGTTTGCAGGTGGTGAACTATGCTCCCTTCACACTGCTCCCATCTGCAGTCCCAAGAGCCCTGTTCCAGCAAGCCTATGCTGTTCAGCAAGACTTCAACCTGCTGGTGGATGCCATCAGCCAAAACAAGGAATTCCTGGAGCAAACTCTGGCCAGGTACCTTTCCTGCACGTGGCATTGTAATGAGCTATTTTAAATGTGAACTGTTCCTCCCCCTTTGGCATTCCTACCTTCCAGCCATTTGTGGAATTCCTCTGCAGGAATCATCCCCTCTGTTGCATTATTTGTCCTAAGACCAATATCCATCAAGTCTCTTGTGTTTTGAGGTCTCTTTTGGCCTCAGAAGAAGGGACATCTGGCCAGGAGTTGACTCCCTGCAATGATCTTCAATTTTACCAGTGTTTCAAGCTTGTGGGTTCTTACTTAGGAGCTCCTTGTCCCCTGGGCCTTAAATTTAAATTGCTGGGGGCTTCTCTGAGTCCTAGACTTAGTAGTTTGTTTTGATCTCACTTTGCATCTGCCTGTGGCTATCCAATAGCCTGCTCTCCTGCCTGCCTGCAGTCACAAAGAGGTGTTTGTTCCTTCCCCCACACCCACCTCTGATCATGTCCCCTGCTTTCCCAGCCACACTGGGAAGGTGACCTGCAAGCTCTGGGTGTTGGAGGACTGGTCAGCTCTGGTCCCTGAGCTCTGCTGGATTTATCTCTGGCTGCTGTCTTGTGCAGGAGTGACCATCCCTGACCACAGACCCCACAAAGCTCAGGCTGCCTGTTCTGTGCTCCCTGCCTGTGCAGCTGCTGATGGCTCTCCAGCACAGGGCAGGGCCAAGGAGGCTTGGTCAGGCTTTAGTACAACCCCTCAGAGCTGTTTTAAGAAGGGGGGATGGAGAACAGGGCTTAGGAGGAGCAGCTGAGGGAGCTGGGGCTCTTCAGCTTGGGGAAGAGGAGGCTGAGGGGAGACCTGATTGCTCAGCTACCTGAAAGGAGGGTGTACCAAGGTGGGGGTTGGCCTGTTCTCCCTAATAACTGGACAAGAGGGAATGGGTTCAAGTTGTGCTGGGGAGGTTCAGAATGCATATTGGGGAAAATTTCTTCACCAAAAGAGTGGTGAGGTGTTGGAACAGGCTGATGGGTCGTGGTGGAGTCACCCTCCTTGGAGCTCCTCAAAAAATGGGTATATGCAGCAGTTTGGGAGATGGTTTAGAGATTATGTTGGTGTAGGGCTGACAGTCAGCAGCCGTGGTGACTCAGTGGTTCTAGTGCTGACTGCACCCAGAGCTTGTGCAGGCAGGTTTATCCACCTGGTTAAGGAATGCAGTGCCTGGGGTGTTGGTGATGAAAAACAGAGACAGGGTTTGGGTTTGGAGCAGCTTCTCCTCTCCAGTTCTTTTTTTACTTATATATATCACAGAATCACAGGCTGGTCTGGGTTGGAAGGGACCCCAAGGGTCACAGAGCTCCAACCCCCTGCCACAGGCAGGGACACCAACCTCAGGCCTGGAGCTACACAAGGTTGCCCAGGGCCCCATCCAACCTGGCCTTGAACACCCCCAGGGATGGGGCACCCACCCCCTCTCTGGGCAGCCTGTTCCAGCCCCTCACCACTCTCTCTGGAAAAAACTTCCCCCTAATATCCAATCTAACCCTTCCCTCCTTCAGCTTTAATCCATCCCCCTTGTCCTGCCAGTCTCTGCCCTTTTAACAAGCTGATTCCCCTCCAGTTTCTCTGCTCCCTTCAGGGACTGGCAGGCTGCAATGAGGTCCCCCCACAGCCTTCTCTTCTCCAGGCTGAACCAGCCCAGCTCCCTCAGCCTCTCTTTGTAGGGCAGCTGCTCCAGCCCTCTGAGCATCTCTGTGGCTCCTCTGACCCCTCTCCAACAGCCCCACATCTTTCTTGTATTGGGGGCCCAGCTCTGGACACAGGATCCAGCTGGGGCCTCCCAGGGCAGAGCAGAGAGGGACAATCCCTTCCCTGTCCCTGCTGCCACCCCTCTGCTGATGGAGCCCAGGATCCCATTGGCCTTGTGAGCTGCCAGAGCCACTGCTGCTCATGTTCAGTTTCTCACCCACCAGAATCCCCAGGTCCTTCTCACAGGGCTGCTCTCCAGAAGCTCTTCTCCCAGTCTGTATCTGTGTCTGGGATTCCTCTGGCCCAAGTGCCACCCCTGACCCTTGGCAGTGTTGAACCTCATTAGGTCCCCCCCAGCCCATCTTTCCAGCTTGTCAAGATCCCTCTGGATGGCTCCTTTCCTTCTAGGGTGTCACCCACACCACTCAGCTTGGTGTCATCCCCAAACTTGCTGAGGGTGCACTCAATCCCATCCCCCATGTCACTGATACAGATGTTACAGAGAACCGGTCCCCAGACAGACCCCTGGGGGACACCGCTTGTCACCGGCCTCCACCTGGACACAGACCCATTGACACCACCCTATATCATTATTTCTTCTCCCAGTGCTCCTTTTATTCTCCCCTTTTACCAATCCCAGCCCTGCCAGGTGTTAGCCCATGAGGACTCATGGGATTCCTGCCCCTTGGGTGTTTCTGTGCTCACACATTCTCTCCATTCGCGTGGCTGGTTCCAGTCACATCCCACACACGTCCAGCCAGGCTGTGTTCCTCTCTAAACACACACTGAATACACACTCCTTCCAACACCAGAAGGCATTATCCCAGGAGGTACAGTGCTCCATTTGGATCCTGATGGGCTGACTCCACTCCTCCCTGCATGGGGCTTGTGTGCACTTGGGTATCTGCCCTGTGTCGCCTCAGGGGAGTGTCTCAGGGTGGCTCCTTGGGGGTGCTGCTCACACTTGGCACAGGGATTTGGGACCCTAAAGAAGAGCCAGACCTGCTCTATCAGGGCTGCTGATGTCCTCAGCACCATGGTGTGTGGGCTTTGGAGCCCAACCAGATGAGGAATTCTGATGGAAGCTTTGAGGCTTCTTTCTGTGAGCTGTGCTGCAGGCACAGAGAGACTTCAGATGTCTTTCCAGTGTCTGCAGGCTGTTGCTGCATCACTTTGCTTTCACTTGTCCTGTCTCTGCCCTGCAAACAAAAGTCACCTAGGTGCAGCAGTGGGTTTTGTAGGGTGGCTGTGCTGCCCAAACTGTGTTTGTGCTACAGTTAGGCACTTGATGACAAGTGCTTTCATGGTGGCGCACTGACAGCGCTGTAGGACTTGGTCTGGCCACGGTCCTGCTGTTGCTGCTGGAGGATGTCCCTGCTAAGGGGTTTTTTCCTGGAGAGGAACTGATTCTCTTGTTCCTTGGTGACAGTGTCAGGGGACTGATCTGGTCTCTCCTTCTCTCTAGCACCATCAAGGTAGATGACTTCACAGCTCGACTCTTCAAAATCCACATGCAGGTTTTGGAAGAAGGCTTGGCTCAGGTACCTTGGCAGGAGAACCCGGTGGGCAGCACCTGAGCTGTGCTGGGGTCACCTGGTCTCTGTCCATGTGATGGCTGCTGCAGGCTCTGAACTGCCTCCTAGTCACAGAACCACAGGGGTTGGAGGGGACCTCCAGAGCTCGTGGGGTCCACCCCCCCTGCCAAAGCAGCTCCCAGCTCATACTGCACAGGTCGGTGTCCAGATGGATCTTGAATCTCTCCAGAGAAGGAGACTCCACACCCCCTGGGCAGCCTGTCCCAGGGCTCCCTCACTGGGGAAAAGTTCCTCCCCATGTTGGTGTGGAACTTCCTATGCTCCAACTTGAGGCCATTGCCCCATGTCCTGTCCCCACTGACCAAAGAAAAGGGGCTGGCCAATTCCCCCTGCACCCCATACTTAAGATATTGATAAACATTGATTAGGTCCCCCCTCAGTCTTCTTCTCTCCAGGCTGAACAGCCCCAGCTCTCTCAGCCTTTCCTCACAGGGGAGATGCTCCAGGCCCTTCATCATCTTCATAGCCCTTCTCTGGACTCTCTCCAGGAGATCCCTGGCTTTTTATCCCAGGGAGCCCAGCACTGGACACAACACTCCAGGTGGGGCCTGACCAGGGCAGAGCAGAGGGGGAGGATCCCCTCCTGTGACCTGCTGCCCACACTCCTCCTGATGCCCCCCAGGATCCCATTGTCTCTCTCAGCCCCAGGGCACACTGCTGGCTCATGGCCACCCTGTCACCCACCAGCACCCCCAGGTCCTTCTCCACAGAGCTCTTCTCCAGCAGGTCACCCCCAAAAGGAGGGTTGCTCCCTGTGCTACAATGTCTTGGCTACAGCCTGTGAGCTCAGGACTTTGCCCTGTGTAACAGTCGTCCTGAGGTTTCCAGCTGGATTAACCATCTTGGATGGGAGGATTTAATAGGGTTTGTGCCCTGGGAGAGCATGAGGATGTTTGCTGTGTCAGGACCTGTGCCAGACAGGCTGTCCCTGCACACCTCTGGAGTCCTGAGGAGGGCTGTGGGCCCTGAGCCAGACCCCCAGAGGCGCCTCTCACAGGGGTTTATACCAAAGCGGGGGTGACTGCATCTGCCCCAGGAGGATTTTGGAGCACAGCCATCGAAGAGACTCACAGTTCCAGGTGACAGGAGACCCCAGCTCCCCTCCCCTCTGTGTCAGTCTGTGTTCTTAGGCATCAACCGCTCTGACTACATGTTTGACTGTGGGCTGGACGGGGCGCCGGCCCTGAAGCAGATCGAGATCAACACCATTGCTGCCAGCTTCGGGGGCCTCACCTCCCGCACGGCCGCCGTCCACGGGTGAGCTGTGCTGCACGGCCTGCTGCCCTGCCTGCCTGCAGGCTCTCCAGCTCCTGCTCCCTGTGTCCTGTCAGGCCATTCACAGCTTTTCCTTCTCCCTTCTGCCCCACAGGCGGGTGCTGAAGGTGCTGGGAAGGTCTGAGGAGGCATCGCGCCTGCTGCCCAACAACCCAGCCAGAGGCCTTGCCCTGGGCATCGCGAGAGCCTGGGAGCTCTATGGCTCTCAGAAGTAAGCAGAGAGGAGGTGCTGGGGGTGGGGTTATCATGTCTCCCCTGGGGATCCGTGTGTTTAGGTGCCTCCTTGCTAGACACACTGCTTTTGAAAAGCCTGTGGCACCCTGGCAGGAGCAGTGGGGTGGTGTTGGTGCACGAGGCTGCTGTGCCACAGAGGCAGAGAGGTGCAGGAGGACTCTGGAGGAGTTGTGTGCCCTGCACAGAGCTCACTTTTCCTCCCACACCAGTGCTTCTGCTCCTCATTGGCCTGGTAACTGCAGGATGAGTGCTGCTCTCCTTGCACACATTGACCCTGAGGAACGCTGGACACAATGAGCAGGAGCCACACAGGAAACCTGAATCAAAGAGATCAAAAGTTGGTGACCCTTGGTGCCTGTGGGGTGTCCCTGGGTGTAATGATGCTGTTGGTCTCTCTTCCAGGGCTGTGGTGATGTTCCTGGTGGAAGAAGTCCAGAGGAACGTTTTTGATCAGCGATGTGTAGAAAATGAGCTCTGGAGCAGGTAAAGGGTGGGTTTTCCTGGGGTGGGAAAGGAAGGAGGGAGAGTTGTGGGAAAGGGAAGCAGTGCCAGCTGTTGCCCAGGTCTTGGTGTCTTCCCTCAGGGCAGGTTGTGGGGTGTCTCCAGGTTCAACATGCTGGTGGGAGCATAGGAGCAGGCCAGGGAAAGGTGGATGTGTGCAGAATCTGTTTGTGTTTTACTTTGTCACCTCCTCAAGGATAAAGCTAAAAGACTTCACAGTTTGTAGGACTGTGAGGGCATGTCTTGGTATGGAACAGAGCAGCCTCTGCCTTGGACTTATCTCAGTGGCCTGTTAGGCAGCCCTTGTCAGCGTTCCTTCAGTGGCCTCCTGCCCAGCCTCAGCACCCACTGCTGCCTTCTCACCAGCCTCCCAAGGCCTCTCACCAGCTCTTTGCTGGAAATACCAGCAGCCACCAAAGCCTTGTGTCTCCAGGGCTGCTGCTTTGCTGATTTTGTGCCTGCACTGGTGGTAGCTTTGTGGGCACTGTCTCTTAGAGAAGACAAGAAGCAGCAGAGCAGGGTTACTGAGGGTCTTGCTTGCCCTCTGACTTAGGATTGGGCACAAGGTGGCTTCATAAAAGCTTAATTAACAAAAGCTTCAAACCCAGGGTGACAGGCCTGGGCTGAGTAAGCGGTGGAGCTGAGGGCTCAGAGGAGGGGTTTGGATAAGGTCCTGCCCTGAGCCGGTGCTGGAGCCGTGGGAGGTGTGTCACTCTGTGTCTCCAGATCAGTAAGTCCACACTGCCGCTGTGTGGAGAGGCTGAATAAAGCAGGAAGGAGGGGAGGCACATCGGGACTCACTCACCTGCCTGCAGCTCTTGGCTTCGAAGCGAATCCACTGGGTGGGGGGTAAAAAACCCCACAGACACAAGCAAAAGCCAACAGGCAGAAACCAAAAGACAATTCTGGCTTCTCTTGGGCACGTTTTAGGAGGTAAAAATTGTGTGTGGAGAAATGTTCCTGCTGCTTCCTGTGGGTTTTGGCCCAGAAACACAAGAGGTGCTAGAACCAGGGCTGCCATGGTCTGTGGGAGTCCCCTGGCTCTGTAGTGCACAGCCTGAGGTTGGATGTGCAGCTGCTGCAGATCCTCCTTGCTGGAGCCACCAGTTGCACCTCTCATGTCTGCTGTCAAGTGCCCAGCCTGGTGACTGTCCCACTCCTCTCTTGGCAGGGACATCCGTGTCATCAGGAGGCGGTTCAGGGAGGTGTTTGAACGGGGCTGTCTGGATGCTGCCAGGAGGCTGTATGTGTGAGTATGAGCCCAGGTGCGCGCTCCTGGCTGTGTGGTGGGCACACAGGGCTGGAGGGGAGACCTGTCAGCCCAACCTGGTGGTACGTTTGGAGTGTGAATAGTGACACACACCTCCCAGAAAGCAGTTCTGTGCTCCAGGCTGCCCCTTAGAGCTGCAGGGGGTTGATTTTCCCAGTGGTGACATCTCTGCACACACACACACACCAGTCCCTACAGCTGGAAACATCATTTCCCTCCTTCCAGCAGCCTCCAGAGCCTGGAAGGGTCTTTACTCCCTCACACACATCTGCTGTGGGAAGTCCTGGCTGCTTCAGAGTTTTCCACAGGGATGTTTCCTGGTCACAGCTCATGTGCTGCTCTGCCTTGGCAGTTGCTCTGGGTTGTCAGTGCTGGAGGAGGAAGCGTTGGGTCTCCTCATGGTGCCACTGGCTCTGAACATGCTCAGCGTCCTGACCTCTCCCCACGAGGTCAGGGAGTGCTGGCAGTGGCTCCCAGGGGTGACGTTTATCCCACCCCAGGGTGACTGCTTGTAGCTGGGCAGGCTTAGGGGAAGATACAGTTTCATGCCAGTGTTTCCCTGTTCTGGAGTTAGGCTCATTTTTCCCTGGCCTGACCCTCGGTGCCTCACACACCGTTTGTCAGCTCAGACAGTGGAGGGGAGGGTGCATCCCCTGTGCCTCCCCCGGAGGGTGCCCTCCTCTGGCTGCCGGGTGCCCTCGCAGCTTCACAGCCTGGCTGTTTCCACGCTGCTCAGCCTGGCCGTGTGCAGGCTCTGTGCTCCGGTGGGTGTGCTGGCAGCCCTGCCCTGGCAGCGTGTTGTGTTGCCTGGGCTGGATGTCCAGTCAGTGTCCTGCCCTGGGCAGGGCCCGGTTCCCTCCAAGCCTGAGGAGTCTCCCAGGCCTGGGTCCGAGTGGCAAAAGCTACTGAGAAATTGGGTTCTTGCCACTGGGTTGGGCTGGGAGCATCAAATATTGAGACTCTGAGTCAGGGCAGAGGCTGGCTGTGGGCTCCCGCTGCCTTGGGACCCAGCAGCCAGCTGGGGCTCTGCAGAGAGCAGCCAGGGCTTTCGGTCCTCGGCTGTCTCTGGCAGAGCCAGCCAGGAGCAGCTCAGCTCAGGGGGCCAAGGAGAAGGCAGGAAGGCTGTAACACCGGCCTGATTCTGTCACTGCCCCCCTGGTGCTGGGAGGAGTCGGGCAGGGGCTGGCCTGGTTCTGGGAGTGCTTCTGGTGTCTGTTCCAGGGACGGCCAGGAGGTAGCAGTGGTGTACTACAGAGAGGGATACGTGCCAAAGAACTACGACCAGCAGGTCAGTGGTGAGCGAGCTGCCGGAGAAGCTGCCCACGCTGTGCTTTTGTACCCACGGAGTCTGAAACGCCCCGTGATCCCAGGGGGTCCTGTCCTGGGTGGGGTCAGTCCTGTGCAGTGGGGCCGATGGCACTCCATGGTGCACGTGGGTGTCCCTGGCACTCATGCAATGGGAAAAACAAATGGCTTTCCTCTCCAGGAGCCACTCATGGTGATCTCCTCCTGCAGCACTGCATTCTCCCATAGAACAGGGCTAGCACAGGGATTGACACCTGCTGAAACCGTTTAGACTTGACCTATGGATAGATTTCTGTCCTCTGCTAGGCTGTAGCAGTAATAACAGACCTTGCTGTTGTCTGGAGGTGGCAGCACTGGCCAAGCTGGGGTGTGCAAGCAAAGGCAGTGGGCTAACCTGGCTGTGCTGTTCCCAGGAGCAGTGGGAAGTCTGTGTGTCAATATTCCTTGTCCCCAGAGTGCCATTAACCTTGGCTGCTTGGTTGGTTGGTTTTGGGGTTGTTTCTTTCTGTGGTTTGCTGTTGTTTTCCTGACAGGCTGGCTGCTCTCTCTCTGCCTCAGAACTGGGAGGCGCGGTTGCTGCTGGAGAGATCGAGGGCAGTGAAGTGCCCTGACATTGCCACCCAGCTCGCAGGCACCAAGAAGGTCCAGCAGGAGCTGAGCCGGCCCGGGACGCTGGAGAGGTTACTGCCTGGCTGTGCCCAGGCTGCTGCTCGGATAAGGGCCACGTTCGCTGGGCTCTACTCCCTAGACATGGTGAGTGGCCTGGAGCAGGCACGAACGTGGAGACAGGCGCTTGGCCTGCATGGGGTGGTGCTTGTTAAGGAGATGAGGGGGCTTTGCTGGGGAGCCCCGCTGGTCCTGCTCAGCCCCTGCTCCTCCCTGATGCTTTGCTCCTCCCATCCTTTCCTGCCAGGGTGAAGAGGGTGACAGGATAGCTGCTGTGGCTATCGCTGAGCCCGACCGCTTTGTGCTGAAGCCGCAGCGAGAAGGTGGAGGTATGAGCTGGGCTGGGCCCCCAGTGGGTTTTCACTGCGGTTCGTGCTGCATCCAGGAGTGGCTGTAGCTCTGTGGTGGCTTCTGGGCCTGTGCTGAGGGGCAGAAGGCACGTGGGGTGGCTGGGAGATGCTGGTAGGCATGGGGACTTGTGATGGCAATAAGGTGGTGCTGCTCCCCAGGCCCAGGAGCTGTAGTATGGGTGGGCAAAGGCTGCTGCTGGGGCTGCAGGGCTGGGGCCAAGGCTTGTGCTGTGCTGGGAAGGGCTCACTTGCTGCTTTTGTTATCAGGGAACAACCTTTATGGTGAAGAGCTCAGGCAGGTTCTGGAGAAGGTCAAAGACAGCCCTGAGAGAACCTCCTACATCCTGATGGATAAGATCAAACCACAGCCATCCATGAATTACTTGCTGAGGGCTCACAGCCCCCTACAAGTGTCTGAGTGCATCTCGGAGCTGGGTATTTTTGGTGTCTACGTCAGGTGAGAAGCGGAGTTGGGTGGTTCCCTGCTGCCTCTGCACTCGCTGCAGCAGCAAGGCAGGTGTCTCTGGGGAGGTGGAGGTACAGGGGCTGGACCTGACCGTTGGGTCTCTGCCCTGCTCCCAGCTGAGCACTGGGAAAGCCCTGGGTCTTTACCTGCTGGTTCCCTCCCTGGGTCGATCCAGGGACTGTGAGTGTCCCAGAGGGTAGAAGTGCTGTAAGCTCTGTGCTCTGCAGGGGCTGAGCTGCCCTTTCCTCTGCAGACAGGGCAAGGAGATGGTGATGAACGAGGCCGCCGGTCACCTCCTGCGGACGAAGGCGATCGAGCACGCGGATGGCGGGGTGGCAGCTGGGGTGGCCGTGCTGGACACTCCTTACTTGGTGTGAGGAGGCCGCCCTGCATCCCGCTCACCCCGCTCTGAAGAGCTGACCTGCTGCAGCCATGCTCCCCACTGGTGCGTTTACCCCACGGTCTGAGGGGCTGGGGCCTGGGAGGAGGGACTGTCCCAGGCCCCGTGTGCCAGCCCCAGCATCCCTGCCACAGTGCTTCCTGGGGGAAGACCAACTGCCTTAGCATTGCCCTGTCTCACCCCAGCTGTGACTTCCCAGGACTGTAGGGGTCTGGGGGACAGAATAGCTGAAGAGGAGGAGCTGGGGCAGCATGAGCTGCCCAGGCCGTTGTTCTGGGACCAGCCCCCACCCAGGGCAAGCTGTGTCTCCCACCAGGCTCAGCAGTGGGGGGACAGGGAGGGAGGAGTGCAGGCTTTCCAGCCCCTGGGCCTCTACTTCTTCCTCCAGCCCCTCTTCCTCCTCAGCCAAGCAGTTCTAGGGGAAACACAATCGATGCACATGGTGGAGCAGCCGAGCTGGCTCAGCTCTGCCCTGTGTGAGGGGAGTGGGAGCAGAGATCAGTGTCTGAAGAGGGACCATGCTGACTGGCAGACCCCACCCTGCTGCACCCTGCTGCAGTGCTGGGTGCTGCAGTCATCAGTCTTCCCTTGGAATGAGGTCAGGGCTGTGACTGCTGCGATTCCTGGGTGGGTGGTGCATTGGGGTGTGATTGCCCCCTGCCAGAGATTAAAATGTACGTGCAATCAAGCAGGGCTCCTGGCCTGGTTCTGTCAGACTAGGAGGGGAGGGCTGCTTTCCCTGGCCAGGTACAGGCCTGTGCTTGGCTGTTCCATGTACCCCTCCCCTGCCAGCTCAGGCAGCCCAGCACAACTTGGGGGCAGCACTGGGGGCAGGTACAACCGGCTGCTGGGAAAGCAGCCTCAGCCTGGAGGTGAGGTTGGGGATCGCTGCAGATACCCAGGGCTAGGGGGCGAGGCAGCTGTCACCAGCCCAGGGCTCCCAGTGCTACTGGTCCCAGAGCACTTTCCCTGAATCTCAGTGGAGTGATGGTGGATGGAGCCCAAGGCAGAGCTGAGGCCCAGGCTCCAGCACTGGAAATGGAGCTGCTGCCCTTGTCCCAGTGCCACACAGCAGCTCTGAGTCCCAGGGACTCCCAGCCCAGGAAAAGCCAGGCAGTAGCTATACCCTACCCCTTCCCAGAAGCCTACCTGGGCTGTTCAACAGCCACTCCCTCCAACCCCTGCAAGCACTCTGAGCCTGTTTCTAGTTGGTTTCCTTACATTTTATTGAATTTTGCATAAAATTCTAGCTGTCTCCAGCCAAAATTACATAGCAGACACATAACAGGAACAGAGAGAATGCAGGAACCCTTGTCAACAAGGTGGCACAATCCAGTGGTACAGGGGGGAGGACACAGGCACACTGAGGTCACACAGCACAGACAGCAGCACTGTGAGCAGCAGGTGAGGAGTGAGACGTGGGACTCAGACACCAGCCCTCCCCAGCCCCCCACCCCCTGCCCTGAGCACCTAGTGCCAGGCAGTCACTGCACCCTCTCCCCCTGCCAAAGGGTGAAGCCTGGATAGTGGCACTCACCCCAAACACGTGCTGCAGCAAGTTTGAAAGCCTGTTTCTCCTTTGGTTTAAGTGCAGAAATCCAGCAGCTCTCACACCATCTCCACACAGACAGGACAAAGGAGGTCCCAGCTCCTCCCAGGGCTGGAGGTGTCATGACTGGAGGATGGCTTTGGCAGCACCCTTGTGACGTCCAGGCGCTTGGGCTAGAGGTGGGGGGGGTGTTTCCTCCTCTCATCACCACAAAGCCATGTCAGGGCAAAGCAAAAGCTGGCTTCAAACATCTCCCCTCTGAGCAGAGGGCATCGCTCCGGGCTGGAGGCAGCCCTGCCTGTAGCAGTGGTTGGCCTGCAGTGAAGTGCCTCTGCCTGGCTTTGTCTCCCCTCCATCCTCTGGTACTAAATGGAGCCCTGAGCTGCTCAGGCATGAGCAGGAGCAGCAGAATGATACAGAGTGCATCCAACCATGACTTCTCCCCTCAACCATGACCTTCCCCCCTCCGCCCCCCCCCCCCATTCCTGGCTCCCTGTTATGTCTGCAGCCAGTGAAGGACCCACTGCTGGGATGAAACCCACCAGCTGGCACCAGCCCCTTGGGAAGCAGCCAATCTTGGTACCAAACTGCTCTAAAACCCCCAGTTATTTAAAGCACAGAGCTCCCTGTCCCACTCCCTGTCAGGCTACAGGACCTCTGCTAGCAACAGGCTTGGGCAGTGGCTGCCAGGCTGGACTCAGCTCTACAGTTACAACGTGAGTACTTGTACGTTCTCTGCAGCCTGTGGTGCTCTGAGGAGAAAGGGAAGCATAGCTGGTGTGTGGGCAGCGAGCTGAGCCTCCCTCACCCCCTGCCTTGAGTAACTCCAGCACCACTTCCCCTCCAAGCCCTCAAGTTCCTTCTCACTGTGCAAGGTGCCACATAAATTACATCAAGTTAATTAACACCATCCCCCCCTCCCCAAACAAACAAAAAAATAATTAAAAATCAAGAAGGAGGTGCTGAAAAGGGAGGAGGAGGAGGAGGAGAAGGCCCTCTGTGCATGAGGCTGAACCTCAGAGGTACAACCACCCATCTGGAACACCCAAGCTGGTGCCTCTCCAGAGCCAGCCATCCCCTCAGCCCCAACGTTTGTACATTCAATTCAAGAGGTGAAGGTTTCCTTCCCAGGGCAGACAGCAGTTATTCAAGGGACCTGATCATCAGGACACTGCTGCTGCTACAGTTCTGCTCAGCAGGGATGTGCTGCTACAGTTTAGTGTCACATCTGCTGTTGAAGAGATGCTTTATGATGCCTGGGTTTGCCAGGGTGGAGATGTCCCCCACATCTCGGTCATTCCTGGCAATCTTCCTCAGTATCCTCCTGGTAATCTTCCCTGTAACAACAGCCACACAGGACAGCAGGAGTCAGGGTGTCTTGGGCAAAGTGAACAAAATTTGGGTGGGACTGGATGAGCAATTTAGGGCTGACCTCCTTCCCCCATGGCAGGAACTACTCAGCCCCCCTCACAGTGCTGTCCCCCTTACCTGAGCGGGTTTTGGGCAGGCTGGGGGCATACTGGATGTAATCAGGTGTCGCTATTGGGCCGATTTTTTCTCTGACTGAAAAAAACCAGAAGAAAACAGATTTTCCTTGTGGGCAGAGGGGATATGGCACACATCCTCCTCAGGCAGGGTGGGCCAGTTAAGACCCCGAAGTGCTCACACTGCTGCTCTCCAGCCTCGGGGCTCTGGGAGGGGCAGCAAGACCTGCAATGCCAGTGGGGCTCTAAGCACATCTCCCCAAAGGCCAGAGCACTCTGTTTTCCATCCTCTCCATCTTCCAGAGACATCTAAAAAGACAGGGATCTCCTGGAGAGAGTCCAGCTATGGACCCAGAGGGCTATGAAGATGATGAAGGGCCTGGAGCATCTCCCCTGTGAGGAAAAGCTGAGAGAGCTGGGGCTGTTCAGCCTGGAGAGAAGAAGCCTGAGAGGGGATCTGATCAATGGTTATCAATAGCTGAAGGGTGGGACACAGAGGGAAATGGCCAGCCCCTTTTCAGTGTCTGGGGACGGGGCAATGGCTGCAAGTTGGAGCACAGGAAGTTCCACACCAACATGGGGAAGAACTTTTCCCCAGTGAGGGTGAGGGAGCCCTGGGACAGGCTGCCCAGGGGGTGTGGAGTCTCCTTCTCTGGAGAGATTCCAGCCCCGTCTGGACACCGACCTGTGCAGTATGAGCTGGGGAGCTGCTTTGGCAGGGGGTTGGACCCCAGGAGCTCTGGAGGTCCCTTCCAACCCCTGTGATTCTGTGATCTCCAATGGCTACACCAGTCACTGAGCAAGGACCAGTTCCCTGGTGGGTTCCTACAGAGAAGGCACTGCCACAGGCCTGTGTCACAGATTACATGGTGCTGTGGCCATGACAGAGCTCTTGAGAGCAGAGTGCCAACACCCTGAGCACTCTGGCACAGCCACCCAACAAGCCCCAGGCACAGTCTGCCAGGAGAGCCAGGGGAAGCTGGGTACCCCAGTCCTGCTGGCAGCTCCCAGGAGGTGGAGGTGGCATCACATGAGCAGCCAAAGGCCGGCAGAACTAATTTTAGTCTTTGCTGTGCTCTCTGATCAGAGGGGGCACCTTGTCACAGTTGTCCCTGACGCATTCCCCAGAGCACAGGCACCCTGGGTCAAGCACCCTTAACCCCTCCATCACCCGCCCGGCACTGTCCTCCCTCTCTGTGCTGTGTCACCTCCCAACACCTGGCTGTAGGTACCTTGTTTTTTCAGCTCATCTGCCAGGGTCTTGGTGAACTCGTGGCCGTCCCTGAGGGTGACGAAGCAGTAGAGGCACTCGCCTTTCAGGGGGTGTGGGTGGCTGACCACCGCCGCCTCCGAGACCGCAGCGTGCTCCAGCAAGGCTGACTCCACCTCTGCAGTGCTCAGCAGGTGGCCTGGAAGCAAGGAGAGGCAGACACCTTACAGACCCACATGGGCTGGGGTCCTGCAGCCCCAAATAGTGGGGAGGAAGAGGTCTGCAAGAGTGAAAGGCCCTAAACAAGGGGTCTGAGAGCACCCGTTTAATTTGTGTGAGAGAAGACAACAGTTGGAGAGAGAAACTCGTTTCAGCAGTGCAAGAGCTGGGCTGTCACCTCCCCTGGCTGTTCTCCCACCCACCTTCAGGCTTCATGAACTATTCCCAGCCACAGGATTAATCAAGGCACAGGCTGAGGAGCAGCTGGACTTGGTAAGAGGAGACCTGCCCGCTCTGCCAGCTCCAAGGTGTGAGGAGGAAGAGGGTGGATGTGCAGAGCCCAGGAACCAGCCCCACCAGGCACAGCTCCAGCTCATCATCACTGCTCCAGCTCATCATCACTGCACCAGCTCATCACAGGGAGATGGAACAACGCTCCACATCTCAGGGCAGAGGTGGACTCAGCCTGCACACCTCTGCCCCTGCGTTTGGCCATTCCACCCCAGGATAGCTGGCACAGAAAAGCAGGGAAAGGCAGCCAGCTCCCAGAGGGATCAGCTGGTGGAGCATCAAGTGTTGCTGGTCAGATTTAGGATCTAGTTTGATCTGGGGGCAGCACAGCAGCATCACCCAGCCAGCAGTACCTGTAGGCTGCAGCCTCCCGGAGAGGAGGGAGGGAGCTCTTGAGTGCAGTGTATGAGATGGGCTGGGAAGCAGCTGAATCCCAAAGCCTCAGTCAGGAGAGGTGGGAAAACCTTCATCTCTGCAGACACACCTCTGAGGAGTCTGACCCAGCTTTGAGGTCAGCCCTGCATGGAGCAGCAGGTTGGATTAGAGACCACATGGTCCTGCCCAACCTCTGCGATTCCCTGCAGCCCTAAATCCTTCAGCACAGAGACACCTTGGCTGGTTAAGGGCCTCCCCTAAGAGGTTAAATGCAGCTCCTTCCCTCCAGCATGCTGTCTCCAGAGGAAGTGATGCAGAAAGTCACCAAGGCACGGACTGTCTCAGGAATAAACCTGACCCAGCAATTAGATGTGCTCTGAGCACAGGTTGCTGGGCAGAGTCACGGATGCAGAACCATACCCTGTAAAGCAGGGTGTCTCTCACCCCTGGCAGAAACCACACCAGTCCCTATGGAAGACAAAACTCCTTACCAGAGACATTCAGCATGTCATCAATTCTCCCTGTGATCCAGTAATAGCCATCTTTATCTCTCTTGCAACCTAAAAATAACCAGAAACGACAGCGTGAGCAGCAGTGCCAGCCCTCAGAGCTGGGATACTGAGGCCAGGACATGGCAAGATTTAAACTGCAGTCCCCCAGCCTCCACAGCCACCCACTTCCCAGGCCACCTTACCATCCCCTGTCACGTAGTAGCCAGGGAACTTCTTGAAGTAGGTGGTTTCAAACTGCTGGTGGTTTCCATACAGCGTGCGCATTATTCCTGGCCAGGGCTGCTTGAACACCTGATGGTGGGAAACAAAGACCTGAGTCAGCAGGACTGAAACCAGTTACCCACTCTTTGAGCCACAGCAAGAGAGAGATAGATGTGGTCTTTGCACGTAGCAACAGAGATGCTGGAGAGGTGTCTGCAAGGGATGACACTCAGACACTTGCTGCCCAGTTGCTGATCTACTGTGAAAGTCTTGCCAGGCTTGACATGGGGAAGGAGCTTGGCTGGGTGGCTGTTCCCATCCTCCTGCCTTGCCCAGGTGTGGAAGTGCACTTAACCATCAGCTGGACAGTTTGTTTACAGCATAAAGCTCCCAGTGAGTGGTGGCAGTGAAAGGAGCTCCTGCCACCCAATGGGGTCCCTCGTGTGGGCACAGAGGCATGGGTGTGCTACCAGGAAGGTCCCAGAGCTCCCAGGGAAGGGACAAAGGGAGGGTGGGGAAGATCAGCCTTTCTTTACCAGGTAGCCTTCTGCTTCTCCTTCCAGCTCTTCCCCAGACTCGTTCAAGATAGCAGGGACCACGCCAAAGAAGGGGAACGCCTGCCAGGGGACCAGAGAGCAAGGAGACATGGAGGTGAGCCCACAGGTTAAACCCCCGTGAACCAGACGGACTGGGGACAGAGCAAGGACAGCTTTGGAGAGGCTGTCACTGCAGCTGCACAGGGCCAGGCCTGGGATTTTGGGGTGGTGGCCACCTCCCCACATCCACCACTGTCCCCCAACCACCAGGCCACAGCACAGACAGTGCCAGGTGCTGCTGCAGTGCCACACCATGCCCTGGGGAGCTGTCCCAGTGGGGGGGACAGAAGTACTCACAGCAGAGCCCGGCTTCATGGGGGTGGCGGCAGGGAGGGGTGTCAGCATGTGGCCACCCTATGAAGAGAGGCAAAACCAAGTGAGTTTGGGCAATGCCAGCCTGTCCCCCACCTGTCTGCACTGGCTCTGGCTGCACCACGGCCTGGTCAGGGGCAGGCTGCTCAAGGCAGTCATGGAGACACAGGTAGGGTACAGCAGGGAGCCTGTGTTTGGGCACGAAGCTTTGGAGCTACTGGAGGAGAGAAAGGGGAGGAAAGCAGGGTCCAGACCCTCTGGAGTGGAAGGGGCCCCCTTGGAGCCTGTTGGAGCTCCAGGAAAGGAAGAAGTGGAGCCAACACTGGCAGGCCATACCAGAGTCCCCCCCACACGCAAAACAACTAGTGCACACAGCCAGAGGAACACTGTCACCTGCAGAGACCCAGCAGGGAGCACAAGGGAAGGAGGTGCCAGGGACACCCAGGCCAGGACTCACTGTCTCAGTCTGCCAGAATGTGTCCACAATGGGACACCTCTCTTCTCCCACCACACGGTAGTACCACAGCCAGGCTTCAGGGTTGATGGGCTCACCAACACTCCCCAGCACCTTCAGAGACTTCCTGCTGTACCTGCAGAGAGGAGGGGGCTGGCAGGGGCTCAGCAGGCCACAGAGAGCAGCAGCCATGGGCCTGTGGCACAGCAGAGTCTGCAGGAACTCCCAGGCTGCCCAGAGAGTGCTCAAGGCTTCCAGACATGGCTCAGACCCTTCTTTCTCAACCCTCTTCCATGGGGAAAGAGAGGAGATCTCTGTGATTTTGGTGTCTCCCCTCTGGCTCTGCTCCTTCCCTTCTTTGGGCCAAGGAGCAGCATGTGGAGGGGGTCTCTGCCCAGCACACCCCCATGAGCTCTGGGTCAGGAGCAGGGAGAACCTGGAACCTTTGTGGTTAGCTGCAGTTGAGGGTTAAAGAAGGGAACCTGCTCAGCACTTCTGTAATGAACTGAGTGCTGGGAGCGCAGAACACGGCCTGCATGTTGCTGTGTGGAAGGCAGAAGATCCCAGTTTGTTCAGGAAAGGCAATGGGGAAGCTGCTGCTCACAGGGGAGGAAGATGGGTCCCCCAGTCCCCCATCACCTGTCTGTCCCAGAGCTGGGGCCCCCATAGCTCCAGGGACTAACACTCACTTTTTGACAGGCTCCTCCCCGTGCTTCATCAGCAGCCGGATGGCCGTGGGTGCTGTGTAGAACTTGGTCACCTTGTACTTGTCAACGATGCTCCACATCCGCCCGACGTCTGGATAGGTGGGGACACCTTCAAACTGAGCAGGAGACAGAGCAGTGACACCTCCATTCCTTACTGCTACCAAGCTGCAGCACCTTCCCAAGCAGGAAGAGCCAACAGCAACAGGGAACAGCAGCTGGACCCCAGCAGGTCCTTATAGGAATGCCATGGGCACCATGCGGTGACACCAGCCCAGTCCAGGGACCCTTCTTGGGATGGATTTGCCATCACCCCAGCCCAAGTGTCCTAGCAAATGTCTCCCAAAACACCTGAGGGTACTTGGGTGGCTACCAGCGACACAGTCCCACCAGCCAAAATGACCCATGGTACAGGGCAAGAGCTCCAAACACAGTGTCAGAACCACCATCAGAAACACCGAGACAGCCCACAAGGGCTCCCCAGCTGTGACAGTGATTTCCTACTTGCATTTCCCCCAGGAGTCTTGGGCACAGGCCTCTGGCTCCCTCACACCTCCTATAAGAGGCACAGCCACGCACCCCCAAGGGCAGTAACAGGCACAGGAGGGAAATGTAGGTTGTCAAGTCAGCACCAGCAGCAAGCACATCGCTCCCTGCTCCTGATCCAGGTTCAGCACTGCCTTGCAGCAGCCCTGGCTCCCCTGGTACACAGGGCTTGTACTTCCAAGGGAAACAAGCAGGGGAACATTTGAAAAATGAACTGCCCAAAAGCCACACACAAACTAGCCACACACCCCCCACCCCCGACTGCCACTGTGCAGTCACACACACCCTCCTTGGGGACTGTCACCTTCCCTCGCATCGCACAGGTCACTGCATGCAAGGGAGAAGCACGCTCATCACAGGACAGTGCAGGGATGCAGCTCAGCATTGCAATCTCCACCTTCTAGGAGTAAAAGCCCCCTGCTGCCACCCAGCACTTACTAAGACACTAGTTGCCCCGTTTGCCAAGGGTCCATAAGTGAGGTAGGAGTGGCCCGTTATCCATCCAATGTCGGCTGTGCACCAGTAGACATCCTCAGGTTGGTAATCAAACACGTATTTAAATGAGGTGGCAGCATAAATCATGTACCCACCCACAGTGTGCAGCACACCCTGCGAGGGAAAGGACACACTGCTCAGGGCAGGCTCTCACCAGGGCCCTCACTCACCCTGCCCGGCTCAGCATCACCCCTCCACTGAGCAGGAATGAGCAGCACGGGCCCTTTCTCCACCCCTCTGCAGCTTCTCTTCTTCCAACATGACCCCAACATGACCTTCCCCAGAACCCCGAGGCGTTACCCAGCTGATTGAGCCCAGCCCCATGGGCTGTGAGGGGGGAGCACACCTTGGGTTTCCCAGTTGAGCCGCTTGTGTAGAGGATGAAGAGCTCGTCCTCCGAGTCGCACCACTCGGGCTCACACTCCGTGCTGGCACCGCTCATCAGCTCATGCCACCACACATCCACACCTGGGTTCCAGGGGATCTGAGAAAAGCAGAAGATTAGAAACAGGCCTGTCCAAAGCAAGAGGGGGACACACAAGAGGTGCAAGCCCAACCTTCCAGGTGCCATGGAGACAGCAGCTCACAGCACAGCTTCTGCCCCAGAGCTGCTCGCTGCAACCCATGCACCAGCGCTGCAGCTCCCACTGCAGAAGCTCCTTTTCTTCTCAGCCCACGGCCACGAGGAAACCTTCACACACAGTCTGGCTACAAGACCTGAAGCAGCTCCTCCAAGCCACCAGTACCACTCCCAAACCCCCAGGAGCGGGCCTGCAGCTGCTCGCTGCTCTCAGAGCAAACAGGTTCCTCCTGCCCCCTGGGCTGCGGTTGAATGTGTGGCCAACACACCCACCGGCCACCCCACAGGGCCCCCCAGCAGTATGGCCCAAGACAAACAGGAAGGTGTTGGGCTCACAGTGCTTTGCCCTGCAGACAGGAGAAAGCCTGCTGTCTGGATTTTAAGGCAGTTGCCTGGTAAGAAGCGATGGGTCTGACGCAGAACCGGCTCTGGCCACCCAAAGGAGCTGCCTGAGGATGCCAGAGCTGCGACAGAGCCACCAGCGCCTGTGACGGGCGGGCAGAGGTCACCACGGAGTTGTGCTGTCCAGGGGCAAAGCATTAAGTCCATTCGACCTTCTCTCCTTCCCTCAGAGGAGAGGGGGGCAGCCAAGCAGGGAACACCCCACAACCTCAGCACAGACCCCCCCTTTCCCCACCTCTGTGGGCAGACACCCAGACACAGAGCCAGGGCCTGGCAGCTGGAGCACATCTCCAGAGCCCGATCAGCAGACACAGCGGGCGCTGCGTGGGCCCCACTCACTGATCCCTCAGCCATGGGCTCACACGGTCACTTCTCTGCAGCCCAGCATGCAGCTCACACACACACACACAGGACACTAACTGCTTGACAGCCTGGCACAACTGAGGCCACCCAGAAAGCTCTCACAGACACCAGGGCTCCTGGCTTTGCCCAGGGAGGCAGTTTCCACTACTGTCCCACCAGCACGCTCCCAGCGAGGCAGCAGGTCAAACAAGCTCAAGGTAGGCTCACACAAGCCCACCCAAGGGTTGCTGTCTTGCATCCCTCCTTCATGGCTCCCTCCATTTCAGCACCGTCCTGGGGGGGGGTCACACCCACAGCATGGGACACAGCCCCCAGACCAAGCATGCCTCTGCCAGCCTGCTCACAGGGTCCTGAGGCCGCTGCTCCTTGGATGGGGCAGGCAGAGGCCTCATGTTGGCTCTGGAGCTCTGAGTTTGCTGCTCTCAGCACACCACCACAGCCAGGAAGCTGCAGGCAATCCCCACCAGCCTCGCTGCAAAGGGAAGTGCATCACAAGAGCTGCTTTTCAGGGAGGAGGTAGGAACTGCCCTCCCAACACTGGCACTGCATCCCCCTCATCGGCACACCAAGAGGCGCTCAGGGGACTGCACAGATGTGGCCTGGTTTCCAGCAGGACGCTGTGGCGCTGCATTCAGCCCGGAGCTGTGTCTGTCGCTAACATGCAGCTGCTGGTGACCCGGTTAGAAAGGTACGTGTGGCCGTGCAGCTGGAGTGGTTAGGAAGGTGGAGTGCTGCAGGAGGAAGCGGAGGGGAGGTGCCAGCAGGAGCAAGGCAGGGCTGTGTGTAAATACCTTGGGATGGAGTCTCTGTGAGCTCTCAGTCTTTTTTTCCTGTTAAAAATCCACAAAGAGGGTGTGAAAGTCGAGAAGAGGAGGATCTACACCAGGCTTTATGGACAAGGAGCTGGAAGCCCAGGGGCCAGGATGCTGGGAAACCATCCCAGCAGGCTGGAGAGCGCTCAGACCTGGGGCTGGGCCAGGAGATGCGCTCTGAGCCAACGCCTGCCTGTGTTGGTCACCTTCCTGGGGTACCTGCTGCCCCCACAGCAGGCCACAGAGGCCACCCCCACACAGCCAGCTGGGTACAGACACACAGAGCTGGCATACAGCCCATAGGCTGCCCGGTGGCTTTACACAAACCAATGGCACACTAAAAATGCACTTAAAAGGGAAAAAACATCCTTAATAAAGTGTCTGAACAAGCAGAGCAGCAAGAACCAAAGGTAAGAGAGCCCCTCCAGCCTCTTCCTCCTCTTCTGCACAAGAACCTCACCAACAGCCACCAGCTCAGGCTTCTCCATACCATCCCCACCACGGACACCTCACACAGAAAGGTTGGTCTGCTCCAGTTTTCCCACCCTCTGCAGCTACCCACCCCTCAGGAGAGAAGGGGCAGAGGAGGCCAAGGTAACATGTCCAGGCTGGCAAACACTGAGCAGCATCCCCATAAAAGATGCTCTGGCAGGGGCGTTGGACCCAATGATCTCTTGAGGTCCCTTCCAACCCCTACAGTTCTGTGAGTCTGTGAAAAGTAACACAGCCCAACAAGGAAAAATAAAGACACAGAATCCACTGGACTTTTGTCCCAGGGATGTGCACAGACCACCCCCCTTAGAAAGCAGAGCTCAGTCAAATGCACCCCCAGACACAACCCAGTTCTGCGCAAGCACCAGCCTGGGGATAACCCACTGCAAACAACCACCAAACACAGAGACAGCAGACATCATTGCAAGACACAGAGTCGTCAGGGAGTTGAAAGCAACCTGCCCTTTAAGTGGATGAAGGCAGCAGGCAGCCATGGCTCCAACACGCCACCTTCTCCTTCCACCTCCAACCCACCACAGGCCTCTGGCCCACAGCCCTTCATCAGCTTTCAGTTGGAAGGGAAAGCCCCAGCCTCGACAGCTGACACGGCTGCTGTGCCAGCCACACAGAGCCTGCCCTGTTCTCAGCGTACGCCTGGTGTCACAGTGGGGGGGCTGCATTGAACCCCTGCCACGAGCACCAATCTCCTGGTTATTCCTCTCCCTGCTTCCATTGTCGCAGCTACGGAGCAGGAAGGCACCACTCCCTGCACGAAAGGGGAGGAAGATGCAGGGTTAGGGAGGAAAGGCCCTTCGCTAGGTAGAGGGAAGCATGCATCTTGTCCTCATGCTAGTGGTGCTGGGAGGTGTACTCTACTGCAGTCTCGGGGTTCCTGCAGCTGGGCAGCTAGTGACAGTGTTAAAGGAAGGGAGAGGATCTTGGTAAGGCAGAGGAACCCTTCCTGAGACCGCTCAGAACGCACCTACAGCAAGGTGGGGAGGCAACAGGAACAGGAGCATCTGCTGCAGCGGTTCTGCACCGATTGATTTGCTGGGCAATAAAATCCCCCCAGGAACATACCTGTACGTCCTGGCACAGCCTTTTGAGAGGGGGAGACTTGGTGCACGTCCCATCCGCCGCCACCTCTTCCCTCCCCAGGTGCTTCACCACGATGCACTTTCTCAGAGGGGAGCCCCTGTGAAAGGCAGGCGATGTCAGGCCCGGCTGCGTGGGCCGGCGCCGAGCCCGCTCTTCCCTCCCGGCACAGGGGCCGAGCCCGCCCTTCCCGGGCCGTGCGGGCCCAGCACAGGCCCTGGGCTGCTCTTGCTCGGCTGGAGAACACGGGCAGGCTCCACACACCCACCCCTCGGACTGCCGAGGGACACCAGCCATGGGAACATCACTTGGAGAAGGGGAAAGGTCTGTGCACAGCTCACTGGCACTTCCCAGGCCCAGCGCCTGCGGAGGAGGTGGGGAGCCCACAAGCCGCTCACTGCTGGGAGACTCCTTACAAATTCCCAAATTTGCCTGCCTGTGACCACGAGCAAGACCTTCCCCAGGAGATGTCAAGTGGCTGCCCCCATCCCTAGGTGTGACAACTGATCCAGGAAGAGGAAAGGCTTCCAAAGCCAGAGTACACATGAAGGGATAGATCAGGCGTTTGTCCCCTCACAAGGGGCAACACAGCCCACACAGCCCACTCCTAACACAACGTTATCTCATCTCCCTTCAGCTCTGTCAGTCTACCAACACACTGTCTCCATCAGTTAACCCAAGGTCAGGATCCCTTCTGTCCTCCCAGGTACCTACTTTTTCATGTAGGTACTTTTTCAAGTAGGTACTTACAATTTCAAGTTTCAGAGCTTTAAATGCTTTTTGAAGAGCTTTATTTCTAGCATGCTGACTACCCAGCCTGAATTTTCATGTTACATAACTTACAAGACCACACTGAGTCTCATACAAGCTACACAGACACTGGGCCTGTGAGCTTGGCAAAGTTATTTCAATGTGACTATTTCCCTTTCTGTAAAATCCAACAATGGATCTGCCCATCTCCATGGTTTGCAGGATCTCAGTGGAGATGCTTAAAAATATACAGAGGCTTCACCAGATCCTTGCACATGGTCAGGCCCTGATCCTGTGCACGAGCTCACACCCATTCCTGCTTACACAGCCATTTCCCAAACCCAATTTGCTTCTAGTTTATTATTTTGAATTAATGGCTTTGGAGCAAGATTTAAGCCCCCTTTCGATGCACCCCATGGCGCTGGGTTCAACTGGTCCCAACTGGTATGGCAGTGCATTGTGTCCTCCTGATCCAAGAGCTGCTGCTGAACTGGGAGTTCTGTCACAGGCCAGCTGCAGATCCAATGCTGGTGGATTTGCAAATCTTCCCACAGCCACTGTGTGGTCAGAACAGACAAGAGGAAATGACAAGAAGATACTTTTAGGTGAGGGAGGCTTCTGAAAACACAGCGCGGCTCGTGCCTGGCCTGAGCAGAGCCTGCCAAAGCTTCCACCTGGGCAGGAGCAGATTCCAGCAGCAATGCCCTTCTTCCAAGGGAATCCAGACTTACTTGTCTTTACATTTCTGGAGGGCTTCATCTGCAATCTGCTTCAAGTTGATCAGCTTGTCCCCTCGATAAAAGGCATCTGCAGAACGGTAAGGACAATATCAGAGGGGTGTCACAGCCCAGGCGGCCTGGGCTGGAAGCAACAAGTGATCTCAGGAGGGCAGAGCAGAGCTCATGCAGTGGAGTGGGGGAAAGCAGTCAGGCAGCTGATGGGAAAGGTTTCCTAACATGCCCTTTTAGCCTAGAGAAACAGATGCCAAGAGAAATGGTGAAATTCCTTCCCTGGGAGAGGTTCCAATTTGACCCGACATATCTCTTGGGGATATTCAGTGGGGAATAATCCAATGTGGCCAGAACAAAGATTGCAAAGTTTAGTGGGTCCTTTCCATACCATGGGCCTGTTAATAACGCAAACAGCTGGGGAAATGCAGTGGGCTTACACGCAATCACTATCCCCCTCTCAATCCCTTGCTTTACAAGGCCATAGTGCAACTAATTTCCTTGAAATCGAGGAGGGAGGGAATTCTCCTAGTGGGACTGCCTCATAAGTGACACATCTTGCAAACATCTGGCTGATGTTGAAGAGGAACATGGATGACAAGCGTTTGGAAACATGTTAGCAGCAGCTGGTGACATCATGCTTTACAGGACAAAGTGGGCGGGCTGCTCAGATGCTTCCCTACATGATCCAAGTGGAAAAGAGTGCTGGGGCACAGCTACCAGCAGCACGTCTGCCCTGCAGCCACTCAGCTAAAGCACTGCCCCTTACTCTGCCTATTCCAAGTACATTTTAAAATAAAGAGCTTCCAGCCAGGCCCCAGTAATGGTTCAAGTGGTACAGAGGTGTGTTTTACCTGCTGTGATGAGGAGAGAGCAGCCGCAGCTGAGAATCCGCTCACACACGGAGTCTGCTGAGAAACCCGCAAACTGACAGAGATCACACAGCCGAGTCAGCAGGGGCACAAAGCAACCCCCAAACCAGAAACCCCCAGCAGCAGCTGTGCAGTTCACCCATGGCACACGATGGAGAGAGCTGAAGGAGCTCCTCTGTTAATACAGAGGGCTAGGAGATAGCCCTCTGTTCTGATTCTGTTAATACAGAAGAGGGCTAGGAGATAGCACCTTTATTTCACTTCCATCCATCTCACTGTCAGCACTCATCTTTCCAGCTCCTCTCCCCAGCTCTCCCAAAACCAAGAGCTGCTCCCTCCCATTAGCTCAGAACCAAAAGCAACACAGAGGGCTTGTTCCTACCACGACAGAGTGCAGAGCTCCTATCCTGGTGCAGGCAAGCATGGCCACAACCAGCTCCAGGATCATTGGCAAGTAGATGGAAACTCGGTCTCCTTTCTTCACACCTGAGGAGGGAAAAATGAATGTGGCATTTGTCAAAATGAACACATTATGTGTGATGTGAACAGCACAGAGAAAGAAATTAATGCTTTTAACATCACAATTGATATGCACACAATAGTACTTCAACTAGAGTGAGAGGTGAACCAGCCTTGGGTTTGCCTTTCAAGGCCTATGCAAGAGGACTGGAAGGATCGCTCTATGTTCTCAGGCACAGCCCTTGAAGGGCTCTGCTACTGGGAAACCCCAGAGCGGAAAATTTTGAGCAAAGACTCCTTCCTTGGACAGTTGACATGCCCAGCATTGATTAGCTTTCACCAACAGAGCCAGAGATGTGCATCTGAAACTTTGCTGCAGAGGAATCTGCATCCACCTCGCTTTACAGCTGTGGAAGCAGAGAGAGAAGCAAAGCATTTTTGCATCATATTACTCAACAGACTAGCAATGACACAAGAAATGAACCCAATTCCCAAAACCCTTCCCAGTAGCCAGTGCCACTATGGTTTCAGTCCCCTACCTTGGCTGCGAAGGACGTTGGCAAACTGACAGACTTTGTGCAGCAACTCGCTGTATGTGATTTTCGCAGAATCCCCAGGTTCATTCCCTTCCCTGGAAAAACAAGGCAGCAGTTGTTACAGAACAAGTATTACAAGGTAACAGTGACACTGCAAATTCAGAGATACCTACTACACTGGACAACATGTGTCCTCACCTGCCCTTCCAAGCACAAAGTAACCAAATCCCAAAAATCCAATCCTGGACTAAAGTTCTCCGATCACAGGAAAATTCAGTCCAAAGTCCCCATCCCTGTGCAGGTCACTGAGAGCAATGGAATGTTTGCAGGGGTGAGATGTGGGGCTTTCAAGAGGGACAAACAAAGGTTTCAACAGAACCAAAGTGAAGAGCACACACCCAAGAGTAAGCTGGGGGTCACGGTGTGGCACCCTTGCTCACATGCAGATAGGTCTGCTTGGAACACTGGCCAGCACTGTCATGCAGCAGCACCCGGCCCTTAAATACCAACTGCCTGATGGACAGTGATGGGATGCCAAGGGCTGACTTGTCTCCCAAGGTCATGTATAAATACACCCATGGATGTCTGTTCAGTGCCTTCTCTGTGTTACTCTCTGTGCTCCCCTCTAAAGCAGCTCCAGGCTCCTGCAGCTCAGGTGCCAGCCCTGTGGGACTGTGCCACCAAGAAACACCAAGAGCTGCACCTGGAGATGGAACTGGAATGTCACATCCCATGGTTTGCTACCAAAGTGAAAACCAGCTCTTTTTAATGTGACACAATGCTACAGCCATGCCAACGAGGTGGCACTCCCAACAGATCAGAGGATTAATGAAGAATCTGAAATGACTTCACACTTGGCAGAGCAACATCTCCCCCATCCCAGAAGGAGGGAGACACTTTCCCAGGTCTCTCCCCAAGGCAGGCAGCACAGAGATGTTAGAGAACCATGAAAGAACAGGGGTTTTGCTCTCAGCTGATAGTCCTACTGGAGAAGTGTCCCCTTGAGTACATGCAGCCAAACAAAAGCCATCACTTGTGCTGGGGAGAAGCCAGGAAGCACCTCCATGCCACATCCTCCCTTCAGTCTGCAGCCAGGCTCCAACCAGCTCGGGAGCAGAAACCTCACTTCTTTAACATCTCAAACAGCCCAGGCACACAAAAACCCACACACTGAGTTCTAGCTAAAACTAGCCACTGCTCCAACAGTCAAGGCCCTCCTTGCATGGCACAGCACCTCCCTCTGTGATGCAGAAATGCATGAACACCCTCATTTCTTGCATGGTTCTGTGCCATTCTGTGTCAGTCCAACAGTGACCACGGGCTCCAGTAGCAGATGCAGTCCTGGTGGAAATGGCATAAGAGTTGGAAGGCATCACTGATACAACCTCTGCACCTCCTGCCCTGTGTAGGAGGAGGTTCAGAACGGTGGTTACACTTGGATCTGCCACTTACAAACAGGGTTTCTCCCTCCTGATACATAGTTCTACTCCACAGCAATTGGGTACATCGATACTTGCACTGATGTGCACAGGGCAGTGTGTCTTCTCACCCATGGCTCCTGAAAAAGGATTCCTGGCTTGATTCTTTTAGGCAAGTTTGGCTCCTTTTAAGCACAAAGAATAAACAAGAACACAAAGAAAAAGAGAAGTGTGGGAATGAGAGCCAGTGCTCAGGGCAGGTGGCTCCTGAGCAGTTTCCTCACCTTTCCCCTTCATAGCCAAGAGCACCACTTTGAGCTCAGTGACAGGTGAAACGGTTACAGGAGGTTCCTTACAGCAGGGCTCTTGGCTAGTCAAGAGAAAGCAGGAAATGAGTTTCCTTTTTGATTTTATTACTTGAGGATCAAAGATCTAAGAGCTGATTTCAGAGCTGGACAGAGCAGTTGTAGCTGATGTGGCTCATGGGAAGAATATCTCCTGCAAGCTGAGTGCCTTCCTCACAGCCCAGAGGTTTTTCTTGCAGCAGCTCCAGCACAGGTGCAGCACCATCAAGGCTGGTGCTGTTCTTGGGTCCTGCACCCATTGTGCAGCTCTGCTCCTCAGCAATGAGCCTTGCTATGAAAGATCTCTTCAAGACAACCACAGTGCTTCCAAACACAAGCTGGAGCATCCCAGCCCGTAAATCCCTCCCCTGAAGATCTCAGCACTGGGGTCTGCAGACCAGCCCCCAGCCCATAACCCTCTAGAACAGGGCCAGGAGCAGGCACATCACATCCCTTTGCCCATGCTCTGCAGCAGCACAGGACCTGATTACAACTTTTACTAAGAGAGAAACATGTTAGAAGGAAAGTCTAGCACAAGATACACTAGGTCTTCCTCCCCCTGGGCGCTGGGAGGGGAAATTCAGGCCAGGGAATGCACCCAGGCTCATCCTCAAAGTCAGCACCCCCGGGGCACTGCAGGAGAGATGCAGAACAAAGCCAAAGAGAAGTTAAAACTTTTGCAAGGCTTTCCAGGAGGGCTTTCAGAGCCCTTTCCATTCATCCATGTGATTGCAAAAGAGCTCTGCTAGCATCAGCAGGGGAAACCTCAGGCTTCAGATTTTAAGATGATCTTGTGCTTAAATGGGAAATGAGTCAGAGCCACTTTTGGACAGGGCAAGATGCCTCCTTTCAGGGCATCAGTGCAAAGGCCTCCGAGCAGCTTCCCAAGAGCAGGTGATTGGTCCAAGCCTCCTCGTGTCTGAAAATAGTTTGTGGAGTGCCCACAGCTACACTCAGCAGGCTACAGCAGCACTCAGATTGCTCCATCCTCTTCTCTGGCACAAAAGCCCAGAGAATGATGTATTTTAGATGGGGCACTGAAAGAAATGCCTGCTTGCACGCTACCAAGTACTCCGTGCGTCAAAAGCGAGCCTGGAAATTCCTGGAGGCAGAGGCCTGTGAGCAGCATTTTCCCTTCAGAGAGAAGAAAGGGCTGTCAGACCTGGGCCTTTCCAACAGACCTGCTGATCCAAACTAAATTGGGAAAGAAATAAAAGTGAAATAAGGAAACTCATATTTCTGAAAACATTACCGCAGCGCTCACCTCCATCCCTACGGTGTGCAGCCCTGTGGAATCCAACATCAGCCCAAACCAGCTTTTTTTTAAGAACTGGTGATGAAAACTGTTGGCAGCAGCACTGCTGTGATGGCTGGTGTGTGATCTTTGATCTAACAACAAGCCTTCTTTTGAAAGGAAAAATCAATTTTCAGCTCCCCGAACTTCCCAGATCCATCACGAGATGAAATACATGGGGAAACTCAGCTCCAGCCTGACTTCTTTTTTTCCCCCCTCATCTCCCTCAAACCAAATCCTGCATTTAGCAACTTGTAATCTGAAATCCTACAGGATCATCTGGCCAATAGCAGGGATGTATTTGAGTTTTTTAGCACTTGAAGCCCATGTTTTACAGACTGCACGTTGCGTGCATGCTCAGCTGGAGAAAGGCATTTTTTGGCCATATGGTTTCAGCTGAACCACCCATCGACTAAGTAAATGCAAGTGCTTTAAACTAAACCCACAGATGCACAACTGGGGAGCCTGTGAGGCAGACTCTCCTAGAAATCAGTGCTTTGTTGAAAAAGGCAGGTTTCATGCAAAGATGAGTGCTTTCCAGCTGCCTGCAGCCATGCATTGCCAGGACCGGATAGCCCAAGGATATCAGGGACCATCGCCACAGCAGTGTGCAGGGCTGTAGTGCCCAGCTCTGCACAAAACAGACCCCTGTCAATACATGAAAGGAAGCACAGGCACAGCAGAGCACTTACTGTACTGCTCCCTCCTACAGCAGCTCAAGCAACAGCTTCTGGACAGGCATCAGGATGCCCACCAGCCCCATGACACATACTTTTGGTAGCCCGACCAGCATCCCAGTAAGAAAGAATCATGTGGAAAACTCACCCTGAGCAGGGGAAGAAGGTGGGAAATCTGAACATTTCTCTCCTCCACAGCACAACCATGCTTACTGGGGGCTCATGGACTGCCTGCTTAGCTGGGAGTTTGACCTTGGAGATGCAGAGCCACAAACCTATTCCATGCTGTGCCCCTGTAGCCAAATCAAGGCTAAGCCTCCCTATTGGAATGGCCACGCAGGCCAGCAAAGGATTCAGTGGTGTGCACACACTGTGTAGTGGGGAGGTTTGTAAGAGCAGACCAGCATCTCTTCAGAGCCACATCAACTCCCGTGCTGACCCTGCGGAGCAGCCAGGGATGCAGAGCAGCTGCCTGGGACAGGGAAGCTGCAGCCAGAAGCCCCCCTGGATACTTGCACCAAAGCAGATGGAGAAGTTGTTGTGCTCCACCATGCATCAGGGCTGACTACACTTTCCAAAGCACTGCCCTGCTCCAACCACACAGGCCTTAAGCTGCCCATCTGAGCAAGCTGGGCCCATCTCTGCTGCAGGGTAACGAGCAGCACGGAGGGGCAGGAGCTTCCTAACCTGCTACAGCTCGCTGGCCAAGGGGATGCTTGCTTCCCAGTGCTGACCCAAAGATGAATCAGTGATGCTGTTTGGTTTCTCTTTCACCACAGTTCCAAATAAAAATTATTTGCATAACTTGTCTGAGTAACAGATGAATACAAGTCCCCTGTGCAACACTGCCTTGGTATTCACACGGAGCAGCAGGAAACACAGGCTGCACCAAGGGGAATTAATGGTTTTCAGGGTAATTTCCAGTGATAATTGTGATTTACCAGAGTTAATACTACTAAGAGAAGCTGGTTTACAGGAGAAAATGATGAAATGAAGCCGAGCAAGTGAAGTGTTTCAAGTTTTCAAGATCTGCCAGACCATCTGCAGATCCACAAAGTCAGGAACAGAAAAATCACAGACCAAAGCAAAGCAGAGCATAAAGCCAGAGTCTATCTGACCCCTGCAAAAGCTCCCACTGAGGACCAAAGGGGCTGAAGATGACTGAAGTTTCTCCTCTAAACTCCTGCGATCACATCACCCTCAAATAAAAAACATTAACACAAAGTTACCAAGCACAGCTGGGGTAAGGGGCACCTGGAAGGGAATTTTTCAGAGCAAAGCAAACCACCTCAAAGCCACTGGGTTTCACTCCCTGACCGGACGAGCAGTGACAGCAGCCCATGGAGCAGCTCTGCTTAATGCAGGAAAAGGCCTCTGCATTTCACCTACTTAACAACCCTTAAAAAACCCACAGATTCCCAGATTGAAATAGGTGTTGGAAGTGGAGAAAGGACCTTTTCCCAGATGATGCAATGTCACAGGAAGAATTTGCATGGTGGATATCCATAGAAAGCCTCTGGTGAAGCAGAAATAGGGGCTGCAGGAACGTCTACCCACAAACACCTCTGGTGCCATCTAAACTAACACGCATACAAAGCCCCAAACCCCTCAAGCTGGTGTGTGAGGCGCACAGGACACACAGCAAGTTCTCCAGCTTCTGCTGGAGCACTTCAGCAGCCTGGAGCTTCAGCAGCCTGTCCCCAGAACACGGCATGAGGGGAAGGAAGGAGCATTCATCGACTGCAAACTCCTGCACAGTGGCACCTGCTCACGTGCAAGGTCGCTGGAGGCCAGACAGACTCCTGGCTCCCAACCCACCCCATGTCCAGAATTAGCACAGCTGAAATGCCAAGGCAGAGCTGGGCCAGGCCAGGCTCCTGCCATCCAGGGAATGGGCTCACGTGTGAGCCGCATGGGCAGCGAGAGCCCTGGGCCCTGCCGACGCCTGCGCTGCCGTGCCTGGGCTGCGTGCTCAGCCGTTGCTGCCAGCTGCTCACAGCCGGCCGTGTGGCTGTGTCACAGCCGGCCGTGTGGCTGTGCTCAGGAGACCCAGGACACACAAAGCCCAGGGATGATGGCTTGGTACTTTGGGAGCAAGAGCCTCCAAAACAGCTAAAATAAAATTTCCCCCTCCTCCCCCAGCCTTGCTCATCCCATCTGACACAGGAACGGCACTCAAGCAGAGAGAGCCCTTTAAGCTCTGCCCTGGAGAGAACAGATTACACTGAAAGGTGAGATTTGGAGAGACCAGCTGGGGAAGAGAATTGGGCAAAGACACCGTTTCATGGGAAAACAAATGCTTGTGCTTGCACAGCCTGTTCAATCCAGAAATGCTCCCTGACAGACTGCCCAAAGCAGGAGGGTCTCCAGCAGGGTTCCCAGGAGGGCTGAAACAGGTCGTCATAGAATCATAGGTCTGCAAAACATCTTCATGAGAACATTCATAACAACAAGGCAGGCTGCCCAGCCCTGCCCAAACATCACCTCACCCACCTCCCAGCACAGCAAGGCATGGCACCAACTACCCACCAGAATTCTGGGAAGGCCAAGAGGTTTTTCAAGTGAAATGTTTACCAGGAAGTTCAGCCTCTATGGTCCCTACAATCATATTCAAATCATGTTGCATCATGACAAGGATCTAGAAAGAAGTAGTTGTGGAGTTGTGTAACGATGGAGCACAGCCTGGGAGGGGCTGGTAAAAAGGTTTTCCTGGTATGTTCAGAAATACTTGGCAGCTTTGAGAGAACACAGTTAAGTAAACCTGGCAACAGAAACCCCAGAGAAGAGAGAAATGTTATCAATTTAACAGCATCACCTTCTAAACCCATTCTGTTAACTCCAACCCCTGCATGATTTTCCCTTCCAGTGCCCCCACACACACATAGGTAGGGTCAAACAAAGCTCCACAGCCAAATCCATCTCCAAGCCAACCCATCACAACTAAGAGTTGGCCATGTACCCAGGGTTAACAGGCTCCTGTGGCTGTAAAGAAACCCAAACCAGGCTGGCAAATAGCACAGGGCCATGGCCCTGTGCTCCACAGAGCGTGACGTGCTGTGTCCAGCCCCCAGCACCCAACCTCTCCAGCCCAACACACTCATACACAGGTCCTACCCAGCCTGTACTTTTCTAAACAAATAAGAGTGTTTTCTAAAGGGACACTGGGTCACCATCTGCTCCATGATCATGGAATCAGTCTTCTGACCACCTTTAAAAATAGCCTTAGGGAAAGGCAGCCTATAGAAATACCCAACGCTCTGCATGGCTGCCAGTGTCCCATAGGAAAAACCCCATCCATCTTCTGTCCTTTCCTCCTCATTAGATACATTCTCCACTACTCCTTCTATTTGCAGCCTTTCAGAAGCTGAACAAGTACCAGAAGCATCTAAAGAAATAATATTTATCTTGTGCAGTCCAACCAGTTCCCTTCACCATGCCCTGTGTGATGCCCACAGCAGAGCCCAGCTGACACCACCCTGACATCACCTGTTTGTTTACTGACCCTCCAGAATCCCAATTTTCCCCATTCACCTGCTGGGCTACACCCTCAAACTCACTTCCAGCCCCTTTCTCTAGGCTGTGGGATGCTCAGACAGCTCTGAAGGAGCCAACACCTCCCAGCTTACATTGCTGCTGGCGCATCAACCAGCAACACAACAGGGTTTGCACAGCCTACACCCACACCTGAGAGCCAGAAGGCTCACAGGTAACTGTTTTAGAGAAGATGGGATGCAAAACAGTCAGCAAGCCCCTCTCCAAGAGAAACCTACTATTCTTTTGTCCCCTCTGACAAAATAAGGTGGTTTACAAGTAACAAAGACCACAAAGACCAGCCTAGAGAAGAGAAGGCTGTGGGGGGACCTCATTGCAGCCTGCCAGTCCCTGAAGGGAGCAGAGACACAGGAGGGGAATCAGCTTGTTCAAGGGCAGAGACTGGCAGGACAAGGGGGATGGAGGAAGCTGGAGGAGGGAAGGGTTAGATTGGGTATTAGGGGGAAGTTCTGTACAGAGAGAGTGGTGAGGGGCTGGAACAGGCTGCCCAGAGAGGGGGTGGGTGCCCCATCCCTGGGGGTGTTCAAGGCCAGGTTGGATGGGGCCCTGGGCAACCTTGTGTAGCTCCAGGCCTGAGGTTGGTGTCCCTGCCTGTGGCAGGGGGGTTGGAGCTCTGTGACCCTTGGGGTCCCTTCCAACCCATGCCTGTCTATGATTCTATGTAAACACCCAGTGATGGTGACATCAGTGCAGCTGTTCTGCACTGGTGGGTATCTGCTCAGCAGCAAGGGGAATTCTGTTCCTTTGTGGCTTCACATGTTTCCTGCTTGCCTGGTATCAAGTAACCATCAAGCCAACAGGATAACATTAACTCTAATCATGTTCTTACTCTCTGAAGTATTTTACAGCACAGAACAGCCAGTTAAGAAAAATGATAGCTTCTCCCCTATTTTTTTTTTAGAGGAAAGTTTAAGATTCTTAAAGTTGGGGTGGGTTTGGTTTTTTTTTTTTTAAACAAAATGATTACACAGTGTTGCAACAGAGCTCAGATGCAAGACCTATGCAGGAGGTCACCAAGTCTGGCTGACCTCAGCCAGCACATCTAATCCAGCCAGCCAAATCCACACAACACTGTAGAAGAATGCACCAGTTTGACATAAGTAATATTTTCAGTGGAGCACAGACTATTTTTACCAGTCCAACCAGAGCAGAGCTTATTTCCAGCACAACCCAGTTGATTCCTTGTTTAAACTATTTGCAGTTGGGCCAGAAAATATATCCTGGACCAAGCTTCTGTAAGTGAAATAGTCAACGTGCCACCTGCAGCTGAAGAATGTCCTATTTTGGGAAATGCTGCACCTCTGGATGGATCACACTGCCAAATGTTCCAGGCCTTCTAGAAACACTGGAAGCCAGGCAAGCTGATTTCAGTGGAGGCTCAATGTCCATTGGGCTCACGGTAGGAAATCAAACTTTTAATCAGATTTCTGGAGGATGTTTCAACCTCCTGCCTCAGAAACCTCTACAGGCCATGGCCAGATGTCACCTGCTGGACTCACATCCATTCTACACAAGCAACTTCTCTCAGAAGAATGTCAGCAGCAACAGAAATCCAAAAGCTGTTTTACTATCAGAGTCACAGAATGCTTTGGGTTGGAAGGAACCTTAGAGATCATCTAGTTCCAACCCCCTTGCCATGGCCAGGGACACCCTCACTAGACCATGTTGCCCAAAGCCCCATCCAGGGGTCTTGAACACCTCCAGGGATGGGGCTTCCACAGGCTCTCCGGGCACCCTGTGCCAGGGCCTCACCACCCCCCTAGCAAAGAATTTCTTCCTAACACCTGACCTAACCCTGCCCTCTTTCAGCTTGAAGCCATTGCCCCTTGTCCTGTCCCTGCCCTCCCTGGTGAACAGTCCCTCTCCCACTTTCCTGTAAGAAAGACAGGGAAGTCAGACATGAAAAAGTAACCAGGAGGGAAATGGATTTCCTGGAGGGATTCCCATCTACAGAGATGATGGGCTCTGAGAGGTTATGGAGAACTGCCATGGGCCATGATTCCCTATCACACCACATTTCAACACTGACAAGCCAAGTGCAGAAATGCAAACAGAGAACTGAAACCCTGCTCCAGCTGTGGCAAACAGCTCTGACAGGGCTCAGCACTGGAGGAAAAGGCCTCGTTGTGCTGGTGGCAGTCAACAGGACTTGCCAAAGCTTTGGCAATCAGTGCTACAGCCTAGCAGCTCTGGGCACAGAAGCCCACTGGACATGACAAATGCAGCTACCCCCAGGAATAGTTTGGTGCTTGCAGTGAGCACCTCCTCACACCTCTTCTGGCAAGGCCTGCCCACCTTGTCCCCTGTGAATGCCACTACTCAGGGCGAGTCTCACCCATGTGGAGTACTTGTCCACTTCTGCTCCCTTCACACCAGGGTGCCAGGGGAGAACACACGAGCTATTCACAAAGCTAAAACAAAATAATCACATTTTCTACCCTGCTGAACAAACTGAAGGCTCTGATCTGCCACAGCCTGACTGCACACAGATCACCATCCCCTCTGACCATGAACTCCATTCATCCACCCCAAGTTTCCACTCTCCTGCCAATACTCACACAACCCGGCATTGCATAACTGCTCTGCCCCTCCCAACAGTAAGCAACCTATTTTTAAAACAGATCAAGGTGCCTGTAACATCTGACAGTGTTACAAGATACAAGTTTCACAGCCCTGAGAAAATCCAGGAGCTATTGTCTTGTGCACACACCCCTCACCTTCCCCCAGGTAGTTGTTGTGCAACCACCACCCAGAACCACACAGAACAGTGGCTTTCAATGGGGTATCAGCCAGTGTTTTAAGACAGGGGTGCAGGAAATGATCTGTGAACTATTAACCCTTTGTGTTGAATTGGCAGAACCAGACCCTCTGTCAGAGCAAGGAGCAGCATGAGGAGAAAATACTAAGAACACACAAGTCACCACAGGCCTCATTTGATGGCAGCATCATGCTTCAGCACTGGGATGTTCACAGCAGCTCAGCCAAGAGCCTCAGACTAAACCAAAACCCCACACTGGGTCAGAACCAGGGGCTGGTGTTTCACCTGCAGCAGCAGCAGGAGATGCTGTTCAGTGAGCCTGGTCCCCATCAGCAGTTCAGCCTCAGCGCTGATCCCTGGGGGACCTGCTGCCCATCCTGAAAAGCAGCCATTAAAAGCAAGGAAGCAAAGGGTAGGGCTAAACCAGCTCCATAGAAAGATCTGGGGGGGGGGGGGGTGGTGTGTGTTTCCCCATTCACAGTTAAATTACTTTCTTGAACAACCTTTTGAGGGGAGCCTGACAAAGGCAGCCTGGAAACAGCCACATCCGTGTGCTCAGCAGCTCTGCCAGCCAGACCTCACCTCACAGCAGCTCTGTTGCCTTTCCCAGCAGAACACACTGCTCCATGAGCACAGTGACCAGATCCCACCACACCCTCTGGGATGTAAATCAGAGTTCCCAGTTCCCAGGATCCCCTCTATTGCCCTCTTGGGACTGGCAGCCTCCCAGTCCTGGGCACAGAGGCCCTTTACAATGACAGGCAGCACACCCTGGCCAGCAGCTCTGTGATTTCACATTCAGGTTCCTGCAGTCCTCTGGGGTGCATGCCATCTAATTCTGGGTGCTTATTGACATCCAACTTGTTTATCTGGTCAAATGCTTCCTGGATATCCCCTTGTATTTATATAGACAGATGCTGTATCCCTGCCAGGAGCAGCTACCAAGGGGTTCAGAGCAAAAGACAGAGAGCAAGTGGTTCTGACACAACTGAAATGAAAGCTGCTCCCTTGATTCAAGGCTGCCACCAGTGTGTGTTCCCAAGCAGTAGAGCTTACACATCCTCCTAACTGCTCAGCCACAAAGCAGCCATGCAAGTGCTGCCCAAGCACCTTCCTTCTTTACAGACTTGACAGAGGAGAAAAGTCCCATTCTGCCTATGGGCATGGGATTATGAACTACCAGAGCTCAGCAAAAGCTACTTCCAGTGAAAATCTTCAGTAACACTCAACACCCTCCCACAGAGGCACAAGTCCAGGGGTGCTTCTGCCTGGGTAAAACCACAGGAGACCACAGACACTGTGTAATCATGTTCTAATACCCATCCCCTTCCTTCATTGCACTGCTGAGCAGAACAGCACGAGGCTGAGAGCACTTGCCAGCTCCCTGCTCCTGCCCAGCATCTGTGACAGATCCACAGAGCTGGAACAGGGCTTGAGATATCCAAAACATCCAACCACCCTTCCCAGCATCTCCCTGCAGACCAGCACGTGAACCTGACAGTGATGAGTCCAGCTCTGCTTCCTGGTCAGCCCTCAGAAGGGAAAACAGTTCCAAGTGACTCTGTGCCTGCCAGCTGAGCAGCACAGCACTAAAACCCCCTGACTCAGAGCAGCTGGGAGAGCCCACCCCCCCCCCCAGTGGAAACCCACAGGACAGCACCTGCCTGAAGATGGTATTTCTGCTGCTCTCAGTTCAGGCCTTTGGCACAACCACTCATCTGGTAACTCTCAGAGATCTCACTAGTCCTGGAGAGGATGTAGCACACAAACCCAGCCATCAGCAGAAACACTTGGGGCAGAAGAACCTTCAGATACAACAGGAGAAAACTGGCCGGTGTCAGGTCCTGCACACACATATATAGCCTTTGGAAACAAGCTTCAGACCATGAGCCATGTGCTTTCCAGTCCCTCAGGACAAACCAAAACTCTCCAAACCCTTAAGCAGGCATCACCATACTGCTCTGGGGCAGTAACATCTTCATATCTCATCTGCAACCAGACCCACAGTAGGACAATCCAGAGTGATGACAGGAAATCTGTTAGCTCTGAGTGCAGCACGGCCTTGCTCTGAACAGCCCACATCTGAAGATGAAGACTCCATCCACCAGTGGACAAAAGCCTTGAGCTACACCTAAAGACAAGCTGTGAGTCCCTTCTATCCTGGTTTGCACTTACAGATGAGTATCTGAGCACAGCAACTGTTTGCACTACTGCCACAGCACAAACCATACTGTCCCAGACCTGGGAGAGGAAGAAATCCACCAAAGAAATCAGAAAAGCACCTGACCTGGATGTGTTTGACCCCCACAGCTACTCCCTTCACTCCTTGTTCTAGTACCAGGTTTTTACTGATGCCCCCACTGTTCCCACTCTTGCACTACCCACACAGCTCAGTCAGAGAGGGCCCCACAAGGCAGAGGGATGTTTGGATGGATGAGCAGCACTGCTCCAAAGCATTTGGTAAACCCCCTTCCAGGCTGGAAGATTTCACAAAACCCACCAGAAGACAGCTGCACTTTCCATGATGGAGAGCTAGAACTACCATTGTCCTTGAAGGAGGGTATGAGAGCTATAGGCTAATAAAATGCAAGTACATTAAATGTGTATTATCACCTACTTTAGGTGCACCTCATCTGCCTGATTTCCAGCAGTAAAGCATTGTACCACCCAGCAATGCTTCCACAATAATTATTACATCCCAAGATGATTAAGCTGTGGCTCCACTCTCTGCACACACAATGGGTAGGGGACATGGATTGCTGAGGATGCACCCCAGAAAGCCTCTCTGACCTTCAGGGCTGAGTGAGGCCATTTTCCTGGGGAAAGGAGCCCTGCTGTGCCTGGGTAGTGCTGGGAGTGTAAGACAAACACCTGGTAACTTTCCTGCAACACTTCTCCCTCCTGCAGAGCTTCCTCAGATTCCCTTAGGGAACCAATCCCTCCAAAGCAGTGACAGGGGAACAGCAACCTGCAGCACAGCTCTGACTGCTCTCAGCAGCCTGCAAAGGTGTGTCAGTAAAAGCATCCTTCCAAGAGGGGTGGTTTTGTTCTTGAAACAAACTGTGTGATTTAGGGATGTGCTTTCACTACCAGAACAGTGTTGAAAGAGGATTCATCACTAGAAATATCACTAGCCATCCAGGGAGTTACCAAAGAAGTGAAGAGTCAGGTTGGCACAGGACACTCCAAAGCCAGTGGCAGCAGCAGAGCTGAGGGCATCATGAAGAAGCTGGCTACAATTAAGCACTTCTGAAAGTCTTGCTATTAACAGCCAGCATCCTCTGCACCTCTGTGTGTGACAGTAATGGAAGGCTGATACCTGAGAAGGTATCTCTGAAGAGAACACCAAGTGCTGATCCAGATCAGGCAGAACAAGCTTTTATTTTACTCTCAGCAGCTTCAGACATGTTTTCTTCCAACAGAAGCACTCCAGAGGCTTGCAGCAGAAAGGCAACTGAAACACAGCTGCACCCAGCTTTATTTGTGACTCTGGGGTGGCACATCCCACAATGAAGTGCTCCATGGTAAGGCACAGCCACCAGACCAGGGTGCACCAGCAGCCCCAGGAGCCAGCAGCTGCAATCCCACTTGGCCACAGCAGCACATTTAGACCAAACCAGCCTTTGACAACCTGTATCCTCTCTCTGGAAGGCTGCTGTGCAAAAACTATTCCCTGTTTCCTAATAAAAACCTCCAGAAATGCACTGGAACATTTATCTTTTTAAAAACATTCTCTGTAGTTCTTCCTTATAGAAAGATTTATTGGGAGAAAGCCCTAAATCCTTTCTTTTATTTAAAAATAAAAAAGAAAATAAACCCTCCTCCATTTTACCTTGGCACATCGTGCTTGTTCTGGGCCCAGACTGGGAAGTCCAGGCAGCTGTTCTTTTGTTTAAACAAATCCCCAGCAAGCTCTGGCAGCCTTTACTGTGTTTCTCCTTTCTAGGTGTGTTACTTCATATGCAAACATTAAGAAAGCAGAAAATTGATACACTCTCCTCCCAGAGATGGCAGAAGCCAGCAGCACCCTGGGTTACAGGGAAGGCTAAAACCAGTGTACCAACCTCTGTCCCCAGTCCCACCAGGCACCAGCAGCACCCCAGCTGAGGTGACTGGTTGAAGAAAAGGCTTCATGCTTCAGCCATGCACCTTCTCACCCCAGGGTCTAATTAGAGAGGTGTCTGTAATAGGTGGTGCTCTTGTATTCCCACCTGGCTTTACTTTTACCTTGACAAGTTGCACAGGCTGATGTTTATATGAGATTATTAACGGGCACTTCAACCACAGGTTGGTCCATGGGACACAGGTACACCTTCAGCACAGCGAAGGGATGCTGCTAATTATGCTCTAATTAACACTACTCACCACAAACCAAGCCCCCTGCAAATGCCCTCAGTGTCCCAGCTAGCTTGTCCCATGTGTCTCAAGGCCCACAAAAGCCACTGTGGGGATCTACCTGCACAGTAAGCACAGCATTACGGACCCCAGCCTTCCCACCCCTGGCCCCCCTCAGCCCTCCCACCCCCCCTCGGCCCCACTACAGGAGAGATTTCCCTTGGGTGAGCAGTACTTTATCAGAAACGTTTCCTGGAGCTTCTGTTCCTTTTGAGGCCACATCAGCAATACCAGAGAAAGAGGAATCAAGAGCAGCAGGAACAGAAATACTCGTAACGTTCAGAAGCAGCAAGAGATATCACAGTGAAACAGGCAACAGGGAAAGTGCAAGTGCTTCCTACCAGCTCACAATGGTCACTTTGAGCTGCTCTGTCCTAGCAGCACCAAGCACAATGTAAGTGTCACCTATGTACAAGTTCTGGAACAAGCAACCCCATGTACTGCCCTTTGTGCTGAGAGAGCAAATCTGCACCTCTTGGGATTAGAGCTGCTGAGCGGAGCCAATGTGGGCAGCCCTGGACTGCTGCTTGGCCATAACAGCCCCACATGAACTGCCAGCTCCTTCCAGCCCATGCAGGCCTTGAGACAGCCAGCCAGCAGCCCACAGCAGCTCTGAGTTTTGTCAGCACACACCTCTCCTCAGAGACACCCAGCAGTGCCCCAAATTCACTTGTTCCCCAGTTCCTCCTCTCTGAAAGCAAAGACATGGCCTGGGCTCTCTGCAGAGCTGCCAGGCTGGGCAGTCACCAGTACCTTGGTATGAGCCCAGCACACCTCCCCCCATACAGCAGGCTACAGACTCTCATAGATAGAAGCAAGTAGCCAAGGTATTTAAAAAAACCCCAAGTTTTCCCCCATGAATCCTCTTTTGCTTTCAGAGGCTCTCATTTTTTGACCTTTAATGCCAAGTCTCAAGTGTTTTTTGAAAGCAGCCTTGCTCAACAGAGTGTTAAATGCAAAGCATGGAAGGACAAGAGGACAGCAATTACATTTTGCTCCTGAAGAAAAGCATGTGCCCAGAGAGGCATGCACAGGCTCCTCCAAGAGTCACTTTACCAGTCACCACCCCCAGCCCCGCTTCCCCAAGACCTCAGTGCCACAAGTTCACAGGTTGGCATGCCCCTTCCATCCCTCCCTCTGGCATTCCCAGCTGACAGCTCCAGGCACCCCAGTGCCAGGTCACTTGTGAAGGAACCACACTAGGAGAGTTTCATCTCAAAATAGTCAGGGAAAGCTGTCTGCTAGGGAGGAGGAGACACCTCATTTTTCAGCACTCTGAACACCACGACTGACAAGACACCCACCATTTCAATAGCCACTCCAAGTTTTGCTCAGCATCACAAATATCCCCAACAAAGCCTGACAGAATTAGCAAGGAAAATCTTCACCAAGCCCAAATTAAAGCTGTAGGCTGCTGCTTAGCTGTCACCCAAAGATTTACAGGCAAAAAGGATACACCCACTCCCTCCATAAAACCCATCTCACCTGCCAGCACTGGCCTGCCAAATGTTTTTTTATGGGCACACCTTTACCAAGGTGTCTTCATTTCACATCTGAGTTACAGAATGTATTTAACTAGCAGGGGAGTAAATACCTCCTACCCTTTCAGCTCTATCTTATCAATGCAATTATTTGCTAGGTAGCATGTGTAATTATTTTACTGAAGCAGTAACTCTGCTGATAGAAGCTTTAGTAGGAACCCAGTGCTACATCACAGCTGGAGCTACACTGGTACAGAAAGTCACATCTACACCAGGTGACTGGGGGTACTGGACCCTTCAGTTGCACAAAATCCCTTAAGAGTTGTTCACCATTAGAGCATCTGGTATTTTTACTGCCATGACAGCAAGACTCTCCAACTGCTCTGCTGAAGGGACTCACCATAACCCAACAAGTTACTGCATCCCTAACAAGGGGCAGGTTTATTTGTGCTTCTGCACTGCCACATACAGTCATACCCATGCAACACAAACCCACACAAGCTCAAAACTCATGGGTGGGCAAAGTGAGGCTGTTTTCTGTTTGGGGACACAGCTGTGGGGTCAGCAGGGGAGCACTAGTTCTGTTGCTTGGACATCACCACTGAAACCTGTTTTGCATCAGAATGAAAATTTAAAGTTTCATGTGGCTTTTATCACTAATTCTGGTATAAACCATACAAACATACTTTAGATAGATCTGGAAGTTAGTATTTCTCCCCAAAGGTGAGAGAGAAACCAGCCCTTCTGAAAGCACTGCAATGTTATACAGGTTCAAATACAAGGAAACATAAGCTCAGGTTTGAGGAGAGCCTTTTTGCCACAGCCACAAAGATAGGCTCTGGGGTTTATGAGCTCTTTGCTGGCAGATGTTAACTGTTCCACATCCCATATCTCTACCCACATCCACCTACTTAACTATAGAGTTGTGCCACCCTCCCTCATCACCTCTGACTGCTCGTAGTTTTCAGCAGGTAGGACTGCAAAGGCCCAGCTGGGAGCCAGGAGCTCCCCACTGCGACACAGACCATTCCAGTGCATCCCAGGGCGGGCAGGGGAGCTTCACTGCACAGCCCCTCTCAAACATAGAGGGAGCAAATACCTGCAATGCCTATGCAAAGATTAAAGCCTCACAGGCTTTACCATGTTTTAATCCACCTTGGCAGAAACCAACACCATTTGAACACCTTGGGGTAACAGTTACACCTGCTCTATACCAGAATAAAGCCAGAGATTTACCAGTAAAAAGCAACTTTGTCCCCAAGCTTCTTCTCATTGACATTTCTGTCCAGGAGGTTGTAGCAGATGTTGGTGGTCGCCCCTTTCATCCACTCAATGAAGATCTTCCCCTTGGTCACATCGAAGTTGTACTTCAGGAAAGGCCCCGTGTGGTGACTCTTCCAGTAAAACTCCTTAGCAATGTCACCCCAGAACTCTGCAAAGGCAACGGCCGGAGCTCACGACCCAGAAAGGGGCACAGGGAAGGAGAACCACCCTCTAAGGAACACGACAGGCAGCCCCCACGCTCCTGCACCCCATGCCTGGGGTAGCACCGCGGCACAGCGGCCCCCCCCAGCCCAGCGCCCCTCCTGCCCGGCCGGCACCCCCAGCCCCGCTCTCCTCCCACCCCCAGGCACCGCCAGAGCCTTGCGGGAACCGCTCCGCCGCCGCCGGCCTCCCCCGCCCCGCCGCGGGAGGACAGCGGGCAGGGAGGGGGCTCCCGCCGGCGGGTCTCACCGTGCGGCTCCTCCACGGAGCGCTGGTAGAGCCGCTCGTAGTGGGGCAGCGAGGGGATGTGCGCCGCCGGCAGCAGCTCGGGCCGCGGCCGGTACAGCCGGGCCTGCTCCTCGGGCAGCACCATGGCGGGGCGCCGGCGGCTCTGGGCGGGCGGGCGGCCGCCGAGCCCGCTTCAAAGGGGCGCGGAGCCGGGGGCGGGGACGGTGGAAGCGGCGGCCCGCCCTCACGGCGGAGGGAGGCGAGCGCCGCCCCGGAGCGCTAGAGCCGACCTGCCCGCCGCGGCGGGGCCCGCACAGCCCGGCAGGCAGCCCCGGGAGGGGACAGGCCCAGGCAGGCCGGGGCTCGCCAGCACCGGCTGCGGGGCGGCGCGTCCCTGTCAGCGGCGCGTCCCCCTTCAGCCGTGTCCCCCGCCAGCCTTGTCCCCCCCTTCAGCCGTGTCCCCCCTTCAGCCGTGTCCCCCTGCCAGCCGTGTCCCCCGCCAGCCGTGTCCCCCCTTCAGCCGTGTCCCCCCTTCAGCCGTGTCCCCCCCTTCAGCCGTGTCCCCCCCCTTCAGCCGTGTCCCCCTTCAGCCGTGTCCCCCCCTTCAGCCGTGTCCCCCCCTTCAGCCGTGTCCCCCTTCAGCCGTGTCCCCCCTTCAGCCGTGTCCCCCCCTTCAGCTGTGTCCCCCGCCAGCCGTGTCCCCCCCTTCAGCCGTGTCCCCCTTCAGCCGTGTCCCCCCCCTTCAGCCGTGTCCCCCCCTTCAGCCGTGTCCCCCCGCCAGCCGTGTCCCCCTTCAGCCGTGTCCCCCCTTCAGCCGTGTCCCCCCAGCCAGCCGTGTCCCCCCCTTCATCCGTGTCCCCCTTCAGCCGTGTCCCCCTTCAGCCGTGTCCCCTTTTAGCCGTGCTGGCCCCGTTCGTGGTTTGTCATGTCATGTCCCCGGCAGCCATGTCCCCTCCCTGACAGCCGTGCCCCCCTTCAGCCTTGCTGCTGCCCACCAAGGCCTGGCACCCCCCAGCCGTGTCTCCCCATGCCAGCAGTGCGCTCCCACCAGCAGTGTCCCCCAGGAGCCATGTCCCCTCGGGCCGGTCCCTGCTGTCTCACCAAGGCCCAGAGATCAGCCCAGAGGCCGTGGCTGCACTCAGTGCCCCCCAGAAAAAAAACCAGCCTTCATTTTGATTCAAAACACTCTGCTGCCACAGGCGGGCTGGGCGAGTACAGACAGAGAACCATGTCACCAAGCGCCTTTTCCCCCCAGCAGATGTTACAAGTCTTGGGCAGTTAGGGATAAATTAAACTATTTTCTTCACCCAGAGGGCAGTCAAATGCTGGAACAAGGGCCCATAATATTGGGGGTTCTCTGCCCTTGGCGACAGCCAAGACTCAGCTGAACAAGCTGCCAAGCAGCTGCCTGTTGGAGCAGGAGGTTGGAGCTGGGGACTTCAGAAGGCCCAACATGGTTCTGGGAGTCTCTGGGCTTAGACTCAGAAGCTGTCTACGGTGGTATCTCCCACAGCAGACCCCTTCTGAGGGGGCCTTGAGCCAGGCTGCCCCGATGGCATTGCCTAGGCAGGCTGCTGAAACCTTGAACGTGTCTTCTGGACTGGGGTATATCAGCCCTTTGAGCCAAGCACTGCTGCGCCCAGGGAACTGCTCGCTCTGGAGCCATAGGCAGGTTTTGTGGTGGTTTGGGCCGAGGCCAAGGGGCACTCAAAAGATAAAAGTCCATAACCTCAAACTTGGCACAATATTCCACAGGATGGAGAGCAGTAGCCTGGTGTCAGTGAGCAGGCATAGCCTGCTGTGATCCTGAGATCCTTGGTGTTGTCCATGGTTTAATGCACTCCCTGGGAGCACTGCCTTGGCATACACTGGAGATGAAAACCTGTAGAGCTATGAGCATACTTGGCCACTCAATGCAATGTTCTCTTCAGCAAAGTGGCTGGTGTTTGTATGTATTTTCCATTAAGGCTGGTCCCTAGTTTTGCAGGGAACATCTGTGCTGCAGCTCTTTGCTATGGTGTTAGTCTGCTGGCTGCCCAGGGCAAAGTTTCTCCTGTGCCTCATTTAGGAGGACATAGCTATTTCCTCCAAGATGAAATGTAGTGGATAGCCCATCCTTGGCAATGTTCAAGGCCAGGTTGGATGGGGCTTTGGGCAACCTGGACTAGTGGAGGGTAGCCCTACCCATGGCAGGGGCTTGGAACTGGATGGGCTTTGAGGTCCCTTCCAACTCAAACCAGTCAGTGATTCGATGAAACCCAAGAGTAGTTCAGATGATACCTCCTCATGGGTTGTATCCTGTGGGGAGCATCACCCCAGAGGTGCTCTACAGCTCTCCAACATGACCTCAGCAGGCTTTACACCCCAAATCAGTCAGCCACCCTCACACCACACATAACAAAGCTTCCTTATCCATATGGTATAAAATCACTGTCCTGGAAAGCTGCAGTGTGGCCTCATATTATGCATTTCATTGCTATTAACCAAAAAATCATAGGAAGAAATAGTTATATCTTAGGATGCAGGGACTCAACCTCTACTAGTAAACCACTAGTATGTAGGCAAAGTCCACATCCATCCAGATGCCTGATGTTCACACGTTCTCTGTTGGAGTTTCAGCCCAGGATCACCAGTCTCTGAGCCCAGTCTTGCTCCATTGGCAGACAGACTGCAGATACAGCCAAACCCTGCAAGGTGTTTTCCTCCACCAGCCAGCACAATCATTACCTCCACATTCTCTGTTACAAAAAGAGGTTTTTGAAGAAAAAGTCAATCTGGCCATGCAGCCTGGGGTCTCTGGCATGGATATTTCCACAGTACCCCAGGAGCTTTGGGAGTTGTGCTCTCCTCCAGCACTCCCCTTGGAGTCCGGGCACAGCCCCAAGAGTTTTGGGGTGCCCATGGAACATCATTTAACAGCCCCAACTGGAAAGCACATTTATCCCCTCCTGCAAATGGGGACACTTCTGAAGTCCTTCAGAGGCCACCTCCTCACACTGAAAATCTATGACAAATTGCCAACCCTTAGTTTTAGCAGCCTCTGTCTCAAGGATCCTGGCTTACCAGCAGGGCTGAGCAGCTCACCAACAAACCCTCTGACCCCCACATGCCTGTAGTCCACCCACTGCTGGGAAAAAGGCCTTGTCGCCCTTCCTGTCACAGGGCGGGTGCCCCTGCGCCAAGGAAGGGGTGGTTGGCTGATCTGGGAGGTACCCTCTGTTGCTTGTGGTGATTTGTCCAGCTGAAATTCTCCTCTGGGCTTCGTGACAGTATGATTTCTCTCCAGCAGCTGGTGCCTGCTGCGGGCAGGACGCAGCGAGGCACGAGGCTGGAGCAGCACTGCGGCCCAGCAGCCTGTCAGCTCTCCTCCAGCCAGCATTGCCCAGGACGGGCTGCTGCAGCTGGGGGGGTTTGTTGTGCTTCAGCCATCCACTGCCACAGCCCAGGTAGCAGCCTGGAGAGGAGTGGGTGGATCATCTCTGACCACCACCTGCAAAGAGGAGAACTCAGAATAACCTTTGGGATGTGTTTTCTATGCAGGACTCTGATAAGCTTGATAACCCTCCAGGTTCCCATGCACAGGGCTTGTGAACCACCATCAGTCAGACACCCCATGGCACAAACACAGCCCTTCTCAGACTTCCATGTCAGTGGCCCACAGTTAAAATACAGACATATCCAGGCCTCTCTACTGCAATTTTATAGGCTCCAGGGAAAGGGCTCCTGCTGTGTGACCAAGGTTTGCTACCCAGCTTCCTCCAGCCCAGGGCAGCTTACATCCAGCTGGGCTCCTGTCTCAGGAGCTGGTGTGTGGTGAAGCTGGATGCTGCAGGGTTTGCTTCAATCTTAGCTCCCTGCTCTCCTCCTGACACACTCTTTCATTTTCTCTTCCTGTAAAGGAATAAAAATACATAAAGGGGATACCTTAATGTATATTCATGTCTCTTGTTAGAAACTCAGAGGGTCAAAAAAAGATACTGACAGTGACTTGCTCACAGTCTCTGCTTGGGATACTCTATAAACAGTCTTTCTGGTGCAGCTCCTGCAGCAGGTCAGCAGCAGTGGTGAGACTTCACTGCTCTTTCTCCAGTATGCAAGGCCTCAGGCCTAGGGGTACTGGGGGTGAGGGAAAGACACTGGAAACTCAGAAACGGATCTCCACATTTCTCAGCACCTCTGTCACCACAGGGATCCTACTGAGACATCATGTCCCAGGAGCTCTGTGTCACAGCCCATATGTCTGGGTCAGTGGGATGTGGCTCTGCTGAGCATGGGCTCTGTGTAGAGGATGGTGTGGGTCAGCTCTGTGATGGCATCGGTGTTGCCTGCTGTGGGACCAGTAGAAACCTGTAGGAGGGGGTCTTCTGCAGCAGAATGTCTTCTGCAGCAGGAAGGATGCAACCTGCAGCAGTGGAGGAGGAAGCCCAGGAAGGCACAGAGGTCTCTGAGCAACACCAAGGTGATGGCTGAGGCCCCTGTGCTTCCATGGAGGAGGAGGACAGCAAGCCACCTCCTCTCCCGCTATCTGTCCACTCAACCCAGAGCATCTCCTGGACTGGGCAGACTGGACCAGGGCCTGGTTAGGCCCTGATAGCTCTGGCCAGGCAAGTTCAGCAGCTTGGTGATACGGATGTCAGTGATGGCAATCAGACAAGACATCTTTTTACCATAGACCCAACCCCTGGTGAACATGTCACAGCACAAACAAGCTTATGCATGGACATGCCAGAGGCAGTGGGAGGCTTTATCAGAATCTCCTGAAGTGGGAAGGGGAATTTTTATTGAGCTATAGGTGTCTGGAGGGGCAGGGAATACCGGAGGGGCAGAATAAAGGAGCACAGGCTCTGGAAGGAATCCCAAGCGGCACCAGCAAACACTCCTGGGACCTGCAAAGCAGGCCTGAGAGCAGGAGCAGGGTAGATCTCTGACACTGCAGCAGGGCCTGTGGTGCTCACACCCCCCCAGCATGAGCCTGTGCTGGCCCTTGCATGGGAGAGGCCACCACAAGCGAGCGGCAGGATTGCTAGCAGAGAGCTCCAGGCTGGCGTGGCCAGTGCTGCAGGCTGAGATGTGCCTTGCAGGGACAGACAGAAAGGCACCGTGCAGCACCATCACCACTCTTGGGCTATGCTACTGGCATCCTGCTTCTCCCACACGTGATGGTACCTTGTGGAGACCCAGAGGAGATGGGCTGTGAGGATGTGACCAGGCTGTGGATCTTCCTGCTGGGTTTTTCCATGCTATTTTTCAGCCCATGGCCAGGCTGGGCAGCCCTTCCCTTGTGCTGAATGAATCAGCACACAGCAGCAACCAGGCAAAGCACTGGCTCACACACCTCTCCCCACTGATGACGTCCCTCCTCTGCATTGGCTGCAGAGGAAATTTTAATCAGCTCCATGATACCAGCCTTTCAGTCCTGCTGGGAGTTATCAGCTCCTTTGTAGATGTGACTGCTTGATACAGATACAGCCTGGGGTCCGGCACACAGCTCCACAGCCCTGTGGCTCTGGCAGCCTCTCCCTCTTCCACAGGAACAGCCTGATCCCAGCTGTTGGGGTATTGGGGTGTTCAAACAGGCCTGCTTGTGCCAAACCCAAGGATGAAGCCCGAGCTGGTTTGTTCCCGCCTCAGCCCTCACCATGTTATTGTTGTTACTATTCTCTTCCTTTGTTACCCTACTAAACTGTCTTTATCTCAACCCATGATTTTCTTTTTCCATTCTCCTCCCTATCCCACCGGGTTGGGAGGGCTGAGTGAGCAGATGCATGGTGCTTCCTTACCAGCCAGGGTTAAACCACGGCACACTGGGAGAGAGACCTCCGAATTTCAGGCTGCTTTAAGCTTCAAAGAGAAGCTGATGAGTGTCAGAGCCCAGTAACTTAACCCTCTGCAGAGAAAAGACAATATATTAATAATCATTTTACATGTAGATGAGCCAGAAACACAATCAGGGTTATAAATCAAGCCCATGAGACATGCTATGGCTGTTTGCCTGAGCTTTGAGAGCTATCTATCCACAGGAAAATGCCTGTCTGTCTCCTAGATGAGGCCAATTAACCTTATAAAGCTGTGCTCTCCTCTCACAGAGGCTCGTTTGTTTATTTGGGATCTGCTGGCTGCTGCTATTTTCATTCTGGAAGAGAGGGCCAGGTCAGTAGGAGACTCGGTGGAGGCTTGGGCTGCAGAGGAAACTGGGCTCAGGAGAGATGGTGCCTTGATCATGTTAGAGAGGTTGGGGATTAATAACTGGCTTCAGAGTTGTCCCTAGGCTTCAGAGGGGGTCCTTGCACACCCAGAAACTTAACCGCCTCCTTTTGTCCCCGTTTTATTGATCACTGAGAGGTACCTGGAGCTCTGGGGCACTCGGTGGCCACAGCCCATGCAGGCTCCTGCCTGCACCTTGGGTGGCAGAGGCCCGGCAGCTGGGCTGGCAGGTGGCAGCGGCATGCCCTCTGCTGCTGAGCTGCCAGCCATGCAGGGCTGCTGTGAGCTGGCCCTCCTGGGTCCGCAGTGACACCGGTGCCCACTTCTCAGCACTTCTGAGATGACAGTGACACGGGCGGTCTGAGATGACAGTGGTGTGGGGTCTGCAGTGACAGTGGTGTGGGGTCTGCAGTGGCAGTTGGTGGGGGTCTGTAGTGACAGTGATGGGGATTCTGAGGTGACAGTGGTGTGGGGCCTGCAGTGGCAGTGGCGTGGCGTCTGCAGTGGCAGTGATGGGAGGTCTGAGATGACAGTGGCATGGGGTCTGCAGTGGCAGTGATGGAGGGTCTGCAGTGGCAGTGATAGGGGGTCTGAGGTGGCAGTGGCACGGGGTGTGAGGTGGCAGAGGTCTGAGATGCTGGCAATGGAGGGGCCACCATGCCAGCAACACAAGGCACATGGTGCCAGAGATGTGGGGTGTGAGGTGGCAGCAATGCAGGCTGCAAAGTGCCAGTGATGCAAGATCCAGGCATGAATTCACTGCAGCCAGGCCTTAGGGTGCAGCACACAGGCTGGCCATACTGTGTCTCATCCCAACCAGGGGGTCTGGGGACACATGTCCCCACCCTGTCCCCTGGCACAAACTGCTCCTGCCCTGCCCAGGAGCTGAGCTGCACCGAGATGCTTCTACAGAGCCCAGCAGTTAGAAAGCCATTACCTGCATGGGGTCTTGAAGCTGTTGCCCAGCCCCACAGCCCCGCACTTCACTCAGACTTCATGTCTCGAGTGTCGGGGTGTGGGCACAGCAGCACACCCCACTCAGTTAGCACGGGGGGTAGCAGTGTTCGGTGGGACTGCGGTGGCTGATGACAGCACCCAACAAAGCCGGTCTGCTCGGCTCTTGCTTTGCTCCCATCTGGGGGCCATCCCCATCTGGGGATGTCCATATGCTGGGAGCACAGTGGGGCCTGCTTGGAGCCAGCAGGATTTGGGGGGGGTGCAGGGATCACAGAATCACAGAATCTTAGGGGTTGGAAGGGACCTCAAGAGATCATCGGGTCCAACCCCCCTGCCAAAGCAGCTCCCTATCTCATATTACATAGATAGGCGTCCAGACGAGACTTGAATATCTCCAGAGAAGGAGACTCCACACCCCCTGGGCAGCCTATTCCAGTGTCTGTCACCCTCACTGGGAAAAAGTTCCTCCCCATGTTGGTGTGGAACTCCCTGTGCTCCAATTTGCAGCCATTGCCCCTTGTCCTGTCCCCACAGACACTGAAAAGGGGCTGGCCAATTCCCCCTGCATCCCATGTCTAAGATATTTATAAACATTGATTAGGTCCCCCCTCAGTCTTCTTCTCTCCAGGCTGAACTGCCCCAGCTCTCTCAGCCTTTCCTCACAGGGGAGATGCTCCAGGCCCCTAATCAACTTTGTCACCCTTCTCTGGACTCTCTCCAGAAGGTCCCTGTCTTTTTTATCCCAGGGAGCCCAGAACTGGACATAATACTCCAGGTGGGGCCTGACCAGGGCAGAGTAGAGGGGGAGGATCACTTCCTTCGACCTGCTGGCCACACTCCTCCTGATGCATCCCAGGATCCCATTGGCTCTCTTAATCCATTGGATGCTCTGGGGGCCGGGCAGACCTGGGAGTGAAGCGGCACGGCCGGAGCAGGATGCTGAGGGTCGGTGCTGACGCCAGAGGGTGGTGTGGTGTCACGCATCCTCAGCACCGAACCTGAGCTGCTCGGGCCTCAGGGCTGCCATTTCCCTGAGGGCCTGGCTGTTTGCTGCCCAGGCCCATCGGCGACTGCCAGCTTCTCCCACCCCAGCCATGTCTTCAGTAGCCAGGACCCCAGAATTGTGGCCTTGACTGTGCCCTGCCTCGTGGCAGGGTCACAAATCTGAGGACCCGGGGGGCCCGCTCACAACCCCCCCATACTGCCTGGCACTGGGGGCTCAGGCTCTCCGTGCTCAGGGGCATGCTGTGAGTTGGGGGCTGTTTCCCTCATCACCCAGGGCACTGCAAAGCTACAGGAGCTGCATCTTCCCCCAGGGGACAGGCAGGGAGGGGGCTGGCAGGGTTGGGAACAGGGAAGCCATGTCAGGAGACACACCATTGCTCAGATGTGTTGTAAGAAGAGGCCTTGGAGACGGTTTTTTATTGAGTTTTTTTTTTCATAGAGATTTTTAATGTTTATTTTTAACAGACTTGCTTTAAATTTTTTGTTTTCTACAATAATTCAATGTAAAAATCCCAGTACAATATACAACAGTTTGACTGTTTGGAATAAGAAATCCAGCTTGGGGAGACACAGAAGGTCAGCTAGTTTCTAACACAGGTAGCAAATCCCCTCTACCCTCCCCCAGATCCCCCAGCCGGGAAGGCATGTGGACAGGAAGGCTTTAAAATGTCACCCCCACCCTGGCAAGACACTGGCTGGGCTGTCCCTGCCTGGACTGCAGTGGGATGGTCCCTCAGACACATCACCTTGGGAAGGCCTCCACTGTGGGAAGGCAGCCTGCAGCCAAGTGAGGCTGGCTGGCCCTTGTGCGTGAGTGGTGTGGGATGCTCTGAATAGGCCCTGCATCCAGGTCCCTCAGGCTGTGGGGCTCCCACGGGATGGAGAGGAGACCTGTCCTCCCCTTGGCAGCAGTGCCAGCAGCCCTGTGCCCTAGTGCAGCCATAAGGTCATTGGAAGGGATTGGCCATGGCCCAGCATGGCCCAGCCCTAGGGAAGGAGAACAAAGATGACGCAAGGCCCAAGGGTCTGAGGGGTCATCTCAGGGATACTCAGGCCTGGCCCATGGTACTCAAGCAGCTTGGGATGGTCCTGTTTGAACAGCTAGTCCTGCTCAAGGTACATGGGATGGTCCTGCTAGAGCAGCATAGCGTGTTGCTGCTCGGACAGTGTGGCATGGTCCCACTCAAGCAGCATGGAATGGTTCTGCTGGAGTAGATTAGGGTGGTCCTGCTCAAGCAACTTGGAGTGGTTCTGCTTAAGCTGCATGGAATGGTCCTGTTGGAGTAGCATGGAGTGGTCCTGCTCAAGCAGTATGGGATGGTCCTGCTCAAGCAGTATGGGATGGTCAGGCTCAACAAGCAGGCTGAAATGATCTTGCCCAAGACACATAGGGTGGCCTGCTTGAGCAGTGTGGGGTGGTCCTGCTCAGGCAGCATGGGGTGGTCCTGCTTGAGCAGTGTGGGGTGGTCTTGTTTGAGCATCATGGGGCAGCTGCAAGTGGTAGGGGTAGTTCTTGGGATGGGGGATGACTGTGTTCAAAGCAATGTCTGGCCTTTCTTGCTCCTCTTGGGAATCCTCCACTGCTCAGAGAAGCCTCCCAAAGGTGTGTGTGCTTGAAGGGATCCCCAAGAGCTCAGTTTGAGCTTCACATTCCAAAATGGTTATTGCTAATGCTAAATCAGGACATTGGTGACTTTAGCTGAGTTGTGAAACCTTCCAAGGGCAGACATCCTCCCACTTCCCCCGTGACCAGTTCCAGCTGCACCAGCCCTGGGGAAAAGCGTTGCCTGATGTCCAGCATGAATTCTCCTGCCTGCAAGCTGTGGCCATTACCTCTAAAAGAAACTGCAGTGAGTAGAGGGGATAGGGTGAGAGGCTGGTTCACCATCTAACCCACCCTACATCCTATTCCCAAGAGTAAGGGCCCTTCCTGCTTGCATCAGGGATGGCTGTGCTGGCAGTGGCTTTCCTGGGTTGGTAGGAGATAGGATACAGAGCAGGGGAAGGAGGAAGATAAGGAGAAAATACCAGCAGGAGTCAGATGGGTTTGGAGTAAAAGAGTGCAGGGAATGGAGAACAAATGGGAGAGGTCAGGCTAGGAGGAGTTGGGAGGCCAGGGTGGAGTTGAGAGGGGAAGGAGAATGAAAGGACAGTGAGAGAGGGAGGTATGAGGTAAGGGAGGAAGGTTGGAAATCAGGAAGGGGTGGAGGGAAAATCTGTAAGGTGGGTGGGACTCTTGGAGGAGGAGGAGGAGGGATGGGGGCATAGGGAGAGGTGGAAGAGTATGAGGAGAGAGGGAGACCGTGGGAGGTGAATGACAAGGGGTGGGGGGATAGCCAGAGATCGAGGGATGGGGTAAGAGGTGAGAGCATGAAAAAGGACAGGGGACAGGGGGAGGTGGAGGTTCACAGGAGTTATAGGGAGTCTGAGGTGGAGGAAGAAGAGGTATGAGATGGAGGGTGTGGGAGAAGGTATGGGATATGGTGGAAAGTGAAAGACAATGAAAAGGAGTTGAAGGAGGATGAGGAGGTCTGGGTAGATGGAAGGAAGTGGAGGATGAGGAAGAACAGGCAAACAGTGAGAGGTGTTGGGGCATAGGGAAGGATGGGGGACAGGGGAAGGTGGAGGAGAAAGAAAGTGGGTGAAATAGAAAAGACAGATGAGATGGCAGGTGGTGGACAAGGAGGAAGGTGGAGAGGGGGATGAACGATGAAGAGGAGGGATGAGGAGATGGGTGAGGGATGAGGATGACAGGAGGGATGGAGAGAAATTTAGGGGTTAGAGCAAAGCAAAGATTCAAGGTGAATGGAGGAGGATGGATGATGAGATGGTGGGAAATTGAGGACAAGGAGGGGATTGAAAATGTGGGGGTGGGGGAGGCAGTGGGGTGATGGCAGCTGCAGGGATGAAGCAATGGTGGGAGGTGAGGGTGGATTTTGGAATGGGGAAGTGGAAGAGGATGGGGGGGTGAGGAGATAGAAGGAAGTAGAAGTGGATAAAGAAAGCTGGAGAGAAGATGAGAAGTGGAAACAGGTTGGGGTGATGGTGGGACCTAATGGAGGATAAGCAGGGATAAGAAGCTGGTAAGATGTAGAGGAGGACAGAGTGATGGGGGGAGCTGATGGAGGATGAGAAGGGATGGTGAGATGTTGACATAAGGAGGAATATGAAAGGAAAAGAGGAACTGGAGGAAAAGCAGGATGAGGATGGATGGGACAGGGTGGAGGTGGAGAAGGAAGAGAAGTCATGAAGAGATGGTGGGAAGTGGGTGGTGATAACAAGGAATGGGATGTGGTGGATGAAGGATGAAGCAAGTTGGACGGATGGGATGACATGAAGGCTGGAAGGTGGGACATGGCCAATGGAAGAGCACAGGAAGGAGGGGTGGGAGGTGGTGGGTGGAGGAAGAGCGCAGGAGGAAAGGATGGAGTGTAGTGGAGGAGAACAGTGAGACAGGATCCAATGCAGGATGCAGGAGCACAGGAGGGGACATGGTGGGTAACGGGGATCACGGCATGGCAGGGCAGGATGGGTAACAGTGGGTGACAGCACACCCTGGAAGGAGTGTGGGAGGAGGGATGGCATGTGAAAGGGATGGAGAACAGGGAGGGATGGGAGTGGTGGGTGATGGTGGAACACAAGAAGGGGTAGAACACAATGGAGGATGCAGGAACACAGGAAGGAGGGAGAGGACATGGTGGCCAACAGAGCAGCACAGAAGGGAAGGATGGGACCTGGTGGGTGATGGGAGGAGGATGGCGGAGAGGGGTGGGACATAGTGGGTGACAGGAGCACAGGAAGGAGGGATAGGATGGGTGGATAACAGAGGAGCAGCAGAAGGAGAGGTGGGACATGAGAGCTGGAGGTACACAGGAAAAGGGATGGGCTGTGGGTGATGGAGTGTAAGAAGGTGATGGAGGAGCACAGGGAGGGCTGGGTTGGGTTACAGGGATGGTGAAAGAGCAGAATAAAGCATGGGACATGGTGGGCAATGGAAGAGCACATGAAGGAAGAAAGGAAGGTGATTGAGGATGGAGGATACAAAGAAGATGGGACACGGGGGATCAAAGAGCAGGGATGAAGAGGGTGAGACAAGAAGGATGATGGAGGAGGGATGGATCATGGTGGGCAGTAGAAGACCTCAGGGAGGGGCAGTTTAATGTAGTGAGCCTGGAGGTGGCTGGGACCTGCAGGGGATGAGTTGCACAAGTGCAGGAAGCCCTGGACAGTGATGGGAAAGGGGCTGTGGGGTCTGTGTGCAGACTAGGGTGGGCTGCTGGGCAGGATGAGATGGCACAGGGGAGACATGGGAAACACCAGCATCACAAGAACAATGTGGAACCAAGAGGAGCCTGGTGAGAGGTGTCAGTGCTGGCAGTGAGGCCATGGAGGAACCATGGGTGACGACAAGGAGCCCTGTAGCATGGCACAGTCAGGCTCAGCACATGGGGATGGTGTCAGCAGAGGATGGGACACCGCGTGGGCTGGGCGGCTGGCAGGGACAGAGGGACAAGGATGCATCTCTCCACCCACAGTGCCCCACACATTCCCCTCCACAGCAGCACCGGTTCCCCATTTGGGATGGGGGCATCACGGTCCCCCCCCAGCAGCACGGGAGGGCAGCACCAGGGTGTGGGTGAGGGGTCGCGGGGCCTTTATTCATCACACGACAAGCAGGCACGGTACAGGGCTGCAGGGGGGGGCAGGAGGGGGCCGTCATCGGGGCAGGAGGTGCCCTTCATGCGACCTTGGCATGGGCTGGCATGGAGGAACCAGGAGGACAGGGCAAGGGCAGGGGTGGCTTTGCCCAAAGCAGTTTGAGCTTCACCCCAGGCTGGGTGCTGGCACATGGAGAGGACGAAGCAGAGGCCACATGAGAGCCAGGGCTGGCTCAGCCACCTCTGCCACACCTCCAACTCATTATCCTCGTGGTTAATTGCAACCCCCTGGCCGGGCTGGACTCAGCCCCTCGCCCCAGCAGGGAACAGTGGCTATTTACAGGGGCAGACAGACCCCACCAATATTACCAGTAATGAAAAGGCAGTTGTAAAAATGAGAAACCACATTCCAAAAGTAGAGAGGCTTTAAAATAAAAAACCACAAAACCCAACCAAAATCAACCCCCCCCTCCCCCCCAGTTATCAATGAAAAAGATGCTAAAAACCACCCCCAAAAAGGTCTATGTACAGCAGGAGCTTGCCCATGGCAGTGCTGTGCCTGCCGGGGTGTGGGGCCCCCCCACTTCTCCACGGCTGGCAGGGATGCTGCCCGGCCCCGGCTGCTGGTGTGGGCAGCGCCTGCCTGTGCACCCCACACTTGGGGGACGAGGGGTCCCCCGTGGAGGGCTGGACACAGCGCCACAGGAGCAAAAAGGCCATAGGTGCTGGGCCTGCTGGGCCCTGGCTGATGCTGGTGTGTCCGGAGACACGGGCAGTGTCACGGGAGATGCTGAGGGAGGCTGTGACGTGGCAGGGATGCAGCTGGGCATCCTGCAGCTGGCTGGGAGCGGGCAGCAGCCTCAGCAGCGGGGGCAGTTTTTAAACAAAGCTGCAAGATGACAGCAGGGCCCCCAGAGCCCTGGCTGCAGCCCCAAAGTAGTGGGCCAGAGCCCCCCAGAGCAGTGTACATTCACTTGGAGCAATGCACAGAGCCCCTGGAGCAGCGTGTGGAGCCCCTGGAGCTGTGTACATGGACCCAGAGTGATGCACAGAGCCCCTGGAGCAGTATACAGAGCCCCCGAGCCATGCAGAGCCCCTGGAGCAGTATACAGAGCCCCTGAGCCACGCAGAGCCCCCAGAGCAATGCCCAGAGCTCCAGGAGGTGCAGGAACCTGCAGGCAGCTCCATCTGGGTGAATCCTTGCCTGGCCTCTGGCAGGCAGCTGGAAAATAGGTCAGGCAGCTGCTTCCAAAATGTCTGTTCACTCCTGGGGCTGCACAGAGGCCCTGATGCTGCGCTGTGTGGGGCTGGGATGCAGAACCTCCAGCTCTGGGAGCTCTGTGCCACCCTGGGGGCTGCAGCCATTGCCCTCGTCCCTCCCTGGGTAGGGCTTTTTCTGGTGGTGACCGAGGGACACGTGGTGCAGACCGCAGGCCACGCTGCAGCCTCCCAACCCACAAGCTCTTAATCCAATTGATGCATCTCCCATGGAGCTCATTTTGGTGTTTTTAAAATGCACTTGGTTTTACATTGCAGGCTGTCCAGGGTTGGGCAGGGCCAAAAGTGGAGGGGGAAAAAAAAGGGGGGAAAAAAAGAGGAAAAAAAGAAAAAAAAAAAGATAAATATGTATATTCTGTATATTCAGCACTTGGAGGAGCAAATAACTACACGTGGCCCCGGGCAGGGAGGTGGGTGCAATGCAGGGGAGCACGGCAGCTGTGGATCCTGGGGTGTTGGCAGGAGATACACACAGAACGCAGTGTCTCCCCACGCTGTGCTCCCAGCAGTCCTGTCCCTACAGCTGGAAGAGCCAGGGGCACAGCCTGGACCCTTCCCAGCAGTGAAGGACCTCAGCAGCTCCCCCCACCCGGAGCGAAAGGGTGGCCAGGGCGGGTCCCCCACACCCAGCCCAGCCTGGGTGACCGCAGGGACCCTCCCCGCCTCCTTCCTGCCCGGGGAAACACGTGTGGCTGATGCAACCGCCCGGCAATCGGGGCTGGCAGGGATGCGCTGGAGCTCGGGCAGGGCGGGCAGCGCTGGCGGCAGCCGCGGGAGCCAGAGCCAGCACCCTCCGCCCGCAGGGCCCTGCGCGGCATCGCGCCTCCATCCATCGCATCCACACGGCGTCCCTGCCGTGCTTTGCCCCAGCCCTGCCCTGTCTGCACGGGCAGCCTCCCCTTCTCGGGGAGCCCTTGGCCTGGCGGGGTCTCAGCTGACATCCCCGGGGTGGTGGGCGCTGGCGAGGTCCCCCCGGTGCCGGCAGCGGCTCCAAGGGAGCGGGTCTCCGCGCAGGTGGGGAGGGGTGGAGCAGCCACCCCGGTGGGATGTCCCCGTGCACCGCAGGGGTGCTGGCAGTCTCCGCCGCTGGCTCCACATCTGCTTCGTAAGCGTCCCCGGGGACGAGGGGACGGTTAGGAGACAGATGCGCCCGCGCCGCCTCCGAGGGGGCCCCCGCGGGGCGTCAGCGCGGGCGCTCTTCCGGCAGGAGAGTGGAAAGCAGGCACGCTGCGTCCCCCGGCCCCCCGGCCTCACTCACTCGAGGTCCCCGGCTTCTCCTCCGCCCTGGGGGGGTCCGTGGGGTGCAGTTTGCACTTGGAGGGGGAATGGCGGATGGCGGAGCGGGACGGCCGGGCGAAGCAGGATGTGAGGGACTGGGAACTGCAGTCACACGCCGTGTCCTGCAAAGAGAGACAGGGCACAGGGGAGTTAGAGGGGTCGGGCATCCCGTCCCCTGCCACGGCGGGACACCCCGGGGAGCACCCTGCCTCGTTACCTCGCTGGCTATGGCCGAGAGGAGGTCGGGGTCCCGCAGGGCTGCGTCCTTACTCCCCTGGCCGGGGGACGAGGGTTTGGGGTCCTCACAGCTGCTCTGCTTGAGGATTTTCTTGTTCAAGACGCGGGAGATGTTTTCAGCTGGGTGGTGGGTGACAGGGCTGGGGTGCTCAGCTCTCTTGCTACCCTCCTCCCCGGCAGCCTCCTTCTTCTCCGGGGGGGCGGTGGGGCTCTGTGCCCGCCCGCAGACGTTCCTGAAGAACTCCTGCACAAGGCCGTACTTGGGTGCTTCAGGCTTGGCCCGGATGCTCTCAGGGCAGCCCGGCTTCCAGATGGACTCGGTGCTGCCCGCGTGCTCCACCACGCTGAACAAGCTGGACAAGCCATCATTGATGTTGCTGAGGACGGGGCTGTCGCGGGTGGTGGTGGAGCGGGCCCAGGCAGAGCCATTCTGCTTGCTCTGGTGCAGGTTCCAGAGGCTCCTGTCCTTGGAGGCATCCAGTTTGGAGGAAGATCTCCTCTGGAGCTTTGGAGAGCCGTATTTTGGGGAGCAACACGGCCGCTCGATCCTGGAGTGGACCTTATCCAGGGAGGAGGAGATCTGCTTGCTGCGCACAGACACGAGGGAGGAGCTGCGTGGGGACCAGCTCTTGCTGTGCACGCCGCTGCTGCGCGGCAGGTCCGTCTGCAGCCCCACGCTCACCGTCTGGATGGTCTGTGTCCCCACGTGGGCCAGCCCCACTGTCTGGCTGGAGGCACTCTTCACCTTCCTCTCCAGAGAGCTGGAGCGGATGGCCTGCCGCACGCAGTTGGTGATCTCCTTCATGTCATCGCTCATGTTCCCAGAGATCTCCAGGTCGTGCAGCGACGGGGGGAAGCGGGGCACGGGCGGCACCGCACTCTCCACTGTGCCACCGTCCAGCAGCTCCCGCTGCTGCTTGGAGAAGTTGCACAGCCACTGGCTGTAGGTGCTCTCAGCACTGGCCGACTCCTCCGGCTCCTTCGGCTTGGCCATGGTGAACAAGAACCCGGGTTCGATCATGATCTTCCCCTCCTTGTTGTGCACCAGCGGCGTCTCCAGCCGCCGCACCACGGGCGGGCTGTAGTAGATGCGGATCCCCGTCTTGTCTGGTGCTGTGTAGCTCCTCTGCATTTGCTTCTGGGCTGGGTCATGCCCGGAGAGGCTGCTTGCCCGCGAGTAGTCCCAGGAGGAGATGCCCAGCTTCTCCTTGGCCAGGCTGTCCGGGACAGGTTGCTCAATATTCACATATGTACAGTTTGAGGGAGGAATGCCAGCGCTGTCCCGGATCCCGTTGGGCAGCAGCTGAGCAGCTGAAGATGCCTTTTTGCCCCGGGAATGGTCGCCCAGCCCTGGTGCAGTCTTTCCAGGGAGGTAGGGAGAACAGTCGAGCAAGCTTTCAAACTCTGACATGGAGGAAACAGACTTGGTCCTGTGGGAGGAGAGAGGACAGGGCTCACATGGGCACAGGGCAGTGGGTTGGGGGGCAGCTAGAAGTACCTTGCTCCCACCCTTCCTGGGCACCCAGTCCTGCTCCTCATGGGAGCCTTTGGCCCCCAGGACAAGCCTGGACCATGACTGCATCATCCCTGGGGCTGCAGGGGCTGCCAACACCAGGACAGCCCTGTGCAGCCTCTACCCTGCCCCGTGGGCCATGCAGACACCAGTGCACTCACCTTTTGAGGTTGGTTCCCTTGGCTTCTGCTTCAGAGATTGTCTCTTTGTCTGTGATTTTTTCATTGAGAGCCTGGGAGGACACAGAAGCAAGATCTGGTGTCAGCAAGCACAGCACTGAAGTACAGACAGGCTGGGGCTGCTCCCTGCTCCTCTCCAGCACTATGACCATGCACCCAGGCCTGGCGTGCCATTCCCAGGGCTCCATGGGGCTCACCGTGCCCACATCTATTTCAAATGGACTTTTTGTAACCCCACTGAAGCCCTCAGGGTTCAGCCATCCTCTCCACCCGTCCCCAATCCCTGGTGCTCCCCATTGCAGCCACCTCCACTGTTCAAAGGGGTGTTACCTGGGGTTCACACCACCTCCCATCTAACCCTTAGCATAGACCTGAGCCCAACAAGCACTCCGAGAACCTTCCGCCTTCTCTTGCCCACCTCTTTCCAGTTGCTGCCATGCTTCTCCATCTCAGCATGCTTCAGTGCCCAAGGGTTGGCTCCTTTCTGCAACTGGAGAACGTGCAGGTCATTCAATGTGTGCAACACGTGCCCCTCTGGGCAAGCAAAAGCATTTCCCACTTGCCCCAAGTGTGTGCAGGCTCTGCTCTCAGGGCACACGCACGGGACACATGGCAGAGGCTGGAGGACATGTTCACAACAGGGGTACAGCATACCTGGTTGACTTTGTTCTGCAGGTCCTTCGCTTGCTGCTCTGCCTGCTGCTGCTCCTCCTTGAAGCGGGCCAGCAGCTCCACTTTCTCCTGGTTCCAATTCTTCTCGCTGATCTGCAGCTGCTTGGTGAGGTCCATGACAGCGCTGTAGGACTCGGCTAGGAGATGCTGGTGCTCCTCACGCTCCCTCTTCAGCGCCACCTTCCAGTCCGGCAGCGTGCGCTCTGTGATGCCTTTGCCTGCCTTTGACTCCAGCTGTGGGGACACATTGGTGGCTGTGGGGGGACCCATGGCTCCAGCACGGTGCTGGACATCCACAGCCAAGGGGCAAGGTTTGAGGACACCCCGTTTCCCAGTGCAGGTCCCACGCTGCCTGGCTTGGGCAGTAAGCGTGTCCCCGAGGCCGTGCCGCACTGTGTGGCTCGGCTGCCCAGGGGCACAGTGAGCTGCCCTGGCCTGCAGCCCTGTCATGCCAGACGGCCCAGCAGACGGTCACCCAGTGGGACACGAGCTGAGTGTCCCTCCTGCCCAGCTGCACCCTGCCTGTGATCCTGCCTGCTGGAGCCGAGCCCCAGAGAGGGGCAGCACTGCCTGCAAGGCTGGCAGAGCAGTCCCTGCAGATGCGACTGTTGCTGGCAGCCAGGGTGGCACCTGGGAACCCAGGGAGGCACCTGGGAAGCCAGGGTGCTGCTGCCATGGCAGCTCTTCTCTCCTTTGGGAGGAGAGAGGACAACTAGGGACCCCCGCTGAAGTACAGCCATGGGCTGCTGCCAGCACAGCTTGAGGGAGTGAAACCCTCCTCACAGTGAGGGCTGGGGGTCTGATGGGATGGCTCCTGGGCTCAGGAGCCTCCCACTGCCAAGGCTGTGCTCCTCCCTCCTCCCTCCTGCCCTCACCACAGCTGTACAGCTCCATGGCAGCATCAGTGGGGCGGCAGAGCACCCACTCCAACCCTGGGGAAGAGGAGGGCTCTCATGCAAGTCTCAGCTGCCTGCCCAGGGGAGGGGTGCTGAGCCCCAGTATCGCCCTGCCTACCTCAGACAAACCCAGTGGAGGAATAAAGAGCATCCTCTGCTGCTCTACAATCAGATTTTTGTGCCAGCCCCGTTGCTATAGAAACTGGCCTGTTGGAGCGGCAGCTAATTGAGATTCCCACAGTGCCACCCTGCCTCCCAGCCCTGCCCAACAGCCGGCGCTTGGCACACGGCGCAGGCAGCCCCACATCCCCACAAGGCAAGGGGGAGCAGCCCCCTCCACCTGCCCCCAGCCCACGGGGTGCCCGGGGCTCCCACCTGGGCGATGTGGCACTTGAGCTCGGCACGCTCCATCTCCCAGGCGGCCTTGGCCTTGGTGAACTGCTGCTGCAGCTCGCTGGCCCCGCGCCGCTCCTCCCGCAGCTCCGTGCACAGCTCCTTCAGGGTCACCTTCATGTCTGCCAGCGTCTTGATGCACTCATTGGGCTGCTGGGGCATCAGGGGTGAGTGGAGGGACCCAGGGCACGGCGCCAGAGCCCACCCAACAGTGTAGGACCCCATGGGACTTCCCCTCCCTGCACCTCATCCCTGCAGGCTGCCCACCCCCAGGGTGAGGGACTGGGGTGCCACCAGGACAGGGGACCACCCCTGGGGTGAGACAGCAGCAGGGAGCATCCCCACCCAACCGCACATCCTGGGAGGAGCAGCCACCCCATGCCACTCAGGGGGATCCTGCCCGCTCCCTGGGTTTGTGGGGAACCCCCTCAACTCCCTGGGCTCGTGGGGAACCCCCTCACCGTGTTGGGTGTCCAGGCATCCCCAGTGCAGGTCTTGTTGTCCGCCTGTTGCTGCGGGGCGAGCTCCTCCTCCTCCAGCAGCAGGTACAGCTCCTTCATGCTGTTCACCTGCAGAAGACAGCATGGCCGAGGTGGTGAGGGGACCTACAGCCCATGGCCAGGGGTGTGGGACACCCAAGCAGCTATGGGTGGGACACAAAGGCACAGGGGACAACCCTGGGGACGCCTGACAGCCTGGTCCTTCCCCCTCCTCAGCAGTCAAACTGAGAGCAGCCCAGCCCACTGTACCTCCAAAAAGTCCTCGCCCTCGCTGTGCACCATCTTGCCCTGGCGCCAGCGCTTGAGGAACCACTTAAGCTTCATGAAGAGCAGGAGGAAGCTCTGCCTGAACTGCTGTGACTCCTGGACCAGCAGGTTCTTTTCCTGGCTCCAGAACTTCTGCTCCAGCCGCCTCTGCAGGTTCAGGCTCTGCAGCTCGAACTCCCGCCGCAGCAGAGCTTTCTGGTGGTCCTCCTTCAGCTGCAGAGAGAGATGGGTGGCTCCTAGATGGGGGCTGGTGGTAGCCATGTGGTGCCTCCATCTCAGGGTCTGGGCTGAGCGGGGTGGTGGCCATGTATTTAACACCCCAGGGAAGTACAACACAACGAGGAGAGCAGGGCCATCGAGGCATTGCTGAGGGTGGAAGCCCTGCCTGGCTGCATGGCTGTGTGCAAGGAGGAGGCTGCTCAGCCCCTACGCCCCTTTTGTGGGGCACACTGTGTGTGGTCTTGAACGACACCCCAGGAAGGTATCAGCCTGGTGCTGGAGGTGGCACAGCCACGGGCACAGGGACACCCGTCTCCCAGGGATTGGGGTTGCTGCTCACCTGGCAGATCTTCTGTGAGAAGTTGTCCACCTCGTCCTTCCTCAGCTGCCTCTCCTGCGAGAGCTGCTCCTGCAGTCCCCGCAGGCTCTCGTTGGCCTCTGACAGCACCAGCTGCAGCTCCTTCATCTGCAACAGCCCAGGAGGGGATGGGGATGGGGGGGGCTGTGCCTGTCTGTGGCTCCCCACATCCCTCCCTGATGGGGCTCTGTGGCTTCCCTCATCCCTTGCTCTCAAAGGGGACCACCCCATCCCTGCAGCCTGACCCCATCCCTGCAGCCAAATCCCATCCCTGCAGCCCGACCCCATCCCTGCAGCCCAACCCCATCCCTGCAGCCAGATCCCATCCCTGCAGCCCGACCCCATCCCTGCAGCCCAACCCCATCCTTGTAACCCAGTCTCATCCCTGCAGCCCAACCCCATCCCTGCAGCCTGACCCCATCCCTGCAGCCCAACCCCATCCCTGCAGCCCGACCCCATCCCTGCAGCCGGATCCCATCCCTGCAGCCCGACCCCATCCCTGCAGCCCGACCCCATCCCTGCAGCCAGATCCCATCCCTGCAGCCCGACCCCATCCCTGCAGCCCGACCCCATCCCTGCAGCCCGACCCCATCCCTGCAGCCCAACCCCATCCTTGCAGCCCAGTCCCATCCCTGCAGCCCAACCCCATCCTTGCAGCCAGATCCCATCCTTGTAGCCCAATCCTACCCCTGCAATCCAACCCCATCCCTGCAGCCCTGTCCCCAGCCCCACTGGGCGAGGGGACACAGCTCCTTGCCCATGTCGTACCTCGTTGGCGTAGGAGTCGTTCTCCTCAGGTCGGCAGGTTTTGTAGCTCCGGGGATGTGTGGGGTCCATGTCCTTGGCGTGGGGGATGCAGTAAGGGTCAACGTCCCTAAAATCAGGCTGCTGCATGCGTGGGCAAGTTAATGAGAACAAACCAAAAGAGCGGGAAGAAAAAAAAGCCAGAAAACAAAACAATGGGTCTCCGAAACAGTAAAGAACTACAAGACAACAAAAAGGATGAGGAGGAGAAGGAGCTTCATCACCATGGCAGGAGACAATGCAGAAACCAAAAGGAAACACAGGATGAGGAGACACGTGGCCTGGATTGTTTGGGGAAAGGGGAAAAAAGAGAGAAAGAGGGAAAAAATGTGCAAACACCAGTTACGGTGCCATGCAGTGACTGGGGCAGACTGGGACCTGGGGCTGGTGGGACTGCATGCAATAAAATAGGACTCTGAACAAGTGAGTGTGCTCCAGAAAGGGGCTTGTGCCTATGGCCCCAACTACCACTGACATCCCTGGCCCCCAGCATGAGCAGGGCCCCTCCGCTGCTCCGAAGGCACTCTCCACTGGACACAGATTTGCCCTGGAGCCTTTGCTCCCCAATTACCCTGCATGGGTACCACTGGGGAGGGGGAGTGCTGAGGCCTCTTGCAACCGAAATCCCCACAATTTGGGCTGCTTCCAGGTGGCTGCAGGCTGCTCTCCTCCCACCCAGCTCATCCTCAATAAACAAATAGCTGGGGATGCTGGGCTGAGCCGAGGGGAGAGCAGCTGAAACGTCAGCCCCTGCTAAGGTGGGATGGCACCCAAGAGCTCAGGCCACAAGCAGGGCAGCCTCGGCAAGAGCAGCCCATGCTGGGGTGCACCAGGATGTCCCCTGCCTCCTCCCTGGGCACACTCGGTTGGAGCAGAGTCCTACCTTGTCCCCGGTGCCATGGGCATGCAGCGAGGTGTTAGTTGGGGTTTTGCTCTGGGGAGGCAGGAGGAGGTTACGGTGGGGGTTGGGGTTTGCTCCATTAAAGCAGGGGGAAACAGGGCAGCAAATAAAGCGGCAGCTGCTGCGGGGGACGTGGGAAGAAGCCCCTACCTGGAAGTCAGAGGCATGGTCCTTCTGCAGCCCCTCTTTGGTAGTGTCATGGCTGCCGGGGCCGGAGAAGGGGAAGGAGTCGGAGTGTTCCTTGAGGCTGCCAGTGAGGTGATCCACCTTCCTGGTGAAGCAGCCCAGGTCCTGCTGCAGCACGCCCAGCCGCATGAGGAGCACGTTCATCAGCTTGGCGTCGCTGGGGCTCTCACTGCTGCTACCCACCGCCTCGCCCAGCAGCCCCCCTGCACACTCGTTGTCCAAGCAAGCCTTCAGCCCAGAGGTGAAGCCATTGGCATCCGAAATCAAGATGTCAATTGCTTTGCTGACAAGCGCTGCCTGGTCCCGGATGCCCAGCAAGGTCTCCAGGTCCTTGGGCTTTAGCAGCTTGGCGGGACCGTCAGGCACCTTCCCACTGCTGGGCACTCTGTCCTGCCCATCAGCTTCGCTGCTGCCCATCCCATCCCTCCAGCCCGTGGTGGGGATGCACTGCGCCGAGTCACCAGCCTCGGCATCGGTCTCCAGCATGGGCCGGGTGGTCTGGCAGGAGGCCAGGTCGCAGCGCTGGAGGTTGGAGAGCAGCACGCGGTTCTCGTACTGCAGCTTCTTCACCTTGCCGCTCAGCTCGCTGATCTGCACCTTGGCCGTGGCCAGCTCCTCCTGCGAGGGCTCACTGACCACAGAGCAGCTGTCCTCTGACAGGGTCACGTCCAGCTCGTGGTCTGACTTGTATTTGCTCAGCTCGTTCAGGAGGAGCTTGTTCTGGTCCTCCAGCTCCAGCAGCGAGCGCCTCAGCAGCTCGGCCTCCTCCTCCACAAACTGCAGGTGCCGGCGCAGCTCCGCCACCGTGTCTCCTGCATCCCCACAGCCTGAGACACCTGCCAGAAACCGTGCATCTTGCCCGGGCAGCTCTCTGTCCCCCTGGCCCTTCATGTCATCCATCTCTGCCCGCAGCCCACGGTTTTCCACCTCCAGTTCCACTATCCTCCGGCTGAGGATGTTGGCCTCTTCCTCCACCAGCTTGAGGTGGACCTTCAGCTCAGCCTCCCGGGAGTGGGGCGAGTCAGCCAGCTCCTCCACAGAGAGGGAGCTGTCGAGGTCCCCGTACAGGGACCTGTACTTCAGCAGCTCCTCCTTCATGCCATCGTTCTCCTTGGCCAGCTTGGTCAGCTTCTTGCACATGAGGGCTGACTCTTCCTTGGCAAAATGCAGCTGACACTTCAGGTCTGCGCTGTCCTCCTGAGGACCGAGAGGGCACGGGTGTCAGAGACCTGATCTCAGGGGCCATGGTGGCTCTGAGAGAGCCTCAGGGACATGCTGCTCTCCCACCCCACTGATCCTGGGGAAGCTGCATCCCTGGTTCATGGGGAACAGGGAATTGAGATCCATCCTGGAGGCTTTCAGGGAAAGCCCAGAGACAGGGCAGGATGAGGGCAAAGAGACCCATGGCCCCAGGAAGGACACTGAACCACTGCTGGGGACACGGGCACTGAGCTCAGCCCCGCTGCAGCTCCATCCACCGTGGGGAGGAGGGGGAGGGAAAGCTGTCAGTCTCTGCAGCAGAGAATAAAACCCATCAACAAGGTTTCCTCCTGAACACTGGGAAATGCAGAAAGGACCAGCACTGCTGCCACTGCAGCTCCAGCCACTCTGCTCCTCCTGCTCAGCCCCAAGCACCCCATCACCAGCAGAAGCAGCGGTACCAGCTGGGAACCTCCCCAAGCCCCAGCCCTTGCCAAGCACTCGTCCTCACTGCCACCACCCTTCCCAGGGACAAAAAACCCAGGCAAACACCCTGCATCAGCTCGCTGGCCCCTTCCCAACCCCTTTTGCTTTCTGGAACAGTTTCTCCACGTGTTTTTGGTTTTTTTTAAATGCAGCCGTTAGGATCTCGGCTCGTTGCCCAGGCAGGCTGTTTCTCTGCTTTGGAAAGCTTTTTGGATGGAGGACCAGGATTTCCTGACATCCAGCTCGTGGCTTCCTGTGCTGTGGGGTCATCCGAGTGCTCTGTGCCCCAGCACAGTGACTGCCAGGAGGGGACCTGCCAGGCTGTGACCCTCACCCCGGAGCACCCACCAGAGCCTGGGAAGGTGCTGGAGGTGGCATTAGCTGGGTGGCTGCTGGCTGCAGCAGCCCTCTGCCTAGCCCAACTCATCCTCTTTCCTCTTTCCTTGGCTGGCAGAAACAAGCTGCCCCCCTCCTTGGGTGCTCCTGACCCCCCCCAATCTCCCCTCTCCATATCCACACTCACACCCCCTGAACCCTGCAGCAGTATTTTACCCCGCAGACTTCCCAGGCTGCCAGGGGCGATGCTGGGGGTGGGGAAGGGGGGTGTCCCATGAAATTGGGCTGCCATTTTATTCCCCAAACACCCTCCTGTGACCGCAGGAACCACCCTGCTGCTCTTCTGTGCTCAGGCACAGAACCACCGCCTCGCTAAGGTGCATTAGAGCTGTGCCCCCCCCTAATTAGCGGCAGCGATTAGGGGAGGGCTGGCGTGGGCAGCTCTCCCTGCTGGGGCAGACATGACCTCAGTTCCTGTTTTTCCAGGAAAAAAAAAAAAAAAGAAAAAGAAAAGGAAAAAAAGCTGCAGCCCTACGTGCCCCTCTGCCCCATGGCATCACTGGAAGGACACACAGACAGCCCCAAGACCACCTGGAGTGCTCCTGGGGTCTGGGGCAGACCTCAGCGTTGAGGCTCTTGCCCCCAGCTCTGTTTCGGTGAGCGCTGCTGCGCGCCCCACGCCGCCCCACAGGAAAGGGGCCCAGGAAGCCACTGATGAGTCACGAGCATCCCAAGCCGGGCCGCAGAGCCACGCTGCAGGGGAGAGGGAGCGACACAGGGGGCACATCCAGGGGCGTCTGCACCTGGGAAGGTTGGGGTTTGCTTTCCAGCACCAGCTCCGTCCTGGAGCCCCTGGGGACACCACAGAGCTGAGGTCACATCCCCAGGCTGAGGGGTCTTGGAGCTGAGCAGGGGTTTGCTGCAGCCCGAGGTGGGAGGATGGGGGTGGGGGGTGGTGTTTCCTGCCCCAGAGGAGGCAGAGGAGGGGCTGTACTTCAGCTTCAGGAGCTGGGGTGACAGAGGGGCTCCCAGATAGCCCCCTTGGTTCGGGGTACAACTGGGTGTGGGCACAAAGCTACTGTCAGCTCTTGGGGGAAATTATAAATAAAGGGAAATGACAAATAGAAGGGGAAACTGTTTGAGAGCCTGGGGATCCCCATCCTGTGGCTGCACAGAGCGGCTGTGCCAGCAATGGCACCCGCCACCCAGAAACCCTCGGGGTGCTCGGGGTTCCCCCGTGAGATGCTCTCAGCAGCATGCAGCAGCAGTGTCTTGATGGGGTCTCCTTCCCTGCCTCAGCTTTGGGAGAGCAGATCTCCCCCCCCAGAATAAGCCTTCCAGGCCTTTTGCCTTTGTGAGAGGATTTTTCCAGCATTAACCCACTCGCTTTTCCCTTCCCGCAGCAGCATCCCTGCCCCTCTGAGCCCTGGTAACAGCATTAGCGACTCACAGCAGCTCAGCCCAATAGCAAGTGACAGCTCAAATCCTGCAGCCACGCACAAATCACCCCTCCCCTGCTCCTGGCAGGGACAGTGGGGCCTTGAGCTGTCCCCACTGAGACCCTCAGCTCCCCAAAACCCCGTGGAGCTCCCAGGCTCCAGCAGGCACAAGCAGGAGGGACCCAGGCTGTGACAGCCACAACCCACAGCAGCAGCAGCTCTGCAGTGTGAAGACTGAAGGCTCCCAGCACATGTAAAGGGTTAAAGCCACAGGCAGGCCACTGATGCTCCATTGATAAATGAGACAAGGGAGAGGGTGAGGACAATGAGGGTGGCCCAGCACATCAATCCCTCCCTTATGCAAGGGCTGGGAAAGGCAGGAGAGCCCTGACATCCAGGGGACAGCGCTGCCATGCCCAGATGTGCTTCTGGGCCAGGCACAGCTTGTACCATGACCTGGGGGGTTGGTGGGCCATGGTGGCGTGACAGGGACATGCCAGCACTGATACCTGCACTGATGGCTTCTTTTCAGTCTTCCCAACAGAGCGAGACCCTCGCTTCTTCAGGGAATTCTGCAGAGAGAAGAATGAGCCGTTACCCACAGCGCTGGCATGGCACCCAGACATGGACAGACAGACAGACCCAGCATGGACAGACATTGGTGCTGTCTTCTCCCACTGCTTGTGAACCTCAGGAAAACACCAGAGCCCCACAGGGCTTGAGTGAGGCCCTTTGCTTTGGGGAGGCTGAGTGGCAAGCACCACATCATGAGATTTGGCCAGAAATTCCCCCTGCGGGCAAGTGAGCAGTGAGAGAGCAGGAAACGAGCATGGAGAGGCTGAGTCATGGTCCTGGTCCTGTCAGGGCTGGATGGAGTGGGGAATCCAACCCAGGACAAGGAATGGCTTTGGGGCATCCTAGTGTGGGAGCAGTGGATGATGACATTCCCATCACGCATGGGATGATGTTCCCATCACCTCTCCCCCAAGACAGGTCCTGGTTGCTTAGCTATGTGGAGGGCTCTTCAGCAGGAGGATGCTGACTCTGTCCTTGGGTCTCTGGGGACAGACAGGACAATCTCCAGGCCAGCGAGGACAGCTGGGAGATAGAGAGGCCAGAGCGAGCAGTAATGGAGATTGGAAGAGGGAGGGAAAAAAGGGGGGTCCCCAGAACAGGACCAGTTATCTGGGGAGGGGAGCTGGGGGAAAACCCTCAAGAACATCCACACAGCCCCTCACGAGCACCATCCGATCCATGCGGCCACCCTGGGCCTGTTTCTAAGCTGGTGCTGAGGCCCAGCAGCCAAAGAAAGCAGCTGTGAAATGTAAGCTGCTGCCTGTGCCAAGGTGCCGGGCTCCAAGCTTTCCTATTAAGGCCATGACCATCGCTGGAGCTGCTGCTGCTGCTGCAGAGCCTCTCCCAGGGGTTGGCTGTGCCACATCGGCATCCCTCACCCCCACTGCCCTGGAGACTGGGGCTGGCAAAGGGCATCACCTGACCCCAAGCAGCCCCAAGCACAGTACCCTGGGGCAGAGGGTGTCATCACTTCATCCTACGAGTGGCCATGCCTAAGGGTCTCCTCAGGGCTGAGCTCAGGCAGGCTTAGCATGGGGCACATGGACTGGTCCCACTTTTCTCCTGCCCCACAGGAGGGATAGAGCCAGAAGGGTAAACGCAGGCGCCTTTGGTGATGATCTGCCCATCCTGACAATTATCCAATTATGGGAGAAATCTCTCGGAAGGGAGGAATAATCAGCCCTGAGGGTTGAGCCCAGCCCTGCCCAGCCTCCCCTGCTTGTTGGCTTTGCTGTTAACGAGCTCCGCCACCCTCTGCGCCCTCCAGCTACAAGGAGGAGGCAGTGGAGGGCTGTGAATGCACTTGTTTGTCTAATTAGCGTTCTGCAATCAGTGAGTAACTCTATCGCCCTTGCTAGCCTGGGGACAAGCTATCCCCAGGCTCAGGGAGCTCCAAGCTGTGCCAGCCATCACCATCTCCTCTGGGCTCAGCGGCTGCGGAGAGGGGCCCTATCCTGTCCCACACTCTTCTGCCAGGGCAAGGCAGCAGCTGGTGCTGAGGTCTCCCTGTGCCCTGACCACGCAACCATTTTCTCTGCCTGTTTTCCAAGCACTAGAGTTCTCCAGCCCGGCCCTGCTGCTGCTGTTTGTTATTCTGCCTGCGCTTGCTGGCTGCAGGGAAACCCATTTCACGGCTGTTAGCGGAGCCTGTGTGCTGGAGGGACTGGAGGTGACGCTCCTCCGTGCCACCGTGAGAAGGTGGCTGCAGAGAGGACACATGCTGGGTCCCACGGCTCACCTGGGGCTGGCCCTGGTGACATTACCCAGAGCAGGCCCCTGAGATGCTGAGCAGTGTGCTGGCTCCATGCCCTGCCATGCAGAGGAGCACGGCTGGGGGCAGATGGAGCCTTCCCAGCACCGTGTGCCCATCCTCAGCGGGAGCAGGGCTCAGGTTCTGCCACAGCCCATCTCCTGCCAGGCTCAGCCAGCCACACTTCCCGAGGCTCCCTGGGGGCCGGAGGCATCCCGGGCAGTAGGGAAGTGGGTTACGAGTGCTGCAACAGATGACACGTCCGTGCTGTCACCAGGATGCCTTTCTTGTCACCGAGGATGACACTGCTCCTGGCTGGGAGCTGATCCCAATCCTGGCATGGCATGGAGCACCCTGGACCCATGTGTATGGGTACGCGTGGGGCACACAGCTTCCCAGGACATGGATGGGAACCTCACCGAGCTCCACAGCACCACCAGGACAACACTGGGACACTATCAGGACATCACTGGGACACTGCTGGGACCATGCTGCCGCAGCTCAGCCAGGCCTGTGCCAGCAGCACGTGCCAGGGCATGGCCAGCGCCAGGCACTGTGCCAGAGACAGGGTGGACTCCAGGCATGGTGCAGAGCTGTGCCCGGTGGGAGTTGGGCACGGCCCAGGTGGCCACGCTGAGCAGCTGAGCAAGTGGCTGAGGACACATAAAGTGGCTCTAGCACAGGGGGTCCCAGAGCCCCCCCTGGGGATGCAGCATGGCCTCCCTGTGCCTGCAGGGCGGGATCAGGGCAGACACTGCTCAGATTTCTCAAGCATCTGCAGCACGGTTTGAGTTTCAGCCACAGGAGCCAGGATGGGGGGATCCCTCAGCGCAGGGCCAGGACACCTGCTACAGGCAGAGCCATGGGGACACCTCCCAGCCCCCCTCCCATGTCCCCCTCACCTCTCGGAGCTTGTCCATCTCATTCTGCACCACCTGCTTGGCCAGCTCCGTCTCGATGAGCCGCTGGCGCAGGTCCTCGTTCTCCTCCTCCAGCCTGATCCTCTTCTTCTCCACCGCCTCCAGCTCATTGTGGAGCCGCACGGAGACGTCCTTGGCCACCTGGGGACACAGTGGGACTGTCACCAGGCTGGGCACAGCCTGCGACCATGGTGCCTGGGCACCTACACAGCTCATGCAGGGATCATGGGGCTGTTACTGAGACCTTCTGGAGGAGATACCAAGCTTGGTGACACCCCAGCCCCTGCGTGTGTCTCCTCAATCACATGCAGTGACTGCTGTTCACCCACTGTAAGCCTGACCTGTGTCCTCATCCCCTGGCCAAACCCTGCCTTCCCCAGCCCTAACACGATGCTGCAGGATGCTCACCACCCTTTTTATACTTTCTCCCCACTCTGGGAGGCTGGAAAAGGCCCCGCAGGGCAGGACAAGTGGGTGGGCAGCCCCAGAGCCTGCAGCCCTGGAGCTGGCAGCCCCAGAGTGTGCAGCCCCAGAGTGTGCAGCCCCAGAGTGGGCAGCCCCAGAGCAGGCAGCCCCAGAGCGAGCAGCCCTGGAGCAGGCAGCCCTGCAGCAGGCAGCCCCAGAGTGTGCAGCCCCGGAGTGGGCAGCCCCAGAGCAGGCAGCCCCAGAGCGAGCAGCCCTGGAGCAGGCAGCCCTGGAGCAGGCAGCCCTGGAGCAGGCAGCCCTGGAGCAGGCAGCCCCTCGCTGCGGGCAGCAGCTGTGCAGGCTGGGAGAAAGTCGAGCTGCTGCATCACATTACTGAAAAAAATAGCAGCTGCCCCCGGGGTAAAGGGTGTCTCCAACCATCCCAACAAAGCCTAGAACCCCTCCTCTGGATCCTGGCAAGGGGCAGCCCCTAGCATACAGAAAGCTTAACAGCACAAAGCATTTGGAAGGGAAAAATTGCCCCCAGTCTTCTTTGTGCCCTGCCCAGCCCAGGGTAGCAGCTCGTGGAGGCAGCAGCAAGTCCCAGTGCAGGGCTGGGGAGGTAGAGGCCATGGTGTCAGGCTCCTGTTCCCCCCAAGGATGAGCTGCACTTTCTCTCCCAGGAAGGGAGAAGCTGGAGGGGGTGTTTTTTGGCAGCTGCACCCCAAGCTAGGGGCAGCTGGGTGGTCTGGGGAGGGGGCCAGTCCCCCCAGCAGCATGGGTAGCCCAAGGAAGTTTGCAGTCCCACGCTTGTGGTGAGCTAGGGAGCCTGTTTTGGCAGGGGAGTTGGGCCCGATGATTTCTCGAGGTCCCTTCCAACCCCTACACCTCTGTGACTCGGTGATTCTGTCTCAGCTCTGGGACTGGCTGTTTCCTGCTAAAATAACTAAGTTACTCCTCAAGCTGCCAATTGAGCCGTCTCTGGCTGCCACCACAACCCACTCCTGGCAGCAGTTCTGGAGGCAAAAGCACTTGGCAAACACTCACCGGCACCAATGGCTCCTCAAGGGCCAGTGGCTGGTGAGCACGGGGCAGTGGCACCCAGCAGAAATCCTCGTGTCCCTGCCCCAGCTCCATGTCCCTGCCCCAGCTCCGTGTGCCACAGTGCCCAGGGCCCTACAAGGATTTTCCCAACAGCGGAGAGAAGCAGCTCCTAGTCTCCGGGGTCCTGGTCCCCTATGTCCCTCTCTGCACACTCGTGCTGCTCCAGCCTGGGACAGTGGCCCTGTCCCATCCCTGCTGGTGCAGGATGATGGAGCTCAACCCCAGGGCACACAGCCAGGCCGGGCTCCAGCCACCCCTTCCTGCCTCAGCAGTCACCATCTCCATGCCTCACTAAAAACCACGTGTGGGGACCTGGGGACTGGTGGCATGGGGACTTCACCCTCCCAGCCTCACCTTGACATCCTGCTCCAGGCTGTGGATGAGCTCGCCATCCACCTGGCCAGTCTGCGCCACACGCAAGCTGCGGCGCTCGGCCTTTCGCAGCCGGTACTGCAGGATGCGGCAGGTCTTGCTGGCCTGGTCCAGCTGCTGCCGGAGCTCCTGCAGCTGGTAGACATCCTCCTCCATGTAGACATCCCTCATCTCCAGCATCTCGGCACGGAGCTCCTCAATCTCATCCTGTGGGGAGATGTACGTTAGAGGAGACAGACCCATAGCTTGCTTGCCCTGTTTTTTTCCCTGTGACACTTCCCTGCTGTGGCTTCCCTGCCTTTCCCAACTCCACAAGCTATTTTCACAGGCCTTCAACCCCTCGAGTCAAGCCCCATCCCTGCAGGAAAAGGGCTTTGAGCCAGCTGGGCACCATCACCCACCGGCAAGCCAGCCACCCGGGGGGGGGGTAGGGAGGGCACAGCCGACACAGGCGCCTATAAATATTTGTGGTAAAAGAAAGAGGAAGATGGGGGAGGGAGAGGAGCTGCAGGAGCAGCACAGGCGGCAGCCCTGGAGAAAAAAATGTAGGTCGTCTTTGGAAAAGATGTGTCAGGGAGGCAGGGGAGGGAAGGAGGAGACGGCAGGCGAGGACAGAGGAGGCAACGCGGGGACACAAGTAAGATGCTGTCAGCGCTGGGGATCAGAAGTTGCTCCTCATTTTGCCACCAAGCAGCGACTATGAGGCTTGGTTCCCCTTCCGTCTCCCTGTCTCATCATGGTGACCAATCTCCCAGCCCAGCAGAGCCTCGGGCACGGGCTTGCACCAGCACCTGGGTGCTGTTCTACTGGCAGCAGCACCGACACAAAGCCTCCTCGGGCTCTGCAGCACATGGCTGCTGTGGGATCTCCTGCAACAGCCCCAGCCCCAGTACCACCTCCCTGTCCAGTGCAAAGCTGGGGGGGGATGCTCAAGGACTGTCCCCTCCTGTCCCTGCTGAGCCACACCGGCTGCGCTGCCCCAAGCTCTTTGCAGGGTCCTGTGAACTTGATCTCAACCCAAATCCTGCAAGTGAACGCTCCAGCCATCACACTGGCTGCTCTCAACAGACCTGGAGGACCTGGCATGCTCCTGAGAAAGGATCAAGCATCTGCTTTCCTGCCAAAAAACCCCACCACCAAACACCTCCCAACACTGCTAAACACAATTGCCATGTAGAGGCTGCAGCCTTGCACTGCGACACGGCCAGGGAAGGGACAGCACAAGGGTCTGGCAGTGGGGATGCACAGCCCTGATTCACCCCAGGCAGACAGGGACAGGACCCTGCTGCTCCCGACACCACCAGTGACAGTGACCTGCAGCCTGAGCCAGCAGCACCACGCTGGCTCTGCCAGGCGCTGGCACGCTCGCTGCCGGGCCTGGACAAAGCCCCAGCTGCAAGGACTGCTCCGAAAGGCAAAGCCGAACCCGGGGAGGGGGGTGGCAGCTGTGGGGACAAGTCACAGTCGTTCACTGTTGGCTTTAAATGCTACATGACAAATAAGGAACATCAATTAGACAATCCCGGATTATCTCCTGGCCCAGGCTGCCAGCCCAGCAGCACCACAGCCAGCAGCATCCTGCCACCCTCCGCTTCTTGCTGGGGGGTCTTGGGAACAAGAAGGCAGAAACAGCCCCAAGGCACTGAGATGGGCAGTGGGGTGTCCCAGGTACAGCCAGAGACCATCCCCTGAAGCAGCACTGTTGTGGGCATGTTTCAGAAAGAGCCCTCCCCACAGCTCAGGTGTGACCCCCTCCCCAAAGGTTGAACCTCAAGTGGTGGTGGACAGCCCCAAGACAGCTGTGATGCAGCCTGGGCTGATGACCCTGATGGAAACCCACCGCAGCACTGCCCACCCTACCCAGCAGTGCCACCACCCCGGGGACACCAGCAAAATCCCTGTAAGGCAATCCAGCCCCGGGGCAGCTGGTTGGTGGGATTTATTTCTTGAGAGCTTTCATGGGAAAGAAAATGCATGGTGCATCTCAGGTGAGTAGGTGCTCTGCAGCAGGGGAGGTGGGAGGCAACCTTTCACTGCTGAAGCCATGCGAACCACGGCGTGGATACGACTGCAGAGATGTGTGGGGCTGCCCGCACTGCACTCCAGTGCTGACTGGCTCCCTTCTGCCATGTGGCTTCCCCAGGCAGAAGCCAGGCAGGGCAGGGAGCAGGGACCTTGGAAGAAACCCAACCAAACCTCACATAGAATCTTAGAATGGTCAGGGCTGGAAGGGACCCCAAGAGTCACAGAGCTCCAACCCCCCTGCCACAGGCAGGGACACCAACCTCAGGCCTGGAGCTACACAAGGTTGCCCAGGGCCCCATCCAACCTGGCCTTGAACACCTCCAGGGATGGGGCATCCACCCCCTCTCTGGGCAGCCTGTTCCAGCCCCTCACCACTCTCTCTGTAAAAAACTTCCCCCTAATATCCAATCTAACCCTTCCCTCCTTCAGCTTTAATCCATCCCCCTTGTCCTGCCATTGTCTGCCCTTTTAAAAAGTTGATTCCCCTCCTGTTTCTCTGCTCCCTTCAGGGACTGGCAGGCTGCAATGAGGTCCCCCCACAGCCTTCTCTTCTCCAGGCTGAACCAGCCCAGCTCCCTCAGCCTCTCTTCGTAGGGGAGGTGCTCCAGCCCTCTGATCACCTTCATGGCCTCCTCTGACCCCTCTCCAACACATCTTTCTTGAAGCAAGCCTGGGCTCACTGTGCTCCTGCCTGTTTATACCTCGGGTTGCAGCAACTGTTATTTAGGGGAAGGCTGTGTGAACACAAGTGAAGCAGCCCTGAGATGCTCTGGGGAGTGGAGCTGGGGGGTTTGCAGCAGGGCTGGCACTGGGAGCAGGGCAGGAAAGTGGTGCCTGCCTTCACTCCAGTGGCAGAAATTTGCCTGTGCCCTGTAACACCAATAAACCCAGGCAGCAGCCGCAGCCCAGCAGCCACGCAGCCTGCCCTGAGCTTGCCCTGTGGAGGCAAGCCGTGTCACTAAGCCTCAGTAACTGGATTAGGATCGGAGAGCAGAAAAGTGCCAGCAAACTGGAAGAGAGCTTAGGATGGCCAGGCTGACCCCCTTCAAGGCCAGGCGGTGGTGGGCAGAAGAGCCCTGTGGTGCTGGGAGGCAGCGCATGGGGTGCCCAGAGGTGCCGTGATGACTTTGGGGGGTGCATGACTGCCAGTGAGGCTCAGCCTTTGCATCTCCATGGTTGGCTCAGTCTTCACATCTCCATGGTTTCTGGAGTCAATGCCCAACTTAGCAAAATCAAAGAAAAAAATCCTTTTAGATAAAGGTAAGAGCAGAGGCAGGAGCTGGGAGGAACTCCACAGAAAGATCCCAAATTCAGGGGTGGTGTGGCAAGCACGAAGCGCCATAAGCAATGCTAAATGAAGTGTGAAACAGAGCTGGGAACCACTGAAGCTGAGATAAATGACTTCTTTCCAACACAACTGCCTGTGGGGGCTGCCAGGCTCAGCCACTTCTATGCAATCCCCCTTACATGGAGTCCCAGCACCCCCTCCATCCTCCAGGATTATCCCCCACCACATCCATGCTCGCCCTGTCTCTGCAGCAGCAAAGCTTTCATGGTGTTTTTACACCAGTCACATGCCTTGGAAAAGACGCCGGGGATCTGCAGTCCAGGGAGACATGTTTCAGTGCCCAAGGGACGATGGCGTGCAGCCACAAACACCCCGCTTGTGTTTGCAGGAGCCTGGTTACACTCAGTGGAGGAACCCCAGAGACAACATACCTTCAAACCTTCTCCGTGCAAACCTCGGAGACACTGTCTCCCTGGGGAGGTTATTAAGGGAGCTAAGAAGTGGCAAGGTGGGATGCAAACTGCGCGGTTCCAGTTCAGAAAAAAACAACCCCAAGTCCATTTTCAGTGAAGGAGAAGGTAATGACTACAGCCACGTCTGCACACTCACTGACAGGGCAACAGGAAGGGCAGGACCTGGGAAGGGCTCAGTTTAGGGTGATGGCCCTGACCAGTGGTGCAGCAGGAGGAGGACCCATGCAGATGACAGCACATACTTCCAAATGCAGCTCAGACTCTGTCAAGGGTTACAGAAGAAGAGTTAAGCCCTTGGATCTCCTGCCCATGGGGAGTTACTGCTGGCTTAGGCACCTGCAAGAAGGCAGAGAGCTCCGAGCAGGGCCTCACACTGTCCGGGGCTCCGAACACACCAAGGGCCTCACCCCATGCAGAGCTGTGAGCACACCGAGGGCCTCGCACCCTGCGGGGCTCTGAGCACACCGAGGGCCTCGTGCCGTGCAGAGCTGTGAGCACACCGAGGGCCTCACACTGTGTGGGGCTTCAAGCACACCGAAGGTCTCATGCCATGCAGGGCTCTGAGCACACTGAGGGCCTCATGCCATGTAGGGCTCCAAACACACCAAGGGCCTTGTGCTGTGCAGAGCTCAGAACACACCAAGGGCCTCGTGCTGTGTGGGGGTTCGAGCACACCGAAGGCCTCGTGCCCTGCAGAGCTGTGAGCACACCGAGGGCCTCGCGCCGTGTGGGGCTCTGAGCACAGCAAGGGCCTCACGCCATGCAGCACTCACAGCTCCTCAGCAGATTCCACTATCTTTCAGGAGCAGAAAGCAGCAACAGATACAGAACAGGATCATGCAAATAACGACATGGCTGGCTGTTGTGCTGCTGATGGCGCATATGCCCACAGCTTTGGCAGCCCCAGATTCTGGGGCGCAGCCAAGCAGCAGCTGCCTGCCCGCAGGAGACAGGCAGCCCTCTGGGGAGCACAGCCCTGCCTGCATGCACGCCATGCCCCAGCACCCCCAAAACGCAGCACAAGATGTGAAGGAAGGAGAAAAGGTGGAAGCTGCCTGTGTGTTTTGCATCGACGCCTTTGTGCAGGGCTCGGGGCCGCGCTGGCAGCTGGTGTGCACGCAGGAGAGCCTGCGATCCCCCCATGCAAAGGTGGGGATTACCATCCAGGAGCAACAAGCACCGCTTCCTCCAGGATAATGGGACAAAAGCACCAGCCTTCAATTAATTCTGAGAGCTCGCCAGACAGGAGAGGGAATTATGCTAGAATTTACTAAGGAAAAAATAAAATCAGGGGAGATTTCTAAAAGGAATCACCCAGGGTGCCCAGGCATGTTCCTTGAAAACAAAGGGGTCCCAGCAAACGCAGTGACCCTGAGCCTGGGCTGTGGGTCAGAGGATGGGTAAGGCATGCTTGCATTACATACCGGGTGGGGGTTCTTTAGGTGCATTAGCATCAGCTCTAACCCAGCTCTGACAGCCATCCTTCCCTGGGTGTCAGGCCAGAGCTCAGCACAGCAGCCCATGCACAGAGCCCTGCCCCTGCCAGCTCCTGCTCAGCAGACAGCACAGCACGTCAGCGAGGGAAAACCCAACATTTCTCAGCTTTACACCTGCCCCCATAAATTACCAGGCAAACAGCTGGGGGCTCCCTGCAGCACAACCCGCGCTGTGCAGCATCAAAAAATTCAAGAGGCTTCAAAGCCCGTCCCAGGGTGGCTGCTGGCAGAGCAATACACAGCAGAGCTCTGCACCCCGGCTCTGTCTGCCTTTACCACGACCCCTGGGCACAAGTCTGGATCTGGGATCTGGATCTGGGTAGCAGCAGATCTGGGACCCAGCACCAACAGAGATGCCCAAATGCAGCCCCCAGGTCCCCCACGCAGCCCCAGGTGCCCTTGCAGGATGCTCTCTGTGAGCCCTCACTGGTGGCATGCCCAGGTCCCTGGTTGCTTCAGGGGGAACGATGCACCCACCTGCCCTGTGTGCTTCTCCAGGGAGCTGGGAAATGCACACAAACCCCAAAGGATGCAGGGCAGCACAGGGCAGGCAGCAGGAGGGGGCAGGCAGGACTGTGCTTCCAGAATTACGCAGCTCTTCCCTAAGCTCCTTCCCGCAGAGAGGAGATGGTTTCTTCGCAGGCATCCCCTCCCCTCGCTCCAAACCCTCTCCCGTGCCCACTCTTTGTCTGCCTGTCCCTCTGCAGCTGCTGCTGTATCGCATCTCACATTTTCCAGCCCACTGAGCAGGGCCAGGAGCTGCTCTCTGCCGCACGGCTCAGCAACAGCGAGTGAGACGGGGCAAGGACACCCAAGACACCTCCTCCTTTGCTGAGCTGCCAACCTGTGCACGAGAAAACAGCCCTTTTTTTTTTATTGTGGAAATGCTTGAAATAACCCATTTATGTGGGAAGGAGTCACAGCAGGTGTATGCACCCAAGAGAAGGGGCAAGAGGAGACACCGGCCCCTCCTGTGCCCAGAGCAGGAGGAGGAAGGCAGAGCCTTGCAAAGAAATCTGGGTTGCAAAGAGAAGAGGGTGAGTTGTGCTTAAGTATGTACATTTTATTACGGCAGCCAAGGAAATACGCAAGATGAGCTGGCACCACGACAGAGGGCTACGCTGTGCTCTGCTGGGAAGCTCCAAAAACCCAGCGTGCATCACACGGGTGTAACAGCACCACACGTCTGCCCCGCGCTAAAACGTCACCAAAACTCTCTCCCACCCCCAGCAGTCCTTGTTTCTCCTTAAAAACACACCAGGTTCCCCCAGAAAAAAATGATTCATTCGCAACTACTTGGTTGAGTCCCAGGAAATCAGTCACCTCCGCTACGTCCGATCTGTCCATACCCGAGGGGAGAAGAATGGATGAGCCAGGGGCCACCTCTGCAGGGTGCCTGCATGCTGCCCTCCAAGCTGGGCTGCATGGCAGGGTGCAGGATGCTGTTCTTTTGGGTTAGGACTTTGGGTTTGCCATAAGGCCCCAAATCCCCCCCCATTTTTAGCAGTGATGGCCCAAGCCAGCATCCCACTGCAACCCAGCAGAGTTTTCTGCTCCTTATGGGAGAAACTGGGCAGATCTTCCATCTGTTTTTTGGAGCACATGGGATGGGTGTGTCCACCTGCAGCTTCAGTCTGTCTGGAGCCAGGGTTATCAGCCTGGCGGTCTCCTCCTCAGGGTGCAGGAGATGCCAGGTACAACACCGAAACACAGTTATAAGCAGGGGACATATCAGGGAGGGGTGAGCAGAGGGGCCCATGTGATGCTCTGAGGGCACATAGGGGATGCCACGGCAAAGTAGAGAGGACACCACTGGCATCCCCACAGTGCCTCTTGGTGCACACCTCTGGCAGCTCTCCCTTCTCCCCACTGCTCCTGGCTGACGGATTTTGGTTGCCACCCCTCTCATAGCAGGTAAAATACTTGCACCCCACGTGCCTGCACCTTGCCAGGAAGATGATCCCACGGAAAAAGAGGAAGCAATTGCTGGGTGTGGAGGAGCGGCAGCGCCTGCATGTGCGTTCTTGGAAACCGGAGGGGCCTCATCTGTATTTTTCCAGCTCTCAGTAAATCAAAGCCCTTAAGCTCTTGCTGCTAATTCTGGCAGGAGTTGGGACACCAGCTGTGAATCGGGGCTTTGCTAATGGACAAAGGGCCTGATTGAGCATCTTCGAGCGCGTCACCCAATGCCTAGCTCCCACCTCCCAGCTCTAACCCCGACGCATTTACAAACTTTGGCACCAGTGGTTGAGAGTTGGCCTGATTTCCAACCTGCGACATCCACAGAGCAGCCAGCGAGACACAGTACCTACCCCTGAGCCCCCAGGACATGGCTGCACAAGCATCTCGCCCACAGCTCCACCCTGAAGAAGAGCAGAGGGTGCAAAATGCCTGCAGTCCACCAGGACATGGGATCTGATGGGTGTTTGAGCCCACCTCGCAGCAGGCAGGGTGTGCCAAAGTGTGTCAGTAGAGTTCTGTGCCCCTGCCCCACACAGGACATCTGCCCTGGCTTCACCACACACCCATGAACCAGGCAGCCAGGCCGCACGCCTGGAAAAAGGCCCCAGGGAGCACGGGAACAGGCAGAATGAACCGAGCTGGAAAATCTCCCCTGGGTCTGGCAGTCAGCAGGCAGGGAGGGCAGCAGGGAGCATCCCACCGTGTGCCAGGCAGAGCTGTGCCCAACTGCAAGGGATCAGGTCGTGTCACACTGTGCTTTAGGATGCCAAACCAGGCTGAGCTAAACTGCGCCATGCTCAGCCATGCCAAGCTGGGCTGAGCATAGTCATGCCATGCTGAGCTGTGCCTTGCTAAGCCATGCCAGCCCAGGCTGTGCTGAGCCTAGCAAGCCGAGCTGGAGCCATAGTAGGCTTGGCCATGCAGTGTGGAGCCAAGCTGCACCCATCTATGCCATGACAGGGTGGTCCATGCCAGGCTGGGTCATGCCAAGCTCAGCTAGCCCATGCCATGTCAATGCGAGCCCTGTGCCAAGGCACGCCATGCTGTGCCGAGCCAAGCGGTGTCCAGCCATGCCATGCCATGCTGGACCATGCCCAGCTGGGCCTTGCTGTGCTGAGACAGGCCAGGTCTTAGGCCCAGCTGGGCCACGCTGTGCCAAGCTGAGCTTTGCCCTGTGTCCAGCTGGGCCATGCCAGGCTTAGAGAAACCATGCCTTATACCCAGCCATGCCACACTATGCTGAGCTGAGCCAAGCCTAGCCGCAGCATGCCGGGCCATGCCCAGCCATGCCATGCTGTGCTGAGCTGAGCCCAGTGGTATCTTGCCAGGCCATGTCCAGTGATGCTGTGCTAGGCTGGGCCACACCGAGCCCTGCCCTGGCCATGCCCTGCTGCACTGACCAACTGAGCCAGGCCAGGCTATGCCTAGTGATGCCACAACAAGCCGAGCCATGTCTTGTGCCCAGCCATGCCCAAGAATACCACACTGTGCCATGTGCTACCTGGGGATGCTGAGCCATGCTTCCCAGGGATGCTGTGCCGTGCTGAGCTGTGCCCTGGGATGCTCTGTCTTGTCCAAGGATGCTGAGCAACGCCATGCCAGGTCCTAGGATGCTTTGTTGTGCCTAGGGATGCTGGGCCATGGTGACCCATGCCCTGGGGATGCCACACTGTATCATGCCATTGCTCAGGGTGCCAGTGCCATGCTGAGCAATGCCCTGGGATGACATTCCGTGCTGACCCTTCTGCTGGGATGCTGTGCTGTGCCCAGGGACGCAACAGGGATCCTACACTGTGCCAAGGGTGAGTCATGCTGACCTCTGCCATGTGATGCCACACCATGCCACGCTACACCCAGGGATGCTGTGCCATGCTGAGCCATGCCCCGGGGTGCCGAACCACACTACGGCCAGGGATGCCGAGCCTTGCTGAGCCCTGGGATGCCCCGCTGTGCCACACTACTGCCCGGGGATGCCCCGCCGTACCGTGCCCTGCCCCGGCACGCCATGCCCACCTTGAGATAGTCGTTCTCGGAGCGCAGGTCCTCCAGCTCCCGGAGCAGCCCGTCGGTGCCGGCGTCCAGCAGCTCCTCGGTGAGGTCGGAGAAGGCGAGCGAGGTGCTGAGCTGCAGGCGGCTGCTGGCCATGGAGGCGGCCGAGGGCTCCTCGGGCAGCGGCGAGGCCTCGCCGGCCGAGGGCGGCGGCGGCGGGGCGCTGCCCGGGGACTCGCCGTCGCTGCCGCTGAGCCCCAGCTCCAGCGAGAGCAGCTTCGCCTCCTCCGAGGCGCTGCAGTCCGACACCTCCGAGCTGCTGTCGGTCAGGCTGGTCCCCGGCCCCGACCCGGGCACCGATCCCGGCCCCGGTCCCGGCCGCCGCACGCCGGTGGCCGCCGTCTCCGCCCCGCGGCACCGTCCCTTCGCCCGAGCCGCGCCGCGCCCCGCCGGCCCCTTGCCGCCGGCCCGGGCCGCCGCCACCGCCCGCTTCTCGGGGCGGCCCTCCTTGCCGCCGCCCGGCCGCCGCGGGTGCGGGTGCCCGCCGCCCGCCGCCAGCCGCGGGGCCGCGCCCGGGTGCCCCCCGCCGCCGCCGCGCCGGCTCTTGGCCAGCGACCAGCCGGGCACCTCCTTGGGGCGGGCGGGCGACGGCGCCCGCTGCGGCTTCTTCTTCTTCTCCGGGAACGTTGGCGGCGGTGGCGGCGGCGGCGCGGGGGGACCCTGCTCCGCCGGCGCGGCCTCCATGTCCCGCTGCGCTGCGCTGGGCTCGGCCCCGGCCCCGGCTGCGGCTGCGGCTGCGGCCCCGGCTCCGCCCGCCCCGCCGCCGGGCGGGGACGCGCGCGGGCGGCGAACAAAAGGCGGCGGAGCGGGGGGGGAGCGGGGGGAACCGGTCGTGCTGGCGGCAACAGCGACCCCTCCGCTCGCCCAGCGCCGCGCCGAGCTGCCTGCGCGCACCCCCGCTGCGGGACGCCGGGGCATCCCTGCCGGGGATGGGCATCCCGGGGAAGGGGGCGCCCCGTTGGGTGAGGGGCACCCCCGTGGGTGAGGGGCACCCCCGTGGGGAAGGGGTGCCCCCTCGAGCATCTTCAGCAGCGCAGGGTCGGGGAGAGGGGTGGCCTTGCCGGTGCGGGTCCCCCCAGCGCCGTCCTGTGGGTAGGGGTCCCTGAGGCATCCCTGGGGACAGGGGTCCCCGCGTGCGGCCCCTGCAGAGCAGGTCGCCGGGTGGGGTCACCTCGGGGCACCCCGATGTGTGGGGGGGTCCCTGGGATGCTCCGGAGGGCAGGGGCCTTCGGGGACAGGCCCTGGGAAGGGGGTCTCCGGGGTGTCAGTGCAAGTCCCTGAGGGTCCCTGTAAGCACAGATCCCCTGGGGCAGCCGCGGAGGTCAGGGTCCCAAGGGGGCCCGGTAGGAGAGGGTCCCTGCCCCCCTCCCCCCGTGGGTGGCGGTCCCCCGGGGAACCACTGTAAGTGCAGAACATCCTCAGAGGCTGAGGTCCCCCACGTACCCCACGGGTGGGAAGTCACCGGGGCCCCTCTTGGTGAGGATCCCCTGAGGCACCCCCACCCATGGGGGTTTCCTGACTACCTCCTCCCCTCCCCCCCCCCTCTGCCTCCCAGGGCTGGCTCCAGCTGCGCTCCGAGCTCGGAGGGGGGGCGGGGGGGGGGGGGGGCGCACAGCCCCGCACGGTGCCTCTCCGGGGGGAAGCCGACAGCGGCAAGTCCGTCCCCACCCCCAGCCGTTAACACCCGGCGAGCATCCCAAAGCCGCCTTTGAAAAATGCTCCTCCGTGCTGCCCCTGCGGCAGCGCGGCCTCGGCGGGAAGCGGTGCTCCGCGCCCCGCACAGACCCCCCCCGTACCCCCCAGCTGCTCAGATCCAGCCCTGGATGCTGGGCAGCGCGACCCCAAGGCAAGAGCTTCATTTTTCCAGGGGCAAAAACCCGACCCTGGCTGAGGTGCAGGGTCCACAGCACACCCCGATCAGCTTCTGCCCGAGATAAACACACGTGGGGTTTGTTAGGGCACCTCTGAACGCCCCATCCCCGCTCCACACAGCCCCTCCCCTCCCTGGGGAGCCTCCCCAAGCGCTGGGCACCCTCTGGGGTGCAGCCCAGCTCTGCCCTAAACCAGCCAGGATGGGGAAATCGGGGCTGTACGGCAAACACGGGCTTTTGTTGCAGAAATAGCTCGTGGCCTGAGCAGGAGCTGTGAATCAGATGGGTGCCTCTGCCCCTCCCTAGGTGGTGTCTCCAGCCGGGCAACTGCCGATGACAAGGGGGATGTGGGTGGAATAAGGGACCCCAGGAAGGTGAGGGGGAGCTCAGTGCTCAGCCCCACGCTGTAGCGTAGACTCTGCACTGGGAGAAGGTCCCTGTGCACTCCTGCCCCTTGGAGGCTGAATTGCAGCCACAGGCGCTGTTTCCCAGGCTCTGGCACACCGCCTGATCCCACACCCTTTGGGAAAGCAAGTTGCACTGTCACAGGTCCCATTCTGCAGCCCTGGGGCACAAGGAATAGGCTGAAGGTGGTGTGGAGCTGCCTTTCTGTGCATGAGGCAGAGCAACACGTGCCCAGAGCTAACGGGAAGGCTGCTCTCCCCACAGACCTCACAGCATCCTTAGAGTTATGACTCAGTCCTGCTGCATGACTGCACATGTCCCTGTGCAGGACGTCAGGCCTTGACCAACAAGTGCTGTTCTCGTTAATGAAGATCATTATTTTGCCTCCGAGCAGTGGTTAATTGCATAAGGAGAGGCACGCCTTGGGCTGCCCTCGAGGAGCCACACAGCAGCAGGGGAGTGAGGGAAGAAAGGGAGCATGTCCCCAGCATTATCCCTGGGGACAGCTCTCAGGATGCCATAAGGATGGGGCACATGATGTGCCCACAAAACTGCTCAGGGCTGAGCACAGAGGAAAACAGCTTTCCCAGAGAGCAGCCTCCTTCAGGGAAGCCCTTCCTCCATGATCTGGTTGGTCTCATCACCCATTGTCTGCTTGCTGGAGCTGGGGACACATCCCTGTGCTCCTACCCTGGGTCTGGCTTGTCCCCAGTCCTCTCCAGGCAGCCTCAGGGTGTTGCACCCAACCGTGGGCATGAATCCTACCACAGCAAGGTGTGCATCCAGCGGTGCACATGCACCCCACTGCAGGCTGGCCCTCACCAGCTTTGCAGCACAGCAGCGAGCTGGCTGCAGGCTCTGGAGGCAGGAGATGCCAGCCCTTGTTCTGGGATCACTGCCTGGGGGACAACTGCTCAGAGGCAGAAACAGGTTTGGGGTGGAAGCAGGAGGGATATTAACCGACCTCAAAACATCCCCTGGGGCTGTAAGCAGTGGAGGATGCCAGCTTTAGAGCTGAGCCAATGCTACCCTGGGCCAGGTGCCTGGTCCTGTGCTCACCATCCCCTTGGCATTGCCACAGAGATGCACTGGAGGACACAGAGCCGTCAGTGGCCAGGGCCATGCCAACCAATCTCACCCATGGTCTGCTGTAGAGGCTGGCCTTGAACTAGCTTCTCCCAGGAGAATTATTCAATAAATTTGAATTAAATGCAGGCGGGCAGCTTTCTGAAGCCTCTGAAAGGAAAGCAATGAGTTTAACCAGCCCCCTGGGCCCTGGGTAGGGCTGGCTGGCAGCCAGCCGGAGCCAGGATTCGGCACATCCCTGAGCAGCACAGAGGAAAATGTCTTCTCATCAGCATCTGCACCGTGGCAAGTACCCCTAGCCCTCTGGAGGCCACCAGGGCCTGGGAAAGGGGACACAGGTGAGGTAGCCAGAAGGAACATCACCCCCTGCACTGCACAGTGTCCCTGGTGGGACACCAACCTAGCCACCATCTCCTGGGTCACCACCTCGCAAGGGCTGCACTGGAGCTAATCCCACCGTGCTTTGTGTGAACAAGGGCAGAAGCACCCCAGGGGTTCAAGGGGACATGTCCCTAAATACATGACTGAGTGCAAGAGGCAGAGCCCAGGTGAGCACTGGGAAGCAGCAGCAGCAGCAGGTCTTCACACCCAAACACCTTTCTGCACCAGCCCCTGGGCTCTGCACACTCGTTCTCCTCTGGCTCTCAGCAGCAGCGCTGGCTGTGCTCCAGAGGCTCCATGAGGCTGTCAAGCACATTTTGGGTTAAGATGCTAAAAGCCTCCTAGCAAGGTGTAGATGCTAAAAGCCTCCTAGCAAGGTGTTACAAAGCACAGAGCAGTGAGCCCTGAAGAGCAGCAGCAGCCAGAGCCTGAACCCTCAGCTTCCAAGGGTACAGCAGGACCCAGTGAACCTACACTCTGGCCCAAAGATAAGACACATTCCAAACACCCCCCCCAAAATTGATGATCTGTAAATTTCTTAGGGAATAAAAGGTTTAGAAGTAGTTATGATGCTTAGCAAAGATTTAGCATCCTCCTTGTTCAAACACCACTTGAATCTGATGTGAAGCACTGTGTACGTGTGCACACACCCCATTTGAATGACAAATATTCTGGTGAGGTTATTTTTAAGCACCTTCATGTATTGCTTAGCACAAGTGCCATGTTCCCCCCTCCCCAGCGCTGGGGTTTTTGCTGCCAGGGAAGGTCCTGGATACAGACAGGGGTGGGGACATGCAGTTAAGGGCGCAGTCAGCATCCCAGGGGAGGCCATGGGAGCAAGGGGTACAGTGTGTGTGGCCTGCCAAGCCATGCTCACACCTGGGGTATTGCTTTGCTCTCCAGCTGCAGCGCATCTGCCTGCAGAGCTGCTCGACATGATGTTGCATCAAGGACGGGCTGCGGCAACCATAGCAACAGGGCTGCCTTGGTTTTCCACCTTTCCCAGCAGAAACAATACTGATTCCTCCCAAATTTGCTGCTACTTGAAGGATGAACAAATGAAAACACAAACAAAACACCAGACATGCCCTGGACTCCCCGTCCCTGGCCCCAGGCTGCACCCACTCTTGTGCCAAGCAGCGTCAGGGTTGCTGCAGCACCCACTGGTCCCTTGCCAGATGAGCCTGGCTACGAGCCCCACAGCATCTCCCTGAGCCAGCCCCACCTTCCAGCGCTGTGGGCTTTGCAGCTCACACTCTCCCATCATCACTGGTGATGCTCAAGGTTCCTCGTCCTGCCCTCAGCACAGGTCCCCGAGCTGTGCAGATCCCCCCCCCCCCAGCTCCCCTCCCCTTAAGGTGTGGTCCAGTGGGGCTCTGGGTGGTTTTGCTGCTGCTCAGTGCTCCCCCCTCTCTGCAGCAGTGCTCTTTATTTGGGCAGCTCTTGCTTTTGGGGTACCAAGCCACCAGACTCGGGTCCAGGCTGCGTTCCCCTGGCACAGCTTTCCTCTCCCCCATGCTGAGCAAGCTCACTGCCACGGCAGCAGTGCAGGAGTGTAAGGTCAGGTCCTGGGGGCAACTTACTGAGCCCAACTGTCCCCAACACCAGTGACACTGTGATGGGTCGGGAAGGGGATGTTCATAAGGAGTAACAGGGAGCAATTTGCTCCAGAAACCGTGTTTACCCATTGGACAACAAGGGAAGAGCCACCCAGGATCCCAGCAGGCAGCCTGGAGATGGGTACCTGGGTCTAGGACTGGTCAGGAGGATTTGGGAAAGCAGAGTGGCCTTCCAAGATGCTGAGGGCACCTCCCAGGCTGCCTGCTCACCGAGCTCAGCTTCTCAGACCCACTCTGGGACATGGGCAAGGCCATCCCCATGGACCGGGTGAGTCCTCCCACCCCCCAAAAGCCCAAAGCAAACCAAGGTCATGCGCAAGCTCAGAATACCACGATAACCATCCAAACCGGCGTTTTCCGCCCCATTTCCCGCCGGGCTGCGGAGCTGCGGGGCTGCATCGCCATCTGGTGACCGTCAGGGACACCGCATCTGCCTGCGGGCCGGGGTGGCGGAGCCTCGAGGGGAGGGAGCATCTTCCCTCTGCACAGGGCTCGGATACTGGCTGGGAAACGGGTTTTCCCAGCACTCCGCCGAGCCAGGAGTGCTGACACGGCGTCATGGGTAATGTGGTTATGTCAGTATTCACCCAGAAACGTAATGCCAGGCTGCTCCACTCTTCACCCAGTTACTAATTCGCCTTCTGCATCCCCATGCCCAGTGGCTTGGATGCTTTGGTGCCTTTTCCCTGGGAGCAGTGGGGTGCAGAGGCCAGGGCTCTGCCAAAGCTCTCCAGAGGCATCCTGCTTTGGGCTCCACATGTTAGCAACACACACACACACAGAGTCTTCCTTCTGCTCCCCTCTCACCCTGGCAGCGTGGTACAGGAGCTGGGACACTGTGAAGGTGAAGCTGGTATTTGAGGGATGCTAGTTATTCTTTGTTTTCCCCTGGGTTCTCAGCAGAACATTGCATCAGCACAGGCTGGCTTGGGTCAGAAGGGACCTGGTGTGGTCAACACCCTAGAAGGAAAGGAGCCATCCAGAGGGATCTTGCCAGGCTGGAAAGATGGGCCTGGGAGAACCTAATGAGGTTCAACACTGCCAAGTGTCAGGGGTGGCACTTGGGCCAGAGGAATCCCAGACACAGATACAGACTGGGAGAAGAGCTCCTGGAGAGCAGCCCTGTGAGAAGGACCTGGGGATTCTGGTGGGTGAGAAACTGAACATGAGCCAGCAGTGGCTCTTGCAGCTCACAAGGCCAATGGGATCCCGGGCTCCATCAGCAGAGGGGTGGCAGCAGGGACAGGGAGGGGATTGTCCCTCTCTGCTCTGCCCTGTGAGGCCCCAGCTGGATCCTGTGTCCAGAGCTGGGGCCCCCAATACAAGAAAGATGTGGGGCTGTTGGAGAGGGGTCAGAGGAGCCACAGAGATGCTCAGAGGGCTGGAGCAGCTGCCCTACAAAGAGAGGCTGAGGGAGCTGGGCTGGTTCAGCCTGGAGAAGAGAAGGCTGTGGGGGGACCTCATTGCAGCCTGCCAGTCCCTGAAGGGAGCAGAGACACAGGAGGGGAATCAGCTTGTTAAAGGGCAGAGACTGGCAGGACAAGGGGGATGGATTAAAGCTGAAGGAGGGAAGGGTTAGATTGGATATTAGGGGAAAGTTTTTTACGGAGAGAGTGGTGAGGGGCTGGAACAGGCTGCCCAGAGAGGGGATGGGTGCCCCATCCCTGGAGGTGTTCAAGGCCAGGTTGGATGGGGCCCTGGGCAGCCTTGTTGCCTGATGTTGGTGCCCCTGCCTGTGACAGGGGGGTTGGAGCTCTGTGACCCTTGGGGTCCCTTCCAACCCATGCCATTCTATGATTCTATGAAGGGACCTCAAAGCCCACCCAGTCCCACCCCCTGCCCCTCCACTAGACACCATGAGTATAACCCCCAGTCAGGGCAGCCCAAAGGCTGAGCTGAGAGCTCAGCTGTGGGTAGTGGTTTATCTCTTCTACAGCCACCAAAGACAGCTGGGGATGTCCAGCCATGGGACTAAGCTGGGGAAGGAGGGACAACTCCATAATTCAACCAAGGGATGAAAGATACACAAGGAAAAGCATGAACAGATTCTTTACCTTTCTTGAGAAACTATTCCTGCTGTATGAAATGTTTCAATGTTGGACAGTTATGTTAACGTGCTGGCCACGAATTAACTTCTAACTAGGCTTTAACACACATGCCCAGCTTTAAAAATAGTCAAAAGAACACAAGCAAAGTCTACAGCCACATCAGAGTTCAGAGCTTGAAGGTTTGACCCTACTCCAAGGCCAGTTATATTTGCACTTACCTTTTAGAGAAGACTTTCTAGGCAGGAACAGAGTAGACCAGAACAGGGTGAAGAAAGGATTACAGAAGCCACTAACACTGTTCCAGGGCAAAGCCTCCCCAGAGCAGCTGAAACTGCGTTTTGTAGCTTTACAAACAGGCAGCCAGCGTTCAGCAGCAGGATGGAGACAGGAATCACAAGAAGAAAAGGACAGCCCTCCTGACAGCTGTGTTCAACCCCCCCAGCACCCCACAGGTGATGCTCTTTAGCAGCTGGGCTGGAGCTGATCCTCAACCCCCACCCAAGCAGCTGCTGCCCTGAGTGCAGCAATGAGCCTGAGTCCCACTGACCCTCACCTGGGCCCTGCTTACACCCTCCACCTGTGGTCCTGCAGCTCTATTTAAAGCTCAGATCCAGCCCTCCCCCCATCTCCAGTTCTTGGCTGTGCCACCTCCAAGGCTAGTCCTTCTGTAGCTCTCAAAGGTGATGCTGTTGGGGATCTTTGCTGCAGTTCTCATCTACTCCTGCTGTTCTCCTAGACAACAGTAAGTGTAGAGCCTGGTGTGATGGCTCTGTGCTCTGGTACTTGGCTTGTGAATAGCTGTCTTTGTGTGCAGAGGGACTGTTTGCAGCTGCAAAGCACAGCTCTGGGCCCCAAGGGTGTGTGTGCTGGTGCTGCTTCTGCAAGGGGCAGAAAGCTTTAAGCAGGGTTGTGCTGTAAGGAACATCCCCTTTAGTGGGAGATGCAGCCCTTGATGGGGAACTTTTAGACTTGCCATGCTGCCTTTCCTTTGCTGTGCTGGGGCCAGTGTCCTGTGGCCACCCTTAGGCAGCTTGCCCTTGCTGCTTTGGCTCTGGGTTAGGTTGAGTGGCTGGTGTGAGCTTCCTCTGGGGGGGCCCTGGATGTGACCTCAAAGGGTTTTGAAGAAGCAGCAAGTGGTTCTGTATGTTTCTCTGTGCCTGGGGCCTGTAGTTCTGGTGTTGGCTGTGTTACTGTGGAGCTGTTTGCCTGGGTTGCTGTTGATGATCTAGTTCAGTAAAGAAACTTTATTCCCATGTGGGAAGGGCTAAGGGCTGGGGATGAAGGCTGCACCTTCATCCTACAGGAATGGGGGGATCTGTATGTAAGGAAGATGCCTAGTTATATGTGAGGAGTAACTCAACAATTTCAAATGAATTTTAAACTTTAAATACAGAAAGGAAGGCCTCTTTGATCATGTGAGGGAGCTGTGCTGCTCCATCCCCTCTACCCTAGATGTACCACTTCTTCCTCATCTTTCATAGCTGTTTCATGTGCTGCTTAAAGGCTTCTTCTAATTAGCAGAGTGGAGCTCAGGCTGCAAAACCCAGATGAGAGCCAGAGCAGACACCAAGCCCTCAAAGTTCCAGGGGATTTGGTTCAGCTGGTGGGAATGACCCACTTACACCATCTCCCTGAATTCAAGTTTTGAACAGCCTTGGTGTCCAGAACTGATTCAGAGCACCCAATGTCAGTAAAATCAAACAAACTCTCATGTAGTGGGTGCTGTGGGAAGAAAAAAATCATCCTGAATATGGAACAAATACTTAATATAAAGCAGATTCCTGGTTCACTTATATCTTAGACCCTGGATTGCCTGTCTCAGCTATGCTACTCATTTGTTACTCCTGTATTACTATGCTACTCCCATGCTAATGTTCTGGGAAACTTTAGGGTGATGTTGGTGACAGGAGGGATGAGTTAAGATGCCTTCAATGCAGTCTGAAGATGGCAAATAAAGTCCCTGTAATGAGTTGGCCAGTGCACAACCACCTTCAGATGGGATTGGAGTTTTGGCTCTGAGCAGCAGCCTTAATTACTGCTCATTAATGGCAAACCTATTTCTGTTTAATTGCTGAGAATTTGTACTTCTGAAATAGAGGGGCTGATCACTAATCTTGCCTCTGCTATAAAGCTCTAAACAAGCCTTACAGCCCAGGTAGAAATTTCAGTCTCCCACCTGATCACATCAGACTTGAAAATGTGATTAAAGCTTCTCCCTGTTGGGCTTGAAGTCCCAAAGGTCTGGAAGCCAATGGCAAATCCTCTCCAGCTCTGCCCCTTAGCCACTTTCCACAAAACAAAGCATCGGCCAGACTTGATTATACTGAGAGGTGTGCAAGTGCTGGGGAGCTGGTGGGCTGATAAGTAGGTTAATAAATGTTGGAGAAAGCCCATGAGGGTGGGCTCTTGGGATGTTCTGGGAGGTTTAAGCTGGAATCTCACTCCCTGTACAGGCAGGTCAGGCTTTCCTGGGAGGGAGGAGCACAACAAGCTCATGGCTGAGCAGACAGTTTGTGCTGAACATGCTCTGGGACATGTAATGGTGGAGCAGAGTCTGACTGGAGCCTGTGACCAGAGGTGTCCCCAGGGCTGGGTGTTGGGTCCAGTCCTGTTCAATATCTTCATTGACACCTTGATGAGGGAACAGCACCCACCCTCAGCAAGTGCTGCTGATCCAGAGCTGACAGGCAGGACACTGTGCTGCCATCCAGAGCCCTGGCCAGGCTGGAGAGCTGGGCAGGGAGAGACCAGATGAGATTCAACAACAGCAAGTGGAGAGTCTGGCACCTGGGGAGGAACAACCACATGTATCAGGACAGGCTGGGGGTGACCTGCTGGAGAGGAGCTCTGTGGAGAAGGACCTGGGGGTGCTGGTGGGTGACAGGGTGGCCATGAGCCAGCAGTGTGCCCTGGGGCTGAGAGAGACAATGGGATCCTGGGGGCATCAGGAGGAGTGTGGGCAGCAGGTCACAGGAGGGGATCCTCCCCCTCTGCTCTGCCCTGGTCAGGCCCCACCTGGAGTGTTGTGTCCAGTGCTGGGCTCCCTGGGTGTTGTGGTTTATACCTCAGCGGAAAGCTGGGGCCACAAAGGTCAGAAAAAGAAGCCCCCCTACCACTTTAAGAGGTGGAGGATGCGTGAACGGAGTTAAGCGAGGAGCTGCAGAGCCAGAGGAAAAAAAAACCAACGGCCTGCAAGGTTAGGATAAGGATAGTTTACTAAACAACAGGGAAAAGTATGAAAACAACTAACTACAGTGCTATTATATACAGTGCAAACCTCTCACCACACTATGTCATTTGAGCTGTGCCCGAACCGATTCAGATTCCCAAACGCAGCACTCCCTGAGCCCAGCACCCCCGAGCACCCCCCTCACCACCTCCTGCCACACCGATCCCGAGAGAGAGAGAGAGAAAGCAACCGGAACTCCCACACGCCTGCTCAGACCAGCACTTCCCGTGCCCGGAGCAGGTTCTGATAGGTCTGGAGTCTCCCCTGGAACTGGCACTGCGGCTGCCCAGACCGGGACTTCCCGTGCCTGGGTCCGAAGTTGCCCCTGCAAGGGGGGGGGGGGGCAGCCTGTCGGATCATGATGCAATTGGTATGGATTACTCTCAGGGCTAACACAGCCTGCTGCTGGGCTGAACCCAGGACACTGGGATAAAAAGGACAGGGATCTCCTGGAGAGAGTCCAGAGAAGGGCTATGAAGATGCTGAAGGGCCTGGAGCATCTCCCCTGTGAGGAAAGGCTGAGAGAGCTGGGGCTGTTCAGCCTGGAGAGAAGAAGACTGAGGGGGGACCTGATCAGTGTTTATCAATATCTTAAGCATGGGGTGCAGGGGGAATTGGCCAGCCCCTTTTCAGTGTCTGTGGGGACAGGACAAGGGGCAATGGCTGCAAGTTGGAGCACAGAAAGTTCCACACCAACATGGGGAGGAACTTTTCCCCAGTGAGGGTGAGGGAGCCCTGGGACAGGCTGCCCAGGGGGTGTGGAGTCTCCTTCTCTGCAGAGATTCCAGCCCCGTCTGGACACCGACCTGTGCAGTATGAGCTGGGGAGCTGCTTTGGCAGGGGGGTTGGACCCCAGGAGCTATTGAGGTCCCTTCCAACCCCTACAGTTATGTGATTCTGTGAACCTTACTGTAAGGGCTCTTTTTGTTAAAGGGGTGGGCAAAGCAGCAAGGTGAGCCTTGTTTTCTGCCCTGCTGAGCTCCATAGCACTGGAATCACACAGACTCACCAGGTTGGAAAAGACTTTTAATATAATCAGGTCCAACTGTTCCTATCCTATGCAAAGCCATATCCCCAAGTACCTCATCTACCCTTTTTTAAACACCTAAGTGTGGCCTCAGGTGGTGCTTTTCTGGACTTGCAGTGGCCACAGGTTGCTGCAGTGCAAAGTGTTTAGCAAAGAAGGTGAGGATGGGTAAAATGCCCCCACAAGCTCCTCTGTCTGCTGGCTCCCTTGGAGAGGTCTAAATGGGTGGACAGAGGTGTATGTTCTGCTACTTGTGCCTGATACCAGCTGTGGGACCAGTATGCATGGTGCTTTCCCCATCATGAAGACCTTACTTGCTCTGCTTGGAAAAATAAGTCAGGCTTGGTGTTAGCTCAGCAGGATACCTGGAAGCTCAGTAGGTGCCTGATGCAGCATGTTCCCAATGAGCTGGTATAAATTGAGCACATTAACCCTTTGGTGGTGGTATCAAAAGAAACTAGAAGCATTGAGCTCCTACAGTTGCTGGCCAGAGGCTCAGTTCTAGTTTTATGACCATGTGTAGGAGATGCCACCAACCACCTGAACATCCACTCATTGAGACCCTTCCCTGTCACCCCATGGTACCCCCATGCTGGGGACAGCCACCCCTGGCCATGCCACCCCATGGAGAGGGTCACTGAGACCTTTCCCTGTCACCTCATGGGACCCCTGATACCCAGCCCTGTCACCCCTCAGGACCCGAAAGTCCAAGGACATCCCCCTCCAGCTGTGCCACCCTGTGGAGGGGACTCCTAGCCCCATCCTTGTCACCGCAGGGGACCCTAAAGTCCAAGGACACCCACCCTGGCTGTGCCACCCCACTGAGACCCTTCCCTGTCACCCCATGTCACCCCATCTTGCCAAAGATGGCTGCTTTGGCAAGCAGGATTTCCCACATGTGGCTGAGGGTGATGTGCTGCTGAGTTGTGTAGGCACAAGGCATTAGCTATGGAGCTGTAGAGCTAATTTGACATGCTTTGTGGCACATGCTTGTAGCAGATAGCAGCTGTTTGGTACTCCTACTGTCTTCTTGCTGCAGTGCTGGCTAAGATGGGTGATGTTTTGATTAAGGAAGGCAGAAGAAGATGTTTCTATGGGGAGGAGAGTTGGTGTGGATGCCTGTCAGGAAAAGTAGTGCCATTGAAGTGGCCTCAGGTGATCCTTTTCTGGAAGGTGGAAAGCATTGGGTGGTCACCATGCCCCATGGTGGGACCCAGCTGGTGGCCTGGAGTACCATTTCCTCTGGTTTTCCCTGCATCTGGACAAATCATCTGCAGGAGGGTGCCTAAGACAGGAAAAGTCATGCTTTTTTTCATAAACCTAGGCAGAAAGTAACTAAAAATTAAGACCTATTTTTTGTTTCCCTGAGGGGTGGTAATTTCACCCTCCAGTGTGCTGCATAAGGAAGGGGCCTGAGCCTGGCACAGGGAGGAGCTGTGTCTGCTGAGCCTGGTTCCCCTTGTGCCTGGCATTCGTCAGGCCTCATGTGGGAATCTTATAAATATGGAGGGGATTGCTCAAGCAATAGCTGGTCCACTTTGATTGTGGTCTCCAAGCAACAGAGCCACAAATATAAACAGGTTTTTGGAGATAATGAAAAATTTCCCTGCATATTATGTTGGAGCTGGGGGAAAGGAGTTGCAGCTGAGGAGTTGAAGGCTTTACCTATCTGCAGGATGTGACCACATGAGATTTGGGCTTGCATAGGTCCCTCTTCCTATTGGTAGTGTCCTGGGAGCTGAGCAGGCAGCACTCAAAGGCCTTCTGTGAAGGAGAAAGAATTGCAAGAGCACACTTCATAGATGGGCTGAATCCCAGCCTGGGCTGGGCTGGAAAGGACCCCAAGGGTCACAGAGCTCCAACCCCCTGCCACAGGCGGGGACACCAACCTCAGGCCTGGAGCTACACAAGGTTGCCCAGGGCCCCATCCAACCTGGCCTTGAACACCCCCAGGGACGGGGCACCCACCCCCTCTCTGGGCAGCCTGTTCCAGCCCCTCACCACTCTCTCTGGAAAAAACTTGCCCCAACATCTCATCTAACCCTTCCCTCCTTTAGCTTTAGTCTGTTCCCCCCTTGTCCTGCCGTTATTGTGGTGGTGGTTCTGGTCCAGCCCCTCAAAGGACCCGGGATGCTCTGCCCTCCCTGCGAGGGCGAGCTCAGCGCCCATCCTCCCCTTCAGTCCCGCCCGGGAGGCAGCACAGGCCCTGCGAGGCTCGGTGCGGGTCCTGCTAGGCCGCGGCAGCTGCTCGCCGGGATCTGAAGCTGCCGGCAGAGTAACCGGGGCTTTGGAAGCGGATTTAATCCAAGCTGGTTGTTCTGCGGCTGGGTTTTTGCGACCTGCGGTGTCCCACCAGGTGGTGCTGTGGGATCGGGGATGCTGCCACCCGCAGGCGATGCGGGGCTCTCCCCGCAGCTCCCGGCTCTGCGGGGGGAATGAATCTGCCTGGAGCGGGGGCTGCTGGCGCTGCAGCTGGGGGAGAGTCGTGTCGGTGTCGTATCCCCTCCCGGGAAAACCCAGCTGGAGGGACAGGAGTCACCAGCTCCGGTTAAACAGTGCGGGGAGGCTCGGTGCCTCTCCTTCTCTTTGCACTCAAATTAGTGCTGCTGGTGTGATGCTCAAAACTGTTATGGTTGGAAAGGAAGAGTCCAGTTCTGGGTTCCTCACCATCAGAAGGACACTGAGGTCCTGGAGAGAGCCCAGAGAAGGGCAGCCAGGCTGGGGAAGGGACTGGAGAGCAAATCCTCTGAGGAGCAGCTGAGGGAGCTGGGGATGTTCAGCCTGCAGAAGAGGAGGCTGAGGGGAGACCTTATCCCCACCTACACTGACCTGAGGGTGCAGAGAGGTAGGTGATGGTCTCTACAGCCAGGGGACAGGAGATGGGACAAGGGGCAATGGGCTCAAGCTGTGCCAGGGCAGAGGCAGAGTAGATGGGAGGGAAAAGCTCTTCCCTGAAAGTTGTGAGGGTCTGGAACAGGCTGCCCAGGGAGGGGTTGAGTCCCCACCCCTGGGGGTGTTTAACAGAGGGGAGATGAGGTGCTCAGGGATCTGGGTCAGCACAGGGCAGGAACGGTTGGACTCGATGAGCTTAAAGGGCTTTTCCAACATTGTGATTCTTCTGTGTAAGGCCAAGAGTGTGTTGCCAGTATATACAGGACCTCAAGAGTTTGTGTCACTGAGCAAGACCAGTTATTGCAGAGAAAGTAATACAGTTAAAATGTTAATACCTGGAGCTGGTCTTGCCCTGTCTGGGGGGTATGCTCATCTCCCTGCCTTGCCCTCTCCCTCTGCCTCTTAATGTTGGTGGCTTCAGTCTGGTAGCAGTGGAGGATGCTAAAGCAATCTGTCAGCATCTCAGTCCTGTGGCAAGCACATGATGTTCTTGGTAGGGATTTTGGATTTCCTGCTCTAGGGTTCCCTTGGGGTCACTCCTTTGTTTGCTAACAAGCCTTTATACCTCTGTGCTTGCTTTGATGACCATTGCTGCTTTCTTCATGGCCTGTGGAGTCCAGCAAGGAGCAACATGCAATCCGATATACGAATTGTAGGTGAAGCCAGGAAGCCAGCCATGAAACCAGCCATTTAATTAGGTGAAATCACCCAGATTCTATACCTTTCTTACTGCAAACGTGGCAAGCTAAAAAACTGCTAATTGGTTACACACACTGTTCACACCATATTGATTGGTTAGTAATTATAATGAGTTCTGATAAACCTATCTTCTAGCTAAACATCCTTAGTTTACCTTTAATACCTAAAAGCATCCGCACACCTGCTGTTTGACCCTCTTGTTATGGTTGGTTCCTAACATGTTCTGTTACTCCCAAATACCTTCCCATAACTGCTTCTTGGTTTAGGGCAGCCTGTACCCCTATCAACAAGGCTGCTGTGTTTTGAGAATGTGATTATTAGGATCCTGTCAGCATGAGGAACTTTTCCTGTCTCATGGGAACAGAAGAATATTGTCAGGGCCTAAATCTTGGGAGAAGAGAGCTAGGCTGCACGCAGGCCTGCTGCCTTCCCTGACAATGGCCTGCAGCTGTGTTATGTCTGAGTTTGAGATGCAGTACCTTTTCAATGTATTTGATTCTACTTCTGTGTTCCATCACACCTAAACCAAACTTTGGCCAGCTCTAGCTCTGTGTTTCTTTAACCATGAGTGGTTCATAGCTGTAGGATCCCAGGGCCAGCCTGTACCCCAGCTCTTACTACCCAACATGTGGGATGCAGCAGAGGCACACAGGTCTCTGCGGCTTCAGTCCTGAGGTTTTGCAAGCTTGGTAGGAAGTGTATGAGCTGCTGGTGATGGCAGCACTGAATTGGAGCCTTGGTTACCCTTGCTGTGTAGGCACTGGAAAGTAGGAGAGGGATTTGTCCTGCAGCTCTTTTGGTGCCTTTCCCCACCAGGTATGATGCTTTGTGCACGGAAGAGCTGTTTGGGGTGTTTTTTGATGCTGAGTTTCTGGTCTATGAGTCTTGTCAGGGGAATGGTGCTTTTTCTGGACGTTTTCCTCATTAATAATGGTACCTTTGATCAGTGTCATGAAAAATGGGGCTAGTTCTTAGAAGATTTGGTATGTTACAAAAACTGAAAGGAACTGAACAAATATTTCCCACAGGGATGCAGCTTTCTCTTCAAGCAAACATCTAGGCTGTTCCCTTTCATAAAACATGTTATGTTGGGGGACCTCATTGCAGCCTGCCAGTCCCTGAAGGGAGATAAGCAGGAGGGGATTCAACTTTTTGAAAGGATAGACAATGGCAGGACAAGGGGGATGGATTAAAGCTGAAGGAGGGAAGGTTTAGATTGGATATTAGGGGGAAGTTTTTTACAGAGAGAGTGGTGAGGGGCTGGAACAGGCTGCCCAGAGAGGGGGTGGGTGCCCCATCCTTGAGGGTGTTCAAGGCCAGGTTGTATGGGGCCCTGGGCAACCTTGTGTAGCTCCAGGCCTGAGGTTGGTGTCCCTGCCTGTGGCAGGGAGGTTGGAGCTCTGTGATCCTTGGGGTCCCTTCCAACCCATGCCATTCTATGTTATAGAGACTATGAAAAGACCCAGGAGTTGCATGTCACCTGTGTGGTTTATTTCTAATTTCAGAGCCTATCTAGAAAGAAAAGTGTTACTGGGGGTTGATCTGGAATCCTCTGAAGTCAAAGGAAGATATTTTTTCCTCAGTGATCCAGTTAACAGGGGAACAGTTATGAACAGTTAACAGGATGAACAGTTAACAGGGGACTGACAGAGGCTGTGTGGTTTAGTCAGAAATGGGTGTTTGCCATCCAGCCATGCTGTGAGCCAGAGGGATGAGGCACCCATGACTACAGAGAGACGTGTGCTCTTGCCCAGTGGTGCTTGTGTCTCTGTACCCCAGGAGAGCTGTCAGGGCCTGCCAGAGGCTACATGGTTTCCCTGGTAATTAGCTAATTGGATTTGTTGTTCTGTTTGGTTTTCTTCTGAGGAATAGGTCAGCCAGGTAACAAACATAACACAAGTTGCAGCTGATTTCTGTAATGTGCCTAAACTAAACCTGGCTTGGGATTTTTCTTGTGCCACTTGTTGATCAGCAGGGCCCAGACAATGATTTTAATCTTCACTTCTGCAGCAGTAAGGAAGATGATCAGTTGTATTTTCCAGCAAAGTATTGTTTCCTCTGATTAATCTCCCTAGCCCTGTTACTCAGGGCCTAGATCCTCTCCCAGATCTGTCTTTAATGAACTGTTTTGAGGTATCACACATCTGGTCTAAGATCATGGTGACTTGATACCTGCTGTTGGTGGAGCAATGTGGTCATGCTGGACTCTTGTTCTTGGCTTGGGGTTATTTGGCAACAGCAGGGCCAAGGCTGCAGCACAGTGTTGCCTGCAGTGATGACACCCACCTCTGACTCACATGTTCTTCCCCTTAGGCCTTACCAGGGAACAGCCTCTGCTGCAAAGAAAGAGACAGCTCCTGGTTTTGTGCTGATGACTCATATCTCTGCCTGATCACTCCTGTCTCCTGTCCATAGAAAAATCTCAGCCTCTCTTCGATGTCCTCTGGAGATGCAACCATCACCTCAATTTTTGGTCTCTTCCACATGTGCTTTCCTCAGTCTTCCTCCTTGATCTGCAGCCAATACCATGATTATAATTCAGGTCAACTCCCTGTTGCTGTCTCAGACCCAGATTCCCCTCTGGGTCCCAATGTTAAAGCTAATTCTAAATTTTGCAGACTTTCTGCCTAATACTTCCATAATTCAACCCTTCTGATCCATCTATGCAGGTGGTAGGGTGTCTGTGCCTGTTAGCTTATCTAGGGCTTATGTGTTTCTTCTGGTGCTGCCAGGTATGCAGTGTGTGTGTGGGGTATTAAAGACTTTCACAGCCATGGTGGGTCTGGAACTTGACCAATTAATTGCAGGTTTGTGTGAGGTTTTCCTTGTGTTTAGGCAGGTTTGTGGATACCCTTAAGCCAACCCCAGTTACTTATCTCACTGGGCTTCCAGAGTAATAGAAAACCTGAAAAAGTGCAGTGAATCATGTTTCCTTCCCCTCACTAGGATTTTTTTAATTCAGATATAATAAAACCCAACTAATCCCACAGTTAATAAACCCAGATATGCCAGAAGCTTGGGGATGTGACTCCATCTCTGCTGCTGCCCTGTCCTTTCCTGGCAAATGTGGTCCTGCACCATGCTACTCATTTAAAATGCTTACCTGGGAATCTTGCTTTTCCTTTGGGAATGCTGTCACCTCCTCTGCCTGCACCCCTGCTGTCCCCCTTCCCTGTCACAGCACCCATATGCCAGTGAAGCTGTTGTAATTTCTCTTTGAGCATATTCCTTCCCTGATGCCAACCTACCCTCCTGACAGGCATCTGTGCAGCTTGAGCAGTGTCCCACAGCTGGGCAAACTGCCTGTGAAGGTTTACTAGATTCTTCACAATGGTCCTTTACTTTCTTCCTTTGATGCTTGTCTTGCACCTTCCCATCTTGAGACCTGGCAGATCACTGACATGGGGGTTTTGCCCCAGACCTGCTCAGTATCTTCTCAGTTCCTCTTCTCTCATCCTACTACAGGCAGTAGTAGATCACAGAGGGGATGAGTGATGTGCAGGAGGTCAAAATAGCTCCCTGCCCTCTGCCTCTTGCTGTTCCTAGCCCATGGCCTGGAGGTCTGCTCTCAGTTCCCTTTGCCACCCCATTAGCTTTGCATGTGATACCCTCATCTAAGAGAGAGGCTGGCTTGCTCTGTACACCAAGTGTCTGGAACAACTGAGTCACAGGCCAGTTCTTACAGACAGTGGTGCAAATAATCACTAATTGCATCCCAGAGAGAAGTGGCTGGCTCCTATTTTTCTTCCCCCCTCAGGCAAAATTCTCTCAGATCTGTATGCAGAGAGAAACTGGGTGTTCTGGATGGGAGAAACTGTGGCCCAGATCTCTCTAGTGTGCTTTGTCTGTGATCCAATGGGCTTTGTTAGTTAGGGCTCAGTCACGATGCCTTCGGTCACCAGAAATGCAGAGCACAACAGTTCAGACTATGGAAACTGGGTCAGATTACTGAGGGGGAATACAAAAGGCCAGTGTGTAGGCCTGGGAGGACAGGCCCAAAAGGCCAAGGCCTGAAGTGGTGGGGGAAGCATGGAAAGCTGTGCAGAGGAGAAGTAACAACTATGGCATCACAGAATCACAGGGGTTGGAAGGGACCTCAAGAGCTCCTGGGGTCCAACCCCCCTGCCAAAGCAGCTCCCCAGCTCATACTGCACAGGTCGGTGTCCAGACGGGGCTGGAATCTCTTCAGAGAAGGAGACTCCACACCCTCTGGGCAGCCTGTCCCAGGGCTCCCTCACCCTCACTGGGGAAAAGTTCCTCCCCATGTTGGTGTGGAACTTCCTGTGCTCCAACTTGCAGCCATTGCCCCTTGTCCTGTCCCCACAGACACTGAGCAGGGGCTGGCTATTTCCCCCTGCATCCCATGCTTAAGATATTGATAAACATTATTAAGGTCCCCCCTCAGTCGTCTTGTCTCTAAAGACTGGAGAGCCCCAGCTCTCTCAGCCTTTCCTCACAGGGGAGATGCTCCAGGCCCTTCATCATCTTCATAGCCCTTCTCTGGACTCTCTCCAGGAGATCCCTGTCCTTTTTATCCCAGGGAGCCCAGCACTGGACACAACACTCCAGGTGGGGCCTGAGCAGGGCAGAGCAGAGGGGGAGGATCCCCTCCTGTGACCTGCTGCCCACACTCCTCCTGATGCCCCAAGGATCCCATTGTCTCAGCCCCCAAGGCACACTGCTGGCTCATGGCCACCCTGTCAAAATGCAACAGGAAGGCAGGGAAATACTTATCTGCTCCTCAGTGAGAGACAAGCAATGCCCAGCACATCAGAGGGTCTCATGTTGAATGGCTTCAGCTTTAAGTGAAACATGCAGCTGCCACCAGGCACAGAAGAAAGCAAGAAAAAGGCTGTGGATTGTTCTCAAATCAGTGAATTGTGGTGAGAAATCACCATGGGGTATGTACAGGAAAAACCTGGAGCAAACTCAGGGCTGCTCTGTTTCTGAGACCTTCTGAAGAATGGGTGACATCTGGTAAAGACGAAACTGTAATTAATTCAGATGGGGGTAAGGAAGCTCCATGCACAGACCAGCACTTTAATTTTATCTGCCAAGAAAATACAGGAACAAATAATGACTCTTAACACATAACAAGGAGGTCAGCAGCATCCTGTGGGCTCTGTCTAGAACAAATGGCTCTCAAAACATTTTGATTTTTCTCCTTGACAGTATAATCCAGTTCTAGGGTCAAAAGCAAAGCAGTGGGTATTTTATAACTTGACATAGATAAAGCTTGTGATTTTTCTCCAATTATATTTTTATAATCAAGGTAGAGAAACCTCATTAGAAGAAATATTTCATTTGGTGGCTGCAAAACTGGTTGGAAAGTCATATTAGGAAGTTATTTCACAGAAGCACAAGGTTGGAAAATACCTTTAAGATCAAGTCCAACCATTCCTGTCCTATGGTAAACCAGATCCCTGAGCACCTCATCTCCCCATCTGTTAAACATACCCAGGGGTGGGGACTCAGCCCCTCCCTGGGCAGCCTGTGCCACAGCCCCACAACTCTTTAGAGGAGGAACTTTTCCGTCCCATCTGAGCTGCCCCTGCCCTGGGGCAGCTTGAGCCCATTGCCCCTTGTCCCATCTCCTGTCCCTTGGCTGCAGAGACCATCCCCCACCTCTCTGCACCCTCCTGGCAGGTCAGTGGAGGTGGAGAGAAGGTCATCCCTCAGCCTCCTCTTCTCCAGGCTGAACACCCCCAGCTCCCTCGGCTGCTCCTCAGAGGATTTGCCCTCCAGCCCCTTCCCCAGCCTGGTTGCCCTTCTCTGGACTTGTTCAAGGACCTCTGTGTCCTCCTGATGGTGAGGAGCCCATTCCTAGCAGAACAGACGACTTTACCAAGTGGGGTTCTGCAAAGGTTTAGCCTGTTTATTTTCAGCCCAGTGTTGTCAGTATTTTCTAATGATCTAAGGATGAGAGAGGGTTTGTTATTAAATCTGCAAATAAGGTAAAATAGAAGGTCTCAGTTACAAATATGCCAGGCAAGGATTAGGCTTTATAACTATTTTGAATAAATAGGTGATACTTTCCATGACTACTTTTCATGGGAGAAGTCATGGGTTTAGGTCTTACCTGTTTAGATCAAGTGCAGCTTTCCAGTGGGAAGGATAATCAAGTACTGTCACTGCCTGTCTCAGGGTAGTACAACAGCTTCAGCATAGGCATGGTGGAAGAAAATGAAGATACAGTTTGTGTAAAGGGGATTCTTCCCCAGTGTAGAGGCCTGGCCTGTTGAGGTCTCTCCCCTCCTTGTTTCTGGTCTCTAAGGCAGGAGAGGGTTGTTTGGCTGCTGTCTGTGTGATAAGTACAAGCAGTCAGGAACCAGCCCTGGATGTGGGGGCTGGAGGGTAATAACAGGCATGTTCCCCTGCTGCTGACTTTCATTTCTTGTTTTGTAGAGCATCTTCTGCTGGCTTGCAGGCCACCAGAGTATTCAAAACACTGCTTTTGCTGTTTCTCCAAATTTCTTTGGCTTTGGGGTGAATATGGGAATTCATAATGTGTCTTATCAGCTGCACAAGTTAATAATGTGGATCTTGTGTAATTTGGACTAGTACCAAAGAATGAATCAATGATATATAGATCTCCTAAGTTCACTAAATTCCCAGAAGTAGAGCTCCTCCAATATTTATCTGTATCTGGAATAGCATTGTCTTACTTCCACTTGTGTTTCTATTTCTGGACCAATAAAGCTCAAACACTTTTTTCATTTCCACTTTTGAACTTGAAAAAGGCATAAAAATGAAACCGGCGTTTGATAAGCAGGGACTTTCAATTTGGATTTTAGAGAGAAAAAGGTTTGCAGTGGGTGGATACTCCTGCTGATCCAAAGTGGCCAGTTTCCCTTTGTCATGTGTCCCAAAAACAATGTGCTTTGGTGTCATGTGAAGGGTAGATGGATTGACACCTGATGATGTTTGCCAACTTTGGGTTCCTTGGCAGCTGGGTTAGACTTCACCAGTAGCAAGCACTCATTTCTAGAGCCAAGCAAGGCCATTCCACAGGGTTTTCCTAAAACCTTGGCTTTTTGAACCCAAACCTGGCCTGGATCTTCACTTTGCAGCTCAGCTGTCTCCTAAGGAGAAAACTGTGTAAAGGGACTCTATAGGGAAGGAACACATTGTGCTTCACTGTAATAAGATTTGAGTTTCATCAATATTCAGCACTTGCACATGCTGGGTGGTGTTTGGGACTGAGCAGATATTGCTAGCACCAGCTGTTGCTTTATGGCAGTTTTTCATGCTTAACAGTAGGAGACTAAACTATAGCATCATGTGAAATGGAAAGCTATCATCAGCTGTGAGCAGTGCAGTAAAATTCATGCAAATCCCCCTTTGCCTATAAGGGGTGTTTGTGAAGAGCAGGTTGGTGCTCTGGGGCTGCAAGGGACTGTTTCCCTGCATTGTCAGAGTGCAACCTTGGGTAAGTCTAAGGCATAATTGTTTTAAGATGCTGAGGTCCCCAGAGGCCTTTATTTCCAGGTTGAGTAATGTGTTATAGTGTCTTTTAAATCTCTGGCCCTTAGACTTCTTGAAGATGAGTCATCTTACTAAAAGCATCTGTCCATGTCTTAATGCTTCATATCATGGGAGAGTCTCTAGTTCTCTGGGCCTTTAGCTGATGGCACGCAGTTCCCCAGGGAACAGTTCCCAAAGGAAAAGCATCCTCAGGGATAGGTGCAAGCAACCTGTCCAACTTGCCTTCTGTGCTGCAGCACATCTTCACTTATTATTCTTAATTCTCAGTCCTCTCCTTTGCTTTTTTTCCCATGTACTTTGGAAAGAGATCTTGCAGGTCTCCAACCCCCACCCCAACAGGGTTTTCAGGGAGGAAAAGGGCTGGAAGTAAAGGCTTTACCACCTTCTGCAATCAGGACCAGCCAGAGGCATCATGTCTGGCACAGAGGCAGCCCTGGGGTCACCAGCAGCACATGACACCAGGAAAGGTAGCTCTAATGCCACCAGGATACTTGTGTTGATGATTTCCTGCAGGACCTCGGTCAAGCCACCCAGCTCCTCCAGGTCTGTAACTTTATGTAAAGTAACAGCTTTCATTTTCATCGACTGGGAGAAGAGCTCCTGGAGAGTAGCCCTGCTGAGAAGGACCTGGGTGTCACAGAGAATGAGAAACTGAACATGAGCCAGCAGTGGCTCTGGCAGCTCACAAGGCCAATGGGATCCTGGGCTCCATCAGCAGAGGGGTGGCAGCAGGGACAGGGAGGGGATTGTCCCTCTCTGCTCTGCCCTGGGAGGCCCCAGCTGGATCCTGTGTCCAGAGCTGGGGCCCCAATACAAGAAAGATGTGGGGCTGTTGGAGAGGGGTCAGAGGAGACACGGAGATGCTCAGAGGGCTGGAGCAGCTGCCCTACAAAGAGAGGCTGAGGGAGCTGGGCTGGTTCAGCCTGGAGAACAGAAAGGGTGCAGGGGGACCTCATTGCAGCCTGCCAGTCCCTGAAGGGAGCAGAGGAACAGGAGGGGAATCAGCTTGTTAAAGGGCAGAGACTGGCAGGACAAGGGGGATGGATTAAAGCTAAAGGAGGGAAGGGTTAGATTGGATATTGGGGGAAGTTTTTTACAGAGAGAGTGTTGAGGGGCTGGAACAGGCTGCCCAGAGAGGTGGTGGATGCCCCATCCCTGGGGGTGTTCAAGGCCAGGTTGGATGGGGCCCTGGGCAGCCTTGTTGCCTGAGGTTGGTGTCCCTGCCTGTGGCAGGGAGGTTGGAGCTTTATGGTCCTTGGGGTCCCTTCCAACCCATGCCATTCTATGATTTTTCCATGTGCTGTCTGCCTTGAGTAGTCAAACCAATCTGTCCCATCCTGGAAGGTTCTTCACTTCTGTCTGATCAATCTCTTACATGGGGAAACTCAAAGCTTGGTGGCAAGTTAGAATCACAGGGGTTGGAAGGGACCTTGAGAGATCATCAGGTCCAACCCCCCTGCCAAAGCAGCTCCCCAGCTCATACTGCACAGGTCGGTGTCCAGATGGGGCTGGAATCTCTCCAGAGAAGGAGACTCCACACCCCCTGGGCAGCCTGTCCCAGGGCTCCCTCACCCTCACTGGGGAAAAGTTCTTCCCCATGTTGGTGTGGAACTTCCTGTGCTCCAACTTGCAGCCATTGCCCCTAGTCCTGTCCCCACAGACACTGAAAAGGGGCTGGCCAATTCCCCCTGCACCCCATCCTTAAGATATTGATAAACATTAATAAGGTCTCCCTTTAGTCTTTTTTCTCCAGGCTGAACAGCCCCAGCTCACTTGGCACAACTAAAGTTGGTACAATTTTAGAGCTACTTGGCGTGAAAGTGATGGGACTAATGTCTGTAGAAGAGGGTTTTTTGTCCTTCAAAATCCAAGCACAACTGGTAATCCTCTTTCAGAGTTGTATTTACAAAGCATGTAACAGTAACATTATGAAAAGCTCTTTTCAGTAAGAACAGATGATTCTCTGAAGTCAGAACTTGCTTTGATCTGAAGTCTGTAGCATGTGGTCAGAAATACCATTCTTGCATGTCTGGGACATGTTCCCCCAGACACCCTGTTGTTAATGGCAGCTTCTTGCTGTGATACTGGATTTTAACTTATGGAAACACTTTTTGGGAGCAGGTCTCCCTGTTGAATGCCTTTAGGCTAATTGAACTGGAGCATCAATTAGCAGTTGAATCAGAGCTCAAAAATACTTATATTTGAGCTCTTTAAGGGTTATTTCTACTTTTTGTAAACCAAGGGGTAAGATTGTGCTTCTAGTAGAATTCTAAGTTTTATTTTCTGTTGTTTTTTACCAAAAGACTAATGAAAACTGATGGGTTTTTATTCCTGAATTTCAAGAATGAGGGAGGTGGCATCAAGCAGTGATTTACATACTCTCTGGTCAAATGACAAGATGGTGCATCCGTAGGAATGGGAACATACTGGGTTGTGTGCCATTTGCCAGGGGAGGAGGCAACTTCCCATGGTGACTAAAGGCCTCAGTTCCCCTCCCAAGGTCAGCAGAAGCATTCACTGCCTTTGGCTACATCATAATTGCATTAATAAAGACTGAGGCTCCCAGGGGCAAAGGCTGCAATTAGAAGCAGTATCAGAGGTTTCCCCACTGTCTCTGCAGTGTTCCCCTGCAAGCAGATAGGCTGGCTGAATGTATTGCTGCCATTCACAGAATCACAGAATCACAGAATCTTAGGGGTTGGAAGGGACCTCAAGAGATCTTCGGGTCCAACCCCCCTGCCAAAGCAGGCTCCCTATCTCATATTACATAGATAGGCGTCCAGACGAGACTTGAATATCTCCAGAGAAGGAGACTCCACCACCTCCCTGGGCAGCCTATTCCACTGCTCTGTCACCCTCACTGTGAAAAAGTTCTTCCGCATGTTGGTGCGGAACTTCCTGTGCTCCAGCTTACAGCCATTGCCCCTAGTCCTGTCCCCACTGACCACTGAAAAGGGGCTGGCCAATTCCCCCTGCCACCCATGTCTAAGATACTTGTAAACACTAATTAGGTCCCCCCTAAGTCTTCTTTTTTCCAGGCTGAACAGACCCAGCTCACTCAACCTTTCCTCATAGGGGAGATGTTCCAGACCCCTAATCATCTTTGTCGCCCTTCTCTGGACTCTCTCCAGAAGGTCCCTGTCTTTTCTATACCAGGGAGCCCTTAGAATAAGCAGCTCCTGCTGGGCTTTTGCCACCTGGCAAATCTCTCTACAGCTGGAACTAGGAGCTGGGGGTGCTAATGTGGAAATCAGATTTGCTCCCTGCAGTCCTTAGCTGAGGGGAGATTGCAGGGACTACCCCCAGTCCAGCAATAAAATCAAAATGACTGGGAGGATCAGCTGGTTCTTGCTGGGAAGGGGGTAATCATGATCACTGTGCTGGTTGGTTGACTGTGGGGGGTCTTGGTGTAACTTCTGACTGCTCTGCCTGCCTTGGCTCTGCTCTCAAGATCAGCCAGAAATGATATCTGCACAGGCTGTCATGCAAGGGGCCTCTGTGCCCCCACAGCACCCAGTTTAGGGACAATCACTTGGCAAACCTTAGCTGGGCTGCCTGCAAATGGCTTTTCTTTGTATTGCAAACTTGTTGAAGGCAGTGTTTGAAGACCCATGCTCAGCAAGATTGACTGAGGCTTTATGGAAATGTGTCTGTATATTCACACTCCCAGAATCAGACTTGTAGGGGTTGGAAGGGACCTCCAGAGATTGAGTTCAACCCCCTGCCAGAGCAGGGTGCCTAGGACAGGGCACACAGGTCGGTGTCCAGACGGGGCTGGAATCTCTCTAGAGAAGGAGACTCCACACCCCCTGGGCAGCCTGTCCCAGGGCTCCCTCACCCTCACTGGGGAAAACTTCTTCTGCATATTAGTGTGGAACTCCCTATCACAGAATCACCAGGTTGGAAAAGACCTTTAAGATCAAGACCTTTTAAGAAAAGACCTTTAAGCTGAGAGAGCATGGGATGGATGAGAGGACAGTGAGGTGGGTTGAGAACTGGCTGTGGGACTGAGCTCAAAGAGTGTGATCGGTGGAGCAGAGTCTGACTGGAGCCTGTGACCAGCGGTGTCCCCAGGGCTGGGTGTTGGGTCCAGTCCTGTTCAATATCTTCATTGACACCTTGATGAGGTAACAGCACCCACCCTCAGCAAGTGCTGCTGATCCAGAGCTGGGAGGGGTGGCTGACAGGCAGGACACTGCGCTGCCATCCAGAGCCCTGGCCAGGCTGGAGAGCTGGGCAGGGAGAGACCAGATGAGATTCAACAACAGCAAGTGGAGAGTCTGGCACCTGGGGAGGAACAACCACATGTATCAGGACAGGCTGGGGGTGACCTGCTGGAGAAGAGCTCTGTGGAGAAGGACCGGGGGTTGCTGGTGGGTGACAGGGTGGCCATGAGCCAGCAGTGTGCCCTGGGGCTGAGACAATGGGATCCTGGGGGCATCAGGAGGAGTGTGGGCAGTAGGTCATAGGAGGGGATCCTCCCCCTCTGCTCTGCCCTGGTCAGGCCCCACCTGGAGTGTTGTGTCCAGTGCTGGGCTCCCTGGGATAAAAAGGACAGGGTTCTCCTGGAGAGAGTCCAGAGAAGGGCTATGAAGATGCTGAAGGGCCTGGAGCATCTCCCCTGTGAGGAAAGGCTGAGAGAGCTGGGGCTGTTCAGCCTGGAGAGAAGAAGACTGAGGGGGGACCTGATCAATGTTTATAAATATCTTAAGCATGGGGTGCAGGGGGAATTGGCCAGCCCCTGCTCAGTGTCTGTGGGGACAGGACAAGGGGCAATGGCTGCAAGTTGGAGCACAGGGAGTTCCACACCAACATGGGGAGGAACTTTTCCCCAGTGAGGGTGAGGGAGCCCTGGGACAGGCTGCCCAGGGGGTGTGGAGTCTCCTTCTCTGGAGAGATTCCAGCCCCGTCTGGACACCGACCTGTGCAGTATGAGCTGGGGAGCTGCTTTGGCAGGGGGGTTGGACCCCATGAGCTCTTGAGGTACCTTCCAACCCCTACAGATTTGTGATTCTGTGATCATCAAGTCCAACCAATCCCAATCTAAGATAAACCAGATCCCTGCCCTTTTTTGAAACACACCCAGGGTCAGTGACTCAGCCCCTCCCTGGGCAGCCTGTGCCAGGCCTTCGCAGCTCTTTCAGTGAAGAACTTTTTCCTCACATCTGATCTGAACCTCTCTTAGCTGGGTATACACGCATGGACAAAGAAAGGCATGAGCCCAGTTGAGTGCTGCAGGGACTGCCAGTGACCCGATGGTTGCTCTATCAAGGCTTTGCTGTCTGCCTAGCAGGAATGCTCTACAGGGCAGCTTCTGCCTGGCAGAGCTCCTGTTGAACTCCTCACATCTGAAAAGTCACTGGTACATGCTACTACCTGCTTAGCAGCTATTAATTTTCCCCCAGAATGGAAGGTGTTGGGGAGGTCTTAAATAGCTTCTTGGCCTCATTGCCCTTTGTGTGGTTGCTGCTCTTCAACATTTCAGCTTAAGTAAACTTTTTAAAGGAAAAGGAAAGGGCTAAAGTGGTGTGGTAGTTTACTCTTTCCATGTGAGAAGTGTGGGTAGAGGTTTGAGGGGAGAAATGTGGAGAACTGATGGGCTTGCATGTTCATCTTTTTAGCAGTCTCCTTGTAGACCCCAATGAGGAGGGGCACGGGTTGGACTTGCAGGAGATTTGGTGTGGGCTCATTGCTGGAGGAAACCAGCCAGGTCCTGTGTTGGCTTCAGTGACACAGAAGATGGAAAGGCTTCTATCCAACAACAGGAACGCATATTCATGTCATGATTATCAAGCACTGTGGTTAGTCTGTAGTGCTGTTTCATTCTACATCATAGTCAACAGAGCTAGGAAAATGCTACTCTTTCCTCCCCCTCCACATCACCACCCACCAACCTGCTGCAACACCATTCCTCTCTCCCTGTTCCCCTTGCCAGTCTGAGGAACTTTAAATGAAAAAAAAGAAACCATAAAACACCATCTGGTTCCCACAAACATGCTCAGATCTTGGGCTATGTCCTCAGTGTAAGCTGGCACAGCTCCACCCTCCACAACAGATCAACTTCTCTTGCTCTAGCTTTAGGTTTGATCCCATATGGTCAGTGCCCAAATTATTTGTAGCATCCATACTACCATGGTGCCTCAGGTCCAGGACCTCTTTTGAGCTAGCTGCTGTGCAAAATCAAAGCAAGCCAGTCCCTCTGCTGGGGACTAATGTATTTCAGTAGCAATTAAGCTCAGTACATGGCTGTATTTTTAAAATAATGTCCCAGGAGCTCTTCAATGACACCTTGATGAGGGAACAGCACCCACCCTCAGCAAGTGCTGCTGATCCAGAGCTGGGAGGGGTGGCTGACAGGCAGGACACTGCGCTGCCATCCAGAGCCCTGGCCAGGCTGGAGAGCTGGGCAGGGAGAGACCAGATGAGATTCAACAAAAGCAAGTGGAGAGTCTGGCACCTGGGGAGGAACAACCACATGTATCAGGACAGGCTGGGGGTGACCTGCTGGAGAGGAGCTCTGTGGAGGAGGACCTGGGGGTGCTGGTGGGTGACAGGGTGGCCATGAGCCAGCAGTGTGCCCTGGGGCTGAGAGAGACAATGGGATCCTGGGGGCATCAGGAGGAGTGTGGGCAGCAGGTCACAGGAGGGGATCCTCCCCCTCTGCTCTGCCCTGGTCAGGCCCCACCTGGAGTGTTGTGTCCAGTGCTGGGCTCCCTGGTGTAAAAAGGACAGGGATCTCCTGGAGAGAGTCCAGAGGAGGGCTACGAGGACGATGAAGGGCCTGGAGCATCTCCCCTGTGAGGAAAGGCTGAGAGAGCTGGGGCTGTTCAGCCTGGAGAGAAGAAGACTGAGGGGGGACCTAGTCAATGTTTATCAATATCTTAAGCATGGGGTGCAGGGGGAATTGGCCAGCCCCTTTTCAGTGTCTGTGGGGACAGGACAAGGGGCAATGGCTGCAAGTTGGAGCACAGGAAGTTCCACCCCAACATGGGGAGGAACTTTTCCCCAGTGAGGGTGAGGGAGCCCTGGGACAGGCTGCCCAGGGGGTGTGGAGTCTCCTTCTCTGGAGAGATTCCAGCCCCGTCTGGACACCGACCTGTGCAGTATGAGCTGGGGAGCTGCTTTGGCAGGGGGTTGGACCCCAGGAGCTCTTGAGGCCCCTTCCAACCCCTACACCTCTGTGACTCTGTGATATCCTTTCTCTAGTCAATCAGTGTGGCCCACAGCTTTTCTGCAGTATTTGACCATTCTCTTCAAGTCCCAGGTGAAGTCATGTGCTTAGATGAAAATTGCTGCTTTTTATGAAACTGCAACTTGTGTCACCATAATTTTTCTCATGGAAACTTGAACTCCTAAAGACTCAGACCTCACTGGGTCCAGCGATCTGAATGGGTTTCTTACAAGCTTAAGGTTGTGCTGATGACTTTGTCAGCCTTGGACTGAGATGAGAATTTGGACTAATAATCACAATTCTTTTCCAAGAAGGTCTGGTAATTCATAATGGAGTTATACCCCATTTTTAAACTGTTATTTACCCAGTAATTGGAAACAAGCATTAAATTATGGTCATCAAATGAAATATCTGGAGCTTTCTTCCCTGCAACAGGCAAGGAGTAAGCAATTGGAAGTGATTTCTTGCTAACCCACTTAGACACTCAGGCTTGTGGTGTGTCTGGTCTTTCAAGATGCCAGCAATAAAGTCATCTGGATGGGTGGAAATGAGATGGGGAAGTTTCTACCCTTTTGATGGAAACCTGGGACCTTCTGGTGGCTACTGCCACAACTCATGGGTGCCTCTCAGGTCAATATAATTCAACACAGTAGGCATGAAAATACCTGTCTCACCTCTAGTAATAATTATGGGAAAAGATTGATGTGTTCACTGTGCAGCTGCTTCTGAAGAAACTTGTTGACCAGAACTCAAAACCAAGGTTGTCTTCTATTTTCAGAAGCTGGAAGATATTAATGGATAATCACAGAATCACAGAGTTGTAGGGGTTGGAAGGGACCTCCAGAGCTCCTGGGGTCCAACCCCCTGCCAAAGCAGCTCCCCAGCTCATACTGCACAGGTCGGTGTCCAGACGGGGCTGGAATCTCTCCAGAGAAGGAGACTCCACACCCCCTGGGCAGCCTGTCCCAGGGCTCCCTCACCCTCACTGGGGAAAAGTTTCTCCCCATGTTGGTGTGGAACTTCCTGTGCTCCAACTTGCAGCCATTGCCCCTTGTCCTGTCCCCACAGACACTGAAAAGGGGCTGGCCAATTCCCCCTGCACCCCATGCTTAAGATAATTATAGATATTAATTAGGTCCCCCCTCAGTCTTCTCAAGACTGAAGAGTCCCAACTTACTCAGCCTTTCCTCATAGGGGAGATGCTTCAGGCCCCTAATCATCTTTGTAGCCCTTCTCTGGACTCTCTCCAGGAGAGAGATGCTAATGAAGTCAAAGCCAAGTAGAAGCTGCTGTAGAGCTAAGCACAATCTCCACAGGCATATTTGAGTGTGGAAAAGTCTGGAATTGGGGGAAAGAGGAGAGCATTGCTAGAAGAAAAACTTCCCAAGTTTTTTATTTCAGTGGAAGGACCATATTTAGTGGAGTGAAACTGAGAGTTTCTGGTCTCTGAAAGCTGTAAAATAACTTCAAATCAAATAACCTTTGATTTTTAAACAAACACTAATAATAATGGATCAATGTTTGAAAGTCAATTACAGCTCAGTAAAGCTATGACCTTTAAAACCTCTCAGAATTGCTCTGCTTTTTTCTCCAGTGACACATCAGGGCTCCCTGGTCTGCTCAGTCAGGGGAAGCTACCTTCACTTCCAAAGACTGCACTTATTTCTTTAAAACCAGTAAAAAAAAACCCTCTGAAGTATTTTTTTTTCTTCTGAAAGGAAAGAATTCCTTGACATCTGTAGCATTGCTAAGGAAAGGAATGAAAAATACACGTGCCCATTTGAAATGGAACACTTGGACATGCTCTCCTACCATTACCCACAGTGAGTTACTAAAGTGACAGCCACTTATGCCTTTAGAAATGAAGCACAGCCACCTACTGTGGTGATCCAGAAGGACTCTTTAATGAAAAGAAAACAAAATTAGTAACTTGATGTCCACAGCTTTGCTGCCTAATCTTAGATTCTTCCTTATTTCCATTAGATTTCTTTAACTCCAAGTTTTAAGCCATGTTTTGTTGGCTGTTATTGAAGGTCTTCATTGAGGGACAGATCTTTCCTTCCTGATGGAAGGCAAAAATACCTCCTGGGATAAGCCACTCTCAGTACATAAAGCTTGAAGTGGCTTCAAGAAGTTGATGTGTGAGATCCCAAGCAAAATCAGAAACCTGGGCAATTATTTTTTCCTGTTTAAGTTCATTGGCAATCAGTTTTATTTGCATATCAAGGAGCCAAAATGGAAGGGGGAAGGTAGTAAAGCCCTCAAAGTGGCAACAGCTTTGTGGCAATTTACTCAGCACAAGGTGAAGTGTTTTAATGATGCAGTAGGAAGCCCAGCATTTACATTTTCTTTGTGCTGTTGGAGTTTTAGGCTGTGTGTTGTGTGAACTGTGTGTAGGACAGCTTTAGGGAGCGGTGGGAGGAATGGGGCAGCTGCCCCCAGCACTCCTCATGCCAGCCTGATGTGCAGTGCTCACCTCAACCTCATCCTGGTGAACCATGCAGCTCCTTTATCTCTGAGTTTTGAGCCTTAAGGAAGAATTTTGACTGTCTTAGACATTGGGGTTGGGGACTATGCCTTGGGGAGGGCTGATGTGTGTGGTATTTTTGTACCCACAGTTACCATGAGTGGGCAAGTGTAGTGATGTTTTCACCAATCCAGATGTTGAATTTTATCTAGTAGTTAGGAGTAGACACAGATGTAGAACTGTGTTAGTGGGATGAATTTGCAGTGAGGCTCAGGAAACAATTATTTCATAGAATCACAGGGGTTGGAAGGGCCCTTCAGAGCTCCTGGGGTCCAACCCCCCTGCCAAAGCAGCTCCCCAGCTCATACTGCACAGGTCTGTGTCCAGACGGGGCTGGAATCTCTCTAGAGAAGGAGACTCCACACCCCCTGGGCAGCCTGTCCCAGGGCTCCCTCACCGGGGAAAAGTTCCTCCCCATGTTGGTGTGGAACTTCCTGTGCTCCAACTTGCAGCCATTGCCCCTTGTCCTGTCCCCACAGACACTGAAAAGGGGCTGGCCAATTCCCCCTGCACCCCATGCTTAAGATATTGATAAACACTGATCAGGTCCCCCCTCAGTCTTCTTCTCTCCAGGCTGAACAGCCCCAGCTCTCTCAGCCTTTCCTCACAGGAGAGATGCTCCAGGCCCTTCATCATCTTCATAGCCCTTCTCTGGACTCTCTCCAGGAGATCCCTGTCCTTTTTATCCCAGGGAGCCCAGCACTGGACACAACACTCCAGGTGGGGCCTGAGCAGGGCAGAGCAGAGGGGGAGGATCCCCTCCTGTGACCTGCTGCCCACACTCCTCCTGATGCCCCCAGGATCCCATTGTCTCTCTCAGCCCCAGGGCACACTGCTGGCTCATGGCCACCCTGTCACCCACCAGCACCCCCAGGTCCTTCTCCACAGAGCTCCTCTCCAGCAGGTCACCCCCAGCCTGTCCTGATCCATGTGGTTGTTCCTCCCCAGGTGCCAGACTCTCCCCTTGCTTTTGTTGAATTTCATCTGGTTTCTCCCTGCCCAGCTCTCCAGCTTTCTTAGCCTGTAAGTGTCCCAGGTTGGGTTTGCTGGGAGTCGTGAAGTCTTCCTCTGCAGACTGCATCAGGTAAGATGGAGGCATTGTTTTATGCCTGGGCAGGGCTGGTTTTGGTGACCACCTCTGATACCTTTCATGATAAAGTACAGAGATGAGTGATCAGTCTCTAACTCAGACCTAATCCTTTAACATCTCTTTAATTATGCTGCTGCTGCCAATCAGGGTGTAGGTGAGCATGTCTGTGCACCTTGACCACACTGATGTACTAATGAAGCTGGAATACTTCTTATACAGCAGAAAAAGAAACTTCTGGAAAACTTATCTACTGAGGCTTTCCAATTACTGCTGCCCTTTTTGTGCTTTATTCCTTTTGCATTAATTTGGATGAGTTCAGAGATATCAGGTTAGCCAGGATGATAAATAAATTAACCTTTATTAATTAGACTATTTAGGACTGATTCATTTATTTTGTTTCAGTACTTGTGATTCACCAGGACTATTTTCTGCTCTGTGTCTCTGCCTCACAATCTGTTTGTCTTGAGTTTCAGTTTATTGTTGCATCTGTTTAGGATCTTTTAGTATGGGAGAGTGCTATGATTTAAAGATTATAAACACATATAAACAATGTAGGAACAAACTGAGAGGCTTGGCATGTTACCTTGGGCTCCATGCCATGCTAACATGACTGTTTGGTTTATCTGGTTTAGAACTGTCTTGTATCTGTCTGCTTTGGAGCTGGGATGGTGGTAAGCAGCAGTCTGGATCTGTGGTGATACACTTTGAGTGTGGCAGTATCACTTTAGGTCCCAAAGTACCAGGCTGAATGATCCTTCCCTGCCAAAACTAGAGTAGACCCTGTTGAAACTCTGTTTTTAGTTTGATAGATGCACATCACACAGTTTGGACACACCTGACACCAAGCAGAACATGCAGGCTGAGGACTGTCTGAACTGTATTTCTAGTCAGATACAAAGGCTGCAGGTCTGATGTCCTCTGTCTGGACACCATCCAGACACCCTAGTAGAGACAAGCACAAAGTTCCTATTCCTGATCTCACCTTACCTAGTCACAGAATCAGAGTTGTAGGGGACCTCCAGAGCTCCTGGGGTCCAACCCCCCTGCCAAAGCAGCTCCCCAGCTCATACTGCACAGGTCGGTGTCCAGATGGGTCTGGAATCTCTCTAGAGAAGGAGACTCCACACCCCCTGGGCAGCCTGTCCCAGGGCTCCCTCACCCTCACTGGGGAAAAGTTCCTCCCCATGTTGGTGTGGAACTTCCTGTGCTCCAATTTGCAGCCATTGCCCCTTGTCCTGTCCCCACAGACACTGAAAAGGGGCTGGCCAATTCCCCCTGCACCCCATGCTTAAGATATTTATAAACACTGATTAGGTCCCCCCTCAGTCTTCTCTTCTCCAGGCTGAACAGCCCCAGCTCTCTCAGCCTTTCCTCATAGGGGAGATGCTCCAGGCCCTTCATCATCTTCGTAGCCCTCCTCTGGACTCTCTCCAGGAGATCCCTGTCCTTTTTATCCCAGGGAGCCCAGCACTGGACACAACACTCCAGGTGGGGCCTGAGCAGGGCAGAGCAGAGGGGGAGGATCCCCTCCTGTGACCTGCTGCCCACACTCCTCCTGATGCCCCCAGGATCCCATTGTCTCTCTCAGCCCCAGGGCACACTGCTGGCTCATGGCCACCCTGTCACCCACCAGCACCCCCAGGTCCTTCTCCACAGAGCTCTTCTCCAGCAGGTCACCCCCAGCCTGTACTGATACATGGGGTTGTTCCTCCCCAGGTGCCAGACTCTCCACTTGCTGTTGTTGAATCTCATCTGGTCTCTCCCTGCCCAGCTCTCCAGCCTGGCCTGGGCTCTGGATGGCAGCACAGTGTCCTGCCTGTCAGCCACCCCTCCCAGCTCTGGATCAGCAGCACTTGCTGAGGGTGGGTGCTGTTCCCTCATCAAGGTGTCAATGAAGATATTGAACAGGACTGGACCCAACACCCGGCCCTGGGGAACACTGTTAGTTGAACCTGGCTGAATGGCAGAGCTCAGAGGGTTGTCATCAGAGGGGCAGAGTCTAGTTGGAGACCTGTAGACAGTGCTGTGCCCCAAGGGTCAGTGCTTGGTCTGGTCTTATTCAACATGTTCATCAATGACCTGGATAGGAACAGAGTCCTCTCATGAAGTTTCCTGGTGATCCCAAAGCCTGACACCAAAGGGTTGTGCTGCCACTTGTTGAGACCTGGACAGGCTGAAGAGTTGGGTGGAGAGGAACCCAGTGGAATTCAACATCTGTGGAGGAATAATCCCAGGCACTGGTGCAGGTTAGGGGTTGACCTGCTGGGAAACAGCAGTGTGGAGAAGGACTTGGTGGACAACAAGTTCCACACAAGCCAGCAGTGTGCTCTTGGGGCTGAGAAGGCCAATGGTGTTCTGGGGTGCTGTAAGAACATGGCCAGTGGGTCTAGGGAGGTTCTCTTCCCCCACTATTCTGCCCTGGTGAGGCCACATCTGAACTTCTGTGTCCACTCCTGGGCTCCCCAGTTCAGGACAGGGAACTACTGGCGAGAGTCCAGTGAAGGCCTACAAAGATGAGGGACTAGAGCATCTCTCACATGAGGAAAGGCTGAGAGCTGGGTCTGTTTAGTTTGGAGAAGGCTGAGAGGGGATCCCCTAATCAAGACTTACCAATATCTAAAGGGTGGGTATCCAGAGGATGGGGCCAGACTCTTTTCAGTGATGGCCAGTGACAGGACAAGGGGCAATGGGCACAAACTGGAACAGGGGAAGTTCTGCCTGGATATGAGGAAGAACTTCTTCACTCTGTGGGTGCCTGAGCCCTGGGACAGACTGCCCCGAGAGACTGTGGGATTTCCTTCTCTGGAGGTATTCAAAACCCACCCATATGTGACCCTGTGCAACATACTGCAGGTGACCCTGCTTTAGCAGAGCATTGGGCTAGTTGATCTCCAGAGGTCCCTTCTAACGCCTGCTGTCTGTGGCTCTGTAGTGGCCAGTAAAAGCAAGGCAGGTCTGACAGAGCTGCTAGAAATGTAAATGCAACTAAGTCTGTGGTCTCTTAATTCTCCTTTCTTGATGAGTCAGAAGAATAGCAGAAGTTGATGTGTTTCTAGGATAGTGCTTGACTATCATGAAATGTTCCATTTAATTGCTGAAAAGCTACTTGGGAGAGGAATTTACAGAAGGAATTTTGGGAAGTGCAGCATGGTGTCTGCAGGACAGCAACGTTTCCAGGGGTGTCTCTGTGTGTGTCCCCTCTGAAGTGAAGAGGTTCCTGGCTTATACAGATACCCTTATTGTCAGGACCCTGATGTAGGACTGGGTACTCCAGGACTGGGTACTCCAGGACTGGGTACTCCAGGACTGGGTACTCCAGGACTGGGTACTCCAGGACTGGGTACTCCAGGACTGGGTACTCCAGGACTGGGTACTCCTTGCTCTGATCTCCTTGGAAGCAGCATTTGTCACCTGAGTGAGGATGGCTCTGTGGGTATGCTGCTCTGGCATGCTGGAGTGGCCTGGGGATGCTGCACACCAGTCAGGTAAGATGCAGTGTTGGTGCACAAAGGGAAAATTCATGCTGTAAGCATCCACAGAAGCTTAAAACACCAGCAGGGCTGCTGCCCTGAGGGCTGGAATGAGCGTCCCCTGCAGTGGCTCCCTGATAAGGACACATCCAGTGGGAACCAGCACCCCCAGTGACATGCATCCAGCCAGGCTCTGCTGCCTGCTCATCTTCCTGCCAGGGCCCAACCTGTCATGGCACAGAGGTTCTTTATCACAGACAGGGAGCAGTGTCTTCAGCATGGGATCAGGTTTATGCTTTGACAGGCCCTAATAAAGCCATTTTTCTTTTGCAACCTCGACCAGGCAGGGCTGCTCTGGATGCTGATCAACAGTTTAGCTTTACTTGGATGACTTGGAACAATCCTGACTCTTTCAAGGCTGAGTGGAAAAATGTTCCCAGTGTGTCTAGGGGAGGACCTCAAAGATTTGTCTAAGGTTCTTATGGCTGGTGCATCCCACTGTGCATTTGATTCCCACATTGAAATTCTGAGCAGATAACAGTTAGCCTTCACTAGAATACTCTTTTTTTACAACCCCATCAGCATATCAGAGCACAATATTAATGCTTTAAAGCACAAGTCCCAGGCACCCAAGCTCTGCTAGGAGTGAGCAGCAGGCTAAAGCATCCAGTGGTAAATAAGCTCAGCAGATTCTTTGCAAAGAGTAAGAAAAGGGCCATGTTGGAATGAAACAAGAAAATATCTATTTGCCTTTATGAATTTGCTAAAAAAAGGGACATGTGTGGCTTGTACATAGCCCTTTTTGTTTGTCATTTGTGTGTCTGGTTTTCTGGTTTGCTTCTATCAGTGTTTGTCTAATAGAAGGTGTATTATGCCTCCCTGCAAGATGTGCCTCTTATTCTTCAGGAAGCAATGGGTGCCATTGTATCACCACAACCTGAATAATATCCAAGCTTTGTGTGTCATTCCTCTTTCTTAACGTGTGTCTTCAGACATTCCTCTAAACAAACAGGAATAAAATACCCCAAGCTACATCTATGAAGGAAGCAACCCAGCTCACAATGCAAAATTCATAATATGCTACTGGGATGGACATACCTATTCCCTCTGAAAGTAGATGGAATGAATTCCTTTCTGGTAGTGATAGCTGCTGGGCTTTAGCTCAAACAATGACCTTATCTCAAGCTTTGAAGTGTCCATTTCTTATTAAAAAAATATCATCAGGATACAGCTAGCGTGAAGTTCTCAGAAACCTAACCTTGGAAACAGATAGCTTGCTTTCCTGGAGAACACAATGAATTTGCAGTTGTTTACTTTTAAATGGAGAAGCTAAAAAGAAATAAATAAAACTCCCCCAGTCTTGACTCTAAACAGTTTTAAAAATTGCTTGTAGAATGTCAAGGTTGCCTATTGTCAAGAGAAGTTGGTGAGACACAAGCTTGTATCAGTTGCATTCTGTGGTTTTGTGTGTTGAGTAGGTGAGAGGGTAAAAAATATGTATAATAGAGGTAGTTTTGGCAGATTAGTTAATGGGACCAATAGCTTCCCTCCACCCACTCATCCCCTCCCTTCAGGCTCTTGCAGGCAGAAGTCAGAAAAGCAAGAATTTTTCTCTTTCTGCCCATCCTTTGCAACCTGAGCTGTGGAGCCATCTGGGTTTGTAAGACACAAAGAAAATCCTCAGCACAGCTCCTTTGCTTCTCTACATGTCATTCTTATGGGCAAAGAATTAATGCCATGCAGGATTTGAAGACAAAGGAGATAAAATTATTTGCTGGCAGGTTTGGTTCATTTCCAGCAAGCTTTGCTTTCTGCCTCAAACAGCAATGCCTGTTCCTCTCCTGAAACAGGCCTAAGGTGTTTCAATGGGAATGTTGAGGAGAAACTGCTAATCTATCTTTTCATCTTGACACTGAGTGGCCTCTGCTGTATATACCTTGCAGTTATGAGGGGAAGGGGAGAGAGAGAGACCTTGTATGAAGCTTGCATCCTCAACCTTACAGTGCTGCTGCACATCCCTGCAACCATTCTTCTGCTGCAGCTACTTAGGGATTCAAGGTTTTCTGATGAACTTCCACCAGCCAAGCAGAGACACAAACATATTACAGTGAAGAAGAGCCCTCTGTTTTGCAGCCCTTTCCTCCTGCTCCAGAAACATGGGCTACAGAAGAAACAAGGTTTTGATACAGTAATTTCTGGTTCCATTAAAATATAATGCTTGCTTGTGTTCTATCAACAAGCTTGTTCATCTCTGAGGTTCAGCTTGTCATGCCTGATCATGTGCTGTACCAGGTCCTCTGAGGCCATGGAATGAGGGTGAATATTAAGCCCAGTCAGTGGCAGCTAACCACATTCACTGGGCTCTCTAATATCTCTGCCTATGCTAGAAAGGACATTACTGCTGTGCTTTAGATGCTGAGGCTGGGGAGTAGCATCAGGAGGTGCTGTAAAATGTCCTCCAGGGACACTTTTTAGACTTGCTGCTCTGTGACTTGCTAATCTGATCTCAGTGCATGGCTCCTGGCTTGGCTACAGCTGCTCTCATTTTATGAGTTAAAGTCAGAGCAAACTCCAATGCTGTGCTGCTTCCCTCATTTGATTTGTCTCCCCAAAGTTTCAGAACAAGCAGCTTTGCTCTTGAAGGCAGGCACAGATCTGCAATTATGGAGAAATTTCTGGTGATGTAATGGGGGGTTGTGCTGGGAGTGGAGGCTGGGAAGGCAATATCCATCTCAGAGTTAGAAAGATGCTGGATTTGTAAAGGTATTTGAACTCATTTCATCCTTTTCAAAAGAGGTTATAATTGCCTTGTTCCTACCTCTGTGTTTCCCTGCTTCTCTAGTGAACCTTGGTGTCAGGCCCAGCCTAGTTTTCATGAACTCATCTGCCAGTTTTCAAAACTGAAGCTCATGTCAGCACAGCCAAGTAACCCCTGTGCTGGAGCTTCCAGATCCTGCATCACTTTCCATACTGTCTCCCATGACATCCTGATAGCAAAGCTGAGAGAGCATGGGATGGATGAGAGGACAGTGAGGTGGGTGGAGAACTGGCTGTGGGACCGAGCTCAGAGGGTGTGATCAGTGGAGCAGAGTCTGACTGGAGCCTGTGACCAGCGGTGTCCCCAGGGCTGGGTGTTGGGTCCAGTCCTGTTCAATATCTTCATTGACACCTTGATGAGGGAATAGCACCCACCCTCAGCAAGTGCTGCTGATCCAGAGCTGGGAGGGGTGGCTGACAGGCAGGACACTGCGCTGCCATCCAGAGCCCTGGCCAGGCTGGAGAGCTGGGCAGGGAGAGACCAGATGGGGTTCAACAAAAGCAAGTGGAGAGTCTGGCACCTGGGGAGGAACAACCACATGGATCAGTACAGGCTGGGGGTGACCTGCTGGAGAAGAGCTCTGTGGAGAAGGACCTGGGGGTGCTGGTGGGTGACAGGGTGGCCATGAGCCAGCAGTGTGCCCTGGGGCTGAGAGAGACAATGGGATCCTGGGGGCATCAGGAGGAGTGTGGGCAGCAGGTCACAGGAGGGGATCCTCCCCCTCTGCTCTGCCCTGGTCAGGCCCCACCTGGAGTGTTGTGTCCAGTGCTGGGCTCCCTGGGATAAAAAGGACAGAGATCTCCTGGAGAGAGTCCAGAGAAGGGCTATGAAGATGATGAAGGGCCTGGAGCATCTCCCCTGTGAGGAAAGGCTGTGAGAGCTGGGGCTTTTCAGCCTGGAGAGAAGAAGACTGAGGGGGGACCTAATCAGTGTTTGTAAATATCTTAAGCATGGGGTGCAGGGGGAATTGGCCAGCCCCTTTTCAGTGTCTGTGGGGACAGGACAAGGGGCAATGGCTGCAAGTTGGAGCACAGGAAGTTCCACACCAACCTGGGGAGGAACTTTTCCCCAGTGAGGGTGAGGGAGCCCTGGGACAGGCTGCCCAGGGGGTGTGGAGTCTCCTTCTCTGGAGAGATTCCAGCCCCATCTGGACACCGACCTGTGCAGTATGAGCTGGGGAGCTGCTTTGGCAGGGGGGTTGGACCCCATGGGCTCTTGAGGTCCCTTCCAACCCCTACAGCTCTGTGATGCTGTGATCACTTCCATCCGTACCACTTGTCTGTGTAACCAACATCCAGGTGGGCTGAGGATCTTCTGTCCAGAACCAAGTTTGTTAACAGGATTTCACTGATAGTGAAGGCCTTGCACTGAGTGCCTGGTGTGAGATGCTCTGGGTTCACTCCTGACCTGACCATCCTGGAGCTCATAGAGTTCCCTACGCATGAATTTGAACTGCAGTGTTTCCTCTGCATGAGGATATCTGGCCATAAAGTGAATCAGAAAGATAGGGCAGATGGTGGTGCCATGGATTCACCTAGCTTTGCATCCTATAGAATTGATTGGAGAGGGGATGGAGGTCCTGCCCTTCTTTATTTAGAAGTGGGTAGACCTCAGTCACTTTATCTCTACCTGTATAAATACTGGTGATTAAAACCACAGCTGCCCACACTAGTGCTGCACCCAATTTCCCAGACTTCTGTGACACTTTGCAGAGGGATCCATCATCTAAGAAATTCCTCTAAAAAGACTTTTCAGCATTGATCTCATTCTCACACATACCAGCCCCCAGTCCCCAACACCACACACCTTGGAGAAGACTGGAGTTTGGGTTATTCTCCTTCCATGACCATTTTTCTCTGGCCTCTGCCGAGCTGCACTGCCTTCACATGATGACATAGAAGCAATTTGCTTTACTGAACTGAGCCATTTGTGGCTACACAAAGCAAATCAAAAGCTTAAACTTTTCAAACCACAGGCAAACGTGATTTGCAGAGCAGCCTGTTGGCCTGAGAGAACCTGGAGAGCACCATGTAGATGCTTCTGGGCTGACTTTTATCTACCTGCCCAGAGTTCTGGAGGAGCAAGAAAGGGGAAAGAAAGGGTTCAAAAATCTATTTGCTGCTATACAGATCACACTGTGAATCTGCAAAGAGTGAGTAGTGGGATTAGTTTATGCACAGCATTTTCTTTGTGTCCTGGGTCCTGATATGCTCAGTGACACTCATGCCCCCTCTTCCTTTGATTTCACAGAGTCACAGACTTGTAGGGGTTGGAAGGGACCTCCAGAGCCCATGGGGTCCAACCCCCTGCCAAAGCAGGGTCCCTAGGACAGGGCACACAGGTCGGTGTCCAGATGGTGCTGGAATCTCTCCAGAGAAGGAGACTCCACACCCCCTGGGCAGCCTGTCCCAGGGCTCCCTCACCCTCACTGGGGAAAAGTTCTTCCCCATGTTGGTGCAGAACTCCCTGTGCTCCAACTTGAGGTCATCACCCCTTGTCCTGTCCCCACAGACACTGAAAAGAGGCTGAAGAAGAAGATCCCTTCTTAACCTTCTTTTCCCGAGGCTGAACAGCCCCAGTTCTTTCAGCCTATCCCAATTTGGCTCCATCCAGGCAAAAGGCCACATGTCATAGTGAATTGGTGGCATCATGGCCCAAACACCTGACCCTGGACCCCAGCAGCTACACCTGGGCAAGGAGTCACCAGCCAGGAAGCAAATACCATCTTGGTAGGCCTTATCCTTCCCTTCTTCTCTGGCAGGTGGGTCAAGCAAACAGCCTTGGCTAGCAGAACAAATGCTGTCTGGGGAGCTGCACGTTGTGCAGGTCTGACTTGGTACAAAGTGATATTGATCCTGTGTTAAGGCATTTAAGAATGGCTGCAATACAAAGAAATAAATGTCACGCTCATAAATAAGAGCTGAACTGATTTAAATTACCCCTGCAAGATAATTAGAAGATATTACAGCTCTGGATCCACATGCTCCCTGCTTGAAATAAATAATTTGGCAAGCAGATAGCCCCTTTCTGCTCAATTTGTATTTTTCTGCAGCCTTTCAAGGGCCCTAGTAGTAATATTGAATGGAAATGAGAAATGCTTATAGCATGAATTGTGCTTTCCTATGATGCACCTAGGAAAATGCTCTTTCCTCACTCTGTCTCAATAAAAAAAAGCTAAAGAATAGAGGGCAGACAGAGACAGAGCCTTAAGCTTTTAGGAACAATCCTCCTAAACATGCTATCCCATACAGCTTTTTAAATTAAAATTGCATCCTCTGCATTATTTCTGGTTTCCATCTGAATTTGGCTTTCATTTACCTTTCAGAGTACAGGAATGCTGGTGTTGAATTTAGCAAGCCCAGGAGCTTGGAGAGGGGTGGGGTGTGGGGGGGTGGGGGTTAGACTCCTCAATCAGCACCCATCTTCCCTGTTTACCTATATCCTTTCATCTCACTCCTCTGCTGCATATGCTTAGCATCTGGCTGCTCACCAGACACGTTTGACTACTGTCTACAAATAACACTATTCCAAATATAAAAGATTCTGTGACTCATGTTAATTACAAAAAGAAAAAGAACAAATAAAGGCAGGGTAGGGGGGGATTCTAATGAACTGGAAGTTTTACTGGGAAGATGAAGTGATCTATCTGATTGCCATGAGCCAAGTGAAGAGAAAAAAAACCCCAAACCCACAGAGGAAAAGAGAAGTCTCAATTATAGTGGAAAAGGCAGTGTGCTATGGAGTTTAGAGAATAGATTTAAAATTATACTGAGTCAGCCTCAGTGATGGCAAAACAGCTGGGTTCATAGCCTCAGCCACCACAGAGCTGTAATCAGAGGGGTTTAAGGGAGAGATGTGCAGATGCTTTTGTAACAGCTGTGTGCTGCTGAGCACCCTCAGCCCACCCCCACACGGGGAAGCATCCCCTGCCTTCCCCTGCCTTCCCCTGCCTTCCCCTGCCTTCCCCTGCCTTCCCCTGCCTTCCCCTGCCTTCCCCTGCCTTCCCCTGCCTTCCCCTGCCTTCCCCTGCCTTCCCCTGCCTTCCCCTGCCTTCCCCTGCCTTCCCCTGCCTTCCCCTGCCTTCCCCTGCCTTCCCCTGCCTTCCCCTGCCTTCCCCTGCCTTCCCCTGCCTTCCCCTGCCTTCCCCTGCCTTCCCCTGCCTTCCCCTGCCTTCCCCGGGTCGCTGAGCCCCATTGCAAGGAGCTGTGGTTTATGGTAGCCTCTGACCTTGCCCCCCCCCCCCCCCTTGCCTGGCTCTGTGCCCTTTACCAGGGCTAAGAATAAGCTCTATTTATTTGCTGACATTTGACAACCTGGATATTAACAATGTTTTGTGCACCCACGTTTCTTAAAGGTTGGGGTATCATGTCAAATTACTGTGGCTGCCCTTTCTCCTGTCCTCCCAGGTTAGACACAGGGACTTTTCTCCAGCACCCAAAAACATGCCCTCTCCAAAGACCAGCTGGGTTACTTGTTTGCAGGGAAGCCTGAACCCCACCTCCCTGTAGGGAAAAAAAAAGCTGCTCAGTGTTTGGCACATGCAGAAAGCCACATTTGAAGGGATAAGAAACCTTCTTTTCAAGGTTAAAGTCAAGTATTGCAAATAATTGTGAAATAGAGCTCTGTATTTATGTAGCTTAGTGTTATTTCAACTTGTATTGATCAATGCTTGCTTCTAATCTAATGCATGAAAAATTCTATCAAGGATAATGCTTATTCAGTGAGGATGTGGGTTTGAAATAGATCCTCAGGTGATACATCTGCGGTGAGCCATTTTAAAGAGGGTATTATATGTCACTTAAAGCCTTTTGGGAGGAAGGAGGAAAAAAGGTACTTTGAGACAATAGGGAGCTGATTCAATAGCTGCTCCAGAAAGGCTCAGGGTGCAGCCTTGCCAGGCAAGCTGAGCATCACAGTGCTTTCATAAAATGCAAACGATTTGTAGGAAATGAGAAGAACTAAGAGAAACTAAGGACTGGCCCAGCAAAGGCCAATTAAAATGAGATGGATGCAAATCTTTGCAGGAATTTGGAAAGAAGCTAGGACTGAACTGTTCCATTGCTGCTGCTGCTGCTTGCAGAGTTGTTTGCTTTCAGATTGACAGCTGGGACTGGTAGCTGGAGTGTTGATCTCTTCTAAAAAAAAAAAATTAAATGCATGTGTTTGTGGTCTCTCTGGGGCTGCTTAACAGACCTACAAGGCTGAAGGAAGCAGAGAGACTTGATCAGGATTCCTCTACAAACACTGGCAGTCCTCTGTTAACCCTTTTTAGCCAAGAAGGTAACAGCTGAAAGGTCTTTCATCTTTCCCTTAAAAACTAGGGTCAAAATGCAGCTTGGGGAAGTGGTTTCCTTTAAACACTGGTTTGTCTCTTCTGTCTCATACTACCTCATCCTTTCTGCTTTGAGCTAGGAGCTACTTTTGCCAGTGAGAGCAGGAAGATGTGCATCCAAATGCTGTACCTCCCAAATTCTTGGTGTCTTGGTCCAGCCTCTGGGTCTTCTTCCTCAGCCCTGAACACCTCTCGGGACACTGTGAATGTCCCCCCAGAACAAACCAGCTGTGGAAATCATCCCTTGAGTTAATTGTTGCTGAATTAAACAATTTTTTTTATTTCCCTGAATGCTCTTTGCCAGTTCATGACTAGGAGGGGGTGAGGATATAATTAGAATTGCATTCATCACTCCTGCTGGTAATTGTTTTCTAAGAAAGCATAGAAAGAGAAGCAATTGCCTTCTGGAGTGCCCCATCACACTGCAGGCACCGGTCCCAAATCACGTGAAGCTGGTGAGCCCAACCCCATCCCTGACATTTCCATGACAGACCCCCACCCATCTGTGTCCAGGGGATGTGGGAGTGATGAGAAGAGAAATGAGAGCCTGGGGAAAGAGATTTATGGGGCTGAGAGGGGAAGGGCCTGTTGCAGTCAGGCCTCAGTACTTACAGCCACGTTCTGGACTCCTGACACTGGGGGTGTTTGCAAAGTGGAGAAGAACAGGACATGAAGTGAATTAGTTTCTTCAGATTTGGGATTTGGCCTCCTCTTTAATTGTGACAGCATGTATCAAACCAGATTTTAGATAACCATGACTGCAAATGATGTAATTCTTGATTTGGCAGGGAAGGGTTTAAAAGTCTCCCTGTAAAAATGAGGCCAGTTGATCTGTGCCTTGGCTGTTTATTGCACAGAATCAAAGTGGGTATAAAACACTGCTGAATCAAAATGGCAATGCTTGCTACCAGCCACAGGCTGCCCCTCACTGTGCCCCCAAGCTCATACCTGCCTTGAAGTTTATCTTCTGCTGGGTGCAGATACAGTCTAAAGATGACCAAGAAAGGGATAAATTCTTCCCTTGACTTGTTCCTGTGCCCCAGCAGGGACTCTGGCCAGGGCTGTTACAGAGCTGTGTCAGGTCAGTAACAAAGGTATTAAATAGAGCAGGGTCTGCCCCTGTTCACCCCCTACCCAATGTGACAGGCTGTAACAGGCTGTAAGCATGTGTGCAAGAACCCACCCCATAAAAAATAAAAAGGCATGTTGCCTCCAAGCAAATCAGAGCAAACAATTAGAACAGAAGAAACAAATAAATAAACGTCACCCCCCTCCCCCCCCCCAAAAATGCCAGTGCTCCCCTGCCCTGCAAAGAAACTGTCCCAAAGTGAAAGGGTTGTCACAAGGCAGTGCTTGTAGATTTGGAGGCATGGAAAATATTTTGCCCCTGAGCAGGGGGTTGTATGCTGTAAGGCTTCAGTCCATCTCTGCTGGATGTCACTGAATTGTAGGGGTTGGAAGGGACCTCCAGAGCCCATGGGGTCCAACCCCCCTGCCAGAGCAGGGTCCCTAGGACAGGGCACACAGGTCGGTGTCCAGATAGGGCTGGAATATTTCCAGAGATGGAGACTCCACACCCCCTGGGCAGCCTGTCCCAGGGCTCCCTCACCCTCACTGGGGAAAAGTTCTTCCCCATGTTGGTGTGGAACTTCCTGTGCTCCAACTTGAAGCCATTGCCCCTTGTTCTGTCCCCACAGACACTGAGAAGAGGCTGGCCATGTCCCCTTGTCCCCATGCAGTGGCCTGGGTGCCAGTGGGACAGGGACCCTGCTTGGTGAGGGTGCCTTGCTGGGGGAGGTGAGCAGCTACCCTGATGACCGCTATCCTGCTCCCCCCTCACCAAGATTGTGGGCCACAACCTCTCAGCTTGTTCTTGCCTTCATCCTGCTCCTGTACTCTGGAGGAAGGTTGGGTGCTCTGGGGAATAGGGGTATCTGTAGAAAAACAGAAAAACACCTGGGGAGCAGCAGCTACGGGAAGCAAGCGCTGCTGCTCACAGGCTGTGGGCAGGCCGCTCTGCACAGCCCAGCGATGACAGGCCCAGCCTGGCAATGACAGGCCCAGCCCTTGGGCCGTGTGATTCATATGCTATTTTTATTAAAAAGTTCTGTTGTACAGAGCTGCCATAGGACAGGAGAACATGTTCCTTCTGCTGCTGATCAAATATGGTGCCTCCACCGAAAAAATGCAAGCCAGGGTTTTGTTTTATGATCCTTTTAATTGGCTGTGCAGTCTGTAATGTGTATTATTGTACCCTGGAAATTAACTTTATTGTGGTATTCCACCACGTGCAATTAGGAGGTGCTCACCATATCCCTGGAAGTGCTGAGTTTCGCACACAGTGTAAGTGCTGAATAGAAAAATCCATTCCTCCATGAGGTTTCCTGATTAGTAAAGTCTAATAAGCTATTGAACAACGTTCAGTGCAACAGTTAAGAAACCTGACTGTAATAACAGCCCCTTTATTGAACCCCAGGTGTGTTGATAACAGATAATCCCTCAGTGTGAGACAGTAGATGGTGCTCTTGGCTTGTGTTACAGAACCATGGAACTTTAGGAGTTGGAAGAGACTTTGAAAGATCATCTAGACCAACCTCCTGCCAGAGCAGGATCACCCAGACTAAATCACATAGGAACACATCCAGGCAGGTTTGAATGTCTCTAGAGGAGACTCCACAACCTCTCTGGGCAGCCTGGCCCAGGGCTCCATCACCCTCACAGGGAAAAAGTTCCTCTTTACATTCCCATGGAACATGCACCTGTTGCCCCTTGTCCTGTTGCTGCTATCACTGATAAGACCCTGGCCTCATCCTCCTACTCTCACCCTTTACGTATTTATAAACATCGATAAGGTCACCCCTCAGTCTCCTCTTCTCCAAGCTGAAGAGACTCAGCTCCCTCAGCCTCTCCTTGTAAGGAAGGAGTTCCACTCCCATCATCATCTTGCTGGCCCTGTCCTGGACACTTTCAAGGACTTTTATGTCTTTCAATGTCCTTAGCTGCCTGGAGACATGGCATGAGATCACCCACACTTAAGCCTATCCCTAGTGAAATGGTCCTTCAGAAAGCAAAGCTGGAGATGCCTGAGCATTTTATTAGCCTTGCTCAAGCCTGTTTGTGCACTTGACAGGAGGAATAAAATGCGACTTAGGTTTTATGGTGCTCTCCTTAGGAAGTGGTAAGCCAGCTGGCTTCAATACGGGGCTGGGAAAGTCGGATGTGGGGGTGGACACACACCCTCCCTTGGGGCATCCTGCTCCTGGCACAGGGAGCAGGTACAGGGATGGGCCTTGTGTCCCCAGTGGCTCTCCCATGGGCTATGTGTTGAGGTGGCTGCACTGCTGCTTTCTTTGTCCAGATGTGTGCTTTAAACCACAGTGATTTCAGTTTCCATGTTCAGGTTTCACTTCCACAAGGGGCCTTGTGGGAGCTGCTGACACTTTGTACCTGGGAGGATGTACCTGTGGGTAGCCAAGGTAAAGCCTCAAAGATACTTTCTGAAAGGGTAAACACCCCTGTGAAAGGAGGCTGCAGAGAGGTGGGCAATGGTCTCTTCAGCCAGGGGACAGGAGATGGGACAAGGGGCAATGGGCTCAAGCTGCCCCAGGGCAGGGGCAGCTCAGATGGGAGGGAAAAGTTCTTCCCTGAAAGAGATGTCAGGGTCTGGCACAGGCTGCCCAGGGAGGGGCTGAGTCCCCACCCCTGGGTGTGTTTAACAGAGGGGAGATGAGGTGCTCAGGGATCTGGGTCAGCACAGGACAGGAACGGTTGGACTCAGTGAGCTTAAAGGGCTTTTCCAACCTTGTGATTCTGTAATTCTGTGAAGTCCTTTTTGGGGACTGTTGCAATTCAGGAGGAGACTTTGATAAGGCTTTAAAAAACAAGGCTGGAAAAGCCTTGGGTGCCCAGCGCTCGTATAAACACCACCTTTTCAGTCCAAACATGTACTTCAGACCCAAACGTGCTCCCTGGGAGTTATTGATTTATATAAACTGTAAGCACTTGCTGTAGCCCATGGTTGAGCACCACCAGTTTAAGATTACACATAATCTATAAAAATATTTCTACTTAAGTGAGCGATGCTCCCCTGTAAAAGAGAACAGCTGCGTGTGGATATAAAGGAGAGGAGCAGCGATGGTTATGTGCATGTGAATGCCTGTGGCCTGTATGTGCCTGCATGCTTGTGTACTTGCAGAACTGGCATCTTTGAAATATGCCCTTGTTGCCTGGACATTAAAAGGCTTAAAAAAAAAAACCCCAACAAAACAACAAACCCGAAAGAAAAAAATGAATGCTTCTGCAGCTTCCTCTGCACTAATTGAATTTCTGTCCATAACAGTTACAGACTTTAAGAAGAGCCTGCATAATTACCTTTTCTCTTGATGGTTTTTTTCTTTTTTTCTCCTCTCCATTTAAAACTCATTGTATTGTGTCATTTTATAGGCGCCAGGAATAAATCTTTTGTCAACTCTATTGCATTATTATGCAAAGTACACAAAAAGTATAGGAATAAAACAGCCTGAGAGCAGCCGAATGCTGCTCCTTTCAGTCCTCCCGCTCGACCCCAGCAGCAAGCCTCCAAGTTTGCTAACACAATCTTTTTCTCAGAGAAACTTCCTTACCCTCAGCCATTGATTGCAAAGAGTTCACTTGACCATGCTAATGCTGGCTATGAGGAAGTGTGTTTACTGGGAGAAGAAAGGCTTGAGGAAGGAGCCATCAATTATCTCTGCAGAACTGATCTTGGGGGGGATGAAGGAGCTGCTGGGCACCGGGAGGGTTTCTTGGCAGGAGGAGGAGGAGAGGTCAGCTGCAATAAAGTCCCTTCTCCCCCCAGGGATGGAGACCCTTCCCAAGAAGAAATGGTTTAGGGAAAATCCAAAATCATTGATGTTTGAAAATATTCCAGAGGGCAAAGATCAAGAGGTACGTGAAAAACCTTCAGCTCCTTGAGGTGGTCTCCAGCTGTGAATAGTCCGGGAGGGAGTGATGAGGTGTGGGAAGAGGGACCTTAACCCCAGGCTGACCCTGACCCGTACAAGCCAGGCATCTTCCAGCCATTGTAAAGCTGGAGTAAGAGCTCATTTAAACACATTACTGGGTGCTTTCACTTCTAACCCAGACTCGTTAACATTGCTGGAATAGAGCTTTGCTCCCACAATGTATCCACAAAATGGAATTAAGCAACTTAATTAGGCTGGGTAAAACACAAAGAAGGATTTAAGAGCGGGGGACTTGGCATCTCTCCTCAAGATGACGTCAGGGGCCGCTGGAAAAGCTCATCCACCCAGCTCTGATCCTGGAAACTTCCTCCGCTGGAAGAAGGCTGGAGTAGGATGTTTGCCCATGATTTGTTTGTTTTCTTTGGGTTGTTTTTTTTCCTGTCCTACCATAAACCACTGCAGAGAGCTAACCTCATACTATGAGAAAGGCCTGGCACTCCCATGCCTATTTCTCTTCCCTTTCTGTTTCACCTTGTATAAATAACAGCCCTTTGCTCAGGAGAAGAAAAGTACAGCTGCTGACTGTGCTGGTGAAGGGAAGGAAAATTAAAGGAGAAAAGCATCAGAACTGAGCCAACAGTAAACTTGTACTTCCTTGGAGGTAGATGATGAATGTGTGATCTCTTGGGGAGCTGGCTCCAGGCGTTACCCCAGTTTATCCACTCGTGCCTAGCTACTGTTGTCAGATTAGAGATTGCAGTGTAGGGGGGAGAAACCCTTAGCCCCAGTGTCCTACTGGAGAGTCTAAAATGCTTTATTCTTTGTTGTTTGCTTACTCAAGTCCACCATTAGACAGATGGTTGAGTGCTCTGCCCGTTCCTCCTGGAGCCACAGGCTGGCACAGGCCAGGGTGCAGTATCTTTTTGGTGGCCCATGGGCACCATCATTAGAAAATTCTACTTTGTGCCTAGAGGCTGGATCTGAGCAGGAGGGTTTGAGGTCCTGAGAGCCTGGAGCAGCCGGTGTTGTTCTGTGTGGCTGTGCAACGACTTATATTTGCTGCAGAGGCGCCAAAGCACCGTGAAAAAGGTGGATGAGCTGCCAAAGAGAAATGTCTGGCTCTATTTCTTGGACAAATTCAATCCTTCTGGAAATGCAGTTGGAGACATACATCCCCATGGATGCCACTGTGGCTGGCATTAATTTCCCAGAGACATGTTGTAGACTGTGATGGTTGGGTTGACTTACCCTTCCTTGGCACAAGTTGAGCACTTCTCTGGTCCTGCAGGAACCCTTGCTCATGTCCTTCCCACCTTACCTGTGAACCGACCTGTCCCATTCCTCCTGCAAAGCCTCCTGCATGTTTTATGCACTCCCTCCTTAAGTAGCATAGTAAGGTCTGTGGGGACAGGACAAGGGGCAATGGCCTCAAGTTGGAGCACAGGAAGTTCCACACCAACATGTGGAAGAACTTGTTCCCAGTGAGGATGAGGGAGGCCTGGGACAGGCTGCCCAGGGGGTGTGGAGTCTCCTTCTCTGGAGAGATTCCAGCCCCATCTGGACACCGACCTGTGTGCCCTGTCCTAGGGACCCTGCTTTGGCAGGGGGTTGGACCTGATGATCTCTGGAGGCCCCTATGATTCTGTGATTTTGTGATAATGCTTCAATGGAGGGGTTGGGTTTTTGTGTGGGTATTTTTTTTTACCTCTATGGATTAACTGACGATTTTTCCTTATTTTGTTCCATCATCTCAAGCCACTCCTTTTGCTTTCAGTCAAATCCCTTACAAATAATGTCATCCTCGCCACACTTTTGGCTCAGCTATCCCAGGATCCCAGATTGTACCAATAAAACACACATTCTGAAAAAATAAACTCAACCCAGAAAAAAAAACCAACCAATCCTCATTCAACTTTTAAGAAAGCTGATGAATTTAGCCTCATGACATAACCTCAAGGTGTGTGACCTTGCAAGTCCTGAGCCCTCCCAAAAGGCTGAACTCTGTATCATATAAAATACTAATGAGGCCAGAACGATCAAGCTTCTTTGTGATGAGACAATATGTGTCGCTGTGCCTTATCTTGCCCCTTTCACTACAGCTGGTTGCAACTATTTGTTCCTCTTTCAGGGTGCTGTTTGCAAATAGTGATGGAAAAGGGGATGTGAGCATCATTGCACGAACTATTTGCTGTTTGCATAGCTGTTAGAGAATGGCTGTGCCCTGCACAAATGCCAGGATGAGGAGAAACAAGTATTTATGAATTATTTACATTTCTTTACTTGCTGTTCATCATTTGTTATTTTTCTCTTCAAACAATTTGTCCTCTGTTCCAGGAGCAGAAGGAAAGCCAAAATGACTCCATTGACAACTCAAATACCCCACAGAATGACTAGTAAGTACTTAAAGTAAACAACTTATGAAGAAAATACAGCCTGAAAAATTATTCATCCCATCCACACAACAAACTGGTCAGAAAAAAGGCATTTCTGTTCCACAGAAACCCCTTGAAATAAAAACAAAGGAGAAGAAAAATTGTTTACCTTTTCCATAGAATAAAAATATTTTTAAAAAATAGAATAAAATTCCCAATATTATTGTGGTTCTTTGTTTCTAACCTGTGAGAACATCAGAACCACACAGAAAAATAAAGAGTTGAATTGAGTCAGCTAAGGAGATGATGTGATGGTTTTTTGCCTTATCAAAATGAGAGAGAAGAGCTTTATTTTGACTTTTCCCCATCAAAAACGCCGTGGAAATCAGCAGTTTCCTGTGCAAGGTTTTGATGAAAATGAAACCCACATTTGCTAACGAGATACTGCTTCAGCAGCGGCTCTAGTGACTGCTCACAAGTTATGGGCTGGCTCCTGATACCAGTTTCCCCTCAGCAGAAGGCTGTTGAGTCAATTGGAGCTACTCTTGATCTTCACAAGGCTCCATCAGCTCAGTGATACCTCCGGGAAGCTTCCTAAGCTGGGAAGGGGCTGTGCTCATTGCTAATTTATTCCCCATGAATAATTCAACCTCTTCTTGTCATTGCTTTGCCACACTTGTATCTGTCATGGACTGCATTTGATTTTATCACTGAAACCTCAAAACTGGAGATGGAAAGACCGTAACATTGGTTCCCATCCCCCCCAGCCAGAAACTTTGTTTCTCAACAAAAGCAAGTGGAGAGTCTGGCACCTGGGGAGGAATAACTGCTGGAATCAGGACAGGCTGGGGATGACCTGCTGGAGAGGAGCTCTGTGGAGAAGGACCTGGGGGTGCTGGTGGGTGACAGGGTGGCCATGAGCCAGCAGTGTGCCCTGGGGCTGAGAGAGACAATGGGATCCTGGGGGCATCAGGAGGAGTGTGGGCAGCAGGTCACAGGAGGGGATCCTCCCCCTCTCCTCTGCCCTGGTCAGGCCTCACCTGGAGTATTGTGTCCAGTTCTGGGCTCCCTGGGATAAAAAGGACAGGGATCTCCTGGAGAGAGTCCAGAGAAGGGCTATGAAGATGCTGAAGGGCCTGGAGCATCTGCCCTATGAGGAAAGGCTGGGAGAGCTGGGGCTGGTTCAGCCTGGAGAGAAGAAGACTGGGGGGGGGACCTGATCAATGTTTATCAATATCTTAAGTATGGGGTGTAAGGGGGGAATTGGCCAGCCCCTTTTCTTTGGTCAGTGGAGACAGGACAAGGGGCAATGGCTGCAAATTGGAGCACAGGAAGTTCCACACTAATATGCAGAAGAACTTTTCCCCAGTGAGGGTGAGGGAGCCCTGGGACAGGCTGCCCAGGGGGTGTGGAGTCTCCTTCTCTGGAGAGATTCCAGCCCCGTCTGGACACTGACCTGTGCAGTATGAGCTGGGGAGCTGCTTTGGCAGGGGGGTTGGACCCAATGATCTCTTGAGGTCCCTTTCAACCCCTGTGATTCTATGGTTCTATGAAATATTCCCTGTGCTGTGTTGGTGGGGAGCACAGCACTGCTGGGGATGGAAATGAGCCTGGCCTCACCAACACCACTGCAGACTCAGGGCTCATGTCTGCACTATATCCCCTGGAACCAAAGAGGCAAATATGGGTTGTGGAGAGGTGGAACATTGGGTTTGAATTGTTGTATTTTAGTTGAGAGGTTTACTGAAAAAAACACAACCCCAAACAACCCCACAAACTTGTTTCTTAGCATAGGTGAGAGAGATATATAGATAAAATCACATTTTTATGTAAATAAAAAATGCAGGGAAAAATTCTCTTCTTCCTCTGCCCAGCTTAAATATGAGAATGTACTGTTTATTTTCCAGGTGATATGCTGGAGCCCTAACTCTATAAATAAGTCTAGCTCCATTGATCTCAATGGCACGATGCTGATTGACACCTGCTGAGGATACATGCATAAGTATTTTTTGTAATGAGCTCCTTCTGAGCCTACGATTGCCAATTGATGTGGCAATTACATATTAATATGTGTGACTGTGCACAATCAAACTGGGCTAGAAGGGATGCAACCTTTTGTTTTTTAAAATTAATAAAATATTTATTGCAATCAGCTCATATCTCCCAATTTGTTGCCAATTAACTAAAGTGTTTAGCGTGCAGTTGATTGAGGCTGCAGCTACAGGGCTGCACTAGGGGAACAAATCGGAGGCTTCTTCCACTGAATTTCTCTTTGATTCATTCTCTCCAGGTAGGAACAGAACAGCAGGAGCTGGAAAGTGGCAAAGACTTTCCCCTCCATCATCTCTAGTCACCAAGAGGAGATGAACAGAGCAAACAGCTAAAACACCTCAGAGATTAAAACTCCAAAGTGCTTCAGGCCAAACTTCTGCTGATGAAGATGAGAGATTTTGGCCAGTAAGTTGGAGTGGACTTTCTAAATAAGTTTGTTGGGGTTTTTTTTCCAGGAGTATTGAGTAATGGGGAGAATCATAGAATTGTAGGGGTTGGAAGGGACCTCAAGAGTTCATCGGGTCCAACCCCCTGCCAAAGCAGCTCCCCAGGACACATCACTCAGATAGGCGTCCAGATGGGTCTTGAATCTCTCCAGAGAAGGAGACTCCACACCCCCTGGGCAGCCTGTCCCAGGGCTCCCTCACCCTCACTGGGAAAAAATTCTTCCACATGTTGGTGTGGAACTTCCTATGCTCCAACTTGCAGCCATTGCCCCTTGTCCTATCCCCACAGACCACTGAAAAGGGTCTGGCTGATTCCTCCTGCATCCCCTGCTTAAGATAATTACAGACTTTAATTAGGTCCCCCCTTAGTCTTCTCTTCTCAAGGCTGAAGAGTCCCAACTTACTCAGCCTTTCCTCATAGGGGAGATGCTCCAGGCCCCTAATCATCTTCGTAGCCCTAGAGAAGGAGAAGGGAGTTGCCACACAAAATGACACCAAGTTTTGAGATGGGTTTGCTGTGGAAATTCAGATCTTGATTTTTAGCTGGTCTGATTTATGTCAGTCTGATATTACAGGCTCCTGGTGTTATGGGACTCGAGGCATGGCAGAATATATACATACTTATACAGTGGCCAAGAAAGGACAGGAAAAGTACTGCAGATGATGTCTTTGACTAGTGGAGAGCCTTCTTAACTGCTGTAGACTACATGGATGCTGCTGGAAAGATGACTTACCTGCTTGGCCAGGAAATGCAGGTTTCAGTGGTGATGGAGCAGCTCCTCTGGAAGTCAGTGACAATGGGATTGCCTTCAATGAACATCTAACCTGTCTGATGCTTTGCTCCCAGTCCGGTCTGAGCGTGCCTTTCTCCTGGCTGTTGGCAGGAACAGCAGAGCTGATGTCCCTGTGTGCAAGGGACATGCCAAAAAAGCCCCCCCAAAGCCCAAGTTCTCCCAATACATGAATTCTCACTTGCGTCCTGCAGAAGTTGGTTATTTAAATTACATTCTCAGCCTTAATGCCTTGATGACTCCTTTTCTGAGCATTTTCTTCCCACTTGTTTATTTTTAATTTAAACTAATGAGCTATTCCTGCATTCCTTCCTCCGTGTCAGAGAGCAGGACAGATTCATTAGAACTCTGATGAATTCTGGAAATGAGCTTATAAAATCTTTACTTGGGATGTTTCAGACGAGCACACATCTGCTGGAGGAAGAGCCAGGTTCTGTGCTGACAGAAAGAGCAGCCCCTGGGGTTTGGTTTTCTTTTTAATGTTTTTTTTTTTTTGGTCAAGGTCTATAATGAGGGACTGTCTTCATCAAATCTGTCTAATGGGATCTTTGATCTCCATTAGGAACTGGAGCTCAGCAGGGAGAGAGTCAGCGTCAGGAACGCATTTCATCTGAACTTCCCTGCTCTGATACAAACCTGGTGATTCATCCCCCATCTAGGCCATCTTTTTCAATGAGCTTGCTGTTCATGGGAATTAGGTCTGGGCCATGGTGCTGTAGCTCACATAATTATCAACAAATTGAGTGTCTGCATCTAAAATAAAATCAAATTGCATCTCCTTTTCTAAGAATGGCTGAGCAGAGCAGAACTGACTTCGTTCTAGCTAAGGGATAATAAAAGCATGCCAAGCTCCAGCAGTGTGAATGTTTGATATGGGCTCACACATGCAGAGTATGAGGTGCAGGAAACATGGGAGGTGTTGGCATGGTCACAGCTTCTCCACTTGCACCCTTGCTGGAGCTGAACTGCACAGCATTGAACTGAGCTGGCCCCATCTTTGGTAGCATCTGTGAGGGTCAAGATGTCTTCTTGGAGGTTAACACTCCATCATCTCTACAAAAAACTGCCACCAGTAGCCAAAAGTACCCCTTTAGTGCAGGGTGACGAGCTTTTTAGGTGATTCAGGCTCAGGTGAAGCTGAACAGTTTCAGCATTATGGTAGGGATGTCAGCCTTCCCAAGCATGCTGTGGACATCAGAGCCTGGACCACCACCCATGTCGTGACTGGAGAGTTCACACAGCCTGGACCTGAAGAGGCCCTAAAACCACACACACAACCCTGCTGTCCCTGGAAATGGGCATGGTTTTGTAACAGCAACATTTATTGCAGTGTGAGCAGTGGGACAGAGCAGAGAAAGAACCTTGGGAAAGAAACCTCTGGCTGGATATCCTGATCTGCCTCTTCCTGTTATTTCACTGCAGCATGTATACTGCTGAGGCAAACAATTCTTGCAGAAAAAACAAGGAAAAAAAAGAGTATTTCCATCATTTCCCAACAGTTGGTGGAAATTTCAGAGTGTAAACAAACCCCTGCCCTGGTGTGGGCATCATTTAAATGAAGTCACTGCTGAGGTTCTGACTGATCACAGGTTCAGAGCCAAGGAGCTTCATTATCAGGTTGGGATGACTCTGCAGCACTGAGCTCCAAGGGAAAACCTCCCTCTGGAGCTGTAAATGGGGCAAATATGATAAAAGCTAGCAACCACAGAATTCCTTGGTGTCATTTTTTTTTATACCATTGCATTTCAGAGTAGAAATGTCGTTCCTGTGATGTTTACATTCCTGAAGAGCCACACTGCTTGCATGATAGCTCTGCCAGTAAATGCACTGAGAAAAGCAATACCTGTATTTAATGTTCAGCAAACTATCACCAGGTGTATGCTTTTACAGTTCATTGCAATTGAAAGTAGAAGAATGGATTGGTGGGGGTTTTTTTCCACCTAGGGGTAAAAAGTAAGTAAATCTGACACAAACTGTGGTGTAAGAGAAGGAGCTCCCATGTTTTTTAAGGAAAGGAAGCAAGCAGTAGCACATCAAAATCAACTTCCAAACGCAGTACTGGAACAGGTACTTGCTGCTTTGCTCCATCAGGGTGCAGCCCTTTGTCTACCTCCCACTGCAACATTATTTCTGATAAATTATTGAGATAGGAAAGATATTTTACCTTCCCAACCAGCTCAGGCGAATCATTAAGTGCATCAAACCTGCTCCTATTTTATCAAACCTGAAAACATTTTTTTAAAATGAGAGGCATGTCTGCTTTTAACACAGATTTTATCCTTTTTACAATCTTCCCAAAGCCCTCTTAGGACTTAGGAAGTTTTCTCCATTGTTCATGGGGCTTTGGGTTGGGTTTTTTGTTGTGGGTTTTTGGTTTGTGGTTTTATTTTTTAAAACAACGTTGAATTATTGAAAAATAGTAAAATATTTATTATCTGATCAATAATACATTGGATGCTCTGCTACTTATTTTTATTATTGACAGAAGCAACTTGGCCATCTGAGATGAGACAACACTACGATGAGGCAGATGTTGCTGTAATCAAGGCAATAGGGAATTGGATATGAGGTGGCCACAGGCTGGGCTACGGACATCCTTCCGTGTGGTGAATATTCAATGCCTCTGGAAAGAGGTGATTCATCTCCTGCAGAGGAAAGCATCCAACACTGGGTACGTACATCCTAGCATCAGACTACATGTTACAGCTACAACAGTCTCTTGTCGGGCTGTAAGTGGCTGTTGTGGAGTGACATGATGCACATCTTTCTGAGAGTGCTATCCTGAGATAGAGATGTGTTTGAGGATGTTGATCTCACAGGTGGTACAGTCAAGGGATGTGCCTTTTGCTGAACAAAACTGAGCTGGTATTTCCATGAATGCCTCTGTGTTGGTACACAGGTTTGTGCAGGGATACACGGTGGAGTATGTGATGTGTGTGTCTGTGTAGTGGATCCAGATTTAGAGCTGGTTTTAAACACAGATGAAAAGAGAGCAATTGGGAAAAAAAAGAAAACGAAAAAAGAGATAAGGCAAATTAAGGAAATTATTTGAAAATTTAAAACTCGGAGAGACCAACTAAGAGAAGAGAATATGCATCCCAGGATGATAAAGGAGCTACTGGATGGAGTCCTTACCTGCCTTGAGTTATTTCTGAGCAAGTGTAGGTACCTGTGGAGCACCAGAAGGAAGAAATGCAAATATTATCCTACTCATCAGAAAATCAGAGAAAGAATGACACAGTCAGTTACCACACACTGAATTCCTACATCTGCAACAAATATTAGGAGGCAAATATTTCTTTGTACAGGAAAAATAATAATCTTGCAGACAAATTCAATATCTTATTAAAATAGAATTACAGTTACTAGCTGAAGGGAATGTGGTAGGCGTAGTCTATTTGAATTTTAGAAAAACATCTGATGCAATTGCTCATAAAATTTTAATCTCAGAATAAATTAAAACTGTCTTTGATATAAACACAGCTACATGGATCCATAACTGGCTAAAGAGTCATAAAAGTAAGAATGGAGAGTGGCATTTCCATTGTACTGGAGGAAGTAGTCTTTCTTAATGCAACTCAGATAAGAATAATTTGCCTTATTTATTATCTCCCTAGCAATAGAGAATGGGAAGTGTAATGGCATGTCGCCAGCCTAAACAGGAAGGCAAATAATGGACACAAACCTTGGGAAAGAAGTAATATAGTGTTTTTCTGCCAATAGTGGACAATTACAGCAGGTAGATGAGGCACTTTAAATTCATGGCTTTGCTTACTCAGAGGTACCTTGAGCAGGCAGAGACTAGCATTGCAGTCAGCTCTCCTATTATAAACTGACAGGCACACAGGAAATTTAAATGCTTGTCTTTCATGAGCAGTAACATATGTGATATTCATGATATTAACATAGTTATTGGTGTTTTCCCTTATATTTACACAGCCTGCAAGAAGGAACCTGCTGAGACTCATTGGAGATCCTGGGGTACCAGTGCCCTGTTGTGGCTTGGGGCTGGACTGCTGATCAGCCACCTGCTTTTTGGGGAAAGCTAGACCAGATGGGACTAGAGCCACCAGTAACCTGCTTCATAAAGTAAATGTACAGACTAAGGTGTGAAAATGTATTGGTGAGTTATTTTATAATGTAGTACTGTGATTCTGGGAGTTGGGACTTGTTTTAAAACTCCTTGCTCTAACTAATCCACATGCACAAGAGAGGGATCCCTTGCTAGTTGGCCTGGGAAAATAAACAACCAAATCAAAACAAAAACTTCAGAATGTTCTGGGGTGAGGAAAATTTGAGCTGGAGAGTCCAGATGAGACAGAAGCAAGTATCAGCTCTGCATGGCAGAAATTTGCTTTGAAGACACTATTCATCTGAATTACCCAGTTTGCAAGGGTTCCCATCCCTTCCATCTTCACAGAGGAATTCAATAAATTTGAGAGTGAAGATGTGCAAAGAACTGATTTTTTTTTTCTGCCTGTTGCCCGACCTGAACAAGGAAATGTAAAATGAAATCATTTGACATCAACTTGAAGTGATTTATAACATTTACTTAGTGAAATTACAGTAAAAAGTCTTTCTCGTGAAATGAGACTTTAACTCTCCATTTCTAATTCTTTGTAAAGAAAATAGATGCCTTGTTGTTATATAAGTCAAAAATACTTTGTTCAAAGATGCCAAGAATAAATACCCTCGTTTGGATTTTTCTTTTCTCAAGGATTTATTTTTCCAAAAGAATTTCACAAACCCAAATGCATTAAGGAAATCTTTTCTTCAACTGCCATCTTCATCTTTCTGTTGGGAAGTGTTCAGAGGAAGGTTTTCCCCAGCTTCAGCTGATTCCAGAGCCTCCCAGGTACGTTGATGTATGTGGGTGATGTATGTGGGTGGGCGATGTTTTCTCAAAGCATTTCTTCTGTAAAGCCCACCAGTGCCAAAGAGGGGACAGGGTGGAAGGGGCAGGTGGTGGTGACCCCACTGCTCTCCATCTCTCTTAGAAGGAATGGCTTGCAGAGCTGCTGCTGTGTGATGGGAGCTAATCTGGCACCCGGCGCTTGCCTGTGCAGCTAATGCTTGCTGGTTTGGAGATTCACTCACAGGAAAGGCCTCCACGGTTGAGATGTTTCTGAGCCTGGCTGTAGCTGTGGAAGCCTACTTCAAATTCATAGAGACCTTCAGAGAGGTCCTATCTTTCCCACCCTGATCCTCTTCAGTATTTCATGCTGAGGCTCACACTGCATCTTGGACAAGAGCTGAGCTCATTAGCACCCACAGGGAGGAATCACAGAGTTGTAGGGGTTGGAAGGGACCTCGAGAGCTCCTGGGGTCCAACCCCCCTGCCAAAGCAGCTCCCCAGCTCATACTGCACAGGTCGGTGTCCAGATGGGTCTTGAATCTCTCCAGAGAAGGAGACTCCACACCCCCTGGGCAGCCTGTCCCAGGGCTCCCTCACCCTCACTGGGGAAAAGTTCTTCCCCATGTTGGTGTGGAACTTCCTATGCTCTGACTTGCAGCCATTGCCCCTTGTCCTGTCCCCACAGACCAAAGAAAAGGGGCTGGCTGATTCCCCCTGCACTCCCCCCCATCAGAGATGTGCTCTGACAAGGAGGTGAAGCAGTACAAGTGAGGAGAGCAGGGCTAAGGTGAGAAGCACATGGAAAGCAGGCCTCGGCTGCTGCGAGCAGGCCTCTGCGCTTCTGCGAACAAACCCGTATTTGGCGTGACACCGCAGCCACGTGCCTGGTGCTCCATCTTCCTGCACCATAAAGCACTGCTTGTCACATCTGGAGCTCCCTGCTCCAGCGGCCTTTACTGCATTCTTCATTTTGATGCCTTGTTCCAGGTTTTAAATAGCTGCGAGTCCCCTATTGCTCATTAGCAGGCACAGAGAAATGGCTTTTATAGACCCATGCATTAAACAAATAAAAGGCGTCAAGGAAACTTAAAAACACATCCAGCTGCTTGCAGATTTACTGCATGAACATTAAACTCTCATTAAATGTACTTTTATAAAGGCTGGCTTTATTTTTTGAATCTGAATACCTGTGACAGTTGGAAGTGGGGTTATCGAAATATACTGGCTAAATGAGGACATTTACCAGCGTAAGGTTTATTGGCTACATCTCAGTGACGATGCAGAGCACGCCGGGTGTTTTGTGGGCTGTCACACTGGAAGGCGCTCTTGGCCTCGTGAACACAGAGTTTATGAAGCAAATAAACATTTGCTTGCTGTTTGGCTTCCTTGCTTCCCCTCCCCCCCCTTTTTGTCTCCCAAGAAGGGACTCTAGGATGTCACTATTTTATCAAAAGGATGTCTCCACACGTCGTGAAATAACCTTGTCTCAGATCCCACAGTTTCAACTCTGAAGTGGGTGAAATAGTGATTTGACACCCAACCACACTCTGGGGCACAGCACTGGCACAGGGGTGCTCTTCTGCGGTGCAAGATGCAGGACCACCAGCAGCTTCATCCCACCAGTCCTGCACAGAAATCCCTGGAAACCAGAGGTTTCCTTACTGCAGTCAAGGTGGCCCATGGGGTTTGCAGAAGGGCTGGCTGTTACCTGCCTCAGTGCTGGCAGAGGTCTTTATGGACACACACTGCAAGGCACAGCAGTGACACCCGTGTCCACACCCCTCCGTTCCCTCTCACCACCGAGGTGCAAAGGCAGGACAGGGAATCTGCTCACTGCGGCACATTTACTTGTCAGATGCTGTATTGATATGGACAAATGTGAGCAAACGGAATTGGTTTATTCTATATTTGAATTTTTATCTGCTACTATAATCCATTTATTAGTGAATAATCCAGGCTATTAAACACTAAAAATCCTTTCTTTGACTTGGAAATTCACTGAGCCATGGAGTACAGGTGGATGGGAGAGGACATTGGGAAGCCCTGGGACACTCTGGTTGTCTTCTTCATCCCTCTGACTGGGAGAGATGTGGGGAGGGTGGGGACAGACCTGCACTCTGACCTGATGTGGCCATATGCGTTTTCTGATAGCAATATTTTTCCTAATACGATTCATACATATTCCATTTCTTGTTGCAGAAGTAGAAGGTGATTCGATAGCAGGAGAAAGGGTTTATGTCTTTGGGGCCCAATTTTCTGAATATTGCATGAAAATGTACATGCAATTCTTGGCAATAATCTTGCATTTTGTATGCAAATTGGGTCACTATGTGTGTAATTGCCCTTTCAATGCATAATTGCCCATGGGCAGGTTTTGCAGAAGATTGTATCAATTGCATGTGCAGATAAGTCCCACATTTCTATTCGCTTCAGGAAATGTGCACTAGAAGGAATTTAAAACCAGACACCCAAGAGGGACGAGGACTTCATAGCGGTCTGGAAACAATGAACATTTGGGCTGCAATCAGCAGGCAGGAATTTTTCAAGATTACAAACCTGAGCAACAGCAAAAATGTTTGTGATGCATGTTCAGGGCACCCTGTAGCAGGGAGAGCCTTCCATGACCTCAGATAGTGACTGCTGTGCGTGGACAGCATGGCTCATACTAACCCTCCTTTCTGCCCAGCAAAAGCCAAGCGATGTGCAGGAGATGAAGAAAAGCCAAATGCTCCTTCTTGTCTCCTCATTCTTTGTTAGTACTGAGCTGATGGAGTTTCCTCCAAGCCAAGTGGGTTTCTGAGAACTCGGTGTGTTGAGGATACGGGACATTGAAGCACCCTGCACTTTTGGCGACAGACCTGAATTTCAAATGACCCTGTGAAGCACCCTTTAGGAATGAACACCTCTAAGTCACTCTGCAGGGAGGATGGCATTTGGACATCCTGTTCCTCAGCTCTCATGGAAGTTTGTTTCTCTGCTCACAGCAGAGACCAGAACCTGCAGAGAATTAAGCCCATGCTTAACTTTAAGCACGTTTGTTTTCTGTTCCAATTAATACAAATGCTCATTACTTAAAAGCTTAGCTGAAATGGATCCAAAGCACCAGGATGACAAGGATGAGAGAGGCATTTTGACATTGCAATTAGATAAAGCCCACTCCAGTGCCTTTAAGGAATTTTCACAAAACTTTTATAAGTTTTTACCAAAACCTCAAGCCATTTTCCCTTCCACAACCATTCTATCTAACTTTCAAAGGCACTTTTACTGAGGATTTACTGATAGAAAGCTTCTTCTGAGTGCGTTTGATCACTCCATATTTCAGAAACAATGTAGGAATGGAAAAATCTCTCTCTTTAGGCTCCATTATCTTAGACTCCTATTGTCGGCATAGAGTTATAAAGAACCGATACTACCCTTAAAACACTGAATAGCTTAACTGCTCAAAACATAAAATGAAAGCACTAAACATATCAGTTCTGTGTAAAAAACATGCACCTTTTCCCTTGTAATAAACGAATAGATATATAACAGCAACCACAATAAAACAGGTAAATGCTTTGGCTCCTCTCCTCAGCGTGTCGGGCTGTAACTGCCTGCTGAATGAAAATACATCACTCCCCTTGATTTTAGCCTCCGTACTGGGAACAAGAGTCATCATCTATTCACAGGCCCCCCAGTGCCAGAGCGGGTCATTTCAAGGGGTAGCAGTGCAGGAAATATTGTCTCTGAAATTAGGGTCCCCTAAAGAAGTGAGTGTGCCCAGCAGAGCTGCTGGGGATCGCAACCCGCTCTCCAATTTTCTGTTGCAGTCATGATCATCATGTTGACGATTAAACTCTTCAGGGCAAACCGTGTCCGTTTGTGATAGAATTGATAAGATAAATGATTTTTCTAGACAAAGGAAATGCAAGATATCTCATCTATCTGGACTGAAGACATCATTTGATATAGTGCCACACGGGAAATTATCAGCTCAAGTGAAGGCGCTGAGAATTTATACAGGAACTGTAAAGTGGGTACAGCGCTGGCTAAAGGGGAGCCAATGACAGGGAACACCAAAAGGGGAATTATCACTCTGAAATGAGGTTACCAGTAAACATCCCCGAGGATCAGGAGTGGGACTGAACATATTTCATTTCTGTATTGACCTTGGGATGGAAGGTATGAGCGTGCCAATGACACTTAACAGCTCATGTGATGGTAGGAGAACCGTCAATGCAAACCAGGACGGGGCTATTAACTGAGGACTGACCTTGAACACTGAAGTAATAGAAAAGGGATAAAATACAATAATATATAATAATACAATGATATATAATGTACGGGCAAGTGCTTAAGGAGCAGTAGTGAGAGTGTTGGCTATTTGTTAGAAATGGCTGAGAATAAGAAAGACTTGAGTATACTTAGACATCGCAGGTTAACTATTAAGTGCCAATTATATGGTCTCAAGAAAAAACACCCAATAAATCAGGTATACCCAAGAAGGATTTCTAGTTAAGGCTGGAAGTCTAGGGAAGCACTAATTCAATTTTACAAAGGTTGGTCTGACTTCATCGGCATGGTGTGCACAGTTTTTTTCCCCCAAGTGTGAGAGTGAAGAATTCAAACAGTAAATGGCCCAGTAAAGGGATTGAGCACAGTCAGAAAAATGCAAGGTCTATTCATCTGCAAGGGGGAGAAAGCACTCAATTAAGTTAGGTAAAGCCTGGGAGTGGAAGGTATGGGGAGTCAAACACCCAGAGAAGAACATGACTACTGAAAAGAAATAACAATAATGGGCATGAAGACAAATGCTTTAAATAAGCCAGGAATTAATTTTGGCTTGAAATTAGTGGAGAGTCCATATAGCAAGAAGTGGGGGCAAGCCCCTTTAACAGCTATGTCAGGTGAAGCATGAGTGGTATATTCCAAAACTTATTTAATGGAGCTGCAAGGGGCCAGCAGGACTGGGATGTCAGGACCCGGGAACATCTTCCTATTTGATGTTTTGGGAAGGATGGGGCACTCTGAGTGTTGTGGGCTGGAATATGCTATGTACTGACAGTCCAGGGACATGTAAAGAAGTTTTTATCTATGGGGGCATTGGAAGAACAGGTGCAGCTTATAAAACAAACGCCTTTAGCAAGCAAGGGAATTCATGCCTGAAGAAAGTGATTTACTACTCAGCATTATCATTTTACACCTGGTTTTAGACTGGTAAGCCATCCAGCGAAGGAGGCAAAAGTCAGACCATGAGGTCTACCTGCCCAGTCGTGGCTGTGTGTGGCTGGGCAGCCCATGCACACCCCTGAGCTCGGCACTCCTTGGAGGAGTCAGAGGATACTTACAGAAAATACATGCTTTTGCCAAAAGTGGGCTCAGGCCATGAATGATTCATGAACAGAAAACAAGGCTACATTCATCAGATAATTGATATGTAAACCACTAGTTCCACCAGCTACAGAAATCAGCCCAGATCCCCACAGGTCAGAGCCATAATGAGCCGCTAGCAGTGGGAAGGATGCCCTTATATTTATGCCCTGCGATATTTTCCCATTAGCCCATCACCAGCCCCTTGGTCACTGGCGCAAGGGATGGCTATGCTGTTTATCAGAGTGGACCATCCTGCCTGCTGGCAGCTGATGCACAGACTTTCCTGGGGTTTGTTCCTCCCGGTGCAGCAGTGCTGGACCAGGCTGGGGGTGTCAGGCTTGTTGTGGGAGCTTAGATTTGAGCAGTGATGGCAGCGCTTGCTGCCAGCCAAAATCCTCCCGCACACCATAACTGGGATGGGGACCACGGGCTTGCTGGCTGAGCTGACATCCATTGTAGTTTACTGGCACAGAAAGAGGCTTTGAAGTCGTCCCAATCTGCAAACCTGCTCTGTGAGAGAGATCAAGGACAGTGGCACTCAGACACGCCACACATGTAATAGCAGAGTGTTTTCACAGAGGTTTAAGGCTGGGGCTTTAAGCCACGGCTCATCTGCTAGAGGGTGCTGTGGCTCTGCAGGTAGACATCTCTAATTGCTGTGCCCCATTCCTTGAGAGAAGTTTGGTCACAAAAACCTGTCATGAATTCCGCAAGACTGCAGTGGGTAATAAAGTGAGCATATGGAAACAGGATACAGGAGACCTCAGCTCTCTGTTGGGAGTTTACCACTGCCCTGACTAAAATGGCCTGTCTTATGGGGCTGCATTGTTCCACTGACACTAGTCAGCCTTCTCATCCTTCCTGAGGTCCCTTCGTTAGAGTCCTGGCTCTTTCTGTTCGCTTTCCACGTAATACAACATTTGCGCAGCAGCTGGTCGACCAGCAAACAAACAACAACATTCTATTTAAAAGCATATTTTTAATAACCTTCACTGGTATTGATCTGGAAGTTTAGTTGCAGAATAGTTCTGAACATCATCAAGAGCAGAAATATGTTTCACCCTGAAGTAAATGGCTTGAAACCTGTGAAATTTAACCAATTGTGCTCACCCACCCCCACTCACCTTATAAAAAGCAACTCAACCAGTTAACTTTTTTAAACCTCTTTCTTTCTAGGAAACTAGGCCAGGTGGACACTCTGCCCTACAAAGGGAGGTTGAGGGAGCTGGGCTTGTTTAGCCTGGAGAAGAGAAGGCTGTGGGGGGACCTCATTGCAGCCTGCCAGTCCCTGAAGGGAGCAGAGGAACAGCAGGGGAATCAGCTTGTTAAAAGGGCAGATAATGGCAGGACAAGGGGGAATGGTTTAAAGCTGAAGGAGGGAAGGGTTAGATTGGATATTAGGGGGAAGTTCTTTACAGAGAGAGTGGTGAGGGGCTGGAACAGGCTGCCCAGAGAGGGGGTGGATGTCCCGTCCCTGGGGGTGTTCAAGGCCAGGTTGGATGGGGCCCTGGGCAACCTTGTGTAGCTCCAGGCCTGAGGTTGGTGTCCCTGCCTGTGGCAGGGAGGTTGGAGCTTTATGGTCCTTGGGGTCCCTTCCAACCCTTGCCATTCTATAATTCTATGACAGTCAGTCCGACCCAGTACTGCTGATGTTATTTTTTTAATTAGAAATAGTCTGAGTTAATAGAAAACGGATCCTAACCTGGGGGTGGAACCGCTCCAAGGCTGTGACGCTGCAGAGCAGTGAGCCCAGAGAGGAACACATGGTCCCTCAGAGGATGGGCAGTGAGGGAGTCTGGCATCCCTTCTGCATTGCTTGACCCCCAGGAGGACATCGAAGGAGAGATAAAAAGACTTGTAGTATCAACGGGCCAGCCAGAACACCCTGTCGCTCGGATCTACTTGTAGATCATCCGTCTTGGATCCAGGAAGCCAGCCAAGAGCCTTTATGGGCATTAATAATGGGAATATGATCTAACGCTCTGCTTCCTCCTGACCTTGAGGAAAAGTGTACGAGATGACCCTGCTGCACAAGCTGAGCCATGTTGGTAAGCCAGAATTACTGCCCTCAGCACTTTGTCTAGATCATCCTACTAGAATTATCAAAACCAGTTTTGATTCACTTGCCTTCCTGCAGGAGCTCTGACCATCACCATCTTTCCTCTCTTTGTGCTTCGTTCGTGAACTGTTTCCTTCCTCCTCTGTTACAGCTAGCTGCTCCCTGCTCTATCCATCCCTCCTACCCATCCATTTATTTTTAAACTCACCACAACTTTTTTCTTCCTCACACCACTGCTTTGATTCCAGGCCTCCCCAGCAGCTTCTAAGTCATCCTACATCCAGTCAAAATTGCAGGTGGATTATAATGTTAAATGTATTCAGTTTTCTCCTCTGATTAGAGGGTGAGTAAAATTAGGAGGGGACCTTTTAGACAGAACCATCGCATGTTATTTCAGCTGTCCAGGTGTGGGCAGGTGTGCTGAACTTCTCCTTAGCAGATACATCAGACTGTCTCTTCTGGATAACTTCTGAGAGCACCATCACCCAGTTCTGATGAATTCCTTGATGTTTTGGAAGGGAATCTGTTTTGCTATCAGGAATTTCCTACAGCATTTACTTTCAGAGGCATTTCGTATCTGCCTGTATCTGCTACAGATTTTCAGTTTTCACATCCATATGTTAACATGGAAATTAAAAAAAAGGCATAAATGCCCTTTTTGATACCTAGCTGTAGAGTTTCAATCACCAACTCTTCCTTTTAAGGTGGTAGAGGCAACGGCTGTCTTCTAATTCACAGCATTATTTCCTTTCTGAAATCTTTGTGGCACAGGAGATTGTCACTGCCAACATATGCAAAGACGTTTGTTGACTGTCATCCCTACCTTCTAAAGCTGTATTTTTTTGAGTTTAAACTACTGCAGCTCTTGCTAAGCTTATTTTCAAAGTGAATAATATCAGTATTTTCCCCACAGCTCTACATAGCCTTCTGGTCCTCACTTCAATGTTGGCTAAGCTGTCATTTCCAAGAGTGATGCTGTCATTACAATGTTTGATTATTTTATTTTTTTTTTAGTATAGCTGTCATTGAAAGCACATTGTGTATTTCAGAAGGAAACTTGTTATTTATTCCTTGCAACGAAGCTGGCGGCAATGCCAAGCAGTAGGTGTGGGAGAACACATCTTTGACCTCAGTGTTGCTCTAGCACGAGGCAAACAAGCTGCTACTGCTCTCACCCTGGCCTTGGCACAGCACCTGACAGGGCACATCTTTGGCTGTGTTATATTACACCCCCAGATATCCCAGATGTCCCAATGGACACTGTGAAGTGCCTTTTGCAATCTTGAAGCTATACGGTGATGCTTCCCTGAGCCTGGAGACGGGTCTGTTTTGATCGTTGGGGTTGGTAGTTTTTATAATGAGCAATGCTGTTTTGATCTGTTCTCATGGGAAGCATATGTTCTTCTGGGTCAAGCCATGATACCTCTCCCACAGGGCTTACCAGAACCAACTCTTCTACTTTGCTGAGAAAGACACTGCAGAACACCTTCCCAGTTTACCAGACGTTGTTTCTTCCCTACTGTGGCCACAGACCCATTTTTCTGTGTCCCAATAGAGCTTTGCTGGCCCCAGGTTTTGCAGAGCAATCAGATGTTTTTCCCCATGTTTCCATCCCAGCAGATAGTTGCCATTTCAGTAACGTTGATGGACTCTGAAAACCACATTTGAGTGTTCTGCATAGTGTTTCTTTGTTGTTTTTCTTAATGTTGGAAGTTCATTTGACAAAGTCAATAGTTTCAAGTAGTTTCTGCCTGTTTGATGCTTTTAAAAAGTGGTTTGGCCACTTCACCTTTTGCTTTTTGCTATTAAAATATTTCTTTGCTAATCCCTAAGAGGGGCTCCAGCTGCTCTAACCTGACAGTAAGGACTTCAGCAAGCACATGAAGTGTTTTCCTGTCACTTCTTTAAGAAACCACTTTGGCTTTGTGATTCATCTCCTTGCTCTTGTCTTGACTCACATGGCATTTTCCAGCATTGTTCTTTGTTTCATGGAGAACTTTGCCAGCTGCTTTTATGAGGGTATTTTGGATGAGCTGATGTTGCTGTTCCAATTCTTTCACACACATTCTAGATGAACTCACCTACGCTGACTGTAGGTTTGCTTGTCTGTAAGCTGGCAGTGGTTGTTACTGGTTGATAGCATCCTGCAGGAAGATGTGTGACCTGTAACTCAAAGCCTTGTAGCACCTGATTTATTCTTCAGTTCAAATTGAAATTGATTCTGTGTTTGTCTTACAGCCTTTCACTTTTGATTGTGTCAATAGATTAGGATTTTATTTGTTTTAAAGTTTAATTCTAAACCTTTCCATGCAAATGATGATTCCTTCTAGCCTAATAAGGGAGATTATTAAACAGGAGGGGAATCAACTTTTTAAAAGGGCAGATAATGACAGGACAAGGGGGATGGATTAAAGCTAAAGCAAGGAAGGTTTAGATTGGATATGAGGGGGAAGTTCTTTGCAGAGAGAGTGGTGAGGGGCTGGAACAGGCTGCCCAGAGAGGGGGTGGGTGCCCCATCCCTGGGGGTGTTCAAGGCCAGGTTGGATGGGGCCCTGGGCAGCCTTGTGTAGCTCCAGGCCTGAGGTTGGTGGCCCTGCCTGTGGCAGAGGGTTGGAGCTCTGTGATCCTTGGGGTCCCATGCCATTCTATGATTCTATGATTCTAATTCCACCTGAACCAGCAGTCATTCTGCTGTGATGGTTGGGTAAATGTCACCAATCTTTCACCATTTTGATTTTCATAATCAAGGCTGCTCTTTGATTGCTTTCCCTCACAGGGGTTGATTTGCCCTAGCTGAGGTCTTCCATTATTTAGAGGAAATCATGCCTGGATTTTCATTAGAGTCTGGAGACAACTACAGAACTGACCCTTCCTCTCATCCCTGTAGCTCTTTGTAGGTGTGTGATGTTTCAATCAGCTACCTGGATACCAGCCCATAAGAAATTCTTGTGACAGAAATTCCTGGAAATTATTAGTTATGTAGCCACTGTACTAATACCTAAATCTTCCATGTAACCTAAAGATGTCAAACTCAATGGGAACTTGTTGGGAGGTATTGCTGCTCCCAGCAGGACCACTGCTAGGAGTTAAGTGCAGCTCTGGAGAAGCATACCATTTCTCTGTGGGTCCTAGGGCTCATCATAGATCCTATAGCTTATCCAGTGCAGCATCCTTGGCATTTGCCTGCATCCTGGGCTCAGAGGGTCGCAGCCTCTCCCTGGATATATCTCAAGCAAAGCTCTGAGCAAAGCAACCTATGTTCTCCATGGTGGTGTCTTCAACACTTGAGCAGTCCCATAGCCCTGCAACTGTGAAGCATAGTTTGGCTCCTCAGCTCTTACAAGAGTCTTAAGAACTGAATCCATGACCCGATGACATAAATCTCTGAAATCAAACACAACCTTGTTAGGACTTTACAAATTCTCAGGAAGACTTACTGCCTAAAAAACCACCCACTGGCATCCAGCCAGTGGCAAGTAGCCTGAATCAAGTCTCATTGCCTCAAATGAGAGGCACGCAGAGAAACTCCTGGTCATGTAGAGAAACTCTCACAAGCAGAAGTGCTAAAATACTTATAAAAAAGGGTGAAATCTAAAAGACACATCAGGATTGGTATTGAAACGTTCTCATTTCTGTTTTGTCATAAGGGTGAAGTTCAACACTCCACTGACAATGTTGGATTTCCTGAGTCCAGTAAGCATCTGCATGGGACAACCCATGCCACCCTCCTCCTTCAGATGGCTGGATGAAAGGCTGGACTGGACTGATGACCCTCAACGTTAGACGCTTTGAATTATTTTGGTGTGTGGTTGGGTAGGAGAGGAAACCCCATAACTGGCTGCCTCTGCTGTACCCATTTTGTTGGTAATTTTCTTTCCTGGTGTTTTGAACGTGTCCCCTTCCCCCGTCTCTAGCTGTGTGCTAAAGCATGACATGCCAGTTGAAGCTCTGTGTGCAGCATCTGCTCTCCTCCCCCTTGTATCACATGCGCGGACGCTATTTATAGCAGGAATGAATTTTTGTTCTTATGCATCATTCCATCCAGCAGAAAGCAAAACAGAAAATGCTCCCTAGAGTCAGATTTTCAATAGGGAAAGGAGGAACAACCTCCTTCTCCTTGCGGCGCTCTCAAATCCCACAACCTAGGTCCAGAACTGTATGTTGGCCACTCTGCAATGCTGAAGTATCTCTTGGAGGCCACCATACCAGAGTAATGAGCACATTTGAATTGAGCCAAGTGTATTTAGTTTTTAGAAGACTGGCATAAGTCATCTTTATTGAATATAATTTAGTTTTAACATATTGCTCTGTGCTTGAGTTATTATCTTCACTGTGCTTGGAGAAATAAATTACATTGAAGCCTTTATTTTTGACCTGTGACATCAATACACGCCATGGACAGATTCCAAAATCTTATCAGCTTTGGCATGGCTATTAAATTACAGTGGTGAACAAACCTCTTTAGAAATGAAAAATGCTTTTGGAGCTTTGACCTTTTACATTTCAATTCGTAAAGAGCCCAGTGCAAATGGGAAATGCTGATCAAAATCCAGTTACTTTAATCTTGCAGGGTGTCCTTTCTGCAGAAGGAAAGAACAACATGTATCTTCCCACTTTGTAGCCCTTCAGATTCCCAGTTTGCCTTGGAACAAGGAGACTTGGTGCTAGAAAGCAACACTTGAGAGTATGGAACATGGAAAATTAGCCAGAGTCATGGAAAAGAAACCTACTTCAAGGTAAGGGTATGAATTAAAACAGGATGTGGACATGGGGCTATTCTTCTGGCACACGGTCTGTCTTGACTGATGTGCAGAGAGGATGCATGAGGGTTCTGCTGTATTTTAACCTCCACTCCAGTTCTTCCCACAGGGCACACCAAGGTTGCTTCTGTTTGAAAGATGGGGAATTGAACCAAAATCGGTATTTTCTGTATTCTTAAGCCAGTTAGCAGTATGCCAAGATTTGGGTCGTTTTCTCACTTCTCCCACTGGGGCTTCTGTCTTCACAAAACCATTTTTCCTTCTCCAAAAATCCTGCATTATTCCTTGTGCAGCTCAGGGTGATGTGAAGCCTTTAAAGTCAGATGGGGAATCAGTCTGGGATCCAAGGACAGAGTTTAGAAACCACATTGCAGAGCTCTGTCTGTCAGCTAGGGTAGAGCAGATCTCTTTAGCAAAGCTAAACAGTTTAAAGAAAATATTTTTCATCATTACCCATGTATTTTACCTTCCTCAGCTCTTCCCAACAGTGTGAAGGAAATGGTCTAGCTCTTTGTACTCATGGAGACAGGACAAGGTGTGTTTCCCAGTCTCTGCAGGAAGCCAAAGACATCACATCTACGTGGCCTTTGCAGCACTTTTAGAGTGGGGCTGAGAATTAATTCCTCTCTCATCAGTTCTCCTTGCTAGCCTTGCTTTCAACATTGTTTAATAGCATTTCTTGTATTTCTGACAACTTTTGGAGAGAGACAATTTTTCTACTCCTGATGAGAAGAAAAAGCACAAGTTACACATAAATTAATGAATACAACTGGACAAAGACACATACAAATTTATTGTTCCTAATTAAGCTCTAATTAAACTGTAGCACCACAGAGATGCAGAAGAGTTTCTGGATTGTTTGTCATGTTTCAAGAGAGTAATTCCACCCCAGGACATCCATCAGCAATGCTCATTTGTATTCCACTTTAATCCCATATTGCCTTTTCATAGCCAGTAGAGAATCTTGACATTCAAAGGAAGGGACTAGCAAGTGGCTTTTGCTGAATCAGAAAAAAGCTGTGGACAGAACTGTCTGGGCACAGAAAGGTCCCTACAGTTGTGAACTCAGAGAGGATAATTGAGTATACTGACACACCAAATGGGACTTACCCTTCTAAATGGGTAATTATGGACCAATAAACGCACTAGGAGCAGGATAGCAATTAATTTATTTTTTAATTCTTACTACAGGTACAACATTGGATCTAAAATTATGGCCAGCAAGTAGTTAACAAGTATGCAAGCCTGGTCTGTTAGCCAGGCAGCTAAAATAAAGCACCGTGCTGCAGGAAAAGCCTAATGTATGTTAATTGAATGCCAATTGATTAAACATATTCATTGAGGTTTCACATCTAGGTCATAAGTAATCTATCTATTACATACTTGTTAAACCTCATTAAATAATTGCCTAGTGGTATTTAACATGCAATAAGTATCCCCTGAAATTCAACTAAAATGTATTCTTGCATCTACTTAGGAATTTGCTTAAGTGAATTGATTGAAGAACGTTAAAAAAAACCCCACATGTTAAACACTCTGTCTGAAGTTTTTAAATACAAGAGATCTGCTGCACGGCAGTGCAAGATACTCCAGAAAGACTGCTAAAAGACGTATAGTATCTGCACAATTATCCATGTAATACCCTGCAGAGGGATAGGATTAGTCACTGTGAGGCTGTGCTCAGGGTGGCGGAGCAGGGCAGGAGCAGAACTTGCAGCGCCTGGGGAGGGAGAGACCAACCCTGGGAAGACTTTCCCAAGGTAAAACAACCCAGCATTGCTAACTTGACTTTTGTTTCCATAGGTGAAAAAGCCGTGGTACAAACCACGGGTACAAGGGTGATTCATGCCACGTGTTGATTGGGAATTGTTAATAACGTCTTGCAGTTACAGGCTCTCCGGCAGAGCAGCTCGAGTCGGCTTACAAACATAAATTAAGGACTCGTGGGGTCTGTGGGAGGCAGCCACTTTATATCATACATTGCTCATCGAAAGCAAGAGTAAACTTAGGCACTGAGTTGAAATGATTTGCCTAGGCTGTCTCAGGAAAATCAATGGAGAACATCAGAGAGAAAATTCAGAAATATATACCTTTCACCTACAGCTGTGTCAGGTAGCTTGTAGCACGCACTTTAGCCTGAATTTGTAAACCATTTCAGTTCCTCTGGAGCAAACACTACAGCACAACTTGAAAACTTTCCACTCCTGTTACCCCTGCGCTCCCCTGAAGCCATAATTAATAATGAGCAGCAAACAAGCAAACCAAAGGAAGTTGATGGGCTACCGCTTAATTTTTGATGGATTCCTGAGACATCTGGTTGTGGCACAAATGACCAGTGTGTGCAATTTATGGTGCTGCTCAGTGCGTTGGACAAGGCTCCTGGCAGGAAGAGGCACCACTGTCATTCTTCACAGACTCTTCCCTCACTGAGCCCCGAGTCAAGGCAGAAGTGGTCCCTTCCCTCCTCGTGTCCTCTGGGCAGTTTCCACTCACAAGGGAGTCCTGGGAGCATCCGAGCTCGAGAGGAGAACCCCACCAGCACCTCTCCCATCTCATGTAGACCTGATTTTTCAATTCAACTGCTTCAGTGAACCCGTGAAGCAAGTCAGAGACCAACTCTTAAACAACCAGAGAGGTGGAAACATAATCATGACTAAGAACCCTAAATATATAGGGTTTTTTCTGAGAGAAATTTGGCACTTAATAGAGATGAGCTAGATATTTTACTAAAATCTGCTGGGGTTTTTTTGTTGGTGGGTTTGGGGTTTTTTGGGAGGGTTTTTTATTTATTTTGGGTTTGTTTTGGTTTGGGGTTTTTTTTAAGCTTGTCGGGAATTTCTAGCTAAAATTATAGCAAGAGGGTGAGAGCAAACACACGGGGGAGCACTTAGACAGTAATAGCCAGTTTCTGAGCGCTCAATACGCCAGCTAGTGCACCTGAAATTTCCATTTCAGAGGAAAATCTAGCTTTTCAAAACTCTGCTTTGCTCTGAATAGTTCACCGTTTCCCAGAAATAAAAACGTACAATCACGAGGAGTTTGCTGAGTGCCAGGACCGCAGGGTTACAGGCTCTGTCTCTCTGTGCTTGAGAGAGGAAGGGAAGTTGCAGAGTCTCCAGTACCCTTCAAAACAAACAAACAAACAAGCCAAATTTTAAAGCTTAACAACAGTTTTTCTTTTCCTGCCAGCTCTAGATTTGGAAATATATTACCACGAGTCTTCGCATCTATTTTAGGTTGCCTATTTGCTTAATTACAGATGTGCAGCTCAACAAACCCCCCTGTTTGGAAAAGCACCTCCTACAATATAGTTTTGGGATGGATGTGGGTATTTAGAGTGAAGCACTTGGCCCCTGTAATAAATTTCCTCTATTTGCAAACTTTTTGTCATGTTTACACAGCAAACACTTGTGAAACAGATTTAATGATTTAAATTTTGAGCACTCACAAAGAGAGGTGATTCGGGAACATCACTTAATACACAACCAAAACACAAAAACATCCATTAAATGGCATTATATAATTAAGTTTCCATTTGATGGTGTTTATGCTTCTATTTTTTTGAGCTAGAAACACGGTACATGCGCTCACTTCATAAAAGGAGTGTTGCAAGGCTATTAGCAAGCAATGATGACAACCATTTGAGTTTCTATAATTTTTACATTATTAAAGAATCCCTTCCTCACTCTCACATTAAAAACAAATCCAGAATTACCTTCCAGAGGTAAATACCACAACGCTCTCTTCCTTCTGCTGCCCCACATATAACTATTGCCTTCTTGCAGCCATCAGCTCTGCCACAAACCTCTTTTCTGGACCCAGGTGGAGCATCTCCTCCATCCTCACCAGCCTTGCCCACAACAAGGGCCTGGAGAGTGCCGTGTTTAATAAGACCCAAGAGAGAGAATGGGGAAGGAGAAGAAGTTTTCCTACACACCTGCACACACAGAGAGTAAGGAAATGGCACAGGAGCTAGCGCTCCTCTGTCACTTCGCTGGAACAAAGAAGTGATTCATAACCAAGGCTGAGGAAAAGTGTGGGTGAAGGGAGAGGAAGGCAGGTATTTTTATTACCTATTGAAGTGAGGAGTTAATTTTATCATTGAAATTAGTAATACCTTTGACTTATTTACATAACTGGTTATTTTTTAATGTTAATATGCTCAACAACACTCCATAAATGAGATAACAGTTTTAGAGCAAGCAGCCCCAGATACTATGTGCCCAAAACATTTAGCATCCCCTGGTTTACATGGGCAGTGAGTGCTGTGGTCCTTGGAGGTCTATGGGTAGGCTCTTGTGGTTCCCTGGATGCTCACAAGGCTGTGCTCCCAAATGTTTTTGAATGGCAAATAAAAATATGCATGCCCCTATCACAAATGTTTATTTACAGTCAGTAGGGTTAATGGAAAACTGGTGTTATGATGACTTAAGAATGGATCTTATGGAAAAAGTAGAAAGCAGTGGTAGCACTTGGGTGCATCATGTGGTTAGAGGAAAGATCTTTATGTTATAGGTGCTGTGAATGGGTTCAATGAACTTAACAAAGAAAGGAGAAGAGCAGCCCTGCTGAGAAGGACCTGGGTGTCATAGTGGATGAGAAACTGAACATGAGCCAGCAGTGGCTCTGGCAGCTTGCAAGGCCAATGGGATCCTGGGCTCCATCAGCAGAGGGGTGGCAGCAGGGACAGGGAGGGGATTGTTCCTCTCTGCTCTGCCCTCCTGAGGCCCCAGCTGGATCCTGTGTCCAGAGCTGGGGCCCCAATACAAGAAAGATGTGGGGCTGTTGGAGAGGGTTCAGAGGAGCCACAAAGATGATTAGAGGGCTGGAGCAGCTGCCCTACAAGGAGAGGCTGAGGGAGCTGGGCTGGTTCAGCCTGGAGAAGAGAAGGCTGTGGGGGGACCTCATTGCAACCTGCCAGTCCCTGAAGGGAGCTTATAAGCAGGTGGGGAATCAACTTTTTAAAAGGGAAGACAATGGCAGGACAAGGGGGATGGATTAAAGCTGAAGGAGGGAAGGGTTAGATTGGATATTAGGGGGAAGTTTTTTACAGAAAGAGTGGTGAGGGGCTGGAACAGGCTGCCCAGAGAGGGGGTGGGTGCCCCATCCCTGGAAGCGTTCAAGGCCAGGTTGGATGGGGCCCTGGACAACCTTGTGTAGCTCCAGACCTGAGGTTGGTGTCCCTGCCTGTGGCAGGGGGGTTGGAGCTTTATGATCCTTGGGGTCCCTTCCAGCCCTTGCCATTCTCTGATTCTATGATCTGCATTGTCCATGTACAGAAACTGAGCCAGCGCGTGCTACTTCGCTGAGGTTATACCCTACGTCACAGTCTGACACACCAGCTGGCTTAGGCAGAGTCAGGTACAAAGTAGGCTGAAGGAGGGTCAGGTACAAAAAATGAGTGGTTTTCTCATGCTAGGAAATATCTGGAAAGCAAGGAGAAATGATACATTAATCAAATAAATGAGCTAAAACAGGGTACTTACAAAAGGCTGCTTAATGCTATCTCATGGACAAAACTGTACTGCTCTGTAAAAAGACAACCCAAGCATTTCTCTCCAGTCTATTAGGATGTTTTCATGTTCCTGCACTGGAGCAGAGAAGGCAGCAGCTTTCAAAAATTTCCATCTGCAATGAGGTTTTAAATAGTCTCCCACAAACAGTTCTTGGGAGAGTAAGCAGCCACAAGGGCATCGGCTCTTGTGTGAAGGGAAGAGTAATAACCGTGTCGGGATAAGGCTAGTGGTGTGATGCTCCAGGACCAGCCCTACTGCTGAGCCAAAATAACAATTTAGATTGCCAAAAGCATCAATGAAATGGTAAATCATTTCAGGAGCTAGGTGGACTACATTTCAGGGATCAGCTCAGTTTAAGAAAGCATAAGGTAAAGCATAGCAAAAGGAAAAAGGAAACAATTTAAACTATTCATATGTGGAGTTGGTGTTAAATGAACTGTAGGTAGTCAGGAGAGCAACAAGGTGTCTTTGCCAACAAGACACCTATTCAATAAGAAACACTGGCCAGAAAAGCAAACAAAATGTTTGTTTGCATTAAGAAAAAGCTAGATGGAAGCACACAATTATTACATAGCCTTTATATGAAGTGACACCTTGGCATGGATACTTTGCTCAGCTTTTGCTCTCTGGTCTTATAGAAGGATGGAGAAGAAATAAAAAAGGTCTGGGGAAGGTGGTGAGAATGATTAAGGGAATAGAAAGCTGCAGAGTGTGGAGAGATTAGAAGATTAGAACTATATATCTTAGATGTTAGAGGAAAAAGGGGTGATGATAGAGAGATATAAAAAAAACCAGGAAAGTGTTTAAGGAAGGTACATCAAGAACTTCTATTTCATGAGCAGGAGGCATAGAAAATGAAATTTAAAAAGCAACTAGTTTAGACCTTTTATGTATACCTAGCAGTGGGATAGCAATGCTCAACAGATGACTGGCACCTGTATGTGTGGTGTCACATCAGGGGTACTAACTTAGGGGTAAAAAAATCATCATGGTCCTGAGCTGGGACCAACCACGAGTTCTTCAGGTCTGATTGATTGTAAGGCATCTCAGGTCATTAATGGGTATACTATCTCTGCTCCTGGAGCAGCAGATGGAATGGCTTTCAGAAAAAATCCCAACCATTTTCTGTATCTCTGTACTGAGACAGAGATCAGGGATTTTTCCCCCTTTATTTCTTTGAAATACTAATGAAGTAGAAACTTCTCTGTGTAACAGCAATAGGAATTACTTTCAGTGTGTGTTTCAGCAGATATCTCAGACATTGAAGACAGACACCAGACCTTTGCTAGAGACTTGCCATCGCTGGAAGACAATGAAGAACCGCTTTCTAAAACACATCTCAGCTTCAGCTGATGAGCGCTCCCAGTCCTGCCCAGAGCAAAACCAGACAGCCTGGTGTGCAGCAGCTTCAGGTAGTGCTGGGACAGGCGAGACGTGGTCACAGTGGGTACCACCACCCAGCTTTGAAGGCCAGGCTTCCCAGCCACCAGGTAAGAAATGGTGTTCTCAGCCTCATAAGTGAGGGTGTTGGGCAGCTTCCCTGGCTGGGATGCTGATAGGAGGCACTGCCATCAGCTTGGAGTTGAAATGTAAAACTGGTCCTACTCTTTGGCATTTATTAAATTATATTTCACTGCAGCAACAGCACTCTGGGCTGGGCATTTCCAGGGGATTGTTACGCTTCTCAGATGGTTAATCACTTGGCCTTTGGCCTCCTGCCTTATAACTCTGTTTGACATGTACTATAATTACTACTTGGAGAGTTTTATTACTTAATTATGCTATCAGCTATTGCAATTTAACATGCCATCAATCTCTCCCGACCAGCCCCCCATACACCCCCAAACAAATCTCCCCTTTCAATCACACTTCTCTGTAAATTTTTACCAAGCAGGGAACTGCAGGATTTGTGCTTTGATCAATAAGTTGTAACATTTTCTAATGTGACAAATTCTTGCCCGTTTTCTATGCCTCTCCCACTCCTCTACTTCTGAGCCCTTTGATTTCAGACTTTTGTAATATATATAGTCCCATTTACCAGGGCTGGCATAAAGCAGGCATACTGCCTCATCCTTTTTAATATCTCTCCTAAAAACAAATTAAGACTCCACCAGACAAGCTGTTGGCTCGTGCGAACATCTGCCCAGCACTTCGTGGGCTGCTTACAGAGCACACTGAGCCGCCCAACTGTGTCCTCCCACAGAGGGGTGGCCCAGCCCTTTCCAGCCAGTGCACGTTTGCTCACGTCATGAAACATTCCAGCACGCTTTAAAGACCAGCTTTACTGTCGTTGTGTCGCTTGGAGGAAGATGAAGGAAACATTGCTATGCCATTTGGGAGGGGTTGGTGTTGGTGATGAGCTCTCAGCCACCTGCTGTTTCATATCCCACGGTCCTTCCATTAGGAGGAGTGTGAGGCTGAGGTTCTGCAGTGGTTCCTGAAGGCAAAACACAATGAAAGATAATTTTTAACCAACTTGGCTCTCATCAACAGTCCCCAATGCAAGGGTGCACTGATTTATGACAACCTCCCAAAGCTGCCTACAGACTGTTTGACAGCCCAGACAGACTGAGATTCTTAATAGCGTGCAGTGCAGACCCATCCCCTTCCACCTCCAACATCTCCCCTGCACCAGAAACCAGAGCTCAACATAAATCTGCTGTGCCTGCGCTGTGGGAATTGTTCCCCAGCCTCCTGCAGCTTGTAACGGCTGTTGCAGGAGATAGAATTAGTACCTTGACGCTCAGTATTGATCTCTCTTTGATTTATATTCCCTTGATCTGATTTTCTTCTGGGCGTCATGAGTATAAATCAAAAGTAACACCCACGGGAGTCAGAAGTTACACTGGCTTTAAACTCGTGTAAGTGAGATTGAGGTTCCTGAACTCCTGGTGCAACGGGGGAACAGACTTTAGGAAGATCAGCTGCCTGACTCAGAGGAGCACAGAATAGCCAGGCATTGTCAGATGCGATCTTCAGCCACTCTTTTAGATCATTTCTTGGACTTGGATTTCAGGGGAATGGATTCCTGGGTTCTCTCTCCTGGACTTAACTCCCCTTGAAACATCCTGATCTGCAATTGCTTGTGATCCTCCATTTTAGGCTTCCACATAGGGGTTGAATTAATTTTTCCTTGTGGGGTGTGAGGAGGGAAGTTATTAGGGAAGAGAAAAAACACTTTTGCAGTGTGACTTCCAACCTATGACCATTTTGTGTTGAGTCATTTGGGTAAGAGCCCCAAAACTCTGTCATCAGTTTTCACTTCTGAGGGAGTCTAACAGCGGTGTCCTCCAGCTTCAGTGGCCTTTTGTAGCTGTATCCAAGGAACTCACCTGGCTTTGAGATTCTCCTTACAAAATTGGGTGCATCTTTCTAAGATCACTCTTTGGATGTTGTAAAATATCCATTAATTTGTCCTGCAATTCTCTCTTATGTGCTGGAGAGCTGCTGGGTGATGGAAGAGAGAGGAAGAGTAGTCGACAGGAACTATTTTTCTTCATCGTGTTGTATGCACTGAGGGTTGATAAAGGTCTGGGGAGATCAGGCTGCATTCGTACGGTGTGGAAGTCCACTCCAGGTAATAGAACCAGTGTGAAAAATTTATAAAGGAGAAAGCTTCCAGGGGGTCCCCAGGTGATGCTCTGCAACAGTCCGGAGGTACTGATGTGACTGATGGAAAAAGTAAGTGTATCTGAGCTAAGTCCATGGACTGTAAAAGGCTTTGTAGAGAAAATGGGCCCTCTTAATTAAGTTCTGTGGTTTTTTGCATTGCCAGGAGGGAGGACTGCTTGACTGTCAGGAGTAGACATACAGCCTGTCCTTCTTTATTGTCCTGCCTGCCCAGATGTTCTTCAGCACCTCGCTCTGGGCACTCTCTGACAGGGCACAGAGGGAGATATTAGTAAAAGCATTGCAAGAATTTTTAAGATGTTATTTGTTTTTCAAAGCAAACATTTTAAAAGCAGGTACCTGTGGTTGTAGAGCCAATTATTTGTATAGCATTAGTATTACCATAACTTGTTTAAATCTTTATCTTAAATATACATGGTCTGCATTTCACAGAACCACAGAGTTGTAGGGGTTGGAAGGGACCTCGAGAGATCATCGGGTCCAACCCCCTGCCAAAGCAGGCTAATCCCAGGCTCTTTAAATCCTTGACCTTAAATGAATGACTGCCATGCTTAGCTCTCAGGTAATGGAATAAGACTGCTAAGGATATAGATTTAGATGCCAATAATCTGAGGCTATACCAAACCCAGCTTGTTAGATGGTTTTGAAGTTTTCTCTAACTTTATAGGTTTCACACCAGTCTTTGAGAGAGCCCTGGTGTTGGGATTAAACCCCCCAGGGGAAGGCTCTCCATCCTCAAAGACCATCTTGGAGCAGGAGGAAGCAGGCTAGACAGGATGTGCAGGAGATTTTTGCAATATAATATGCTAAGTATCATTTCCTGGCCTTGGGGGAAGGCTAAGAGAATCAATACAGGCAAAGCAATGTCTATTCAATTTGTTTTCAACACATTGTCAGCTCTTTCTTGTATTCACTGTCTTCTGTTAATGACAAAGGGAAAAGGGACTGATGAGAGATTGGTTTAAGCCTTGCTGCACCTCATGTGAGCAACACATTGTGTGAGGCACAGGAAAGCAATGGGATCTTTCATTTCAACGATGCCTCATTTCTTAGGGTAAATAATAAGCACATTTGGTGAAATTCCAACGAGTGTCTCCCATTAGTTATAGTCTCTGCTGAGAAACCAATTACTCTAAAGTTTGAATGCTCTTTAAGATTGTGACACTTGCTAAATTGGGTTCAGAGAGCACTGGCTGGACAAAAAAAAGTGCATGTTTTTATTATTCTGTATCAGAGCATTCGTGTGTGCTCTAACAAAGAGGGGAGGACAGAAAAGCCATTTCTCTCCAAATACCAGCCTCCATTTCCAAAGTGACATCAGATGGAACAGAAAGAGATAGAGGGACAAGAAGATATTTGAGATGAGTTTTGCTCATTGCTGCAGGATACAGGATGGAAATATGAACGGCTTCCTTTGATTAATGTATGCCCAAGGTCATACATGCAACTGTAACAGTCAATAGCAATCAGATTAGTGTAATGTATTATTCAGTGTTTATGATGGTGAATTTGTATAGCGCCCGTGAGGCAGCTTTGATCCCCTTGAAATGTTTTTTGAATGCCATTTGGGATTGCCACAGAGCTGAGGCAGTGGTGCAGCATCCCTAGCTCCTGCTCTTCCTGTCAGCAATGTATAATTACCCGCTGCCATTGTTTCTGTGTGGACACATATTTGGGTTTAATTGTTCCACAATTGGTTACCAGACTGGGGATTTTTTTGCCCCTGAGTCTTATAATATGGAAAATAATAAAAAGTAGTACTTTTAATTGAAGACTCCAAGTGCTTTACAACTTCTGCTTCATTAGGCTTTGCTATAAATTGCTGATAGGTATGTCTGTATATGCAGTGTTTGGCCCGTCGATGAGCATGCAGTACCCTGTAGGATGCATTAGCACTCTGTGTAATAGGTAGATAATAATGCATAATTTAGGCTTTATTTAACTATCTTGCTCTATAGAGTTCCTATCCCCCTTTGTATTTTGAAAGGAATTTGCTAAATAACCCTACAAATAATTTCTGTGTGGGATTTTTTCCTCCATCCTTTGCAGAAGGAGTGAGGAACTAAGGGGCGTTTCTTCACATATAGGGTGAAATTTGGAAATCAACAGTAGTACAGGGTGCAGTGTGAACAGTGGAGATGTTTGAGACATCCCTCTCTACTCTCTTCATCCCTCTCTACTCTGCCTTCGTGAGGCCCCAGCTGGATCCTGTGTCCAGATCTGGGGCCCGCAAACAAGAAAGATGTGGGGCTGTTGGAGAGGGGTCAGAGGAACCACGGAGATGCTCAGAGGGCTGGAGCAGCTGCCCTACAAAGAGAGGCTGAGGGAGCTGGGCTGGTTCAGCCTGGAGAAGAGAAGGCTGTGGGGGGACCTCATTGCAGCCTGCCAGTCCCTGAAGGGAGCAGAGGAACAGAAGGGGAATCAACTTTTTAAAAGGGCAGATAATGGCAGGACAAGGGGGATGGATTAAAGATGAAGGAGGGAAGGGTTAGATTGGATATTAGGGGGAAGTTTTTTACAGAAAGAGCAGTGAGGGGCTGGAACAGGCTTCCCAGAGAAGTAGTGGATGCCCCATCCCTGGAGGTGTTCAAGGCCAGGTTGGATGGGGCCCTGGGCAACCTTGTGTAGCTCCAGGCCTGAGGTTGGTGTCCCTGCCTGTGGCAGGGGGGTTGGAGCTCTATGATCCTTGGGGTCCCTTCCAACCCATGCCATTCTATGATTCTATGATTCTATGAACCTTCTGCCTGGGTAACTTTGGAATTTTGAAAAAAATGTCTCATTAATGAGCAATTCACTGGGAAATGGGATGTAAGGCTGATTCTGCCTTTAGTTTGTTGAATACAGTCACATGCCTGAACTAAATCTGCCCCAGGGGGGGAGGGTGTGGGCAGTCAGGGCTTGTTTAGCCTATGATGTGGTGCAGTCCTGGGTACTAGAAGCTGGTGGTGATGGCTCCCCCTTTAGCTAAAACTGTTGTTGCTCCCAGACTGGACCAGACAGGGTGGGATGTGATCAGGAATGAGAAATCTTGAAAAATTCCAGTAGGAAGCTGGCATTCAGGTTAATGATGCACACTAGGTAAGTGGACCTGTATAAATCCCAGGAGAGAGGATATAGAAAGAAGAGTGGGTGTTGTTCCTTACAAAAAATTAATCTGCTGGGCTAGTTGTTTTATTAAATTTGAAAATGCAGCTACATCAAATCGTTAGGGTATTTGGTCACTTTGAACTCTAGTAAAGTCATTTTATACGGTGGCTCACAAACACTCCTTCCAAAACTAGATCCCTTTAATTGCCTTGGAGGTAAGCCATTTCACAGGGATTGAGAAGTATCTAGAAAGCTGTTAGTGCACAACAGGCATCAATGTGCAGTGCCTAGTTAGGGGAAGCTGTGCTTGGATTCCCTCAGGGACGATTATTACATCCAGTCTTGCTCAAAAGCGCTGTTAATGACCTGGAAAAGCAGGTAAAAAGCCCATTAATTAAATTCCCAGATGATACCCCAATTGGAAGGCATTGCAAACAACAATGGGAAAACCACCCTGGAAAAAACACTGATGGACCAAGAGAGAAAAGAAAGGCAAGATGCAATTAGAGGAACCCAATGGATGGACAGATTGGTAGGTGGTATTGATTGGTATTGGTAGGCGGGATACATGATACACACTCAGCAGGAAGAGGGTCAGACCAAAATAGCTGGCATTTGAGGGTATGTTTTGGTCAGTGCAGCATGGCTGCAAGGTAAGACTGTCATGCAGTTATGTCTGAATGAGCAGAGGCATGGCAAGGGAGAAAGGAGTGAATATTGTCCATAAAACAAGAGCTGGGAGCATGTAGAAAATTGCATTCGGTTCTGACCGTTTCAACACCAAAAAGAAGCAGCTAACAAATGAAAAGCAATTAAGGAATGACAGAGAGTTATATGATAAATAAAAGCTGTATTATGGCAGGGTTTTTTTTCCTGAGCTAAAATTTGAATAGGGGAGGGAGAAATACAGTGAGCATCAACAAGTATTTAAGATGTAGATAGATGCATTAACATGTAGATAGAAAAAGAGGCAGGGATTCCTAGTGGCAGCCAGAAAGTGCTCACTAGGGAGGATAGGAAAATATTGGCTGAACATCAGCATCAGTTTCCTATTATCAGAGCAATTAGTCCTGTTGAATGAGCTCTCAAGAAAAGTGCTGAGTGGTTTTAAACTGGTACAGACTGAGAACTGGGAGACAAATCATACGGCAGAAACAAGCCTTCCACCAGCATAGGGCTTCAAAAATCCTCCTTTTCCAGCAGTTTTGTTTATAGCTCTTAACAGTTAAGTCATCTTGACATTCAGTACTGTGACTGTTAGAAGGACTTTGCTGTTTACCACTTTTATTTTTACACACAGGAGGACAGCAGTGAATAAGGAAAAGCCTCCCAGAATGGATGAAAGACCTTCCCTCTTCATTCCTTCTGATACCTGTGAGCAGCAAAAGACTCCACAAACTTTCACCAAACTTTTTGATGCTCTGAGCTGGTGGGGATATTTCTGCAGCTCCATGGTTTTCCACTGTCCATCCACGTGGCCCAGGCACCCCCATGCTTGCCTAGGGAATGCTACAGGGCAGAGAGCAGGATGTATTTCAGCCAACTCCTGGTTAGCCTTTGGTTGAAATATCATAAAGGTGTTGCTTACTTGGTATGCAGGGCAAAAACTATGGCATAAGATATTCCTTTGTGAAAAGGAAGAAACTGGGCAAGCGTAGTCTTTTGGTTTCTCTAGGTCTCCTTTTTGTTCCCTCCCAAGAATTATGAAAAGACTGAACATTTAAAGCAAGCCCTGGGTCCTGTTTTTGCTGAAGGAGACATTAGGAGCTGAAAATAGGGACTTCAAACAGGACTATATTTGTGTGGAAAGAGTCAGCTACTGAACGCAACACCCATTTTCATGGCTGCAGGAGAGAAAAGAGTGCTTAGATACAAGGAATGACTTTCCCATAGTCTGGGACATAACAGAGACAGATAATAAGCCCCAGAAACTCATGCAAATTTGCTTCCTTTTTGATTTTGTGCTACTTTGAAGTTAGCCTGGCTCTGAGCAATGGGTTGGACCAAATGACCTCTAAAGGCTCTTCCAACCTGAATTATTCTGGTTTTGTTATTCTGCCCTTTCATTTTGCAGACACACGTAGAGTTGCCAGAGGAAGAGCAGGGCTGCTCCCAGACCTCTCTGATGCATGCAAGGATCAGACTGCCCAGCACAAATCCCCACCCAATGTCTGGATCAGGATGCTGGACCACAGGCTGGAGCCTTCATCTGCCTACAAGCAACAGGAACCGTGGGACTGCTTTATGAGAGTCCTCTCTGACAGCGCTGGGCAGCAGCCAGGGTCCATCACCAGCTTCTGGCCATCCTCTCCTTCCCCAGCAGGTTTCACCCCATCTGCCACCATGTGCCACGTCCTGTCACCAAGCAGTGCTCCTTGATCCCATCCCTGGTGAGCACACACAGCCCCAGGGGTGTATGCTGGTACTGGACTTCAGCTGAGCGTAAGTGGGCAGGCAGCAGGTATAAGTGCTCTGGCAATCATATTATTGCTTACACAAGGGTTGTACTGCACTGCAGGATAAAAAGGTTCTTTCATATCAAGTGCAGGAGCCAGACTCAATCCCCATTGTACCTTCTCACTCACTTTATTAAGTTTACTTCATTTCTGCTCTGTCTCTGTACCTCTGTGCCCTCTGCTGTGTGTACCAAATCTTATTGACATTTTAATATTAAATTATTATGACAAGAAGATATTCCACTTGCTAAGTAATTTGTTTTATTCCGAGGAAAATTGGAAGCTGCAGAAAAACCATTATGAAAGATTAAGACAATGGAGTGATACTGACTGATACAATATAAATTATTATTTTGTCAGCAGCACACCCAAATCCTCCACTAAAATTTTAAGCGATAAAGCCAACAAGTTAGAAAATTAAATTTGAAGAGGGGATGAAAAGAATATTATGCACACAGGAAAAAAAAAACAACAACCAAAACCATAACATCAGACATAGGCATTACAGAAAAACACATCCCAAAGAAATCTGCAGAAGCAAAAGGGGCAATCAGTGGATGAGTGCGTGGCCCCAGTTCTGCTTGTTTGCAGTGGGTTTGAGAACATTGTCATTGATTTTGGGACACAATTAATTGTGGCAAAAACAGATTAATTAGGATAAGGAATTTCTTCAGGTGTGTATGGAGAGGTGTTTTCCTCACTCTGTCACCTCACCTCCTCTCTCCTTTGCCTGAGGATCAGCCCTCATGGAGGAATACGCAGCTTACATCCCTTACCTCCCTCTCCTTCTCCAAAAGCTCTTGAGATGCCCCAGGAGTTAGCCTAAGCTTCTGCATCCTGCACTGGGACAATGAAACCTCAAATACTATAGAGGAGGTGGCTTGACAGCCAACATTTCATCGTTCAAAGGCAGTCCTGGGAGCGGAGCTTGTGCCTTTGTGTTCCGGTGGTCTCTCCTTAGCAAGGGGAGCAGCTGGTAGAGATAATGTCGGGCAGTAAGTAAAGCTCGTGTGTTTTATGGTAATGCCTTCCTGCTCCCAGGGTAAACCTGAGCTCATGGCTGTCTGAGAAATAAGGAGCTAGTGTACGTAGCTGTTAAAGAAAGGATTATTTCACATGCAGCTTGTAGTCCTGGAGGATCACTGCCAGTACTTGCAGTTGGGATTTCACTTAAAATGTGCTACCTTTTGTGTAAAGAACAATTAGCCAAAATATTGCTCCCATCTCACAATTAACCTCCAAAGTGGTAGAACTGTAATTTAAACTAAAGTAACTCACCCTTTGTCATCATAATATTTTTAAGAGTAAGGTTGCTGTTGGCTTTCAGGACAGAGGGGAGCATCAGCATCACTCCTGATTTGAAAGCGCTATTGTGTGCTTAACTTAGATACAGTTTCCTTTGTTCAAACAGCCTTGATAACACACAAGGGAAGCAGCTATTTTATACTGCAGGTTTAGAAAGGCTGTGCATTGCAGGTGTACTCAGGAATGAAATGTCAGGGGTTCTCCCATCTGCCAGTGGTCTGACCTGGGTAAAACTGGAAAGCGCCTCTGTCCAGCTCTGATCATGTGCAGAAGCTGAGGACTCATCTCTTCATGGTGCAACTTTGGTTAAAATGAGGTCAGATGCTGCAGGTTTCCATGAGATTCAACAGAGCAGACTGGGGAGAAGACAAACATTGATTACACAATGGCTTGTATTGAAAATCAGAGTAAGATGCAAAGCTCAGCACCCGGTGACCTGTCTCACACAGTCTTATGTTCTACACCTCCAGAGGAACCTGAGGATTACCTGTATGTACCTGCTTAAATAACACCCTAGGAAAAGCCTTCCCAGAAGACACAAGTTGAGGCATGCACATTTTTATGGACCTAATAGATCCTGGGGACCAAAATGTTCATACAGATACACTCTGGTCAAGGAAGGTGAGTTGATACAGGCACCATGACCTCATTCTTGACTCTACTGGGATTGATTTCTTCGATGATTACAACAGGTATGTGACTACAAGTCAGTGTGTAAGCAGCTTTGCCCTCTAGTAGCTGGATTTATTCACAATCTCACTCTAGATTAGAAACGAGCCCTCTACTAATACTAACTATCCACAAGGTTTGTTTGCTCAAAATGATGAAAACTTTCCTGCTGCAAATCTAAGCAAGATCAGGCTCTTCAGAATTTTTGGGCACCTGCAATGCCTCATCTCAGGGGTGAGTAATGGATTTATTTGGTAGCAAGGGAAGAGTAGCTACTGTTAAGAGAGTAATCAAGTCTTTAGCTAGGAAACACGAACTGGTGCCAAACTGGATTTCTGACCACTATTTTGTCCTTTAGGCAACTCTTTGCACCCTGTGGTGCAAGATTTTAACTTGGTTTATGTTGAGAGATGAGAAAGGAGGTGGCAGAGGAAGGGATCTGAACCACTTGAGCAATCACCATCACTAAGAGCAGTACTTGCTGCTTACCTTCTTCTGGAAGAGGAGAACTAGCCAACAGCTGGGTTTGGCTTGTTTCTACCTGTGCTGCTCAAGAGGACTGTTGCAGCAGTGGTAATGTGAAATTTCATAAGCCAGTTTTACATTTTGTCCTTTCTGTTGTCCCCTAGACAGCCTGGAGCAGTCACGTTCTCCCTTCCTTCACCGATACAGGCAGGAAGGAGAAAAGGGAAACTTGTGCTTTGGGGGGAAATACAAATGACAGCAGCTGTAAAGCATGGGGAAAAATCTGGTCTGTGGACACTTGTGTTTTCCTGTGTAAGTCTCAGACACTGAGCATACAAAGCACTTGGTGGTCACGTAAAAAAAAAAGGTAAAATATGTAAAAAGCAAAGATTCATTAACCAGTGGGAAAGATGATATATTTCTTGAAGGGCTTTCAAAATTTCCTATTTATAATGACATCCCAAACATTTTCCTGTATTAGACATGGAGTCCCCAAACCCCTAACAGATGGAATTAGATTGCAGTATCCTTTTAATCTTGGGTGATGACCTCAATTGCAAAAGTATTGCTTGTCATCTTGCCCTGGCACTGATCTTGCTCCTCTTAGCATTTCACACTTGAAGCTCAACAGTACTAAATACAAGTTGAATAGATAACAGGCAATTAAAAGTGTTAGTTCATTTTTTAAGATTCACACAAACACCATGGTTGCCCGTAGGAGACAGCTAGGGAGCTCAGGAATTCCTGTGCTGGTAAAGCATTGTTATCATACCCAAGCCTAACTTTTGTATGCCTATGATGATAAGGTTTTGAAGATGAAAGATTGGCCTGTAGAAATTACATTATAGAACAGCCATTAAATATTAATCCTTGGGTACCTGAGAGATTTTTGGATTAAAATTTATGATCTAGGAGCGGATCCGTGCTGCCTTCACATGAAAGCACCGATTGTCTTGGTAAATGCAACTACAGCCGAGCAGAGAAAACAACCCAGGTGAAGAGACAAAGCCCAGCAGCCTCCACATAAAACCAGAGGGATGTACAGTGGAGCTCCAGCGCGACTGACGGTGGTGGCATGGCCACAGGAGGGCAGCAAGGAAACATGGTCATCTCCTGCTTGGGTGTTGGGTACCACAGAGCTCCGCAGGCTCCCAAGTTCAAGGGCTGTGACCGCCTTGCACAGAGCCAGCAGGTTGGGAAGCAAGGGAGGGAATCAGGGGAGCTGGCTCTGCTCTTCGGATACTCCGAGGCCTTGGAAGAAACGGAGGCTGTATAATTAGTTTCTTGGCCAGGTTTGTAAAGTGGAAAAGAATAATCACTTGGGGTGAAGCTGTAATAAAAGGTGTGATGATGTTTTCAGTGGATGAGAGTAGAGAAAAAGCTGTCACTTTGGGCTGAAAGACTCAGGTAAACACCAAATTCCCCTTCATATTTTGAAATAGAATCAAAATGTATCACAGAATCACAGAGTTGTAGGGGTTGGAAGGGACCTCAAGATTCTGGAGATATCTGGAGATTAAAAGTTGCTTTGAGTATATGCTTAGAAAAAGCAAAAGCTAAACTTAATGACTACAGATGTCTATCTGAACCAGTCACTACAGGTTGGTTTACTCTGCTTTCTGTTCATTTTAATTATGGATTTTTTTTTTCCAAAGAAAAACCAAAACTCATGGAAAATTTCAGGGCATCCCAGGGAAGCAACAACCCCCATCTTGATGGTTTCTGTCCCAAACCTTTGCCTGGTTCAGCACCTGCCCCATGGCAGAGTTGTTCCCCATTCCCTCAGGGCCGCAGGTGCCCTCCTGCAGCAGACAGCCCTACGTGAACCCTACCTCCACGTTCCAGGAAAAGGATGTGCTGCTGCCACAGTGCTGCTAACTGGCACACCTATCTCCTGTCATAAGCCTCGAACAGACTCTTCCAGTCAACAATGTTAAGAGAAATGAAATAGAATTAAAGGGTTTCAAGAAATGATGTGCTTGGGCAGACGGCAATTAGGCACAAGGGCTGAGTGAGGAGCAGATGTTTAATAGGGCTCCATTGTAACTGAGATGATGTGCTATATTAATATTTTTTTTTTCATTTTCTATTGATTTCAAAAGCTTCAACCCAGCAAACGGGGAAAAAAATGCCCATTGCAGGCTGAACAATATACTAAGCCTTATCTTAATTGAACATTAGGGGATGTTCATGTGGCCAGCTCGGGGCTTTTGCTAGTTCAGCATTCAGGATGGTATCTTCCAATTACCGCGATTAGCCGCGTACTTAGGGGAAACGTTTTATTCTTTTACAGGGAGGCTGAGCACCTGGAGGTGTCACTGTGGATGAGCAAAGGTACGGACCTGCAATTTGTTAGCTACTCTGTTGTAAGTGCCCTTGTACCTACTTTTAACCTCCTGATAAATGCGATGTAGTTCGCCTCTTTTTTTTTTAACTGTTGAGTAAGACATCTGAAATTACTTCAGACAAAACTGTGGGATTAGAGCAAGTGTGCAGGCAGACTCTTAAGTTACTATGGAGAAGACAGCATGCTGTAAATTCCCATCCCCGCGTACACTGCGGTAACTTCTTTACACACATAACCCTTCCCACCCCTCACCTTCAATATTGCAGATTGGAAGCTGCCATGGTGACTGGACTACTGAGAGAACCAGCACATCCAAGAGTGCTTTTCTGTAGGCAATTGCTGGCTATTTGAGCACAGGAGTTTTGCTAGTTTATTGATTTACCCATTTCTTCCAGCCAGATTCATTACAATACCAGAAATCCAGTTTGTCACATTATAATTTTCCCTTTGGAAATGATTTGTGACTAGAGCACTACAAAAATATACACTGGCTGCAGTGTTATTGGAAAAAAATCTATTTTTAAAATACATATTTTTTTATCAGTCCTAAGGAGATGATTTTTTTGTTCATCCACTCCTTTTCCTGCTGGGTGGAAGTGCTCCAATACCGTTACACCTCACGTTATCCCCAGACTTGAAGAAAGCAAAACAGATATTTTCCTGGCAACTTCACTCCTTTTCTGTATTTTGGGGATGTTCCAGTGTATAGTAACTCTCCCCAGATTTGTTTTCAGCATACAGGCTTCTCCAGATGAAGTTTGGGGCCTGGCACGCAGCCTTTCTGCTGCCGGGTTATGTTGCAGGCAGCCTCGGAGGGTCTGCGTATCTCGTGGTTTCCTTCACAAAACACTGGAGATCGTGTGCTTCTCAGCTCTCTCCCAAAGACAGGCAGCAAGTGATAGATGATTGTCATTTTGCATAGCTGATTCCTATCCAAGAGCCGTAAGGGAATGCTCACAGGCAGCTGCAAAACCCACAGCTTTATAGAGAGATTTGCTGAGCGTGGGTGCCTGGGCAAGCTGAAGTTACATGCTTGGGATCTAGGTTGCATATGATAATGCTTCCATGATCTGGCCAGGAAGGAAATGAAAATGTAAGAAGCAAAATTATATACATATATATATATATATATATATATTTTTCATTTCCTTCCTGTCCAGATCATGGGATCATGCCCAGGCACATTTCATTTAAAAATGAAATTAAAATATAGGAAGCAAAATATAATGTATATAATATATAATAATATAATAATATATCTTAATATAGTATAATTATATAAAATATAACAATATATTATATATAACATATTATTATACAATATATTATATTTTATATTTTGCATACATTATATTTTGCACCCTATATTTTATTATTAGATAATATGATATTATATATATTGCATTCTACATTTTTCATTTTTTATATATTTAATGAAAAGAAAATATAGTCATATATAGAATATTGCTATATATTAATGTATAATAATATATATATAATCTATATAAATTTTTTTAAGATGCTTTTTTGACTTCTACAACAACCTGGGGAACCAGGAACTGGTGGTGTAGACTTTGGCTTGGAAAACCGATCACAGGGGAGGGAATACTTTACCTGTCAAACGTTCCAAGGAAAGTCGCCAAGCTGATGCTAATTACATAGCATTCACCTACCACAGGGCCAAAAGTGATTGAAAGAGTCTTTTCATCCTGTCGTGCAGTTTTAATTGGCTGTGCCTAGTTGAAATTTTGCTTTGGAAGTCTCTGCATACTCCCAGTATCTTGGAAACTGAACTACTTCAAGCAACAAGCCTAATAATATATCTTCCTTTTCCCAGACAGAACTTAGCTTAGCAAACAAAAATGATAAAATGCAAAAGTTCCACCAACCAAAACATGGAAGCTCTTTCAACACCAAGTTCTGTGTGTCTTTCTGTGCTTCTTCAAATTCCCTCTGTTCTCTCTCCAGACTTTAAAGCTTTAAACATTCAAGTTCCCTGTTTCCTCTTAATGTTCTGTATTTTAGCAATCAGGATTTCCAAGCAAATGTGTCCAACAATATGAATATATATATTAATTTCTTAAAAAATAAAATTAAAAGCAGACTTTTTAAGGAAAAGGAATGTAATCTGTCCTGTGTGACTGCACAGGCTGACACAGCCCATGCATATGGGAGTATAGGACAAATCTTGAGTTCCTTTACAATTTTTCCAGTTCGCTTCTTATTTTTGTTGTTTACAGTTGAAAACAAGAGGCAGGAGGGAGCAGGAAACTCCTACACTTAGAGTTAGTAAGGACCTGATCCTGTCAGAAATGTATCTGCTCTGTTTTCCCTTCCATTTGCAGCATTGCTGTATAAATCCCTTCTAGTTGTCTTCCATGTTTTCAGATCATTTCAGCTCTGCTGGAACTTTTCTGCTGCTCAGAATTCAATTAATTTGGAGTTTTCTTTAATTTCTCTTCACACCTGGCAGTGTGCAGTATTCAATAGTCTCTCAGGGTCCAAACCACTTGAAATGGACCATCTATAGGCAATCTCACACTTGCAACTGCTTCCATCTAAATAAGCATGAGTTTCTTCAGTGTCGCGCTCAAAACCCCTGTTCTGAGAACCCTTTCTTAGTCACACCCCTCAGTACTGTAGTGTTGCCTCTATTAATTTTCTTCCTCCTTTTTTATGTTGAGGGATTCTTTTTAAGGGTCCCCTGGAAGGGAACAAAAAGCCATAAGGTTCTTTTTTTTGGGGTGGTATCAGAGCAGGTACAAACTTGGTAGGCACAAGACTGGTGCCTCAACCTGTGGAGGTTCATGGAGCCAATGAGAACAGCTCAAGCTATAGTATGTAGTTAAGCTGTCATCAGCTGTACGTTGTGCTAAATTGTGTGTGATGCTTCCAGGAGGAGCTGGATGGAAGTTGTTTGCTATGATGGCGAGCAAAGTTGTACAGCTACATTGCATCAATCCGCTTCTGAGCTTCCTCAGTCCAGATGAGCTGCAGGTATGACTTCAGCAGCTTCCCTGGGGTTTTCCATCATTCCCAGGACAAGTCAGATAGCTGTAACAGAGAACAGGCGGTGAGAAGTGCTAGTCACACCCTGACTGCAATGGTAAAGGACTCCTGGCACAGCTCCCTTGTGCCTCCTCCCCTCTGCAGCTCCCAGAGAAGGAGGGCTTTGCTTTGCTCCCCGCAACCTCTCTGCAGAGCTATGTCGCTCTGCGAGAGCGAGTGGGGAGAACCGTGAATGTGTCTGTGCCAGTTGATCTAATTTGAGATCCTGGGATGAAACCCAACTCATTTACACTGTAATACCAATACCTGTGCACTGGGACCGAGAAGCATGTAGATACATCAGGGTAGGTGAATCCAGGTGGAGGCCAGGCAGGAGCAAAGGGACTTAGGGTTCCTTCCATTTCAGCTGCTGCCTTTGTGTGTTAATGAAGCTTCATCCTTGGCAATAGCTTCCTCCTCTGAATCCTCACAAAGCTCTGGTGCAGCGCAGTGTTTTATCCAGCAGAGCCGTAGAGCTAGACAGTCTCTTGCCTTGCTCTGCATGGGTTTAGGAGTAATAGAATGAGTCATCAGCTGGGAGCTTAAAATGACGATGTGTGCCACCGCTTTGGAAAAGCTAAAGAGATTAATATTAAAAAACCCAGATACAGTTCACTCACTGGTGTAATGAAGAGGTATTATACACACCAGGCACCTGTTGGTGAAGGTATACGTTTAACAATCTATTACCATTTGAATGCAGAGATATTAAATACACATTAGAAACGAAGCATGGGGGAACTCATACCCTTGTTTCTCCAGGACTGCACCATGAAAGGAAAGAAGCAGTGAGGAGAAATGTTATAAAAACAAAAAAAGAACTTAAAAGGGTACCCCTGCATTGTATTTTGGGTCTCCTTGCTGCTCTCCACATGAGGTATTTTTGTGTAAAGACACAAAGTCAAAGGCAAAATGCAGTATGCTGTTACAGGTCCACCATCTTATTTGCACAAGCAGGGACTGGTCCTGGTGAGTCTTAATGGAGATGCTCCCAGGTGAGTTTTAAAGCCTCATCTTTCCAGCACCCTTCCCTGTGTCACTGACGGTCATGGCTTGTGGGAACCAGCACTCAGAAGAAGGTGGCTCTGCAATAAATGCCTGCCAAACTCCAGGAAACAAATGCTTCACGCTCCATGTCATCTTACCACACACATACAAGCAAGTACTACCCTCGCATTTTTCTTCTCATCATTACTGATAAATAGAATATTCTTGCTTTTATCTAGTGCCTTTGTGAAGTGATTTACATGTTATTTGTGCAGGAGGAATGCCAATGAATGCGTTCCCTTTTCCTTTAGTTACCCAAGGATAAAGCCCCGTTTCTCAGCAGAGGTAGTACAAGGTCTTTAGATGGGGCAAGACAGAATATTTTTCTCTTTTTTACCTGAAATTTAGCAGTGCTGAGTTTTCTAACACAGAAACAAAATAGGTTTTGTAGTAGATCACTGATGTAAAGAAAAGGTACAACGTCAACAGGTGCCCTGCAAATCCCACGCAGTCCCAGTGCAACCTAATATATTGATGGGTAGCTACGTATTCTGCAGGTTTTATTAATGATCCTTTTATTACTGTTTCCATTGATGATGTGCCTGACTTGCTAGAAGGCGTTAAAAAATATGCTCTTGATGTCTTATATGTGTTTGTCCCATTTGATGTCCCTCTGAATGCCTTATGATCATGGGGTGGTCTTGGGGGCAAACTAGATCATTTGGCCATACCTCTTGATCCCTGTTTCTCTGTAAGTCAAACTGTGGTGCTGGGTGAAGTATAGTCTTGAGATCATAGCCACGTTCAAATTCTTCTTCACACTTCATATAGATGCATTTTCTTCTGTACCCCACCATTGTCCCGAGTTCTCTTTGTACAGCAGAGTTTAATCAGAATAACCCCAAGCTATCCTACAGAATTTGATTTGTTGTTTTATTTTCATTGAGAAATATGGGTGGATGAGGAGGAAGGATGTTGATTTTCCCTGCATTAAAGCCAGCAAAGAAAAGAAAGCAGCTGAAACCTAAGAAAATTGCACTACTAATCATATTTTTGTAAGCAGTCCTCTGTAGCATTACAGTCACAGAGTATATTTATAATTTGGTTTATATGAGCAACAGTTTAAGTTGAGGAAAATTGGTTCCCTTTTCAAAATGTCATGTTTCTCATTTCCTTGCAGAATCTTGGGCTGCTCTGAGCTCTTATCAGCCTTTAAGTCATTCAGAAACACACTCAATAATTAAAATGCCGTAAATCCTCATTAATCAATTTAAGGATTTTGAGTTGTTCTAAACCACATACAAATAAAGTGGGAAGCTTGCTGAAATATCAGATAATATGCATAAGTGCAAAGCAAAGGAAAGGTAAACTCACTGTGGAGGGGTTAGACTTGAGAAACACGAGTGTGATGGTTTAATGAAGCCCCACACAGCCGTTCACTGGTGTCACACCAGAGAAATCAGGGAGAGGATTGGAAGGGCAAGATAAAGGGCTGAGATAAAAGCAGTTTAATAAGGTAGGCTTAGATTAGGAACTGGGAAGAGGTTCTTCACTGTGAAGAACCACCACCCAGAATGGTGGTGGAGGCCCCATTGCTGGAGTTATTCAAGGTCAGGTTTGGTGGGGCTCTGGGCAACCTGATCTAGTTAAAGGTGTCCCTGCTTACTGCAGGGGGTTGGACTAAGTTGCCTTTAAAGGTCCTCTCCAACCTAACTCATTCTGTGATTCTGTAATAGGTAAGGTAAAAGGCACACACACAAGCAAAGCAAAGCAGGGATCCTGGGGCATCAGGAGGAGTGTGGCCAGCAGGTCACAGGAGGGGATCCTCCCCCTCTACTTTGCCCTAGTCAGGCCCCACCTGGAGTGTTGTGTCCAGTGCTGGGCTCCCTGGGATAAAAAGGACAGGGATCTCCTAGAGAGAGTCCAGAGAAGGGTTACGAAGATGATGAAGGGCCTGGAGCATCTCCCCTGTGAGGAAAGGCTGAGAGAGCTGGGGCTGTTCAGCCTGGAGAAGAGAAGACTAAGGGGGGACCTAATTAATGTCTATAATTATCTGAAGCAGGGGATGCAGGGGGAATCAAACAGCCCCTTTTCAGTGTCTGTGGGGACAGGACAAGGGGCAATGGCTGCAAGTTGGAGCACAGGAAGTTCCACACCAACATGGGGAAGAACTTTTCCCCAGTGAGGGTGCCAGAGCCCTGGGACAGGCTGCCCAGGGGGTGTGGAGTCTCCTTCTCTGGAGAGATTCCAGCCCCGTCTGGACACCGACCTGTGCAGTATGAGCTGGGGAGCTGCTTTGGCAGGGGGGTTGGACCCGATGATCTCTTGAGGTCCCTTCCAACCCCTATAATTCTATGATTCTATGGTTCTATGATTCATCCCCCACTTCCCCTGGCAGGCAGGAGTTCGACCATCCCCAGGACAGCAGGGCTGCCTCATATGTCACCATGACTTGGGAAGACAAACGCCATCACTCTGTATGTCTCCCCCTTCCTTCTTCTTCCCCCAGCTCTATATGCTGAGCGTGATGTCGTATGGTATGGGGTGTCCCTTTGGTCAGTGGGGTCAGCTGTCCTGGCTCTGTCCCCTCCCAACTCCTGCTTGTTGACGGGGTGGGTGAGGAACAGAAAAGGCCTTGGCTCTGTGTGAGCACTGCTCAGCCCGAACTAAAACATCCCTGTGTTATCAACTCTGCTTCCAGCACAAATCCAAGCACAGCCCCGTACCAGCTACTATGGAAAAAAATCAACTCTATCCCAGTCAAAACCAGCACACACAAAGTACATGGTTCTGGGCTCCTCAAAACAGGAAGGAGCTAACTTTCTTTCCAGGTATGGGTGCTCTGATGGCTTTTTTAATTTTTTGCTGTTTTAGCATTGGCTTCTGCTCCTGTGAGTATCCTGTAACACAGCCATTTCACTCTAGTAACAGATCAATCCTTCTGCTTGTTTCTAGACCCTGTGCCTGCTCCTCCATTACCTCTGCCAATGGAGTAACAGGATTGTCAGCAGCCCCCAACTACTGACGTTGTCCTTGTTGCTACACTCATATAAAGGAATTGTGTCAGATGTAGGTATCTACGGGCCTGGTATTGCTGCTTCAGCAGCAGTCCATTTACCTGGCTTGCATTTTCTTTGTGCTCTGTCCCTGAACACTCATTGTCCTGGGTTAAAGGCTTCAATTTTCAACTTTGTGGGGTTTGGTTTGCTTTGGATTTTTAAATTATTATTATTATTTTAATCTTCACTAGTTCTTTCTGGAGTATTTAATGCTCTCTATAGCACCCACAGTATCCAAGCACTCTCTTGGCTTCACAAAGTACCCTCTGGACCATATTATATCCATATGTCAATCAAGAGCTGTGTTTCATGGGGTGAGAGCTCTGAGATGCTTTTTTTGGGGTGGAAAGCAGTACAGTTCTGTCGCAGTTCACAGATGTTAAATAGATATTTTGGACATTTATCACCATGAGGGTTAGAAACAAGTCTCTGATTAACACAAGAATCTGCTTCTAAAGTCTTGCATAGTCTTGTGGCATTTGGTCTGGGGTTTGGACTTGTCCCATTAGTAATTATAAGAATGTGATAAAATCACAGCATATGAAAAGAAAATGGAGACAAAAATCTGTTGAGTCATGGGACAAAAACTCTGAGCTTCACAATGCCATCTTGGTCAGTTGTCTCTTCCTTAAACCTATTTTATGTAGCATGAAACTAGGTGGGTTTAGAGCATTATAGAAGTGCATGCTAAGGCTGTATCCAATTGTTGGTAATGGTATTTAGATTTATTCAACCTGAGTAGTTGCCTTCAGATCTCCATAAATGATAGAATAAGGAAAAATAAATTAAAATTAAACCAAAGAGAAATGAAATAGAAAACAACTGACCCCTGGGCTCCAAGAATATCTTTGCTTCCTGCAATCATAGTTGCAGAGGCAAATACAGTAACAGACCAGTTGCATAAGAAGCAGCAAATAAGGATGCCACCCTAGAGGGAACAAAACATTAATATTTCAGAAATGATATCTCCAGTCAAAAAAAATATATATATATTGGGCCTTTTTTGTTCAGACTTTTTATGTTTGGGCAGGTAGAGCCAAAGCCAATCATTAAACCTTATGAAAAGATTTAATCCTTTTTCTATAAATTTACCTTCAAAAAAATGTGGCAAGGGAAAAGCAGGTTGTTGAGGCTAAGGACTATTAATGCAACACTTCATGAAAGAGAGAAATGAAGTTTTCTTGGAAAGGCAGGGAGATCAGGATCCTTGTATGTTTCTATTAAAGTGCGATAAAGCCCCGTTCTCCCAGGTTACGGGACGTTGACAGACTCTCTGCATATAGATTTCCTTTTCCCTGCCAGCTCTAGGCTGGATGAAAGCCCAGTGGTGCATTCTGTTAAGGAGCTTATTCATACAATTAAGTTTAATTGTCAGCAGTTTTGATACTTCAAACTAAAATGAAACCTGGCTCCATTTCTGCAGCTTAGATTCACCTGTGGCCTTGGAGAATTCTGATGGTCTTAAATTTAGAGCCTTGCATTGCTACAATACCAGCCAGTTGCAAAGATAAATTCTGCCCAAACAGGTTATTTCCTTCTAGGTCTGGGTATCTGTGCAGCAGGCCTTGGATGGAGTCTATTTCTATATTTAAGCAATAGTTTCTCAAATGCTGGAGCACAGGGAGAGCATCCTCCCTGTTCATGTCAGCAGTGTGGTCCTTCCACAGCTCAGTGGGCTTCAGGGCAGATTTTTGAAAGAAAGATGTACACTCCATAGTTCATAGTTATATCAGCCTGAAGTAGGTCCAGTTTTGTTCAACATCTTTATCAATGACCTGGGAGAAAGGATTGAATGTTCCCTCTGTAAGTTTGCAGATGACACCAAGCTGGGAGGTAGTGTTGATCTGCCTGAGGGTAGGGAAGCTCTTCAGAGGGATCTGGACAGACTGGACAGACTGGAGTTTAACAAGGACAAGGGCAGAGTGCTGCACATGGGACATAACAACCCCCTGTAGCGCTACAGGCTTGGAGGAGACTGGCTAAAGAGCTGTCAGGCAGAGAAGGACCTGGAGGTGCTGGGTGACTGCAGGCTGAATATGAGCCAGCAGTGTGCCCAGGTGGCCAGGAAGGCCAATGGCATCCTTGCTTGTGTCAAAAATAGTGTAGTCAGTATGTCTAGGTAGGTGATTGTGCCCCTGTACTGGGCACTGGTGAGGCTGCACCTTGAGTGCTGGTTCCAGTTCCGGGCCCATCACCATCAGAAGGACATTGAGATCCTGGAGCGAGTGCAGAGAAGGACAACCAGGCTGGGGAAGGGTCTGGAGGGCAGATCCTCTGAGGAGCAGCTGAGGGAGCTGGGGGTGTTGAGCCTGGAGAAGAGGAGGCTGAGGGGAGACCTTATCACCACCTCCACTGACCTGATAGGAGGGTGCAGAGAGGTGGGCGATGGTCTCTTCAGCCAGGGGACAGGAGGTGGGACAAGGGGCAATGGGCTCAAGCTGTGCCAGGGCAGGTTTAGATATTAGAAAAAAAATTTTTTACTGAAAGAGTTGTGGGGCTGTGGCACAGGCTGCCCAGGGAAGGGGCTGAGTCACCAACCTTGGATGCGTTTAAAAGACAGGTAGATGAGGTGCTCAGGGATCTGGTTTAGCACAGGACAGGATTGGTTGGACTTTGTGATTCTGTGATAGGTGGCATTTTTCAACCATCACTGGACTCACACGCAGTGTGTTAGTGAGCTGATTGTTTCCCCCAGTGTTAGAACAGAAAATCTGAGGAATACTTTACTGTTGCTTCCTCTGACACTTAACCCTCATGCTCCCCAACTTGGGAATTCCTATGCTTCGTTTCTCTTTCATTCGAAACCAGGATCACAGTAAATCCAGGGCTGCAGTCCTCCAGTATCAGTTTCTTCTTTGGGAATCTTGGTGCACATTCTCAGCTGCCTGGAATGAGGGTTCCACATAGTTAATAGTAGCACTAGATTCCTCACTGTAATAGGTAGGTCTGTTACGCATCATCTAAGCTGTCCTCCAATAACAACATCAGCGTGGGGAGCAGGGAATCCATCATCTATCTTCGGTTATGTCTTAGGGGGAGGTTATAACCATGACTGGACACTTTGGATTGGAGGGTAATAGCTGAGTTAGATAGTCTGGATTTGAGGCTCACTCCTCAGTAGGTGAGTGCCTCACCCCTGGCTGGGGAGCCCATCAGCAAGAGGCACAGAGCTACGGCTCGAGATCTGCAAGTCTGGAATACTGTCAAAAAACCAGGAGCCTTTGGGTTGAATCAGTGCCCTAGGTCAAGATGATGGAGGATTTTAACCTGAATTTCATCATTTTTGGATCAGTCCTTTAGCACTTGATTTATAAGACCAGAAGCCTTGTACCCTACTTCCTCTACTGTTTTGCAAACAGAGTCAAAGTCCTTTTCTAGATCCACCACTCTACTTCCATTTATCCTTCACTTTTCAAGGTACCTCAAATCAAAACAATGTCTTTTGTTGAATTTAAACCACAGTTTCAGGTATTCATACATTTTCTTTTAAATCCTGTTCCCAGACGATCTTAATGGACTGTTCCTTTTCCTCCCAGACCTCTCATTATAGTCACCTTGCTCACACATTAGCGATCATTTATTTGTGCTATAATCAACATCAGCGTAAGTACTTTCAGGAACACTTTAGTGCACAGTCCAACTCACGTTTCTGTGACACGAGCAGTGATTTGCAGGAGCAGGATAGCCACAACTAATCACATTTTGGAAATCAGGGAAATTGTGACATTACTTAATCATGTGCTGCTGTAAACACTGAAACCTCTGTCCCTCTTTAGAAACAAATTATGAGAGAAAGACAATTTCATCTGAGCTTTACCTGTCCATTACAGTGCTGCTGGCTCATTAGGTAGAGTAATTAAACATCAAGCAGAAATAATTATTATAATTATAGGACATTTGAGATTTCATTTGGCTTCATGAAATATGAGTTACATAAACTAACTCCTTTTGTAAGGTCCACTCATAATAGCAATGAATGTCTAAACAGCGATGCTCTTTGCCCACTTATTTTTGCAGCATTATTGGGCCAACCTTACAGTAGCCATTAAGAACTCAACAATTACCAACTATTATGATACCAGGATATCCAAATGGCCTCTATGTAGTTAGAAAATAGGAAATTACCATAGTAATTGTATTCATTTGTTCTGTTCCTGCTTCCGGAGTGAATACCTGGGGTGGGAGGGGGTAAGGGGGTGGGAAACTGTAGGGGATTAGTTCAGAATTTCTCTACCATGCTGATTACTCCAGAGAACACTCAGCTCCTGATGACAACAGCCAATGCTTTTGTTTGTACTTTATTCTATATTTTGTGCATAGCTGGATTTTGGTGCTGTGATTCCTTTGTCATGGTGCCGAGCTAATGCACCATGGCATCCTCTCCTCCACCGCCCCAGGAGCAGTTTGTTCCTGGTCTCTATCTGAGCCATGCTCACAGAATCACAGAATCGAAGGGGTTGGAAGGGACTTTGAGAGATCATTGGGTCCAACCCCCGAATGAGAATCTTTGCTGGCACATCCAAGGCAATATAAAGTGATACAAAGTCAGACAGCAAAATGCAGCTCCGTGGAAATACTTCACAGTGGAATATTCTTTCCTAGTGAAGCTGTTAAAGAGAAGTAAGCCATTTCATACTGAAACGCAGGGTGGTTTCCCAAGGGACACTAATGAGCATGTTCTCCTGCAGCTAATCATAAGATTGCTTTGTCATGTGTATAGGAAAATATAGACGTTGCCAATAGAGCGCATTGAGTTTGGACACTCAGACTTATGCAAACTACTTACCTCTATATTTACCTTAGTAGACCAGCTGACAAATGTCCTGTATAAGGTAATCTCATTCACAGAGGCTCGCAGTGAGAAGGTGCTGGTCATGCAAGAGCAAAGCCCCATGTGTAGTAAGAAGTGGAAGAAATAAAGGGACTATCAAAAGTACTTTTATAATGCTATCTTATAATTGAATTTCTCCAAAAGAGGGAAGGTGTCAGACTAGTGGGGATCCAAGGCAATGTAAAAGATAAAAGTGAAACCAGAGAGATTGCATTTATGTAAAAAGCTTAAAATAGTTACTGTGGCTTAGCCAAACAAATGCTGTAGACCTAAATTCAGAGTGCTTGTGGATAGATATTGTTACTATTGACTTTAAACACCCCTCGATCAGTTTGTGTTTGGCAAATTCTTTACATGCAGGGTACAAGGAGAAGGATACAGGCTTGAAAATATGTCCAGAAAAATCTGCCAGCAACAGGGCAAAGCGACTTTATATTGCCTAATTTCTGCTAAAGGCGTTGCCAGCAAATGTCCCTAAACTCAGCAGGATTTGCTTCCTAATATCGCAGCAGTAAAGCAGGGCTCCAGGGCAATGGTAAAGGTTTCTCTCTATGAGCCACCACAAACTGGGCAGGGCTAGGCAGTGACAGCAGGCAAAACCCAGGCGGGAGGAGGCTATCTCAACTCTTTCTCCTGAATCATGGGTCTGGATACCTGGTATGCATTTTTAGTTTAACACAAGCCTTCCTATCTCTTTCCTCTCTGCCCTTTCATGATCACAGCTCAAATCAGCTCTGGCCACCCTACTGAGCTGCTCCAGCCATGATTTGCACCAGCTGCCCTTTCAAATGGAAATAAGTACAGACTGGCCTGTGAATACAGGCTTCTTGAAAGGTTTCCAGGATTACATTAAAGGAGGCGATTTGGGTGCAGAAGATCAAAAAGAAAGTCACAGTCAAAGTTTACCTAGGTTTCCAGGGAGCAAACCAATAAAGAAGTGTGAATAATACCCGATGAGAGGCTAAGACTTCTATTAATTCATTTGTTTGCTTGACTCCCAGAGAAGCTCCTGCTACATTATTCTGCAAAGGAGGCTCAGGTGGCTTTTTATTTGCTTATTTAAACACCTTTCTCACCTTATGCTGAGTCCTGGTGGGTTTGTGAATATGTCAGGCTAACGCTGCTACTGTTACTCCCTTGAATGTCTGAGTTTATTCAATTCTCTTTGGGATTATCAGGCAAGGAAGAAGATAACAAAGAGATCCATCGTCTACAGGTAGGAGAATAGACATGTTTAAAATGGGTCCAGCATCTCCACACAAGTATTAGCTCTGGCAAACAGTATCCCTCTTCCTCACATAATGAGAAAGGAATTAGAAAGCATCATTGAGAAACCAAATTCAAGCAATAAGCTGCTGTTAATGTACAAGTTCAGCAACCTTATTTTTTTAAAATGTTTTTCTCCTATTTGATTTTAAATGCACATAATTAATTATTGTGTTTAATCTGGGTTCTCCTGCTAGTCTGCAGCGTGCAGACAAACACTTAATGCTGTCAAAGCTCATGACAACATAAGACAAAAAATGTATGGGTTCTTGTACTATTTCAAGGCTTCTTTGGTATAGCCAGACTAGTAATTAAGATGTAATTAGAAATTAATATCTATAAGTAAGTTATTAGTATCACCATTGATTACACATAATCAAAATCAGTGTCTACATGAGGTATTGATTGCCACTTGCATTTTGTAAGTGTAATTGTAGCATGAATTGTCTGCGCATGGCTGGGCCTCTTATTGTTGTAAATATCCAGCTGAAGCAAGAGATTAAACTCTGTACAAGCTCTAAAATGTCTGAAATATGTGTGACACCCTTACTTTCATTTGCTGCTGTGAAGATTTTAACAGAGTATGAAGGAATGTTTTCATTTCCTGGTTTACCTTGTAGTCCTTGTCATATTTGTATGAGGATAACGATCTCTGGGCCCATGAGACAGATTTATAACCAAACCAAAAATGGGTCTGTAGGCTCTCAGGTCATATCTAGCATTGTCCCCCAAAGCCTAGCCTGGTATGGGAGCAGCTGGTTCTGTGAGACAGATTGGCAACTGCATGAGCACAATTTAACTTCTTGCCTGAATTCTCTAACTTGCCCATAGGATTTATCCAATACCTAATGCTGTAGGTTTTCTGTCCTAATAAATTTGAATGTGCTGCAAGTGCAAAATCACCACACCTGATTTTTGCTAATGGCATGTTATAGGACTTGTGACCAGTATAGGACATTTTCATAGGGATGTTACTTGAAAATCTGGTTAGATGTTTCTTCTGGGGTATTTAGGCTGTAAGAACAATAAGGACTTGATTGTGATGATTCATCTCTTAGGAGAAAATACTAAGAATTACTATACATGTGTGGATATATATAAATGCAGTAGGTGATTGTGATAGTTAATTAGAAAAGTTGCCTAATAAAACTTTTTTTAAAAACCCAACTTGTTATGTAAAATCTGCTTGGGCTTCTTCTGCTTTGCACACAATGTGGGGCCTTGCTGTACTTTCCCTTTGTAAATTCAAGGCAGAGCAGTGGGAAGAGGTGGAGCCTGGTGGTTTCAGAGGATCAGATGATAATCTAGAATTCCTGCAGTGTCAGTGCATTTTGACCCAAATCTCTGTAATTCCATGGCTGTGCTGCTCTCCTTCATCCGACCAGCGAGTTGTATTATGCTAATGGAAAATTAGGACCGAACATCATCAGTCAAGACAGCCACAATCACCCTTGGATGGTTTATTAGCCACACAAGAAAATAATTCTGGAACCATTTAGTTTCAGTATTGTTTTTCCAAACCCAAAGTGATGCATACTTGTGAGGCAAGGCGAGAAAATGTGCCGAGCTACTGTGGGTGCTGCCCGCTCTGCACATCAGAAATATTCTCCAGCTCCACTACTGCTCAATTCTGCTACTTAATTTTATTTAAACAAAATATAGGTCTTTTTTTTTTGCTTGATGAAGTTGCTGTTATCCATAGCTAGTATTTGAGATTCAACCAGTTAAGCTGGAATGGGATGGACGATTGCTCTTAACCTATTTAGGGTGTTGGGTCCTGTCAATCCAAGCTGGACTGAGCTCTACGTACAAAGAACAAATGTAGGTTGTCTGAGAAGGGTTTCCAAAGCTGTTTCTTCACCCTCATCAGCAAATTTAGAAAGAAATTTGAACTGAATGCGTTCTGCTCTGGGAGTTGCCATGGTTGCAATGCAGACGATCTAAATGTGGGAGATTATATAATCAGACAGAATGACTATTTATACAAAGAGTTTAATTTAAACAAAAAGGGAGAGAAAAGCAAATGTGCTGTACAATACATGACTTTGTCACTTTCCACTCCTGCACGGCAGAGCTGCTGTAGCACTGGTGGTGTTAAATCACAGCGCTCACACATCCGTTCCTCCCAAGGTGTTTGTAATGCACACTAAATCTAAAATAAAAATAAAAAAAGCATTAAGTAAAAAGTAACGGACCAGAGCCAGCCTGGCAAGAAGGAGGCTGGTTTATTATACCTGGATCAGCAGCAGTAGCTTCTTTATGGAAGATATACAAGCTTTCTTATCATTTTTGCTGTTGTTTTACAATCCTATAGTCCTTTAAAACTCCGTAGTGTAGATCTTCTCCTTTAGAAGGATCTTTCTATGTAATACTATCACAGGAGCTAATTAATCTCCCCTTAAAGCAATTAAATGTATGGGAGCAGATGCTCTAGGCCATCTGATGGTACCTAGACATGGTAATTTCATTCTTTCTACATAATCTCCCATACAACTCAAATGCCTTGTAGAGAGGAAAGTTCCTGTTGAAAGGCTTTTGTTGTGTTTTACACTGGGCTTTCAGGAGATGCCGTGCTGTGTTGGGCTAAATAAAGCTGGTTTATTCTAATTTTTTTGACAACCTGGTGGGAGGATTGCTCTGGGGCCTCACTGGGATGCCCAGGTTTTGCAGTGAAGACAGAAAGGCCAAAACAGCCTTTGGCAATTTCTTTGGCTTCCCTGTTAAGCCAGGCTTGTGAGCAACAAGTTTCCTTCTAAGCAAGACAATTCCCATCTGCTCCCCTTTCCATCACCACAAGCTGGGCTGGCCCAGCAAACTCAGCCAGCTCCTAAACTGCTCCCTCAAGGCTGGTTCACTGCCTTTCCCCCTCTTCAGTGGGGCTACCTGCAGCATCAGTCAGAGCCTGGCCATAGTGGGAATTCTCCCCTATGGATTTCCCTTCAAAGAGGCAATGGGGGTCTATACAAATGATAGAGCTTGGGAGGGATTTTCCCACAAGATGCTGTTACCTGACTGTGTAATGAGGAGCAATAATAGTAATAGACACTAATGACAGGAAATGTGGACAAATAGATGTGGCCCAAATGTAATGAGGGTTGTTTTCCTGCAGCTTGGTCTCACCTTTGGTGGTTGCAAAGCAAATGGGCATGAACGGGTTGTTTTCATGCTGTGTATGACTGTGTTCCTGTGAGGAACCCTTAATGCCCACTGACTGGAAGGTGGAAGGAGTGTGTACTTAATTATCTTTTTGGAGTTGGAGGGGGGGGACTTGCTGCCCAGTGACAGCAAATGCTGGGGCAACCAAACTAAGCTGATGCTACATTCTGACATCAATCAAGCCAGCCATTAGCTTGAACAGTGGGTGTTTCTCCTCCCTGCCTTTCACTTCCTGTGATGATAAACTTTCCATGGAGGTATGGTTCTGCTCAAGTGACAAAGAGAAATGGGCTGTGTAACTGCAGGGAGCAAGGACAGAAGAAAATCTCTATTGCAGACACAAAAATGATATTAAAAATGTTAAGGTTGCACAAGAAAATCCAGTTAGAGGAGTGATATACACAGCAGAATCCCTCTATCTATGGAGGAAAGTGTATGCCTCGTTTCATCTTTTACTGATTTTTCCAGGGTGTTTTATTGCCTTGTAGCATAGTGTGAATACATCAGAACTGTGGTTTGAGGACAAACGAGCTCTCTTTCTTTTCAGAGGAGCTTGGCCCAAGAGCTCATGGCTGACATCAAAAGCCAGCAATGGGGTTACTATAATTTTTGGTAATGAGAACGTGAGCCAGTGCTGACCTCGGATTTGGAAGGAAAGGTTCCTGCTCCCCATGGCTGCAGGGATGTTCAGAGCTGCTGTCATTGCAGGGGTGTCTGGGGAGGTGCTTCTGAGGGGAAATCTCAGTCCTGCAAGGAAAAGGAAATCAGTATCAGGCAGTTTTCCCTCATGACTTGGGTTCTTCTGAGTGTTAGATCCTGTCTCACCACTGAGAGAGATCTTGGATGGTTGCAGGCTGTAGAACACAGTGTCTTCAGTGCAGGACACCCTGCTTTTTCCTCATCACTTCAAATCCTGCAATGTGAGTCTCCTGCCAAGGTAGAGCTCACCTCCTCTGTCCTTTGGAGTTAAAAAACATGAAACTTGCAAATGTCGGCTCTGTTCTGGGAAGTCCATTTTCATTTCAAGGGACTACAGAGAGAAAGATTATAATTCAAGCAGGGAAGGCAGGTTCTGTTCTGGTTTTCTAAACTAAAAGCACTGTGAGAGGCCTTGCAGCAGCCCAGAGCAAGTTCCTGCTGCTCTGCTATAAATCTCAGAACAGGGATGATGCAGCCTCAGCTCTGGTTTTGCACAGGCTGTTGTCACTAGAACAGAAGAGGTTTTTTTTAAAGGTGATTAATGTTGCTCTCCTACGCCCCAAGCAGCCACACGCTCACTGTCTGCAAGGCTGGTTTCAGAGGAAGGGATATATGAGAAATGGCAAAGGGTCTCCTGAGAGAGCAGAGTGTGAGCATCTTTCTGGTGGTGGGAGAGGTTGAGCAGCCATGCCACAGCCTTACAGAGAGCTGGAGGTGTGCAGCCTGTGAGTTAAGTATCTGGTGGTTTCATCTCCTGCTGAGACTATTAGGAAAGAGCTTTAAATGCTGCTGCTGCAGACGTGCTGCTTTGTCTAGCCTGCCATGTCCTCCTCGGTGAAGATACTGATCGGTCAGAATCAATGCAAGGAGGGATCCTTAAATGAGGTTACGGGATGTGGGAAGCAGTTCCCACACATTTGTGGTCTGCCAGACCCTGTTGGGCTTCCTTAACTGTCAGTCTGGACGCAGTTGAAGATGATGATCCTATCTGCATGTGCTTTCTAATCAAGGTCTAAATGGAGCTAGTTTTCCATTATTGTGTCTGCTACATGTGCTGAGGCACATCTCAGACAGCGCCTGCTTCCTGTTTTACATAGGAGGGTGAGTCTGGCACTGCTCCTGTGTTCTTCCAACCTTCCATTAGCAACAGCCAAGCATCTAGAAAGATGAAAATCAAAAGAAGGGCAAGACAGCTTTGAAAAGTCAGAGGGGCTTATTAAATCCCTCCTGCTTCCTGTTGAGTTTCCCATGTGCTAACCATTGTTCAATAGTAGGATGGCCATTTAGAGCATTAGAGGTCTGTGGTGTAGACATGTTGCTGGAGTGAGTGACTCGTTGGAGGAGTGGATGCTTTTATGATGTGATTTACGTGGCTGCTGTGCTAACACAAGTGAGAAACACACCCTCAAAATATTTATTTCTTTGCTTTGCCTTCAAAGCCAGTCCAGTGTGACTTGTTGAAATGGAGATATCTACTTTTGGGCAAAGAGTCCTACCCTGATGGGTCTACTGCCCTACTAAGATGAGTTTTCTATATGAATGTAAAAAAAATTGTATGGTGAGATCATGAATTCAGTTATTTGAAGGTGTGTTGTTGTGGTTTCTTTATTGAGACCTAAGGCAGTATGCTTTGCATTGATTCAATTTCAAACTTTCCTTTTCATCAGGAATCTTCCCTACAAGCTCTCATGTTTACTTTTCCATCCCCCAAATCCTGTTCACTTATACCTGTTTCCTTAGTGGAGCTTCTGTGATGACATGGGATTGTACTTGGGTCTTAAGAGGTCCTTTTTCATCTGGTCTTTTATCTTTCTAAAGCTTTGTGTTATCTGGGAAGTACTTCAAACTGAAGTCTCCTTGTCCTCTCATGTCTTCTAAATAAAGAGTATGAAATAAGCTTAGTCCAAATCTCTGGAGGAATATTTTTCTGATTGACAAGTCCTTGTAAATATGTCCTGGGACCTGTCCGTTCTGCCTAATAAATCATCATTAACTCTCACCAGATAAAGAGAGATTCTCCTCATCTGACAAGGTATCAATTCAGTTGCCTTATTGTATATAAGGTTTTAGGTCTCTCCACCAACAGGCTCCAAGAGAGGCTTTTTGTCAAGTGGAAAAATGGAATTTGGGCAGCAGGACTCAGCTGCCAGGTTTGCCAGTGATGGACGAGGCAGATGGGAATGCAGCTCATTCCTCCTCTGCTTTATTGATCCTATGGCTCTGGCCAGTGTAGCGAAGTTTCTGTATCAGTAAAACCAAACTGAAATGTGGAACGGGGGGACATGATGTCTTAAAGCCAATGTCAAAGCCAGAACACTCTTGGGGACAGCTTTAGGGAGGTCAGTGGCAATGACGCCTCTAACGTGGGTCAGTGCTCAACCTCAGGGCAGTAAATTACAGTGAGGAACCAACTCACTGCATGGCAATACTAAGTGGAGAATAGTTTTCCATTTTCTTAGTCGTGTTCTTATTTAGGCACATCATCAAAGAGCTCAACATCTTCAATTCTTTTTGGCCAGAACCATCCCACACTGGACTTGAGATGTTTGCTCTGATTGCTGGGATGTGCTTCACGTTATCTGCCCTTCTGTTCCACACTTCCTACACTTCTATTGTCCAAGTTTTTAAAAAAAACAAAACAAAACCCTGACAAACAAATCCAAACCTCCCACCACATTGTCCTCCCCTGCCTAGGCTATAGTTCTGAAGGCTTTCTTACATGCTAATAAATTAAAAGTAATCCCAAAAGTCTGCTGATAGAATAAAGCATCTTTTAAAATTATAAAAAACATGATAGTAATATAGTGCATGAATTCTTGCTAACATTAAATACAATCCAGATTGTTCACTAACTACTTAATTTTCTTTAGTTGTCTTCCTCATCCTTAAGCTTTTTGAAAATAGAGATAAAAAACCCCTGCTATGTATAACTGTAAGTTATGCCCTTTTGCATTTTGTCCCATAAACTACAAGATTTTTTTTTTTAAAAAAAAGGATTTAAGGATTTTTTTACTTAATCCTTTCCCTGCAAGAGCTGAGCTTTTAAGAAATGCACCAGACTGAAGTCTTTTAATGCACTCACAGAGATGGCAATACTGAAATCACTGCAGTATTTTAGTCATTGTGTTTAAGTATCAGGATCCTGCTTAGAAAAATACATGAGATGATATCCAGAATAGTTTATTGCCTATTTGTTAGCTTTGTTGCTATGGCAGAGAGCTCAACATGAGGGAATATGTGGGGAGCCAAAAGCCACCTTGTATTTGAAGCTGGGCTGCAGTCTTTGAGGAGAGCAACAGAATTTGTTGTTGCCCAACAAAGAAGACATATAAGACTGACTAGGTGTGGCCTTTGGGGGGTCCAGGAGTTTTCTGAGAGGCTCCTGTCCCACCAGGAGGTTGGTGCTTCCAGTTCCATGGTGACAGAAATGGTAGCAGAGGAAGTCAGATATGCTGAACTGGTCTTGAATCAAATAGACATGGAATGGTCTTGAATCAAATAGACTTGGGCATCTTTGCCAGGTTGCAGTAAATTCTGAAGTAGGAGGAAGTTTGGGCAGGAAGCAAAACACTAAAGAAATGGGTAGCGGGTGGCCACTAGCCAGCAGAAGACAAGATGAAGAATGGGAAACTCAGGTGGTCAAGGCTGCATTATATACATGATTTGGGTGCCCAGGTAAAGGTGTCATCTACTGTGATGTAAAAATAATTAGTTTTGTTTTGTTCACATGGATAAAGTTTTTGTGATGGAGCACAAACAAGACTAAAATTGCTAGACAAGTATTTCCTTCCAGAATGTGCAAATATTTTAAGTCATCATCTTCCAGCTGTACTTAAAACTCCCTGAATGCTAGCCTCATTCCTCAGGTAAGCTGTGTGTTTGAAGTCTGTTCTCCTTTACAGCCTTGTCTCTATAAATAAATGAAGATTATTTCTATTGTATGGTCCAATTCTTCAAGCTTTTGACAGGGCTTTTAAAGGAAGCTTCTTGAAATCTATGTTAACATGGAAAATAAAACTAAAACACCTATATCCCTCAAGACTTACCTCAGTACTTAGACTATGAGAGCATAGCGATGCAGCCAGGATGTAAACATCACATTCAGGGAGTAGAGCTGCTGCTTGCACTGCTTCTGGGGCTTGAAGGAAAAACACTGGTTGGATCACAGAGAAAAACAACACAGAAACATGTAGCAGATGGCCACCAACCAGCAGAAGACAAGATGATTCCATAATTCTGTGAAGAAAGGAAACGTCAGCAACTCATGTAGCTGAGGTTGTGTTATAAACACAGTCTGGGTGCCAAGATACAGGTATCATCTACTGGAAAGCAAAAGTAAGTAGTTAACATCAGTAAAGCATCAGTGTCAAGACTCATCAAACAAAGAGTGGAGTCTTCCAAATGAAAGATGTGGAGCTGTTGGAGAGGGTTCAGAGGAGCCACAAAGATGCTCAGAGGGCTGGAGCAGCTGCCCTACAAAGAGAGACTGAGGGAGCTGGGCTGGTTCAGCCTGGAGAAGAGAAGGCTGTGGGGGGACCTCATTGCAGCCTTCCAGTACCTGAAGGGAGCAGAGAAACAGGAGGGGAATCAGCTTTTTAAAAGGACAGACAATGGCAAGTCAAGGGGGATGGATTAAAACTAAAGGAGGGAAGGGTTAGATTGGATATTAGGGGGAAGTTTTTTACAGAGAGATTGGTGAGGGGCTGGAACAGGCTGCCCAGAGAGGTGGTGGGTGCCCCGTGTCTGGGGGTGTTCAAGGCCAGGTTGGATGGGGCCCTGGGCAACCTTGTGTAGCTCCAGACCTGAGGTTGGTGTCCCTGCCTGTGGCAGGGGTGTTGGAGCTCTGTGATCCTTGGGGTCCCTTCCAACTCATGCCATTCTGTGATTCCTTTCATTTCTCAGGTCTCATTTACGATAAAAAGGAAAATGTTTAGATTGCCTTCCAGCACTCAGCCCCAAACCACTGGGGGTGGGAAAATATGCGGTGAGGGACACTAATGCTGTTCTGGTGGAAGGTAAATCACTTCATGTGGGCCTCTTGCTGGATGGACTTGGAGGTGCTGGAGTGCATGTGGCTTGTGGTTCATTCAGTATCTCAGACAAAGCAGAGACAACAGACCTGTAGGATAGGTGGTCACAAGGTCTGGGGTGGTTTTATGGTTTTGCTTTGGTTGGTTGGTTTTTTTAATGGCATGTGTCACAAGCTTACAAAGGGTTCCCAGCAGCACAAACAGCCCCAGGCTTGTTACAGGCTGTTTATAGGTGGGTCAGCAGCGTGTGAAGTCCTCCAAGCTTGAGTGGAATTCATATCAGAAACTCACATTAGTTACTTAGTAGATGCTAGTTTATCATCACAATGTTTGCTGATCTGAAAGAGGTTAAGCAAGAGTTGTTGTCTTACTGTACGCACCGGCTGTATTTTCTCATGACCTGTTAGTGAAATATGGTATTTGTTACCTTTCTGTTGATAGCAGCTTCAGAAAAGCTGGTCAATTTCCAGAGCAGTACCTTTTCTTCATCACTGTCAGCTTCTGTCAGTTCATCTCTCAGTCATAAAATTTATGAAACGAAGTCCACTGCCTCTTGCCTAATATTCCTTCCATTAGCCGTGCCCTGTGCTTTCATTGTGGGTATCTGACATTAACTTTTGGCACAGATAGTGTTTTACAAATCTAAAATACCTTGCTGACACTACCTGACCCTCCTTTCGTGCTCAGAAAATTGCCAGAGCTATCTCTATTTTGCAGAAAAGCTTGAAAGGAGACTCAGAAGTGATACCCCAATTTTCATTCAGGGTCGGTAATTTAAGTGTCCTGTTAGTTGTGCTCCCAACACTTCAGCCTGAATTTCACCGCTCTTAAATAATCAACTTTAATAGGATATGTGTCTGTTTTACTCTCCTAGAAGCAAGGTGTTGCTAACAGGGTGCCCCAAAAGGATGTGCACACAATAGCAATTTTAGCTCATGTAAAACCTGAAGCTTCAGTCTTGAACTGTAGATGAGGATCTACAGATTTGCCCTACAAAGAGAGGCTGAGGGAGCTGGGCTGGTTCAGCCTGGAGAAGAGAAGGCTGTGGGGGGACCTCATTGCAGCCTGCCAGTCCCTGAAGGGAGCAGAGGAACAGGAGGGGAATCAGCTTGTTAAAAGGGCAGATAATGGCAGGACAAGGGCGATGGATTAAAGCTGAAGGAGGGAAGGGTTAGATTGGATATTAGGGGGAAGTTTTTTACAGAGAGAGTGGTGAGGGGCTGGAACAGGCTGCCCAGAGAGGGGGTGGATGTCCCGTCCCTGGGGGTGTTCAAGGCCAGGTTGGATGTGGCCCTGGGCAAACTTGTGTAGCTCCAGGCCTGAGGATGGTGTCCCTGCCTTTAGCAGGGGGGTTGGAGTGCTATGATCCTTGGGGTCCCTTCCAACCCTTGTCGTTCTATGATCTTAAGTATCCTTGCAGATGCTCTGCAAGAATTTCAATGTGCTTACAGCTTTCTCTTTTTCTATTTTTTATTTTTACCCACCCTTCATTTATATTTGTCCTTATCTGGGCTGTTTTCCTGCAGTAATTTTCTGATCTTCTGCTAAGGTATGCTGTGTCCCTGCTAGCAGAGGTCTTGTTCCTCAGTATTGTCTGTGTTGTGTTATTGGAACCTGTGGTTTGGTTTATAACCTATCATATTTTCCCTGATTCTCTCCAGAGGAATAGTACTTCTGATTAATTTTATTAGTGGGTTTATTTCAGTTCAAAATGAGGCGTGGGTTTCCAAGTGACAGAAAATAGTCCTTTTCTTAGAGTATAACAATGTGGTTCAGAGATGTATTATCCAGAGAAAATGAGAAGACTTTAAAGGCAGAAAATTTCAAGCCTGATTAAAAACAGAACTAAGGGTGGTGGTGGGGGAAAGGTTCAGCAGTAATTCCAAAACAGGACTAGCAAAGATTGCTTCCATGGGTTACTGCTGTAGTGTGTCACACTTGCAGTGAAAGGGTCCTGAACACTGGGTGGTATAAAAATCCTTCATACCTAGGAGCTAGCCTACACAATTTGGAAATTTCCAGACAGAAGAGAGGAGGGACTGGGAACATGAGGAACTAAACCTTAGAACAAGAAGAAAGGGAGGAAACCTCAACTCCGTGGCCGTCTCTTGATCCAAGGGTTGTTACATCAAATGGCTGCTTTCATTATCACATCCCCTGCCATGAGTAAGACTATTCATCCTAACAACTTCTTGCCTTGCAAATATCTGCTGCAACTGGCCACCTCATGAACAATATTTAAACTCTTGCTCTTCTCCTGAGACAGGTGGCATCTTCTCTGCTTAGTACCATGTTCCTCACGAAACATTTACTTATTCCAGCCTCCTACCTTTATAGCTGAGCTCCCTTCTCATCCATGAATCATGTGCCTTGCCTCTTGGTACCAGAAGCTATGTGACTACTATATTTTGCTTAAATTCAATGATCTTCTTTTCCAGCCCAGCTCTTTTTAAACCGTTCACTGAGCAAATTACAGAATCTCAAGAGCAACCAAGTTATCCTGTTCAACCATTTTCTTCAGTTTAGTTAAAGTTGTGAAGACAGAGAGTAGAACTCATTTACAGAGAACTGAATGTAACTTTTGTCTCTGCCTTGGCTCCAGAGAGCTCTTAATACAGAGCAATTTCCTCTCATCAAAAGCTTTCTCCAAGGTGGTGCTTGCTTTACTCAGAATGAGCTTACGTGCATTCATCTTCCTCAATACTTCATTAATCACACAGGGGAGGTCTGTTGTGGAGGATCCTGACTGAAATTCTACCTATTCTCTTGTTTGGTTTAAAATGGGAGTTAATGGCTTAATACCTTTGTAGAAAAAAACCCCTCTACGGAGGAAGGAACACTATGGGGAGGCTGGAAGGACTGGAAGCTCAGCTCACAGTTGTTGGCTCTACTGACTCAATTAAACTGGGAGTTTGCATTGAAGTTTTTCAGAGGTATGAAGCTCAGCACTGCTTGATTCTAATATCCTTTATTGTGCCTTGCAGAAGTGACTTACTTTTCCGTGGTTGACATTAATAGTAATTTTCTAAATGAAAGATTGTATTGCTTTGTTCGTGCTTATGCAGTTGTTGACAGCTACATGTATTTAACTTCATTTTCATGAGTTATTTACAAGGGCAGAGTTAACTGCAATTGTTTGCTGCATGTTTTGCATGCAGTATACACACACGGAGTTCATATGAAATATTTATGACCTTTATGAGTTTTTCTAAATGGCAAAGGTTGAACTTCTGCAGAAAGTTAAAATGGAACAAGTATCCCCTTTCCCCAAGCGGTCTAATTTAGACCAGAATTAAGCTTCCTGCCCAACAGTTACAAATCAAACAAAGACTTAAACTAAGAGTATTTTGCACTTCCATATGCCAACATATTCCTGGTATGCACATCTACCATGTCTAAAATGTTCAGGTTTTCATTCTTTAGGTAAAGGCAGTTTCTTTTCATGTCACACTTGTGGTAGCATGGAGGAGATCAGGGATGCATTGCTTTTAGCATGAGTAAAGTACATTTGGAATACGGGATTGAATTTCTCTATCAGTTGACAGTTTATCAAACTTATTTATTGTTAAAATCTTCTCCATAGGTCATTGAGTCCAACATATCAAGGCATACCTTGAAGAGGTAGAGGCAGTCATTCAAAAGAAGAGGGGAAAAGAAATGTGTTCGGAGACGGTCGTAGTTTTAAGAAAGGTTTGAAGGCATTTTGACAAAGAAGGAAGTCCAGACCTAGCACCACCTTCCACCACTACTCATGGAAAGGAGTAATTTCAGTCTCCAGCATAAAAAACAATATACATTGAATCAGGCCTCAAATTAGCAGGAGGCTGACCTAATCAGGAAACATACTGTTTTCTCATTTGTCTTTGATTTTAATTTTTTAGGATTCAGAACACTAAACTCCTTGACACGGGCTAATAGGCAGAAGTTTTCCTTGTGAAGTTCAGCTTAAATTTAATTGTAAATCATCAGGAGTAGCCCAATTATTTTACTTGAAAAGGGGGCTGAAATAAGGATGTCAGCGTGACCCTGCTAGTGTTGTACACTAACTAGTTAAACAAACTGTTGGGAGGTGAATTAATAGACTCCAGGCTGCTTAGTCCCATGGCAACTATCAGCCTTAAAGATCTTTTTAACCTTTCATTAGAGATATAGGAAAAAGGAAAAATAGTTAAAGAATTGAAGATGTTAGGTATTAAGCAGGGCTTTCATTTTAACAATACCCCTTAATCCTTTTCCGTTTTTCTATTGATAGAGTTTTTCTAAGGAAAACCCAAGTTTGGAGACTTTCAGGTGGTGCAAAATAAAAAAATTGGGGAGAAAAGAGCAGTTAGTAGAGATAATGGTGCTGATGTTACTGGTGCAGCTATTGTTCCTGTTGAAATCTATTTCCAGGAGGGGTGGGGAGAAAAATCCCCAAGACAGTCAGGACAGGAGCAAGAAGAGATTAGCAAAGAAAAGGTGCATCCTCTGTCTCTTGTGGGGCAGATTTTTCCTGGCAATCATACTGGTAGAGGAACAGAGATAGCCCATGATCTGATCAGCTGCTCCAGCACTGGTGGAAACATTGCTTTTAGCTTCATTTCCAGTAGCAAACACAGCAGTGCTGCTAAAGAGATGGTGAAGCCTTGCCTGGCTGACACTGTCTGCCTATTTATTTATTTTCTAATAGAAGAAGAAAACAGAAAAAGAAAATAGAAAAGCTAGCTAGGCTTGTAAGGACTAAAAGTTAATGAGGCCTGGTTTTCTATGGAAGTGTGTCCAGTGGCTGGCTGAATTTTCTGCCCAGGAATGTTACAGTGGAAACTCTGGCATGTTTAAGACACTTGTCTCACAATGAATACCTTAATGTCCAGTAGCATTAACTTCCAATACATCCCATCACCCTCACGGGGTATTTATAGGAGGTGTTTCTCTTTTCCTTCTCCCAGCTGCTTATTCTCACAGGACCTGAGGATCCAGTTGTCTCTGAGCTTTCTACTGCTCTGTCAAATGTGACCAAGGCAGACCTACAGTCTTCCAAGTTGTGTGTGATGAAAGGAATGAGGCAGGCAGCAGGATCACACAAGCCTTGTTTCCATAGTAAACGAGGCTAAGAAGGTGGAGGAAGAAAGAGGAGACATATGGCAAGTGGTGATAGCAGGAACCAGAGCTCTCCTTCTGAGGGTGGCTTCGAGTTTGTCATGTATTGGAGACAGAGATGTAATTTCTCTGAATCAGCCAAGATGCTTTGCAGGATCACATGAAGTTGCAAGAGTATCAGTGGTCCAGCAAACAAGATGATTTGCTGTTATGGTAAAAACAATACTTCTTCATATCTTTCTATCCAATGTCACAATCCTCAAACACCTTCCTTTTTTTTTAATAAATTTTATTTTTATGCTGATAGCATCATAAGTTTTTAGATCTTGTTCCCCCAGCTTTGCTGTTTAGCACACCAGACACGGATGAATATTTGTTTACCTTTTCATCCAGTTGTATTTAAGAGTAAATAGCATTTATTATTCTTAGAGCAGAGACCTCTGCATAACATGTTTTAAGCAATTGTGACCAAATATCAAGAATTCGTGGTGTTAAAAGTGTATGTGTCTGCAGTTCTGCTAGAAGAGACCTAATAATATTGTGGCATTATATAGATGGGGTTTACTACTTGCTGTTTACTACTAATAAACTGTTTTATAATGTGTTCTTAATTATCTTCATTAAAAAGAGCTCAGAAAAATCTTGTTTACAGCAGCAATGCACTTATTGCCAAAAAAGCTAAGTGTTTCCTCCACATTCTCTGGAGAAAATAGGTTTTACATACACAGCTAAAAGATTTGGATCAGACACTGGAAGCAGCTAGAGAAAGATAAATGCTGTAAAGAACATATGTATTTTTCAGTCCTGGTACAGAAACACCAGGAAACTCTGTAGGTCCTGACACACAGTGTGGTCAGGGAAGGGCTGCTTTAGTTGGGCTCCTGTCACTGCAACATTGATAATCTGATGGATCTGTGGGGCTGGGTTTCTTCCACCCAGCATGAGCAGGAGTCCTTTTTTGGTGGCTCAGCCTCCTGATGCCTCTCCCAGATTCCCACCACGTATCTTGGAGGTGGCAGTTGCCATCCAACCTGTATTTTCTGATTCCTCTACACCCCAGCCCAGCGTGAGGTTAGACCGTGGGGCGTGCGGGGGTTGTACTGGGGTGGAAGAGTTAAACTGTAATGGCAGAGGCCATGTGTCTTCTCCACATGCTTGGAATATGATCAGTTAGAGAAGTGTGTTTCATGAAAAAGCCAGTGTAGGTCCTTCAAGGCAGGTGCCTGTGATCCCTGTGCCAGCCGTTATGCCTCCGAATCTGGGTGCTTGATTGAATGCAACTTGTTTGACTCTGCCTGTTTTGTTACCTCATGCTTTGAATGATTCATTGCCAGAGTAAAGCTAGAAGAAACCAGAGCATAAAGGTATCTTTATCTGCAAGCCCTGCTTTTGGTGGATTGAGGCTGCAGAGAGACCCAGCTCGGTGCTCCAGCCGCATGCGGTGAAAGAGGATGCTGTTAGGGGGAGGTGCTGGAAATTGAAGCCACTTGTGTACCTTGTGCTGTGTTAAATCAAAGTTAACCTTGTCCCTGTCGGCTGCACTCCAATCGTGGGTTGTAGGGCAGCAAGAGGGAGGCAGAGACTGTCTTTTGCCAAGTGGCAAAGAGTGAATTAACGCAGTGGGTGAGATTTTCTTGCTTTTAAGTAATTGTGGAACATAATGGCAGTTACCTGCCTGTTCTCCTGAGGGATTTGTACTGAACAAGGGGAAGAGCTGCTAACAGGATCCCAGGGTTGAGAAGAGATTTGAGAGGAAGGATCAGATGAATTAAATATGCAGCATGTGGTGAGGGAAGATGATAATGAATGGGTATATTTGCGTGGCCCGGTGCTGTGCCACTTGGTGCCAGCCACTTGAATGCATTTATTTAGGGAAGCAAAATAGATAAGCTACCATGACTCCTCATCCAGAAACACACTCTTTTCTTTTCTTGTCAAAAATGTCAGTTAGCTTAAGGAAAGCCTTCCTTCCAGTCCCATGGGGCCGAGTTGTTCTCATGGGTATGCATTTGGGATGATCCAATAGTCATTCCAATCAGTGGAAACCTTTCCTTTGTTTGAGATGTGAAATCCATCTGTTTGAGGAGGAAGGGATACGATGGAGCTCTCTATATTTTGGAGGCTGTAAATGCTAAGGTGAGAGGAGGGGGGGTTATTTCATGTAGTACAGAGAGATCTATTTAAGCACGAAGTTACACTAAAATAAGAATTTTTATATGAGTCGTAAGAGTGTCAGATGGCTCAGATAATAATAATATCTCATAAAATAAAGTAATTGTATTGTATAGAGGTTGTCACTTTGTTTGCAACACATCTAGTCATAAAACTGATAATTTTCTGTTAAATTAAAGTTGCACAATTTGCCTCTGAGCAAGGAATAAAAGGCCTGGCACTTTTTATTTTGTATTTGTAATTTGGGATGCTCTGTTTATTGGACTTTAAAAGTCATTAACTGAAAGGCAGAGGCCCAGACATTTACTTCCTCAGAACCAGTCCATTTCAGCTGAAAAAGTTAAGTCAGCCTTAGAAAGTCACTTTTAAAAAAGCCTTTGGATGGTGGGAGAGTGTCTCAAGGAAGGCAGAATGGGCATCTTGACTCGGTGTGGTTAAACCAGGCAGAATGAGGCAGCAGAGGCCGAGTTGGAATGATGGTGATTGTGAGTGTGGACTCGACACAGGGCTCTTACTGAGAACAACTTGTAGCAGAAAACTCTGTTGCAGAAAAGCCCAGGCTAGGAAAAATTGTCTGACCCAGTGGTGTATAAGATAAAATTCATTGGCAGCATTTAGCAGTGGGCTGACATTATTCAATATTAAATTATTTAATATCTTCAGCAATTATATCAATGATGAGGTTGAATGCACCCTCAGCAAGTTTGTGGATGACACCAAGCTGAGTGGTACAGTTGACACGCTGGAAGGATGGGATGTCATCCAGAGGGACCTGGACAAGCTGGAGAAGTGGGCCCATGTGAACCTTATGAGGTTCAACAAGGACAAGTGCAAGGTCCTGCACCTGGGTCAGGTCATCAATACAGGCTGGGAGATGAAGTGATAGAGAGCAGCCCTGCAGAGGACTAGGGCGTGATGGTGGATGAAATGCTTGATAGGAGCCGACAGTGTGTGCTCACAGCCCAGAAGGCCAATCGTATCCTGGGCTGCATCAAAAGGACCATGGCCAGCAGGTCAAGGGAGGGGATTGTGCCCCTCTGCTCCACTCTCATGAGACCCCACTTGGGCTACTGTGTCCAGTTCTGGAGTTCCCAAAATCAGAAGGACATGGAACTGTTGGAACAGGTCCAGAGGAGGGTCACCTTTCCTATGAAGACAGGCTGAGAGAGTTGGGGTTGTTCAGATTGGAGAAAAGAAGGCTCTGGGGAGATCTTACAGCAGTCTTCCAGTACCTGAAGGGGCCTACAAGGAAACTGGGGAGGGACTTTTTGGAGGGGCATGTAGTGACAGGACAAGCGGAAATGGTTTGAAATTGGAAGGGGGTAGATTTAGACTGGATATTAGGAAAAAAATCTTCCCTATGAGGGTTGTGAGACACTGGAACAGGTTGTCCAGGGAGGTGGTGGATGTCCCCTTCCTGCAAGTGTTCAAAGCCAGGTTGGATGGGACCTTGAGCAGCCTGGTCTAGTGAGAGGTGTCCCTGCTCATGGCAGGGGGTTGGAACTATTACTCTCATATCCATCTCAACATATAACTGTATGCTGTGTATTAAATGGAGATGGATCAGTCCACCAGCACTTGTTGCATTGTTGAAAGACAATAAATAGATCAGTAACTCAATTAAAATAAAAATATCCAACAAAACCAAAAAATATCCAACAAAATTTCTCATAAATTGGAATTGCAAGGAGGGTTATTTTTAGCTGTTCATTTATTTCCAGGTTAGCTTTCTTTTTTGGCTTTCCTGCATGGGGGCAATCCAGCCACAGCTGGATATACTGGAACGGCACAGGGTCGTGGTTAAGATCTGAGGCTTATATATAATTGTCTGGGGGGGTTTAATTGAAATTATTCTAGCTAGAAATGAAAGCAGAAGTAGAGCGTGGTCTCCCCCTGTAACATATTTGGACAGCACAGTCAGGGAATCTACACCAGACCTTTAATGCTCCCTGCTCCAAAACCCCAGGTCAGTTCTACACACAGGTAGAGTGAAAACCATGCTGATGCCCAAACTCCTTTTGCTTTGGAGATTTGCTGAAGGTTCATACCAGCTCATGCAGTGGCACAGGTGAGATGTAGCAGCATGTGTATGACACGCAGTGACGTGCTGTACTGAAAGGATGCTCTGCAGGGAAACCATTCAGTGAAGATGAGAACGTGTGGCTCAGCATACACAGTATTCACAAAGTTAGGAGTTTAGCATACTCTGCTAAGACTTGAGAGCAGTTGGGAATGCATCTTTGTTCTTAGCTTTTTTTTTTTTGGGTCTGGTACTTCATTAAAATAAAGAATGTGGCATAAATCTGCTGTGCTTCCTGGCAGCCTGGCACCTCCGCCGCCGCAAGCAGCAGCTGATGGCTTTGGTCTGGGCTCAGGGAAACAAAACCTGCCTCACAGAGAGCCCACCTCCAAGAACAGCATGTTCACGTCTCTGCACTTCTCCTGCTACCAGTTCCTAGATGCCTTAATTCCCAGTAAGCTCCTGAAGAATCGAGACATGACTGGAAAGGTGATGGGGGTGGCAGGTGCCAGCGCAGGCAGAGAGACCCCAGGCATGGGAGAGCTGGGGTCAGCCAGGCAGCATCCCCAACGTGCTACGTGTTCCCCTTCTGTGGAAGGACCTCTGTAGGCTTGAGGCTCCTTCCCAGCCACCAGGGGTTTTTCCAGGTTTCCTAGAAAACTTTTGGTCAAGTGCAAAAGTTATTTAGACCAAGTATGATGAACTGGCTAATTTGGGGTGGATTTCTGCTTTTTTACATTTATAATGTGGCTGCTCTGAACAATCCTCTGCGGGTGTCCCTGGTGATAATTTTATCTTCTGCATCCAGGTGCTCTAAATTTCAACTTGGATGCCTGTAGTTCACCAAAGTAGAGGCCACTAACACCATTCAAACTGCCTATGTCTTCAGAGCCAGTTCAGTTTTTACTTTATTAGGGGTCTGACAGCTCCAGTCCTGTTATCTCCTGTACAGATATCAAAATAACAGTACTTAGCCCTGATAAACCAAGGATTATTTCAGATCCACCTTATTTTTTTTTTTCCTTCCAGCCTCCCATGAAGTGTAAAAGTGGCTGCTACAGAATCTTCTCAGAAAAGAAAGGTAAAGATACTTTTGTCAACTTAGTCTATAACCTGCCTTAAAAGCCTGGGTTGAATTTCACAGACAGAGTATATCTCCCTGGTAATTATGATCATTTTCCATTATTATCACAATCAGGATCCATTTGACTGAAGATATTCCCTTTAGTAATTTCTTTTTCTGCCATTCACTGGTGCATATACATTGCTAGCACCTGCTTTTGGGTGCCCAGGTTATGGAATGACTTTGCCAGGTGCCAATTATGTATATGTGGAAATATTTGAGTTTACCCAGTGTTGGAAAAGAACCACCTCTAAAAACATCTAGCACAAGGAAAGGTTTGTGTAGTAGTGCCCAATATCATCACCGAGCAATAGGACTGAGCAGGCTTGTTGCAGGACTCCAGTTAGGCTCCCAGGGCCAGGGATGCTGCTCGATGGGACATGCACCCCAGCTCTGAAAATCAGGCCCTAGGCATGGACAAATGTGTACTTTTGATGAGCCTATTTAAAGGGAAACTAATTAGAAGTATAGACAACCCACCTTACTTCCAATGAAATTATTGTACCCTCTGATCCATAAATCTGACGTTTATACATATTTATATGCTATTGCTTAGTGAATACCTGATTAAGGAATACAGCTGCCAAGTGAATAAATTTGTTGTTAATCAAATGGTACTATAAAGACAGATCATCAGACCTATTAGAATATATTCATTCAGCAGATAAATCTGCGAGCTGCAGCCTGTTAATGCAATGTGTAATGCAAATCAAATTGTTCTTTAGAGCTAAACCTTGAGCTTCACCAGAATAAAAAAGACTTTTCATGGAGGCAGATGAGATGAAATCCTATATTTTTACTGAGGGTGTGAGAGCCCTTGGCATTATGTCTTGTATTGAAAGTAAATTTCATCCTAATTGAACACTAAAGACTGAGGAATGCTTAAGTCTGTGCACTGAAGATTTTACTGTGGTATATAATTGCCTCTCCCTTTTGTTAGTGTATCTAATTCAACAGTATAAATTACCAGCTTAATTTTTTTTCTTATTGTGTGATGTACTAATACTATTATTTTGTACTACCAAGAATTAGCAACTGGCATTTATGTTTACAGATCCTTTCATCCAGGGAAAATCTAATAACAGCATTGGTCTAAATATTACATTAAAGGGCTGAAGCATGTTGGAGATGAAAAGATAGCCTGAGGTAACTGTGGAATGGCCACAATGTTTACAGGGATCCGTCAAAACACTAGGGTGACTTTCATGAGCTTTGAAATGTTGGTACATTTCTAAAGTCAGATTTCAAGTGCTGCTTGCAGGATTGTATTTCATGCTGAACCGTGCTTAGATATTAATGAGGGGCAGATACAGGCTTTGGAGGCAGTCTGAGGTGTGAAGTGCCCCCTCTTCTCCTGTGGGCACTGATTCTGTGTAAGCATATGTGGCTTAGGTTTGTACTTCTCCTGGTGAAGAACTTGCCCATGCCTTTGCTTCATCCCTTGCCAAACCTGGGCAGTATTTTGTTGAGCAATTCTGCAGCTGCACATAGCTGAAGTGTTCAGGGCAGTTTTATATTCAGCATGACCCTTTTTACACTACTCATGTACAACACATGCAAAGCTCCTTTTTACCTTGCATAAAACACCAAATCAGGCAGATGGCCCATTTCTTCACCTTCCCCTTACTCCTCCCACCTACTTTTCCTCCTCAGCCTACTTTTCACCTGAGGAGTATCTGCTGCTGGTAGTAACTGTAATAGTCCTGCTTTAGGTCGGGTTCAGTTGAAGTTATTCCTGCTGGGCTTGTACCTGTGAAGAAAAAAATAACCTGAGAAAAAAGTCCAAGAAGAAGGGAAAAGCTTTTCAGAGGTGGTGACTGCTTGTCCAGACTGGATGGGAGGAACAGGTATTTCCCTGTGTTCTTTGCTTCTTCTAACTGTGGGGGGATTGTTGAGGAAGTGGGAAAGGCTTGGAAAACATTTCCTCAGGAGCCTTTGCCAAGGGAGCTGGGCTGGTAGAAGTCAAGAGATGGCAGGCAGGATATCCAGGGAAACAGACTAGTCATGGAAGCTCTAGGTTGGAAAAGACCTTTAAGATCATCAAGTCAGGATCAAGGTGAAGGAGCAAGGTGAAGGAAACCACCACGACTGCCCCTTGCTTGCTGGTCTGCTCCTGGCACAGAAGAGCAGTTTCCCAGTTTATCTGCTGTCCAGGATTGAATGTGAAAATCTAATCTAGTATCTTATTAATTTCATTTATCATGTACTTCAACTATCTCACATGAAGCTTGCCCATTAATTTGTCTCTGATGGCTTGCTCTTAAGAAACCTTTGGAGCTGCTTCAGAAAATGCTTTTCAAGCCAGACGCTCTGGGTAATTTCTCCTGAAATCCCAGTTGTCCTACTCCATTCACTGTGCATGGAATTACAGCAGCGAGTGCACCAAAGGCAGGTTAATCTGCTTTTTTGGGCTGTTCCCTTCACCACTAATTATCCAGGAGGCAAACAACAGCACTCAGCAGTTTAGAGCTTGTGCCAAAAAATCCAATAAATGCAATGGAGAAAATGAAGATTTAAGTAGACAGGAAATTTCTTAGTCTGTCTTTGACTTTTGGCAGCCTCATGTACGTGTGCAGATGTGTATGTGCACACACATAGTGCTGCTTGGGCGTTTGGAGCTGGTCTTGGCGGTTTCCCAGCTTTGGTGGGGTCTGTTGTTCTACTCCCAAGTAAGCTTGATGTCCGTAACTAAGCAGCTTTCCCATACGATTAATGTGCTAGATGAAGGCTTCAACTTCCCATGAGCCAGCAGTGGCTCTTGCAGCTCAGAAGGGCGATGGGATCCTGGGCTCCATCAGCAGAGGGGTGGCAGCAGGGACAGGGAGGGGATTGTCCCTCTCTACTCTGCCCTCCAGACGCCCCAGCTGGAGTCCTGTGTCCAGAGCTGGGGCCCCAATACAAGAAAGATGGGGAACTGTTGGAGAGGGTTCAGAGGAGCCATAGAGATGATTAGAGGGCTGGAGCACCTGCCCTACAAAGAGAGGCTGAGGGAACTGGGCTTGTTCAGCCTGGAGAAGAGAAGGCTGTGGGGGGACCTCATTGCAGCCTGCCAGTCCCTGAAGGGAGCAGAGGAACAGGAGGGGAATCAGCTTGTTAAAAGGGCAGATAATGGCAGGACAAGGGGGAATGGATTGAAGCTAAATGAAGGACAGTTTAGATTAGATATTAGGGGGAAGTTCTTTACAGAGAGAGTGGTGAGGGGCTGGAACAGGCTGCCCAGAGAGGGGGTGGGTGCCCCGTGTCTGGGGGTGTTCAAGGCCAGGTTGGATGGGACCCTGGGCAACCTTGTGTAGCTCCAGGCCTGGAGGTTGGTGTCCCTGCCTGTAGCAGGGGGTTGGAACTGTCAGGTCCTTGGGGTCCCTCCAACCCATGCCATTCTGTGATTATGATTCTATGATTCAGATATTAATTTTTTTCCTAGCATATGTTATTCCTTCCTCTAGCATGTTTCCAAAGTCCTGATGGTCTTCATTCCAGAATTTGTACAGAGACTTTTCATCACCGTCAGAAGTTTCAACTGAGATTTCTTTTGCACTCCTCAGCATTTTTTGGGTTCCTATCAAATAACTGAAATGTGGCTGAGAACAAGAAAAAAGAGTTTTGGACAGTTCCAGAAGTTTTGCAAAGGGTGGAGTCCACCCTCTTGTCCCAGTTGTGTCAAAAGGTCATGTTTGTTTGTTTATTTATTTATTCGTTCATTTTTGAAGTAGGCAAAGCTGAGCAGCACTGTTTTGTTTGAGAATGCAGGGGCCCCACAGTAAGAAATCTGGAAGCCTGTATTGAGAAGCATCAAATGTGTATAACCTTGGAAAAAACAAGCTTCTCTGAAAGCAGAGGGTGACAATGGGTACAGGGGACGAGGGAGAATTGATTGGGGTTTTTTTTTTTTCCTCTTTTGAAGGTTGCATATCAAGAGGGAGAAATTGGCAAAAAGTCCTTATAAAATTCAGAACAGTCAGAAGAGAAAAGATTAAGCAGTGATTATAAGCATGCTGTCTGAAGAATCAGGTCGTGCATATGCTTAGGTTATGCATAGCTCTGTGATCTCACATCACTCCCATCCATCTCCCTTCCTGTTTGTTCTGTTCCTTTGTGTCATCCGAAGCTAAATGGCAGGAAATCTGTGAAAAGCCCTGGCTGCTGCCTCACGCTTACATATCATCCATGGCAAAGGGTTTCAATACCTGCTGGAGTTTCTGAATACTGGTGTAATACAAGTTCAACCCTCCTTTCTATGTACCGGAGTCAATATGCATATAGATTAGTGTTCTAGTTTTTCACTAAAGTACATACAATTTGAGTGGTTTAATACTTCCAGTTCAATTTTCAGTTTGATTTCGGTGCAGGCGGTGCTTATCAGGGATCCCATTGTGCTGAATCAGTACAGCTGCTGGATTATGAGATGGGTCCAGATTACTAATAGCTCTCACGTTGCCGGGCTGAGCAGAGCGGGTGCCCTGTTTAATTTCACTGAGGTCCTCATCCCACATCAATCCCACCTGAAGGCCAGGGCACACGTTTTCCCCTTGCTGTCTCCCATGGAGAAGAAGTGTGGCACAGTCTAGGAAACTGCATCAGTAGCAAGTTTGAGAAAATTATTGAATCCACGGTGATGATAATCATAGCCTTAGCAAACTGACTGAAATTAATGCACCATCTGAACAGTTCTGTCTGCTCTGCCTTGATGTTCCTCATTTAAAATGAATCTCTCTAGACCTGAAGGCTGTTTGGAAACAGCTGATGGTTCCCATAATGAGGGTTCCAATCTTCAAGTCTCCAAACTGAAATTAGACTTATGTCCTGACATGTTGACATTAATTTGAGCTGTTATAGCTGTAATGGGTTTATTTTGCTAGCATTTTTAATAGAATTTCAGGTGAGATGGGCTTCACTCCATGAGTCAAGTTGGGGAAAGGCTGTGAGCAGCCATAATTTCAAAGGTTAATTTGAAAACGCTTTTCTTGACAGAAATTTCTGAATTGCAGGGTTGTTTGAAAACATGGCATTGTAATAGCTGGTTCTGTGGCTGGGAAAAGCGAGCTGGATGATGCAGTGGGAATACGCTAACCTTCCATTTCCAGGTGTTTTCAGTATTCAACTCCAGCTTGACTCACAGTAAAATGCAATAATAAATAAAAGCAATAAAGTAAAAGTGATAGGTTCACTCTATTCCCAATATACAACATCAAGGCAGAGGCCAAAAGCCCAAGTCCAAACCCCAGTTTTCTTCTCAAAAGACTTTTCGGTACTGAGCAGAATAAACAGGTTAATCCTGCACAGGCTGGGTTCAGTGCCTGGTTTATGGGACTTCTAAACTCATGAAGTGACAGGCCCTGGTGAACCTTGCTTCCTGTGGGGACCAGGGCCAGTGGCTAAGCCACTGGCAATGGCAGAGGGCTGCCCAGGGCATGGTGGCAGTGATGCTCATCCTGACAGAGACGGGCATCCCATGGGCACCTGAGGAACACAGCTCCGTCACAAGCTGCTGTGCCTTCCCCAGGGCAGTGTCTTCAAGACACTGGCTGTTTATGGCAAAACTGCATATGGGAATCATAGAATGGTCTGGGTTGGAAGGGACCCCAAGGATCACAGAGCTCCAACCTCCCTGCTACAGGCAGGGACACCAACCTCAGGCCTGGAGCTACACAAGGTTGCCCAGGGCCCCATCCCACCTGGCCTTGAACACTTCCAGGGATGGGGCACCCACCCCCTCTCTGGGCAGCCTGTTCCAGCCCCTCACCACTCTTTCTGTAAAAAACTTCCCCCTAATATCCAATCTAAACCTTCCTTCCTTTAATCCATCCCCCTTGTCCTGCCATTACCTGCCCTTTTAAAAAGTTGAATCCCCTCCTGCTTATAATCTCCTTTCAGGTACTGGCAGGCTGCAATGAGGTCCCCCCACAGCCTTCTCTTCTCCACATCTGTAATGTGTTTTGAAATCTCCATTCTCAGTGCTGGCAACCAGCTGAAAAAAGAAATTTAGGATTTCATAAACATCATTCTCAGGGTGTCTTGTACCCAATGACGTACAAGGCAGCTTGTACCCAATGAGGAAGGCAGCTACTGGGAGGAGAGGGTTCTTTTGGGTGTTCTTCCATTGAAAGGAGCTGCTGCCAGGCCTCTGATCCAGCTAATGGTCTCACTGCTGACATACCATCCTGGAAGCCTTTTAGCCCCAAGAGGAAGACAATGGCTCAGCATACCAACAGTGCAGAACCACAGTGACACTGAGCTTTGCAATCCATCTCCTCAGAACACCACTGCTGCCATAGTGGAAAGGGGTTCAGGAGAAAAAATAGGAGAAAAAAACAGTTATTGGGCTTCGATCTTCTGTCACACACCTAATTCTGCTTTGTGATGTGCTCTTTTGAGCACCTGCAGAAGGTTAAAGCACAGTGCAGTGTCTGGCCAACCCCCTTTCATGGAAAGAAATAAAATCCAGATGAGCAATGTTAGTTTTAACCATGATGCATGCAGGAAACAACCAGGCAGCGTATAGATCTGAAAACAAACATCGCTGCTGCTTAGTTCAGGAATCATGTTTATTTCTGTGCCACAGTTATCAAGTGATAAAATTACTGGATGGATTGTGTTGTATCCACAGTCACAGCCAGCCAACTGTGTAGAAGGGCTGGAGATAGATGGCATTTGATCCAGGACTTTTACAGCTGCTTGGCAGGCCTGTTTTGTTGTGGAAGCATCAGCAACCCTATAAATAAGTTATTGATTTTAATTTGTGGACAGAATATTGTTTAATCTCTGCAAACTGCCTCCTGTTCCACTGTATAAAGTCAGCAGAAGGAAATAAAAGTATCAAATATCTGCTAAATGGCGCTGGGTTAAAAAATCTGCCATCAGTGACATTTTACCCTTCAAAGCCAACTTGATACATCCCCTTCTCCTAAATTGGGTTACCTCAAATGGTGACAGTCACCTCCTCCACAGAATCTCCCCAGAAAGACTGTGGGATTTAAATGATATATGATACACCAGACAAATAGTTTTGTTCATCTTGGGAGTTTCTGAGGGGGTGTGGGGCAGCAGACTGGCTCTCCATCAGTGTCAGTGGTCCCTGGAGCAGGTAGGGGGGCGTATGAAGGAACCAGCTGGCTTCTGCTCAGAGGTAACTGTCAGGACAAAGGTTTTCTCTCCCTTGTGGGTCTTTTTTTTACTCCTCTGATGCTATGCAGTAAAATACTAAGGGGCTATGTCTTCAGTGACCAATTATCTGCTGGCCCCAGAGCATAGCAGTCCAGAAAAGGCCACAAATCCACCTTACTTCAAACACAGACTTTTAAGCCTGTCATTCCCACACCTGGCTTTGCTTCCCTTATGTTGAACCTAATGAGGTTCAACACTGCCAAGGGTCAGGTGTTGCACTTGGGCCAGAAGAATCCCAGACATAGATACAGACTGGGAGAAGAGCTCCTGGAGAGCAGCCCTGCTGAGAAGGACTTGGGGATTCTGGTAGATGAGAAACTGAACATGAGCCAGCAGTGGCTCTGGAAGCTCACAAGGCCAATGGGATCCTGGGCTCCATCAGCAGAGGGGTGGCAGCAGGGACAGGGAGGGGATTGTCCCTCTCTGCTCTGCCCTCCTGAGGCCCCATCTGGAGTCCTGTGTCCAGAGCTGGGGCCCCAACATAAGAAAGATGTGGAACTGTTGGAGAGGGGTCAGAGGAGCCATGAAGATGACTAGAGGGCTGGAGCACCTGCCCTACAAAGAGAGGCTGAGGGAGCTGGGCTGGTTCAGCCAGGCAATGCCAGGAGGACTGTTATATCCTTGAGTCTGACCTCCTGCCCAACAAAGGTCATAGATTTCATTAAGTGATTGAAGTAAAGAAAATCCTACCCATCTATATCTACGTGGGGAGATAAGACAGAGCTTGTCAGGGTACAGTGCAGATGGGACATCAGGATTGATGCCTCTTGGTTTTAGACCATATTCAGGTAGCTTGACTCTGATTCAAGTTCCTAGGTTCATTTCTTTTGTACATGTTTCTGGTCAGCATTCCTCTTTCTTGAGGTCTTTTGTCTTGGAGTTACTTTTATTGGGTCACTGGCACCTCCTGGAGTCTTCACCACAAGTCTCCATGCACAGGATTTGCACATGGAGCTCCAGTTGCTGAAGACAAGTCATTGCACGAAGAGTTTTATCTCCCTGAGTTGTGGTATGATCAACTTGGAAAGATTTAAAACAAGAATCATATACTTAGGTGATGTTTCTGGTGGGCTTGATGACATTTTTATACCTGGGACTGTGTGAAGCATGTATTTCTTAAAGACTGTCTGGTCAGGACAGAAAGTGCTTCAGTGTACAGACCCCAGTGGTGGGATACAGAGGCTCAGATTTTGGACTCTTTCTACTTCTTTCAGGCTGGGACACTTTCTCTGAGTTGTAGGTGAAGCAGATACACATTTTGTGTGCACTGGGGCTTTGTCTTTCATTCTCTTTGTTTATGACTGCATGTGATCTTTTAGGGTTACATATCTGCTCCAATGCTCGTAAAGTGAGTAACTTTCCCATCCTGTGTTCCTCACGGTCTTTTAAGGATATTACAGATTTCTGCCTTTCTCCTTTCTCTGCCTTTCTCCCCCTTCCCCTTCCCCTCCCCCTTCCCCTTCCCCTCCCCCTTCCCCTTCCCCTCCCTCTTCCCCTTCCCCTCCCCCTTCCCCTTCCCCTCCCCCTTCCCCTTCCCCTCCCCCTTCCCCTTCCCCACCTCCCTCCCCTTCCCCTCCTCCCTCCCCTTCCCCTCTTCCCTCCCCCTCCCCCTCCCCCTTCCCCTCCCCCTCCCCCTTCCCCTCCCCCTTCCCCTCCTCCTTGCCCTTCCCCTCCTCCTTGCCCTTCCCCTCCTCCTTCCCCTTCCCCTCGTCCTTCCCCTTCCCCTCCTCCTTCCCCTTCCCCTTCCCCTCCTCCTTCCCCTTCCCCTTCCCCTTCCCCTCCTCCTTGCCCTTCCTCTCCTCCTTGCCCTTCCCCTCCTCCTTGCCCTTCCCCTCCTCCTTGCCCTTCCCCTCCTCCTTGCCCTTCCCCTCCTCCTTCCCCTTCCCCTCGTCCTTCCCCTTCCCCTCCTCCTTCCCCTTCCCCTTCCCCTCCTCCTTCCCCTTCCCCTTCCCCTTCCCCTCCTCCTTGCCCTTCCTCTCCTCCTTGCCCTTCCCCTCCTCCTTGCCCTTCCCCTCCTCCTTGCCCTTCCCCTCCTCCTTGCCCTCCCCCCTTTGCCCCCCTTTGCCCCCCTTTGCCCCCCTTTGCCCCCCTTTCCCTCCCTTTCCCTCCCTTTCCCTCCCCTCTCTCTCCCCTCCCCCTTTCCCCTTTTCCTTTCCCTTCCCCTCCCCCCCCCCCCCCCCTCCCGGGCCCCCCTCAGTGCCTGCTCCCTCAGCAGCAGCAGAGCAGCGATGGAGAAACCTGCCCACTGCTGCTGAGGAGAACCAAGTGAGCAGGGACAGGAGGAGAGCTGGAAATAGACACCACACAAATTGTCATTTTGCAAAATGACTTTTTACCAGAGCACCGCTCTGAATACATAGTGACACTGTACAGATGATTCTTGGCCCTTTAAATAACAGTTTTCCCTGTATTTATTGCTCTTGAGTTGGGCCTGACAGTTTTATTGCATGCAGACTGGCACATTATGAAAAGGAAAGTAAATAGGTCTGTGGAATCATGGCCGCGGTATTCCTGTTTAAGGGGAAAACAACTCTTTGGTTTTACCACATGTTTGAAAAGAGAAGACAGTTCTCCCTCAGTGTTTTATGGCAGTTCCCCCTCCCACCTCCCCCTTCTACCTTAAACAGTCTGGATTTGTTTTCCTTGTATAATTAGGCAATAGCAGCTGATCGGGTTTGAATCAACAGCATTATATCACCGCCAAAGCTGCCTTGATTGATGGACAAGAGAGGCAACAGTCTGTTGCTTTGCAAAAGCTATAAAATGGCCTGCATCTACATTAGCTCCAGCTTTTTTCATAATTCTTTGAGAGCACATATACTGCTAAGGCACTTGAACTTTAGTATGATGTCAAGCTTCTGCTATTTTCTACTATCCTTGGGACGAAAGCAAGAGAAATCCCCTATATGGTCTCATGGAAGAGACTCTATTCTTTGAAAATAATTGTGGCCAGAGCCCTAAGTGAGCCACTGGACCTATACAGATTAGGAGAGCCATTATCAAAGTATTTATTTAGGCTTAACCACCTCTTTGCTAAATAATGGCAATGATGGTGCACAGCAGCAGTGCTGAAAATGTGTTTTACTGACTTCCTTCCTTCCTCACAAATGCTGCAAGAAAAGACAGGGCTATCTTCTTCTATCAGCCACGATTTGGATTTAATGACTTGCCCTCTTTCCTCCCAGCCTTTTCTCTCTGGTCAGCAAAGAGCAGAAGTGACTCTTTTTTCCCACGTGTCTCTCCCTATTTTTGCTCTCAATCACTCACTATTTTCTCCAGCTGTGAACACCTTATGGAGAGCATTCCTCAGTCACCTCTGAGTTCAATGGCCCCCAAGGATGGCTGTCCATAAGGATGTGAACAGACCAAGTTGGTAGAATCCCACAGAGCCAGGAGTTTCTCACTGACTTAACTGAGACTAGGAGACTTAACTAGTTGGGTATAAAGTTGTGCTTGCTAGTTCAGCTGTATCCCTTCCTGCAAAACAGGTGAAATTGTCTGCAGGACCTCCTGCCGGACTGGAGATGAATTACTGGCAAGACAGGACATACATCTGATGTATGCAGGGGACCTGCTGCTCACAACAAGATTCGTTTACCATGTTGTTAATACTTTGAAATGCCTTTTTATTTTTGAAGTTGAAAAGCAAGAGGGGTTCTTCTCAGCACCCAACCGATCACAGGGGTGCTTCGGTGGCCCTGCAGGTGGCTTTGTGAGCCAGGCAAAGAGCCTGTCCTCCTGCCAGCTTTGGTGGCCCAGAGGGGCAGGCTCAGACTCTCCTTATGTGGATTCCCCAGTGAAGATGCCTCAACCTCAGCAGAGCTGCTGGCAGGAAGCTTTTCCTGAGCCTGACTCCTTGTTTTAATGAACGCTTTAGGGACTAATAACTTGGAAGCTTGGCATGTTAGGATGAAATGGTCAAAGGTCTTGAAAGATTGGGTGTGGGGGAGAGGGAGGGCTCACTGCTGGACAGGAGGAGCACAGGAGCTTGTTTGCTTAGCTTAAGAAACTCTGCTGAAAACAAGCTTTTCTCCCTTTCTTTCTCATTGCTCTTCCATCTGTAATATAGCTGTAACAGTCTCCAGAGAGAACACAAGCAGGAAGAATGAAATGCATCTCTGAAAGAAAATTTCTTTAGCCACCGTAGTGCCACGGGTCAGCGTGCTTCTCCACTGTCCCCACGTCCCAGCTCCAATTGCTGCTCAAGTCCCTATTAAAAAAGGAAGTTTATTTGTCTCTCACAGGATCCTTACTCATAACACTGGATGCACCAGCATAAATGGGGCAGGCTGTGCTAGGAAAGGGTCTGCTGGGCTTCACTGGCTGCTGCCTGACTCGGGTCAACCACAGAGCACACCGGCCGAGCTGTATGTACAGAAAGATTACATTATTGTTGGGAGAAGCTGTGCCTGGCCTGGCTGGGGCTCTCACTCTCATTTTCATAGATACCAGATTTATTGTGCCATTGCAGGGAGTATTTTTCTCTTGTCTGAGAGTGGGGAGAGCAAGCCAACAACAGCACTCAGCTAAACAGGCTCTTTCCATTCAGCTATATAAAAGGTACCCTGCCGTACTTGTAAACAGGAGAGAAAAAATGGTGTCATCAGCCTGTAATAAAGATTTTGAGCCTCAGATTGCCATCTGTCAATGATATTTTAGCCTATTTTCTTTCAGGAAAGAAAGTGAGCTTATTTTCTTTAATCTCCTGAGAAATTACTCCAGTTATTTACAGCATTGGATTTTCTTTAAAAAGATTGTGCTGCAGCCAAGGGGATTATTTGACCAAATAGGGGGTTTTGCCTTTGTTTCACTGCATTAGCTTATTTTAAAGGAGCAAAGAAAACCTTACATGGTGTTTTGGGGAGGCTGCTACAAGTTTCTTTACTCGCCATTTCCTTTTTCTCTGCAAAAAGAAACAGGATTCTCCACTGTGCACCCTTTAGAAGTCATGAAACCCAGACTACCTAGGACTGATTTATAAAAAGTGGCTTTTTACACTAATATTTTCATGCCTTTATGTGTTCTCAGTTTTGAGACTCACCTCATTGAATATGCTTTATGATTATGAAGCTGGGAACCTTTGAGTGAAAGCAGGGCTTTGCAATCACCTCAAAGAAAAGAGATTCCAAATAAACTGTTCAAGAGACCCCAGAGCATGCACCATTTACAGTCCAAGTTTTGGTGCAGAGGGACTAGAGGAAAAAAAAAAAGAAGGACTTAGGGTGAAGGAAAGGAACCCTGTTTTCCTTCTGGTGGACAGGGATGTCTCACCAAACAAGTAAATCAAACGACATGGTGTGGGCATATTCCCTTTCATCACTTCTAAGTCGTTCTTGAGCAGCGTGTCGCTCGCTCCATATAACCTGCACTGAGTGAGCTGAGCCTGGATCAGGAATTCAGAGTTTTAATTACACTCAGGGGACTCTGCTGAGATCAAATCCCATATCCTGATAGAAGGAGGTAGGGAATACACCTAGAGGCAGCTACTGATGTGCAGCTTTGAAAACTGGGAAAGGTTTCCCAACGGAATTACTCTTCCCTCAATATTGCAACTTCCATTTACTAAAGCTGCTGATGTTGGAAAAAGCCTAAGGAATCAGCTCCAAACCCCATTATTCTTTTTGCTACCAGCTAATGAATTTTCCCTCTGCCCTTCTACATTAGTTTTCTTTTAGTGAGAGACTTCTTTTTTTCATATCACTCTCAGCTCTCCCTGGTGTTGGAGCTTTGATATCTAGTTAGTGCAATCTGTAAATACGACTTTGCAGACATCGCTCAAGGGCAGATTTTGACCCTGAGCACTCCACCAGGTTTTTTTTTTTGCCTTAGAAAATATATCTGGAAAGAGCTGTTCAAAGAGAGGGGCTGACACTGGAGCCTGGTGCTGCAGCAAAGAGTTAATGTGAGAAGCGGAATGAGGCGGTGGCCAAGCTCATCCCTGTCACACGAAGTTGTTTTGGCATAAAAGTACTTTATTATGACAGAGTGTTGCCAACTCTCACAGTTTTAATGCTGTTTGCAAGTTAGATCTGTTTGGGTTTTTTTTTCCCCTTAAAGTCCTGGTTCCTGGAGTGATGCCAGTGTGAGAAATTCAGCTTCCCCCCCCCCCCCCTTCCCCCAAAGTAAGTTTACACTTCAAAATTAAGAACAAAGGCTTGAAAATATGATTTAAATGCATTTTAAAGATTCAGAAGAGCAGAAGTAACTCAACATGTATTCTTTTTCTGAAGGAGAATAGCACATGTTTTCTGAGGACTGACTTGTGACTTATGTGCTGGTGGTTGGCAGCACTGTTGTTATAACTTCTAAGTTTGTCTGGGTTTTTGTTGTTATCAGTCATATCTATATATTTATATACATTCCAATAGAAATACATGTAGCTCACGTGTTTATACCACCAGAACTGGTTTCTATGTATCTGTACAGATACTCTAGAGATACAGTGTTAGTCTGAAGAGCACAGAGAAGCAGTAGGCAAGAGGTGTGGAGTAAATTTGAACCTGGTACCTCTGTGTAGGTGTGTAAAAGGGGTGTGGGGGGGATGCAATTTAGACCCAGAAAACACCTTCCTCCTCTCCACATCCAGCTTATCTATTTCAAACTTGCCCAGGAAGATTTGTTGTCCCTCTTCAGAGTAATTTAAAAATGGCTTTACCTCATTTGAAGGTGGGGATGTTGCTCATGCAGAACAGATTCCATCTCTGGGGGTGCTTCAAGGGCTGATGGGCAGCTCTGGAGAAAGCAGACGGGGCTCCTCATCCCCAACACCTGCTTCCAGGACTGGGTCTTTTGGCACTCCTTTTATTTAAAACCTTCAACAGGCAGCTTTTATGCTGAATGAGGTGTCATAAAACATAAATGTTGGTATCTGCTTTGAGTGATCTCATAGATGTGTAAGCTACGTGCCTACAGCTGACCTGGGTAAAACACATGCTGCCAAGTGATCTGGCAGCACAGGGATGCAAGGCTAGTGGGCACTGTGCTCCAGGCTTAGCACGTACAGCTCAGTGTGAGTTATCTCTGCTACAGAGCAAGAGAGAGATGTTACAGCCTGCAAACTGGTCATCACTGGGCTGAAATGGCCTTAACTCACTCCATTCGCAACTGGCCGCTGCAGAGTGGTAATGCTGCGGGGTGGCACTTTGGGCACACTCCTGCTTGAGGGCTGGCTGGGTTGCCAGTGCTCGATGCCCCCCGGCAAAAGGGCACCTGCAGAAGAGAGACAAGATTCACTGCTGGCTTTCCTTTTCACAGCTGCTCCTAGAAACTCCCCTCCTCCCTGAAAAGCAAGGCAAAACAATACAAACTCATAGTAAAGACATTTTTTGAGACTATTGCAAAGCAGAACATTTTATCACAAAATATATCACAGGAAATTGCAGCACCTGAGTGCTATTTTGTTTGCAGGGTCTCTTCCATGTTGGAAATGCAAGATGTCCTGTGTGTGGGAATCCCTTGCTCAGTACAAAACTCAGCAAGGGTTTTCATCTCAGTGCAGCCTTGGCATTGCAGCAGTGAGCAAAATCTATTCAGGAAGTACATGGATATGTCTACAAATAGTAACATCTTAACCCCAAATGTGCTGAACCATCACTGCAAAGCAGCACTTAGTTCACTGGGAACTTTTTGTGCCTGTCCACAGGGAGAATAAAACGGATCCATAGATACAGAAAGTGCTGTGCTGCAGGTCTGACATGGCAGAGCAGCTCTGCCAGAACATTTAGCTCTGCCTGGCCCAGCAGTCCCAGAGTCAGATGGGGCCATGCTGAAATAGCCTTGGAGCATGTCCTGCTGACCCACCCATAGCTTTCACCATCAGCCACTTGTTTTATTTCCTCATTGCATGGTTTGCAGTTACATCTCCCCATTTTAGGACTGCTTTCTGAAGCTCAGAGATCAGAACTTTTCTAGCTTTTGGGTCTCCTAAAAGTCCAGGTTGCCAACTTGCTCCCATGGCATGCAAGCCATCAGCTCCTCGATCCAGCATGCAGCTCCTGCACTGCTAGTAAACACTCTGCAAGAGCTGAGAGAGTTTGTCTCAATGCCTACAGAAAGAACGCTGGAAATCTGATTTACAGTGTTCAGAGCCTCCTAAGGGTTGCATCTCAAAATTAAGAAGGGAAAACTTATTTTTAACATCTTGAAGGATGAATAGAAACCTGTTACTGATTGCTTTTCTTGTTTAACTTACACCTTTGCTCCTTCCTCTCTAAACATGGTTTTGATGCTTCATTATTTCAGGCTGGAAAATTGCTGAAGGTTGACTAGCTAGAAAACCTGGGGTCCAATTTCATTTAAGATTTTAGACTGAAAAATATTTGAACTAATTTCATCCTACACAATGTATCCACTTTTTCACTGATGCTCACTCTTTGTTTTGGTAGAACTCCACTGATCTAACTGTATGTATACTTTTGGACCAGGAAAGAATTATTTCAATTCAATAAGTTTCTCCAATTAAATTTAGTTCAGTTTACATTATATATATATTTGATTTTTTTTCCCAAGGGTATATCTTTAGAAATAAGTCTTGATGAAAACTTTACATATTTTCAGTCCTGAAAAATAAATCAGAGAGCAAGAAGATAGTTAAGGTCAAGGCAGTACCTTGCCCTGTGGACGCAGTGCCTCTGCTCTTTAAAAGTTTTATAAAGTTACAGAAACTGTGACCAAGTGGAAACAAACTCCTGGTAGTCAAGGAAATCTTCTAGCACACAGCTAGATCCCTCCCATAAATTGAAAGCTCATGAAGGAAATCATGAAAAGATTCACACAGCATAACAAGTTACCCTCAAAGGGGGAGCATCATCTGTCCTGACGTGCCCCTGATGGCTGTTTTGAAGGGAGCATCTTCCTGGCTGTTCAAAGAGCTGCAGTCACCTCTGAACTTCAGCTCGGAGAGGCTCTCTCTCACCTGCCTTATCAGACTTGGTGTGGCAGGGAGCATTTAGATAAACCTTGCAGTGGGTGCGGATCAGCAGCCTCTCCCTGCTCTGTTAGCCATCACCGTCTGCATTTAGGCCTCACATGTGGGCACTCGGCAGCTGCTGAGGGACTAGCAAAGACACCCTTCCCTGGTTCCAAATGTCCAGGGAAAAGGTTTGTGAGCCAGAGCACCAGAGGATGAGCCAGGTCTCCCCAAGCAGTGAGAAGCTGGCTTTTTAATTTGTTTGTTTTCCTTAAGCAAGAAAGCTCTTTGTCTAACTTTCTACAGTTCCAAATCACACTGCACTAGCATGGGCAAGTCTGCCACAGGGGTTCAGCAGGATTTGGAGCATGGGAGAAGTATGTCATTTTATTTTTTAGTTCAGGAAACCCCAGTATGGACACCATGCCAAAAGGGGGGTCCTAACACATCCAACACCCAGAAGGCAGCAGTCAGGGAGCTTGAAATGCATATTTTTGTTATGTAGCACATGCTACGTAACAACACTACTTACACTTCAGATGTTTTGTGAGGGTTTTTTTTGATTTTTTAAAGATATATTAAAATTTTGAAGAGTTTTAGAGGTTGGTTATTCTGTAGAAGTATAAAGAGGAGACTCAGGCCCTTCATTTATGAGATAGGATCTCTAATACACATGTGAATACTGAAGGTAAGTAACTGTGTCCAGCTCCATTGGGAGACAAATTCATTGCTGCAGCAAAGGTTTTCCATCATATTACTGTAATTTGATAATTTCAGTGCTGCTGGTAAGGGAGTCTCCAGCAAAAGCTCAGAGAATTATCAGCTAATAGCTCCTGAAGGCCTGCAGCTGATATTAAACCTGAACTTTTGTGTGACTGGATTTTCTTCCACAAAGCAGTAAAAAGCACATTGAATCTGAGCTAAATGAGAAAACATTTTCTCCTTTTGCATGGGGAGTAGGTTATCCACTTCTTCAATGCATGCTCTGCCAGACACTTGGCTAGTAACTGGCAGTATTTGGCCAATGGTGTTTGCAGAGTTATTGCTGATGTGGTTCTTTAATTGCCCAGTGTGAGAAGAGGGGTAATTTTCATACCTGGCTTCTTATGTGCTAGGATGTACCTGCACCCTGCTTAGTGCTGGTAGCAGGGAAGCTGAATGTAAAAGGTTCTGGAGAAATTGTGAGAGCCACATGCACTGTGGGGAGGAGTTAAAATGCGTAGTAGTGTACCCATGACTACAAACTGTGGAGGGGACCATAAATTCTTGCAATCATAGAATCACAGAATGCTTTGGGTTGGAAAAGACCTCAAAGATCATCTAGTTTCAACTCCCCTGCCATGGGCAGGGACACCCCCACTAGGCCAGGTTGCCCAAAGCCCCATCCAACCTGGCCTTGAACACCTCCAGGGATGGGACTTCCACACCCTCTCTGGGCACCCTGTGCCAGGCCTCATTACCCTCAGAGTAAAGCATTTCTTCCCAACATCTAATCTAATCCTGCCCTCTTTCAGCGTGAAGCCATTGCCCCTTGTCCTATCACTACACTCCCTGGTGAACAGTCCCACCCACACTTTCCTGTAGGACCCCTTTAAGTGTTGATAGGCTGCAATTAGGTCTCCCCAGAGCCTTCTCTTCTCCAGACTGAACAACCCCAACTCTCTCAGCCTATCTTCACAGGAGAAGTCCTCCAGCACCCTGATCATCTTCGTGGCCTCCTCTGGACTCATTCCAACAGCTCTATGTCTTTCCTGTACTGGGGACCCCAGAGCTGAATGCAGCACTGCGGTGGGGTCTGACGAGAGCAGAGGGGGAGGGAAGAATCCCCTCCCTTTACCTGCTGGCCATGCTGTTCTTGATGCATCCCAGGACACGGTTGGCCTTCTGAGCTGCTGGTACACACTGGCTGGGTCATGTTGAGCCTTGATCCAAGGTCTGTGGATATGAATGGGATGCTCCCCACTGATTTCAGTAGGCTCAAGCGCAAATAAGGAACAATTTAATAAAGAAACCTTGATTTGACAAGCCTGAGGAAATAAAGGGCATAAGGGAGATATCAAGAACTAAAAAGCTGATGGTATATAACCTGCACTGGCACTTTCTTGGATCTAGCTAATGTACTGAGTAGACAGCATTATTAGAAACAGAGTAAGGTACTTCAGGCACTATTGTTGGATAAACTTGGTATCAAGATAAAGAAGTGACACGCGTGTTCTCTGGTAGACAAACTAGAAAGTAGTGCTGATTCACTGTCTAAAATAAAACCCAAAGTGACTGAGAAAGGCCTTGGAGAGAATACTGGATATTTTGGCTGACCTTCTGTTTTAATAAAACTGTGGAATATGGAAAGTTGCCTTCATAAAAGCATCACACTGCAAAATCGATTATTTCAGTGCCACAGCGTGTCAGCTGGCATTTGTGTGCCACTTTTGTCACTTGCATGATGAGAATAAATCACATACCACACTACATTTTAATCACTCACATTTTACAGAGGAGCTCTTAGCAAGTTAAATGAAGCATTGCAAATAGCCTTTTAGCTATCTATTAATACCTAAAATCTCTGTCTGGGTGAAGGTGCTTCAGTTTGAAGGTAGGTGCTTGAGCAAGAGAATTTTAATGGAGATTGAGTAAATCTGGGCCAGCTGCTTGCAGCACCTGTGCTTAATCCTGCCTGAGTTTCTCCAAAGTAGTTTGATAAAGGTCTGGTTGGAGCAATCTTGTGGTACATGTTTCTTGTGGACTGCAGTTAATCTAGTAATTAACACCAGCTGGAGTAGAGAAGCTAGGACAATTTCAGTTGTGATTACAGAAACATGGGGGTATACAAAAGACAGCATCTTCTCATACTTGTTCTAGGTTTTCACTAAGTTTCCTTGACCACTGAGGAAAAAAACCCCACATCACCTTGTTTGCTCATGTTGTTTAGAGGAGTGTCTGGGTCAGGTGGGTCCGTGTGGAAGATGTGATATAGGAGCCAGCTGTGCAGGGCTGGGGGAGGCAGTTTGCAGAGTATAAAGAGGAGGGAGGAAGAAGAGGCCTCAAGGTTTTTTTAGAGGGAGCTTTGCAGACTCTGCTGTGGTACAGAAAATCCCCATGAGTTGGAGCCAAGCCTTTGGAGGAGGACTCACTTGGATGTTTAGGGTAGGTTGATGGAGAAAGGTTTACAACTTCTTAGCTTTGTCTTTGGTGGTTTTTGCTTTTGCTATTGTACAGAAATTAATTAATTGCACTTATGTTCTGCCAAAGTCTGACTCTTTCAGTTCAAAAGCTGGTTTGCTCTTTTGTGCTGGCCTGCAGTATAGGAAAGGTCTAGGCAAGTTTGCCTCAAAACCCTCTGATTTCTGATTCTGTATAGCTTGCCCTACCTTTGATGCAGACTTGTGGGATAGTACCCAGTGGTATTTGCACTTATATGTGTTTAATTTCAGTAAAAAGAAAGACTGCTGGAAGGAAATTAAGTATAAGTCTAACTTATTCCAGGTCAGCCTGGTTAATTAAAGAGAAAATCTAGCCTGCAGCAAAGTCCAGTAGGGTCTAAAGCATAGAGAACAAGCAAAGATAAAACTATATTTAAAAATAACATGCTTTTGATTATCACAGAATCCCCATTTTTAAAGTCAGATCTCTCTCAGCTCAACACCATTAACAGAGCCTGGTAACTTCTGTGGAAGTTGAGTTGTTTGAAGCTTGCTGTGACAGACAGCATTTCTTTTACTGCCTTTTTTTTGGTGCTGTGGAACGGGTGGGGGTGTTGTGGAGTAGGGGTGTGTGTGTATATATGTGTTAAAACAGGAGGAGAGCTCTTCTGGTGAATGGGATGTCATGCTTTGCACAAGGAGATGGGTACAGCTGGCTCCAAACTTGGGGGACCTGGGCAAAGGGAGAAAGTGCCCTAAGGAAAATGGCCAGCCTGGGTGTCTGCTGTGACCATGCTCACCAAAGGCTTCTCCAGGAGATGTAGGGGCTGTTAGTGTTGGCAGTAACACAGAAACTCATTAGAGTGGATTAAAAGTAAACCTGGAAAGACCTTGGGTGTATGGATATAGTGGTATGGAGCAGGCTTCGTAAAAAGAAACCCACTTGGTTCTGTTGTGTTTGTTTCCTCTGTTCAGAGGAAAAGTTGGTTTTAGACCTCAGTGTTCTCAGGAGGCCTAGACACAGCTATCTGAAAGCTGTGGCTCACCCTGGGTCCTACCACACCTATCTAGTTGGGAAGGTGATCCTGCTCCTTGTTTGTCATGATAAAATAAAGAGAATTAATAAAAAAAAAAGTCTAAGCTATCCTGTGAGCTGAATTTCTGACCTGGGGGATTTCATCTAGCTTCTAAGTGGTTTTTCTTTTTTCTTTCTGATGAGGTTTCTAGCAATGAGAATGCCTGTTATTCAAAGGGGTTTATAAATGTTGACAGTGAATTATTATTGGCCTATTGGGTGTTTAAATTGCAAATGTTATACTCAAAAGCATGCTTTACAAGACAAGCTCTTCTTGAAAGATTTATGGCTACAGTCACATTGGGTACAGTAAATTTAGCATTGAATAAGAAGCTGTATCAGGCATGGCTTTCCTTACTGCTTGCTGTCTGCATTTGTTGCAATAGACTGAAGGACAGGTAACAGCTTCAGGAAATGTTTTGAGTGCACAGCACTGGCAGGAGAAGCCCTTTCTGGGAACTGTAGAATCATAGAATGGTCAGGGCTGGAAGGGACCCCAAGGATCATAGAGCTCCAACAGGCAGGGCCAGCAACCTCAAGCCTGGATCTACACAATGTTGCCCAGGGCCCCATCCAACCTGGCCTTGAACACCCCCAGGGATGGGGCATCCACCCCCTCTCTGGGCAGCCTGTTCCAGCCCCTCACCACTCTCTCTGTAAAAAACTTCCCCCTAATATCCAATCTAACCCTTCCCTCCTTTAGTTTTAATCCATCCCCCTTGTCCTGCCATTATCTGCCCTTTTAACAAGCTGATTCCCCTCCTGTTCCTCTGCTCCCTTCAGGGACTGGCAGGCTGCAATGAGGTCCCCCCACAGCCTTCTCTTCTCCAGGCTGAACCAGCCCAGCTCCCTCAGCCTCTCTCCAGAGGGGAGCTGCTCCAGCCCTCTGGGCATCTCCCTGGCTCCTCTGACCCCTCTCCAACAGCCCCACATCTTTCTTGTATTGGGGCCCCAGCTCTGGACACAGGATCCAGCTGGGGCCTCCCAGGGCAGAGCAGAGAGGGACAATCCCCTCCCTGTCCCTGCTGCCACCCCTCTGCTGATGGAGCCCAGGATCCCATTGGCCTTGTGAGCTGCCAGAGCCACTGCTGGCTCATGTTCAGTTTCCCATCCACTGTGACACCCAGGTCCTTCTCACAGGGCTGCTCACAAGAAGCTCTTCTCCCAGTTTGTATCTGTGTCTGGGATTCCTCTGGCCCAAGTGCCACCCCTGACCCTTGGCAGTGTTGAACCTCATTAGGTTCCCCCCAGCCCATTTTTCCAGCCTGTCAAGATCCCTCTGGATGGCTCCTTTCCTTCTAGCGTGTTGACCACACGGCTCAGCTTGGTGTCATCTGCAAGCTTGCTGAGGGTGCACTCGATTCCAACGTCTTTATGAATGACATCGATGATAAAGAGAACCAGTCCCCAGACAGACCCCTGGGGACACCCTTGTCACTAGCCTCCACCTGGACACAGACCCATTGACACCACCCTTTAAGTACGGTCTGTTAACCAGTTTCTTATCCACTGGATGGCCCACCCATCAAATCCACATCTCTCCAGTTTAGAGATAAGGATGTGGTGGGGGACTGTGTCAAAGGCCTTGCACAAGTCCAGGTAGATGACATCGGTCGCCTTCCCTTTATCTACTGAAGTCGCTGCCTGACAAACAAGGACTGGAAAATGAAGTGTGCCTGTGCAGGTCTCCTCTGTGCCTACCTGGAGAGGGAGATGAAGTCAGAAGTGAGCACCAGCTGTTAGGGATGACCCTGTCTAAGGTGCTTTCAGACAACCTTATGGTAGCAAAGCCAAAGACTCCCAAAATAACATACAATCCATTACCAGCTGTACAGCAGGCACTCTGGTTTTGTTATGGATTAGACATGCTTTTTGAGTATTTTCCTTCAGAAGTAGATTGAAATCACTAATAATTCAGCTCACAATTAATTTTACAGCTCTTTCCTTGGTACTGTGATGGTAGTGGCTGTTTCTCAACTGATCAATGTCCCCTGTCCTGTCCAAATGACTAGCTAAGCTGAGCCTCACTGCACAAATAGTGACCCAAAAAAACTTTGTAGTTGAGGTGTGTCTCTTGCCTTTCCATGTTCATGCATACCAAAAGTCATCAGTTGCCTTTCTACTCGTTTTCCTTTCTACATCAGCCTAAGAGAGCATTGAGGTGTAATTTACAGCATGGCCCCTGTGCTCTGCTCCATTCTGAAATAATTAGGAGATTATTTTGGTCAATATGACTGAACTATGATTTAATGCTTTTCAATGGCTAGTTGCATTAGTGACTCTTTAAGGATTAGAAGCTTAATGAAATGCACACATCAGGGCAGTGATTTAATCTTTTTCTCATAAAAATCTTCACAACAAGATAATAAACCATAGGAGTAAAAATCATTTTGACAAACCTGTCTAGCTTTCAGGCTGTGTGAAGTCTGAGATAATTACCTGTGGGCCACTTCTGTTATACCAGGGATTGTTGAAAGGGCAACTTTCCTGAAAGTTGTAAAGTTCCTCTGTAGGCAATTGCAGCTTTAAGGCTAGGAACAAGGAGTAAGAAAGTTTCCTTTCTTCCATATCTAAACATATCGAAGTGTGTGTTTGCCAACAAGTCATTTTATATTTTCCAGTGTGTTTTTTCTAAAAAAAAAGTCTCTAATATCATGCTGGAGAGCATCACTCTTAGTAATGAAATAGATGCTGAAAACTGGTTGAAACCTAATAGAACAACTAAACATTAACAGCTTGACTAGTCATTTTTGTCTTGGTAGACAGCATTGTCTCATTCCAGTCAAACTAAGTCTGTCTCTGGGTTATTGAGTTAGAGAAGTGGAAGGTTGAATTTGGTAGCTGTCTGATGGCTTATGTTTGGCATCTCAGATCAGTCTGCAATAGCCAGGCAGGTCTTGTGTTGGTTGTGTGTGTTGTCTTAAACCCTGTACTGGGAGTCTGGGCTTTTTTTCTCCTGTGGTAGTGTAACCTGGCTGGCAGCTAAAGCAATGACCCTGTCATTTGCTCCCTTCCCCTGTCCCCAGTGGATAGGGGAGAGAATCAAAAAGGGAAGAAAAAGGGGTGAAACTTGAGCTAAGAGACAGGTTAACAAAGGTAGAGAATAACAATAATACACTTGATAAACAAATGCAATGCTCACTGCTCATGGAAACTCCACCTGTCTGATGCCCAGTTTGTTTTGGAGCATCGGCTTCCCCTCCCCTCTCAAATCCTGTCCAGCTTCCCCAGCTACACACAATGCATGACGATATAGGATGGGGAATATCCCTTTGGCCAGCTGTCCTGGCTGCGCTCTCCCAGCTCCTTGTGCCCCTGGATGGGCCTGGGAAGCTGAAAGTCCTTGACTTGGTATAGACACTGCAACTACCTCGCAGCAACTGAAAACATCAGGGTGTTGCCAATGTTCTCATGCTAATCCCAAAATACAGCCAGAAACTAGAAAGAAAACTGACTTTATCCCAGCTGAAACCAGGACAGTTCCCACTAATTGGGGGATGCAGGTAACAAAGCACAACACTCTTGTAACAAGCCCTATACTGTGCAACTTGTCAAACTCATGGCACTTCTCCAGCAGCATTGGAAAGTTAATTGCTTTCAAGAAAGGATTTAGGCCACAAAAATAGAAATTAAAAAATTAAATTTAGAGTTACTCATTTGTAACTTTCAAAAATATTTCTAAACCAGGGCTGGAGCTTGATGCATTGCAAGTTGTGCTCTCCCACTGTTCTTTCCTTCTCCTAGTGTAGGTGGAGTTAGATGCTACTACACTTAGTCTCCTATCTTTATAGGAAGAGATACTACATCTCCAGACTGTCCTACAGATAGGCAAATAAATGGAGATGTTGCATTGGAGACATAGCATGTATGTGTAGATGTACCTTCTCCTGGGCTTGGAAGCCTAGAAGAAAAGAATATATTCAGGCACAAAGGCAAATGCTGCATTGTGAACAGTGGACTGGAATGTAAATATAATAATTTGTACATTAAAATGAAAAAAGACTTTAAAAATAGATGGAATATGTAAAAAAGGTGGCTGAAATTTGTTTCTCATTGCACCTTATTCCTGGCTCTCTATATTGTTCCTTTCTTCCTTTGAAGACACAATTGAGTTCTTTTCTATAGATACAATTGAATTGCTTCGTAAATGGCTGTAAAATGAAAAGTGCCCTTTAAATGATGGGGTTTTGGTAGAAATAATGTGGAATGAGAGTTTAGGGTGAGTGTAATAAATTTTTGTGGTTTTGTCTCTTGTTCCCCCCCTTTTTTTTGTGCAGCTCTAAAACATTGTGGAAGTTGGGGATGGAAAGGGGAGCAGCATCTCTTTCTTGTTAGATTTAGAGGCATAGAACTTGCATGGGGAAAATCTAATTTATCACTGGCACTACTTCTAAACTTGGACTTCTAAGACGGGTGCAAGGAGGATGAATAAGACTCCAGGGAGGGTGAAATGTATTTTCTTAGGGATAATGGCAAGACTTCCTAGAGAACTCTCTCTTGTTTCTGCAGACTGGATGCCCTTGAGCTGCTATCCTGACACCTCTCTCCATATTTCTGTCTTACTGATAATCAAAGCTGAAATGATGCTCAGAATTACTGCATTTAAATTAACTGCTTCCTGCTACTGTGGCTCAGTGATGGTTTTTTTTAGACAGTAATTTTGAGGTTAAAGTCTATTCTGAACTTGAGTGTAATACAGAGCATGCAATAACCAACTGGTTATCCAGGATCTTGTTCATTGTTTGAATGTTTGACTTTGGGATATTGTGGTTAAAAACGAAGATAATCAGGATTTCAAAACTGATCTAGAAAAAGCTGAATGTCTTCCAGTATCATTTGAAAGCAGATAGGATATGACTAGATGCCTTTTCTTAGGCGTCTGTACCAAAGCAAAACTTGCAAGCTGCTTTTTGACTCTGCTGCTGTTAAAAAAAGCAATACCACTGATAAATCCTTTCTTACTAATGAACTAATTGACTGGGTCTAAATGTTGTGACCTGGATCTGTGAGTGTGCTTGGTTTGTAGTAAACTTAGTCTGACAAGCTGTACGACTGCTACCTTTGTTGTTTCTTACTTTTGAGGTGATGTGGTGCTTGAAATGGTTCTTTTCATCTCTGAGGTGCTACTAGGAGCTATGAATGCTTTGCTAACTAGATTACCCAGCCACACTGCCCCTTCCTTTGTGTTTGCTCACTAGGCAGCCCCGCCAGGCTGATGTACATTATAAAGCAGCTAATTCCAAGCAGTACTTTGAGGACAAAGTCCTGTTTGGATGGCATTTGCAAGGCTACGTGGACGAGATGTGAAGGCTAAGCAGGCTAACTACGTGATGCCATATGGTCTGGACCGGGAAGGGAGCAGATGAAGGGGGAATGCAATCCTTTTGCCTTTGTAAAACAAATGGCCAGGTGAACCTGCTGGCGACGAGGAAAATACAGATACGGAAAAATCATGAGCTTAATGCATCCAAGGTGGAATGGTTAGTGGGAGCAGGTAATAGTCTCGTTCTCGAGCTTCTTGAGAAAGAAAGAATGACAAACGGAAATCAATCTTTCTTCGGTATGTCTCGCAATAAAAGCTTATTCCCTCTTCAGAAGTCTGGCAGCCCCAGAAATCAGGAGATGAAAGTACAGACCTGTGAAGGACCGTAAGAGAGCAGTACCAGCCACAGGCGGCGCTGGAGATCACTTAAAGCTTGCTAGCGGGTAGGAGCCAGGCTGCAGCCGGAGCTGTGTGTGTAGGAGAGTTTAAAGGGAGCCAAGGCGTGTGCTGCGGGACAGACCCGTGTGTAGCATTCACAATGAGAGCTCGCAGGTGCCTGCGGGGCAGGAAGCCGCTTCGGGCGGCTCAGAACCGCGGGGATGCGGAGCAGGGGGAGCCGAAACGCGTGCGGGGCTCATGCGGGGGCTGCGAGGATTCTGTGCACTGAGCGTGCCTGTTACAAGGTGCTCAGGGTTCTAAGGGTTAATTCTCATCTTCACGCTGCCTGTTGAAACCACGAGTGGGCTGGAGTTAGAAATGCCTCGGAAATCGGGCGTTTGAAGCTTTAGTTCTTACAAATTCCGGCAAATGACCTGAGTGAGAGGAAAGCAAAGGCTCTCTTGATGCCAGGAAACTGACTTCACAGATCACGAAGAGTCTGTTTATTCAGCGCTGGGTGCACGGGGGATCACTCCACCACATGTGCACACCAACACGACAGTTCTTCGTTATATACGGTTCAATGATACTTATTCATGAGTGTTATACATGACTTGGTCCCAAACAGGATTTTAACCAGATCGAACAATTCATTAAACGAATAACGGCAGCAAACGGTGCTGGGGGGCACGGTCTCCACCCCACCAAGACGAACCCCAAACAGTTCCAGTCCCTGGCTTATAGACCTTCCAGGGATAGCACAGCCCACCGGCTTAGACTGACAGGCTGGAGTGCTGCCAGGCGACCCCCAGAAGACATAACCATATACACTTCAAACTGACATGCTGGGGTGCTGGCCAGGTAACCCCCACAAGACATCCTGTAGCTTTTGCCTTGCTACTGAACGGGCAGCAGGTTCTGCAGGTTCGAGGCGCCTCCCTCTTCTGCTTGTTGATCACCTTTTCAGAGACAAGTTGTTTCTCCTGAGGTATCCCAATGCACACACTGCGCTATATTGTGGTCCTTTAGGTAGAGCTCTGCACATCCTTTATATAGTTTGTTGCTTCAGCAGACTTCATTCAGTCCGTGCAAAATCTCCAACTGTCCCTCCCAGGCCCGTGGCCATACAAGGGTCTGTCATTAATCCACCAACATCATGCCATATTAACACGAATCAGAGGGACATAGATCACAAGAAGGCCTGTTTATTCAGCACTGGGTGCACAGGGGATCACTCCACCACATACGTGCACACCACCATGACAGTTGTTCATTGTTATATACAGTTCAATGATACTTATTCATTAGGTAACCTCATACACCTTTACATATTCATCACCTGTCCTGCTTTGTATTAAAATTAGTCCTAAGAAGTAATTTCCATAAACTCCTCCCAACTGCGCCTGCGCACTGCCTCATGGTGGTGGTCGTCAGGGGGTCTTAGTGATGAAGGCTCGAAGTCTTCATCAGGTTGAACTTTTCACCCCCTTCCCCTGGCACATGCGTAGTTGTGATTGTTCCAGATGGCACAATTATAATTGGGATGTTTTCTTCTTATCAGCCCTGGGTCTGCTTTAAATTCTCTCAAGAACATTATTCACTCAAAACTAACTAGGAGTTGTTCAAGTAGGTCAGAGTTGTGCAAGGTCATCTTCTGATATCACCGCTATGGCACTTCACATCATCCTGTTAGTAAGCCCCCCTTAACAAGCATAAGCCCCTCCAATGGCATTTTGTTAGCAAGCGCCCTTTAACCCTTTGAAAGCATTTTATTAGTAGTAGTAAGAGCCCTTTATTATTATTTTTAATTATTATTTTATTATTATTATTAGCAAGAGCCCTTTAACCCTTTGTAAGCATCTTGCTAGAAAGCCCCGTATCACTCTGCCTGGAAAGAAGGTGCACTTCTGAGAAGGAGTGGGGAGAGGTAGGAAATGTTGGTGGTGTGGGCTCCCCTTGCTGAAATGAAGTAATACACTTTTTCGACGGTGCGGAGCAAAATAAAATATCCTGGTGAATGTCGAACCGGCTGTGCATGCTAATGGAGGGCAAGTCATTAGCCGGTCCTTGCTGAGAGGATATTGGAATGACAAAGGAAACAAATTGCTGAGCCTAATGCTGCTGGGCTGGAGACAAAGGCTGGTAGCAAGAAACTAAAGCTGTGTTTGGGAAAGGCTTTGCAAATAGGCTGTAGCCAAATGCCAGGGCTCTGGAAGTCTCAGCCTTCAGCCAGCCCTTTTTCATAAAAGAGGTTTGCTGTATTTAGCAAACTTCATGGTCGAGACACCTATTCATATCGGGGTTCAAGCCAAAATACTAAGCGCGTGGCAACTATATATCTTCAGAGGGAACTAAAAGACTTAAACCTGTCTGAAAATGAGGATGGCATCGTAGCAGAACAACTTTCTGAATGGATCCGTGCGGCTGATTGATAGATGTGACTACTGACATGAAGAGATTATAGAATTATTATGAATGAAGTATTCAGCTTAGGTGGTTGTTCTGTGTACACATGACTTGGCGCTTGTGCTATGCATTAGTGTCGGTGTGGCTGGAGGAAGAAAACTGCTAGTTAGGTGAGCACCTTGCATGTGAACTGCTGGACAAGGTATAATCAAGGTTAAGTGCTATAAATAAGAAGGCTTGTCTCAGGGGGAGCCTGTAGTTTTCAGAGATGAGGGAAATTTGTTGAAAGGCACATTTTGGAGTGAGGATTGGCAGGCTTTCCGAATGAAAGAAATTAATCTGAACATTTGTCAGTGTTGGAAAAGGTGTTTCTAAGATGACAACAAACATGTTTTCTTCCCTCCTTTTCCTCCTGGAGCCAGATGTGAGATACTTGAGACGGGGGAGGAAGGATGCACTTGGAAGGTGAGAGTGATGCCTGGTAGTCATATTGCTCTCTGAATGCAAATGCCCTCCGGGCTTGTTAGACAAGCTATGCTGCTGTTGCAGCTTCCTGCTCTGTTCTCAACGTGCTCAACATCCATCACCTGCTGGGAGGTGCTACGTGCATTGGGCAGAGAGGGTTTTCCAACAGCCTGAAATTCTTAAGGTCCTCGGAACTGTTGGGGTGGCTTTTAGTCAGCAACAAAATGATGCCAGAAAAGATCTCACATGAAGCAGCTGCCTTTCTCCTAGAAAGTATAGGTTATTGGCAAACAGTCCACTGCATATCCATCAAGGCCACCGTCCAGAGAGGAGCTGGGTTTCTCCCAGCTCTAGAAATGTATTTTTTCCTCCTTTTGTTTTAATGTAAATGTCAGGAATACTGGTCTGAAAAGCTGTTTTTCTTTCTGACATATCTCGAGTCCAGCTGCAGGGCTTTGAAATGAATGTAAAAGGTATGAATGTTGTTCTCTGCCAACAACAGACTGTTTTCCCTGTGGAGCTCAGAGACTGGAGCAAGGCTTGGATTCTTGAGTTAGTGTCAAACCTTTGAACTGACTTTTACTGCAGGAGAAAAGTAGGTTGGAAATGAACCTCTGAAGGTAGTCTGGTATAAACCTAAAATCAGGGCAGCTTTGGAGTTAGTGTGTGGTTTAGGGTCTTATTCCTGTTAAGTGTTGAAAAATCTCCATGGATCAAGATCTAATGGTCATATGCCCCTGAGACAACTTTTTGCTGTCCTCACTGTGAAATATAGGTATGTACACATTTAATTGCCCAAACTCTTTCCCTCCTTACAACTTCTACCCATGGCTGCTTCTTATATCACACTGTCCCACCAAACATCCTAACTCCATATTCCTCCATAAGGGGGCTTCCCCCTCCATGAGGAGGCTTTCCCCATGGACTTGTTAGTTCTGGGTGGTGTTTTCTTTCTTTCCCTAAGCAGGCATGAATAAGCTGAGTATTGGCAGCTGAAATCAAAGCTGAATCAATGTGGGGTTTTTTTAACAAACTATTGTGACCAACTATTGATAGTAGTTTCCAAATGAAGTCAGACTAAGATGGACAGATTCATAGCAAAGAGTTGGCTCATTGGACAAGCAAACTCTCAAACATCTTTCTAAGCATGGAGTACATCCTCAGAATTTCAGCACCTGTAAGTGACTGTGGCTTTTGCTATTCCTCTTGAGGAAAGGGGCTTCTGTAATGACTGTTGTAAGATATAATCCAAATGATGTAATCTTGTGGAGAGAAGATAAACAAGATCTAGTCTTCTTCCTCAAAGTAGTGAGCAGAATGTTGTCTTTGCTACAAGAAAGGGATTGAGTTGTAGCAGTTCTGAAGGACAGGAGGTATGTCCTTGCCTTGAGGAGAAGCTTTGTAGCTGTGAAGAGATGCAGTTTTACAAGCAAAGGGCTCTGTATAGTTTTGAGACTGCATATGAGGTAAAAATGGCTGGAGGAGGCTGATAGTTCTCAGGAGCTTCACGTACAGTGGGGGCTGTTTCCATTTATTCTTTTTAGACAGTAAAAGATTCTCTGTTTATGATTGAAGTAAATGACTTGGAAAGCTGTAACCCAAGAGCTGAGAAGGTCCATCACCCTCTCTGTGGCCTGGCATTGTTTCCAGAAAGTCCCCTCCAGCTTTGAAGGGAGTGCTTGATCATGCAACAGTATTGAGTTCTGGTGGGTTTCTGTTTGAGAAAGGGGCAAAAGAGGTATTATTTTTGTGTCCTTTTCTGGGCTTAGGCCACATCAAAACATTGGGGTATAGAGAGAACAGCAACTAGACTTTCATAACTTAGCAAGTACTTGCTCAGCTGCTTTTGCTTGAAGGGTGCTTCAGGGCAGCAGGGAGAAAATATGTAGTTAATAAAGATCAGCTTCAGCAAGATAATTTTTTTTTTTAATTTAAAGTGCTTGAAAAATGGGATTAAAAAACCCCCACACAAACAAAAGCCCCAAAATTAAAAAAATCAAATGGCCTGTGAAATGAAATAAATGAGATTACAACACCTAGGCAGTGCAAAGGCACTTGAAACATTCAGTCAGCAGCTACAACTTTGCCAGCAAGTGTTGCTACCTGTACTGGGGAGCCCCCAGCATGGGATGGGGAGTGGGAGAAAGTGAGAGATGAGAAGGGGTGTGTCTGGAGAACATACCCAAGTATAACATATATTGGTATTTTTAATACTCTGTAGAGTGTCCCCACAGAAATGACTTGCAGGAGGTGTCATTCATGCTTTTCTGCCACCCTGCTGTTTATAATACTGTACTCAGGAGTTGGGTGTTGTAGTTGTGTAGAGCGTTTCAGTGACCTTCCTGTGGCTCCGTGTTCATCCTGTGTGCTGTGGCACACCCTGATTTCAGAGGGACTCTGAGCAAGTCAGGGCTTTCTCCTGGGGTTTTCTCTTTCTTTAGCACAATGATTGAAAAAGTTTTGTGCATCGATTGATGTCTCTACTCTGAGATATTGATTGGGCTTGTTGAAAACGGCCAAATAAAATAAAGTAGTGTTTGGTTTGGTGGGGACTGAAAAATTCATCTTTTGCAGGCTGCTGGTGATTAGATCACACTGGGTGCTTTTTCTCTGCACGTCTTTGGTTCAACCTGGCACTAAAAGCCCTTGTGATACCTTAGCTGAAAGACCATGTTAAATAGCTCAGCTGTATTTGAGGGCTTTTAAAGCAAACACACAAGATCTTCCTCTGCAACAAATGACTGATAGTGACCTGACCCTTCTTTGATGCCACCTTTGTCTTTTTTTAGGCAAAAGTTACTTCTAGCATTCCAGACATAAATGGTTGTGAATTTTTTGCCTTCTACAAAAACCAAACCAAACAAACCCACAAACAACAACACTCCCTAACAAACCAAACCCTCAGATACCCGATTTTTCCTTTTGCCTGTGAAGTGATTACTACTGTCCTTGGAGAATAGGGTTTTGATAAGATGATCCTGTCAAAGAGGTTCTTATCACAGAATTGTAGGGGTTGGAAGGGACCTCGAGAGATCATCGGGTCCAACCCCCCTGCCAAAGCAGCTCCCCAGCTCATATTACACAGGTCGGTGTCCAGATGGGTCTTGAATCTCTCCAGAGAAGGAGACACCACCACCTCCCTGGGCAGCCTGTCCCAGGGCTCTGTCACCCTCACTGGGGAAAAGCTGCTCCCCATGTTGGTGCAGAACTTCCTGTGTTCTAATTTGCATCCATTGCTGGAAGTTATGTAAGAAGTTAGCCTTCTTGGACCTGAATTCCAGGGTTTGTAGGCTTCAGGAGAAGCTGGACAGCACGGGTACAGCTGAGGAAAGCAGGGCTGGCGGTTTGGTGCTGCGCATACACAGCAGCGAGGTGCTCAGAGCACGTTTGCAGAAAGCACGGGGTTAAGATTGAAGAAGCACTTGGCTTCTGAAGGGCACTGCAGGAGATGGGGGAAATGCAGAATAACTTTTTACCCTGTAGAGAGTTATGCTGAGATGAGCTGGAGTTCATGCTGGAGAATACTTTCACCTCTGAAGGGTGAGGGAGTAGGTTTAAATAACTTTGAGCTGCGTGGTAGCCAGCTGTGATTTAGCATGCTGGATGAAATTTTCCCATAGCAGAACACATGTCGTGAGCTAAGCAGCCCTTGAACCCTGGTATTCACCAGCTCAAAGGCTTTGGAGTGTGTATGATCCTCATTAATGGGGCTATACTTGGAGCTGCACGTGGGAGTCTTCAAAAGCGAGCACTCTTAACCTGGTGTTGCCCGATAGTGGCAGGTGAGGGGATGTTCCTGCAGCTACTGCTCTATTCACTTGATTCCTGCCCGTTTGGAACAAAGAAAGTTATTGTGTGAGAAATGAATGGTTGTTCTTCTTCTGTGCTGACAGCTAAATGACTGGATCTGCATGGCTTGTTTGCTTCAACGTGCCGCTCCCCTAATAGAACATTTTCAGGGGATTAAAGATTTGTTTTAAAAACAGTTGATTTGGCCTTCACTAGAGCATTAAATTCTCTTATTCTGCTTTCTGTGAATCAATTTGTTTCCTCCTTTTGTTGTCTCTGCGAGAGAAGTATTTCAACCACTTGGCAGAAGAATAAGCAGACATCACTTGAAAAGAACTTCTTCAAAATGCCCAGAAGTCTCTTCAAATGAAAAGAGAAAAAGCCCCCAGCCCAGGTGTTGGGGGAAGCTTATTGTTTAACACTTTGCCACAATAATAAATTGCCCAGTTCCAATGCTTTTTATTGCTCTGTTAATGACATAAGTTGATTTTATTTTTTTTTTTGGAAGTCATCAGATGAAAGGAAAATTGAGACTTCTTGAGGCTTCCACTGTAATCTCTGCTTCACACTGCTTCTTTAAGGAACTTTGCTCTAATATATTAACACAGGAAAAGCTAATAAATTTAAGGCAAGGATATGCTTGATTTGAAAGTTTCTTTTTCTGTAAAATAGTTATTTCTCAGTTATAAGCGTAAATGTCAGTGTTCTGTTGTGTGGGTTAGCAGCACATTGTGCAGCCTCAACTCTGTTTTTTCAGAAAACAATTTTATTCAGCAGTATTGTGCATATGCTCAAGCTCCTGTGGGTAAAAGGTGGAGGAATGTTGATGTGATCCAGATCAAGAGCTTTTTTGTTAAACATAGTTGCTTAGCTTTTTCATAACGATGGGAAAACTGGTAAATGCTGGTGTCCTTGGTACTTCAATAACTCTTCAGATTCAAGAAACTCATGGAAAGAAAGAGTTATTACATCAGACAGAAATATGCATTAGAAAAATACTGATGCTGGTGAGAAGCCCTTGGTGAGCTACTTGGCTGGATAGACTGGAAAATAGTTGTGTTCCATTCCATACTCCTCCACGCCACAGAGGAGCATAGGGCTAGCAATGTGATCAACTGGCTATTCCCATCCCTCCAGCTTCACAGAATCACAGGGTGAGAAGGGACCTGCCAAAGCAGCTCCCTAGCTCATACTGCACAGGTTGGCATCCAGATGGGTCTTGAATGTCTCCAGAGAAGGAGACTCCACACCCCCTGGGCAGCCTGTCCCAGGGCTCCCTCACCCTCACTGGGGAAAAGTTCCTCCCCAGGTTGGTGCGGAACTTCCTGTGCTCCAACTTGCAGCCATTGCCCCTTGTCCTGTCCCCACAGACACTGAAAAGGGGCTGGCCAATTCCCCCTGCACCCCATGCTTAAGATATTTATAAACATTGATCAGGTCCCCCCTCAGTCTTCTTCTCTCCAGGCTGAACAGCCCCAGCTCTCTCAGCCTTTCCTCACAGGATAGATGTTCCAGGCCCTTCAGCATCTTCATAGCCCTTCTCTGGACTCTCTCCAGGAGATCCCTGTCCTTTTTATCCCAGGGAGCCCAGCACTGGACACAACACTCCAGGTGGGGCCTGAGCAGGGCAGAGCAGAGGGGGAGTATCCCCTCCTGTGACCTGCTGCCCACATTCCTCCTGATGCCCCCAGGATCCCATTGTCTCAGCTCCAGGGCACACTGCTGGCTCATGGCCACCCTGTCACCCACCTGGACCCCCAGGTCCTTCTCCACAGAGCTCTTCTCCATCAGGTCACCCCCAGCCTGTCCTGATCCATGTGGTTGTTCCTCCCCAGGTGCCAGACTCTCCACTTGCTTTTGTTGAATCTCATCTGGTCTCTCCCTGCCCAGCTCTCCAGCCTGGCCAGGTCTCTGGATGGCAGCGCAGTGTCCTGCCTGTCAGCCACCCCTCCCAGCTTTGTATCATTGGTGTACTTGCCTTTATCAAAATGTTGGCTTTGAACATCTGAGATATTTCCTTGGTAGCTTGCTGTTGGTCTCTTCTCTACAGTCACACTTTGATCCCTACCTGGATTGAGGCATGGTGTATTAGGTGATATCCCCCAGTCCAGATCTGTAAACATTTATGTGTTTTTTTCCCCCAAATCTATGTCTGCAGGGACAGTACAATGATGCCACAACAGCCTATGGGTGAACTAAACCATGTCTGCAGAGTGAGCTCAGTATGTCTTTCTCAAATTCATAATTTGTTAGAATTATTAATGTAGCTTTCACAGGGAAGTGTACAAGGTACACGAGTTGGTTCCTACACAGGTTAAGGTACCTTGGGTGCTACAGGTTTGGACAGAGCTCATCGTTACCTCTTGGCACATGGCTGTTGCACATCCAAGGTGCATGATGCAGGTACTGTGTTGGGAATACACAAGTCCTACAGCAAACACAACTGATGGGCTCTCAAGTGCTGTAGTAACTTTGTTGTCTGATAACCCATCCTCACCTGAATGGTTTTCTCCATTCCAGATTATGCAATTAAATGGATTGATGGGTGCTAGGATACTGGGCTATGAAGTCAGCATGTGCTGCCTATACCTGTGTTAAAGGGTGGAGGGCAGTATGGCTTTTGAAAATCTAGGTGGGAGAGCACTAAATAAGCAGTGTGAGTGCCTGTGATATTCAGGGCTATTTTGAAATAAAACTGTACTTTGTGCTAGCCTCTCTTGTTGTATTTTCTCATTGTAGGGCTCTTCTAAGTATTGCTAAAGTGCTGTTTCTATGCTATAAATTCCTGGAGTTGAAACCAGAGAAGCAGCCAGAGCCACCTCTCCAAGAGACCCTGTAATTACATTTTTGATGACTCAAGGATGGTGTTTGTCTTTTTGTTTGATGCTGGCAGGTAACATGTAACAAAAAGGCTTTTGAAGTTAACACCTAATTAAGATGGATGGAGAAGGTCACAGCCCTGGTAGTGCTATTGGTTCAGGCTGTCAACTGCCTCAGTGAGACATCAGCAAGAAGATTTACAGAGAACAGTTCTGTGCATTCAGGATGGGAAATGTTATTTAAAAATCAATTGATAAACAAAAGTTCTGAGTTCTGCACATGGAGATAGCTGTCTGCCAGACATGAAAGCCAAGGTGCATTTCTTGTACCTGTAACGATATCCTCATCTGGGTTGTTATCCTCTGATTAAACACAAATAAGAGGTGCTATGCTCACGTAGAGGAGCTGGAAATGCTTCTGGTACCTTTACAGGTGGTAATGTAGAATCATAAAATGCTGGAAGGGACCTTAAAGATCATTTTAGTTCCAACCCTCTGCCATGGGCAGGGACACATCTCGCTAGACCAGGCTGTTCAAAGCCCCATCAACCTGGCCTTGAACACATCCATGGAGGGGACATCCACCACCTCCCTGGGCAACCTGTGCCAGTGTCTCACAACCCTCATAGGGAAGAATTTTTTCCTAATATCCAATCTAAAGCTACCCCCTTCCAATTTCAAACCATTCCCACTTGTCCTGTCACTACAGGCCCTCCTAAAAAGTGTCACCCCCTTCCCCCTCCCCACCCCCACCTCCCCCCCTTCCCAGCTTCCTTGTAGGCCCCATCAGGTACTGGAAGGCTGCTGTAAGATCCCCCCAGAGCCTTCTCTTCTCCCAGCTGAACAATCCCAACTCCTTCAGGCTGTCTTCATAGGAGAGGTGCTCTGGCCCTTGAATCATTTTTGTGGCCACCTCTGGACCTGTTCCAACACTTCTGTGTCCTTATGCTGGGGACTTCAGACCTGGACACAGTACTCCAGGTGGGGTCTCATGAGAGCGGAGTAGTGGGGCAGAACCTCCTCCCTCGACCTGCTGGCCATGCTCCTTTTGATGCAGCCCAGGATACGATTGGCAATGTAAATTTATCCAGTTTGGTTATCAGACTCTATCTGGATGGGGCAGCTAAGAGCTTTGGCTGATGTACCCTGCTTCTAAGTCATGTGTTGTAGCTTGTGTGTTCTATTCCACTGTGGCTTGGTAAGTGCTGGTACCAATGGCAGCACAACACTGAATCCAAGTATGGGATGTGAGCACTGAAATAAGGATGGGATGTGTTCCAATCTTGAGCTGATACTAGTATTTAAGTGCAAGCTATATATGAGCTTTAAGTGAACTCTAGACCATATGGCACAGGAGAAAGGGAAGCACAAGCTGAAGTTTTAGATAACACTAGTTATTGCTTTTCAGAGCCCAGTTCCATTCATTCTGGAGATACTGAGACAAGAGGTCAAACAACCTCCCAGTAACATCAAGCAGACAAGATACTGTGCCCTGAAAGGGTGGGGTGTCTTGTGTGCCCAAAGCAGACACAGACTAATGAGTACCTGAGCTATGGGAACTCACACTGTTAGATTGGATATGGAGCAAGAAACTAAAATGCACAGACTGCCCTTGTCTGCTGTGTGTATCTATGAACTTACAGCCAGTACAAGACTAACCTGCCTCCTTTCCCTATCAAGGCCCAGCTTACTCATATTCACCTTACTGCCCTTTGCTTACAGCCTCTGCTCAGCAAGCTGAAAGCTTCCCAAGCCTCAGATGAGGCATTACTGATAAACTACAGGAACCTGGCTTCAAGGTGGAGAGCTAGAAGAAAGTGGTGCTGCTGGGTAAGGCGTGCTTGGATTTCTTCACACAGGCATGAGCTTTGCAATGCTTCAGGATAACTGGTGAGAGAACACTGCTGGATAATGAAAGTTAACAAACTATTTTCATCCTGGATATTTCCTTCCAACTGAAAATGAGGTCTTGGTTCTTCCTGGAAAATGAAAGCCCTTTTCAGGAACGTGTTGATAGCCCAGATGCAAGCCTCCTTGGCACAAGGACGGCTTGGTCATGTCAGAGGTATGTAATATACATCCAGGTCTAGTGATAGATGGGATGGCATACTAGATTTGAGAGAAAATCCCCTGAATTTTCCACATAACTCAGTCTGTGTTAACTACAACCTTGTTTCTTCATGTCAGATAGCTCCTGCTGCCTCCTACGTGTTCCTTAGCACGTTGGCCCTGTTGTGGTCCCTCCTGCTGCTTCACAGAGTTAGAAAAATATATTCTCATGCCTGCAGTAAAAGTGCCCAGTTAAACAGGGAAACTTTGGAGGTGTATTTATGAAGATGTGGAAGGACAGGATGGCTGGTTTAGCTATTAGCTCTTGTGTGAAGGTGTGTGGGTACTATAATTGGGCTTTACACTGGCTCAGCTAGTTGAGAATGGTTGTATTCTGTAGCTATTTTCAATTAAATTTTATTCTTCTTGCTGCCTGTGGAAATAGTTACTTCAGCAAAATGCCAAGATTTGTTTATCATACTATATTTCTCTTTAAAAGCTAGTAAAGAAGTCCTTCAGTAGTATTAATGGAGGGAAAAATAAACCTTGTAAAAAAAGCAGTAATATAGGTTCAACACTGTTGTATGGCATTACTGATTTAGGAGACATTTTGCCTAGGATTAAATTAGTTCCTTTGCCTTGCTTTGTCCAGCAGCACCTTGGCTTAATTATAGGGAGAGAAATAGTAATTGTGACATGATAGAAGAGATTGTTAAATACCTAAATCAGTAGACCACTAGAGCAGAGATAGAAGCAGAGGATTGAGATCTGAGCATTTGGACATCCATTAACAACGCATTTTCTTTAGTTTTTAGAAGCCTTATTCAGGAGTGGAGATGTGGCCATGAACAGCATAGAATAAAAAATAATCCCTGATCTAATGGTGTTAATGTTTTGGAGAGTTTAAAAAGCACTACAGGACAGTGGTAGTTTGTAAACATGGATTGCAATGTAAGTATTTGCAGTAGATATGAGAACTTCCCCCTGTTTAAAGAGTGGTGGTGAGGGTTTCTGTGTGTGCATGCCTTGGCTTTGCTGAGCAGACCACTTTTGTTTGCATACGTATTTTAGCTGAGAGTGGATGTGTGGGGACTTGTGTAGAATATTGCCCTGTATTTTCAGAATGTGCATGTTGCTAGGAGGGTGGAGAAGGGAGGAGGAGGATGACCTCTGGGATCATCAAGCAGAGAATATGGCAGCTTTTTGATAACTGTTTTGGGGGGTGGATCACTGTTCTGGTGGCTCCATCTGCTACAGTGAATGCCTGGCTATTGCCTGACTTTTCTTCCTTCCTTGAACCATAAGTGCTGGTGATTCATTTGAGGGGAAAAATCTGCCAAACAAGCCCAAACCAAACAGTGCTACAACAAATAGTAAGCATGCACAGAGTGGGACCAGGAGTATTTGCATTGGATTGCTGGCAGCTTCAGAGGAATGCAAGCATCTCTGCTGGCCAGTCATCCTGCTGCCCCTCTTTCATGGAACACACATACTGCCCCCACACAGTCCTGGAGATCATTCCTTTGACCTTCCTGCATTAATTCATGTGGGAAGTTTAATATCAGATAAGTGATGGCCAGTGGAAGGGGGGTACTAAATGTTTAGTGAACATGGAACCACTGTAGAGATGTGATATCTTTCAGGGTGTCACTGCACTGTAAGCTTTGTGTGATATAAATGGGAGGGAATGCTGAGGTGGTGATGAGTTGTTTATTCTGAGGTGTGTCAGAGGGTGGTAGGGTCAGGCCACAGGAGTAATGACTAGGGGTGGGACTGAGGACAGAGGAAAAATAGACCATAAGGAAGAAGCAGAACAGTTGGAGGAGTTGGCTTTTCAAGGGCTAAGGGACAGGAGAATTTAAGGGCGAAGATAGGATCAGAGTTTAAAAGTGTGTGAGGAAAATGATTAGAAGAAGGAGGTGTGTATTTTGGAGTGGAACAAAAAACACTGCTAAAGAGCTAAAAATAAGGTGCATTGACTAAAGGAGTTGCTACAAAACAAAGCAGCTGGGAGATGAGGAAGCAGTTACTGTAAACCTTGCACAAAGATAAGATCTAGCAAGGATGACTGGGCACTTGGGAAGATGTTATTTGGCAACAATTTTAGGAAATTTTAATCCTGTGTGTAATACAAATTTCTTCATTCACAGGGGAGGTATGTTTCCAGGCTGATGAGTGTCTCAGGGGACTTCTGCGTTGCAATCCCTAGTGAGGGACGAAGCAAAGCTCTGTGCAGGGCTCCTGGGTGCCTTGCTGTGTGCCAAAGCTGCCTGGGGGTGCCCTGGTATTAAGGAAATTGGGTTTGGGGGCAGAAGGGGCTGTGTGGTTGAGACTGCTTATGTCCTTTCCTGCTATTGGAGACATCAGGGCTTTTGGAGAAGAGTGCCTGAAGTTTTCAGACTGCTTAAAAAAAACCCTAAACCAAATAAAACCACACACAAGAAACCACAAACCAACCAACCAAAACATTGTATTTTCTTCAGCTGGCCCAGAGCAGTTCAACAGTCTTGTGCTGAACAGTGGGCCAGCATGGGTTTGGGGTCACTATCCTTGAGGCACTAATCCTGGTCTTCAGATCTTGTCCTCTGGTTGTTCAGTCCTATTTTAAACTGCTATTAATAATAAGGTTATTCCTTGGGGGAGGCAGATGATGCTTGCCACTAGTGTGTAGTCCTTTACTTAGTGGTTATTTTTCGGGGAAGACAGCAGGCCTGCTAGCAGCCTAGCTCTCTTCTCCCAAGGTTTAGGCCCTGACAATATTCTCCTGTTCCCATGAGACAGGAAAAGTTCCTCATGCTGAGAGGATCTTAATAATCCCATTCTCAAAACACAGCGGCCTTGATGACAGGGGTACAGGCTGCCCTAACCCAAGAAGCAGTTATGGGAAGGTATTTGGGAGTAATGGAACATGTCAGGAACCAGCCATAACAAGAGGGTCAAACAGCAGGTGTGTGGATGCTTTTAGGCATTAAAGGTAAACTAAGGATATTTAGCTATAAGATAGGTTTATCAGAACTCGTTATAGTTACTAACCAATCAATATGGTGTGAACAGTGTGTGTAACCAGTTAGCAGTTTTTTAGCTTGCCACATTTGCAGTAAGAAAGTTATAGAATCTAGGTGATTTCACCTAATAAAATGGCTTCATAGCTTCACCTAAAATTCATATCAAATTGCATGTTGCTCTCTGCTGGATGCCACATTTATTCTATATTTTAAGCAAAAATTTCGCTTCTGCATCTGGCAAGGGGCACCATGTTGTCACTGGCCTCTTCTGAACACCCTTGCAACCAAGCATAAATGAGATCTCCATCGCTAATATATATATTAGTGTGCTACACTGCAAAGTACTTCATAGCCTTCCATCATATATGTTTCAAATGATTCAACTTCAGCCAAACAAATTGTCCAGGCTTAATTTCCGAGAAATCATTGTCAAAATTGCTGAACCAGTTTAATTCTAAAGCACATATTTATACTGAGCTGCACAAATCACACCGCCAAGTGAGATTACAAATGGGAGAGAGAAAAGTTTAATCAGAAATGAGATTAAATTTGAAAACGTAGAGTGTTAGTGATTGCTGCTGAGGCTCAGACAGGGTGTAAAGTCATAGATTTTTCTTAGCAGGGCTTAGAATAGCTCACTTGAGGAAGCTGAAGAGCACATATGCCCTTGTGCTGACAGCGGGAGAGTGCGGTGGTGGCCTGAAAATGGGGAGGCTGTTATTTGTAGCAGGTTGTGCAATGTTGTGTTGTGGAATGAAGTTGAAGTGGGAGGAAGAAAATAATTCCAAAGGAGTGTCATGGTGCCAAGCGGAGATGGGGACAGGGAAGAAATGAATGGGCTTGTGCTGATGCTTTGGGAGGTCTGACCCACCTGCCCCCAGCCCCTCTGAGGTGACTGGTGAGGGCTGTTGGGTTGTTTTGAGTGCTTGGGTAACCTCAGTGTGTCTGAGCAGAAGGACTTGCAAACTAAAGTTAGAGGTTAGTAGAACGGCATTTCTCAATGGATGTCAGTGTCTCTGCTGTGCTCTGGCAGTGAAGTAATGAAGTAGTGCTTACTGGTACCCAGGGTCAGTTTAAAATGCTGCTTTTGCCCAGCCTTATCTGCAAGTTGCCATTTTTATCATGCATTGTGCCACTTTAGCTGGGTGGAGTGTCCTTGTTCTTAACAGTTAATAAACAGTTGTACAAATATGTCTTATCTGGATGCATAGAGCTGTTGTGCTGTGCATCTGAGTAAGCACCTAGTTACTCAGTGTGAAGGGGCGTTTGATGTAGCAGGAGACAGGGCTGCAGAGCAAAATGCTGTCTGAATCTGTTTTTTGGGGAAAAAGCACCCTTGGCAGTGTTGTGCTGTTTCTTGGATGTAGCAGTTGATAGTTTCAGCTGGAGGAGCAATTCTGAACCTTGAAATGGCATGTTTTGTCTTTGAAGAAACTTTTTATTTAAATGTAAACTTTTTTGTTATCACTCCAAGTCAGTCTTAAGCACTTCTAAATAGAAAAGTGGAAGAATTGGTAAAAACCTGCTGTCATTGCCATATTCCTTAAGCTTCATGATGACCTACAGAAAGCTGTGAAAAGTCCCCTGAGTGAGAATTGAGCAGATCCCTGCCCCCAGTCACTACAGGGAGAAACAAGACATCATAGCAGCAGCTTTTTTTATTGCAGATGAGCCAGGATGTGCTCAGTAATCTCCCAGCCTGGTATTAAATCTGGGAGACCTCTCTCCAACCTTTAGGCTGATTAGAAGTGCAGCCCTGGAACCGTGTTAGTGTCAGTTTGATGGGTAACATAGATTACACCAAGCACTGGTAAACTGCCTGTGTCGAGAGTACTCTGAACTGCCTGTCTCCTGGCCACTGTGGTGGTCCTGATTTTCTGAATTTTTTTCTATTAAACTTCAGTAAGATAATTCCCAATTTAAGTCCTGCACTTGTGTGACCAGTTATTTCTCAGCTTTGTTGGTTCTACCTCCTTTCCTCTCTCACAGCTCTTTATTTTTGCCTTTCCTCCTGACACTTGTTCACCAGGCAGTTCTTGCTGATGGGCATTTCCAGTGTACGGGGTGGGGTGTAAGCTAAAGGTGGTGCCTGGGTTTAAAAGGTCATGACCCTCATTTAAGGCATCTTCCAAGTAAGTACCAATAAGGTATTGCTGCTTTGCTGCTTGGTGCATGCTTGCTGTGAGGGCAGAATGGAGAGAGATAGGGAAGTCTTTATTCCTTGTTGGATGATATCTGCTTGGAAGGTTAAACTGCCAACTGGGAACAGTTGCCAACTGTGACTGACAGAGAAATGTCATAAAGCACAGAAGAGACACTGGCCACCTAGCTGTATTAATACAGCAGGTGATGACACATGCTGGGCATACCCTGAAGTAGGCAGAGATGGTGAATAATCCACTCTTGGGAAAGCCTCCTATCTGTTATAAATTCTGACACTCAAAGTGGTGCTGCTTCTGAATTAGTTGTAATCTCTCTGAAGGTACCTTGTGTAAAGATATTTGTCCCAGGAACGGTATGGGACATCCTAGGATCTGGCAAACATGCTTTCCTTGTCACATCTGTATCGGGTATCTTTGGAAGTATCCGATGTAGTTATTAACAGCCATGGATTTGTTGCTACAGACTGGATTTTATGTTGAGCTTCTGTGGTTGTGCTTACACAACTAGACAGGCCTGGCTGCTTCATGTGCAAGTGAAGCTTGCAGTGCTGTATTTAATTGCTTAAAAGCTCAGAACTGTGATATAATGCAATCACTCAACCCCTACTTTGCATATAGGGTAGCACAGGTCTTCTGAAATGTTCCTCATTTGCAAGTATTGGGGAAGTTGATATTCATGGATTTAAAAACCCACAATAACAAAAAACCCACTCCACCTCCTTCCCCCAACTTCTTGATGTGCAAACACCTGATTGCCTCACTCATTTCAGAGTCTGATTTGATTTTATTTAGTAGGATGTGAGTTAGCCGCCAACTAGTTTGGAGAGCTGCTATTAAGAGCAAGTATTGCATTTTGTCTTTGAAACCCTGGACAAGCTTTAAAAAAAAAAACCTTTACTGACTTTCAATATAGTAATGGTAAAATCAGGCCAAGGATTATATTGTCACTTCTACCTAATGTAGAATTATTAAAGCATATAAAGAGAGGAGCAGAACTGAAGGCCAATATATCATGCAATAGACTTTGTGTCAGGCTGCTGAGGGAATGATGCTCATGGAGGCTAGGGCAAAAGTGTTTCTTCACAAGTGAACAAATTGGATAAAGTGGCAGAAACCTTTGCAAACATTAAACAGCAGCCTGCAGTTAGGGAGGAGGAATGGCACTGCTGAGAAGAGGAAGCTGGTGGCGAGTGTGACACTAACCATGGGAAGGAAGGGCTGTGTTGATGACATAAAAGCTTTGTGCTATGGAGGAATCCAGAAGCATCCCAGAGGGACCCACCAGACACCTGGTCGTGCACTTGAATGGTTGTGAGGAGCTGAGGTTGAATAGTGTTTGGGGTATTAAGTTGGTTGGTAGTATGCTTGGAAGTGTAACGATTGCTGAAGTGCCACATGCAAACCAGGCGCGGATGTACTGTGTATGTTTTCTCTCTAACTCTAAAGAGGTGACACTGTCTGCATATAACAACAAAATGAAAATGTCAAGGGAAATCTGAAGTGCTATGGCTGCTTAGGAAAATGATTGGCTTTGCATCGACTGAATGGAGAGCTGTAGGGGCATGGATCCTCTCCTTGTTAGATGTGCTGCTGTGGTCATTTCCAGAAGCTATAGGGTAGAAAGGTACAAATTAGTCTGCAACCTAAATCTCAGCTCCTACACCAGGAGTGAACCTGACCTCTAATTGTGTAGTGTCAGTACAAGTTGGTTGGGTTTGGAATACCCAACCTGCATGTGGGATAACTAAGCCATTAAAGGCATGACTCTTTGCTGTGCTGCTAGCATCTTATGAAAGATGCTCATTCAATTATTTTCTTTCCCTAGGAGATTAGATATAAAAGGAGACAAAGACTGAAGAGCAAGACAGTAATTTTGTGACACTACAAGGACTCTTACTTTGTTCAGTTCTTTCCTTCTTTCCCCTCAATATTTTGTTTCACATCTACTTTTTATTTCAAGCTGCTGCTATAGCTCCTTCCAGAAGACACCACTGAGATGAGGTGACCTGTGTGAGTTAAGTATGGCAATTGGCACGTAGCAAACTGCAAAGGGATGAAAAACTTTTGCTCACGGACACCAAGTTTACAAAATGTCTTTACAAGAATAAAATAACACTCAGATATGAAGAGCTTTATTGAGTATCAGAGAAAGGGTTACATCAGGGAGGTGTTTGCAGGGACAGCAGCATGATGGCTCTAAGAGAGACTATGTGCAATTGTTCCTGTAGCCAGAAAACTGAGTATGTGGGGGGCTCATCTGAAGACCTGGGAGGAACAGTTATAATTGTATGCTGTAAAACGGTATGACCTTTTGTTACCCTGCCTTAGAAGGACACGGTGCCAAGCAGGTCCTGTTAAGTTTTGAGCTTGTAGCTCCACCAAGGCTAGCTGGTTTTAAATTAGACCAAGCAGTTAACGTGAGGGCAGCAAACTTGCTGTGTGAGTCACCACCAGCATCCTACGAAGGGATGTGCTTTTGTGGTGGAAGATTCTTATTCACTTCTGTCAGGCAGCCAGAACTAGATTATTCTGGAGAAACAAGAGATGGACCCTGGGCTTTTGTCAGCTGCAGAGCTGTTTTTCTCTGGTTGGCAGCCAGCAATGCACTGTGCTACTACCCTGTTCCTCAGCTGGGGTGCCTCAGACAAATATAACAGCAGTGATGATGGAGAAAGCAGTGGCAGCAGCACCAGGAGATGCCCCTCAGATGCACATTTGTTTAGCGAACCAGAAGATCCTGCAGAGGCTTGTGGGGTTGGAAGTGGTGGTGCTTAGCTCTGCTATGACAGGAGATATTCTTTTCCCACTCTCTCCTCTGTTATGACTAAAATGGGAACTGGGCTGCGTTCCAGACCTGTAGCCTGTGGCATTGGGCTGAAGAGATAAGGATTCACAGAAATGTAGAGCACTACAAAGTGTACAAGAAAAATTGAAATGACAAAGTTCTTAAAGTAGAACTTCCATAATTGGAAACGTTTCAAAGGGTTTCATCCTTTCAGATACACACAGTCAGCTTTCATGCTCCTTTCGTATCTTCTCCTGCCATGTATGCAATTATCAAAAATGTTTGTTGGAAAAACTTCTCTTGTTTGGGTTTGTGGTGCTGCAGGAAATCCTTAGAGCCAAACTGAATGTGCACACAGGTGCCCCCTCCCAGAGGTCTGAGCAGCATGCTGATGTCTTTTGTTCCTGTGTCTTGAAAACTAGTTGTAGAGCACTACAGTAAGGTGTGTACTGTAGGGTTTAGACACCCACAGCCTGGGTAAGCCATGGTCATTGTGTATGCACAAAAAATACACTGTTTGTACAGAAATCCAAGACACTTCTTATTTGTAAATGGCAGATACAGAATTTTGCATATGTAAACTATTATCCAGACACATTATTCTGCTGAGGAATTGCTTGGGTACTGAGAGCCATACTACTTCGTTGGTGTGGCTTTTTGATCTATGGGGAAAATGAAGATGAGCTGGGCAAACACTGTTACTGCCCTGCTGTGACACTCCCTGATGAGACTTGTGTTTGTTTTCTTGAGTTGTTTGTCTTGTAGCATCTTGAGAGCGTTTTGGGGCAAGGAAGTGGCACTCTGCACAGAGAAGCCCTCAATCATTTGGTGGGTTCCTTGCAACTTGAGTAGCTATGTAGGTGTTACTGCTCCCTAGTTCTGAGAAGGTGCTGCGTGGCTGTTGGGGTGTGTAGCACTGTGGTGTTCACAGGGGCTGTGAGCCAGTGTCTGGAGGTTTTTACATTCCTTTGCACTTATGGTTGCTTTCCCTTTGCCAATAGGTATTTGACTTCTTGCACCCTAAAGAATGGTCTGTCTTGCAGTGCTGTCTATCATATCTTCACAGTAGCACTATTAAGCAACAGGTCTGTCTTTCATAGTAAACCTGGCCAAGCATAGGGAGGAGTAAGGTATGACCTTGGCCCCAGAACGATGGACTGTCATTCTTCCTTCTTCCCATTCCTAGAAAGCAGGATTCTTGGCCAAGACCAGTACTTGGGGATGCCTCACTGGAATGTGGGGAGGAACAACCGCATGTATCGGTACAGGCTGGGGGTTGACCTGCTGGAGAAGAGCTCTGTGGAGAAGGACCTGGGGGTGCTGGTTGACGACAGGTTGGCTGTGAGCCAGCAGTGTGCCCTGGGGCTGAGAGAGACAATGGGATCCTGGGGGCATCAGGAGGAGTGTGGGCAGCAGGTCACAGGAGGGGATCCTCCCCCTCTGCTCTGCCCTGGTCAGGCTCCACCTGGAGTGTTGTGTCCAGTGCTGGGCTCCCTGGGATGAAAAGGACAGGGATCTCCTGGAGAGAGTCCAGAGAAGGGCTATGAAGATGATGAAGGGCCTGGAACATCTATCCTATGAGGAAAGACTGAGAGAGCTGGGGCTGTTCAGCCTGGAGAAAAGAAGACTGAGGGGGGACCTAATCAATGGTTGTAAGTATCTTAAGTATGGGGTGCAGGGGGAATTGGCCAGCCCCTTTTCTTTGTTCAGTGGAGACAGGACAAGGGGCAATGGGTGCAAATTGGAGCACAGGAAGTTCCGCACCAACATGGGGAGGAACTTTTCCCCAGTGAGAGTGAGGGAGCCCTGGGACAGGCTGCCCAGGGGGTGTGGAATCTCCTTCTATGGAGAGATTCCAGACCCATCTGGTTGCCGACCTGTGCAGTATGAGCTGGGGAGCTGCTTTGGCAGGGGGTTGGACCCGATGATCTCTCGAGGTCCCTTCCAACCCCTACAACTCTGTGATTCTGATTTCTCCTGTGCTCGTTCCCTTTACTATTGTTTTCCTTGCACTTAATTCTGTGGTGTTGGCTGGGATTAGATGATCATTGAGAGAGGAATTCAAAAGTAAGTGTGCGTGTATGTTCTCCATCCCAAGTAATATTCCTTTGCTAGCAGAAGAAAAGGGAAAGGATAATGTATAAATTTGCCAGATCAGGCTGATCTGATGAATGTCATCAGTCTGACAGAGCTCTTTATGACAATTCAATAGCTGGAATAGATTCAGTAAATTTTCCAAGCCCTGCAGCTCCGAATACATTACACACTCATCTATTGCTGGACTCCCGGCATTGTAGCTATTGACAGTTGTGTAGAGTGAGAGACCCTGCACAGTTCTACAATACCATTCCCTGCTACTGTGATTTACATTACCAGGTGTAAGTGGTGCTATCTGTTAGAAATACAACACAATTTTTTTCTTTTATATCATAATAGGAATAAATCGAATACCCATAAAGACTTCTCTATTACACATGCTCTGTTTTATGGAATATATGCAGAGGTACTTGCATATGCTGTTCCATTGCACTGCAGGACTCTAAAGGACTCTGCTTTATTTAAGTCTCCATCCGTAGAAAAATCGTACAGCCAGGTTCATTAGGCAAGGCCATGGGTCTTTGGTGGGGGAGGGTAAAGAGGAGGAGGAGGAATGGGAGAGTGGAATAACATTGACATTTATGAGTGAATAGATCGCAATAAATGAACGTTGTAACGAGACACAGTGCTACTTTTCTCCTCTTAGTGACATTCAGTGATGCTTTGAAGACAGCAGGAAGCTTTACTTTGAATCCTGAGCATATCAAAATTAGATAATTTAAAATTTTTTTTTGGCCTCCAAATATACCTTATCCTCAAGCAGTTTTTATTAAGGATGCTAATTGCCCAGACCCTGACTAATGCAGGCTGTACTGTGCTGTGGGATTATTCCTCTTTGCATCTTCTGAAGTCAGGCAAGGCAAAAATTAAAGCAGAAGATGTAAGTACTCCTATAGTGCTTTAATATTGCAAATGCCACTGCAAGTGTAATTTAGCCTGCAGCCCCAGCACCGATGGACAGCTTGCGTAGGTCCTGTGGCTGTATTCCCTGTTAGCACATAAGAACCAACAGCTCTGTGGACATAATATCTTGCATACCAAGGAGCTGGCTCTGAGTTTCTTTGTTCTATAACACATACAGGCACAGACACCGAACATCTGCTTGTATAGCTGTGTCTCTGAATTGGGTCAGAGTTTCCCTCTATCACCTGATACATTAATGTCGTCACAAGATAAGACTTCATGATGTAACTAAAGCAGAATAGCTGTCCTGCAGGTGATGCCTGTGGATGTGTGCCCTTCGAATGTGTGGGGGATGCCTCTGTTCATGCTCCCCAGCCAGCAGCTGCTTGGCAGTGTCAGTGTGTGCGTCTTGGATAAAAGGGACTCTAAAGTACCAGTGGCAGTCTGCTGCATGCTTCCCTCTTTTATTGCTTTAGGGCACCCTTCAGTTTTTTCCTTTTAATTTTCTTACGTTGGTAAATCTGATCTCTTAAAATATCAATGCTTTCTAATGATTTTTTTTTCCTCTCAAATCAAGGCTTATTTCCATGTAACCTTTTAAAAATACTCACATTTATTGGGTTTATCTGTTTCAAGTAATTTAGTGCCCCTTTAAATAATAAATTAACTGTTTGACCATTTTCTTCTATATTACCTTCATTGGTAAGGAGACTATAGATGCTTTCAGGCCAAAATAGTCTATAGGGCAGCATTGTTTATGCTGGATAAGAGCCTGGAAATCTTAACTGCTTTCTTCACAGACTGTAAGCACAACTAACTTAATGGCTCTTTATGGATTGTATCGAGTTCTAGCTTTTCAGTGTTCTTGATGCTTATTTAGATGACTCCCTTTTTTTAGGGATGCAGGATGATACCATAGCATGCACTATATATTTTCATTGTCCTTATAAATTATTTCACTCTACTTCTTGCTCTTATAAGCTCTGCCAGCTTAACTGGTGACTTATCTTGCTCTTTTTATATGGAGAAGAAACTAATTAAAGATACAGCAGCGATCCAATTTGTTGGCTGGTGATATGAAGCTGCTGGGCACCCATATGCAGCTGTATAATCTCCTCTGGATTCTACCAGCGATCCTGTTTCCCTGCTCCTTGGGTTCACTCCAGCATTGCTATTTTCCTGCTGCACCCCTCAAAGGTCCAAAACTTATACTGCTAACTACTTCTTTGTTAGCATGGGAGTGACCTGGGAGAAGCAAATTCTTGTATGCAGTGCTTGTTATTTGGCTTTTCCAGAAGGAATGAGGTCTGAGAATGAGGATCTGGAAGGTCCCTATTTGCCACTGTCAGAAGGGCTCTGTAAATCCATTGCAGGGTGTGTCAGATTAGCTTCATCTCAAGTGGAAGCTGGGGAAGTCAGCAAAAGTTAGGGTGCCTGAGGCTTGTTGAAGAATAACTGCCCATCTTATTCTTGTTTGATTCAGTAGCCTGCAGAGCATCTTTCAAGGAACAGGACAAGATAACCTGCTTTAAAGAAGTATCCCTCTTGTTTACCTTGGCTTGGGTACAGCTGTGGGTGTAAAAATGCTTGAGGTTCATGCTCTCATTAGAACAGCTTTGATCTGTGTGCAGGGAGTGATAAGCATGTCTGAAATACAAACTTTCAGAGGAACTGGGTTCACTCAGGTACTAACCAAGGTGTAGGTTTGCTCCTAGCCTAAGCCAACTGGTCTTCATTAGAGCATCTTAAATGGCTAATGGCAAGCAGAATTTCTTGTACCATGGTGAGTTGATCTGCTTGAGGGTGGGGAGGCTCTTCAGAGGGGTCTGAACAGACTGGAATGATGGGTTGAGACCAATGGGATGAAGTTTAACAAGGCCAAGGGTAGAGTGCTGCACATGGGACATAACAACCCCATGCAGAGCTAGAGTTTGGGGAGAGACTGGCTAGAGAGCTGTCAGGCAGAGAAGGTCCTGGGAGTGCTGGGTGACTGCAGGCTGAATATGAGTCAGCAGTGTGGCCAGGAAGGCCAATGGCATCCTGGCTTGTGTCAAAAATAGTGTGGACAGTAGGTCCAGGGCAGGGATTGTGCCCCTGCACTGGGCATTGGGGAGGCTGTACCTCGTAGTGCTGGATCCATTTCTGGGCTCCTCACCATAAGAAGGACATGGAGGTCCTGGAGTGAGTCCAGAGAAGGACAACCAGACTGGGGAAGGGGATGGAGGGCAGATCCTCTGAGGAACGGCTGAGGGAGCTGGGGGTGTTCAGCCTGGAGAAGAAGAGGCTGAGGGAAGACCTTGTACTGAAAGAGTTGTGAGGGCCTGGCACAGGCTGCCCAAGGAGGGGCTGAGTCACCTTCCCTGGATGTGTTTAAAAAAGGGTAGATGAGGGACTCAGGGATATGGTTTAGCTTAGGATGAGATTGGTTGGACTTGATGATCTTAAAGGTCTTTTCCAACATTGTGATCCTGTGAGTTGAGTAGCTATGATGTGAGTGGTGAAATTTTATGGGGGAGTAAAATGAGTTCAGTAATACTTTTTTTTTGTCAACTTATGTATATCATGTTCAAATCTCTAAGAAGCCACACTGCCACAAGTTCCAACAACTAGAACCCTCTATATGTCATATCTTATACCTTCTGTTCACCTCTGGTGGATTCCAGCTCCAGTGAAAGCATAGGCATTACAAGTACAGGCTTAGGTGGCTTCATTCTGTGGTTAGAGTGCCTTTGGGAATCCCATCACAGCATGACTTGCAAGACTCTTCTGTTTCTTCAGCAGTACGATCTCTGTAGGATCTTGCCACTGAGATTAACTATTTACTTATGCCTGGAACTTAGTTTGTAATGTTGAGTGGAAGATGGAGAGGAAGGAATGATTGATTAAGGCTCAATTCTGTCAAGAATACCTTGTAGCCTACTGAAATGTATTCCTAAAATTGTGATCTTCATCAGCCCTGTTTTGAATGGAAGGGGAGTTAGGAGAATGAAGGTACCTGAATAGACACCTCTAGACGTGCTTAATCTGTGCTTGTGGAGCCTTTCAGATCAAAGATGGTGTGAGTCAAAATACCACTTCAAAGTTAACAAAAAGACCACGTTAGTAGTTACAGTATGTGTAAATGACCTAAGCATTTGGTGTGTGTACTTTGCTGAAGCCTTTAGTGTACAGAAAACTGACTTGACTGGGGTTTTGGGAGAGCTGGGCAAAGGGAAAGCAGAGCTCTGCAGGCACTTTGCAGCAAGTGTAGGTGAACTTTGAAGCTAAGGAGTGAGCTTTTATGTTCTGATTGCTCTTTATTATTTGTCATTTCTATTGAGTCTTCCCACTGGGTTGGTATTAGCTGTATAAAATACGTCTTCATGATGGTGTAGAAATGTGTCATAGGCTCCTTTTTGTTTTGCTTCCTAAAAAGCACTGCATGCTGGGCAAAGTAAGACAAAGCAGTGTGTGTTTACAAACTGCAGGCAGAGAGTAGAATAATAGGATCTTTTTGAATTATTCTGCACATAGTTTTAGCTTCCTAGTAGAGAAGCTTATCTTGAAACCAGTTTTGTTCATCAAGGAGATACCACGCTGTCATTTTTGTGGCAGTTTCAGTAGATGTAAGATTGAAACAGAAATGAGTATCTGTAAGTTAGAGTGCCATATTTAAGAGTTAAGCCATGTCAGTTTGGTCTTCAGCTACTAACTCCAGCATCCCTAATGACTGTTTCACATTGCTTCACACCCTATAATTTTTTTTTATTAAGGATGATGGGGGGAGAATAATGTTTCTGGGGTTTCATGATTTGGTTGGGTGTTGGGTTTGGTTTGTTGCTTTTTTTCCCCTTGCCTGACTTGGCCTCTCAGATATTGCTTCTTGTTATGTCATTCTCTATTACTTTAAGATGCTTTTTAGTAGCTGGTATCTTATTCCCAAGGACATGCTGGTAATCAAGTCGCTTTCAATCTTTTTGATAAAATAAACAGACTGATCTCTCACTGTTGCTTGAGACACTTCCTCCTCTGGCCTCTGTTGCTTTCCATATCATCCTTTTTTTTCCCCCCAACATCACTCCTGAGTGTGAATGTGAGCTTTATTCCAGTAACATTGTGTTCTGTTATATGCAGCATTGGGAGCAATTGCTCATTTCTAACTAATGGTTCTGACCAATGTGACCCATTCTTGCCTCTTGACTACTTTCCTGAACAGAATATACCATTCTACACATACCCTTTCTAGAAGCAGCACTTAGCACAAAGTTGTCTCAAGTACCTTTTGTGGGGGTGGATGTGTGAAAAGCCCTCTCTACTGCTGGGTACAACTGGCCTGAGCATTGTTTGCCACCTGTTCTCCAAACTTGGATACCAAAGCATTTAGGTTCAAGGCCAGGTTAGGTTAGGCCCTGGGCAACCTTGTGTAGCTCCAGGCCTGAGGTTGGTGGCCCTGCCTGTGGCAGGGGGGTTGGAGAGCTATGATCCTTGGGGTCCCTTCCAACCAAGACCAGTCTATGATTCTATGCCAGATTACTGATAACCATAATGCTAGCTGATGTATTTATTGTTCCTTGCTGGCAAATGCATAACAAATTGGTCAGAATTTAGTTCCTGGATGACAACAGCTGTTGTGGAGCAATCAGGTTCTGACTCCTTACTCTGTTGTATTTTCCTTATAGCTCAGGGTATCAATTAGGGAATTAGTATTTGTGAATGATGCGCATCGTTAAATCAAACGCCTTAAAAGCACTCAAAATACATCCCATCTGTCAAGATCAATTTTATGAGTGGGAATCAACCCAGTTTTCTATAAATTCCTGTCCCATAACTCTTCCTCAGTTAGATAGCTGGGTTCATTTTTCCTTTTTGCCCAAGACCTAGCCCTGAGCTAACCAGGCTTTGTGAAGCTGAGTCATTTCACTTGCCTTACTTTGATATTGGCATGATGTTATCGGCCTTCATAGATGTATTAAAATTAGTACCAGCATGTCAAACATGTCCCAGGGTGTTTTCAGTAAGTTCCTGTTATCCTTTCCGAGTTGCTCTTGATTGCAGCTGCAGTGTGAAGTACTTCATCTTTCTCAAGTGATACAAGTATATCCTCCTGCTCCTTTCAAAATGTAAACCAGAAATATTTATTGAGCTTTTCTGTCGTTATTAATAAATTTTACCCTTCTTATGCAGTAATGGGTCTGTGCCAAAGATAAAAATCTCATTATGCTTTAAGACAACAACTCTTTATCATACTTAGCCCTTCTGCCACAGATTTTTCCCTAGTGTCTTTCAATTCTTCTATCAGTTATTCCACATTTTATAGTCTCTCATCTGTATTGACCACCCTCTATTAATTTGTAAATGTTTTTTATTTTGAGTTGCTCTCTTCAGTTTTTAGCTGAAGCAGGATGGGTTTTTAGTTTTCTGGTTTCCCATTTCTTGCTGAGAGGAATGCTGGCTCTGTTACCAATATCACAGAATCACAGGGGTTGGAAGGGACATCCAGAGATCATTGGGTCCAACCCCCCTGCCAAAGCAGCTCCCCAGCTCATACTGCACAGGTCGGTGTCCAGATGGGGCTGGAATCTCTCCAGAGAAGGAGACTCCACACCCCCTGGGCAGCCTGTCCCAGGGCTCCCTCACCCTCACTGGGGAAAAGTTCCTCCCCATGTTGGTGTGGAACTTCCTGTGCTCCAACTTGCAGCCATTACCCCTTGTCCTGTCCCCACAGACACTGAAAAGGGGCTGGCCAATTCCCCCTGCACCCCATACTTAAGATATTGATAAACATTGATTAGATCCCCCCTCAGTCTTTTCTTCTCCAGGCTGAACAGCCCCAGCTCTCTCAGCCTTTCCTCACAGGATAGATGTTCCAGGCCCTTCATCATCTTCATAGCCCTTCTCTGGACTCTCTCCAGGAGATCCCTGTCCTTTTTATCCCAGGGAGCCCAGCACTGGACACAACACTCCAGGTGGGGCCTGACCAGGGCAGAGTAGAGGGGGAGTATCCCCTCCTGTGACCTGCTGCCCACACTCCTCCTGATGCCCCCCAGGATCCCATTGTCTCTCTCATCCCCAGGGCACACTGCTGGCTCATGGCCAACCTGTCATCAACCAGGACCCCCAGGTCCTTCTCCACAGGGCTCTTCTCCAGCAGGTCACCCCCAGCCTGTCCTGATCCATGTGGTTGTTCCTTCCCAGAAGCCAGACTTTACACTTGCTTTTGTTGAATTTCATCTGGTTTCTCCCTGCCCAGCTCTCCAGCCTGGTCAGGTCTCTCTGGATGGCAGCACAGTGTTTCTGTGTGTCAGTCACCCCTCCCAGCTCTGGATTATCAGCAAGGTGATAATGATAAAACTGCTCACATGGGGACCAAAGGCAACTGGACACCAATGCCACACTATACAATAGTAGTGCTGAATAGTGCTTAAGATATTATTTTTGAGCAAATCAACTTTTAAGAAACGTCTCTCCTTTTTTTAAATCTCACCTAAGGGAATTAATTTTAACTTTCATGGGATTTATTGGAAGCTTAATGCTACCTTTGAGTCTCTCTAAACTCCCAGCCTAATTTCTTTTTTTTCTAAATGTCATGAACATATGCTTAAGTGCTGTTGACTTTCTATGAGAAACTGATTCCAGTATCACTTTCAAAATTGTAACAATCCATTTTTGCAAATTGTTGCTTTTTGGTGTTGAGAAGTCAATTGTATCTTGCTTTTAATCACATGGAGCACAAAACTTGTGCAAGATGGAACTGGATCACTGCTTGATGTTATGTGCCTCTCATTTTCAGGGGTATACTTAGAGGATTTGAGGGGAAGAGATGCTACGTATTGTAGAGGAGTGAAGTTGCACCAGCTTGTGATTCTTGGGAATGCTTAATCTGATGTTATTACTGAGTGAACTGGACCCAGTTTGCTCAGTTTAATAAAGTGTGTTGTGGGTGTGCCCTCAAATTCAGGGGAGACTGTGTCTGGTTACCTACAGAGGGAAGCAGAACTGAGGAATTTTGTCTCCAAGCTCTTTTGTTGCTCTTCCTGTATGACATGGACAGTGAAATTTAATCCTTGCCTTGCCTATCCTTAAGGCTAGCAATAGTTCACTTGTCATGTAAGGGAAAGCTTCACTCTTATTAATTAGTATTTTGGGAAGGTTTTGAGATAATAACAAGGGTGTCATATAGGTGAACGTGTTGCACTATATAACCTGCGCTTTGGGGCTTTGGTGGTTTGTTTTTCCTTTCCCCAGAGGCAGGTCTGTTAAGTGGACTAAAAATGGGAAATATCCATTTCTGCTGGCCAAAGCACTGAGAGCTAGGTGAAATATCTCCAATCTGGAAGCCACTTGTATGTGTATTACAATTAGCTAGCAAAATGTTCCCATGTGAGACTTTCTCCGATTATATAGGTTTCGGAAGTTGTGCTTTTACAATTTCACTCGTCAAGGTATTGCTTTTACTGCAGACTTAACAGGTTTATTTCTGGCTCCAGCAGAAAGCTATTAACTGCAGCTACCAAAATATTGAGTATTGAACGAGAATGTTCAGCATCAGAATTTCTGGGGTGCTTTCCCTCCCCCCCCCCCCCTCCCCAGTTAAGCAGGATTTGGTGTTAGACCAAGATGAATTTGATTTCTGGTAGTTTGACTTAATTTTTTCTTACACTGAGAAACTTCCAAGCTCCCTAAAGGAAACCTAAGCCATGGTTGGAGGTTTAATACGCACTAGGGTGGGTTTTGTTGGTTTGGTGTGTGTGGGGTAGTTGGTTTTGACTCTGGTTTTGGTGTGGTGGTTTGGGTTCTAGTGTTCTGGGATTTTTTTGGGGGGGTTGGGGTTTGGTGGATCGAGGTGTGCTTTGGCTTGGTTTTTTAAGGTCTTTATTTTGGTACAGCAGCATGTCTTAGTTTGGGTTTTTATATCTGATGGCTATCTAGAAGAGCTGGTGGTATACTAATTCAACTTAAGTTGAAGATGTGACCAAATATCAATTGTGGATACTGTGTTCAGGTATCCAATTTTAATTCGGTCTTGTATTTACTGAAATCAGTGGCAATGCTCCTATTATCTTCCTGGGCACCCAACTCTTAGTGATTTCAACTGCAGCGTAGCCTATGGTTACTTACAGGACTAGAGCAACAAACCCTGGATGAATTCTCAAATCTTTCTGCCAACATGAACTCCTGAGTGTTTTTTGTCAAGAGTTCTTGCCTCTGTTTAGTTAATTGATGTGACTCTTGTTTCATGAGTTTTTCATTAATTTTCTTGTATTGTGAGATATTGAAATGGGGCATGCCAATTTGAGCAGCTATAACTGAACGAAGGAGCTGGTTTAATGAAATTCCTGCTCAATGGTAATAGAACCCAAATTTTGGCACTCTGACTCTGCCAACTGCAGGCACTGGGTGGTCTGTGTGGGTTGAAGCCAACCAACAGCAGCAGAAGGAAGTCCAAGAATTAAATCCTTGCACCAAGCTGCTTTCTGAAAGTGGTGGGACTATGGCATGTGTTCTTTGAGCCATCAAATGAGTCAAGTACGTGGGAAGTCTAGTTGCAGCTGGTTTAGGCAAAGAATTGAAATGCTTCCATGTATCTTTACTGAAAGCTGGGCTTTTGGAAAGAAACCATGAATGTTTGCTATGTTTGCAATCCTTGCTTTTTGTTTGACTACTGTGGGCCATAAGGATACTGATAACACTGTAATAATTACAGTTTTTAATCCTAGTTCTGCTATGTACCTCCTTAGTGTGTTGGGAGAACTTGACCTCTCTGGTTTCCATCTGTAAAATGGAGATAACGATGCTACTCTGTTTGGCAGGGCTATTATAAGGGTAGGTGCTTCAATGTGTATGAAAGGGTGTTAGCTGAAAAAGCAGCTTTAAAAAAAGGGTGTGGGAATACCTATGGCATGTATGCAACCAGAAGAATTTGTGCTCTTAGTTTAAGAGTAGGAGTATGATAGCCATACAGTCTCATAGCAGGAGGGCTGAAAATGAGGTTACATGCTTTTAGAGAGAACTCCATAAATCTGTCTCTTCTATTAGGTGGTAAAGATGGTGCTTTTGGGTATGGTGAGCTTTGCTGTGTTCCCAGTAGGGGACTGATTCCTCGTGTATCTGAGTGCATAGCCACTTAGTAACTTCCTAGGCTAAAATGTTTTCTTTCACATAAATCTTAGACTTTTTGTGGTGTTGGTTGGTTTTCTTTTCCCTGATTTTTTTTAAAAAAGACCCTGTGTAAGTGAGCTGGAAAAATCACCAGTAGCTGTGATTTGAGTGAAATTCCTGCTGCTAATTACACAGGCTTTTTGCTAAAGGTAGTAAATAGAAATCATTCATGGGTCCTTAGAGGCCTCAAAATCATTCAGTATTCATGGTAAATATATCAGGGAGCTTCATAAGAGAATCATTTTAAAACAAAGCCTGGTCAGCTGTTTAATAATTTACTGATAGTGATAGCAAGGAGAATATCTAATAACTAGCAAGATTGGCTTTCGAGTAGAAAATAAATTAGTGTTAAAGGAGTGTTGTTTCAAAGAATCATAATTACTATTAGTGAAACGTTTGGTTACCACGTCAGTTCTTGATTGCTTTACAAGCACTTAGGAAAGCAAAGACACTTTATTCAATTATTTGGGACGATGCAAAGTGAAATCTGTTCACATGAAACTCATCTGAAATGGGCAGAGCTCTGAACAGCTTTACAAACCCAGCCTTGAAGTAGAAATTCTGTTATTGGACTGGGTAGGATAATTGCCACCAGGCTACATTTTGCTGATGTGCCACAGGAGGGGACACTACTTGACTCTGACCTACTGTACGCAGTTATTTAGCTCTTATTTCTAAGAACTACTCTTAGAATAGCTACAGGAATTTATTGGGAACTACTCACCTGCACAGGAAATCTTTCATAGAATGGCAAGGGTTGGAAGGGACCCCAAGGATCATAGAGCTCCAACCCCCCTGCCACAGGCAGGGACACCAACCTCAGGCCTGGAGCTACACAAGGTTGCCCAGGGCCCCATCCAATCTGGCCTTGAACACCCCCAGGGATGGGGTACCCACCACCTCTCTGGGCAGCCTGTTCCAGCCCCTCACCACTCTCTCTGTAAAAAACTTCCCCCTAATATCCAGTCTAAACCTTCTTTCCTTGAGTTTTAATCCATTCCCCCTTGTCCTGCCATTATCTGCCCTTTTAAAAAGCTGATTCCCCTCCTGTTCCTCTGCTCCCTTCAGGGACTGGCAGGCTGCAATGAGGTCCCCCCACAGCCTTCTCTTCTCCAGGCTGAACCAGCCCAGCTCCCTCAGCCTCTCTTTGTAGGGCAGCTGCTCCAGCCCTCTGAATATCTTTGTGGCTCCTCTGACCCCTCTCCAACAGCCCCACATCTTTCTTGTATTGGGGGCCCCTGAATATATCCCGAGAAGATATCTTTGTGGCAAGATATCTTGTATCTGCTGATGGAGATGATATTGGGAAACATGGATTAGAGCTTGTGGAAGAACAGGAAGGGGGAGAAAGTGTGAGCAGTCCTTGTCTGCATCCTTCAGGCCTTGGCTTGGTTTTGGTTGAAGAGGTCAAAGAAGAGGCTGCTGAAATGGCAAGACCAGGGTGTTTTGGTAAATGTGGCTGTTGTGAAGGGTTGCAGGTCCTTATCTAGGGGACATGAGGAACCATAATGTGGAAAATGTACAGAGGTGGTGGCTGGTGCCCCTGCGCTAGTCTTGAAGGTTCATCTACAATAGCTGGTGGTGCTCAACTAGGCAGCTTTCAATGGTCTGTGCCAAGGTGTGGGATGGTCAAAGGAGGAGATAAAGTCAAACTAATTAGTGAAGGAAAGGGTAGTTAGGGTTCTTTGAATTCTCTTACATGTTCTTGGTGTCTAGTACCATACTGGCATGAGGAAAAAAATGTTCCTTTGTTTCCCAATGAAGCTCTGCTGTGTGGTTCTGTGTTCTGCCTCTTCTACTAACGACTGTTAATGGCACACTGCTGTAGCACTGAGAGGAAAATATGGCCTTAATGAACCCTGATGAATATTTATGTCTTAAAGGGATTAAGTGATTTGGGTTTTTTTGAGGGCACAACTGTGAAGACTCGGTAATTCTGATTTTTTTAAATGGTGCTCTGTATTTCCCAAATACTTGATAAAGTTTATGCTTAGCTGTTGTGCTGTAGTAAATTCCTAACAAAAATGTTTTCTGTCACTATATTAGCTTATAAATTTCTCTAGATTTTATTAGATGAGCATCATGGGCACTCCATTAAAAATGGATGCTTTAGAATTTGCAAGTTTTCTGCATAGGTCGAGGTGCACTTCTGTGCTTTTCTGAATGAGTGCATAATGGATGTGATGCTCTAGTCACAACTTATCAGCGTGTTGCTGGGGTTGGTGTTCAGCATGCTGTGCAAGAGGAAAGGCTTTTACACCTCCTGCAACTGTTCAGCTGCTTTCTTTATGTGGGCTCAACTCCCTTAGGTACAACTCATAAGTGAACGACTTATGGTTAACTGTGAGCTAATACACATCAGCATAAATTTTAACATAAGTGGTTTTCGGTGGGTGGGTGGATAAAATTCTCCTTTTCACTAATGTTTTGGGCCTTTTTTGCATCCTAGAGAAGTTTTTACACTGATCATTCCTGTGGTACAACCACATAATGACAGAGGTGCTGCTTGTATCTGCAAAACATGAGTGAAAAACCTGCTCTAGGTTCCCATGCATGGAATGTGATGAAGGCTTCTTGGTCCTCTATTCTGACAAACTGTGCTTCTGTAAATTTGACCAGTTTGGAGCTGTTAGGAGCACTCTTTGCTGACCTCCATTCTTCACTGATTAATTTCAATGACCTTTACCAATATTCTTTTCTCTATCTGAGTTGGGAATTGGGGAAATGTGCCTCGTGAAATCTTAACTTTCAAATTAGGCTTCTGCAATTTCTTGGAGGAAAGACAGAGTGAAGCAGTGAGACAGCTAGCTGTGAGTTGTCATACTGAGTTTGATGTATGGTGGGGGGAGAAATGACTTTCAGATACACTAGCTACAGTTAAACTTGCCATAGTTGTTGATTCTTCTTTCTGTCCCTAAAAATCCAGATAAGATGAGAAAGGTACCACTGAAGTATAATTTGTAGTGGAGTAACTGGGAAATACATGGGTACATTGAATATTAATAATTAATCACAAATTAAGCAGACTTGCCTCTGGGAGTTTGGTGTGATGTGCAAGTCAAGTATTCTTACAATGTTTCTTCCTTCTGCTTGAGCATCTCTTTCTTCTTAATATATACAGCTTAATTTCTGTACTAATTGATTACTTTGCTTGTAAGGAGGAGTTGTTTGATTGGCTTTATTGGTGTGGTAGCATGTGATTTAGAACTGCTAATGTGACTGCTGGGTAAACTGGGGACACAGGAGATGGTGTTGGTTATTCTGCCTTGTCACTTTCTGGTGGGCCTCACTGTTTAATTATTAATCACGTTTGTTATAGTTGTTCTGATAGTTCCTTTGTGAGAGGCATTGTATCCACAGGCTCCGAGCCTGACAGGTTTCTGTTTCCAGGGTAGGTATGTGGCTGGGCTTAACCCAGCCCATCTTCCAGTTCCGAACTGGGATGTTGATAGGAGACTGAAACTCAAAGGCTTAATGGTGGAGAGAGAGGCTCTTCCATGGGACAAATCAACTTACTCCAAGATCAAAGTCATCCCGCACAGTTAATCTGGTTCTCAACAACTTTCCAGTTAGCACAGGGCAGCAATGCTCTTAATTCAGTCACTTGAACTGGTGTGAGCCCAGTTAAGAGCGAGCTAGGTGATGGCAGTAAGTAGTGTGAGTTCCCTTATTGCTAATGGATTTTTGTGAGTTAAGAAAAATAAAGGGGAATGAGGCAGAATAAAGTGTCCTGAAATTGTGTGGAGGAGCAGAGAGACAGAAATTAAGCTAAAGGAGCAGGGGTGGGGAAGAAATAATCATGTTGAAGTTTTATGAAGGGATCTGAATATTTGGGGTGGATTTTTCTTGTTTTCTGAGGTACCTCACCTGGCTTCTCCCTGCTGAATTGGAGTATTTATGGTGTCCAACAGCTGAATATCTGAGCATGGATTATTCTTACCCTGATTTACAAGTAGAATGCTCTTTTGCTACAGGGATGAACTCCTCCCATATGCACATGTGAAGCTAAAGCACAAGGTCTAGGTTGAGTTTCCACTTTCCTCAAAGAAAAAGATGAATGACCAAGTGTAAATACTACTGGACTGGCTGGGAAAAAGAAAAGGTTTTATATAAAGGTGCTAATGCAGTCACCCTTGTTCTGTCACTTCCGTACGTTAGTGGCAGTAAGTACACTCAGTCTTTACTGCTGGAGATGGGGGAAAGCTCCTGAAAGCTTGAGAGCTGCATTTGAAATTCCCCTTGTGTGTGATTTGTTTTCCTGAGTTTAAGTGACCCTGAAGTATCTTGACCACAATTTATTTTTTAAAGAAATATTCATGAAAGCAGAGCACATGCTGCTGCCTGCTCTAGACACCAGGCTTGGAGAAGGTTTTAACTGGAATGCAACTATCTGGCCTCCCTTTATAGGTGGCAGATTTGATAGCCATTTCTAAAGATCCCTATAGACTGCTAGAATATCACTGCCAGGTGTTTTCCTGAAGTCTCCTATTGCAAACAGAATCTGGGAGCTGTCTGAGGCAGCCCCAAATTTCTGTCCCATTTCTGGAGGCAGTGTCCCTATTTCTTGTGACTAATTAGAAGGAAATCCCTTCCCCATTTAATGGCAGCCTCCTCTGGAAAACTGTGCAGAACACACCTCTCTAATCCCTATGTAGTCCAAATCCTTGTTTGCCCGTAGTGTTAATTCCAGAAAATTTTATATTGAGCGTGACTTACATGGAAGCTTTTAATGGGAAAAGAGAGGGGTGTCAAGGAGTGGATCTTTCAATGCCTAGTGGTACATGTAAGCAATGAAACACTGGGCAAACATGAGCTATATGTGAGCTTACTCCTTTAGAAACAGCTAAAAATTATAGAATTAATGGATAAATATTCTACACAGAGAAATGTGCTCAAGGTAATAGAGAGTCAGAAGATGGCAGTAATGCCATCCTTCATCTCTCTGCTTTTACCTTGAAAATAAGTTGCAGCCAGCACTGTTAGAACTGCAGAATTCCAAAACTGATGAAAGCTCAGCATGATTTGAAAAATATTGAATAAAAATAAAAGTTTGTATAAGCAAATCCATTCCTTTAGGGTCAGCCTTGTCCTTCAGGTTTGCTTTTGTCAAACAATGTAGTGGCTTCTTGCAAACGCTGCAGCATCTATTCTGGGTGCTTAAGAAAAAAATCCCTCTCTCTGTTCCCACCAAGGCCTGGCTGTGTATCTGTTCCTGCTCTCTGCAGCCTCCATAGCTGTGCTGCTGATGTGGGCTTCCCTTTGCCTGGGTCTGATTTATTTTTCTAAGTCCCTGTCGTCTCAAGCTGCACATGAGGATTTTTTTTTTTCCCTGCTGAGCTTGCTCAGGTGTTTTCCAAAGGGAATATCCCCTCTCCCAGAACAGAGAGTCTTCCACCTCGTGTCAGCAGCCAGCACGAAGAACCACATGCTGCCTCTCCTGCTCTTAAGCAGCAGAACCTATACTAAACTATAGACAGGCAAATTAAATGCTGCATGTGACGACTGTCACCACAGTTTTGTTAATATTCCCTATAAGTTGAGCTACGACCATGAGAAGTCGTGGCTTGTTTTAGGAAGGTGCTTACCAGAGCACAGAATCACCGAACTGGAGGGGTTGGAAGGGACCTCAAGAGATCATGGGGTCCAACCTCCCTGCCAAAGCAGCTCCCCAGCTCAGCATCTTGAATATCTCCAGGGAAGGAGACTCCACCACCTCCCTGGGCAGCCTGTCCCAGGGCTCCCTCACTCTCACTGGGAAAAAGTTCTTCCCCATGTTGGTGCAGAACTTCCCATGCTCTGACTTGCAGCCATTGCCCCTTGTCCTGTCCCCACAGACACTGAACAGGGGCTGGCCATTTCCCCCTGCACCCCATGCTTAAGATAATTGTAAACTCTGGCCTTTATTCTACTATATAGAAAGATAAAGGGTGTAAGTTTAAAATCTCCTGTTAATGGAGATGAGCTGCTGGGCTGTTTGTATTCAGGCTGTTTCAATGTTGCCACCTTGCTGCACTGCTCTGCTTGTGTCTGCCTATGGTGCTAATGTATTGTTTTATCCGTGCTCCGGCATCGCTGGGATAAACTGCTAGAGCCAGGGAGCTGGGGCACTTCCCAGAAAGCATCATGGTGTTCCTGTATCAAGGTAAATTTGTATTCCTAAATAATTAATGGCTGGTAGTTAGGTTTGGTTTTTATCTTCAGAAGGGAAGAAACTTTATTAATGAGGAGGATGTGCAAGAGATCAATGCCGATGTGCATGACATCGATTAATGATTTCATCATGGAACCAGATTGGAAAAAAGCAGCTGGTTCCTGTACTTGTGCACATAGTTGTTGCCTTCCTGCAAAGGGAGGGGAAAAACAGACAAGGTACCACTTAGGGCAGGTAACTGGGCAGAGGTCTTCTCCCTCAGACTGACTGAACCAGCCTGCCCTGAGCTCCTTGGTGTTTAAGGTGATATGGGCATGGGTTTCCTTTATCTGAGAGGCTGGAGTGATTGTATGTGCAGGTGTACAGGCAGAAGTGTGGTTGAGCCCTGATGGGAACTGGAGCCAATGCTGGGAGATTGAATTTTTTTATTTTTAATAGTAAAAATTGAAATGGGGGAGGCAGGTGGGTGAAGCTGCAGGTGATGTCAGGAGGATGGCATGAGGTGATAAGTTTCCTTTCTTTAACCCCCCCTTTGCCCACCTGTGACAATAAAACCAGGTCGCATGTTAGACCCCAATTTACAGTGCACAATGTAAGGAATTGGAAATTTTTATTAGCCCTAATGTGGCCTGTAACTTTTACCCCTCCCAAACCCTCTGATTAATATCTAAGGAAGATGCAGCTGCTGTTACAGAACTACCTGACACACAGCAAGTTGGCTGTGTGTTTATTTGTAAATATATACATGCTATATGACCTGGGGGAGAAAAAATAGCTTACCATATCGGATCAGGCTGATCTTGATGTGTCCTGAGGGACAAAGGTCTCGGTGTACCCATTGGGTGTGTGGTGCCATGGAGATGGAACAAAGTTCCTCCTGCTTCTACAGGAATCTGCCTGTACCCAGGTAGCTGAGTGACCTGTGTGCCACCAAAGCAAACAGTGCCACTGCAAAAAGATGGTTTCCTGCCCTTAAAAGAGCATGTGGGTTGCAGAGGATTTCTCTTGGGTTTGGTTGTCTGTAGGGTGCAGAAGTAGCCTGGCCACCGCCTGTGAGCTGGAGGTACAAGAGACATTGGATTCTCTACAGGCTGCTGGATGAGTTCCTCCATGCTTCTATTTTAGCCTGGTAGCAGGCTTGGATATTTATGGACTAACTCGTTTGTTAAATACTCCACAAACATACTTATTGATTCAAGCCCATGAGCTGATATTTTTTCATAGGTTTTCTTGGTTAAATGCATTTGGTGTTATGATGTGACAGTGCCTTCAGTTGTTTAGCACTTTGTTTTCTGGGGGTAAGCCACATCACTGCGGGTAAGTAAAACTAAGGTTTAAATTTTCTTCTCTCATCTGACACAGCAAGGGAATAGTTTTATGGAGTCAAGAAGCCCTGAGCACCAGGCTCAAGGAAACTTCAAAACTTCTGTTAATGTTTTCTTTTTTTTAAGCTGCTTGAGATCTTTCTTGAGTGTGTTGGTAACAGCAAAATAAGCTAGGATGAGACACACTAGAGTGGGGTCAGACTTAGAACTCTTCTTTTACAATATTGTTTTATAAAAATGGCATGAGAGACATTAGCCCAGAAAAGTAGAGGTATTGAGCAAGACCTTTTTAGCTCTTGGTGCTAAGTCAGATTGACATATAAGCATATAGTCATGTGTGTCAGTTCTTGAGTAGTGTCAGAGTTGTGGAGTACAGCTTGTCCCTGTCTTCTCTGATGGTTTAGCACCAATATCATGGCCCTGTTTGAATTTCAGGGGTTCCCTGGGCTGCAAATGAGTTATACTGATGGTATATCTGTTAATTTTTACATTATATTTTTCTGATCTTCAGTATGTTTTCCTCATTACCCTTCTCCAGTGATAACTTTTCTAATAGCTGGATTTCATCCCACTGCTACACATCCAGTCCTCAAAGATGCTGTCATCTGGAAGACTATTTCAATCTTCTTGTATTCCAAACACCTATTGATTACAAATATCTATCATCAGTATATTCTATTAGAAGCTAACCAGTGGTATTAATGTAAAAACTGAACTTTAACAAGACTTCCAAAGTACCTGGCCATTAACCTCATGTACCTGTGGTCTCTTAGTCTTGCAGCCCAGTCTTGTTGCCTTTCTTTTAGGGCTTTTCCTTGCTCTATGTGTTAGCTTTCTGTAGTATCACCTGTCTTCCTATGTGTCATTCAACTGAATGTTCTGGTGAAACATTGATAGATGTGACCTGATCGTATTTACATAATTACCTGTGCTGTGAGTAGCTTTGTCATTTTTTTGAATGCTTTTTTAAGGTTGGATCTGCCTTCCCTCCATTTGAATATCCATGCTGTCTCTTAAACTATCTTTGTTCAGCTCTACAACTTTTATTCCTTCCTAGCTTCTTCTGCCAAAGGCCTTGTGCACTGAGGGAAGGTAAGTGGCTCCAGAGCTGACACTCTGCTTGTTATTCAGCAGTTAGATTATTACCAGTGCAGTCTTGTCATTACCTGAAACATTCACTTTGGGGATTGTGTTTTTTGTGCTAATATCTGCCCACTTTTTGTTTATCCTGTCCTCACTGCAGGCATCCTTCATCTTATCGTATTCTTTGTTTTCCTTTCCCACAAGAAGGAGGTTTTGGGCACAGACAATCCTTTATGAGGTTTCAGCCTGACTTGGTTCAGCTTCCCACTATCGATGTCGAAGATGTAGTTGTCTTTTCTGCTCAGTCCTTTTCCCAGGTTCTTGTAGAACTTCTAACCTCTTCCTGCTTATTTGGTTGGAGGGAAGGATCTTCTCTACCCTTCACCTTTTTGCATTTTCCTGAGGTTGGTGCCTTTTCCTTGGGACAAGTATTAAGCTTCTCTGAATCCCACTCCCTAAAGCTCCTTTGACCTCAGTAAAGCACTTAGTTTATCAAGTTTTTTATCATTTTAAACACAAATTGCAGACCTACTTTTCTTTCTTCCCTCTTACTTAGTTTATATGGAAACAACTGATCACTTGATTTAGGGTGGTGTTTGCAGCTTGTTCTTTGTTGTTGTGTGTGTTTTTTCTTCTTACCAGCACCATCTCTGTTTCAAGGCTGTTTTATTGTCCAAGCAATTTGCATCAATACAGAATTATTCCAGCAGCTTCTGCCTGCCTACTGTGCTGACTGGATCCTTTCTGCTGCCTAGCAGACTACTTGGTGTGATGGCTTCTCTCTCCTTGCTCTCCTCCTTGCTCTGTTCTCTGCTTTCTTTTATCTCTAACTTGCACACTTGTTTGTGATTATACTTTTGCTCAACAGGAGTGGTGTGCCATCATTTCTGAAGTGATGATGCCTAAGGAAAGGGCCATGTTTTGTTGACTTGGAGGGCTTTTTTGGTCTGGGGTGGGGTTTAAATGAGATTTGGACCTTTTCAAACTGGGGTCTGGATAGGGTTGCTGGGGGTGTGTGGGTAGTATCTGTGGCAAACTGCTGTTTTCTCCAGTATGTGAACCTTGGCTAGAGGAGGGGTAGTGCTCTCACTTGACTGGGAAAGGGTTGCAATGTGGAATTTTTCAATGGTGACTTAATGTCAGGCTCGGCCCTTCCATCCTGAAACAACAAACCTCTTCCCCTGATGAACACCACGCTTGGGTTTTGGTGGGGTTTTTTTTTTGGTCTTTCCTCCTCATTGAACTGGTTAGGGTGCCAGCTGGATGTGTGCTCTGTTTGTAAGCAGTACTCTCCCTCTACTGCCAGCTCTTTGCCCTCTCCCTGCTGCCTTCAGGCTGCAGTGCTGGCCCTGCTACACACCTCGCTCTGCCCGGGGAGGCACGGGGTGTGCGGGCTGCTGTGTGCCTGCGATGGCTTCAGGGAGGCAGAAGTCTGTCCCCGGTCAGTGAGCCGGGGTGGTTCCTGCGGGCTTCCAGAGCCCTCGGGGAAAACCATCCTGGTACTTCGGGTGCCACTCCTATGTCTCTGGAGCCCTGAAGTGTTCCACGTGAAATGCAAACCGGCGGCTTTAAGCGCAGCCCGGAGTTACAGGTCTCGTTCCTCTCCGGGCCGAAAGCAGAGCCCGGGAGCAGCCCGGTGCCGCGGGCCCGGCCCCGCTCGCTGGGTCCTGCCGCCGGGCCGCGGCTCTCGGAGGCTCCGTCCGTCCCCGCAGCCGAGGGGAGCGGGCGGGGCGGGGGAGCCACCGCCGGTGCAACACCCCCCCCTACGGGCGGGCCCCGACGGTGCCGTCCGCGGCCGGAGCGAGGAGGGCTGCGGGGACCGGGGAGGGGGGTTACACGGCCCGAGGGGCAGCGCTGGGTTTAATGGGGGAACGGCGCTCCGCTAAACCTGGAGCGCTGTGAGTGAACGCGTGCCCGGCGCAGCTGGAACGTCTCCTGGAAGTTGAGTTACTGTCTCAAATAACCATCTCCGTAGCGGGGAACCGAACAGGGGCTTTATCCTGGCGCTGGCACAGCTTCGCTTCTCTTGTGCGAATTCCAGCTCAGAGGGCTGATGGATATCGCTCTCGTTCTGCCGTCCCCGTCCGTGTCGGGTCGTGTGTGTGTCTCCCCTTGTGAGAGGCATCCTCTTTTGGTAAAGAAGTTGCCCGTGGAAGGCGATTTTTTTTAGAACGTTGTTCAAGACTGTCCCTGCCTGTGTAAAGCCTACCCGGTGTGATTAGGTATTTAGCAGCTGGCGCTCTCGAAAGTAAAGTGAATAATCGCGGAAATTACTATTTTCAGCTGCACATGCCCGTAAGCTGCTCCTAACAGCCGCTCCGACAAAGGACCCTCTGAAAGCTGCAGTTTCTCACCCGCCTGGCTCTAGCAGAGGGTCGCTCCCTCCCTCCCCATCCTTGCGCTCAGCCACAATCCCCGTCCTCCGGTTCATGCAACACCCTGCATTTACTCTCCCTCCCCGCTGGAAACAGGGCAGGAGCAGGAAACCTAGATTTGCTGGCAAGATGCTGTACTTCAGCCGCCGCCGATAGGAGATTTCTGTGTGTGCAGCTGGGCTTGAAAAGGGATTAAAAAAAACCCCAACCAACCAACCCGAAACCACCCCCCTGCCCAGCCACTGAGGAAGCCTTTTAATCCGTGGGAGGGGGCACCGGGGGTTGCTGCCCCTCGCCGCGGCGGGGCAGCGGGGCCGGCTCTGCGCGGGCGCGGCCGGCGCTGGGCTCGGGGGGAGCCTCCCGCCCGCCTCCCGCCCGCTCCCCGCGCCTCCCGCCGCCACTTCGGCGGCTCCTCCGAACGGCACCGCGGCTCCGGCTGCCGGGGCCGCTGCCGCCGCGCCCGAGCCACCAATGCGGGGGATATTTTCAGGGAGGCAGCGGCACCGCGGCAGCAGCGGGGAGGGCAGGTGAACTCCGGGGAAGGATGACCGGTGTCGCCGCGATCGTCTTTCTCCTGCAGCTCTTGCCCAAGGCGGAGGGACAGGTCTTCGCAGGTGAGTGCCGCCCGGCCCGCCCGCAGCCCCGCTGAGGCTGCCCGCTCCCCCGCGGCGCGGCTCTCCCAGCCGGCCGGTTCCCTGCGCGGTTCCTTCCCCAGCCCCCCTCCAGGGCATCCATCCCCCCCGCTGCGGGGCGTGCGAGCCCCGGGGCAGGCAGCTCTTCTCGCCAACCCCCAGCTCTTCAGCCTCGCAGGGAGCCGCTCCCCGTGCGGTCCCCGGAGCCGGCGGGGATGGAAACGTGCCTGGGAAGGCGGCTGGTCGGCGGGGGAAGGAGCAGGCTTGTTAAAAGTCGCTCTCCGGCGAGGCGCGCTCGCTGGCCGAGCCCCGGCGCTGCCACGGAGCCGGCGCCGGGCTGCGGCGGGTTTCGCCGTGCGCGCTCGGCTCCGCGGGGTTGCGCGCTTCGGACCGGGGAGGCTGGCTCCTCGGAAAGTTGGTGTGCTGTGAGGCGGAAGCATCGCCTTTATTCTTGGATTCGCGACACTTGAGACCTTTTTTGTGGCAGCAAACAGTCCTTCCCTAGTCCAAGCCGGGAGTTGGGTGCTGGAGGCTGGGCAGCTCGGGGAGTCGCTGCCTTTCCCCCCCCCAAGCCCGGCGCTGGGGCTTGGGGCTCTTCTCAGAAGTTTACCGGCAGTTTTTGCTCCCCTCGCTTCTCACAGCTCAAGTAACTTTCTCGGGGGCCTCAGCTACTCGGACTGGCGCCTTCCCAGTTGTCGCTTTCCCTGCCACTGATGTTAAGGAATACTTTGCTCCATGGCATGTGTACATTAATAGTAGCCAGCTATTTTCCTCCTCCTCCAAGTTCCTTTAGGCGTAGTTTGAATTACTTGGAGGTGACAGGTGCTTATCGAGCTAGCTTTCTCCTCTTGTGCTCTCACGTAGGTAAACCAAATATATGGGTAGCTTTGTTTTTCCCTTGGATCTTTTAATACGGCTTTTTTTTTCTCGTTGCAGTTTTTCTTTATATTAAAAAATAGCCAGCTATAACTTTGGTATCTCCTGACTTGCGTATCTAGCTTTCTAAGAGGTGTTTTTAAAACCACTTTTTATTCATTTTTTCCTATCTGTGTATTTTAGTTAAGTAAAAATCCCCCGTGCAGCTGTACCTAGGGATAAATCTCCGTGCCCTGACGCTTGGTTTCATACCTCTAACATGCCCAAGTTTAGCTCATCTGAAAGAATGGAAGATTTTTTTTCTTCGTTAAGCCCGAGAGCTCTGATGGCTTTGGCTGCCTTAAAACAAAAATAGTGCAGAGTGTAGGAGATGCTGAGCGTTCAGCCGGTTCACCGTGTTTGTACCTTTAACTCATCAGCGCAGTACGGCCCCAAAGTTTGGGGTGTGTGGAGAAGACCCCGGTCAGCTCGGGGATGCGGATGCTGTAATCAATCCCTCGTGGCTTAACACCCCCGTGGTATCTTGTTTATATTGCTAGGCAACTGCACCGATCCGCAGATTTATTAGAAAGGCTCGGAAATCTAACCTAGTTAAAGAGCTGCTCTGAGTAAGCACGATGCGGAGCTTTTTTCCTCCCTTCCCTTCTTGTCTCTTACAACCGTGTTTTCGTGTTCTTGACACTTGTCATGTCAGTTGAGACGAGATCCTCGGCTTCTGATGAATCACGTAGCCAGGTGCTTGGAAAGAAGGGTGCTCTGGGAAAATGGCAAAGTTTTAAGGGGGCAGAGAACGCTCCGAGGGAAGGATCGAATAATACGGGCTTTGGGAGGTGGAACACATGAGGACTTAGGGGCTGGCTGGTTGGTTTTGTTTTCAGAAAGCCGTGAAGTACTTCGTTTCAATCATACTTTCAGTAGGAGTAAGTGACCCTGAGGCTTCTAACCGGTGGTGTCACCTCCCACCTCCCGGTCTCGGGGTGCTGCTTGCCCCCCAAAACACGAGGAGCCGAGTCTCAGGCTCTTCTGTGCTGCTCCTCTGGATGAAACGAAAAAGCAAAGTTTTTCCTCTTGGCTTCCACGCTTGGTAGGAAGCGTAGCGGGCTGGGCTCTGTCCATAGAGCTGATGTTTTTATAGTAAACCCCAAGTTTTCCTACATGCGCTTTGTCTCCAAAATTCCGGTGAAGTTTGGGGACCCGTTGATGCGGCCGGTGCGCTCTCACAGCTTCCATCGGGTGGTGCTGTCTCCATAACTATAAGGATGCAAATGTCTCCTGTCTCTTTCTGATTGAATTATTTTTTCAAAGCCTAAAGCGTTTATTCAGCAGCCTTTTTGTTAAACATATCGAAAAATCACCCTGCGAAGTAGTTGGCTGGGTGGTTTTTTTTTTTGATTTATTTTCTTCTGCGATAGTTGGGTTAAGGAGGGGGAAAGGCACAAACTGAGACAAGATGCTATTTCTTCCCTACCCAACTTGCACAACTGCAGCTGCTGCTTCGTATTACCCACAGCATAGAACATCAGGAATACCACAAAGCGACGGCAGAAGGCAATTCTTCCTGGAATACCTAGTTTTGTATCAAGGGAGCTGGCTTAACACTTATTTCTTTCTATAATTTCTGCATTGCTCTATTTATAACTCCTCTCCCCAGCAATGCCTTTCGGTTGCCTGCAGTCTCTATTTATTTATAGCTGAAGCTGTGCTTCTGAGGTTCTGAACTTTGTCAGCTTTAGGGTCAGCTAGTAATTTAATTCATCCACTTTCCCACAGAAGAGACAGAAGTAATGCCAGATAATTCTAGTAATTGCTGATATATTTTTTTTCAGGTTTTCAGAAATTAAGGAACTTTGCTTATAGGGAAGTTTTTTCCTGTAAAGCACGTGTGCAGCTTTTCTCCCACCAAATACACAGAACATTCCCACAATTGCTGTGTGCTCTGCTCCAGTCTGCTCTGTGTGAGCTGCTCACACAACAGAGAGGAAAAGCAAGAGATTAAAGTCACCTGGAGCTGTGAAAAAGCATTTGGGGAAAGTAGGAGAGTGGGCTTTGCATTGGGACCCCTCCCCTGAGCACCAGATTACCCTGTTTGGGGTTTTTCCTGATATCAGTGTTTGTTTTCTTTCTTTTCACGATCATGCTCCTTGTTTCTCTGATAGAGCTCCCAACTGTTTGAGTAGCTGTTGGCTTTCACTGTCTACTGCCCCAACTGATGGTTCATTGCATGTGGCTTGTCCAGGGAAGGGATGTAAATAGTTTGTCCAGGCAAGGGCCCAGGCTGCAAGGAATTTTTTTGGGGGGAAGATTAATTTACTTGGGAGTTCATTTACTCACAGTTTTTGCTGTCAGTAAATTGGTGATGAAAAATGGGTGTTCCTGAGCAAGCTACTCTGTGTGGCAATTGTTAACAACGCAGCCATTTAACTCCATAATCACTTTTCACTCCCTCTGGGGAGCTGTTAGCTCTACGATTCAACTTTATTTTTCATTCCTGGCTGCCTTAATTTGCTTTCTAATACATAAACAATTAATATTAAAAAGGTGGTGACGTGAAGCTGCCTGTTTCGACAGCGGCAGGGCAGCGTGGGTGCCAAGGCAGCTGTGAGTCTGAGTGATAATCCTTCTCTTTTACAGAGGCAGAGCCCTTTTCCTACCCTCCACCCTTCTGAGCATCCCTCAGCTCTGCTTTTCTTGTTTAATTGTACTTTTTTGGTCTGCTGTGTTCTATGTGCAGGCACACGTGCTCTAGTTTTCATTAATATTATGGGAATGATTTGGGACACTTATTGTAGAATATTATAGTATTTTTTTTAGAAGGCACCATCATCTGTTGCCATGGAAACCCGTATAGTGGTAAAGATGTAGGTCTGAGGCTTTGTGAACCTCAAAAAGATACGGACAGGGGATGTTTCTTATGGGAACAATTGCATGTAAAATCTAGTTAAGTGGGGAAAAGAAAGGGAAATAAATTGATCTGTTCAGCATTGCACTGACAATCCTCCTTTTGAATCGCATTCTGCATAGGAGGATCAGTGTCTCATTCTCTCTCTGTTTGAGTTGTTTTTTTTAAGCTCATTATTTATCATAATAGTTGTTTTATGCCTCTGGTAATTTTCATTGTAGTTTTTATAAATGAGGTAAATTAATGTGTATTGGCAGGTATTGTTCTTTGCTTGAATGGCAAATGCTGAATGTAGAATTGGAGAGATGTACTGAGTTAGTGCTGGAGCTTAAATATTTTGGCAACGAGCAATTTGAAACTGACTTAATGTGGCCCTAATAAGGGGAGGGGGGAAACCCCAAAGCAGATGCCATCTAAAATCAACCTACCAAATTCCGATGGAGGTATATATGGATTTGCTCACTACTGTGAGCAGTAAGCAACAATACTGATCTGTTTTGCCACAGAAACGCTGGAGCATAGTTAACATTCATAAAAACTCTTATGATGTTTGGGTGACGAGCAGCAGGAGTGCGTGTGTGCGTTGCTATATAAAGCATATGTCCTTTAGAGAGAGATTTCTTAATTCTTTTTATGGAAACTGCTCCAGTCTGTTTCCTCGGTGTCTTGTAGCAGAGAGATAAAACATGTAATGAACCTCCTGAAACATGCTGGTAGGTGTTCAGAGATGAGACTTTCCTCGGAGAGAGTTTAAAGAGCAGCAGTGGTCATCTGCTGCTATAAACGGGCCCAAGTCATAGTCAGATTCCCGCTGCGATACGAGGAACCTCCTGTGGCCCCTGTACCGGAGGGCTCTGCTTCCCTGAAGAGCAGCTCGTGGGTTGATGTTTCTTGGCGCTCTGTTGCCATTCTTCAGAAGGTTCCTGTGTGCTTGGCTCTTACAGTATTCCTGAATGTTTTATGGAGCAGTATCACTTGGCTCACTTAAGCCAGTGTGTTTGGCCAAGATTTGCTTTTTTGTGGTGCTGTTCTTGTTTCCCAGCCCTCTAATTTTTCTGCTGCTGGGTGTGTTCCCTGTTAGTGCGGGCAAGTGCTGCTTGGGTATCGCTTCATTTAGATGATATTTGCTTTTGGAGGGAAATCCTTTCCCATCTGACCTCTTGACTCCTTGTCCCTGTGTATCCCGGTACTTCGGAAAGCCACTTGCCTCCCAGCTCCTTCCAGCCAAACTCAAAGGTGAAGAGCAACCCTGTGCACACCAGAGCAGACACTTGAAGGCGAATGCTGCTGGTGGCATCAGTAAGGACTTCTTACAGCCCAGCCTGATCCTTCTGTATGCTTGTAATTATGTAACAAGCAATTGCTTCTAGTGTTCGTTATTGCAAGCTCGAAAGATCGTATATCTTCATGGTGGAAGAGACAATTACTGTCTTAATCAGACTATACACCATTTAATCAGACCCACTTGTTTTTTAATATCCGATAAATACATCCCATCAATCATACTATGGTTCAGAGATGTTTGGAAGCTATGTGAGCTGGATGGCCGGGCACGTTCCAGATGCAAATGCTGATAAGTCAGTTAAAGGAACTGAGGACCTGTGGCAGGGGGGTTGTAACTGTAGGATCCTTGGGGGCTCCCTTCCAACCCAGACCATTCTATGATTGGGGGTTGGAGCCGATGATCTCTTGAGATCCCTTCTAAAACCTCTACGATTCTGTGATTCTGTGACCTTTGGATAAAGATGACTGCATATGCTGTTGAATGCCGTGGTTACAGATGATGTATTTCTGGGGAGCACAAGCATGTCCACCTGTGAACAAGGCCCAGTAACTAGGACAAAACCCTAGGAAGAGGGAACGTATTTAGTGCTTGCTTGGTCTCCTCTGGCTTTCCTGTTTCCTTTTAATTAGTGCTTGTAAATCAAAGGCCAGCCTCTTGACTTCTTCTCTTCTCCAGCTAGATCTCCCTGGGACTGCAGGCTTGGGAATTCAAGCTGACTTGGTGAATTCTGGCACAGCTTGAAGTCATGCAGCTCATGCAGTTAAAGAATGATTGAGCTGCTTGTGAATTTTGAGAGGATGGGGCCTGGTTCTTGTTCCTTGATCTCTTTGCATTCATTTCAAGAAGGCAGTGGGACTTGTCAGCTGATGATGTTGTGTGGGTGCAGATGGGTGCTGCAGCTTGAGCAGTCTATAGTCACACAAATGTCTTTGGCTATGCTGTTTCCTTTGTACTGGAAACACTTGCAGTGTCCCATAGCTCATCTTTTGTGAGTTGAAGCGTCTTCAGGTCCCACATAAGAGGAAACAATTTACCATGTTTTTTTATGTACATCCTTGTGATAATCCTTGCTTCCTTCCCAGGTAGTAACTCTGTGGAGTGATGGGGATGCAGCTCTTGGCTGCTAATTCAGCTGTACGTTGAGGAAAGCAGGGCAGTTTTGTTACTTGTCCTCTGCAATGCTGTAAAGAACAGCAATATCAGGAGTAATACAACTTAATCCACGGTCTATCCATTTTTATGTTGGGAATCTTTGAATTTGAAGAAGATATCATTACCTGCTTGAGCAGAAGCAGGGCTTCACACTATATATAGCAGGGATGATACTCTTGAAACGTTGCGCTTCTGACTCCAGTACCTTGCAATTTGTTGCTGTTACTGGAACAACCTTAATCTGTGTATGTGTGAATCTTCATTCCCTTATTTTAAAGGGAATGAAGACTGTCAAAGTGCAGCCCCTCTGTAACAGAGGGACAAGTTTTGCAAAATGGGGGAGAAAAAAAAGCCTAAATAGGGAAATAGAACCAGTGTGTACAGTGTGGTTTTGGATCCTTCTTTTAAATGAAAACACATGGGATGAGAATTGGTATTGGTGTCACGTAGGTGTGTTTCGTTAAGAAGATTGGTGTAAAAGTTTCTCTTGGCAAAAAGTGTGTGTGGTTGCAACCACCTGGGAGAGGTAGGGCCTGAAGATGTGGTGGGGGAGGAAGGGAATCAAAGCAATTTGACTGTTGTATAGATTGGTCTTTCCTCCTTTAGACATACGCTTAGTGGAATTGCAGCGGTATTTGCTGGATAAGCAGAAGAGCTCTTCTGTCAGCAAGATGGGAAGCTGCTGTGCTTGATGGTTCATTTCTCCAGAATAGGGATTTTCTGTCAACGTGCACCCGTTTACATGCTGGCAGCCCAAATCGTATTCTGCATTTCTAGGTGTGAATTCAATGCTCTGATAGAAACTGCTGTTGATGGAACTGTAAAATGGGATGCATTTCCACCACAGTCAGCTGGTTCTCAGGGAAAGAGTTCATGTTTTGATTTTTCTTTTGGTTTGTTCAGGTTTTTTAAATATACCACTTTCTGCCATGCATCTAGGGATAAAAGTGGAGTGGCTGTGTGTATATAACTCCATGCTTGATTGCACCAGGCTGGTGCAAATAAAACTTGGTTACTTTGCTCTCTCAGTGCCCACAAACTGAAAAGCACCAATATAAATGTGCCCCAGCTCTTTCTTGTGTTTTCCATGTCCCTCTGCCTGTTTGCAAGAGGTGGATGTACATACCTGCACTCCTGTGGGAGAAGGGACCTGCTTTCTGTGGCTTTAGCTTGGGGGTGCTTGTAAGCTGGCTGAGCAGAAGGGCTTGATCTCTTCCTTCTCATTCTGGACCTGATGGGCCACTGTCAGCTTGCAATGGTATCAAGCAGTCTGGTCCAGAAAGTATTTTTAATAGGAAGTCCCTTTTTTTCCTTGTTATTGTTTATTAAACCTAATGTGATTGCTTTATTGCATAGTAACTTTGAAACATCTGAAGAGCCAACTGTGTTAAATGCTTCAGAGGCACAAATGACTCATTTTTGTACCCTGAAGAACGGTTTCATCATGTAGTTGTATGAGAGAAACAACAGAAGAACTGGGAGTGGGGTGGCAGCTGAGCAGCACGAGTGGCAGCCGGCAAGACGCTGGGGGTTGGTGATGGGGAAGGTGATGAGAAGGCAAGTGTGGTGAGGTTATAGCAGTAGGGTGAGGAGAGAGTATGAAGAGAAATGTGAAAGTTAAGAGAAGGCTGATGGGGTAGAAAGCAGCAAGGAAGCAGACCTAAAATAAAGCTCAGAAATTGACAGTGGTTCTCGATGCTCACAGACTGGAAGGGTGGCTGTTGCTGTTATAGTCTCCTTTCCTGGAAGTTAAGTGTTGGCCAGTTATTGCTAGATAGCTTGTTGCTGCAAGCTTTGGTCCTCAGGCTGAGCCATGGGCTGCAATGTCTAGTTTTTGTTGTCCTGCCTGAATTTCACTGTGTTTCTCAGGCTGGTCGAGCATCTCTCTCCACAAACCAAGCTGATGGGAATGTTACAAATTTGCTAGTAAGCTGGTTTAAGTTTGCTTAGAGGCGTGTTTGAGCTTTACATGTAAATTTTCCAGCCACTAATATTCTAGGAGCCTAAGACACAGAAGCAGCTTTGCTGGTTGTTGCTGTAGCTCGATTGATATTTTGGAGCTTGTACCCTGTTTGTACCACAGTTGCATGCTGTTCATGAAAAACAATAACCATGCAAAGGAAAAGACATTGATATGTTTATCCTCTGAAGAATGCTGCTGTTCTGTCTGTGCTAGAGCAGCTCATCGGGACGGCAGCTTGCTGGGGGTACCTTGGCCATGTCTTGGCTCACTCCCCAGCCTGTGCCCAGATGTGATGCACAGTTTTGTGCAGCAGCCAAACCAGACTGCCCAGAAATCCTTATGTCCTTCGGTGAGCTAAAGCCAGTTGTTCATCTTTACCTCTTACCTTTAAAAAAGCTTCTTTCAAACTTCAGTGTTAGTGTGATACAGATCTTTTCCTTTCTCTTTTGGGGCTTTTTTTTTTCTGCTGTTGCATTGTTGGCTCTGACTAACCAGGACGTAATCTTCTGACAAATTTGACTTTGAGATTGGTGGCTTCCAGCATTCTGTGCTCCTGTGGTCTGGCTGCTTGTGCTAGCACTGACTCATTCCCTTTAGGGCAAATGGATCTCTCCAAGGAGCCCTGCAGCGCTCCTCTTGTGTCCTGCCTGCAGAAGGCAGGTAAAGAAGCAGCGATGGATAGTTTACTCCCCAGCAATTAATTTTGTGGTACTCCTGCACACAAACCCATGCAGACCGTTATTGCCAGGGATGCTGCTGACTATTTAGATGCTGCCTACTTGAATTAGACCCACTTTTTAATTTTTATGGGTGAAAAAAATAAAAGGTTTCATTAAATCTTGAAGCAATTGATAAGTTTCCACAAATGTGATCTGAAAATAGACTTGTAGGAAAGCAGCTGTTCTCAAACAAGCAGTTCCTCTGCAGTCCTTGAGCTTCAAATATTCCAGCATGAATTAAAAAAAAAAGTAAAAAAATTCCATATAATCTAGTTTAATGGGTTTCAATAAGTCTTGTAAGAGAGCCTTGTGTGTACTTTTCAGAGGGCTTTCTGCTCTGAAAATGATGGTCAAGGCACTGCTCCAGCTTCCTGAGTAAATTATTTTTAGCAATAGGGTCTCTTAGATAAACAGTAAATATATTTTTAAGATGAAAAAAATGGGAGATGGTGTATGTACTAACAAAGATCAGCACGTGGTAGCAATAATCAGAGAAGCGGAAAGCTTGGAAATAAACAAACACGCTGTCTCTGTTGGCACGGGGATAACCCTGGAGACTGCCAAGGCCAGAGCCTGCACAAAATAAGAAAGTATAATTAATTGTCCTTAAATGAACCTTCCAAGCAAAAATAACCCCTTTAAAGTACTCTCAGCTCTGCATCTTTCGTTCTAGAGCTTCTCCATGTGTCAAAGTTTTTCATGTTCCGCGATGTGGTTACTAACACTTCTGTGCATGTTTAGCATCAGGGATTAGTATGCGGTGTGTAGCTGTGGTGGGCATCTGCTGTACTCCTGTGCTTTGCTGCTTGTGTAGCAAAATTGATTCTCAAAATGGCTGAGAAGTAATGTTTTGGAACCTTGTCTTGGTGGTGGCTGAGGGTCACTCGGCAGCTAGCTGTGATGAATCACTTCCCTGGTGAGTTGAAGAGGATTTCACTTCCTTTCAGTGGTTCCTGTGCCCACGTTGATGTGAAGAATGAGCAAGACAGTAGAACTGTTATTGCCCCCCAAAAAATCAAGCTCTGCATGCCTGTGAACCTGTACTGCTGAGAAAAGGCTGACTAAGAGGTAGAGTTTCACTGAAGGCAGTGCTAACTGACTTGTGTCAGTGTCATTCCCAGCGGTTACTGACTTTGGGGTGATTCCTGGATGTCTGGGATCTGGAGCACACAGGAAGCATTATCGATGTGTGACACAAGTTTGGAGTGTTTCCTGCTTGCCAAGTCTAATTCACACTGATTCCTGGAGTACAGAATGGGTGCTTTAGTAGTATACTCTGTGTAACAACTTACAGAACGTGCTTCCCCGTTGTGCAGGGGATGGCAGGAAGGTTACTCATCAGGTTCAGACTTGAGATACACTTTCCACTGAAGTTCAGGAGTAAATTGGGAGTAGTTCCTTTGTATATTTTTTCTTAATGAAGGTAAGCTTTAAAGAACTGCAGACTGGGGGAATAATGTTAGAGTTAAGGATCACAGGCAGAAATTTAGCCCCTGTCTTGAAGTGTTTAAATATAGATCCAGAGTAAATGCATACAAAAATATTTGGTGTGGATGGGAGAAGTCTGGGAGTGATTAATGCTGAGATTTTGAGAGGACTGACAATTGACAGCATATTTGCATGCAACTGAATATGAATTTAAAAAGAAGCAAGTACACTGAAGGCAAAATATGCCACCTGCTGTGTATGTAGCTTTAAAAAGTGTATGTCTGGGATTTTCTTCTGTCTGGAATATTCCCCTCAGCTCTGAACATCAACTTGTTCCTGAGAGTGACAAATTAAAGTATTGAGAGTAACTACAAGTGACAGCAGTTTCTCCACTTTTGAGCAAAGATTTACAATATCTAAATACATTTAGCTTCTGGACCTGTAACTGAGAATGGAGCTGTGGCAGGGAGAGCACCTCAGAGGAAAGGAAGGGTGCACAGAGAGTAACGAAATGAGATTAAACTAGAGAATAATTTGCTTTGAGCATTAGGAGAAATCTTATTGCAGACCCATGAGGTTGTGGAATTGTGTCCCAAAAGAAATGGTGGAAACTCTGTTGCTGGAGTAATTTTAATTTAGATGGGACAAAATAATTGACTATCTTCTGCAGAGCAAAAAAGGTTCTGCAGTCTCTGAGAAAACAAATTGAATAATCCACTGCAGGCTTTTTTCTTTAAAGTTCTATAACTTTCTTCCAATGCTATTTGAAAGGGAGAGAAGGAAGTATACTGAGGCAGGGGGGGAAGTGTGCTGTATTCAATGTGTAATAAGTATGAAGCTAACACATGCTAGTGCTTCTAGCTGTTTTTCATTTGTCTGAATAAAGCTGTTGTGTCTGTTAAACATCAGCAGTATTATGGTGAAGTCAAGATTGCATTCTGTCCCCGTGTGAATTCCTCCCATGTCTGCCCAGACTTGATCCATCTGGGGGGCAAACAGGGACAGGTTCAGTGTTTAAAACAAACCTGGACTAAGAACACCCTGTATGGTTTGTAGGTGCGTAAATAGCCTATAATGTACAAGTGTGAGAAGAGTGATAGGCATTTGGTGCCTGATTTCTGCATCAAAGTTCCCAAATTATTCTGGGTGAGTTGTTAGAGCCAAGCTTTGGCAGGGGAGCACTGGCTCTTACCCTGAGGGGCCTGAGCTGATGCCCTTGGATGTCTGAAAAGGCTTTAGAAGTCCTATCTGCAGCTAAAATCAGTGCTGCCCTTTCTTGTGTCTTGTGGGATTGATGCAGCTTCTTGAGGACCCTGAAAATCCCCAGGCCCTTCAGAAGGGGAACATGAACATCTTCCCTTAATCCCCCTTTGCATCCTTGGACATGGGGCTGTGAGGTGGAGCAGTGGGGGAGTGCATCTGCAGATGTTTGTAAGGAGACGAAATTCGATAGCTGTAGAGAAATTCAAGAGGAAATTAATAATTCTCTCTGTGGAGATCAGTTTGCATAGCATGCAGTAAATAATGTATGGGGCCATGGAGCTAACAATAAGAATAAAACAAAATCTTGAATAGCTCCACATCCAGCAAGTTCCATCCATCTTTTGTGTGGAGCAACAAAACGTCCCGTGGCAGGAACGAGTATGTGATGAGGTAATTCTTTTTAAAGTCAAATCTACAAGAAGATTGATACAGGTTTTGGGGACGGCCTTCTGTTAGGGTAACTAATACCCTTCAGAAAGGCTGATTTTTATTGATGTTAACAATATCACTTTTTTTTCTTTGCCTCCCCTTGTGATAAGGAAGCCCACTGCCAGTAAGAGCTGGATAGTAACTTGGAGGATTCTCTTTTTGACTTAATGAGTGTACTAGTGTTGGCTTTTATCTGCTGCTTTGCAGTCACAAGCTGGTTAGTGTAACTGCAATACTCTGCCTGTCTTTATCCCTCCCTCCCATCACCCCAGAATCCTTAAAATAGGCTCATGAGCAAAAGTTTGGATACTTGGGCAAGGAGCTGTGCAAACATCTGCTCTGCAAAGTGACTGTAGAGGGGTGTGAGGAATAATATTGTGGTTTAGGCTTGACCTGCAAGCAGACAGTTGGATTATAATGAATTGAGATTTCAGGTTTATGATTGTTTATAAATGTGGTGGTTATTACATGATGTTTCATGGGGCCCTCATATTTCTTGTTGGAATCAGTCAGCTTCAGCAGTTAAGGTAATCCTCTGCTTTGTTTGCTTTAACCAAAATAGTAGAAAGCTGGGAGGGAAACCAGTGCTGTAGCAATTAAATGGAATAATTGATTATTTTAATCCCATGAAAGAGAAAAGGTGGGAAAACAGATTGTGTTTATCAGTCAACTTGAGAGAATTCATGTCTTCTAAAAACTAACTTCAATTCTATTCTTTTGTTTCTGTTCTCTGTATTTACATGATCTCAGTGTTAAAGAGAACAAATAATGGGCTTCTTCAAAACTTACTCATTTTTCTTTATATCCCCCAGGCTTCCCAATCCCTTTCCTTACTCTGCTCTTTCCTCTTCCAAGCCATACAGAGCAGCCATTCGTTCCCCCCACATCCAGTGTTTCTTGCTGTGTCCATCAGCGTTGTTAGGTGATGTTCTAGGAAGGAATTGTGATGCAACAGTAGGTGTGTGCCTTGAACACCCTGAGGGATGGTGACTGTGACCTCACTTGGCAACCTGTTCAAGGAAAGGCTGGATGAGGTACTGAGGGATAATGGGTTAGTGACTGATAGAGGTGGTAGGGGGACGGTTGGACTAGATGATCCTGGAGGTCTCTTCCAACCCTAATGAGTCTGTGAGTGATTCTAACATATGCCTAATGAATACATAGATCAGCTTTGTTCTGAGGCTGTAAAGGTGAAGGGATTTACTTAGGAATCTCCTCTCAAGTCTTCTCTTTGCTGCAACACCTTTCTGCCAAGGAGAGTGAGAAAGTAAGAAAAACTGGAGCACCTTCTGGTGAGTACACACCCTGAGGATCTTGATGAGGTTGGAGAAATTTGTGACTGAGAGGAATGTGGTGGGGTTAATACATCTGCCTTTTTGCTGCTGTGGGTTTAGTTTTTACTGGCATTTAACTTGTGCAGGGAGGAAAGGCTGTCACTTTTCGGGGTGCCTGTGTCAGAATGGTGACTTAGTTAATTGGTCAGAAAGAGATAGCAGAAAGAGTGGTCTGAAAGATAATTTTTAATAAGAACTCAGGACAAACCAGAAAGCTGAAGACTTTAACTGCAGTTTATTGATATTACATGTCTGTAGGACACAGCAATGAAATAGCACCAAGTAATGGGAATGGGAATTGTGTATTCAAGCTGGTGTTTTTGTGGGAGTTGACCTTGACTCTTTCTGCTCCCTTCTTTCTACTTTAATATTTTAAAAAGCAAGTAAATAAGCATGAATTATTTGTTTTATTGAACATTGTTCCTCAGGAACTGCTCTTCAGATAATATCTTTGGAATCAAAGTTATTAAGGAGGAGGAAAATGTTTACACTGCCATTTTATAGCAAGGCAAACTGAGTATGATAACGTTATGTGTAATATATGTATAATTACACAAGGGAAATGATTTAAAGAAAATGTATTTAAGACTAACATGAATCAAGGTCTTCCCCTCCCCTGATCTTTTCTGGTACTTCACTGTTAATTAATCTTTTAGAAGTAAGGATACTGCGGCCCTCTGCACTCCTGATTTTCCAGGAGAATCGAAGGGCTCCGACTCACTGTTCTTACATTTTGTAATCTCAGTGGTGAGAAGGAAGCCTTGCCCTTTCGAGCTAACTGGAGCTCGACAAAACAGCCTATTGAATGTTGTACTGAAATCATGCAGATGGGGAAAGAAGCATGCTCCCTTCAAAGTACTCTGTATACTCACAGGAACTTCTGCATTGTGAGACAAGCAGGGAATAGATGGATGTTTTCTAATGCTTTGATCAGGGATTTGGGATTTGGAGGATCAGGTCTTCTGTTCCAGGCTCTGTCCCCATCTTGTTTTATAACCCTGGGCAAGTTTTTTCCACGTCTCAAGTCTATTGTAGATGGCTCATATGTTTCTCTTCTATCTCACAGGGGTCTGGGGAAGCTTAATTAGCACTCTTGAAATGCTTCAAGATTTCCTGATGAAAGGCAATATGAGTTGTGGTGTGTTTTCTGGCTCACTCCTTGTGTTATGAATTGGTACCTTCTAGAGAAGGTATGATAGGATCTTGACTGTCATCCATGAACATGCATAGAATGAAATAGGTAGAGTTAGTTATTGCCTTCCAAAATTTCTTATAAACTGCAGTGCATGGTCCTTCCTTGCAGGAAGAGACACCAGTCCTCTACTAACCAGTTGAAATGAGACCTGTTGGTCCCACCAGGGTCTGTAAGAAGGATCTGTCAGAACTCTTATACCAGCACTTGTCTTCTAGAGTTTTACAACATTGCAGTTTAGTATCTTAAACTTCTGTGCTGTCACTACCTTTTCTAGTCAAGGGTGAAACCATGCTTACACTGCAGAGCTCTGCGAGAGAGGCAAGAGGGTTTAGTGGTTTAGTTTGGGGTGGTTGGGAGATGGTGGCTATAGTTATCTTCAGGGAGGCACTTTGGGTCAGGAACTCTGTGCAACCATGTTAAGAAAAGAAATTGAAGGATGTGGGTGTCTTGTTCCCCCAGAATGAGTTTTGTGCTTCCTCAGGCAGAAGCAAGCAGAGTTAGCCCCTCACTGAGTGCATGCCCATGTGCAAGCTGTGCTGCTCTTCTCTTGGCAACTCCAATGCAAATGTCTAAATACAGGCAAATGCTGATACCTTCCTACTGCCCCCAAACAGCTCACTGCCTGGTAAGGCTTTCAATTAATTTAGCTGGAGTGGGGTTCCCAGCAGAAGACCTTCACAGCACTACCTCACTCTCCTTGCTAGCTGTATAGGGGGATGAGGCGCTTCAGAATGACTGGATTACCAGGCTTCAGGCTTGTGTTATAACCAGCCTCAGGGAGCCTTTGTGGTGGAACTGCATCAGAAAAAGCTGTGGTGTACAGTCATGGTGCTTTGGCAAGGTAGATGCTTGGGGAGGTCTCCATTGCGAATAGGTACTGGACCTTGCCTTTTCAGAGGGTGCTCTGGGGCAGGTGACATTGAGGCAGGACAGATGTTGACTTTCAGTGACAAGTATTGACACATTCTTTTGACAAAGGTGGTGCGATAGCAAATATAGAAAATGTGGGATGTGGAAGGGGGTTGTGTTTTCATCTGAGAGGTGGTTGAGGATTGATTTTTGAGATGAGACTTTTTCACTTGTAACTTATCTATGTCCGTGTTGCAGAGGAAAACTTGAATGTGTTACTTTTGAACTTTGGGGGCACTTACAATGAACCCAGGTCACTCCTTTCAATTTTGTCAAACAATGGCAAGCTTGTGAATGAAGTACAATGCTACTCAGATACACTGTTGGATTTTCCTTCTGAGTAAACAACACATTTAACCTGACTTCTGTAGATCTGGCCCCTAAATCGCCCTGGCGCCCCCCCTCCCTGCCCCAAATCAGCACGAAGTAGCTACTCTTCTATTTATCACGTGTGCTTTATGTGAACAGTGCAGATATCTTCAGTTTAAAATGGCCTAAACTGGTTCTTCCCACCTTCTTGATCTGCAGCTTCTTGAGTATCTGTAGAGAGCTGTGAAAGTGTTATGTTAAGCGGCATTGAAGCTGGTATGGAAGTGTGCAATGGTCAAGGTGAGGCAGGACCTTTGGAGATGGTCCAGTCCATTGCACTGCTCAACATGGGATCATCACCTCCAGTGCAGACTGCTTAGGGATGAGCCCAGATGGGTTTTGAACATTGCTAAGGCTAGAGACTCCCAGCCCCCCTGGCAACCTGTTCCAGCTTTTGACCACTTCACAGTAGAAAAGCTTTTATTTTCATGTTTAAATGGAATTTCTTGTACTTCAATTCATGCCCGTTGCTTCCTGTCCTTTCCTTGGATGCCATTGACAGGAACCTGGCTCAATCTTTATTCCTTCCCATTGGGTGTTCATTAGACATTGATAAGATCCCCACTAGCCTTCTCCAGGCTGAGCTATCCCAACTCTCTCAGCCTCTCCTCATGTGTCAGATGCTCTAATCCCTTAATGACCTTTGTGACCCTTACTGGATTTGCACCAGTATGTCAATTTTCTCTTGTAATGCTTGTATCTGTGCATGCATATATGTGTGTTAACTCTCTTCACACAGATTAATGCAATACCTGTCTTGATTTACATATTTCATCTGCCTGCTGTGTGTTTATGTACCTATATATGTATTTTAGGATTTTATTTGGAGGCAGCTGATGCATCGGGTGGGATTTCCCAGGTGGTTCTTGTTTGATTAAATTTCAGTGTGTGCTTAATCAAATATTTGGCTTTGCTGAATAAATTGGTATATTATGTTAGCTCACCCTGATTTACTGTCTCAGTGCTGTCCACTAGGCATGGAAAGGTAATAATCAGTGTGTCAGCTGCTGTTATATTTTCATTTAAGGAAAAACATGCTAATTCTTGTTTGAGACAATATACAAGAGGGTAGAGAGATTTGTAGGTGAAAGTGTTTTACATAGAGTGTTTTCTGCTAGAAGCTGAGGCTATTTTAAGGCATCTTGAACAATTTTGGTCTTCTGGTGACCTGAAAATGCTTCTAGGACTCAGATTTTCCAGGCTGACCAGGTGACTTGGCTTCATAGAGCTGAATTTGGAGTGTGTTCAGGTTCTGTAAATTGGAAAACAAAGGCAACTTACTCTCCTATATGATGTTGAATGAGTTGGGGCTGTCGGTGGTTTAACTTCTTTGCTTAAACCTTTTTATTGGAAGCATTGATACAAAGTAATGTTGCTTGCTTGACACCTTCAGGACTGCAGGAAAACCCTTGTTCTGTCAGCACTATATTGTAAACTTGTTTTTCTATTTGTACACGCTTTAAATCTAACTGGGTAACAGTCTTTGTGATGAAAGAGGAGGGCTGCTTCATTGTGGAAACAAATGTGACTAGAGAAAGCTCTCTACAGACGTTCTCAGCTCTGGATTGTGGATATGGGATGTTTCCCCAAATCCATCTTGGCATTACCTGGCCTGTAGTTGCTCACCCCTGTGTGTTCAAGAATGGCTCTATCAGTACTTCTGGCTCCCACTGCAGGACTGAGAGCTCTGCTGCTCTGCCTGCATGGACTAACTCTATTAAATTTAATGATTTGTGAAATATGACTCTACCTGCTTGCAGTAGTTTGTAAACTGTAAGTAGCCTGGGAAACACATTTAATAGTATTTTAAACACCTGCATTAAATAGAGCAAGAGAAGGTTCCTCAGGGCAGGCCAGGCTTCTGTCTACTTTAGGCTCTTGCTGTTTTGGTGAGGAGAGGTGTAAGCATTTATTTGGACTTTTTACCTGTAACACAAGCTCAGTAAACTCTCCTCCCCTGAGCCTGAATGAGCCCCTGGTTTATGATTATTCTTGTTTGCATCAGCTGGTGGTTAAGGTCTTACAGGCTCCTGTCTGGCTGTAGAGAGGTTTTGGTGGGTATCTGACTGCTCCCAAGGTAACAGCCTCCACCAGCCCAGGGCTGGCTTCAGCAGTGTCTTTAAAAGTCATGAGACAGCTCAGATGATGGATGCTCCTCAGTCATAATGTCCCATCCTCTGCTCAAAGCTGGGGAGCTCCACATTGTTAACCCCAACCCTGGGGACTTCTCTGCCCACATGGGTATGAAGGGAACAAATTCCCTGTGCTAGTATAAGATGTGATCCTGGCTAGCACAAAGATCTGTCAACATATGCATCCCGCTCCTTCCTTAGGGCCCATTGCACCTACCTTGGGCAGGGTTACCTGGGAGTACAGGGCTGGAGGTGTGGGTAGGAGACCCCCCTGTGTTAAACTCAGTTTGCCTTTGTAGTACTGATCTCCTGCAGACTCTCACAACTGAGCCTGCCTGTACCTGGAGCTGACTATACCTGTGGCTTGGCAGGCTGCTCTGACTGGCCATGAGCACAGGGACATGGCTGCATTCAAGTGCTGTGCTCAATTGTCTGTTGACATAGCTGCAGCACTTCACGTTTGACTTGTGGATGGAGCAAACTGTCTTCACTTTGGCCAAGAGAGTTTCTCTCTATATGAGCAAACCCTGGAATGTCCATGTAATGTTATCCTTGCTTTAAATCACTGCTAATATTGGCCATTGAACATGTTTCAGAGCAATAAACGGAAGGGCAGTAGCAAAGTGGGGCAAGTTGTAAAGTGCAAGGGAACCTGAGGAGCTGGGGAGGAGGAGGGAGTGAGAAAGAAATGGTCTCAGGCACTTTACAAGTGAGTGTGAGAAAGGGCTAATTGCTGCTTTATCAGAGCATTATGGCCATGCTCTGCTCCCTATGCTTTCCTAAAGGATCTGTCACCCGCCAGAGGAAGGTGAGGATTTCTAAGAAACCATGGAGGACCTGGGCTGCTGTCAGTCTACTTGGTGACTTGCTGTTGCACAGATGATTTAGTAGCTCTCCCTGTAAGACTTACACTGCAAGAAGCATTTTTTTCTGGGCTTGAAAGAAGATCCCTTTCCTCAGTGGAAAACAGGAGGGGGAAACGAAGGTAGTGCTGAGTTACTCTTCTGAATGCCTCTTGAAAGCTGCCCTGGTTCTGTACCTTCTGTTTTGAGCACTGTTTGTGTGAGAAGCAGATGTCAGATGTGCTGATAAATGACCTAAGACTGAATGACTTTGTAAAGCACCTTTGGGGAGTCCTTAGATGTGATTGGTGTGAAGAAGGAGGCAGAAGAAAAATCAGGGGCTGTAAGAAATGAGAGGAGGAAAACACCATCTAGGGGATGTTTTGGGTTAGCTGAAAAACTGGTAACTCTTATTCTTGGTTTTCTTTGTGATTCTGGGTATTCTGATTTGTTTGGAGAAAGCCCAATCCCTTTGGCTCCTACTTCTGGGATACGTGTTCCAGTCCTGGTCATCCTAACAGCCCTCCTGGGCTCACTGTCCCTTGTTCTCTGGTCCCTTACCTGAACCTGTAACTTCCATTCTCTAGTTCAGATGGATGCTGCCTCTTGCTCACAGTCCTCAGCTCTTGGAAGGTCCTGGGGGTGTCAGAGCCAAAGCTCTCCCAGGGGCGCCAGGAATGCAGCTGTGTGAGATGTAACCTCAACCAGTATTTCTGCCCAGGGAGATGCTGAAATGTCCTTATGTGACAGTATTCTTGAAAACTAGACCCTGAAAAAGAGCTGTGGTACCAGGGAGTTAGCAATGGCTCTAATGTGTCTTGCAAGTTGGTGTTGCAGGGATCTAGTTGCAAAACCCCTTAATATAGCTATTTTTTTCCTTTTGTCTTAATGTGGAATCCAGAGATGCATTGCCTTGTTTAATGCCCCATTATAATTTCCTACCACTAACTTTTAACTAAATCTGTTTTAAGAAAAAGAAGACTTAATTAAACTCATCCTTCTCTGTTTCTTGTCTGCTCTGAAGCATTCTAACAGCTGACAAGAATCTTTTGGACAGAACTGCCTTCCCTTAGACATATGGTTCTGAGGGTAACTTGTTTAATAAACTAGAAACCTTTTTTTGTGGGGCTGTGGGAAGACAGGAGAAAAATACAGGTTTTGACTACTTGTAGAGCACTGCTCTGTGTTTCTGTCAGAAACTTTCTAGTTTTATATTACAGGAGGCTGAAGCTGAAATTTAAATTGAGCTTCTTTTACTGATGAGAAAAATCCTGATCAATACTCAATAAATACTTGTTGAGAAGCTTTCTTTAGCAGAGAACGTGGAAAACTTTTTGCTTCAATTCAGAACAAAACATTACTTTACACTGAACAATTAAAATCTATTGATTTTTAACTTGGTGGTATTAAAGCAAGGATGTTGATGTCAGCTTCTAAATTGCTTTCTCTCAGTGCAGTGCTGTTTTGTCATACAGATAAAGCCTTGCATATATAGCTGACTATTTTTTTCCCCTAGCACCTTCTCCTGAATCTCTTAAAACTTCTGTGCCCAGCTGCAGATCCACCCTGACTGCTTCTTGTCAGGATGCTGTCTGCATATGCAGAAATACTTCTGGATTTGATAGGAAAGAGAAGAGCTTTTATTCTCCTGGCTCAGTGAATCTGATGAGCTTTGGAAGTAAGTTCTGTCATGTTTCTCCATCTGCATCCTGCCCCTGCCACGTGGATTCTCTACTGTGGGAGAAAATATGGAGCTTTAAGTTTTATCCAAATCAGAGGTTGGGGCAGGTGATGTTCTTGGGGGTTTCCATTTGAATTGAAGGATATTAATCTGCACAAAACTTCTCAGCACAAGCTAGAGATCCCTGCTGAGCAAACAGCACTGGGAATAACCCCCCTGCTCCCACAAAGCCTTCTGCAAAGACATTCTTTTATTGCCTCAAACTATGTGAGCACACCTCTGGGCTTGGTTTTCACCACACAACTCCTCCCCATCTCATTCTTGGCATTTAAAACTTAAACTAATGTAGCTGATTGTAATTCAGGCAGCCTGCACTCCTGTATTGTGACTCTGCAGGGTCTCCTGCATCTTCATTTTGTAGCTACAAAGGTTCATCTGTGTGCATGCACATTTGTGCACGTAATCCAAAGCAGAAAAGGGGACAGAAGCTTCTGGGGACATCTTGAAGAGAATTCTAACAAAGCTCGGAAGCTGATTAGCAATCCCATAAGTAAATGCTATGATTTAGATTTGAATCTCTTTGTTATTGACTGTGAAAAGTAAATTCTGGTCTTTCCACAATTTAGCCTGTAAATTACACTTATGGGCCAGAGAGTCTTTTCAGGTGTGGTAATTTCCAGTAAACAGAGAAGGATGCTTGACAAAAGGCTTGGGTGGGGAGAGTTTGTAGATGTTGTTTTTTTTAGATTGAAAAAATCTGTTTCCCATCCCTCTTGCTTTCATTGCTGCTGCTCAGAGATTAAAACATAAGCAGCTGAATTTTGGATATGACTGCAGCCGTGCAGAGGAGACATGAAGGCATTCCTTGAATTTATTTAAAGGCTTATTAACAACTGAGCAGCTGTGCTCAAGGGTCTGCTTCAAAGCCCATGAGAATACATGGAAAAGCTGCTGTTGACTTGTTGGAGCTGACCCACACCCAGTCCCTACTTGCAGCTTTGTTGCAACAGATGAGTCCTGTCAATTTTTAAGTCATCTTTCTTCTTCTGGTCTTCTCTTATGAGTGTGATATCTCTGTTTGCAGACCTCAGGCAGGATTATTACCAACAGTTCAGCTGACAGACCAAGCACTTCTAGGAGGTGAAGGTGCTTAGTTCAAGTTCCAACAGGGATAGAGACCTGATGGTGCTTTGATTGCAAATCCTCACACTCTGTCAATATTTGGTGGTTCTACGTCTCATCTGTTGGAATATTGCCCTTCTCAGAAAAGCAAACATTTGCTCTTCCCTCGTTTCAATATTGGGCTGTGAGAGAAAGGCAGTGATTACTGCTTCATACCAAGTGCCTGCAAAGCATCTAACTCCTGCTGGCTCTTTTTTTTTTAATGCCAACATGTTTTTCTGCTTGGATTGCTGAAAATAATGTGTGTATGTGTGTAACTGCTGTGGAACTTAGGCAGATGGAGGCCCTGAGTGAGTGAGGGTTTGGGAGTAGCTTGGCCCAGTATGAACAGGTTCAATCCTGTATGTGTAGGTACACACATAGCTTGGCTGTAGTTGAATGTAACTCTTCTCTGGCACCTGGGGTATTACATTTGGGCTGATGGCCAAACATAAAAAATGGTCAATAACGATTGCCAGCTACTCTGGCAAGGAACCAATTATCCCATTCTGTTTCCATCCCTCTATGCACATGTCAATAAATAATCACTCAGCCATGGTCCTAATCAACTCTCCCTGATTAAACATATGTGTCCTGAAAGCTTCTAAATGGGAAGTGGTAGCAAACATCAAATTGCCTTTACTCATTTGTATTTCCTTCGATCTGTTAAAATACCTATTGAGGGATTAAGTTGTCTGACTATGCTTAAAGTGTATGATGGAAAATCAGTTATGTGTCACATGGACCGATCCAAATTGACACAGAAATACCCATGTACTGTATGAACAGTGTGATAGCTCCTGGATAGTATCACTGCACTGAATAATGGGGTGCTGAGCTGTGAGTAACTGCTGACTGGTTTGGAGCTGTTCAACTCTGAAAGTTGTACAAAGTGACTTTGTAGTTGTTCCTATTTGAAAGATTTATAATAAGCTGTTCTGAATGCAAATTATGCATCCTGAAGACTTTAAGATCAATCAAAGATTAAAAGAATTACTCTATAAGCAGTAGATACAGTTAGTAGATGTTGATAGAGATAAGTGATTTTTCAAGGCTGGGGGGTGGGTTTAGCAGTGGTTGTGAAGGCAGCATGTTCCCAACATTGCCAGTCGATTCTCACAACCATGCTGTGCTCAAATAATGATGGCTTCAGCACTTCAGTCCATACTGGTGCTAAGCAAGGAGCATCAAATAGGTTCTTGGGCTCTGGAGAAGACCGCAGGGGTGGCTGTGTGCCTTCAAAGCAAAGGTTGTATTTGTTTCTCATGTGTGTGCCCTGTACTGTAGGAAAAGAAAGTGGCTGTAGAGAAAACTGCAGTGAGAACAGCGTGGGTGTTTCTAGGGAGCCCTTGCACTGTTAGTGGGTTCACCATTGTTGTAAAAGTGTGATGATACCAAGTATTGTGGGATGCAACTTCAATGTTGATGGCGCGTTGTTCTTCCGAGTGTTTGAGAGCAGATGTCCTTTCAGCTTGGGAGTTACCTTGGGGATGTTGGAAGAGCTGCTGGAGTGAGTGCTGGCTGAGGCTTTGTAGGCAGAGAATGAAGTTTGCCAGAAGCATAGTTTAACGTTAGATGTAAATGTCGGGCTGCAGCTGGCAGCCTCAGGTTTTAAGCATGTGAATTCAAGCTGCTGTGGAGATGGTTTTGAATTGTCTTCCAGCGTGGAGAAGCTGAAGCTGTGCTGGCTGGACCTTGGGTTCTCCTTTGTTCTGAGAACAGATCGCTCACTTCTAACTGACAGCATTTTGCACTGGGAAAAACAAAACCCCAACAAGATCTCAGAAATTTACAGGTGCAGGGTCCTAGCCTGTGACAGATTTTTCTTGTCTTACTGCTTTGTTTACCCGACTCCAGCTATTTGTATTTCATGCATCAGTAATCATTTAATTTGTGATGATCCTGCACTTCCACGAACTTTCTGCTCCCAAAAAAAGTGCTGCTTTCTATTCAGTCTTCCAGGAAAAAAAAAAAGCAGAGCTGAACAGCACTGTACTTATTTGCATTTAGTTCTTTCAGTTGGATGTGTCTTTTTTTTCAGTCCTTGCTTCAAATTGCTGCTGTGCAGCATCAGCAACTGGTTCAGCTCTGTCCCATCTGCACTTTAGTGCAGTGTAATGCTGTCAGCTCTGCAAACCTTGCCTTCAGATGAATGGAAATGTTAAATATAAAAGCGTAATTTAATTTGACAGATTTACTGCAATCCAGTAAAATCCTTTTCTCTGCTGCACCAACCTGTAGCTGTTGGTGTTTATTTTCCCATCTTTCCTGGTGCTTATGTGACTGCCCATATAAATTAATTATTTGGGATTCTGCAATGTTAAAAACCAAGGGAAAACAAAGAAAAAAAGGCTTCTGTTGCAGGTTTTCTAGCCTTATGCCCTTGGATCTACATTGTGCTGTTGTTTGGGAGGTTATTTGCTCCAATATATAGTTGTGTGTTGATCCTGATCTCACTTTTAAGGTAATATGGCTCTTATTGAAGTCAAGCAGGCTGATCTTATTAGGAGTGAAGTTCAGTATATAAATTTTATGGGAAGAATATAATATCAAATGGCTCATTTGAAGATCTTTCTGTGTATAGTGCTTCCTCTGATGCTCTTTTTAAGGCTTCTCTACTCCTACCCCCTTAGTTCATCTAAAGCTTCTGCCTGTGGTAGAATTTGAAGTTAATTGGGCATAATCTGCCTATTTGCAGATGCTCTGTGGACTGCTCAGATCAATAGCTTTAACTGAGCTGCAAGACTCTCTGATCATGTATTTTGTGCACACAAAATGAGTGTTACCTGGAGCTTCTTAGAAGTGTTAAACGTGCAGTGAAAGTGTTGTTCAAGGTGTGTGTCTGTGCATGGTCAACCCAGAGTACTTGTGATGCTTTGGACATATTTGTGCTTGGCCTAGGCTGTGACATGCTTGTCCCTGTAATATCAGCTTCCATGAAACCTGCACTCCTGTGCTGAGAGTTTTGGGAAGATCCATGTGCTGGATCTATCTGAAGGAACAGTACTTCCTGCATCTTCTTGCACCCAAGGCACTGCCTAATACCATCAAGGAAGAAAGATTGCTTTCAAAATACATGGTCTTTGAAGGAATAAGGTGTTTTCTGGTCCTGAAGTGTGAGAGCTGGTGTACAAGTTTGACTGCCTTCCAGTGCACAGTTGTTTTCCTTCTTGTGGAAGGATTGCTTTAGGGTACATATGTGACATCTCTCATTAAGGTGTTCCTTAATACAGCAAGAACTGATTTAGTGCTGTGACTGTTCTATTGTAAAGAACTTGTGTAACAGAATTTGAGGAAAAGAATTTGTAGAAGTGATTCTTAGGGCAGAAGCTAGAGGAGGGCTCTTCTTGTGGTTTTGTCACTTAACTCCCTGAAAATAATCTAGTAATCCAACAGAAGTTGTTTTCAAATTAGGGTTGTGTTTGGTTAAGCAAGATGTGCAATTAGGGTTGTGTTTGGTTAAGCAAGATGTGCATGTGGTTCTCAAATCCCTCTCTATGCTTCATAAAAACATAAGGCATTGTCATATATTGTATGCTGCATTTGGGTTTAGAGTTCCCTGGGCATCCTCTGAGACTGGGAAAATCTTGTCAAGGGCAGGCATTTGTCCAGCCTAAGTAGGCAGAGGCCACCCTAAAAGTGACTTGTATGTATGAGGATGTGTCCAGAGGGTTGTGTACATAATACTCAAGAAGCTTAACTTCTCTTTGGGACAAGTTAATAGCAGTTGTCCCTGCACTGCACATGGAAAATTGCATAATATGGCTATAGTCTGTGCCAAAGGAAACTAGATGGTGCTGTAGATGACATGATCAATAGGAAAAGAAATATGAACCGATCAATACTTTCAGATGGCTCCTCTGATTCAGAGAGAGGCACAGCATTGATTTGTAAAATAAGAGTATGGATGCAGCAGTTAAAGTACGCTGTGTGTACATGCATTAGATAATAAAATAATGTGAAATGCCCTCAGCCTCAATCAAAGGCAGAGAGTAAATCATCAAACAGTAGCGTGCGTCCCTGCTGAAGCAGGAGGCTATGAAGCATGCAAATGAACGCTGGAGCCATGCAGAATGAACTGTCTACAGGAGAGAAAATAAAAACCCAAAGATGCTCTACATCAGTCAGGAAGATGAACAGTCCTTGCTCCATGTCATGTAGTGGTCCTGCATGATGCCATGTAACAATTAGAAGAAGTGCTAGAGAATCGTAGCCAAGCAAAAAGCAGCATCTGATTTGGTTTATGATGGGTGGACATCTCAAAAGCTTTAGCAAGCAAATTCACACAACTTCAGTGTATAAAATTGGGAAAGGTCAGCTTTCTCTCTTGATCTACTCAGCTTCTTGCCAGCATTGACATGAGAAGAGCTGTCTACCTGGGGCTCAATGATGTGCCAGATTCTTAGGGCTTCTTTGTCCTTAGCCTTGGTTTGTTTTATGGCCTAAGTGGTGCACCCTTTCCTAGCCTCAGTTCCCTAAATGGGCACTGGTGTTACAGGGATAGATACTGTGTGTGGCTTCAGAATTGGTGGTGTCTGAAGTGAGGAAATCCAACAGGGTTATGGAACTAGGTTAGGTCCAAGCAGCATGCTTGTAGTAAACAGCAGCAAATCCCTGTATCTGGATGGGGGGAAAAATGTTGACAGTAACAAAAATGTATAATTAAAAAAAGTAAAACCTGTGTTCTATGGCATTTCAGTGCCTCTTCCTCACATCCTCATACCCTGTGGCTTTAATCATTGCTGTGTTTCTAGATATGGTGTGTTAAAACTAATATGCTGAGCTTATATTGCTTTAGAGTTGGGTAAGTGCTAAAATAAATGGGAGGGTTTGTGTGTGCTGTGGGTTAAGAGACACAAAGGTAAGTTATGAACTGCCTTCCTAAAGTTCCTGCTCTCAACACGTAATTGAAATCAGGTATCTGGGACTAGTGTGATGTTGGCACTTGGCAGAATTGCTCAGAATTGAATATTGATCTTCAGGTGTTCTGGCAGCTTTCATGTTGGTTAGGCAGTGGCAAATAATAATTAAGGATTATGTATGTAGTTGTGATGCTTAGTACTAAAGTTTCTCTTTCACCTGTGCTTTGGGAAAGTGAGGCTTTGTCTTCCTGAATGTGCCTCTGTGTGTCTGAGTGTTGTTCCCTTGCTTCTGAGAATTAGTGAGGAACAGAAGCTGTAACTCTCTGGATGCTTTCGCTGTGGTGGTGGAGTGCATGACTGCCCTTTAAAGGGCAGATTTCAGGAGCTCTTTATCTTGTCAGAGATGCAGGGTGAGTCTAGAGAGTTACTGGATAGGTGTATGTACAACCTCTACATGCCAAAATCATATGGATGTAAAGCCTGTCTTACCCATCCATGTAATGCCAAGCTATCAGGTTTAGGGATCGCATGAGACAAGCACTGTTAAGGTTGTAATTTAACCTAAGCAGAGTGAGTTCCTCTCTGCAGACAGAGGAGACTTCATAACACACTGCAAAGGTGGAAAGGATCTTATGGGTGCAGGCTTTGCAAAGCAAATATCTGCCTGAAGTGCCTGTAAGACTTACCTGGGCAGAAATGGCACCTGAGGGTTTGAAACCCTCTGTGCTGGGGTTGATATGATTGGGAAAGCTGCAAACAAAATAATCCCTCTAAAACAACTTCAAATTAGCAGTCTTAGCTATTCAGCCTTGTTCTGCTTCTAAATGATATGTTGTCAAAGATAATGTTGTAGAGAGATGTTGAGTATTATAAAAATGTTATTGAATTAAAATGCAAGCAAGATCCAGCCCAAGCCATTCTATAAATATCTTATTATGAAAGGCTCAGAGATGTTTCTCTTAGCAAATTTAAAATAATCATTAGAATCCTTCAGCAGATTGCTGTTAATTGGATTGAGAATTAAACAGCTTTGTATGAGTGCAAAGTTAATTAATAGCTCATTACTTTTTAATAAGGCAAATTCATTTGGAAATAAGAGATGCTATGGAGTTTACCACAGATTTGATATGAGATAGGGAATATCAGCCATTCTTTTTGAGGGAGAAGAGATTTATAATGAAGTTGCAAAGGTTGGCTGGTAGTGGGGAAAATGAGAAGGGGTGGGACTGGCTTCCAGATCCTGGAAGGGCTCAAGCTGCTGAGTGCCCTCTGTGGCCATTGGCTGTGTGGAGCAGAGTCCTGCCCCTTCCCATCCTCCCAGCTGCTTGGGGAGTTGGGTGCTCTAGAAAGGTGAGGCTCTGCAGAGCAGTAACAGGAATTGAGGAAGGCCCAAAGAATTGTGTAGTTAAGTTAAATATTTGAAAAAAAAGGCATTCTGTTTCAAAAGTGTGTCCTGCATATCTAAATAGCTATGGTTTTTTCATGCCTTGGTAAGGACTTACCTTTCATGATCTCTTCATTGCAACCAGCTCCCCTTCTCTGCTCCATCCTCCCCTCTCATCTCCTACAACATCTGCCAGCTACTGTGTGGACAGAATTTTCCTTTTGTGACTTCTTCCTGGTCTGTTAAGTTGTCCTTTTATCTCTCATGCCTCAAATTGGTTTCACTCCATACCAGCAAACTGGGGAGAAAGGACCTGCACTGCAGTCCTTTTTGTCTCTAGCTGCTTTTATTTATACCCTGTAAACTGTATGGAGAAGTTTGCCAGTGTTCCAGAGGAAGGGCTGGAAAGCAGCCAGGCTGGCCCTTGTTCCTGAATGATAAGGAGAGGGTGTCTTCACCGTGCAGTACATCTGGCAAAGGTGCAGCAGGCAGTCCTTGCTCTAGCACCCACTGTGTTCTTGCAGCAGGCTGGTCAACTGAGCAGCAGGGCAGATCCTGCCTAGTGAAACACCCTGGGAAAGTTTGGAGTCTCTCTGTCAGTGTTTACCTTTGCTGGTATTTAATGGAAGTATTTTTATGGAAGAGATCATGTTGGTTTGTCAAGGGCTGTCATCGTGGGTCTATGGGTGAATTGTATTAGTTTTATTTAATTTGTTATTAATGGAGTTCTGTATCAACTGTTCAGGTATCTTACCTGGGACTGATGCCAAGCTGACAATTCTCTAGTTGCTCAGGTCATTTAATTTGCCCTTTAACAACATGTCAATAAAAAAAAAAGCCCAAACTCCACATCTCCTCTAGGCTGCCATAGGTTTTGCTTTTTAGTCAGTAAATAAAAGTAATGAATGTAACTTCTTTGTCCCACCCCTTGCCACGAGCACACACCAGGGCCACTTCTGAACTGCTAGGGTTCTAGGGTTATGTGTCTGCTCTGTTCCCCCATTGTGCTAGGAAGGAATTAGAAATCATCACTTTTCTGTACGTGGAGATCCAGGGTTCTGTTTTTCTCATGTTCCTCTTTATTTTCATCCTCAGCTGCAGCTGGCAAAGTGGTTTCCAGTCATACTGAAATACGATGAACACTTTGTGCTGTTTATTAAAGTTTGTTTTAAGAAACAACTTTCATTCCCTTTTCCCCCCTCCCAAGTGAAGTTGGGGGTACAATCACCATATGTTTTCCTCCCACCCCTTTTCTCCCCTGTAAAATACAGCTGATGTAAAGCTTGGGTAAGCAAAGAGTCTGTTATGATGGCTGTAAAGAAATCTTTATTGCTACTCGATACCTGTGAAGGGAAAGAAATTCCCTTCAGGTTCCCTTGATAGGGCTGGTCCTCCTGGCTTGTGCTGAACAGGATCTGGCCATGCAGCAAGACCAGCCAGTTTGTTAATAAGTTGCTTTTACAAGCAATAACTGGAATGAATAAGGAGTGCAAGCTCGTTAATTTTATGGCTTCTTGAACTATGGCTTTTGGGAAGAGGTAGGAGATTGGAGTTGTGGATTAAAAAAGAGTTCCAAGTCTGAAAGCTGGGAGGGGGTGTGTGTGCTCACCAGTATCTTTGGGGATCGTTACAATGCCAGATAAAAGCTGAGCATTAGCAGTAGCTATTTTTAGAGTAAGAACAAAGACAGTAATTTAAATATTAAGAAGCAGTTTTGTTCTTGAATCAAATAAAGCTCCACCAGAATCCCCCCATGAATCAGTGTGTCAGTTGAGGAGCTCTGTGAACTGACGAATACCTGACCATGCGTTTCTGACTGTCTCCATCGTTTCTAATCCTTGGGACTCGCTGTGCCATAGGGATATACCTTGCAGATGGACCCATCTGTGTGCTGACCTCAGAGGGCTCCAGTGAGCACTGGCTTGTCCTTTCAAACGTCTGCTTGAAAAACATTCAGAGAACACTCACAGACAGTTAGCATCCTACCCCTTGCTGTGTCTGTAACTAATATTTTGATAAGCACATAGAAATCACTGGGTTAGAAAAATTAAAGGTTTCAAATATTACCTGGAATGAGGGGGGGGGGGGAGGGGGGAAATGCCCTCAAACCCTCCAGGCTCATTTAGAAATAATTAGGTCAGAACAAATGCCTGAACCATGCAGCTGATTTTTCAGCTGCTTCTAGGCTATGTAGGCTTATTTCCAGGGCGGAGCATCCTCCTCCTAGACCCTTGCTAAACTGACCCACAGCATGTGGGTGAGGTGATGGTCACTGTATGGGTGATCCTAGCCAAAACTTCAGGTTATTAAATGTTTTGAATGGATGAGTTCTCAAATTGGACCTTCATCCTTATAGGGAGCCGATCAATGTGATTGAGATGTCAGGATGTTTGTGGAGGGTTCCCTTTAATATTGGGTTTTCTGGAGGCAGGACTGGGGGGGGGGGGAATTCCCTTTAATACTGAGTTTTCACCAACCTGTGCTTGGTCTTAGTTTATTCTCCAAGGTAAATGCCAGGTACCTTTGCTGTTTAGCACTCAGCAGTGCTCATCACTGCCTGCTTTACAGCCAGGAGAGAGCCATTCTAAACCACAGTCTGATAATCCACAGGTCTGTAATTGCAGTTGCTTTTTTTTACCTATTAACACATTGTTTTGCTTCAGTGGTAGGAAGAGTTGGTAGCTCAAAGACCTAGGATCTACCTTCAGGTACAATTGTCCAATTAGTGCAGGAAAGAGTCGAGGGGCTGTGTTTGGGATTAGAAAAAGTAAACATGGCCCTGATTAGTGCTGCAGGTGATGGCAGTGCAGGCAGAAAGTTGGTGAATGCAGCTTTTGCTGGTTTAAAAAAAAGATGCTGTTTGGGCATCAGTATCACTAATAAGCTTTCTGAGGTAAGAAACCTGGATTTCCACTAACCAGATGGGTGCTTTTGGTTTAAAACAAAAAATAGTTGAAGATCTACTGATAAGGCTTGAAACAGTGACACGTTCTTCTAATATTGCAAACTAAACCTCTGGATCAGGAGCTGTGTGCTGCCCTGGCTTGGGGAAGTCCCAATACAGGGACATGGTGGTGCCTATCAGCTGTTGGAGTGCTGTTAAACCTTGCTGTGGAGCCCTGTTAATCTGAAATAAGTCCATCTGCCTTCATTTGGTGTTTATAATTCTCTTAAGCATGAGATGCAGGGGGAATCAGCCAGACCCTTTTCAGTGTCTGTGGGGACAGGACAAGGGGCAATGGCTGCAAGTTGGAGCACAGGAAGTTCCACCCCAACATGGGGAGGAACTTTTCCCCAGTGAGGGTGAGGGAGCCCTGGGACAGGCTGCCCAGGGGGTGTGGAGTCTCCTTCCCTGGACATACTCAAGACCCGACTGGATGCCTATCTGTGTAGTATGAGCTGGGGAGCTGCTTTGGCAGGCGGATTGGACCTGATGATCTCTCGAGGTCCCTTCCAACCCCTACAACTCTGTGATTCTGTGATCTTTAACTATACTCAAATGGTGGCCTTAAAGAGACAGGAAACTTGCTTGACATAAGGAAATTATTTATTAAATGAAAGTCCATGAATTTCTGCAGCTGTTTGTCATAGCTTATTTTTGACTAGTCAGAGAAAAGGCTTTTTTGACCAGTAAGCCATTGCACAAAATACCTTGTGAAGAGAAGGGCCAACAGGGTGGATATTTTCAGCTCTTTTCTGGGTCTAGAGTTGCGTTAAACATCATGGGCATTCCCAAATTTTGGCTGGTTTATGCTGATGTAATTTAGAAGAGAATTGTATTACTGTTAATATACTTCATGTCTTCTCAAGTGCTTGCTGCATCCTGGCTGCTTTTTGATGCACCTTCTTCACCTGGCCTGGCTGGGGAGGAGTGGTACTGACCTGGAGAGCAAGGTGAGGGAAGGAGGATGCTGTAGGCTTCATCTTGTGGCTTGAATCTGAGGATGTTACTTCTGGTCTAGTGAAGTGGTACTTAATCAAGAATCAGGAAAAAAATAGCTGAAGGTCTCAATGTTTATTAAAGCAGGGAAGTTCAAGGTCTTCATAAGACCCAGGTTTTGTGTAACTGTGCTTTTGGTGTCAATGGGAGGCTACAGCTGGTGAGTCAGCCTCTCTGGGAGTTTGCTGAGTGGCACAGGACCATTCAGCAGGGCCGTGAGCGTCTAGGTAGGACCACCAGCAGCATCATCTTGTTCATACTGAGTCAGGGTGGGAATGTGGTAGTCATGGGGGTAATGGTGACCCTAGCCACTATAACAGCCTATTGTTTGGTGAGAAGGTGGCAATGAGGTGTGGCTGGTGCTTTGTTTCATCCTCTTGCTGAAAGCTGAGGGGGAGAAGTAGAGGCAGAAAGCTGTTTTTTGTCTCTGAGAGGAGTTAATTGTTTGTGATCATCAGGAGTGACCAAAAATAAACATACGGGTGTGAAACAGTCTGTTTCTGTGAACTGTCCTTTGGCAGAACAGCCTGTGGTTTCAAAAACTTGACTTACCATCCAAATCATCTCTCAACCTAGAGGTCAACAAGATCCTTTCCTTGGTGATGAGTTTAAAAACCAGGTGAAAACTCAAATGAGGAAGCCAAGTTGCTGCTTCTCTTTATCCATGGAGTATCTAGTATTTGCTGTAGCATTGGGATTCTCCTCATTTACTTGAAGATGTTACATTTCTTCTGTGGTTTTATGACTTGTGACAGATGTGAAGGTCGCAATGAATCGGACTCATCTTTTATACTCCTCAACTTCTTCATTGCAAGCCTTGCTAATTATAGTAGGAATTTAATCCATGCAAGCTCTCTGAAGAACTTGAATTGTGTTCTTGTAAACAAAAGCATCGATCATTCTACAAGCCAATGAATGGAAACAGGGATATCTGATGTTTCTGACAAGCCCATGGAAAAAAGGTGCCTGAGAGTTGTTTTGATATTTTTTGTTTAAAGCTCCTGTCATTTTTGTTACACTTTTAATACACACACCCACCACGGGTTATGCATGTAAAATGCATTTTGCATTGGTGTGAAGATAGCAACACTGTGTTTTATTTACTTTGATTTTGGAAAATGAAATTCCCTTGCAATGTTTTTCAAGAAGAATCAGTAACAAATTTGTAATACGTCTCTCTGCCTAAAGCAAGTGTCGTTTAAGGTGATGAATAGCTGGAAAGATGGAATTTGCACCTCTTTCAGACTGTTTTCCACCACTTACCTCCAGATGTGTATAAATCTTCCAATATTATCCTCTCCAGCACTGCTGTGAGATGTCTTGGTCTCCTCCCTGGCATTTTCATTATGTTTCAGGACTCTTTGAGAGCAATTGTATTTTATATTGGTGAATGTGGCTGGAAGATGGGCTTGGTCACTGGTTCATAGGTTAGCTTTTTCTGCTCTGTATTTCTGATATATTTCATAAAATGCCAGCTTTTATTTGATTTAAGGATTTAAATCTGCATTAAAGAAAACTCTTTTTTATAGATCCACCACTCTCAAACTTAGGTTTATATTGTACATGGTCAGTCCTAAAGTGATGTACTAGTTGCCAGACCCAGTTACCTCTCAAAGAGGCAGGTGATGTTGGATGTCTGACTTGATGATCTTGAAGGTCTTCTCCAACCTTCATGAGTCTATGATTCTACAACTTGCCCATAGCTTTGGTGGGTTGCATATCACGTTACCCATTATATTTATAATTTCCTATAACTTTTGTATTTTTAAGCTTAAAGAAGCTGAAGGTTAATAAATGATGAGTAATAATGATTGAAATTGGCACTTGGATGATTTAGAAAACAGGAATTCAAAGGCATAAATGGCTCTTATGCACCACAGGAGTCAAAGGGAAGCTCCCTTAGAGCTGAGCAAGACCACAAACACGGTGTGGTTGGTATCCAGCTGACAGCCACTTATAAATCCCATACTGCTTCCAGGATTGAGTCCCAAGGTGACGTATAGAGAAAAGCTGAAGAATGGCACAGCCAGGAAATTAAATGAATGCTTCTTAAGATCTGTTCTTGCTTCCTATCAAGCCTCCTTTCCAAAAGGGGCAAACAAGATGAATGCTGCTTTCAAGGAGAATGATGGTACTGGGGAAGAGATGTTTTGCCTTGAGGAAATACATTTGAATAGCTGCTCACTTAAACAATGGAATAGTTTATACAGAGAATAAGGAATCCTTTTGTGTATGTCAAGTGCATGGTTTTGGTCCTTTCCTTATGACTATTCAGGTGAATAAGTTGTGGTGTTGTTTTTGTGGTTTTTTTAAGGTATTAAAGGAACTGACAGGGCTTTTTTCCATGTCAGGGAATGCAGTGCTGGCTCTACCAAAAGGCTTAATTTCTTTCTCCTATATATCTACTAGCTAAGCTTATTTTCAGATGGGGCCTTTAAAGAATAAACAGCACGTAGATACCCATGTTGTCATCAGACTTCAATTCCTGGTTTGACCATTTGGCCCAGGTGTGATGTGGGTAGCTGAATGCTCTCCAGCCACGTGAATACCCAGAAATTTTTGGGGGACTGTCCTTTGACAGCAACAGCCTTCAGTAACTGCTTGGCTGCCCTGGACATCTGCTTTTGAGACAGAAAGTGCCCATATAGAGGTGTTGATATCCTGACAGCAGCCTTAAGAATGGTCTTTTTGAGAAACTTGTGTTGAATGCTTGTGCCTGTGTGAAGATCTTGGTGTGGGCAGGTTTTTCTTTGGTCTCTGTTTTAAAGATGTGCTTTTAAATAAAGTAATAGCTTGCTTGTATATTTTTTTTTTAGCATGTTTAGGGAGGGGCAGCATGCAGTTCATATGAAAGCTGCACCCAAAGCCAGAGAGAAACAGAGCTCAAATAGTTGGATTTAAAATTGCTGTTTCTGGAGATGAGTTTTCCTGTGCCCTGGGATTTTGGGTGATGCATGGTCAGTGTTTGCACTTAGGACTTGGGGACAGCTGAGCTGTTTAAATCCCAAGCTGAATGGATTTATGAACAAGAATTTGTACTAATTAGTGTGGTTTTCATGGTGCTTGCAACTGCCAGTGGTGAGTTTGGTCTCCATCAGGAACAGAGATGGATTTGGGGGGGTGGAGCACAGTTTTCTGTGGAGATGAACTCCATGTGTGCTTGTGGAGAGGGTCTCCGGGGTGAGGTGAGCGGCAGCAGCTGCGGTACAGGGATGGTTCAGGCGGTGCAGCTGTCACTGCTCTCGTGTTGCTGGACAGGGTATTTCACCGGTGATTCATGGAAGAGAAATGTTGCCCTGAGATTTTAAAGCAGAAATTACAGGAGTCGAAGGGGTTTCTCTCAATTTTGCACCCTTATGGAGTAGGAATGGTTTGAAGGACATGTTAAAGCAGAAGGCTTTGGGTTCAAAGTGTGCAAGGACAAAACCAAGGGATGCTGCCCAAGCTGTGAAGCATTGCCAGTTCTTTCTGGTCTGAATGCATAGTCCAAAAGGTGTGCTGTCTGATTTCACATGTCCTTCTGTCTGTCAGTCTTGTAGTTCTCTGCCTCTGGTGATTTTCTTTCTAAAATTATTTTTAAATTTTACTTTGTAAGATGCATTTAGGTGTTCAAAGCTGACTGGGACCCCCCCCTGCTCTGAACAACCCACATGCTGATTTACCCCATCTCTAAGGTGAGCTGCCTCCCTCCTCTTCCCTCACTGAGCTCTCACAGCACTGTCTCTGCCTGACTGACCATGCCCATTTGTAGCTATTTAGCATCACTGACAAGCCAGCTAACCTGCATTTGATGGATTTTTGGCACATTCTACTCTGCAGCAGCTGACTTGTTCTCTATCAAAGCCTTTGATGCTTTAAGGGTTTGTTCTACCCTTTCTTTCCACATGGAGTACCCTTAGCGATTCTGTGTGGGCACAGCTGATGCTCTCCATGTTCTTGCAAATGGGAACTGTGGTGCCACATGCCACAGAAACTGGTTGGCCCAAGGTGTGGGTGGCTGTGTAGTTGATGACAGCATCTTACAGAAACACTGCTCTAATAGCAGTTTGATCATCTCATAACTTTTAAATGGACTGTTGTCTTGGATGTCCTGCTGCTCTGAATCCTCTTGTCAGCTTTGTAGCTGCTTTGGCAGGGAGAATCTCTTGATGTAACTCATGCCAGATCAGATCTTGCTTTGCAAAAGCCCCAAATGCCTCATGTGCTGTGTGCTGGGTCCTTTCTATGTCAGTAGTAGGTGAACTGGAGGAGGTGAGACCCATGAGCTGAGCAGGACCTCCAGGAAGGGAGGTCCTGGTGTTGGTCAGAGACCAGGTCAGATAGATGGATGGGTTTCAGCTCCTCATGAGCAAAGACTCCTCCCCCTTGCATCTTTAATTATTCTTGGGGAAAAAACCAAAAGCTTTGCTAGAAGAAACATCCCATCAATTCTTCCTGTGAATAATTTAGGAAGGACTCTGCTGAATGGGTTGTAAGGTTCCTTCCCAGATGCCCTTTACAGGTTTTTCTTGTTCTTGAAAGGATTTAACATAGAAAACTGGGTGATGTGCATTGGGATTAAATTAATGATCCCAAATTTAAGGATGCTACTTATCTTTCTGCTTCTATTGCAGTCTTCAAATAAATGAAATTCATGGGGTTTATTGGCTTGTAGTTCTAAAGCATCAATAACATTCCCCTTGGCAGGCTTTTGTATGTGTGTCTGAGTGTGTGTGTGGCAAAGAGAGGGAAATGTAATCTCCAAGTTATCAAACTGTTTTACAGTGTTCTTCTGAACTGCAGAAACCCTTGGGAATATTTATGCCTCTCCTGAGTCTTATTACCACAAAAATTATATGTGTATTTTATGGCATAGGAAATATATCGTATTTCCTTCTGATAATAAACAAAACAGAAATATGAGCTCTTACAAGAAAAAAAATGTAGTGGATGTTTTTGGGCTTGTTTCAGTTGTTACATCTCTTAGTGATGTTTTCCCATTGATTCTTGATGCTGCCACCTTTGAGATGGATCTTGGGTTTGTTTGCTTTCTTCCCCTTTGGTTGCATCATTTGAGTTCGAAGCTCCTGCTCATCATCCCTCATCAGACTGCTCCCTGGGCTGTGCAAGGGCAGGCAGCTGCCTGGCACCCTCAAAGGACACTTGTGGGTGAAGGGATAGACTGGCCTGAATGCTGACTTTATGGGTTTTTTTCCCCCAGAACAAATTGATACAGCACCACGAGAAGAGTCTCCAGGTCACACGGACTTCACTGGGATGTGAATAGCTTATTGGGTTGCAAGATCAAACGCATCTGCCACGTGGTCTGTGTTTTAGCTCTGGGCTCTTCCTTGGGCTGCACATATCCTGGCTGTTGCGTAGGAGAGGATTGTTTAGCGATTCAGGCTCCAGAGTTCACTTGCCTTTCTATGGATGTTTTGCCCAATCTCAGATGACTGATGTCTCTGGAAGACAAAGTCCCAGGCACAAAACTGAGCTCTGGGTCTCATGTTTTCTCATGTCCTAGGATGTAGGCAAATAAGAAAACACTTGATGTGCCTGGACTCTGTCTGTGGGGGACTACATAAATAACGCAGGTGTAACTATGTAGGAGATAAGGCACAGGTTCCCTGGCACAGGTACTATCCTAGTCAGAGGTGACTAAGGACTAGGGTTTGGAGATTTTGGTGATGCCAATGTCTTTGAACTTTATTCTGATAGAGCTGAATCATGTGCCAGGAGTAAGGGTGGTGTGGACTCAATCTATTCAAGCAGTTCCCCCTAGCTCCCTCCAGGCCTTGTAGGTGTGTGACCAGGAAAAGCCACTTGATTGCTCCATGAGTGATGCATACGTGAGCACATGAAAGGAGTGTTCAAAAGCAGTGTTCTGTTTGTCATTGCATTTGATATAAAATCTGGGGCTTAGGAAACCTAGATTAGGAAACAACATTTCTCTAAAATTATAATGATGGCTTGCTTTCAGGACTGCTTGGAGGTTCAGGGGAAGAGGAAACGTTCTGCCCTAGAGGGTTCCTGTCAGGAGGCAGAGCTGGTGGTCAGGGAGCCTAAGCTTTCCAGGCACACGAGCACGGCCCCTAGTGTTTTGTTCATATACATAATGCCTGACTTAAGGCACTCTCACTCTTGTTTTTCTGTAAAAATGGGTTTTTCTGTAAAAATGGGAAGCTGCTACATATCAGATCAGGGAATATCGTGTATTCCTCTGCTAGATGTCCTGCGCCCAAGACTCTAATCACCTTGTTGATGGCTTTTCTAATTGACTCTTTAAACCATTGGGGTTGGGGTCTTTTGATGCTGCAATCAACAGGGGAAAAACCTCAACCCAAACAAAAACTGGGCTGCTCCTTACCAGAATACAAGAATGGCTTGAAGGAATTACGTTCTGGTCTTGCTTATGGCCTTGAGGTCCACTGCTAACATGTACCACTGCGTTTGCTGTAGTGATGCCAGTGGGAGTTGAGATGAGTCCCTGTAAGATGAGGCAGGCTGGCTTTAGATAAACCTTTTGGTAAGATGTTTGTTTGGGTTCTGCTTTGATACCATGCTATCACCAGGACTTAAAGAACTGTTCTGGCAGCAGGAACTGCATGCTCTTTTCCTAGCTTATTACTCTATAAATATTGTTCAAAGTCTGTTCATCCCAAGAGACCCAAATTACTTTTAGAAATTGCTCCAGTGTTGTCTGCACTCCATTTACCACTGAGGTGCAACTACCTGAGAGTGAAACAGGGCACTTGCTCTGTCAGTGTAGAGCTACTTTGCTTTCATACTTGTTCCCACTGGTTTCAGGCTCCCAAGCCAGCTTTGGGCTGAGAAGTATTGTGCTAGCAACCCTACTGAGGAGTGCCATGGACAATAGTTAGGAACAGAGCAGCTAAGCAGGACAAACAAATGTGCAAGTAATGGTATAATTGAAACTGCAGGGGAGTGTAGCATGAACAGTTTGCAAATGTCAATGAGGATTTCAGTGAGGGCATTCAGGAAAACTATTACTCTTAAAACTTGCAGTAGGAGTTTTCTCAATTGACCATAGGCAGTCAGGCCCTCTGCTGGATCTCTCATCCATTTTTAATTAGCTGTTTCCTTCTGATTGATGCTTGCCTTCTGCAGCCTCTCAGAACAATCTTCATCTCAGCTGCAACTTGGGCTGAAGTGACCCTTTGGTTGTCCCTAGCTGTCCCTGTGGCTGCTCTCCTGTAGATGCCATTCTTGCATGGTTGAGAGCTGCATGGCTGTATGTAGTCGTTAGTGTGGGTGAGGTGGATGTGGGTTCTGGAGTTTGGTACTAATTAAGTTCCTGGACACGAACTGCTTCACAAACTCCACTTAGAGGATTTGTCTAATTGACTGAGGAAATAGTTTGAAGTGGAAGAACATTTCTTTCCATTAATGTTCAAATGAACTGCAAATTACAGAACTTTGAAGCCTCCATATTTCCTTAAGATAAAAGCTTTTTAAAAAATGGGAATTGAACTTTGTTTTAAATCAGAAAGAGATGCATTTAGATGGGGGGGGGGGGGAGGGGTTTTAAGTAATTTTCCGCATGAATAATTTGAAAGCGGCTGATGACTAGTGGAGATGGGCTGTAACATTTCTCAGTCTTAGACTGGGGAACATATATAACTTTTTTCTTTTTATAGAATGGGGACTGATAAGAGAAAGAGAAAAGAAATTCCTGAGGCTTAGCAAATGTCATGGTGTCTGAGCTGACCCTTCCTTTCTTGCAGCTGTGGACATCAACTGTATCTAAAAGTCTCCCTTGCTAGGGCAGTACTGTGGCAGAATTGTGGTGTGATTTGCAGAACACAGACATGCTCCACAGGGCACTTAGGACCATGGTGGGCTCTGTGGAGCAGGAGCTACAAAGTTGAAAGTGGGAGGGAAGGAGCAGGGCTACCAGAGGGATGTCTGCTGGTCCTCTGACTCCTTGGAGAAGTACACAAGGTCTCCAAGGGCCCTAAATGGTCTGTGTGGTTAATTCAAGGTCTGGCAGCTAGTCACTAGCATGTATCAGTTGAACTGTAGTGGTGGCTTTGTAGCAAACTCAGGGTATTGTTGTATGTCTTTCCTGGACAGCTCATTAAGCTGTGATGTGCCACCTCTCCTGCCCTGAGCCTGGAGTGTTTGTGTGACATGGTTACATTGTTGCTGTGGGGTAGCCAGTAAAGTAACAGCCTCCTGGAAACAGATGTCAACGACTTGTTCCTTTCCTCTGCTCCAAATATTTCCTCTGCAATTGTAGACTAATAGAAAAAACAAGCAACTGACAAGTCTCCTGAATCTGGTGCTAGCTCTTCTGCTTTTGGGGGTATGTTTTGTTTGCTCTGGGGCAATGGCATAGCCATGGTAGGAGGGCAATGCTCTAAATCTAATTTCCACTGGTTTTACCCACTTTTCTTAGGATTCTGCCACCATACATAACTGGCTGCGGTCTATATGTGTATATATGCTGCAATGTGGCTGGTCATTATTAGGAAAGAAAAGAAATATTTCACTTGATGGGCTGTCTGAAGTTGTCCTGTGTATTATCCTGTGTTTTCATTAGCAATGGCCCAGCAGTCCCACTACACCTGTTATGCTGTAGAAAGAAGGGCTTTGGTTTGAAGGAACTATATATACTGTTTGCATTTTGAAAGTGGAGTCTGTATGTTAAGATGGTAACTTGTTTTGTAAAAATATCAGTTACACCAGGCTTCAGCTCTTGGATTTCTGAGCCTTTTGGTTTGTACCCTTCTTGCTCCACGCTGGCAGAAACTAAGAGAGTTTTAGTATTAAGAAAACTCTCAGAAGCTTTTTCTCTGTGGGAGAACTAAACCTCACTTGTAGAGGTGATGGGGTTTTTTTAGCTCTCAGGGACTAGATTGTTACCAATATTGATTACAGCAGTTGAGCAGTAAGACCTTTAAACAGCTGACTGAGTAGAAGGTATATGTGTTTGCAGCAGAGGAGGTGCTGGATATCACCTCTTGGAGAAAACATTTATTTTTAAGAGCAGATGTGATGATTAACTCATCTGATGAGAGAGCTTGAAGAATGTGTGGATATCTCTCCTCCTATGTTCAGTTAGGAGCTGAAGAGGAAATGATGCTTCAGGTGAAGCATTTGGTGTGATGGAAGAGCCAGGTGGGTGCTGTAGAAGTACAGTCATAGACTGATGCAAGAGGGGACTGCCATCAGAACAGGTTCACTTTTCTGTTCTGTCACCCTGTTGTGTGGTGATGGAGTATCTTGAAAAAGGCCATGAGAACTACTACAATGTTTTCATTCCTCTTGCAATTCTGATCACATTTGGAACATTTTAAGTGTAAATACTGCTGTTCTGCTATGAAGGATGCTTACTAAAGTCTAGTCTATGCAACTTAAATTTCCAGAAGCTGCAGTATGCATCTACAATTCGCTCCCTACCCTTGTGGAACTGTATAAGGAACAGAACTGCTCCATATACTAAGAGTTTGTCCTAATAATATCTTTGTATTGGTTTTCCCCATCTGTTCTGCAGCCATTATATTTCTGTGCGGAGTCATATATAGAGTCTTTACCTCCAGCTAATGTGGATGCTCTCAGGGGATATAAATATCATGACACTTTTTCTAGAAAGGGTAACAGATGGCACCTAGCCACATACACACTTTGCTTTTCTGCAGGCTGCTTTGATGCAATCTCAGGGGGGAAAAAACCAAGCTTAGCATGTAGCTATTCCTGCTGCCCTCAGCAGCCAGAAGTCATAAGTGAGCTGACCTCCAGCGAGCAGTGTCAGTGCGGTGAGCAAGGATGACAGGGCAATCTCTGCACATCCTTGGATGTTATGGAAAGAAGCTGCCCTCAGAGTTCTGGTTCTCAGATGTAAAAGGTTGATAGGTTCTCACAACTACATCAGCTCACCCACATCTTTAAAACAAAGATGAAAGATGTTTCCTGGGGAGAACAATGATGCAATATTTACTCGGAAGAGAGAGAGGCAGATAAAAGGAGCCACTTTGTTCTTTCTCTGCACTGTATGATGCTGCTTTGTCTTGGAGAATGTTAAGGGAAGCTAGCTGTTCAAAACAAAGCCTAAAGAAAAAAGGTAATAGGGATTGGCTGTGATGAGGCTGACTTAGCTCTGTAGCTCTGCATTGCCTTTTCACTATGGAGAAGTGAACCCTGGTTTGCACTAAACTAATGTAGATCTAGACTGTGTTGTCTCAATGCTAATATGTAGCATGCAGCTTTAGCCATCTTTCAAAGTTTATCAGTTCTCTAACTTTTAGGGGCTTAGCTTTGTGAGTCTAGTTTAGGTTTATAAATTGGTTTTTTAACCCTGAGCCTGGATGTGATGATCATCAGTTTTTGACCTAAGAGCATTGCTGGTGTGAGCTGTTGCAGCTCAGTTGGTGTCAGTGGAATTGAATACCTGTGTACCATCACTCAGGGAGATTACTGTGTTTACAGAGAAATGCAGGCTGTGAGCATGCATACATAAACTGTATTGCACATTTTTAAGGAGATTTGCACGTTTTAGAGAAGACCTGCACATCCAAAAGAGTGAATTTATTTCAAGTGTTCCAAGAATTGGGTGATTGCCAATTGTACTTTTCCAATGTCCTTTTGACCATTTCCTACAACAATCTCTGCCTTCATGCTCAAGACTCTGGGTACACAGCAAGGGCTTTTTTTGGCCTTTGCCAGACTCTGTAATTAGAACCTGGAGTCTCAGAGCCATAGCAGAAACCCATCTTCACATCAGCACAGGTCTGCTATGGTTAGATATTACATAGATGGTGCTTAGCAGAGGTAGTTCACAGAATCACAGAGTTGTAGGGGTTGGAAGGGACCTTGAGAGATCATGGGGTCCAACCCCCCTGCCAAAGCAGCTCCCCAGCTCATACTGCACAGGTCGGTGTCCAGACGGGGCTGGAATCTCTCCAGAGAAGGAGACTCCACACCCCCTGGGCAGCCTGTCCCAGGGCTCCCTCACCCCCACTGGGGAAAAGTTCCTCCCCATGTCGGTGTGGAACTTCCTGTGCTCCAACTTGAGGCCATTGCCCCTTGTCCTGTCCCCACAGACCACAGAAAAGGGGCTGGCCATTTCCCCCTGCATCCCATACTTAAGATATTTATAAACATTGATTAGGTCCCTCCTCAGTCTTCTCCAGGCTGAACAGCCCCAGCTCTCTCAGCCTTTCCTCATAGGAGAGATGCTCCAGGCCCTTCATCATCTTCGTAGCCCTTCTCTGGACTCTCTCCAGGAGATCCCTGTCTTTTTTATTCCAGGGAGCCCAGCACTGGACACAACACTCCAGGTGGGGCCTGATCAGGGCAGTGCAGAGGGGGAGGATCCCCTCCTGTGACCTGCTGCCCACACTCCTCCTGATGCCCCAGGATCCCATTATCTCTCTCAGCCCCAGGGCACACTGCTGGCTCATGGCCACCCTGTCACCCACCAGCACCCCCAGGTCCTTCTCCACAGAGCTCTTCTCCAGCAGGTCACCCCCAGCCTGTACTGATACATGTGGTTGTTCTTCCTCAGGTGCCAGACTTTACACTTGCTTTCAGTAACTAAACTTTGTAGTTTTAGAGGCTTTTGCCGTTTGTCAAGGAAGAGTTAGGAAGGGGGGGAAAAACCAACCCAAAATGAGTGGCTAGTGTCTGGAACTTTGTATTGTCACTCCCTACCCTTGTGGAACTGTATAAGGAACAGATCTGCTCCATATACTAACAGTTTGTCCTAATACTATCCTTGTATTGGTTTTCCCCATCTGTCCTGCAGCCATTATATTTCTGTGCAGAGTCATATATAGAGTCTTCACTTCGTATAGTGAAGGTGGTGATGTGACATATTCCTTAGTACATAGGTTACATGCTTTTGGGAATGTGTTTCCCCAGGGCACAATTATTCCCAGAATTACCTGGTGGCCTGAGAAGTCTGTTATCAGCTGTAGTCTTGTAGGGCATGCGTGTGTGTGAACATTGTCCTGTCAGCCTGAGCCTCTGAACAGAGCCTGAATCACACCCTTGGTCTACAGAGCAGATGCAGCCAGCTTTGGGCTGGGGCACTGTTGTAGTAGCATCCTTTGTGCTCAAGGATTTGCACTGTTTCCTGTCAGTGGTTCCTCAATGTAAACCAGTCTCTAACTCTACTGAGAACTTGGAATTACAATTTTTATTTAGGACCTGCTTGATGTGTAGGACGTGACACTTCTACCAGTGTTGTTTCACCTTGTCTGTATGTGCATTACTTGAAGAGTGCATGGCCAGATATTTGGGTGCTATGAGCTCTGAATGAAATGCCTGGCATGGCTTGGATTTAGAAGAGAATTGCCATGTAGTGCGAGTGAGGAGGAAAGTAAGATCCAGAAGCATTTCCAGCTTGAGGAAGGCATCCTGCTTCTGCACCATAGGATGAGGCTGAAGCAGATGCTCAGCTAAAATCCCCAGTGGGGCCAGATCTGGCCCTTGCCAGGGCTGGAGAATACAGTCAGTGGGGTGAGGTGCCACAGCTCTGGCTTGGAAACGTCTCTTGATGGCTTCTGGGCAGATCATACAGCTCCAAAGGTCAGCCACCTAGCTGTAATGTAATGTGTAGGTAGCATCGTATAGAAAATTAGTTTTCTTCATGTCTAATGTTGTCAGTTCATTCATCTGTTGAAAGGAAATGACTATAATAATAGTCCTAAATGCCTTTAAGAGAGTTTCCTTAGTTCCTGTGCAGTCACACATATCTCATTTTCCCCTCAAGGCTGCTAAGGAAAAGCCTAAATGATAAATCTGTGGAGACAACTAATGGGAAATGATATTGATTGTTCTTTCTGAGTCTTAACTTTTTATGCCAATGGCCTGCATGTCAGTTGTTCATATTCAGGCTGGGGGTTTTATTTTTCATTGCTACACAAGCTCTGTTATGGGGCCTCAGGGATGTTTGGAGTGACGGCAGGTGGTGCAGGGAGTTGATAGGAGCTTGTTTTAATTGACTTTAAATTCGGTGTTTTTGAGAAATAACAGATGATATCCAATTCTTGAGTGTGTCATTTCTGTCTATTAAGTACCCTCAGTGGGAGGGCTTTTTCTAGTCTTGTCAAGTCAACTGTTAGCACTCCTCATTTTAGCCTCTTATGCTGGTGGAAGGAAGGTTTTACTGATGGACACCATGTAACTATGGATGCAGTGATAGCTAGCCATACAGTATAATTGTGGTGTAGATTCTCCCAATAAAACTGCAACTTTTTTCATATAATCATGTCTTTTGCATAGCATTGGCTGCAGCAGGGTGGAGCCAAGTCTCTGTGTGAAATTTAGCCTTCGTCAATGCACCACAGTCCTCAACGTGCATAACTGGTGTCCAGGACAATGGCAAAAGCTGGAAACTGGGCTATTATAATAGAAAATTTGTGGCTTGTTTAGTTGCCAAGGAATGAAACTTAGAGCCTATTATGCCTTTAAAAATGAAGCCTAGATATCTCTTAGGATTTCCCAGCTACCTCAGCCAGTTTGCATTGCCTTCTCCAGCAGCAGTCACGAGCAGTGGGGTGCATTTCTGGTGAGATAAGCAGCTAAGCTTGACCTCAAGCCTGACTTGTTTGCAGTCATATTGATAAGCGAGTGCAGATGCAGCACTATTGTGTTGCCCTTGCAGCCTCTCCTGAGTGTCTGTAAAGCAGTTAGGCATTGCCTACCTCTAAATTCGCATTCAGCAGCCTTGATCTTCTTTGGATGCAACCACAATACCAGTAGTAAATCACCCTCAGCTATCTTTTTGTTGTTGCCAATGTTACCAGAAAATCCCTGATTTTCTTGGCCCTTTATCCCAGGGATTTCTAAAGAGTTCAGGAAAACTTTGTACTATTGCACAATTAGCAAAATGATATATAGATCTCCTGGAGTATAAATGCTGTGTCTACTTTCAGTGGAATAAAAATGATTAACTTTGTTTGTCATGGGCTGCCCAGAAAGAATATCTTGCTGGAAGAGATCAAGTAGCATTTTTTTGGCCTCCTTGAGATGTCATCTTTAAAAAATGCTGTCCCATAACTCTGGATGATGTGCTGTATAGCCACTAACATTGAAAAGTTGGTGCTTTTTTTGCAGTCTCAGATGTTTATCTAGAACATATGTTGTGAGACTGGAAGCAAAGCCATTGCAGAGAAGGAATAGCCGAGGTTGTTCTGGATGGGCTGAAGATGTTATCTTGCTTTCATGTTTGAAAATATCAAAGGTATTGCCTCAATGTGGGAGAAGTTATGGTATTTGGTACAGGCTTTGAGTTGTCTGTCTCCATCTTCCCCACCTTTCAGATCTTTACTCTCTTCACTATGTGTGTTTGTGAAAAGTGCCAACTGGTGTGACTACACTTGGCAGTTTGAACCCAAAGATTTCTGAAAAAAAGTTCGTGTCCAGTGGCTTTCCTTTCAATGAACCAGATTTTATGATGTTGTAAGGTATTTGGGGCAGGTACAGCTATGTTTGCACACTACTAAGCTTGTCCACTACAGGGAGTAGGATGCTGCAGCCTTTTCTCAGTCACTGTGATATATACCATCACCAGATCATTTTGTTGGGGGGAGGGAAAAAACCAGCTCCAAATAACATCGGTCCAGTCTCATGTCTTTGGATGCTCTTGACCTCTGCAGCAGCAGTTAAACATCTGAGTTTCAGCTTTTCCTTACGCTTTAATTTATGGACTCAGTTTATTCTGCTGTATATGGTATTTGGGGTGAGGGCTCGGGATTCTCATTCACAGCAGCCCTGGGTTTCTGGACATGTTCTCTTGCCTCACAGAGGGGGATGTTTCCTTTTGGCTGGAACAAGGTGCACTGCTCGCTGCAGGTGTGGGGTGGGAAAAGCAAGTGTGAGGCTATAGATAGCTGTAACCTGTACAATTTGTGCATACATGTATCTCAGTCTTGTTTACACCATAAAAACACTTATGTAAGGACAGAATAAGTCTCAGGGTAACAAAAAAAAAAATAGGGGAAATAATTTAATTACCTTAAAACCCAGTATCTTAAATCCAAATTAAGAAATTAAAAGCAAAAGGTGTCCTCAAAGGGTTGAGGGACACGGATGTTCCAGTGTGCAATCGCTGTGCTTTAATCTTTAGTCTGCAACTGTCTGGTGTGGAGTTGAGTTGCATCGCTATGAAGCGGGATGTGGGTGAGGATGAGAGCCCCAGTGTTCCCTCAGCACGCTGCCTGGACAGTTGCGCTGTGTTTCTAGCTCTGGCCAGTGAATGCCAGGATTGTTGTGGAGGAGCCCTGGCAGTGGTGGCTCCCGCTGCGGGGTGGCACAGGAAACCCTCCCGGGGCTGCAGGAATACCAGGGGGGCTCCTTTCAGTACCGTGCACGCAGCTGCTGGAGGTTATTAGGTGCTTCGTGCTCTGCCCAGGGGCTTGTGTGTGCAGTTCCTGTGGGTTTGTAGGTATAGGTACTCATTCAGATTGGATTCAACTTCTGTATTGCCAAAGTTTCAGTGTGCACTGCATTTGCTTATGGCTATTTGGCAGGGGTTCCTTTCCTTTTATTGTGCCTTAAAACCTTATAACCTTATGTTTTATGTTGTGGTATCAACAATCCTCTTTCATTCAAAGCTCTAAACAGAGAAAAGTAATTATCTGGGTGTTTTTTTCCCCCCTCCATTATAGATTTGTGAATGTTACTGTAATGGTGCTGAATGCACTTTTAATCTCCTGTTTAAAGTTTGAGTTAATCTCTTATTTATATATGCTTAGACTCGGAAACCACAAACTACTTCCTAAAGCCTTCTCCCTCTAGCAAGTGCTACTGTCTGTCCTTGTGCATGCGGTGTGTGTAGCCACGTAGCTGTGATCATCACCGCAAAGCAGCTAAATTACTCAAAGGGGATTTTCTCCTCCAGAAACACAGGCTTACCTTGTGTACTAATAACGAGAACGCCTGCCAGTCCTTTCAATTTTTTATGGCTTCTTTGTATAGCTGTGGCTGCTGAATGTGAGCTAGGTGTTAAACAGTGTTTAAAACCAATGGTGATGTCAAACCTGGTGTTTAATTGATGCTTCTCTGACTGGAAGGGACCCAGACAGTGTATGCTGTGCCCTTGAGTGAAGGGACTCGTTCAGAAGTTTGGGATTTGGAGGGCTGTCCTACCTCCTGCAGTGGGATTTCTAGGTCACTGTTTCAGTTGATATCTAGGGGAAATTATGTAAAATAAGGAGGGGAAAATATATTTTGGATATGTTGGGGAGGGAGAGAGACAAGGAGGGAAGCTTTGAAGGCTAGGAGAGCTTAAAAGGGAGCAGAAGTCCCAAAGACTGCCTCTGAAGACTTGAACACTAGCAGAGGCATAGGCAGCTATGCTGTTATACATCCATTGTGTTTCTCAGTGAAATTCAAGAAGAATTAGCAAGCAGGGAAGCTGCAGGTGGTACTTTTTGGCTGACTTGTTCAGTTACTGCTCTTATACCCAGGCAAATTTTGGGACTGTGAGAGCACCATGAGAAAGAGGAATTGATAGCAGAGATTTGAGCCCATGGATGGTTAATCTCATATCCTTTTAAACTTGAACTTTAAAATTGAAACAGACCCATAATAATGCTGAGATTGGGCTCTGCTGAGTTTATAGCCAAAGTAACTTAATGATGTAGTCCTTTTTCTGCTTCCTCACCGCTGCTCTCATTCCCAGAACACTACAAGTGCCTGTTTTGATTTTCTTTCAAAATCAAAGACATCCATATTGGAGGCAGTATGAAGTCTCCATAATAAACAGCTACTAATGGACAGCATCAAGTAATTTTCTTTAGTAAGAAAAGTCAAGGTCTATCGTAACCTTGTGACAAAAGCTAATCTAGCATTAGCTATTCAATTTAGCACCATACAGCAAATTGGGAGTGTACAACAAGAAAAGGTGACTGGCTTTGCCGAAGAGTATGGGAACAAAGGAATAAATGGTGAGCCTTATGAATTGTGTACTGCCAAGCATGTGGTGACATCTGTGTCCCCTGAGGACCACTAGTGGCAGAGCAGCATGGCTTTGTCCTTGGGTTACTCTGGAAAGCAATGTTTTCCAAAACTGACTGGCCAGGATTCATTCCTGGTGGGACTGCTGAGTCGGAGGAGGAAAGGACATGACAAAGGGGTACCCAGTGGAATTACCCAACAGGGAGCTCCAGGGGTTGGGTTTCTTCCAGATGCATTGGGATGGTTTGTGGTTTTGCAGTGTTGGTTTGAGTGGAAGTAAATATTTCTGAACAAGAAAATCTTCCCGTCTTAGGGGAATTTATAAAAAGACTTCTCCACTGTAATCAGGTTATTAACATTCAGTGGATCCTGACACATCAAAGGGACTTGTGTGTTTGAATGCATCTTATTGGAAAGCAAAGCCTTTCTGAGGAAAACTCAACAGGAAGGTTCTTCAAAAGGGGGAACATAACCCCCGGTCAGCCTGTCACAAAGCAGGCGAGTGCGTTACAGCTTTTCCACTGGAGTCTTGGGCTCAAATTTTAAGACTTGTATTTCTCTGGTTCAATCCCCAGCAGTGCTGTCACAAGAGGATAAGTCTGTAATATTAATGATCTCTCCTTAAAAAGTGATTACTTACCCTGTTTCCCCCCTGCTTTTTTTTTGTTTGTTGTGAGGTTGTGGTTGGTTATCTGGGGCTGCACAGGGTGGGAGCATGCCTGGAGCTGCCCTGAGATGGACACTCACCTTGACCATTGCTATTTTGTATTGCAGACTTTTCCACAAGATTTTCTGTAAGTCTCTAGTGGAAAAGCTTTGTGAGAAGGTTAATGAGAAGAGGGTGGGTGGATAAATGGTCACATTTTTGGAAGCAGCTTCTTGGCCAGCCCTATGCTGCTGGGGAAGGCTTTCCTAGGGTAATGAGGAATTGGGGAGGTAATATCTCCCTTTAAGAATGGCTTTATGTTCTTTAGAATAGAAAAAGTCAGGGCTACAATCATTATGTGCTGGAGTCTTGAGGAGTTTTTTAAAGACACAGCATTTCTAGAGGAGTTGTTCACAGAACATAATTTCATCTGTTTTCTAGGAGAAACCTCATGTCCTGTTCAGAACAAGGGCAAGGAGGATGGACAGAAAGATTTAGGAAAGCTTTCATAGTATTAATGTCTGATACATCTATTTATTATGCTTATTGCCCAATCTTGTCAGGTGGCAAGTGCTGTAAAAATTCTTTATCAAGCTCTTACAGCACAGCATTAAGTTCTTACACCTTGTGAGTATTGCACAGCGCCTATAGCAGATACTCTGTATATCACCATAAAAGGAATATGTAGTGTTGAGATGGTTAATCATGATTATTTAAATGGGAAATAACTTTGGTCAAGGAAAATGCTAACTCTTTTTTTCTTTTAAAGACCACTTTAGAGAATACTCTGTAAAATAACTGGTCTCCTGTATAAATTTAGCACAGAAGATTATCAGTTAATTTGCCTCTGCTTCATACTCAAGTATGCAAAGCTGCTAAAGACTATTTTTGCCTTAAACATCCCTGGGCTTTTTTGTCCTAATTTATTCTGTATTTCCAATTAAGCTGTATGTTGTCAAAAAAAAAAGTTACATCTTTTTGCTTTTTTCCTCCTGAAAAATAAATTCCTCTTCTTGTTGAATAAATCCCCAATGGAAGCCTCCTGCAGCCTTTATTAAGGCAAAATTACAACAGTTTTTCTGGAAGATAAAGGTCTGCTCCAAAGTACAAAATACAAATGGCCTCTGTAGAAGCCAGTTGCAGATTAGCTTTGAGAAGAGAAGGCTGAGGGGAGACCTTATCACCACATACAGTTACCTGAAAGGAAGGTGTAGAGAGGTGGGTGATGGTCTCTTCAGCCAGGGGACAGGAGATGGGACAAGGGTAAACAGCCTCAAGCTGTGCCAGGGCAGGGTCAGAGCAGATGGGAGGGAAAATACGACACGCAAATTGGTGAAGCGTTCCATATTTTTTTGTCTCTCCAGGCCTGAGGTTGGTGGCCCTGTCTGTGGCAGGGGGTTGGAGCTCTGTGATCCTTGGGGTCCCTTCCAACCCTTGCCATTCTATGATTCTATGAAAAGTTCTTTATCAAAAGGGTTACGAGCCACTGGAACAGGCTGCCCAGGGAGAATCACTGACCCTGGATGTATTTAAAAAAGGGGGTAGATGAGGTGTTCAAGGATATGGTTTAGCATAGGACAGGAATGGTTGGACTCAAAGTTCTTTTCCAACAACCTTGTGATTCTGTGATAGGAATACTATAACATTTTTCCATTGGTCTGAAAATTCAAATGCAGAGCACTTAAAATGGGGGGGGGGAGGGGGAGGGGGGAAGCAAAAGAAAATAGCATATTTATACTTTATTTAACACTTTGGGAATAGTTTCATTGCAGTTAGTTGCATCAACAGATCCTAGTATTGAGTCATAGCAAAACCATGTGGTTGTGATACATGTTTTCCTCTTGTCATAAACCACGAAGCTGCGATGTTCATGCACCATAAGGATGAACTCAAGGGTTGGCTTTAGGTACAGGGTCAGTGCTGGTCCTGAGGTGTGATGCTACCCTGCATTATTTCCTTGGTGTATTCAAGGAAACGTTGGATGAAGTACTTTACATTGTTTAGTTAGTAATGTAGGTGGTAGGGGGATGGTTAGACTTAGATGATCTTGGAGGTCTGTTCCAACCTTAATGATTATTTCAAGATCTCTGTTAATTTTTTCTTGGGTTTTATTGCCTTTTTTTCCCCTTCATTTTCTATTTGCATCACAACTGTGGGAGCTGAGATGTCCCCTTTGAAATACCTTTATTGCTCATCTCTATAGCTGAGCTGGGTAAATGGAAGAGTTAATTACATATTGTTTTGAGGTAGGAGAACTTTATGGAGTTCAGGGTCAGGATCCCTAGGAGATGGCCTAGGGGGAAGGAGAAGGGATGTAGCTGTACATGATTCAGTTAAACGCAAAACTTAGCCTCTGCTGGAAGGATGTGCTATGCTTAAACTGAGTAGGTTTGCTGTACCAGATAATGATGTATTAATGTTCCCCTCCAGGTATGGAGCTTCTTTGATCCTCACTTATGGATATTTCCAATAAACCTGTGGTTTTTGATATATAGCTAGGAATGGTAAGGCCAAGAAGCTAATCTCTTGCAAGGAAGTAGGAAAATGTCTCTTTTAAATCGAATTCTGAGTTGGGTCTGTGCTGCCTGGGATGGAGCAATGTGAGATTTAATCCAGTTGAAAACAATGATTGAACCCTGATTGACTTCAATGAGAGATTTACGTGGGTAAATGGGAGACCTTCACCCTTTCCTTCAAGGATGGTGCCATGAGTATCTTCTAGCTTTGGGACTACTTAGTCTGTCCTGATCTCTGTACTGGTGGCAGAAAGCTGTGGTGTTCCTGGTGTATCCCTGCCTATGTGGGGGCTGGTGGTACTGTGGTGAGCACAGACATGAGTTTCCCAAGACAACCAGTGCACTCCCATGCCTGATTACTGAGCACTTGTTTTTTCAGGCTATGTCTTTCAAGGTTGTTGGCTGTGATGGGCTGCGGTTTCAAGATGTTTGTCTACATTAGCAGATCTTTTCCTAAAGCCTAGTTCAAAGAAGGATAACAAGGATGCTGTATTTCTGTGCCTGTGTGACTTTAATGTTGTTTTAAGATGCTTTCAAGAGCCTGACAGTGGATATCTCTTTTTAAATATAGGTAGCAAGAACCTTGTGATTTACATAATACTATCAAACATCTATGCAGAAGAAAATTAATTACTGCATGCAGTACTTACCAGGCAAAGGCAGGGCACTTGTTTGATAATTACAGTATCACTGCAGAGTAAATATATCAGTCTTCAGCTGACAATATAGTTAATAACATCTATTGAGCAGTTTGACTGCTGTACTTAGTTACTGGTAGAGGAACGATTTTTATTTCTTTCAGTGATGCTGAGCAGCTGTGGATCTCTGTAGCTGCAACTAGAGCTGTTTGCTCAGTGTTCCCAGAAAAATCTCATCAGTAGTGCCTATAGCTTATGTATTTCCCTTTTTAGTTGGTGAGCTATTGAATTTGGAGAGTTGGGGTTGAAGTGAGCTTGCTTTTTTGTAGTGCCCCTGCTCAATCTGAGAGAAAGAGGGAGAAACCCAGTAGAAGTCTCCAGCCTTGGATGTCTGCTGCCAGAGTTTTCTTGACAGCTTCACAGAATGATGAATCATAGAATACCAGGTTGGAAGGGAGCTCAATGATCACCTGGTCTACTCTTTCTTGGCAAAAGCTCTGTCTATGCAAAATGGCCCAGCGTGACCAGCTGAATCCGACGTGTCCAATGCTGGGAATCCACCCCTTCCCCAGGGAGATTAGTCCAATGTTTCATTGCTATTGTGAAAAATTCTCCTCTTGTGTCTGATTGGAGTCTCCCCAGGAGTAACTTGTATCCATTACCCCTCATCTCTTCCATGTGATCCCTTGTAAAATGTGTCTCTCCATCTTCCCTGTAGTTACCCTTTATGTACTAGAACATGGTGATGAGGCTCTCCAAAAGCCTTCTTTTCTGCAGTCTGAACGAACCCAGTTCTCTCAGCCCTTCCTCATATCACAGGCTTTCCGGATTTTGGTCCATCCTGGTGGCCTTCCTCAGGACCCTCTCCAGCCTGCCTGTATCTTTTTTTGCACAGTGGGGACCAGAGCTGAGCATGGTATTCCAGGTGTGGCCTGATAAGTGCTGAGTAGTGTGGGATAATGACTTATTTCTACTGGTGATGCCCTTCTGTAGATCCTGGCCTGACATTGGTGGCCCTGCCTGTGGCAGGGAGGTTGGAGCTCTATGATCTTTGGGGTCCCTTCCAACCCTTGCCATTCTGTGATTCTGGATGCAACAGTGTCCTGTTGGCTTGTTTTGCCAAGTTTAGTCATGGAAGTCATAAATTTGAGCATTCTGGTAAAACCTGTGCTGTGAACATACAGTTTTAACCTTTCTGTTCTGCCAGGATGTGCTGTGCAGATTAAACTTGAAATGTATCACTGAAGGAACAAAGAATCTCACTCCATTTTGCTTTCCTCACCCTCTTTGTTGACTGCTGCAATATCCAGTTTTGCATGTCCTGAAGCCTTCTTTACTGTTTCTGTCCCATTAGTCATCACACCTTTGTCCATCCAAGTGATGTCAAGATATGGTCAGGAGCACCTGCCCTACAAAGAGAGGCTGAGGGAGCTGGGCTTGTTCAGCCTGGAGAAGAGAAGGCTGAGGGGGGACCTCATTGCAGCCTGCCAGTCCCTGAAGGGAGCAGAGACACAGGAGGGGAATCAGCTTTTTAAAAGGATAGACAATGGCAGGACAAGGGGGAATGGATTAAAACTCAAGGAAAGAAGGTTTAGATTGGATATTAGGGAGAAGTTTTTTCCAGAGAGAGTGGTGAGGGGCTGGAACAGGCTGCCCAGAGAGGGGGTGGGTGCCCCATCCCTGGGGGTGTTGAAGGCCAAGTTGGATGGGGCCCTGGGCAACCTTGTGTAGCTCCAGGCTTGAGGTTGGTGGCCCTGCTTGTGGCAGGGTGTTGGAGCTCTATGATCCATGGGGTCCCTTCCAACCCATGCCATTCTATGGTCTGCTGATTGCTTCTGTGCTTAGAATGTGAGAAAGGTAGGAGGAAAAAAAATAATCCAAACAAATAGGGCCTTACTACTCTCTCACATCTGTCTTCCCCAACAAAATCATGAGAGGGTCTTGGACAAAACTGCCATGTTTCATCATGGTGACACTTGGAGGTGGTTACTTTGGTTTTAATTCTCTGCTTTTGTGGCCCCTGTTTTTCTGCTCCTCTTCGTTGAGGGCACTACTTAAAAAACAAACCACCAAGAAAAAACAAAACTGAAAAACCTAACCCCAAACTGGGAAAAAAAAAAACCCAATGCAAAATGCACTTTACATGCTTCATTGGCTCGATCTGTGAAACTTTAGACGTGGTAGTATTAATTAATACCATTAATACCTCATAATTTTTAATGTTAAGCCTCAGGTAATACTTAATGGGGCTGCAAAGTATATTAATAAAATTACTTGTAGTAATTAAGGAAGAAATGAGTATGTAAGGAGCTTAGACTGGTAGGTTGGAAAGAAATGGGAACGTGGCCCAAGGGGCTTCTGCTGCTTGTCTCCATCCCCACCAGTGCATTTGGCTGATTGTGGATGGAGATGTGGCTTCTAGAGCTGGATGAGAACATCCTCTGCCACTCTCTCACCATGACAGGGGACTGGAAATATGTGGTTATAGCTGTCTTTGCATCATTAGCATTTACAAAAAGGCAGCTGAAGGATGGATTGACCTGTAAGTGTTAAGTAAGAACAGGATAGATTTAATTCTCTCTTCATTTACTCAGAAGAATTAGTCATGGATCATTTGCAGTGTTTTTCTTCTGTAGAGAAGCAGTGTAAAGACCTGAAGATTGATTCCTGCTGCTGCTTTGCAGGAAGCATCTCAAGTAGTTGTACTGTCAAAGCTCCAGCTTTGCAGATACGACTCTGTCCAACTTCTGGAATATAAAGTAACACAGGTATGAACTGAGGCATGAGAAGCAAATGAGATTTTGATTTCAAGCAAAGCTGACTAACATGGCTTTTGCTTCCTTCTTCCTTCTGTTCCTGTGGCTGGGTGCTTGCTTCCAGCTCATCGTTAAAATCAAAGGGGTTTTGTTGACCACATAAAGACAGCTTGTCCTGCCAGTCTGTGTGTTTTCTAGGAGGTGGCTGTAATGGCTTATTGCCAACCTGATCAATGGGAATAAGTGTGGGATTTTGCAAAGTGGAGATCAAAGGCTACATCTTCTGTCCCATCCTGCTTCCCCTTCCTAAAGTCCCAAGCCTTCAATCCCAGCCAATGATCACCTCTGCCCCTTGCAAACACTACTGCATCTGGCCATTGTTCAAGGCACCTATTTTAACAACTGGAGAGAAGACAAGGGGGCTTTCTTTGCTTGGTTTCCTTGGTTTTTTGACTGGTTTCCTTCACTTACATGTTTTGGCATAGCATGTATAAATATTTCTGGGGCCAGTTTTGTGTAATGTCTTCACCAATGACATGGACAAGGGAGTTGAGTGTGCCCTTGGTAAATCTGCAGATGATAATAGGATTGGTGGGTGTTTTGACCTTCCAGAAGATAGGCAGGCTCTACAGAGGGACCTGGGCAGGCTGGATCAATGGCCTGCACTTGGGTCACAACAACCCCATGCAAAGCTTCAGGCTTGTAGAGGGGTGGCTCAAGAGCTGTCTGGAAGAGAGCAACCTAGGAGTGTTGATCAAGAGCCAGCTGAAAATGAACCAGCAGTGTGCCCAGGTGGCCAAGAAGGCAGATGGCATCCTGGCTTGTATCAGGAACAGTGTGCCCACAGGGAGTAGGGAAACGATCCTTCCCCTGTACTCAGTGCTGCTAAGGCCACAACTGGAGTACTGTGTTAAGTTTTGGGCCCCTCACTACACAAGAAGGATATTAAGACGCTTGAGTGTGTCCAGAGAAGGGCTACAAAGCTGGTGAAGAGTTTAGAAGACACATTTTGAGGAATGGATGAGGGAGCTGGGGTTGTTTAGTGTGGAGAAAAGGAGACTGACAGACACCTCATTGCTCTCTACAACTACATAAAAGGTGGTTGTAGTGAGGTGGGGATTAGTCTCTTCTCTTTGGTAGCTAGTGATAGGGCAAAGGGAAACAGTCTGGAGTTGCTTCAGGGGAAGTTCAGGCTGGATATTAGGAACAATTTCTTTACTGGAAGGGTTCTCAGATATTGGAACAGGCTGCCCAGGGAGACGGTTGAGTCACCATTCTTGGAGGTGTTTAAAAGAAGTGTAGATGTTGTATTTTTGTGACAGTCTAGTGTTGGACCTAGTAGGGCTAGGTTGATGGTTGGACTCTATCTTGAGGGTCTTTTCTAACTGAAACCACTCTATGATTCTATGGATATTGCATGGTAGAGCGTGTTGTTTATCAGTAGATCTTTCCTTCAGGGAGTAGTGTATGCTCAGGGTAAGAGCCTATTACTGGGTGTGAACAGGGACATCCATAGAAGAGATGGTCCTGCCAGCCTGGGGGAGATGTGAGCTCTGTGTAGCAGTAGGAAAACATTATCTAATGCCAAGCTGACTTGCAGCTTTGAGAACTGAAATAAATGCTTCAGAAACATCAAAATGTGTCATTTTGATTAAAAAGACTATCAAAACAGGGCTTGATGAGTCCTATTTTAAAGGTTAAAAGAAATTCAGCTCCTTACTCTGATTCAGGATGCAGAGAAATATTTTCATGTTTGAATTTTTCCTGGCTCAGAAATCTTGAATTAAATTCAACTTCTATCATAGCCTGGCAAAACTCTCCAGTGTCTTTGATCCTTCTGTTGATTACAGAGAAATGTAAACTTAAGATGAGAATGCTTTTAGTTTATCCAAATGGGAAATTCTCCATCTAATTTGGGACTCGGTGCAAACAATCGACGTGTTTTCCTATAAAAGTCAATCTTGTTTTTCAAAATGTAGCAAGATCTAAAAAAAAAAAAATCCATTTTGTTACATCTTATCACTGGTTGTAGCCTAAAAGAGTGTTGTCTAGTAGGCAGAAGACCAGGTGGAGAGGCCGTGGGTTGGGTATTCAGTTGAGTCCTTGTCTGTCTTACGTCTTCTGGCCAAATCACTACCCCTTATTTTGTCAAGTGCAAATAATAGTGCTTCAGTCTCAGGAATGCTTTTAATGTACACTAATCTTTCTGCAGACCTTTGCTTCTATCATAGAAATAGGAGAGAGTAATGAGCAAAAGCCAGATTTCATCTTGCTTTCCATAAGCCTGTCATTTTAGGATGGTATTAAAAATGACTTGGTGTGATATGTAGTTTCTCTTCCTCCATGTAAACCTGTCATAGCACCTGTGCCAGCTTCATCCCAACTGGAGCTGAAGTTTGTTTAAGTCTCTTGGTCTTAAATTTCCTCTAATTATGTAAGGAAAAAAGGAGGATTTACCAAGGGAAAAAGTAGAAATAAGTTTTCTTTTGTTGCTTCTAGTAGTATTATGAAGTTACATTTTTAAAAAAACCAACAAACCCCAACGATTTCCCCAATTTTGGGGGGCTGACTCAGGCAGTGGTAGAGGAAGGTCAGCATGAGCCAGGAGGTTTGCTGTCTGGGCACTTTAGCAGCTGATACAGTATTTACTGTGGCAGTAGCAGTGCTTTACTTCTGCAGTCACTGCATGGTAGGTGGCAAAGCTGGTCTGGTTTCCTCAGAGTCCCTGAGTTAAAAGGAATTAGTCAGATTTTGTACTAGATGGGATCAGCAGAGATGGATAAAATGATGGCTGTAGCTTGTACAGGGATGCTCTCTCTTCGCCTTTCTGCCCACCTCTTGTAACAGTGCTGCTTGCAGGGTACAATGAGGTTTGGGATGAAGCCTTTACAGGGAAGGTTAGAAAATGCTAATTAGCTTGATCTCTCCGGAGTGACTGATATGGATCATAAAGGATGCAAATTGAAAGCACACTGCTACTGCTCCTGCCACTCAGCTGCTTTGTATGCAGTATGGCTCAGGATGGAGGTACCAACTTCTGCCTTCATTCAAAGTTGTGGTGATCCTGGGCTCAATGGTAACCTCTGGAAGCCACTGTCATCCGACCATTCTGTGGCAATGATGGTTTTAGACACTCCTATATTCTGATTTAAAAATAAACACCCTTGTTTAGTGCAATGCTGTTCTGGTTTGCATTCAGTTCAGAGCTGACCTGTGGTTTTACCTCAGCATATGGGTTCCCTCCTTTTTCAAGTATGTGTTCCACCTTAATTTTCTCTTGTTCCTGTTGCTGCAGATGGATAGCCTTTTTCAGTTCTGGGCACATTAAGCTTTTTTAACCTCTTGGAAGTATGTGCCTTGGGTTACCTTTGGTGCCTGCTACACAGCAGGTGAAAGTCTATTAAAGATCTGGCCAGGGAGTTTCAGATGACTTTTTGTTGCTGCTTTTCCTTCAGGTAAAACAAAAGCCAGCTCAAGCAGTGCAAAAGGCATTTTTCCTTGTATATGGAAACCTAATGCAAACAAGTGGCTGTGTCGTACCAGCTAGCAGAAATCATCAGTCTCAGGGAAGAGGTCATAGGCTCAGTGAACCCTGGAGCCTGAACTATGCTGTGCGTACAGCTCAGGTGTGGCTGGATGTTGAAATATGTCTGCAGCGCACCATGGGAAGCTTCTGGTCGTAATTTTCAGCCTGCAACTTTTTTTCCCATTTATTATTTGGAAGAGAACTAGGCTGGTCACTGCTATTTGCAGCACCTTCTGAGCTCTGCATTCCCTGTCGAAAAAGAACCTGCTGGAACCTTGTGTTTGCTTGATAGCACCTCTATGTGCTGGATGCCCCACTCCATCGCTCACATCTGCCAGCTGCCATCAGGAAAGCTAAGGTTTTAAATACAGGGCATTACTGCTTTATATTCCACTTGCAATTCAAAGATCTTTCCTCTAAATGGCCAGTGTGGACATTATAAAATCCATGTGCTCATATAGACTGCTTAAAAGCTTTCAGAAACATGAGGAGGTACCAGTTAGCTAAAGTTGATGCCATCAAACCACAGCTCTTCTCCTAAGAGAAAATTTCCCTCTCCAAAAAAAATTTGATAAAGATGTTAGTGTTTGCACTGTGGCTTTTGCTCTCTGGGGGGGTTATTTCATTAACATGGATTTGGAAAGATGATATTGAAAATGGAGCTAAAGGAAAAATGAAGTTGGGTGGATATAATATTCAAGTATGTGGTGGGAAGGAATTGGACATGAAAAGGATGGAGAGGAGCTTAGGGGTATAGTGAAAGAAAGGTAGCAGTTCACATTTGGAGCGTCCTATAGCTTAATGGCATTTTGAGCCCTTTCTTCTTAGAGATTGAGTTGGGAGGAGCTGGTTACTGAGGGGTCCAAGGTCCTCTCCCTTTTCTTCCTAGATGGTATTAACTGATTTGTTGAGTTTAGAAGGTGCCTCCAGGGATCCTTCAGTCCAAGCACCTTCCTCAAATTGCAGTCAGTTAAAGCAGGTTGCTCTGGGCCTCATCTAGTTTTAAATATCTCCAAGGGTGAAAACTCCACTCTTTCTGAGCAACTTCTTTTAATGTTCAATCAAGTTTGACAACAAATTAATTATTATTTTTAAATGGAATTAACTGTATTTTTTCTTGTTCCTGTTACCTCTTACCTTTTCACTGGACACCAGTGAGAAGAGTCTGCCCTTTTGTTTTTATTCCCATCTACCTGAGTCAGATGGAGTAGTTGTATCCGATAACACAACCCTGAAGCTGCTTGTAACAGTCCCCTTAGCAGAACTTCATGGTGCTTTCATCCCCACTTGCCCTTCTGCCTAAATCTGAGTTTTTCACTTTCCTGTTGGCAGATTGATGGGTGCTCAGGCTTCCTCAGAATTCTTTCTTTTTACCCTGCTGCTGTCACAGGGTGGAAATGAGACTCCTGTATCTCCATCCTGTCTGCTTGTTTCTTTTGATCTAATCCATCCAAACTCTTAGATGTAGGACCCCCTTATGACTTGGAAGTGTTGTGTACAGTCTGGAGAGCTGATCACCTAATACACTTAATGGTGCTGTATTCTTACAGCTTGGGCCAGGTGACTATTGCCTTCCTTCTCTTCAATTGCTGCCTCTCAGAAGTGCTGTACAAGCTATGATGCTTGTCAAACTGGTGGTCAAATCTGAAAAGAGATTTAAGTAAACCTATGGTAATTGGCATACTAACAAATTAAATCACGGGTATCTGAGGATCACTGTCCTGCAGAGATGAAAATCTTGAGCCAATTTGCTGTTGCAGCATTTAAAGAGCCTTTGGTTCACACTAATCAGTGGTGGTGATAGTAAAGCTCATACTTCAGGGAGAGAGGAGAAAGTTGCCACAGAATAATTGCTGCTTCATCATCTCCCACCTTCCCCAAGATATTTCCCAGATTTTTTTATTAGCATTTATATAAAAAGATTAAAGTTACATTTTAAGCAATCAAAACTTAAGTCCTTATCTCCTTTAAAAAAAAGTACTGTCTAAATAAACCTGAGCATCGTAGGGCTGTGACATTACTAAGAGATTTGGATGCATTATCTTGGTAACCTTTATGAGCTGTTATAATAAAGCCACACAGATTCCCAAAGCACCGTTTGCAGCTTGTGGGAGGGAGGCTTAGAATGAGGATGCAAAATCCAAGCAATCTAAGTGAATTACAAAGCCTCCATCCCCTTAGTAAAATTATGTGGAGGTATTTAAAGAGGAATTAGTAAATAAAGTAACTGCTCAGCATTTGTTTTGGGGGGGGGGGGGGGGGAGAGCTTTCCAATCTGTATTTTAACTGAAGGATGAGATAACTGCATTTCACAGCATAAACAAAGCATCTGAGGAAGGGGCAGTAACCCTCCTGTCCTGGCAGGTCTGGAGGGTTGTCTTCTGTAGCAGATGAAGGGAGGTCTGTGGCTTTGGCTGGTCAGATTTAACAAATGACAGAAGCAGCACGTGTCTTTAGATCCCTGCCTGTGAGATATGGGGCTGCTTCCTGCAAAATCAGCTTCTGAGATTCTGTCCTTTGCCAGGATGAATAAGTTGGGGATAAAGTTGCTTTTCTTGGCCAGATGTGCTCAAACAGCTGGAGCTGCCTCTGCTGCTGTCAATGTCTTTCCTACTGACGTTTCCCCCCTGTATTATTTCCACGGTGGCATATTTTTAGCTTAATTACTGGTGGCAGGGCTAATCTGCTGCCTATCGCTTTTCCTTTTCCCTGTATTGGCATTTAGAGGCAACAGCATGGATATTGGGAAAGTACCAGGACTCTTCCTGACTGCAGTACAGTTGGCAGCTGAAGATAACAACCCTTTTGATGATGGCTTTAAGATGGGGAACTCAAGAATCTCAGAATAACATGATAAAAGAAAAAGAATCTTCCAAAATAATTTTGGCTGTGACATTGAGATTTGAAGAATTGGTAATCCAGGGTGTATTTCCATTGCAGAAAAGCATTCATATTTGATATGGATCGTACAAGAACTCTTAAGCTCTCTAAATCATGCCCCTCAGAGCAGTCTTGGCTTTGTGTTTGCCAGGTGTTGTCTCAGTTGTGCATAACCTGTGTGCTCCTGGAGTCAGGAACAGCAACGTCAGCAGGTGAAATAGGCCTTAATCAAAGACGCTGCAATCTCAGTGATGCTTTATAGCACCTATCTGTCACCTTTAGTGCCTTATTTCTGTCTGCATCTAGCCAGATCCTTAAGGGAGCAACCATGCTCCTCCTAGGACAGGCAGTCCTCTTGGGAAAATAACCCTGTTGTGATCTGCTTCCTCCAAGAGCAAATCGAGGTGTGACTCTGGGCCTTCCTGTCTGTATCCCATGGGAACAAACGGACACTTCTCCCCTTCTACTTCTGCACAGCATTCAGTGCAACCAATTATTTCAGCTGATGGATCCACTTATTCTCTAGCAGTTATAGCTAGCTCTTTGATATCTAATGAAGGTATTTGCCACTTCCAGTACTTTACATCTTCAAAGCACTGCATAAACATTCAATTTAGTACAAAACCCACTAGGGAAGGTGAATGAATGAAGTATGTACAAACTTGCACTTACAGGCCTTTCACAAAATTGATGGAATGTTGAATGTTAAGCTTGCTTTATATGGCAGGTTATTTATGCCAGCATTGGTTTGTCCCTTGGAGGCAATATGTAGGTACATCTTCCCTGGTCAGACAAGCACAGATTAAAACCTCTTCTCCCCTCCTTGGTGTTACTTGCCATTCTTTTTATTGCTGTAAAACACCAAACTTGTTTCCCCCATCAAGCAGAGTGGGTATTGTAGGGAGGAAGCTTGGCCCATAAACTGTTAGCTGAACCAGGCAAAAGCCAGAATTTTATCTTCAAAAATTCTATTGCAGCTCTCATACCCTGTTTCAGTGTCCTGGGTGGCTGTTACTGCTTCACAGTGCCAAGGCTTCTGGCTGAAGACACATTTCATTGTCATGCTGGGAGGATGCAGTGAAAAGGCTCAGGATAAGGCTCTGGCTTTCTTACTGTGGATTCCTGGGGCACAGCAAATACTTTTCCAGTGGGTCTTGGGTGTGAGTCCAGGCATCTGTAGCAGCAGTTGCTCCTCTCTTGAGCCTGTTTGCCTCTCCCCCATGTAAAGTCATTTTTGTTAATCTCTTGCAGCACAAAAACATGTTTATTCAGCTCTTGGTGCTTTGACTGGAACCCCCCCAGATGAATTGCTGTCACCTGCCTCATCTGAGCAGCACACGGCTCCTGTATGGGGCTTTGGTGAGGTGCGGGATGCGCCGTGCTGTGCTGGGAGCGTGCAGTTGGGACCACTGAGGCTGGCTGTGGTCCTGCTGGGCTGAGCACTGCTCACTGAAATGCTGGGTTTGCTCTCTTTGGCCCTGCTGCCACCCACTGCCATGCTCTGTAAAAGGCGCTGAGCACTTTGGTATCACCAGATAGATCACAAAGCCTAACAAAGCAGAGCATGACAAGTAAGCTCAATGTGTTGCAAGTAGAACTGTTGATTTCCAGCCAGCCATGGAGATTGGCAGTGTTTAACTCCCCAAAGTCATACACTGACCAACTTCCAAAGAGTTTCTTTTAGCTTAAACCAACCAGAGGTGTGGAGAACATGGTCTGTCCTCCAAGGCAGAGGATGGGTTTTCGTGCCATACTGTCCATTGTGTTTTACAGCTGATAATTTTGTGAGGTGTTTCTCTGCTATAGCTGCTGGTAAATAAATATCTACAGAGATGCAATTAAAGATGGGGCTCCATGGAGTTAGGTCACTGCTGGCTGCCAGTGCCTCACTGCAGATTTCAGTGTGAGGGCGACTGCCTGAGAAGGCACTCAGGGTCCTGTGAGCTGGAACTTGTGTCACTCACTGCTTCTCCATTGCTGTGGATGCCTAAAGGCAGCACGCTCTGCCAGCTGCCCTGCAAATTCAGCTCTCATCACCACAGATGTACTTTAGATCAGTGAAGGAGGGTCAAAGCAGGCACCTCTGAGCACATGCCAAACAGATGTGATACACGGTGTTTTATACTTTTTGCTTCCTGAGTTTTAGTTTGGGGAGGTGTTTCCATCCTCCCAAAGGTGTAAGATTTGGTGTGGTCTAGTAATTAATGTCCCCAAATAGCTTTTTCCTTGCACTGTGGTCTGAATTTCTCTTGGGTTTGGTAGTAAAAATCCATCCCAGTACCTTGCTAATCCATCTTTTGTAAACACCACTGTAAAAGCAACAAACTCTATATTCAAGCATCCTTTTATTATTATGGTAATTAATTTCAATTTATAACTAATTAATGCTGTTCTACATCTAACCTGCCCCTTATTAGCAGTAGCAAGTGGGAATCAGCGAGTGTATGAATTGCAGATGCTGGTCTGTACGTTGACAGAAAATCTACCTGGCAGCAGGAGCTGATCCCACGAGCTGCTGCTCCGAGACTGTCACATCTCTGCCGCTGCAAACCATGACGGATGTGTGGAGCTTTGCGTCGCTGTGATGTGTGAGGGGGGGGAAGGTGAGAAGCAAGAATGTCTCACAATTAAAAGTAACAATTCAGCTGACAGAGCGATCAGAAATACAAACCTGTCTGGTGGAGCAAAGAGAGGGGAGGAGGAGGAAATGCAATAACGCTCTGCGCAGATGCTCTTTGATCTTGGCTGTGATTCAGAGCAGCACAGTCCTGCTGCAGGTGGCATTAGATAAGAGGATGTATTCCCTGGGTAGATTTTTCTGGCACTCTGAAGCAATTAGCTTTTGCTTGTTTGTAAAGTGAATATAACCAGGTGCTCTCCCATCCCCTTCCTCCCAAAAAAAGTGTTTGAGACATCCCCATCTCCCAGATGGATTAATTATGGTTTCATCTCCCTCCTGGATCAATTACAGAAGTCTATGCCACTGGGTTTGCTAAGGGGGTATCTTGTTCCCTTTCTCTTGCTCTCCTTTTTTTCTTTTTCCTCTCCCCTCCCCTCCCCAAAAGGTGCTCTTGAACAGAAATAGCTCTTCGTGGGTGTAAAGCAACAACTTCAGAAGCTCTGTGACACTAAAATGAGACTCAGATAGTTTTAGTTCAAGGGCCAGAAAGTTCCTTGTTGGCATGTGTCAGTGTTTTGACGGTGGAGGAGGAATGGGGTGAGTTGTGAGAGAAGAGAATACCTGGGGGAAGGAGAGCTGTTCTCCAGGGCTGAGGGGCTGCACACCCTGCTGCCATGATAGCCTGGGAAATAGTAGTATATCCTTGCTATAGAAAGCAAACCTGTGTGACTGCTTTTCTTCTCTGTCCTCGCTTTGTGCTAGGTGACCCTTAGGAGAAATGCCAGTGTGGGACCCATGCAGCAGCAGCCAGAGCAGAAACCTGCTCTTGCTCTGGCTTTGTCGAGCAGGGAAGGCAGGCTTGGTGCTGCTTGGGAAGGTCAGCCGGCAGCCCTGGAATAAAGCTTTGCCTTAATGGGCATGTTCTTGCTTGCTGGCTACAGATACCTGGCACTGGGGCTCTGGGGAGCACAGCCTTGGGGATAGAAGAGAACTGCTGGTTGGGAGAGGTGCTGCTGTTCAGATCAGCTGTTGGAGCTGGGTGCAAGCCCCTACTGTGCCTTAGAAAATGCATGTTTTACATTTTTCTCCTGTGAAGCAACTCATAGGTAAAAAGATGAGTTGGCTGAGGTCACCTTCTCACTCAATCCTTATTTTGTACCTATCTAATCTCAAGGAAGATCCAAGGACCCTTTTGTAGCATCCCCTAAGGAGCACTGCGATTGAGTTTTGAGCCATCGCTCACCCAAGTTCTTACCTCCAGCAATTAGTCTAACAAATCGGCTTTCTCAAGATCCTCAGCCATTTGCTGCCTTAGGGTGTAATTGCGTGTGACTGTTCCTCATTAGACAGCAATATTTACCTCTAGGGAATGGGGCTTTTCAGCTGAGGAGGAATTAAACTGAAACTTTGGCAAATGTTACTGCTTTTGTCAGGGCTGAAATAAATGAGCTGGCGTTGAGAACGTGTAGCTTTCAGCACCTGGGTATCGTGTCACTGGATGCTGTGTGTTGGTGGGGGATGTGGTGAAGCTTTGACAAAGCTGCTGCTTTTAAACCCACTCCCATGGAGCAGTTTAAGCAAACCCTGGAGTGATTTAGTGTGGATGTTTGGGTGGCACTGGAGACCGGTTGGCAGGGAAGCCATACTTGTACTGATGCTGTGCAGGCTGCCAAACATATTAGCAGTTGTGTTTTAGGGTCTACACATCTGTGACTCTGACTTGGATCCAAACTATTAGCCTGTTGGTGCGTGAACACAAGAGGCAAATTCCTGCTGTAAGCCTGAAGGTTGCAGTTCTCAGCTACATTCCTGTCTGCAGGGCAAGGACAGGAATTCACCTTGGTTTAGGGTTTTGACAGGCACGCATGGCAGAGGGGGGGGGAAGGGGGGGCAAGTCATGCTTTGCTCCCTTTATCATGTGTTATTTTATCATTTTATTTATCTTTTGTTGTCTTCATACAATTCTGCTCCTGACAGTGGATTTGTATCTCCAGGGCCCAAGCACAAGAAGTTAATGAACCGTTTGAACTCCAGTAACCACTGATCTCTGTTTAAGCTGAGTGATGCAGGCTGGGGCTGTCAGTGCTCCCATAATCCCTCAGAAGGGATGGCGGTAGGGTGCTGGGGGGGAAGGGATGAATTGGTGAGTTTGTAGAAACTAACTATCCTGATATTTTGGAGGTTTTTAATGAATTATTTTGTCTTACCTGTAGTTCATTCTTTAGGGTTACTGCCTTCCATTGAAGCAGAGGGAGGTATGGAAAGTAGAAGGGCTCTGTGTGCACCTACAACATGAATTTGTTTCCTTTGGCTTGGAATGTATTTACAAGAAGATGCTAGGATCTAGTTGAGGTTGTCTGGTGCCTGCTTTCATGTTTTTCCCTGGAACTTGTGAAGTGCTGACACAGCAGATTCCCTGTGCCTCAGCCTGAATGCTCCCTGGGACTGTCTGGAGTCGGTATTGGGGCAGCAGAATCACTATCCTCCAAAGACATAACTTTATTCAGAGATTACTGCAATTCTTACCTGGTTCACTCCTGTCCAGCTTTTTCTGATTAACAATTAAAGGAGTTTTCCCCATGGACTATAGGTTACTGAACATAAACCTGAGCAGGTAGGTATTTATGTAAGGAAGCCAGGGGGTTCAGCCCATCCTCCCCAGCGGTAGCATTTAATCTGGCGTGCTTGGGAACTGATTGCAGATGGGGGTTAGATCCTTGATTTAAACCACAAAGCTATGCCAGTTCAGGATGACCGAGAGACGGGCATCTCACTGGGAGAATGTGCCTGTTGTAAGCAGTGAGCTGGTACTTTTAGTGCCTTGGCCACGTTTTGGTGGATGGACAGGGTATGGTGGGCTTCTGGACATGGAGATGTTTGATGACTTGCTTCTAGATACCTACACTGCAGACAGCTGAGCTGGAGTGAGACTTCAGCTCCCTTTAGAGTCCATGGAGAGGAATATAGGTGGCTCTCAGGGATGATTCATCTCACCTAGACATCTACATGGGGATGAGATTATGTTCAGATTATAAGTGCCAGCTTCTCTTCACTAACTGTAAAGAGACCATAGACAATGTGGGTCTCTGTTACAAACATCTAAGATGTAGATGAATCCCACCTGACATGCTTTCTGTTCCTCCCTGAAGTTGGGAGCATTTCAAAGCTCTTGATCTGCTGCCAGCGATGTTCAACGCTCATGGAATCAAGCTTGAACTGCCTCTGAGATGTGAAAGCAATTCTGCATTTGTCCTAAACTTCTGTGGGTGGTGAATGCTTTGCTTTTGCTTGTCAGGTGGAAAATCATTACTATTGGGTACAGTGATAGTAAGGAAAAAAAGTCTGTATTCTTTTGGTCTCTGCAATACAATGTAATGAGGAGACGTGGAATGAGCTACTGTCCGGTGACACCTGAGCACAGCTCAGTGTATCAGCTTAAAAGCTGAATATATCCAGAAAATCAGAATTTTGAAAGATCTTCCTTTTTTAATACTCCTTTTTTAATGCTTTTCTAGGGCAAGATAGTTCATTCTTTTCCTCGTTTCACATGCAAAGCATCCAGTTTAAATACAAAGTAGCCTGAAAACAATCCCTTTTTTTTTTTTTTACTTTAAATGTTTAAATCTTGGATTTAGCTTTTAGGCTCATTAATATTCACAAACACTACTTAGTTAAGCTTGCTTTAATTTCTCTGTGTGCTTTGTTAACAGGGATTATAGTGATGTTTGCATTTGCATGGGAGACTTTTACTATTGTGTAAATTTTGGTCATTATTATGGAAAAAAGAAATGAAAAAGGAATGTTGGAAATCTACCCCAGTCCCTCCAGTGCTTTCTCTCTTGTACTTCTTGATAGCTTTGAGAGCGTTTCTTTCCATATTTATTAGGTGGATTTTTTATCTCTCTTTGAAAGATGTTTGAGAGTCTTGGAACCCCAGAGGAGCAGGCAGGCTTTTGGTCTCCAGGTATGCCTTTGGCATGTGGTGTCGACAAGGGAACATACCCCTTCAAATCTGGAAAGCAAAGACAGCCTTCGAAGTGTCCCGCAGTTGTACAGTATTTCACTCCACTGAGACAGTTGTAGGCATTAGTTACCAGCCTCCACTGCCACGGCCAAATGAGCTGGAAAGCACAGCAGCCTCTTCCTAATGATGTTCTGGAGCCAAAGAGCTCACAGAAAACACCTGTATTTGTAGCTAGTGGCTGGCAGCCGCGGAGGCTGTGAAGCGTTTACAGAAGGATAATCCATAGCTGCTTTATTCCTATTTAATTCTAAATGTGCTCAGTGCTCTTGAAAAGCGGCAGTTTAATAACTCTGGAAGCTACAGGCTACTGTTTGCCATGAGATGTGCAACTTGGGCAGCCACTGGGCTGGTCCTGTACATAACTCTGAGGCTGTACTGCAGGCCTGTCCCACTGAAGATGCCAGAGCAGCAGAGCTCTTCAGCCTTTGTGTACAGACACAGCCTGTGCCCAGTCAGTGGGACCAGTTTTGCCTTACCAGAACCAAGACTGATGCTGTGAGCTCATCTTGGATGTGCAACCATTGCTGCTGTTGAGTTGGGATGGTTGGAATCACCTTCCAAGAAGTGAAAAGACTTGATTTAATTTCTGGTTTTTATGAGTCATATTTTTAATGAAGAACCATTTGCAGACTTGAAGTATATCTCAACATTTCCAAGATGGTCACGTATGTGTCATAGTGCTACTCTAATGTTTAGTTTTTAATCCTGTTTCAGTTCCCTTAGCCAAGCCTTCCCTTTTGCTTTGTGCTACCGGCCCCATTACTCTTAATGGGAAAGACAGCTCAAACTAACAGCTGCCTCCAAGGCATGGGATGGCAAGCAAGGGTTTGCAACTATGGCAAAATCTTGACTTCTTGTCCACAGAGTATGTATTACACCTGCCCAGTCTGCTAAGTGGGATGACACCCATGATCTAGGGAAAACTGGTTGGGGGTTGGACCTTGATGATCTCTTGAGGTCCCTTCCAACCCTGATGAATCTGTGATTTTCTTGTCTGAGTGTCATTGAGTGAGAGGGAAGATGTTATACAGAGGGTACAGAGTAATGAACACATTTGATCTTAAAGGCATAAGCTTGTCATTCTGGATCATGTGAGGCTCTTCAAGGGCATTTTCTTGCATCATAGAGCAGGGTATAATTTTCTCCCCCTGTCCTGTAAGTCTAACTGATGGTAGCATGGTTTTCATGATAACTTCTGATCAGTATCTTGTAAAGAAGCAGGTTTTGGCAGCAGTTGTCCATAGAGACCTTTGCCTTGTATATTAACAGCATTGATGACTACTTCAGCCTTTGGAAGACCTCAGGTTCTAGGGCTTTTTTGGTCATGTGTTTGCTGGTAGGTATACCTGGGTGTGTGAGTGGCATGTTAGCAGAGGCTGTGTCTGTAGTAGAAAGCTGGTGCCTGTTTGGTAGCTGTGTCAGTGCATCAAGGCAAAGTTTGTGCTGAGCAAACATGCTGTGGCTCCCAATGGGCTTTTTCTTTTGGACTTGGTTGGACGTGGCTTTTGGCAAACATGGAAGATGGGAGAAGAAAGAGAATAAATAGCTATGTTGTATAGGCTACCTCTCCTACAGATCAAGAGTGGGTGGTCCTCAATGCCTTGGATGAACAAGAGGAGCAGTTCTTTAGTGTGTGTAGCTGAAGATAACTCTGCAAAGGGGGAATAGAGGTCATCTGAGGTGTGGAGGTGGTAATTTTGCTTAAAACATTAGTGAACTCTAGGTCTCAGTGTAAGAGCTCAGAGTTGAGTATTCCCTTTCTTCTCCTCCTTCTCTCCCTCCCTAAAAGCTCCCAGCTCTCAAATCAGCAGCCAAAGGACGTTTGCACATTTAGAAACTTCCCATGCAAAGAGAGAACTTCTTTTTCCCTGGCTGCTTTGAATGCCTGCATACTGCACCATCCTTTGGTATCTTTGACAACGTGTCCCCTGTAGTCTGTAATTTCACACATCCCTGTAATTTATCACTCATATAGTTTTGGTTTAGGTAGAAAGAGATGTAGCAGAATCTATAAATGAGATAAAATACTATTATGCTTGCATAATAAGTACCCACCTATTTTTATTCAATGCTGTGTCTTAAAAAATAGCTCTTGGGTGTTTTTTTGGGATGTGGGGCCATGTTAAGGGGAAAAAATACAATGAAATTCTCTGGCAGACCACCTTTTGTAATTGGAGTTAGCAGGACATCTTTCATTCATTCAGTACCTGTTCCAGAGTGACAATCTGTCTGCCCAGTCCACTTGTACAGAGAATGTCTGTTGTGGGATGCATCACAGGAGCATGTGAGAAACACAGGAGGGAAGTCATGGTGTAACTCAAGGATGCTCTTCCCACTTTATCTAGAAAGGTGCAGAGAGTTAATACGCTTTAGGATTTTTTATTCATTAAAGTTCAGTTTGGTGGATTTAGGGTTTTCTGTTATCCATGTCAGCATCTAATCCTTTGTGGATCAGCAGCAGGATGCAGTCTCCAATTTAATAAATCATGGGAAAGGTTGGGGGGGAGGAGGGGGGGAGAGATGGGGTAATTTCTTTTAGCATTATAGAGTGCTTCATCCAAAGTGTCATTAGCCTAATCCATCCTGTTCAAAAAGAGATGACCACCTGAAGGTAGCCTGTGATACAATCTGAAAGCAAGCAAATAATCACTTGGTTTATTTAATACATGTACCAGTTGAAAACTAGGTTTCATGACAGTTCTGTAGGTAACTTTGGGCACCTTTCTGCATTGGTGAAGATGTGTGTACACTTTTCTTGCTCATGCCTGTTCAACTGCTTTATAAGCTCAAGTTGTAATGGGCATTAATAATCTGAGGAGTCTGGTGAATTTGTGTAGGGGCCATGCATGTAAGTGCAGAGTGTAGCCTTGGGAAGTGTTGCCTGAAAGCAACATTTCCAGGTGTTCTCTGTTAAATTTCTTTACAAGGATTCTCTTGTCTACTTTTGTTCCATGAAGTGTCGCTTTTCCTGCTGCCATTACTGCTGTACCCTGACGCTGGCCACAGATGCATTGAGTTGCGTTAGGTCTCTGTACAGCCCTACTAATGCGCTTGTGCAGAGGTACCACGTGGATTTTTGGGTTGGGGATTTGTGTATTAAAGAAAATAATCTGAGATACAAAACTCCAGTTCTCTTCTGACAGATTAAACTATGACAATTTTTGGGGACAATACTGTACTAAAACTCAATGTTGGTTTGGCTTTCATGTGAGAGGTTTTGCCTTTCTGGTACTGATTCACTTGAATTTTGTATTTTGGGGTGGTGGGGTTTTTTTTTGGTGGGTTTTTTGTTGATTTGCTTATTTTTGTTACTTGAGTAGGCTCCAGCAGAGCAGTGTTGAGAGATCAGTGCTGCAAGAGGTAAAATGCTTGATCCTGTCAAGCACACGCACATGAATTGCTTGAGTCCTGCTGATTCAGATCAGAGTGCTGTAGAATACATGAAGGAGCATCACTATCACTTGAAAGATGTTTTAGAGACTTTGCTGTAGATTACAGAATCTGTCACTCCAAGTTAAGCTGCCAGAAAAAGATGAAATTTTGAGACAGAGTTTAAAAGTTTAGGGAAATAAGGTGGTAAGAACAGCAAACTCAGGCAGTGTCACCAGCATGGAAGTAATGGAAGATGGGATCATTAGTAATTGCATGGTTTGATGGAGCAAGGACTGCCTTGCAGAGTGCTGCTGAAGTGAAGGATGTTCTGAGAAAGAGCTGTGGAGGCTACAAAAATACCCTCATCAGATGTGCTTCTGTCTCATTGTGCAGTGGCAAAAACTTTTGATATGTTTTACCTGAATAGAAATTAGTCATTAAATAATGGAGAACAATTAGGGAGCCTGCTTTGGCAGCGGGGTTGGACCCGATGATCTCTCGAGGTCCCTTCCAACCCCTACAACTCTGTGATTCTGTGAATTCTAACTATCATTTATCTAGGACCAACTACTCTTTACTCTCTACAGCTTTTGCGCACTAATTTAGTGTGAAAAACACACATGTATGGCCCAAATAAAGGGATTAATTACCTGAAACTTTACTGCTATAAATAATTTCTTTAAGTTGTATCATGGCTTTGAGGTATTTGTATCTGTAACATCTAAGCATGTGAATAACTTTGAGCCTGAGGCTGAAGGTGTGTTTTGTGCTTCTGTGTGAAGCTTAACAAGGCATCAAGGTTTAAGAAGTCTTGTGTATGTGACACGTTCATTTATTACTGCGAAAGAAATATAAGGAAAAGGAAGCAAGTGAAGATCCTGTAAGTGCTGTGAGTGCATCCCGTTGCATAGATCTGTAAACTGCAGAGCTTAGCCCTGGTAAAGATGAGATTATTGTTTCTGAATGTGTGCTGAAATAATGCACTCTTTGCTTTTGAAGCCTGGGTATGTCCCTTCATACACTTTCTCATTGGAAGTGATGAAAACTGCTAAGCAACAGTATTTTAGCTGTGTCGTAGCAAGTGTTTGCTGATTAAGGAAGGGAATTGAAAAATCACTTTTTAAAAAAAAGAAATGGCAGTAAATCATACTTTCAAAGCAAAACCACCATGTTCTCTACTTAAAAGTAATGAAGTTACCAAATATTTGTTGAAATAAACCTGGCGTAGGTCTCGCCTAGCTAAATCTGGTGTTTCTTCCTATTTCTGGTATCCTTTGAAAGGATCAGTGTTGCCAGACACATTCTTCTGAATGGACTGTAACTCTGCCTGTCAGTTCTCAGTGAGCAGCTGCCTTGAACTTTAAAGCTCTTCATCTATCCGACAGACTCCAGTAAATATCTTACAGTATGAATTTTCCAAAACATAGAAAGGCTGCCTGGGTTTTTATTGAAACAGTCTTTCCCAGGCTGTTTGGATTCTCTATTATTTCAGCAAGACAGCAAATTTATTACTTTCCTCCAGTCTGCTACTTTTAAACCAGGGGGGTTTATGAGACGATGGAGAGGAGAATCACCCAAGGAGTTCTCAGTCTCTGCTGTTTCTTCTTGTTCTGCTTAGGCATAGAGAGTTCAGTAGTTTGTGAAATTGTGGGTGAGAACAGCCATTAAAATTCACAGGAATTGGGTGCAGGAGAGACCATCTAGTAGTAGCGCATCTTCTGACAACCAGGTTGCTCATTTTCATGTATTCTCTCAGCTAAGAAATGAGCTGTAACTCCTACAAAAACCTACCTTGTATTTTGATTTACGTGTGTTTTTCATAGATTTTTTCATCTCAAGCATCAGGATATGAAGGATACAGCCCTTCCCATTGCTGTTTGCAATGGTGGTTAGTCACCCTTACTGTTAAAAATGTGCCCTGTCTTTCCAATCAGAAATTGTCTGAAATCCCACAGAACGGCAGCTGGGAATCTGACAGAGCAGTGTTTCACCATCTTTCCCTGAAGTGATCTAATAGTATTTAACATCTGTGGACCACTTGGGTTGCCAAGATTTTCCAAGCCTGCAGTGAGGCAGTTTGCACTCTAAAGGACACCCCACTCTGGTTCTGTTTTCCTACATAGAGCATCGCTCAAAATGCCTGTTTACTGTGTCCCTCATCTTCTGTCCCTGTATCCTTCTGACTCCACGTTCTCTGTGCTGTTCTATGAGAAAAATAAATATCTTGGACAGAAATAGTAACTAGATTTAGGCAGATGTTCAAGTGTTTGTCTACCCTGGAAAAGTAGAAATTAAAATCTAGAGTAAGCACTGCTTTGTGCTCAAACTCAAGGCTGGATTAAAAAAAACCCTCCCAAACCACCCCAAAATGAAACTGTCTTTTGTTGATCTGACAAAAGATGTGCTTCAAGTATGTTTGTGCTGCTTTATATTGCTTTTCATAAATGAGAGTTTTGGTGGCACTTGAAGGAAGAGCTTGGTATTTACTGAGGGACATGAATTTGGAGGCAGGATAGAGGATCTGTGCCTGGAGGTTACATGTCTCTTCCCTGGTTTGTGAGATGTCCCAAAGAGCCTCTGCAGCTGGGATGCTGTGGGGCAGCAAAGCTCCTTTGAGAGGGGAAAGCAGCTGAGTTGCTTTGAGGTGGTTACAAGAGATGTAAACAGTGTCTGACAAAAGTTGTGAGCCCCAGAGGTCTGTCAGCTGTGTGAATGGAGAGGGAAAAGGAGGGGGGAAATAGCAGAAATTGTGAGAGGATACAAGTTAGGTACCTATGCCTGCTGCGAGGCAAAATGGGAGTGGCCTGTTGGCAGTGTGCTCTAACCATCGTGGTGCTTGGGTGTTCTACAAAGTATTGGGTATCAAGGAGGTTTCTGGATAACAGTACAGATGGCTTCAAATACCACAAAAAGTGAGGGAGGACAATGTTGCACGGCAGGCTGCTTATGGTGAGCACTGTGTTCAGCATGTCAAGAGTGTCTGGAGGTACTAGAGGTGGTGTTGGGGTCGTTTGGGTCTTTTCTAGCAAGTGTAGGAATATCCTGAGGAATGGAAATAAGGGAAGGGTCCTGATAATATAATTCTACTATTTGAGGAGTAGAGTATCTTTGCTACTCCTATGGCTTGTACTTTCAAATTTCCTTCTCTTTAAGCTGACCTCTACACCCCACACTTCTCTAGAGCTTTTGGATTGGTGGCACAGAAATGCTGAGTATTTGTACTGGGATATTGCAGTCTTGTCTGACTGTATGATCCAACACACATCGCCTGCTTTCTCCAGGCTTTAATGGAAGAATAAATGACCTGATGGCAGGTAGACAGGAACCTGGGTATTGGTTATCTGGTTCTTTGATGTTCTCCAGAAATTTGATGAATATTTCAAAGGTTAAGGACATGGGAAGTATCTAAGAACTTAATATCAATTTAAGTGATGAGTACCCACTGGTTTCCAGTAGGAGCTGCTTTAAACCTTGCTAATTCCCATCTTAAAACTTTAGGTGAATTACTGCATCTAAAAATGTGTCAGTGGTCTTTATATGACGGTCTCAATAAGACTCATAGAAATAATGTTTCTTCATTTCACAGTAATAAAAAGGGTTAGCACTGAAAACTGTCAGGTTTCTTGATTTCTGTAGAACCATGAACTACACACACTGGTCCTTTGAACAGCATTTGATTGTGAGCAGTGAACTGCTCACGACTTTAGTTGCTTGGCTTTTCTCAGCAACACCTGAAATATTTTGCCTTTCATTTGACAGCTGTTTTTTGGGTATGAAAAAAACAAAGCTCTGTCTCTTACCTCCAGAGCGATGTCCTGTGAGCATAAAACGCCAGGGCAGAGGATGTTTCAGAGAATTACAATTGATACAGAGGGTACTGAGAGGGGAGGGAATGTATGAATTAATTTCATCTTGTTATGGGGTACTTAACAGACTGTGCCCTGCATCACTGCAATCTCACTGTGCTTTGGAAAGGATGGGATTAGAGGAAGAGTGATTAAGATGATCCTTTCCTTTTAATGCTGTGTTATGTCTATATTGGAATAGTCACTGTGATTATCTGTGTACCCTGAGATTGATTTCTTCTTGTCCTCTGAAGATGATGGAGTGGTGCTCTGGCTTTTATGCAAACATATTGCCGGTGTCGGACAAACTCAATATTGGTTATGAGCTGAGAGGATCTTTCTGTAGGCATTGGTGTGAGATGCAATCTTTCTGTGTTTTGCTTTTACATGAAAGATCTGCCTCTGGCCTTCAAATGAAATATTTTGGTCAATTCCTGGTTTTGATCTCCTGTAATGTTTCTTGAAGTGGAATTAGTTTTCTTGGATTTGGAAGTGCTGTTTTGTTGGATACCAGTCCATAATGCGTTTAACTTCAGATTATGTTATATTAAAGTTCAGTGAAGCTGAATCTCTGTTTTTATTTCTCTGCCAGTCAAATCAATATCCTTCATCTATTTGCCAATGGGAGGCAGAAAAAAAGAAAGGTTTGTGTAGGTGGCAGTGACTTGATTGGCACACAGCAGAAGAACAAACAGGGGGAGATAAGTTGTTTTGTTGGTTTTTTTTCCAGTTCCTTTGTTTTCGAACTTCCAGGTTTTCCAGCAGGGTCTTAAGCAAAGTCTTTCTCAAAATGATGCCATTTCACCGAGTACGTGCCCTGTCAACATGTAATTTGTTGTCAGCTACAACAGAAGGCTCTTCCCTAGTGAAGTCATTTAGGACCAGTTGCTACTGCAGGTGTCTGTCTTCTGCATAGCATCCCAGTCAGCCACAGTTGAGTTCTTGGCTGACACCTGGATACGTGCTAAAAAAGAGAAGTCTGCTTGGAAGGAAGAGCATGAATACAACCAGCTACTGAAATCTGTTCCTGCTTGTAAGGAAAGCTAAGAAAGCCTCTTCAATTCTTACAATGCAGAGTTGTAGGATTTCATTATTGCTCTTTTTGAGCCAGTCAAAGCTGAAATGCCACTTTGATAGGCCATGGAACAAAGAGTAGAAACGAGGGTGAAGCTGTAACGTAAGAGGTGACGATGCTCAGAGCACCCAGGGGAAATATTAGCCAGGCTGAGATTTTCAAAAATCCGCTCTGCGGTGCTCTAATTGTGCTTCCATCAAGGGCAGTGGCAAAAGCCTCCCCAGCACCATTTAGAGCAAATGTAAGCTAATGAAGAGCACTTTGAGAAGCCCACGCTGTAAAGGTTGGTCACTGTAAAACTGCAGGCTGCTTGTTAAACCCGTCATCTCTAACGAGCCTGTGCTTGGACCAGCTCTGGGGTGGCTCGGGCTTTAAATGTCCTTTTATCACTTTAGTTTCTAATTATGAGTGCAAACTGGCAGATAGGATGTAGGCTGGTTTTGCCCCTCTACCTGGTTGCTTTCCCAGGTAGGGTTCTCAATGGATGCTAAAGCCAGTTCAAGGTTAATGCAAGATATCCTTAGAGTTCAGCTTCTCAGTGCTAATGCTGCAGTGTGGATAGAAGCACTCATTGAAGCAGGTTTACAGATTAATATGGATATGGGTTCTTGGTTTTCTGTATGTTTTGTGGTTGGGTGAATTTTGTGGTGTTTGTATTAGATTTGATTGCTACTTTACTCTGTCTACGTGTGTTTGACTTGAAATTAAAATACCAGGAAGAAAATTATAATTAGATAGGTGAAACAGTCTTAAATATACTGTCTTCAAAGGAAGAAAATTTATAAAAATGTTTTACATTTTAATTGATTTATAAAGTAACTTGTTAATATAAAGTTGAATTACGTGAGGATTCAGCATAAGCCATGCAGGAGCCTTCAGTTACTTGCCATGAGTGTGACCTAGAAGACGTGTGGAGGTTGCTTGCTCTGTGGTTGTGACCTGAGAGTAGGGGAAGAGGTGAAGGGATGCAGAGCAGAAGTAGCAGGGGACTGAGGGCCCTACCCAAGTGGGTGTGAGTCGCTGCTCTGAATTTGAGGAGCCTTAGCATCCTCCAAGGTCAAGGGCTACTTTATTTTCAGATTCTTTTGCGTGTTAGTGAGCTTTTTTCTAGCAAATTGCAATACCTTCCTAGTCGCCTTTAAAATGTTCTTTTGGATGAAGCCACACTCCCAGGTTTTTACTTAATTCCCGTATTTTCACTTCAGCTGACCTCCTGATGGCCACAAATCCCCTTTATCCTAGTGAATTGTGAATATGGAAAACTTCTTTTAAATAATGCTCTCTATGAGCACAAGATAATTATGTTTATCTATTTCACACAAACCCAGCTTTCACACCACATTAAGTCTGAGAAGTCAAGCATTTAGAAAAATCAGTATTACAGCAGAACAGCAGCTGTGTTTTATTGCCACTTCAGAAGTCTGCTTCTGCCAGCAATGCCTTTACCTTGTTTCTTCCTGTGATTTTGGTCAGCTTGACTCCAAAGGCTGTCCTTGAAGAGAGTATTTCTTGTATTCCAAATGTTTCCTCTGTTTGTGCCTCCTCTGGTGTTGCAGAGTAGCCTCTGTAGTGCAGACAGCAATGCCCTCGGTGGCTGTTTCCCATTAAGCAAATGGAAACAGAGTGATGGAGGGGGAGAGGGCTGATTTTCACAGCCTGGGGAGTCTGCACCTACGAAGCTCCTGCATGGCTGGGATAAAAACTAGCAACTCTTTCCTAGCAGTAGCAAAGTTGGTTCCCTATACTTCCATGTCAGGGAAGGTTGAAAAGTGACTCTTCACACTCAGATTCACCTTTTGAGGCTTTTTAAGAGCTGAGGAGTGGGGTTTTTGCTAGTGCCTTACTTTCTAAGTATGTGTGTGTCTCTGACTTGTGTGATGTTAGTTTTTCTTTCATTCTGGGTAAGTGTAGAGCTTCAATATACTTCCAAGTAAAACAAAAGTTATCTATTGATCAACTCAGCTACTGATCAGGAGCAAAATGTATAAGCTTTTTTAATGTGAAGACTTAGGATTGCAGCTGCCATCTCACAAATTCTAAGAAAGGCTGCTGAAGTGGCTTTAGAACGTGAGCTCTTATCAAGATTGGACCCCACAGACACATCTGACAGCAGCTTTATAAAGGTGGTGGGCATACACTAAAGGGACAATAACGTGTAAAGGCCAGTCATGTTTTTCAGACAGATAGAGCACTATTGATAACCTACTATTGACTCACAAACATGAGTACCTTTGGTTTTGAGATGAGCATCCAGCACAGGTGTAGCCTGACAGTGAGCAGAGGAGTTTTGCCATTTCATTGACAAATACGTGTTAATAATGGGCTCACGTCTGTTCCAGAAATCAATCACAAGGCTTTTACTCAGCCCTCTGCTAACTTCTTCCTCCTCCTTCATAAACAAGACAGGTGTCCTCTAATGCCAGGGTTATAAATCTGGGTGAGCATCCCTCTTACAAGAACTGGCTCCCCCCTGCTCCTTGCTACTCAGGGAAGTACACGTTGATGCATGTGGTAAAACACGGAGTAAAAAGGATCTGTGCCCTGCAGTGCTCACAGCATAAACATGAGGCAGCACATGGAGACAGGTAATATGCAGAAGGATATTGTGAACCAGTGCTACTTTTTGTGGAGCATGAGGATGGAGGCACTGTGTGGCCAGCAACAGCATAAAGTTTCTGCTGTCATCAAGCAAATGCATTTCTGTGGTGAAATGCCATCAGGAAACAGTGCTGAGGGAGGCTGTGCAGGAATTCTGGACAAGTGGTAACTTCACTATGTGCTGGATAAAAATTGGTGCCTTCCAGAAATTTTTTCCCTCTGTTATATAAAGATGTCCTTTAAACTGCCAGTACTTACTGCTGTCAGGTTTAAGATTACAATGAAAACTCCAGGGCTGCTTGTCCTGATTGAAAATGTCATTGCTTGCTGTATAGGAGATATTTTCACTTGCTGGAACAAGGCTGTACAGTATTGTACAGCTCACTGTGTAGGAAAGCGTCAGACTTAGGCTGGCAGAAGGACAGAAAACCAATTTGAAGGGGGTCTCATGCTTCCCTTAACAAAAGATCTCCTCCCTGGGGAGGATGGGCTGTTTGTAGCTGTGCAGGGTTTATGTGCTCTGCCTTGTGCTGCTCTGGGGTGGAGACGTTGGCTTACTGGCTGACTTTGGCTTCAGCTCCTGGTAGAAGTGGAGTTGGGTTTTTTGTCTGCTGCATCTAATGCATCAGGCGAAGACAACTTGGTTTGGGCAGAACTGTCTCATCTGTGAGTTCTCCTGGTCAGAGCTATTCTTTAACTGACTTATTATGGAGCCATGAAAGGAAATCGTTTATCTACATACCTAGAAAAGAAGGAATAAGAAGGTAGCCAATTTATTACATTTCAATTTTCCCTTTTTGCTTTGTGTGTACTCTGTTTCCCACAGATGCTTTTTAGATACAGTGGTCAACTGAATCATTTAAAACTGGTCTAAAATTCAGTTACTCTTGAAAGACTTGAAGCTTATTTATATATGTACTTTGGTTAGCTGAAGTGCTGTTAGTAGCTGGGCAAATGGAGAGACAAATTTCTGAGTAGCTGCATGCAAATGCAGTGTCAGATGGCTGCTGCCTGCTGAGCTCCAACTAACCCTGTCCAGAGAACAGGACAGGAGTGGGAGCTATGGAGAGGAGGATGAGGAGGAGATGGGTCCAGTGAAATCCAGACTTTAACGAAACCTGAATTTCACTGGACCCACAAGTGCAACTTGCCTGGTGCTGCCTTTGCACACCTCTCTCTCTCAAATTGTTGAAGCCTCATTGTTTGCAGCACTAAAAATATAAATCTGTGGTAAAAGAACCAGACACAACCTCTGAAATAGCCAGGCAAACTTTAAAACCAATGCTATGAAGGAGCAGCAAGTGCTAATCCAACCTGTGAGCAGTAACTCTGCAGCGTTGCACTCCCTTGAGTTAGTCCAGACCCCATCAGTGGAAGCTGTAACTCTGCATTCAGCTCTCTAGAAGAGAGGTGTTTGAGGTAGCATCATTTTTGTGGCTTTGGGGACCAAAGACACCAGGGAGACAGAGGGGATAAGCAGCTGGTATCTTGTTCTGGCAGGAAAAGAAGCTTTCTGATTATTACCAGTGTGCATTGGAGCCAAATCCTGTCCTCAAATGTGTTAGTGCAGATGTAGAATCATTGCTTGAAATAAATAAATAAATGGCGACACCTGGATTTGTGCTGCTGTAACAAAGCAGAACGTTGTCCTCTGGGGTATAGTTCCTGTGAACTGAACAGATAGAGGCTCAAACTTCTTAAACAGTGAATTTTTATTTTTTTTTTATCCCAGAATCACAAGGTTGGAAAAGACCTTTGAAGATCATCAAGTCCAACCAATCCCATCCTAAGATGAACCAGATCCCTAAGTACCTCATCTACCCTTTTTTAAAACACATCCAGGGAAGGTGACTCAACCCCCTCCCTGGGTAGCCTGTCCCAGGCCCTCACAATTCTTTCAGTAAAAAATTTTTTTCTAATGTCCAATCTAAATCTGCCCTGGCACAGCTTGAGGCCATTTCCCCTTGTCCCATCTCCTGTCACCTGGCTGAAGAGACCATCACCCACCTCTCTACAACCTCCCTTCGGGTAATTGTAGGTGGTGATAAGGTCTCCCCTCAGCCTCCTCTTCTCCAGGCTGAACACCTCCAGCTCCCTCAGCCCCTCCTCAAAGAATTTGCCCTCCAGCCCATTCTCCAGCCTGGTTGCCTTTCTCTGGACTCGCTCCGGGACCTCAATGTCCTTCCTATGGTGAGGGGCCCAGAACTGGACACAGCACTTGAGCTGCAGCCTCACCAATGCCAAGTACAGGGGCACAATTACTTCCCTAGACCTACTGGCCACACTGTTTTTGATAAAAGCCAAGATGCCTTTGGCTGCCCTGTTTGCCTGGGCACACTGCTGGCTCATATTCAGCCTGCAGTCACCCAACACCCCCAGGTCCTTCTCTGCCTTATTTTCTGAGTCACTCATTTAGCAAAACCTAACCAGGTAAATATGGAAGGATAGCTACTTCCTTTCCATGTGCCTCCAGGGGAGAGCATCCTTCCTCATGCAAAGGGACTGCTCAACAGCTCACCTGGAGACTTAGGAGCTCTGTAATGCCATGTGTGCTTTCCCAAGGATGCTATTGCAGAGCTGTGGGAGAAGACGTCCTCCTGCCTGGCAGTGTTTTTGTAACTCTTGGGGTATCCAGATACTGAGACCTGTTGGTATTACTGTAACCTGAAATCTCCCCTCACATTTTGGTTTAATCTGATGGACTCAGTTCTCTTCTCCTCACATCTATTGCATTAGCAACAAATAAATAAAGCAGAGTTTTTGTAAGTGTTTTTTGTTCATCTGCTGTTGGGTTTATTGGAATTCATAATCGTAAACTGTGTATTAAAAATAATGGCAAATGTTGACACAGCATCTTCCTTTTTAATTTCCTGCCTTTTCCCAGCAACCTCCACATCAAATAGTTGGTTTTTTAGCCGCTGCTGTGCTAGCCTTGACCTCAAGACTATTCCAAATGATGTTCTCTCTGTTCTGCCAAGTCAATATTTTCTGTCTGCTCTTCTGTGCATACCCTGCGTTATTAAGTCCTCTCCTGTATCACACCTCATTGTGCTGTGCCTCTTGGGGTAGGGTAAATATTTGCCTCCCTGGGATTGTGGTACTAAAGGGCACCACTTCAGTGATTTCTCTCCTTGTGCACAGTTAAGGTGGATATTTGTACAAGTCTTTTAAAAATTGCCTAATTATATCACTCTGCACTACACAAGTAGTCTTCTGTTCAACTGACTCCTTCCTTTGCTGTTGTAGAGGTGCCCTGTTTGTCACTGTTTCTGGGTTTGCTCCGAGATATGTGTTTCTTGGTTGTATCTCAGTATTTTAGCAGTATGGCAGCTTGAGACAGAGCACTGTGTCTCAGCTTATCAGAACATGTGTTTTGCGTGGCATCCCTGGGCTGCTTTCTGTCCTGAAGACACAGAGAGGATCAGCCCATCCTAGGTTTTGTGTTTTTTACTGGAAACAGGGACAGGAAACCTGTGGAGATGTGGTTGAATAATCAAACTGTGACAATGAAATGCATCCTCCCAATGTCCCTAGTCTGCAGTCTCACCTCTGGTTCTCAGTGTAAAATTGTGAGGGAGTGTTGGGGTTTTGCCCCCAGCCAGGAGCTGAGCATCACACAGCTGTGTTTTCTGGGAGGGAGGGAAGGGGAAAAGAAAAAACAAAGACAAAAACCTCATGGGTTGTGGTAAGTATAGTTTACTGGGACAGTGGAGAGAGAAATAACAATAATAGGGCTTTTATAGCAAAGTCTAGGAAACTGGTGATATACAATGCAGTTTCTCAGCAAACCCCACAGCTCGGACCATACAGCCCAAAGCCAGACTGTCCCCAAAAACAACATGTCCTGGAGCTGTGTGCTACTCCCCTCACCAGCACCCCTTTTATGTGGGACATGACATAATTGGTATGGAATATCCTCTTTGGACAATTTGGATCACCTGTCATGTCCATGTCCCCCCTCTCTGCTCCTGCTTCTCATTAGCAGGGCAGTATGAAAAACTGAAAAGTCCTTGGCTGCTTGGCAACAGCTAAACCATCTGTGTGTTACCAGCACTGCTCTCATTGCCCTTATCCTAACTTCCAAATGAAGCATTCTACTGGCCACTAGAAGGAAATTTAACTCTACCCTAGCCAAAACCAGGATACGGGACAATGAAATACTTGATTTCTTTAAAGTCTGAATGCTACTGAAATCCTAGTTTTAAGAAAATACTTAAGTGGCTTGTTATCAGGATGCTGAGAACAAGCTTTCACCTTCACTAGATGCTATTAACAGTGATTGGATCAGGCACATCTCGTATTTTGTGGCCTACCTAATTACCTTAAAGATCATTCCCAATAGGTCATTGTATTTCTTGTGTCTTGGGTGCTTGGTATATTTTTCTCCTACTTTCCAAAATCCTCGTGGGGACGTGCAGTGTGTTTGCCTTGATAGCAAAGTCTGCTGCTTCCTTTTTCTTAAGGAAGCAAGAGAGAGTCTGGAGCTTTCTTTACCTTTCTTCAATTATTTTCTGGCTGTCTGTACCTAAGAAATGAAGGGTCAGCATAATGAAAGTGATCAATTCGTCATTTCTCTCTTGATTTGTCACTGCAAACTAAGGGCACCTCGTATGGGGAGACTCAGCAGCTCGGTCCTCTGAGAAAAACAAGCACTGCTGAACCTTGCAGCCTCTTTATGGTGCTGAGATGTCCTGACGCTTTAAACTTAAGTTGATGCATCCAATCAAGAGAAAATCACTGTGCTAATTGTAAAGGGTGTGGAAGACTGGTTTGTGGACTGTGATGTCAGCCTAGTTCTCTGCAACCAGTTATTATGTGAACAATTCTGTTCATAGGATGCATTTTGAGCTGGTAAATGCAGGAGACTATTCTGCCTCTCTGAATTTGAAACATCCAACACATGTGAACCAGCTTAATGTGGTACTATGTCTCGGAAATCAGCAAGTTTTCTCCAGTAGCTGCTGGTCTATACTTAGAAGACGACATACTGGCTTCAGCTACTTTCTATGGTTGTTTTTTATTTGCCTTTTTTCACCCATTGCCCAACAAAAATACTAACAGAATTTGCTTTGGATTATTTTGCCTGAAGTAGAAAATTTTACTAATGTGAGTCTATTTGGAAATAGAAGCTCAAATAATAGTAATAGTACTAATTACTAATAGTACTAATTACGAGTAATAGTAATAATATTCTTCCCGTGTCTTTTGGTCAGTTCTAAATTGGAGATTTTCTTGTTCCCATATCCATGGGAGTGGAGAGGTTGTTTTGAAGGAATACTTCCCCCTACCTATTGCTTCTAAAAATTTATTTGATCATTTTTATCATGATTGGATCATGATTATACCATCCTTTGAATGAACCAACCTAGAGTTACTCAGATTGGCCTGGGGGGACCTTGAAGTCTCAGTCTAACCCCTCTGTCATGAGCAGGGACATGTTCAACTAGATGCTCAGGACACTGGACTCAGTGGTCAGAGCCCTGTCCAACCTGGTTTCAAATGCTTCCAGGGATGGGGCATCTTCCATCTCTCTGGGCAACCTGGGACAGTGTTTCATCACCCTCAGCATAAAAAATATGAAATAACTTTGTCCTATCTAGTCTAAATCTTCCCTCCTAGTTTAAAATCATTATGCTCTGTCCTATAGTTATGAAAAAGTCTGTTCCCAGCTTTAAGTCTACTTGTAGTACTGAAAGGCCATGATAAGGTGAAGTGTTTGCTCTACTTCTGCATACCCTGTGGAAGCGACACTTCCACATCTATCTGTGGATACCTCTCTTGAACACTGGCACTGCAGTGACAGAACAGAGGAGGAGAAAGTTAATTGCCACTTGGAACAAGACTCCAAGGTAAAGGTGTAACATCTGATCATTAGGATTAAGTATTGTGTAGCACCTTCTTGCAGAAGAAGATTTGCAGGTGAATACGTGTGTGGGCTGGGCAGCAAGTCACTGACTCAGGGTTTCAATGCACAGATCAAGCTATTAAAGATGAAAACAAACATACAGGTAGAGTTTAAAACTTGGTATGTAAAATGGACTGAACAGGAATGAATAGTGTCTGTGTACAGTGAGGGCTTGTCGTTAACTTTTAAAAATAGATCCCTGGTTATCCTCTTTGAAAAGCTCAATGTAATTTGCACAGGTCAAGATTAAAACTCCAGCTGCAGAAAGAGGAGGCATTTCAGAGCCAGGGTGGAGGCACCCTGGTCTTTCCCCCATATAGGCTGGAGGCTCTAGCTGCCAAGAGCAGAAAAGGCTGCTGTCATGCTTGTTGTGTTTGGTGATGAAAATAATTGTGCTTAAAGAATGCTTTTATCATACGTGATGTGTGGGCCACCAGCTAAGATGCAAGAAGTTTTGTAACATGATTGAAATTTTATGTTATGAGAGGTGTATTTTGTAACATGAATAGAGATCATAGAATGGCATGGGTTGGAAGGGACCCCAAGGATCACAGAGCTCCAACCCCCCTGCCACAGGCAGGGCCACCGACCTGGAGCTACACAATGTTGCCCAGGGCCCCATCCAATCTGGTCTTGAACATCGACAGGGACGAGGCATCCACCACCTCTCTGGGCAGCCCCTTCCAGCCCCTCACCAGTCTCTCTGTAAAAAACTTCTCCCTAATATCCAATCTAACCCTTCCCTCCTTCAGCTTTAATCCATCCCCCTTGTCCTGCCATTATCTGTCCTTTTAACAAGCTGATTCCCCTCCTGCTTATAAGCTCACTTCAGGGACTGGCAGGTTACAGTGAGGTCCCCCCGCAGCCTTCTCTTCTCCAAGCTGAACCAGCCCAGTTCCCTCAGCCTCTCTTTGTAGGGCAGCTGCTCCAGCCCTCTGAGCATCTCTGTGGCTCCTCTGACCCCTCTCCAACAGCCCCACATCTTTCTTGTATTGGGGCCCCAGCTCTGGACACAGGATCCAGCTGGGGCCTCACAGGGCAGAGCAGAGAGGGACAATCCCCTCCCTGTCCCTGCTGCCACCCCTCTGCTTTTGGAGCTCAAGATCCCATTGGCCTTGTGAGCTGCCAGAGCCACTGCTGGCTCATGTTAAGTTTCTCATCCACCAGAATCCCCAAGTCCTTCTCACAGGGCTGCTCTCAAGAAGCTTTTCTCCCAGTCTGTATCTATGAAAGATACAGGAAGACATCTATGAAAGAGATATCGCCTTATATTTTATATCTAGTTTGTGAAGGCCAGAACTTGGACTGTAGCTTTTCTTGTATCTCTGTCTGTGGTGTTAATATTTGTTGGTAAATTCAGTTTGATGAAGCTGATCTGTTTTGTTGTTTGATGGTAAACAATCTGGGCTGCAGCTTTGGTGGCATCCTAAAGCTCACCTGCTCGAGCAGGCCTGTGTAGTCAGCGCTTTGTGGGGCTTCCCTGTGTCTGCTGACATGGAGCTGGGGTCAGGCACATAGCTTAGGAAGGGAAAATGATTTTTCACAAAGTATTCCGTTGATTTTTCTGGAGACTGTTAGCACTTAAAAAAAACACTGTAAAGGAAATCTTAAGTGGCAGATAGGGCACCGAGGACAAAATAGCACTGCTCCTGAGGCGGTCAAGAAGAGGAAAGCAAAGTGTGCTTGTGTGGCATTGAATCAACGCGGAGAGAAAAGAACTGCAGGGGAGTTCTGCTGTGCCTTTGTGTTATGGGTATGAGTCTGACGGAGGGAAGGTGGATGTGGAGAGATATTAATGAGTAAAATGTCACCTATGAAAGTTGTCATTGTCTTCCTTCTCTCTGTATCAAAGAACACACAGGGGCGTTGGATGGATAGCAACACTCCTGTTAAGTGGAGCAGGGAATGGAGGATTTGTCATGGCCTCTTAGTTATACACAAAGTTATAGCTGGCTTGTTAGTTATACACAAAGACACACAAAGTTGTCTCATCACCACTAACTAGAGAGCTTTGTTGTTTGTGGGTTATACGGTGCTGGGGTGGGTTTTTTAGTGGTTTTCCCCTCCTTGTTCTTTCTCTTGGTAAGACTGCACACATCTGCAGCTTACAGGTCAATTCTCTTACCTTCCTGCCTTTGACTTAGGATTATGGCTTTCTTAACTGGGCCTGTTCTCATCCTTCTTTTAGTACAAATTACTTGAATTAGGTATTCTGTGGGTATTAAACTTAGAAGACACTGTGTGTTTTTGAGAGTACCATCCTCTTTATACTTAGTCTTATTGTTTTTTCCATTGTTTGAGTCCTGGGTATTAGTTATAGATACAAACTCCAGCAACAGACCTGAGTCTTCTTGACTGACCCTTTGATGCCAGGTTTTAATTAAATTGAACGATGGGGCTTCTAAACATTAACTGTCTCACATCAAACCATACATTGTTAGTCACCTTTAGCTCTCTGGCTCTTCTTGCTACTTATATATAAGCAAAATGCTGCACTGTACATGGCACGCTCCAAAGAGAATGTGAAAAACCAAAGGTTAAGAGACAGATGTTAATGTCACTGTGTAGTGCTCTACTGGAAACTTGATGGTGACGAGGGCTGGGGAAGAACCCACAACTTCTTGTTCCCTTCTTTTTGTATGGGGATGTGTGTGGTGTAATTAATGCTAGGGAGTGTCTCTAGGTTTTCACTGGTGTTGCTGAGTAAATATACATCCCTTTCATCATATTGAAGTCTGGCAAACTGAAAACTTTTCTTACTTGATTGCAGTTGCAACTTAAATGCAGTTTAAATTAAAATCACAGCGCTTTAGCCCTGCTGCTCCTTCTGCCTTGTCCTTGCAGGTTTCCAGGGACCTGAGGGGGACCCTTTCATCTCCTAATTGGGGTAAAGTGAGATCCTTTTTCTGCTGAATTCTGGTTTTCATTGCTTAAAAGCTCTTCCTTCAGGCAAAAGTCTGTGCCACGTTCCCTTCACAGCCAGTAGCACGGGTTTTCTCCCCCTTCGCTAGGGAGAAATGAGAAAAAAGTGAATTGGCCACCTCTGCGAAACTCTGTCTGAGGATACTGCTAACTTTCGTCGGGGCATAGCATGCATGCATGGATTTCAGGGAAGTCAGTGTTTCTCCTCTGAGTTACAGAGAATGTAACACAGGAGAAGATATTTGCAAGAAACTGAGTTAAACCAATCTCTTCAATTTCAGTGGGGTGCATTGCTGAATCTACTTTAAATTCCTTTGTGAGTATTTCCTTGAACCTTTGGGATTTGCAAACCTCTCAAAGCGTGCAGAATGCACTTCTCATGGGTAAGCTGGTGGTTTTCCCCCTCCAAAAGCCCTTGCTGCTCAGTGAAAGGATGCTGTACTTGCACAGTTAAACTTCTGAGTGTTTATATTAAACACATCTTGTTGCCTGCGTTCATGCAACCCTGGGCCATCAGCACTTGAGGAAGACCTTGCACGCCCTCCCGAAGAAAGCCTTTCTTCCCCAGTTGGGCAGATGGATCACGGAGGCCCAGCCTTGCTGTGTGCCATCAGTGTAAGGAATCAAGGGAAGTGAATTCTGGAGCTCGAGGTCATCCCCAGGGAGAGGATTGCATCGTGCCCTTGCAGATACATCTGTTTCTCCCCACTGCTGTGTCTCAGGGCACTAGCAAAGAAACAGAGCAATTTTAGCTATTCCCAGGAGATATTTCTAGTTTCCCTTTTAACAGACAAAATGCTTCATTTTTCCCAAAACCCTGGAGCATTGCAGACTTTAATTTACAGAAATTAGCTGCTTAAACTGAAATTAGTTTAAATCCATGAATTTTGCAGAACTTGAGGAAACCATAGTGGATAAATAGCATTACAGCACAGAGTTGAGAGATGTTGAATGTACAGGACCAGTGATCTAGCTTTCTGTGGGATTGTTTGGGGCTGGTCTCTTTCAAGTGGCATAATTTAGCAGCACTTGTTCCAAGTTATTCCTTGCCAAACCCCTCTGGCGTTGCTTCAGGAAGGTACGAAAAGCTCTTGGGATGTTCTAGATGGGAGAGTTGGGTTGCAAAGTGACTTGTTTCTAGCAGCATGGAACATCTGCACAAGAGATGGTACTAGTATTGGAAAATTGGTTCACCCCTGCTTAAATTTCCTCAAACCAAATCCAATCCAAACTGGTGCTGGGAACCCATCCTGTCTTGAGTTTTGCTGCAAATGCTGTTGTTGATGTTAATTAATTTAGCTCTAAATGATCATGCGATATAATGGCAGGACAAAGGGGAATGGATTAAAGCTAAATTGGATATTAGGGGAAAGTTCTTTAGAGAGAGCGGTGAGGGGCTGGAACAGGCTGCCCAGAGAGGGGGTGGGTGCCCCATCCCTGGGGGTGTTCAAGGCCAGGTTGGATGGGGCCCTGGGCAACCTTGTGTAGCTCCAGGCCTGAGGTTGGTGTCCCTGCCTGTGGCAGGGGGGTTGAAGCTCTGTGATCCTTGAGGTCCCTGCCAACCCATACCATTCTATGATAATGCATTGAATTTGCATCAGTTAGGGTTTTTAAGCACCTATTTCTGGAGATGTGTAAGTGACTTGCACCTGTATACAAAGGAATTTCTCTATGTAATATTGTTTTGGAAGTTACCTCAGGTTACATTTGTATTAAGAAGCAGGTTAGCTTTGTAGTGCTGACCTTGAAAGCTGTCCATGCATTTTCTAGTAATTTTAGGTGTCTTGAAAACCCATCCTGCTTATAAAAGAAAGGAAGATAGAAGCATTGTGCATGCCAAGTCTGAAGTGGTAATGAAAAAAACATACGTAGCTGTAGCGAGAGTCGCTTTCCAATTTTTCTGGTAAAGCATTGGTATGCAAGTGAAATGCCTCTTTCTAATATTTTACTTGATTAAAAGTAAAACTATTAACGCTAAGCCTGCAATATAGATGTTCCTGGCTCTTTGCAGTCGCTGTGGGGCAGTCTTTGGTGGGTGCCATCTGATTCCTTTATCCGCAATGGTGTGAATGTAAAGTAGATAAAAACAGCCAAGTGCAGCAGCCCAGATTGCCCTTTGCTTTGCAAGAACGAACCCTTTCCTGGGGATGGCACCTCTAGTCCATCTGCCTGTAAATGAAATAGGTGCTATAGGAGCTTTAGGTGTAGTGTGAGTTTTCAGCAGTATCTCCCCTTCTTGATCTTCAGAGCTGAAGTTCTGGCCAGTCCTTCCCCCCAAGTGCTGAGTCTGATAAAACCTCATCAAAACTGCCTCCTGTTTTTTTTCTGTCAACTTTGAAGCAGCCTCATTGAGGAAGTGACCCCCAAAATAAGGGTCTGCAATGTGTGCATGGGATGTTTTACTTATCTCCCCTATATGTGTGTAATAACTCTTTGGAAGATGTGCCCCAGTAGCAATGGGAGATGGCTCACCCCACAATGGGCACTGTGGGTGATGTAAGGTTTAGTAGCCAGGGCATGCTTTTCAATTTGCTGGTTACAGTGGAATGAACCAAAGGCATATAAAAGTAATTAGGATATGTAGGATTGGAGCAGGTCACGAAACAAGGCTGGGGTGTAAATGCTGAGGGGATGGGATACATGTGGAGGCATTTGGCAGCCACTAAGGGCACAGGTCAGACCTCGGACATCAGTTGCTTCCTATTACCTTAATGTGGGAAAGAAGCCAGGGAGTTATTTTTTCATGGATGATACTGGGGTGGTGGGCTTCTTCAAACTCCTCCTGCACAATGATGGGCTCCTTCAAACTCCTTAGTGGTCTGTTGTCATCTTATACGTTGACTTCAAACCAAAGTGAGGGTTTCCAGCTGTGGGCTGCAGATTGTTGCATTTGTTTACTTCTACTGTTCAGCTGTTCATCATCTTTGGGTTCTGTTCCCTCTCTTGAAAAAATAATTTTTTCCTGATGTCGTTTTATGATCCAGCAGAAGTGTCCTGCCACGTTTGGATCTCTTAAGTATCACAGCCTTTCTTTGTGTCAATCTCCTTGCCTGCCTCCCCTGGCTCTCTGTGTTCACCAAGCATCCTCTCTACTCGATTTCTCCTTTCCAAACTAATTTATTCTGTTCTTTATCTCTCTGTGCTTTCCATTGATTAACTAATCCAGAATGAAAATACAAATCGGTAATGTTTGTTTTTTGTGTATCTGTCTTATAATGCGCAAAAATCCATCAGAGAGAATGCAACATCTGTGCAGTTCTTCCTTAGCAGCTATTTGCTACTCCTGTAATGCAGGAACAAAGGGACATCCAAGAAATTTGGAAGGTAGCATACATAAAACTGATAAAAAAGAGCACACATTCTACTTGTGCCATTCTATCTTGAGGCATTTCAGGAAAATAACTTAGTAGGCTTGGCAAAAGATTAGACATTTACTTGAAAATCCACAGTTAAATTATGTAGGATGAAGTTCTAGAGGAGATATAAAGCTGCCTGCTTTAAGACATCAGCCAGCCATTCGTTGCCTGGGGTTAGGCACTGCCTTCCTCCCCAGGAGCCTTGTTACTGCATCTAATGATCTTTTGCTGGTTGCTTATACCTTGCGCTGTAGCCAGCTCCCATCGGAGCCTGAGTACTGGACAAGCTGCTCCATTGTTCCAATCCAATATGTTACTCTTACTTTAGTTTACCTAAGTACACCAATTAATTGGTCATGAAGTTGTTCAGGCTTTTCATTAATAGGGAGCGTGAGTGATTTACAACCCACGGGAATAATCCATCAGCTGAACTGTGGAGTTCGGTCTAGCTTCTTTCTGAAAGCCCCTGTATGGTTATGCCACTTGCATAGCAAAGAGCAGCACTGCAGCCATTTGTATTCAAGGAGTGCTACCCAGAGGGAATTTTTAAAAAATAATTATGGCATTTTATCCTTTTCTTCCCCTCTTTCCTCAGCGCTTTGCCTACAAGATGATTTTGATGGAGACGTACGCGGCGCAGGGCCCCCTTCCCCCTCCTCGATGTGCTTAGGCTTATTGTTACTGCAGCAAAGGGAGGCTGTTGCTGTGAAAAGGAAGAAGGTTACTAGATCACAGCCCTCATAAATATCAGATGAAACCAGCGGGAAGGAATTTAGGTTGGGAGTAAATGACACAAAGCCCTGTGTTGGTTTTACACGTGTGGGGGGAAACCTAAACAATCAATCTTTCTGTGCTGACAATTGAATATTTCTTCCCTTTGCTTTACTATGGTATTTCTGTTTCTATGGCAACCAGGGATTTGTGCAGCCTGGCAATCTCTCCCACAGCACATCCAGGGAAACAGGTGTTGGTCAAGGCCTCTACTTCTGCCAGGGATGCTCCAGCCGTGCTCTCTGGAGGAGGATTTGGCCCCAAGTCTGCTGGATGCTCCTTGAGAAGTGAAGCTCTGCCACTGCATCCAGTGGGCAGGCACAGCTTGCAATTCCTGTGTGGTCTGTTCAGGGTTTAGGCTGAAAGTGGAAATAAAGTTATCAGGACTCCAGTCCAGGGATAAACTAAACATGCAGAAGGGCTCAGAAAGCTGTCACTTGTCCTTCACGTGTGTGATGTGGTGGGGTGGTATCTTAAGAAGTTATTGTTTCTCTTTCCCATTGTGAGTCACTGGCTGTGAGCTCAGTCACTTCATTGCCTTTTGTCCTCCAAATTCATTGATCCACGTTGCTTCTAATAAGCTGCAGTAATACCCAGCACACATTATCTTTGGATACTAAAGAGTGTACAAATTAGTTAGGTTTAATAAATTACATCTGCATGCTGCCACTGGAATAAACAGTCTGGGCAAGTAAAGCTGTTACTGTGCTATTCCGGTTTTATGTCTTCTGTTAAGAAAGGAAAAGTGTGTCTCTAGGCAGCCTGCAAAGCATCTCACTGAGGTCATGCTGAGGGAAGAGGGAAAGCTCTCTAGAGGCATGAGTGTCAGTGTTTGAGTGGGTGTAGTGGTCTTGGCAATTCTGGGCTTGACAGTGGGGAGATGGGCTGCCAGGTTGGGTTCCCTCTTTCATCCCTCCTGGTGATCTCGGCATCACTGCCATGTCCTGACAGGTGTTTTTGCCATGAGACTGGAAATAGGGACTGGTTTTCAAAATATAGAACTCTCTCTGTGTGCTTGTATTGCAAAAGGACTTTGGGGGTTATCTTTGTGTAGAGAAGGGCTTCTATATTGTCACAACCCATTTGTCATGTAGCACAGGAGTCAGAAGTGACCTCAAAAGATCTAGTCCAACCCCCTGCCAGAACAGGATCACCTAGACAAAACCACAAGGAAAAGCATCCAGGCAGGTCTGAATGTTTTTTCTGGGCTCCCCGGTATAAAAAGGACAGGGATCTCTTGGAGAGAGTCCAGAGAAGGGCTATGAAGATGTTTAAGGGCCTGGAACATCTCCCCTATGAGGAGAGGCTGGGTGAGCTGGGACTGTTCAGTCTAGAGGAAAGAAGACTGAGGGGATGCCTAATTAATGTTTATAAATATCTTAGGCATGGGATGCAGGGGGAATTGGCCAGCCCCTTTTCAGTGTCTGTGGGGACAGGATAAGGGGCAAATCGAAGCATAGGAAGTTCCTTACTAACATTGGGGAGAACTTTTACACAGTGAAGGTGACAGAGCAGTGAAATAGGCTGACCAGGGAGGTGGTGGAGTCTCCTTCTCTGGAGATATTCAAGACTCATCTGGATGCCGACCTGTGCAGTATGAGCTGGGGAGCTACTTTGGCAGGGGGGTTGGACTCGATCTCTCGAGGTTCCTTCCAGCCCCTGTGATTCTGTGATTCTGTCTCCAGAGAAGACGACTCCACAGCCTCTCTGGGCAGCCTGTCCCAGGGCTCTGCCACCCTCACACTGACAAAGTTCCTTGTTATAGTCACATGGAACGTTGTCTGCTCCAGCTTGCACCTGTTGCCCCTTGTCCTATGGCTGCCATCACTGAGAAGAGCCTGGCTCTGTCCTCCTGACTCTCACACTTAAATATTTATAGACATTGATAAGGTCACTCCTCAGTCTCCTCTGAGCTAAAGAGACCCTGCTCCCTCATCCTGTCCTCATGAGGAAGGTGTTCCAGTCCCTTAATCATCATCATGGCCCTGTCCTATGTTCTATGTCCTTCTTGAGCTGAGGGGTCCAGAACTGGAGACAATATTCCAGGTGTGATCTTGGTGAGGAGTTATGTTATGTTGATGCTGTGATTGTAGTGTCCCACTCCCCACCTAATTTCCCTGCTGCTGCACATGTTGCTGACTGAGGGGAATGGGGGAAGAGGGCTGTTTCACTAAGCATGTGTCTCTCATTTCATTGGCAGCAATGAATGAAGTGTAAAATAGTCACTAAAGTTGATTTGGTACAAAACAATACAATGTTTTCTAAAATAAAACAACTAGAGATTTATAATGGCTCATTTTCCTCCCAGCATAACATTGAAGATCATAAGGGTGTGAACTGTAAAGTATGAGCAGGAATATGCTGTTCATCCTGTCATGCTCAGGAAGAGCTGGCTACAGGACAACAGTGTGGACTTGCCCCCTCCATATGCTATCCAGTCTAGTGTGGCTTTAAAAGACAGGTAAAATGAAGAATTATTGACTCTTAGTGAGGTGTTCAAATTCTTGATGTGTACTCAGGTCTCTTCAGACTTGATCTAGTAGTGTTACTGCATATCAGACTGCCATGCCAGGACAGAAAGTGCTCTGAACAACTCTAATTGGTGAATTTGGCCATCCCTATCTCTGCTCCTAGGTAGATTATGGAAGCAGAAGCAAAAAAACCCAAAACAAAACCTAAGAAAAGGAAGAAATTGGAGCTTAAGGTGCTTGGTATCAGCTTAGAGTGTTCATACCTGATTGACAGAAGCAGTAAAGTCTCAGAGGTCTCAACCTACCCGAATGTAAATGTACTTTGCAAGCAGATGTGTGGTCTTTATTCATCCCTGTGTAATACTTCTGACGGCATAGCCACCGCGTTCAGTAGCTCGTAGGTCCTGAGGGTCATACTCAGCAAAGTATCCATCCTCAAATGGTCCCTATAAAGCAGTGTGTCAGCCTGTTCACCTTGCTGTTGGAGCAGTATGTCCTTCTGCTAGAACTGGAGGGCTCCTGGGTGAAGTGGCAGGGTGGAAACAATGGCGCTGGGACCTGAGCTCTTTCCAGCAGAGATGATTTGATTATGATCCTCCTGGATGTTCTTGCTCTGCCTCTGCCATCGAGACGAGGATGGGAACCGAGGGGATGAACGTGGTACTTGTCTGAAAGCTTGTTTCAGACAAGTCCTTGTGCTAGTTGAACAAATCGGTAGGGCCTGTGATTTCTCCCTGCTGAGCAGAAGAGAAGGATACAAGTCCTGTGCCAGGCATTACCCTCCTCTTCTAGTACAAACATAAAACAGTGTGCTATTGCTCCCTGCACCCTGCAGAGATGAGGGAGGCCAAGAATTAACCCAGCCTGAGTGCTCAGAGTTGCAGGAGGATTCAGTGCTTGGTTTTGTTGACAAAACCTTGAACTAATTGTGTAATCTCTTGTTGTTTCGTTTAGCCATCTGCATGGGGAGGTACTGGGGATGTGACTTATTGGCACTTAAAACATTTTCAAGTGATTGGAAAATTCATGCTGGAAGTTAAGCATGGTGTTTTGTCAGTCCCTCTTCTAACATAGGATTAAGTGGGGCCAATCTTCATAGGACCAGCATGTTCTTAAAAAAATAGTAATAAATCCAAATGTGAATAGCTGGTTTGTTGCTTTGAGGAGGAATTTTAAGTTAAGCTAACTGGTCTATAATTAGCTGACAGTGGTGGTGTTCCATGTACTATGTATACATTTGTGCATCTTCTAGACTGTCATCTAAGTTTTATTTGAAGAAAATAATTAAACCACCAGTTTTAAAAACTTTATCAGCCACATTACAGATACCTGATGCGTAGATGTATTCCATGTTCCCCCCCACACCTCCCTGTTTTACCTGTTACCGTAATACTGTTTCCTTACTAGCCTCCATAGTGTTACCCCTTTACGGCTGTACAGTGTTACCTTGACAGCTCTTACAGCCTATAGTGAGAAAGGCCAGTGGCACAGAAATTATTTTGATCTTCACCTGCCCTTGCTATGGGTTTTTTTTGAGCTCAATTAAGTGACATGATCCAGTTTCTCCTTTAGTCTTCCTGCTTGCATGTGAGGTCACAGATGTATTTGTGATGCGGCTCTTCCAGATCTTTACTGTTATCCTTCTCTATGCCATGCAAGTTTGCTTTAAAGAACTGCAAGATTTCAAAAAGCTCTGCTGCTTTGGCCTGTTTTTACATAGCATGGTATCTGCCAGATTTCTCAAGACTGAAATCTGCTTCTTAAAAACTTCCTTGGTTTTGCTGATCTTCCATGAGCTGCAAACTCTGCACATTTGTGGCTCCTATTATTCAGAAACTTTTCAGTTTTCATATTCTTCACCACTTCCACTTCATTTGTCCAAGTTAAAGCTATAGAGTCTCCAGGTTGCCTTTCTCCTTGTGCATTAAAACTAGTTCCTGGGTTATTTTCCAATACTTGGAAATATTGGTATATTCCAAGCCTTTCTCTAACAGTTGGCAATGGCTTATATTATTCTTCCAACAAAGTACTGGTCCTGTCACTGCAGTTATTGAAGCGTTGACGGAGGTTCTGTCATCTGGGTTAAAAATATTTCTGCATGATTGATCTGAGTCCAAAGGTAAGAACCTGCAGAAGCCAAGAAATGTAACAGTGTGCTTGTACAAGACGTGCGGTCAGTGGAGCAGTAACGGGGCATGTAATCAGGGTCACCCTCATCTCCTCAGCTTTCCACAGCTGTCACAGTTGCCCAGAATTAGGGAGTATTTTCCGCTAAGCTGCAAAGTGTCTGGATGAGGGATGACACATCCTTAAGCAATGAATTTTGGGGAAACTTTCCTCTTTTGGGTGAAATCCAGAATCCATTTGCCCTCCAAAGAACAAATCCCAAACACCACCAGCACACAGATCTGTTTTCTACTTTTTCTACTGTGGCATGACTATCCATGGGTGGAAACAGGAAGGTAATTTAGCTCTAAGGAGCTATAAGTGAGGATGGAATTATTAAAGGGCTTTGCTTGCTTTTATCCAGAGCTAGATTTCTAAAACAGAGCAGAGGGATCCAACCAACTGTGAATGAGAGGCAATGTCTTGCAAATAGTGGAGGGACTGGAGACATCTCTCCTGTTCAGCACTAACACGGGTTTCATGAATAAACATTTCTTTCTTGCCGTTTGATCTGATTGCAGTTTAATTTTCTTGGGTTCCCTCCAGAAGGAGCTTGTGCCTTCTGTCTCTGGCTCTCTCCACCTCATCCTCCCAGGAGAAGGAGGACCTAATTAAATTTCATGTTCCAACCTAGGAACAACCTCTGGTTTTGGCTGCCACTTCACAAAACTGTAGTGAGAGGATGAGATGAGAGAAAACAGTGATTCAGGCAGATGTTCCAACTTTACAAAGAAAAGGCAAGAAATGGGAACACGTTATCCTGCTCTAATTATTGCAGCGTTGCTTAATATCTCACTTTACTGGGAGGCATCCAGCAAGCTATAGAGTATTTGGGGCTTTGATTTCAGGTTAAAGATGAGCATCCTTATTCTCAAGAGCACAGAGTTCCTCGTGCCTTCCCAAGGCACAGGAGGGATAGATGCAGGAAACCTAGAGTTTAACAAAGAATATTTCAGAAGATCATAGGGATTCAGCTCAGAGTTCACCTTTTCCTTTGTGTAATGGCCCTGGCATGCTCTTTGATCCTCTGGCAGCTGGGAAGCTCACCCATAGCTGCCAGTTAAAAGTGGCACGTTAGTGGAATTACAGGAACTTCATTTCAGTTCTTGGCTGAGAAATAATGAACAGTGAATTTAGGGAAAAACCTGAGTAGTCAGAGACCTTAAGCAATGTGGGTTTTTAAAGCTATGTTAGGTACCTTTAATCTTTCTGAAGATTATAGGGTGACAGGATTTTCTAGAAATGGGCAGGAGTGTTAAAACAGTGAGCGGAGATCAGCTGTGAAATGACTACTTTTATCATAACCCCCTCAAAGAGACCTCTCTTTATGCTGTTGGGAGATAAGCGTAGGTTGTACCTGGGAAGTTATAATAAATGCTAATTGTGTTTAAGAACGACTTCCAAAACTGCTGCTTTTTCTGTATCTAGGAAGGGGAGAAGGGGAAGAGGGTAGAATTGTGACTCCTTTGAACAGTGACTGAGCTAATTGACAAAACATGTTATTAGACAGTGTGTGTAAAAAATATTTTTCAGTGCTTTGTAATAGATTCCCCTAGTTTACAGAAACACCCTTTGTTTAGAAACAGCTATGGTTGCAGGAGAACTTGCTTCACCCACCCACATAGTTGAAAACACAAATATATTAAGAATAAGGAAAAATGCCACTGTGTTTTCAATGCTTTTAGCTGCTTTCATAATACCTGCTGAGGTACATGTTTCCTTTGCTTGCTGCAGATGCTGAAAAGCAAATATGTATCCTGGCATCACTCATATTTGGAGTTCCTTGGTTCATGCAGGGAGTGACACTGCTCTGGCAGTGGGATGAGATTTGCTATCACTTGTGAGAAAACAGCTTTGCAAGTTGCTGGTGGGTGGTGGCATCTCATTTTCCTGCTCTTTAATTTAGGTCATGGGCTACAGATTGATGCTTGTGGCTGATTAGTTAAGTTTTTGGTGCCTGTGTGGCTTTACCTTCTCCAGAGGTGTGATGAACAGGGTATGTAGGATACGTAGGCAGCCTTTAAAAAAGGTATTATAAAGAATAAAAGGCTGGGTCACCCCGGGGCAGAGGAGATCAAGGATTAAGAAAACTGCTTGTTCCCAAATTCCACCTGTCTAAAAGCCTTACAAGACAGCAGCCAGGGCTAACTGAGCGGCTTTGTCTCTGCCTGATGTCTTGAGCTGGGCTTGCAGACAGTCCCTTAACTCTCTAGAGAACATTTTCAGCTCTTATCTCATTCCTCAGCTGTGACAGAATGCATCCTCGCTTGACTAGAAGCAAGGCAGGTTTCCCCTTCCCAATGGGTAACTGAGTATGATGCAGCTTTGTGACCTTTGATGTGTTTGGTGGAGACAGAATCTTTTTGCTCTTTTTCTTCCTGTATCTTGTAATGAACTCTGAGGAGATCTCCAGTGCCACAACAGAGTATTCACAGTGTAGGTTAGTGTTAAGCTGTTGGGAAACTAGTGTCTCTTCTCTACTTTTCCTTCCATCCTCTATGCTTTTCCAGTCTGGGTGGATGTGATCACCAGCAACTCTGCACACACTTCCCTCTGGATTTTGTGGCTGTCCTGAGAGTTGGCTTTGCTCCTGTTTGTGCTCTCCCATCGTGGGCAGAAGGAAGGAAACTATGTACTGAAGCCTACTCCTGATGAACGGAGCAGTGTCTACAATAGCTAAATGTTCCCTGTGGGCCTCACAACTGTCAGGGAACAAACCCTGTGTGTTTTCTTGTGAAAATCCTACGCTTCAAGCATGTGTGACATTAACAGTGCTCAGGCTCCCATCCCTCCCTTGTGCCCTCATGCCATCTGAAGAGCTTAATGAGGCTCAGGTAAATAGGAGGCTGAGATGTGGCTGTCAGCATCCCCACAGCTGGAGTGAGCTCTTCTGCCAGCAGTGACAGCAGGGAAGGAGACCATTGTTATTTAGCTACCTATTTGATAGTTTATACCACATGTACGGGGACCAGTAATTTTATTTGCTGTAAGTTGCCTACGACATCTTTACTGCAAACATTGTGTAAGTGCTGTGAATCCCTCTGTGGGGCTTGAGGTCTTTCCAGGAGCAGCATTGCCTGCTAAAGGTGAGAGCTGGTGCCTGCATTTGACCTACTTCTGAAACTTGTGTTTATAAATCCATCCCATAGTATTCATTCCCCTGGAGCAGACTTCAAGTAGACCGTCATTATGCATAAAGCAGCTACTAGGGAAGGGAGGAAATATCGAATGGCTGATGTTAATGCATGATGCGAAGTGCCATGTGCCACAGAAATTAAGATATTGTGTGTGGGGACTGAAGCTGGTGCTTCCAGGCAGAGCAGCAGCAGCACCTGTACCCGGTTGGTGGAAGAGGTTAGTTTGTGGAGAATAATTTGTTCTAACCTGCCTAGGTAGACTGGAAAATATCAAGAAATAGCTGATGGTGTTGTGGAGGCTATAGGCTGCTGTTGGGGAAAACTTGACTTGTGTTTTGTGGGAACAAAGAAAGAGCTTTTTAATCCAATAACTTAATTGACTGCAAAATATAGAAGGGAGAGAGTGAAAGTCCTGATCACCTGGGGAGGAGAGGGAACATTCAAATTGTGGGACAGCTTAGAATTTTACCTTGGGAGTGTGTATCAGACAAAGGAGAGGAAGACGGCTGAGGTCCTGCACCAGTAAGTGTGTCTGCATTGGTCTGTGCACAGGGATGATGCTTTGGGGTTGTCCTCTGGGTGGTTATGATTCAATGATACTGCAATAAAGAATGCCTGCTTAATAGTCACTAAGGCTATTGAGTTTTGATTCTGGCTTTTTGAGGCTTCAATTATACCTACTGGGTGTCAGTGATGTCACCAGTTAATTACTTGAAAAGCCATGAAAACCCAAAGCAGTGTTGTGGCCTTCAAGTTCTTTAGTACAGGGAGATCAACCCTACACGGTCCTCTTGGCTTCCATCTTCTATGCAAAGGCCTCCATAAAAAACAACCAACTGAAAAACAAAGCAGAAGAAAGGAGACAGTTGCTGTCACACAGCATGACTGAACAGCTACACTGAACTGGTTTTCCCAGTGCAAACTGCCAAAAATAAACGAAGAGGTGGTTCTCGAGGTGTAATAAACACTTTCTGCTGATGCACTGGCTTAGAGTTTGAGTTTTTTTAGGTCGTTACAATAGAAATCCTGATCAGCCATGTGTCAACAACAGGAAAGTACTCATTACAAGCAGGAAGGCTCAAATGTAGACGGTAACTTCTCTCTGGTGTTGAGAGAGAGAAGTGCCTTGCAGGGAATTGGGAGAGGGAAGGCAGTCTCATGGAGCTACAGGTAGGGAAATCTGGTATTTGAAATCTCTCTGGTTGATTAAAGAAATATTTTTCTCCCTGTTCATGTAAAGAAAGTAATAGGGCACAATTCTTCAAGTGTACTGCTAGGCAGAGGAGTAAGCTTTGTTGTACAGAGGGTAGTGGCAACTGCAGGGCCAGAAACATGGTGCTCTTTGGAGCCTGTAAACCCTCCAGCAGAGGGTTGGCCACAAAAGAAAACTTGAGACACATAACTACTTGTATTTTGGATGAATGACCTAGAAATAACTTGTAACTTCATACTCTGAAAGCCTGTGTGTTTTGAATTGTAAAACAATGAGAACCATGCATGTGTTTTGTACTTCCAGTAAACCCATGTGAGCTCATAGCCCTGCTCCCACTCTGGGGCCGTCAGAACAAGGTGAGGGCTGCATACTGCCATTCAGCTCCTTTCCTGGTTTTAGGGAATTTGAAGCAGCTCCACAGACTTTAGCTGGCCAAATTGGTCATCTTCTGTGACTGACTTCTCATGGAGTAAGAACAGGTTCTTACCTCCCTGGGTAATAGCCTGTGCTCTACACCTGTGTTTTCTGTATAGGTGCTGCTCAAGCATGGCTGACAGTAATAACGTACGTGTTTTCAGCCAGAGATTCCAAACCTTCCCTCCCATGGCAAGTTACCTTTCCCAGGGTTGCTCTGTCCCTTTTCCCTGATAATTTTAATAATAATAAGCAACTTCAACAAAATTCCAAATAGCCGATATTCTTGGGTAAAATTTTGTAAGGGTGAGTCCTGAGGGATACTGGGGGGAAGGAGACATTCCAATTAGCTGGGATTCGGTTTCGTTGGGTTCTGCTCCTGCTGCCTGGGGTTGGAGAGCTGAGGGGATGGAGAGGTGCTGCCCTTCACTCGTGCAAACATAAGGAGATAATGACAATTCAGAAAGCAGATTTCTGCAAAATCACAGTTTTGCTGTTTGGTTGTTCCTGTTCTTAGCATGTTTTAACGTTCCTATTAATGTAGCTTCAGACTATTGCTTCTAACAGCTGTTTCCCCTGGCCCTTTGTGAGGAGCAACCATAGGGGTATGTTTGTGCTTTTCTCTTGCTGGTACCATGCTAAAAAGTGAGAAGGTATGTGCCCCATTCTGGTCTGCAGTCTTCACAGCTATTTTACAGCACTCAAAATTTAAGTCTAGCTCTGAAATGACTTTTAACAGCTCCTTTCAAATTAGCTTTGTATTTAAGCTTCTAGTTACACCACACTGAAGATTCAGATATTTGACTTCATCTGTGAAGAGGGTTTGAGTGGGGTATGGTCCTCCTCATGAGGACTTCTAGACAACTACTCCAAAAAAGTTAATTTTGGCTGGCACACTTCAGGCTGCAATTGCTGCTAGTGAGTGTGTGGAACCAGTAATTTGTAGCTGAAGGGCTTTTGAAATCTTCCCAACAGTGGAGACCTCCAGCCTGTCTCAGGCTTCCTGATGAAGTAATGCTTGTCTTGAGGTTTGATTCCTTATTTAAGGTCATCAAAGCTAATGCTATGACTGAATCTTTCATTGCTGCAATTTCTCTGACGTCCACTTAGCTCATGTTCTTGTTTGGCCTCAAATGAATAGGGGAAAAAGGCACTGAAGTCACTGGAGACCTCTGCTTTTTGGGTAGCACTGTGCCATTCACCTCTGAACTTTGGCCTAGTGAAGTCAGGTTGAAGTTGTTATTTTTCCACTGGCACAAATGAACTCGGATCCTTTCTTTTTCTCATGAGGGGCACTGACTGTTATTAGCTGATCTTTTAATATTATTTGGTTTGCATTTCTTTGTTCAAATGCAGGACTGCTCATGCTGCTTTGTGTTGGAGGTATGGCTAGATGCCTCCTTTCTGTGGAACCCTCAAATAACATCATATGTTTAAAAAAAACCCCAAACAACCCCCCAAGGGTTGTCTCCCATCTCCCATCCAAAAAACCTTAAGAAAGAGTTCTAGGTTGGGTCAAGTGTTAGTTAGGTCTCATTAGCATGTGTTTTTATGTGTCTGTGGATAGATTCACAGAATTGTAGGGGTTGAAAGGGACCTCCAGAGATCATCAGGTCGAACCTCCTGCCAAAGAAGGGTCCCTAGAACAGGTCACACAGGTCGGAGTCCAGACAGGGCTGGAATCTCTCCAGAGAAGGAGACTCCACACCCCCTGGGCAGCCTGTCCCAGGGCTTCCTCACCGGGAAGAAGTTCCTCCTCATATTGGTGTGGAACTTCCTGTACTCCAGGTTGAGGCCATTGCCCCTTGTCCTGTCCCCACAGACACTGAGAAGAGGCTGGCCATGTCCCTCCGTGTCCCACCCTTCAGATATTGATAACCATTGGTCAGATCCCCTCTCAGTCATCTTTTCTCAAGGCTGAACAGCCCTACTTCACTCAGCCTTTCCTCGTAGAGGGGGATACTTCAGGCTCTTAATCATCTTTGCAGCTCTCCACTGGACTCTTTCTAGGAGATCACTGTCTCTTTTGTGCCTTTTTCAGATGAGTGAAGAGAGCTCTGCTTTGACAGCCGTGTGCTTTAGAACAAATCTCGTTGGTGCTTTTGCCTTCCCAGCTGACGTTGCCTGCAGACATCCCAGTGCTCAGTATTTTGCCTTCACAAGATCCGTATCTGTTTCAAAGTTTGTGCTTATTTGCAATCCTGGGTTTGTACGCAGTTGATTATTTCCTACCTGAATGAAAATCATCTCAGGCACTATTACAATTTTTATTGCAAGGCAGTGTGTATCTGTAAACATATCTTCAGTGAGTATTTGTACACAGAGTTTGATGTTTCCTCTCTGCAAAGCAAGAGTGCCAGCAATGACTGTGTTTAAGTAGCGTACACCTGCTATCAGCGCGATTAGAGCTGCGATTGCTTCCCAGTTTTAGAAAGAGTTTTTTGCTGTTTGCTGAGTTGTTGCCATGGTGGCACAAGTTTTGTTTCTGGAAATTGAGATGCTGCTGCTTTTGTTTGGGCCCTCTCAGTACTATACTGGTGGCTTAGAGTACAGCTTGCTTGAATTCTTGTTGTTTAAACAGGGAGACTGAAGATCTTGTGCGTAGAGCTGGCAGGTAAACATTGAAGTTTCTTAGCAGAAACCTGCTGCAGTTCCAGGAGTTTTAAGGGATTGCTTTCAAATGGTATTCATCTTTTATTTGCTGCTTTTGTTTTTAAGAACAAGCATCAGTTGATAGTCCATTCATTCTCTGAAGAGCAGAGACCTGACTGCAGTATGTTTTATTCTAGACCAGTGGTAGGCATAAAAGAATGTAGGAAAGCTATTCTCTCCATCCTTTCTATCCAGGCCAGGGGTAGGCATTAAAGAAAGCTGGAAGTATTCTTTCCATCCTTTCTATCATCATAATCTCAGGAGCTGGATCATTTGAAATGGGGCATGTGTTTCCCAGAGATTGAACCTTCTGGGTATAGCTGTTTATGAAGCAGATGATGGGGCATCGGGGAAGTGTGATGGATTGAATCACAGCGGTGTGAAGCGAACCTGCGTGTGTCTGGCCCTCTGACAACATGTCTATCAATGCAGTTTGGGACAACGGGTGAGGAATGGAGAAGTTTGACTTTGTATAAATACTCTGAATTCAAAGTGCTAATTTTGGTATCATTTCAGATGTGCTAATGATAACAGTGCTTTTGCTCCAGTTGGCTGTCAGTTAAGCCTAGGAATCAAGGTTATCTGTCTGTGTTTACTGCAGAGTTGGGAAATTTTTCTCAAATTTTGCTCCTATCTACTGACTGTGCCTCAGGGTCTGTTCAGATCTGCAAAGCTTGAGGCCTTGGGGTTTGGCTTGCTGTTTGCAAAACAGATCAGGAAAATGGTTGGTGACATCTGTATGTGGCTGTTGCACTTGTGAATCCGAAGACTGTATTTAGCGAGCCCTGTCTCCTGTGGAGGATGTCTAAACAGTACAGTTCACATGAAAGAAATTAATTTTCTTTGCTCAACCAAGGTTGTTTCTTCTCATGTTCTACATGGAGAATGTGACACAGAAGAAAAAGATCCAGAGTAATAATTCAGAAACATTTTAGCTACTAAAGTACTGGGTGCTTCCAGTAAGAGCACTTGTATTAAAGCTTGCAGCACCCATTTTATAAGTGGGAAAGGAAGGCACAGAAATCCCAGATGCCACCAGCACTAGGATGCTCTTTGTTTCCAAGATTCAATCCTGCAAATACGTATGGTTTGTCTGGTGATGTAAAGCAAACTTTAGACTTCTCACACGAGTATTAAGTGTTCAGTGTCACTTCCATTCAGCCGTTTGGACTTAGCCAATCCTAACTCCCTGACTGGTTTCCCAATTACTTGCAGCTCCAGGAGGTCTGAAGGATAATTTTCTGAATATTGACAAATTCTGCAAGTGTTTCAGGGTAGGGGAAACAACAGCTTTTTGTGACTCCTGAGTTTAGCAACGTTTTACTGGCTTAAAAGCTTTTGTAAAAATCACAAAGAATTAGGATTTGATCGGCACTTCCATTTGTAGCCTGTGTCAGGTCACAGCCGTGAGTACAAAATTGCCCAAGTTCAATGTGTAGCACCCTCAGAGCGCTCAGGAGCGTTACTTATGCTTGCTGGTTGTTTCTCTCTTGCACTGCTTTGTGTATAGTAACATAATCTTAGGTTGTGCCAGCGGAGACTTAGGTTGGGTGTTGGGAAAAATTGGGAAAAATTTTTTTCCCAAAAGCATTGTTAAGTGTTTGGAACAGGCTGCTCAGGGAAGCACTGGAGTCACCATCCCGGGAGGGGTTTAAAAGGTGTGTAGACGTGGTGCTTGGGGACATGGTTTAGTGGTGGGCTTGACTGTGTTGGATTAATGGTGTGACTGGATGATCTTAAAGGTTTTTTCTAACCTCAACGAGTCAGTGATTCTCTGATTCTCTTGACTTCTGGCAGTTGCAGCAGCTGGAGTATGGGATAAAATTGCAGTGGTGCAAGCCATTGGTGTGTCAGAGCAACTGCTCTCATGAGGTGAACCTGTCCTCTCCTAGGATACCCACAGCCCTAACCAGCCCTAGCTCTTCTTCATCTGTCGCAGGCCTGTGCTGCTCCCCAGATCCCAGAGAGGATGTGCCGTACTGATACCCCAGGTTTTCTTAACTGCTGGGATAGCAAAGACCTTCCTCTGCAGAACATGTGTTGTTCCACTCCAGAGACAGTGGAGTCATCTTAGGGTGCTCTGGCACCATTTATCTGTCTGTAAAGTTGAATTCATGAATCTGAGAAACTCAGGTGCCTTGACCTGGGCTCTACAAACCAGGAAAAGGAGATGTGCTGGAGATCTTTAGAGATGGAACATGATGACAATTTGATTTGTGGGAAGGATTAGAAAAATGGGGAATTTTCCCTTTCTGTGTTATTTGTGGAATTCCTCTGTTCAGCATGGAAAACTGGCTACAACAGTTGCTTGGTGACATGCAGCAGACATGTATCTGTCTTAACCTGGTGGGGCAGTAGGAGAAACTGATGCTGTTTAGTTTGAAAGACAGTTTCAAGTAACTTGTATTCCTCTAGAATGACCAAATTGTCTCTGAGGAATTCTTGAATTGCAGGATCAAGTCATTGCTTGAATGCACTGAGCAGGAGGATTTTTCTTGTGAAGCACAAGCTGCTTGTGCTCCTACATTGAGCGGAGGCAGAAGAAACCCTGGCTCTCCTAATTGCAACTCAGATAGCTGATCCGTGTTCCCAATGGCCAGGGAAATGTGCACCAGGAAGGAGTGGCTGGAATTATCACCCCACATAGCTTTCATTATCAGATGGCACTCAAAGCTGCAGGTGGAGTTTTGCTGTAATGCTGTTTTGATCCTCCCAGTACCCCATGATGGTGGGTCTCCAGTCTCCAGAGTGTCTCTCGCTAACAGCAGCTGCTGGCTGAAGTTTTTACAGGGCCTTTGGTATTCTGCATTCAGGAATTGTCAGATATTTAAGATCTCTTTAATGAAAAGAAAAAAAATATCCAAACCAGATGCTTAGTGTGGGATGGGACACAGAGAAAAGAGCACAGGAATTGTAAGCAAATGCTGGCTGTTTAACAAAGGATGGCTCCATCTGAGGTGACAGTGTGAGGCATCTTCTGGAAACTGATGTTTCTGTACATTATGTTTCCTTGGAGCCCCAAGTATTTCTATACTGAGGCCTTAAATGTGGAGCAGAGGGGATCTGTGGAGTAACTGCTCCTAGTGACTGGTTAGTTTAAGTTACTACCCAGTAGGGTCAATGGAAGCTTTTGCAGCCAGGTGCACAAGCAAGAACTTTCCAAGTCCATTTTCCATGGAAACAAGCTCTGCCATTCTACCTGTTTTGGCATGAGATGTATTGCTTACTGCATGGAGCACCCTGGCCAGGACAGTGCCAAGAGCTGGGGCAGCACTTACAGAATGGGATGAGGTTGGCTTTGGTACTTCTGTTCCATGGAGCTGGCAACTGTCTAATATCTTACTCTGAATGCTGGAAAGCACTTAGTACTTAGTAATGATTTCTTAAAAGCAATTTACCAATGGGTTAAGTGATGTTCCTGCTTGTAAAAATGTATTAAAACTGGAGGCTTGTGGGAACTCTTGTACAATACCATAACAGGTTTTTGAGTCCCAACAGCTCTACAACAGCAGTTGGAACCAAGGGTCATATTCTTAGGCATGAAAACACACTGAAATTGCTTCTGATGGGTTTGTCTTGTTTTCTCCCCCTCACCTCCCAATTTTTTATACCTTCTTGGGAAAATCAGAGGGGTGTCAAAGGGAAGTGAGCTTTTGGGGCCAGGCATGAGCCCACACAAACACTTGAACAGAACAGCAGTGGGAGGTGGGAAGGGTGTTAAAGCTGATGAGAGCTCTGGGGTGCTTTGTTACAAGTAAGTAGGAAGGGATTAAGAGTAGAAGCTCACACTGTAGTGTATATTTTGCTTTTTACATACCAGCTGTCCTTTCCACAGCCCTGGAAGATTTAGGAGATGAACTCACTCTCTCCCCATGCATGGTTTTAATACATCTGCTTGTATCACAGAAAAAAATGCTATTAAATCCTTGATTTTATAAGGTGCCTGTATAGTGAGAACAGTTTTTCTTTTACAGCGGTGGTAAATCCACTAGCTGCAAGCTTATTTCCATTGAATTTTTCTCAATTCTTGTTTCTATAGTTGACTTAAACTGAAGTTTTCAGCTCCAGTATTTTTAACATTTTTCCCCCATCAAGGATTAGCAGTTAAAAGGGGAAAATCACAAACATTGCTTTCTGCTACTGTATCTTGATTTTAATTCTGTGTGAGGCTCTAGTATTATGAAAAAACATAGGAAGTGAAACCTAAAGCTGTTAATTCTGGTGACAGGGTACAGGAGGGGAGATGATACAGGTTGTGGTCAGTTTAGTATAGCAGAGAGGGGAAGGACAGACACTATGGTTGTTTCAGTGGTAGATAATCCCTTCAATCTGTATTAATTCAACTCAGGGGTTTAGAAAGTTGTAATAAAATCATTCTACAGAAAATCCGTTATCAAAGGCCACTTCTGAAGCCAAACCACACTTTCCTTATACACCAAGCATTGTCAAAGTAGATCTTCAAACTCTGCCTTGTCTCTCCATGTGATGTCCTGCTCCTTGGTTGCTTGTATTCGCTTATTTGCCTTGTTAACTTTTGCAGGTATGTGGTGTTAGGGAGATGTGTGAACAAGCCCAAATTAAAAGCCTATCAGGATTTAAATTTCTCACAGTGGAGTGAAAAGCACTGTTTTTATTGCAGCATTATCTGTAATGCCAGATAATTCTATGGAAAGGTCTAAAAAGTAACAATTAGAAGATAATCACATCATCTAATCTGATGGCAAGTATTGACCAAAAAGCACTGCCTTTTCCAGAGTGGAAAGCAGCATTTCTGGAAGGCAAATCTAGTTATTATTCTGTCCAGGCTTCTTTTCTAAGATAGGATGTGAAGGGGAAATGACCGACCTGCTAACTGACAGATCCTATCCATGATTTCAATGTAGTCACCTAAGGATGTGTTTGAATTGTCTGTAGACACGTTGTGATTTTGCCTGAGCTTAGAGCTGGGCACCATGCAGCTGCTCGGTCTCTAAGAGGGGAGTGTGTTGAGTTGGGATAAGGATAGCTTACTGGGACAGTAGTGAGATAGATATAATAATAATAACAGGACTTTGTAGCAAAATATAGGAAACTGGTGATACACAATGCACTTTTTTGCTGAATCATGCAATTCAGGCTGTACAGCTCGGAGCCATCCTGAAGTCGGACCGTCCCCAAAACCGTGCATCCTGGAGCTGTGCACTTCTCCCCTCACCAGCACCAGTTTATGCTGAGCTTGACATAATTGGTATGGAATACCCTCTTTGGCCATTTGGGGTCACCTGTCCTGGCTGTGTCCCCTCTCAGCTCCCTGGGTGCTCCCCCTGCACCCTCCTTCTCGTTAGCAGGGCAGTATGAACAACTGAAAAGTCCTTGGCTGCTTGGCAGCAACTAAACCATCCATGTGTCATCAGCACTGCTCTCATTGCCCTTACCCTAACTCCCAAACATGGCATTCCACCCACTATTAGAAAGAAATTCTCTTTATCCTAGCTGAACCAGGACATGTGTCTATGCCAGGATTCCATGTTACGAAAGGGTTTCCAACACTGTTTGCATTTTGGGGAATTTTAAAGCCAAACTGTATGTAGTCACAGGTGCTAAAAGTTTGTTCACTCCTGAGCGCAGAAGTGGCAGCAGAGAGTGGCTACAACCTTGCACCAGAAACCAAACTGCCCCATTGTGCACTTGCACTCTGGCAGTGTGATCAGAGCTGCATGTTCTGCCAAGCCAAAGGCGTTAACCTCATGCTGCTGAGCTGTAGAGCACGTGGAGCATTCAACAGGTATGGAGCAGGAACTGCTCAGGAGCTTCTGAGTTTGTGAAAACCCAGAAGCAAACAAGGGGACACTTACAGATGGAGATACGTGCTTTCTTTTCCAGTGCAAATGAACACATTCAAAGTAAGGTAGATGCATGATGCACAGTAATCACAGCATTTGTTTTCCTTGGCTGTAGTGTTTCATACCTAGGGGGGAAACTAAAAGAAACCGTAACTCTTTCCTCACAACAGTCTTTGGCTTGAAGATTCCTGTTTGCTGTTGTGTAGTGAGCATTTGAGATCTCTGAGGAAATGTATCCAGTAGTTTCTAGTTTTCCACAGGAAGTCTAACATCACTCTTCTAACCTGTCTCTAGATGGAAGGTCAGTGAAGTGGTGGTGGTATGAACTTTGTTAGTCAGCTTTTGCATCTCAGCAGAGCAGTGTGTTACTTGGATGAGAATAATACCATGACATTTTTGAGGAGTAATTAAAATACCCAATGATCAAAACTAGGTGTAGTTTGCCTAGTTCTTTGTTGGGAAAGGAAATACGCAAGTCTGGAGGCTTGAAGTTACCTTTTTTCTTTCTCCTAACCTGGAGTTTTAAGTGTTGACAGCCTGCCCCCCTCTGCCTTGATGCAGTCCAGCCTGAAGGAATCGGAGCACATAGGAAACCTTGTACCTACAAAACTGAGACACCTTCCCGAGTGAGACTGGCTTGCTGGTGGGCAGGCAGAGTTCAACTGGATGACAATAGAAAGAGTAAAATGGGAGACTAAGGTACCAGCTAGGGACTTGGCTGTTAGAGGTACAGCATGCGTTACCTCTCTGAATGTACTCCACCAACCCAAATATTGCACACTGGGATTACATATTGGGATGTAACAGCAGAGGAGAGATGCTCTAGTGCTTGCACATAATCCCTGAGCGGTGGTTACCAGGTATCTCATGTCCCTGATGCCCTACTGCTGCCTGTATCACTGGGGTAATGTATAGCAATTTCCCAAATGTTAGCATTAAAAAAGGGTCTCTTTTTTTCTAGCCGTGTGTTTGAATGTGCTTGTTTTTATATGTATGTAAAAGAAGGTAAACCTTCAAAGCTGGGGTAAGAACTAGTGTGCTTTCCATGCATAGTGTGCATCTGCAGTGTTGTAAAATTCAACCGAGACTCAATGAGCAGGAAGTCTAAGCCTGTAGTAACTACTGAAGGTATCTATGAATTACTAATTCCTGGTTACTAATCCTGAATTACTAATTCACATCAAAACAGTAACTTCAGAAAGAGAAAGTCAAAGGCAAGCTGGTTAAATGAAGGGGTTGGAGTGAGTACACTTGTTCTTATGTTTGTCATAGTGGCTTTCCTGTCTGTTAAATACCGTGTCAATGTGACAGTACTGGAGAGCAGATCAATGAAATCACTTCCAGTAAGTACACTGCTCAAGACTTTCAATAGCAAAGTGTGGAACTGGATGGATGGATGGAAGATTGCTCCAAGTGGGCCCAATTTTTTAATTTATTCACTACTGAATTGTTGACTGCTAAAACTAAGGAAACTTTAAGTTAAGTCTTGAATTTTGGAAATACATTCAAATAGATCCTAATAGACAGACTTTATAAGGGAGTAAGTACTTGGCTATGTGACTTGATGTTACTGAAAAACTTTGTGGGTTTGAGATGCAGTGCTAGCGATGGATTGCTTTGGAAAAGGTATTCTGGTAGATGTAACTCTGTAACTGTTTTATGGCATGACTTCAGAAGTAATGTGTTATATGGGTGACATGGGCATTATCAGGTTTGTTTTATACCTTTCTTCTCCATCAGACTTGGAGAGCAGGTTACTAAAATGATAATTCTTGAGATCTAAGGGTTTTTTCTACTGATGCTCCCAACATAACAATAAAGAATGTGCAAATATAGGTAGTCAATCAAGCACAGTTGGAGGAGGATAAAATAATCAGACTGGAGGAATTAGGAATTTGAAATGTGATGAAATAAAAAAAAGGGGATGTAATTTAGCATTAGAGAGTGCGAGGCCATGCATCTCAGGACTAATCAGTTTTTTTGCTTTAAGATTAGAAATCAGTTGGAAGTGACAAGAAGCTGTTGGAGCATTAATACTAGGAGATCGAGTCTCTAAGATTTGCTCCTAAAAAAATAACACTTTACGGGTGAAATAAGAATGGTATTAGATAGATCAAAAGTGATTTCATTGGGAGTATTCTGTGAAATTATTTAATCTAGAGTACTCTGTACAACACAGATACTCCTTCAGAAGAAAGATTAATTCAGCACATCAGAGATGCAAGGAAGGCCTATAAAGATAATTGGCAAAATTGAGAACTTGTTCCTCTGAGGAGACCAGGAGTGTGTGGGTCAGTCCAGCAGAACAGAGGTGAGGAGGTGCCCCTTGTGAAAACATAGAGAGATAAGGAAGGGAAAACCCAGAGTGCTCCTACCACTCTGGGTTGGACAGAATGAATTGGCCAGCCCTTCACTGGCTGTGAAGATTCAGAAATGTCATCTGAGGACTTCTGGTTTCAGAAAAACAAGCAGCAGGGAGGTGCCCAGGATCAAAAAGCATTTTTGTACCTGTCTTGACACTCCCACTGGCTGAGGCAACTCAATATTCTACTCACGTTCATTTCAGGGGTGTATACGGTTGCATCCCTGGCTCTCACATCCAGCAGGGAACTTTCACAGGTTTGTGAGGACCATCTTCACAGCCACGTGTTTTAGAGAAGATTTTTCTTTGATGTGGGAACCTCACTTTAGGGGCAGTCAGACTTTTCCTAAAGTGAAACTGTTTTGCATGAGCTCCTTCACAGCTGATGTATTTTCTAGTCCTAAGTAGCAACAAACAGGGTTTCACTCTGACACTATTCAGTCCTCACCAAAGAGTCTTCCAGCCACCCCAAAAAAGATATGGTGAGATGATCCCTGGGGACAATGCCAAGAAAATTGCATGTTACTGAGGGATGCCATGTCATTGGTCATAGCTCTCAAGTATGCCTAGCTATTTTCTTCATCATTTAGTGTAGGTTAAAAATAAAAATTTCAGATCATTTAGCTGATTATCTGCTAATAAATGCTGTAACTTTTACTTCAAGCATCCAGCTGATGCTGTCACAATGAGCACAGCATTCCCAGTGCTGCTGTCAACTCTAAGGAGAGAGAAGGTCACTTCAATGCTCATATTTTTACTTTCGTGTTTTCGGAGCTGAGTGTAATCAAACTCCATGTTTGTGATAATATCCCAGTGAAGGAGCTTTGTGGGCGATTAGCCCTACAGAGGTGAGAATTCTCACTGGGGAGATTGCACTGAGCTTTGGTGGTTCTGTGAGGGGTGGGATCGCTGTGGTGTAACTGAGAAGTTAGTGGTGTAACTAAAAGTAAAGTTCAATGTGGTCAGAAGTCATTGTTCACACCTGTCCTGCAGCTGAATGCCTGTGATTTATGGTTGTATAAGGTCTCTTTCTCTGAGGAAAGGCTGTGGAGGAAAGGGGCGAGATTTCATTAAAACAAAACCTGATCTATGAAACTCATGAGGGCAATGGCTTCAAGTTGGAGCACAGGAAGTTCCACACCAATATGTAGATGAACTTCTTCCTGGTGAGGGTGACAGAGCCCTGGGACAGGCCGCCCAGGGGCATGTAGAGTCTCCTTCTCTGGAGAGATTCCACACCCGTCTGGATGCTGACCTGTGCGACCTGTCCTAGGGACCCTGCTTTGGCAGGGGGTTGGTCTCAATCTCTGGAGGTCCCTTCCAGTCCCTGCAATTCTGTGAACTCTGGTATGGCCTCTGTCTTTGAAAGCCAAGTCTGCTCACCCTGGTTCTTTTTAATCTTTATGCTAATAATGTTATAACTGCTAGTTAAATATTGCTTTTTAAAAGTCCATATTAATTGTAGCCTCTGTTCTGGGAAATTCTGTTAGTTTTTAGCCACAGATGAATGTTTTCAGATGTAGCTAAATAACATCTTAATTCCAGCTGGGACCTCATCATCAAGTGTCTACTCATTATCTAATCTTAAAATAGTCTTAAACTGCTAGATACGCTGCAATGCAGTCACGTATCACAATTTCTTCCTCCCCATGAGACAGTTCTTTAGAAGACAAAAAAACTCTCAAACTGTAGGTTGATAGTCGAGTGAGACGTCTGTCTTATCCCAGAGTGCAGACTGTGATGTAAAGCTGCAGTGTCTCCTGGATTCAGCCTGACAGACACTTAGAATCACAGAATCATTAAGGTTGGAAGAGGCCTCCAAGATCATCCAGTCCAACAGTCCCACTACCACCTATAATACTTACTAACCCATGTCCCTTGGTACCTCATTCAACTTTTCCTTGAAGACCCTGAGGGACAGTGACTCCACCACCTCCCTGGGCAGCCCGTTCCAATGCCCAACTGCTCTTTCTGGGAAGAAATTTCTCCTAATTTCTAACCTGAACCTATCCTGGCACAACTTGTAGCCATTCCCTCTTGTCCTGTTGCTACTTATTTGTGAGAAGAGGCTGATCCTTGGCTCACCACAACTTCCCTTCAGGTAGTTGGGGGGAGCAATAAGATCTCCCCTGAGCCTCCTCTTGTCCAGACTAAACAGTCCCAGTTCCTTCAGCAACTCCTCATCAGACTTATGTCCCATCCTCTTCCCCAGCCTGGTTACCCTTCTCTGGACATGCTCCAGGGCCTTGATGTCTTTTTTGGAGTGAGTGGTCTAAACCTGAACCCAGCACTCAAGGTGTGGCCTCACTGGAGCAGAGTACAGGGGGATGACCACCTCCCTGGTCCTGCTGGCCAGGTTCCTGACACAAGCCAGGATGCTGTTGGCCTTCTTGCCCACCCAGGCGCACTGTTGGCTCATGTTCAAGTGAGTATCAACTAACACCTCCAGATCCTTTTCCTGTGTGCAGCTTTCCAGCCACCCTGCTCCAAGCCTATAGTTCTGCCTGGCTTTGTTATGCCCAAAGTGCAGGACTGGCACTTCACCATGTTGAACTTCATCCCATTGGCCTCTGCCCATCAATTCAAGCTTCCTACCGTCCAGCAGATCCACTCTTCCCCCCAAATTGGTGTCACCTGCAAACTTACTGAGGGTGCACACAATTTCATTGATAACAATATTAAGGAGGAAGCAATATACTGTTGCTGTCCTGTCCTTGTCACTGAGTGCCAGGTTGGCACATGGCAAATGCTGTCCCTGTGGAACATAGTGCCACTACCCCATGTTTGTACAGCCTTGCATAAGGGCAAAAGGAACCCTGTTCCCTGTGTTTCTAGCTGTCCCTGTGAAGGTAACGGCCAGAAGTGGTCAGAGTATGGCTGAAGTGTACAATACAAGTTGCAGATCCCAGAAGCATGTGTAGATGAAATGGAATGAAAATGGTTGCACAGTTGAATTTGAAAAGAGCAGCTGATATCAGTGAGGTTGGTATCAGTGAGGCTGGAAAGGTGTTTCAGAGAGGATTCAATGTGTGCTCACCGTGCTCTAGCAGATGTTTGATGTGCTTCAGTGAGTGTTCTGGGCTTAGGCTGGCTGAGTGAAATGTTCTGCTGAGCGGGGGCTTGTTTGCCAATCCCAAATACGTGCTGATCAGGAGACTGAGAGGGCTGTGGGGTAAAAAAGATGGTCTGATATCATAATTGTTTAAACAGGCTGCAAATGGGAATGCCCAATTAGCTTTTTTATTATTGTTTTACTTTATGCAGTCTGCTAAGGCTTGCACCTGAAGGGTTAATGACTCTGTAAGAGAAGGACCATAGGGCAAACACCAAGCAAACATTGCTTTCAGTCCATCTCTCCTACATTCTTGGCTGCAGTGCCTTGTGTAGTTACCTGAAGTACCAGTATCATTGCATACGTTGCTAACTGTGTAAGCATATTTAATACCCATTCAGTTGAAATTGAATCTAATCTCTGAATGACTTAATATCATAATCTTTTGAAGCATCGTATATTTAATGAATCAGATTATTGCCTAGATATCTTTAAATTCCAATGGCCAAATGGCCAAAATGGACAATGGATTTATTGGAAAGTGTACGCTTGGTGGAACTGCAGGCTGAAAGCTTTAGGAGGACACTTTTGGCTTTAAAATCTTTGCTTCTGAGTATCTGCACTTTGACCTGAGGGCTCTGGGAATGCATTACATGTAAGCAAAGTGTCCTGTGCTGTTAAATACTATAAGCAGCTATACTCACGATCAAGTGGGAAAGGTATTTTAAAGGGCTTCATAAGGACATGGATGAAACAATATCATGCAAAAAGTATTTGTTCTAATTTATGAGACAATGCCATTCAATTTCTAGTGTAAAGAGAAATCTTCTAAGCAAAGGCAATTATATTCTTAAATTGCTGATAAGACCTTATTTCCAGTAGTAAATGTCCAGTTAATGAGCTTTTTGTGCATGTGAACTGCACTTACCAGCCCAGACTTTTCCATTGTGGGAACAGAAGTAAAATGTTTGTCTACAACACTTCTGAAGTGTCGTGTTTTACAGTTATGTAGAAGGTGTTAATACAGTCCTCTGAGGTTACTAAGAGGAAATACTGATGTACTGCTGTTAAACTGTTTCAAAGCAGGTTTCAAATTCAGATTTTTAGACTCTGCTCTTCATGGGGCCGTCTCAGCCTCACATCCTTTTGGACCATGACATGCAGTGCAGGTGTCCTGGGGGATAAAAAGCTCAGAATATCTAGTTCACAAGTCTCAACAAACCAAGGATTAAATGAGGACTGAAGCCATGGTTTATACGATAGAAAAGGGTTTCTTATTAGTATCTGCTTGTTCAGTATCCTGAGCAGTGATTGCGATTAGATTCCTTCAGCTTGTGCCTTTCAAGTCTGAGAAAGAAAAGCTTGAAGCGTTTCATGTTTCCTGGCAGAGTTCGGGCTTGATGCTGTTTTAAAGGAGTAAGAAACCTTTCTTTGAAAATATTTTCTCCTGGAAATGTATTATTCGTATTTTCATCCTCAAACTGGAGATGATCTATCCCAGAGACAAGGATATCTCTCTCTGCATGTTTGTTACCAATGAAATTTTGTAGAACAAGGAGCTTGCAGCCAAAATGAAGCTCACAGCAAATGTAGAACACTGATAATCGGTCTGTTTTACAGTTCTGAATTCCTGGAATTGAGTTTCACCTCAGTGAAAGGTGGCTGGTGGTAATTTTTTGAGGTTGCCTGTGATTTGTCACTGGCTGCAGGTGACCAAGGAGGTGTCAGGATAACGCAGGGGTGAGATGTGCTGCGGCAGTTTCCTTTTTAACACAACCGGAGCTGTCTTGAGAGCTACCTACATTTGTGTTAATTTTGCCCTCAATTTTCTCTCCTTTCCCCTGCTTGTCCCTCCTTAATACAGAGTTTAGGATGCTGTGGCTCTGCTGAATGCATGTTCTGGGTCAGATATGGGAAGATTCATACCTGTAATTATAGAGGCACTTGCTTTACATACCCTCATAGGAAATCTGGTAGGTTGAACAGAAGAGGAGCTCTATATATTTTTCCAGAACTCACACGTGCTATTAGTCAGAGATCTAGTTATTCCTGGCACGTATTGACTATGTTTTGCTCTTTGGATGGTGAAGAATTTACACAGAGGAGTCTGGAGGCTAAAAGCAAGCACATCTTCCTGTCGTTCCCGTGTTTACAGGGTGCTGCAGAGGACAGCAGGGCTTCCAGTGCTCTCTGCCTGCCCCACTTGACTGTGATGCTGAAAAGCAGCCTGGATATTGCAAAACAAATCGCATGGAATATTGAGGGAGAAAATGTGTAGGAAAAATGCAGAGGTAGAATAAATGGGATGGGGGGGAAAAAAAATAATTAGGAAAATGGGTAACAGGTGATTAAAATTTGAATCGCTGATTGCCTCACCTCAAGGGATCAAACTTTGCAAGGTCTTTTGCATAGTCTGGCATTTGCCTTCCCACCCGCGGTCTGACTCCGAGGCGCCTGGCAGCAGAGCAGCTGACTAACCGCTGCTGTTTCTGGGGTCGATGTGCTCCTGACACATTGAATGAAGATCAGGGTTTCACTGGAAACAATTTAAAATACGTATCTTCAAATATCCTTGACATTGCACTTTGTGTCATTTGAAACAGTAACTGTCAGCAACAAGTCAAAGGGTGTTTTGTGAGGGAGAACCTCAGTCTGTGCAATGTCTGAACTTGGAGCTATACGAATTGCCAGACCTCAATAAAAGTTATTTATACAGCCACTCCTAGGGGCTAGCTTCCAATAACCATGTTATTAAATTTAACAAGATAGACCAATTGCAACGCTCATTGCAAGTTACTACCATTGTGTTAGCCAATTAGATTTTATTTGCTGATAGTCGGTGACAGATGATACCTATCTTTTCAGATGAGTTTCTGATATTCAACCAGCACACTCTTGAGCTAGTACACGTTAAGTACTCTAGCTTGAATATCAAGGAACAGTCTTTGGAGAGCTGCACAATGCTGCAGCTTTCATTGCATGTGTTCTTCAGGAGCAATTTAAACAAAATATCAATATTGATTGCCAAGAATCAACCCACCATATTAGTCTTCTACAAGAAAACGTTTAAATTACCGGTATTTATTTTTGGAATGACTGTGAATACAGATGGGGTGTGTGTATACACACATACCTTTTTGTCCTTACACATAGTAGTTGTTTTCTCTGAGTGCAGATGTAAGATGTAGTCATTAAACCATCATGTTTTCTAGCCTTAGTCACTAGACTATCTTCATGTTTTCTGACCAGGGAACTTCAAAGAATATATCTCAGCTGCAAGGAGACTTTCCTCTAAAACAGGAGCACTAAAGGAACAGGAAAAGGAGAAAGATTAGAAGACTTGTAGATGGTACTGGAATTCCTCAAATTGTATCTTTTATGACAATATTTTATTCATCGCCAAGCATGAGTCAGTCAATGACTGCTGCTTGCTTAAAGTTCAAACACGTTAATTTGAAGTTTGTGTAAAAGCTTATTGAGAAAGATAGGCTTACTAATGGAATATAAAATAAGTGAGAAACACTTATATCCAGACAGTTTTTTTGCTGCTGTGGAGGGTGCTAGAGGTAAATCAAGCACAGAATTTCAAATGACTCTGCAGCTTGACTAGGTTTTCCCTGTGACGTTACAAAATGCTGGAATGAAGTCGGTCAGTAGAATCCTCACTGATCAAGACTCCAGTGCCAAAGCTGGCATAGAATGTGATGAAACAGCACCAGAAATACAATGTTAGATAATATACAATGCCATGATCCTGCAAAAATCTGAATCATTAGACCCAAGGATTTCCCAATGTTAGAAGGAAAGAAAAGCAATGTTAACTTCTTTGCAGAAACAACAAATACCTACAAATGGGTTTCAGTGACAAATAGAGCTAAGCGTGGCTTCAACAAAAGTGGCTTAACATTTAAGTTAAATTTTTTGATTACAGACCAACATTATTTTAAGGAAAAAGTTGGTCTTGTAATTTAAGAAACAAATTGAAGCGAAGTAATGCTTTTATTTAGATGAGACTAAAAGCAACTAAGTGCTACAAATTTGCATTTTTAAAGAGGAATTTTCACTTTCTCATGCTATGAGTAAAGCAGGAGCCTGCTTTGGGGGTGGAAACACGCTCGACTAAAAGATTATCAGCCATAAACCTAAGAAAATATGATGGGGAGGGGATGTGTCTGTTTAAGAATTGTTTATGGGTTTGAAAACTTGTGTTCACTTTACAAGTTTCATTATGTTGGGATAGGGAAGTCTGAAAACGCCTCACAGAAATAAGTCTTGGCGTGTTTTAGGAGACGAATGTGCAAAGTTAGGGTTCTTTGGAGAGGTGCAGTGTGGTAACTGATGACTTTGTTCTGTGGGGTAAAAAAACTCCTAATAAATCCAGTGAGATTATAGATACGTATATGCTTATGTTTAAATAAAGCAATAAAATGTTAATATTGAGCTGTTGAAATAGTGACAGCTAAGCTGTCAGAAGCACAAAGATATTCTTGGTATTAAATAAAGGCCATGCATTCCGGTAAGTGAAGTTAGGTGAGTCATCCTAGATTTGGACATATAAATTTAAACAAATGACATTTGGTGTTAGTTTTACTCCTAGGAGACTTCAAAGGATTTCACTGATCCTTGGTGGATTTTGAAGTAGAGAATTAGTAATGAATGTATGAGCTGGTCTAGGGCTCAAATATGAGACTTGCAAGCAAGCTCTTTCAAAGAGAAACCTATGATAATGAATTTAAGAAGGAAAACTTTGCTTAACCTGACAAGTTTAGGAAATACAGCTTAAATACTTGTTCCTGGGATCCTGGCCTTTTTTTTTTTTACAGCAGAGTGGTTCCATGGGATTAGGAGCAAAACTATTGAGCTTTTTGTCAGACACTACTCTGCATTTAAGATGAATAATTTCTGCAGAGAAGTTCCTCAGGAAAAACATATTAGTGGGAGGACACTTTGTCTTTAGATGTTTCTCTAGACAATGCAAGATCTATTAGATCTGTCCCATTCGTAGCGTTACGTTATTGGTGATGCTCATCATGAAGACCATCTATGATCCTGTATGTGATAGTTGCATTAGAGCAATGGATGTGCATTCACTTGTGTGTTGTGGGTTTGCATATGGAAACTGTGTTCAGAAGCTGCTTCAAAGCCCGTGTGAATACATGTATAATGTTGAGCCTGCAAAGATATCCATTTGATGTGGGATATCCATTAGGAAAAGACCCAAAAATTGATTACCTGTAGTATGATAGCCTTCCTTAATAGGTTGATAGCACTTGAAATCACTGCGATATAAAGTTCTAATCTTTAGCCTGTTTGGGCAGCTTCACAGTTTTCAGTGGAAATGAAGAGCTTTTCTGAGCTGCATTCAGTTTTTTTAAGATTTAACTTGATTTAGGGGGGGGAACCATTCCAATCCATCACTCTATAAAAAACACTACACATAAATTTTTAAAGTGATTTTCATAGTTTCAGTTAAAAACAAGCCCATACTTTTTGCCTTGCCTCTGCATCCCTCCCACCCCCACATCTGAAAGATCTAATTGCCAGGACAGATCTCACAAAAGGCAAGGAATTTACTCAAATCTAACAGGAATGGTCCATTCTGAAGCGCCAGGCTATTGTCACCAATATCTCAGAGGACTCACACCTTCCAGAGTGTAGGTAAAACCTTCTCTGCTAACATGTAAATACAGTAATGCTGTGTTAAGAGTACGATGGAGAGAAAAGAAATGGAACTGTCCCATGGCAGGTGAATCATGCCTTGACAAGGAGGGCTGAGACTTGCAGCAGAAACCAGCTCACAAGGATGTTTGAGGCACTAGAGAAATCACTGATGTTTACTTCTAAAACCCAGAACATCTGGATACCTTGAGAGAAACCCTTCTGTGAGGACCAGAAGCAGAGAAATCTGGTTTTCAGTAGTTTTGTGTTTCAAGGTTGGATGAGTATCTGAATTTATTCTAGATGTAAGCTAAGTTGTTAAACAACTGTCATCAGAAAAAGATGTTATGAATGCTTTACTTTGGAGTTGATACCTTATTACACGCTGGGGAATCTATTCCTCAGTTTCTCCTGGTGTAGATCCTCTGTTACGTAACGAGGTACAAGAATTGGTCAAAGCTTTCCCAGAACTGTGATTAAATCATAGTATCTTTCCCTCCCTTGTAGAGTCTGACTCAGTAAAGATAACTCTTTTCTTTGCAGATACTTTTTCCTTGAAAATCTGGCAATCTAGAATAAACAGTTGGGTAAAACAATAAAGTATGGATTGATTTGGCTGGTGACAACATCAGTTTGGTAATGTGATGGCAGAAGGATGATTTCTCTGACAAATGAGAGACCCAGATATACTGTTGGTCCTCCTGAAACTTCCCCTTCTATGTGGATACCTGAGGCTGGGGTGCTTCTGGGGAGTTAGGTTTTGGAACTAGGGACATCTCAAGTGACAGGTATCCTCCTCCAGTCCCTCCATACCTGCCCTTCTCTTCAGCAAGATGTCTGTTGAGAGCTGAGGCTGTTGGCCAGTGCTTGTTAGAAATAGGTCTTGACCTGCAGATCTTGGATCTGCTTTCTTGTTCAGCTTAGCATTTTGGGTTGCTCATATGCATGTTTCTGATACCTTCTGTCCCAATCTTTGTGGATGGAGTAGAAAGCACCTAAGTACTAACTTTTGTGTAGAGTAGTTACTTATTAGTCTTCCTGGGGGAGGAAATCCCAATATCCCGCAATTTATCCCATTTAGAAGTGACTCAGCACAAGCTTTAAGTGCATGTTTTTATTCTCCTCTCCTCCTATCTCTGTAGGAATATGGAATAGGATTTCTCAAGGATTATGTGAAGTCTACAGTCTGAAAGGAAGTTATAATTGGTTTTTTTTATACAATCATGAGCCGAATGCATCTCTTGCAGTCCTTGTAAACAAGAATGTCATTGGAAGAGATGACAATGAATGATCAGAAACAGCAGTACGTTAATTTCTGGAGTTTTATACTTCCTAAGTATTATCTCACCATAATAGCTTTTTCTTCCTTTACTTGCATCGTATTTTGTGAGACTAAGAAGCTCTAAGTTGATGGACTACATCTCAGCTCTTACAAGAGCTTCAGAAGGGGTGTTCTGCATTTAAGTATTGCATGCTTTTTAATTTCTACTTTTTTGTATATAAACAAGGGAGAAAGCAAACAGTCTATACCTCAGAAGAAAGGCCTGAAGAGGGCCAAATTAGACCAATGTTCTTACTGTCTCTACCTCTCCCCACCTTGGGAATGCTGTAAATGCTCAAGCAAAATATGTCTGATGCTGTGCTGTTTTCTGTGTGCCTTTGGAACCACAGGATAACCAACGAGGTTCCTCACATCAGTATGTTTCTTTATCCCTTTTTAGCAATGTTGTTGTTTTTTATCTGGTGAGTCCGTGAGAGTTTGACATTGGATGACTTTATAAAACATCCCACTAATTGGATTTGTTAAAATAAATAAATCAAACACTAATTGGAACGTGCCCTGCCATTATTTTTGCTTACTGAATTAGATATAATGGCGTGAAGTTCTTTTTATCATATTTGTGCACTTATTTAAACACCCCCCTGGCGCACACTTCTGCAAATTCAATTATATATTCAAAGGAGGCTTTCAATTTATGCAAGGCTGGTTTACATTTAATCCGGGGGCAAGTCTCAGTAACTGATGATAGGTCTGCTCAAGATTAATTAGCATCACTCAGATGAGCAGTGGCATTGTTACAAGCCTGCAGTGTAAAACAAGGGATATTTTATCCTTCCTGTCTGAGCTGTTATTTGCTTCAATATGACCCTTTTTGGAAGGGAAAAGCTGCTTTCTTGGTTGGGTTTCATTTTGTGCAAAGGGGTCAAGGCCGCATGCGTTAGATAACGGTATCACAGCCATCTCTGGTTCCTTTTCTTTCGCCCCGCTTACTGACTGCATTTGTCACTGTTTAATTTTCAGCCAATGGGGGGGAAAGGCTCCCAAATCCCAGAGTGCTTCCTAAGCTCCTCGTTCTTGTTAGCAATGTCTGAAGCCATAGAACCCCACTCTGGTGAATGCGCCAATGTCACCTTCAAACAGTGTTATGATACTGCAGCTAAAATGATATGTGAATCACAGAATCACAGGGGTTGGAAGGGACCTCGAGAGATCATCGATCCTGCCAAAGCAGTTCCCCAGCTCATACTGCACAGGTTGGCATCAAAACAGGTCTTGAATATCTCCACAGATGGAAACTCCACACCCCCTGGGCAGCCTGTCTCAGGGCTCTGTCACCCTCACTGTGTAAAAGAAGTTCTACCTGTTGGTGTGGAACTTCTTATGCTCTAACTTGCAGCCATTGCCCCTTGTCCTGTCCCCACAGACACTGAAAAGGGGCTGGCCAATTCCCCCTGCATCCCATACTTAAGATATTTAGAGACATTAGTAAGGTCCCCCCCTTAGTCGTCTTTTCTCCAGGCTGAACCATCCCAGCTCACTCAGCCTTTCCTCAGAGGGGAGATGCTCCAGGCCCTTCATCATCTTCGTAGCCTCCTCTCGACTCTCACTAGGAGATCCCTGTCTTTTTTATCCCAGGGAACCCAGCACTGGACACAATACTCCAGGTGGGGCCTGACCAGGGCAGAGTAGAGGGGGAGGATCCTCTCCTGTGACCTGCTGCCCACACTCCTCCTGATACCCCCCAGGATCCCATTTTCTCTCTCAGCCCCCAGGGCACACTGCTGACTCATAGCCACCCTGTCATCAACCAGGACCCCCAGGTCCTTCTCCACAGAGCTCTTCTCCAGCAGGTCATCCCCAGCCTGTACTGATTCAGGGAAAATTTGTATCTATACTCATTGAGTGGGACTTTTTCTTTTATTTTGAGAACTCTTGCTCTGTTAATGAATAGCCCTGTTCTGCTGCTGAGCCATTGCCTTTTGGTGATGGATGATTTTGTATAAGGATGGATCTAACCCTTAACCCTCCCTCTGCATTCCAGCATATTTAGATGTAGTTCATATTTGGGTATCTGCATAGGCAGTGTATCTTAGGAACATCAAGTACATTAATTTTTGCTGACATCAGTGTTAGTTTTAGCCTGCTGGGACATTTTGGAGGTACTATGGCTACTTAAATGGATGCTTAATACCTTATAATGAATTTTTAGTTGAAACTGAAATTCATTAGTGGGGGCTAATTGAATTTCCAAGGATCTTGCAGCTGGGTGCTTGTGTAGCAGAGCAGATCATTCGATCCTATTATGTGAGCACAAGGAGCACCTCCTTACTTTCCCTCACCAGTTTGCTTAGGAGCTTGTAGTCCCGAACACACACTTCAACATCAGAGTGATTTCATTTCCTGGGTCACCAGGGTTCCACAGGAAAGTCCAGGGGAGGTCATGGAGATGATCGGGGGCTGGAGCACCTCTCCTATGTAGACAGACTGAGACAGTTGGGTTTGTTCAACCTGGAAAGGAGAAGGCTCCCAGGAGACCTAATTACAGCCTACCAACACTTACAGGGGTCCTATAGGAAAGTGTGAGTGGGACTGTTCACCAGGGAGTGCAGTGACAAGAGAAGGGCCAATGGCTTCAAGCTGAAAGAGAGCAGGGTTAGACTAGATGTTAGGAAGAAGTTCTTTACTCTGAAGGTGGTGAGGCCCTGGCACAGGTTGCCCAGAGAAGTTGTGGAAACCCCATCACTGGAAGTGTTCAAAATCAGGTTGGATGAGGTTTTGGGCAACTTTATCTAGTGGTGATATCCCTGCCCATGGCAGAGGGTTGGAACTAGACAATCTTTGAGGTCCCTTCCAACCCAAAGCATTCTGTGCTTCTATGAAAGGTGTTATGCCATGTTTTCCCCTTCCTCCTTACCCCAGCTGGCTGAAATGTTGCAGCTGCTTTTCTGAATGTGGTGGTCTGTAAATGAATCTGTGACATTGTGTCTGCTGTGGCCTTCAAAGAAAGGTTAGGACTAAGGCCACCTGGTTTGGGAGATATGAACTCAAGCCTCCATGACTATCATAGTAACCCCAAAATCTGTGATATTCTGGATGCTGTGATTCTTCCCTTCCACCCTCTGCAGTTTCTTTCCCTTTTCTATTGTATGATGTACACTGTAACAGTGTAAAAGGAGTTGCTGGCTTTTTAGCTATCAAGTTATTACAGCTCTGGGTTCCTGATGAGCCTTTACTTCACTTTTAATTGTGCTCTTAAGACATGCTATAGCAAGAAATGGATGGAGACTTCCCTCCTCCTGGTACCCAAGATCCATGCAGCCAGCCTGTTTGCTTGAGCCCTTAAAATTCACTCCGTTTTTTTTCCCTTGTCTTTATTTCCTGCAAATTCACCTTTCCAAATTCCAATTCTGTTGCTTCCAGTAAATTAATCCTCCTGGCTTATTGCCCTGTCACTCTGTGTTTGGAGGTTTCTCTGTTAACCTTTTCTTTCTTTAAAATGTAGATGTCTTGCTGCTACTTTCAAGGCTCTTCATGGCTTATCCTTTCCTTTCTTATCCGATTGTAGTACAAGGTTAGCTTTGACTTTTACACAAGACACTTGAAAGCCTCCTCAGGTGTTGTTTCTCATAAGTGGAAACTCCCAATTAATTTCCAGATCTCACCGTATCCCCTTCTCAGTTCCTCCTCTGACTTTACCTACCTCAGCATGTATGAAAGAACCTATTTAGCTGGTTATAGAGAGATGGACAATTATATTTCCTGGTAAATGAGGACTCCTAACCCATATTTTGTCACTATTGCTTGTTTGGCTTCTGGGATTTGATAGCAGCGCCTGTGCAATCTTCTGTACTGGAGGCCTCGTACAATTGTCTGGCTCGATCAGAGAATTTGTTTGCAAGCCCTTCAAAGTAACAGCTCAGCGACAGCGCTGTTATTGTGCGCTGCAGCCAGCTGAACAGAGGTTGTGGGGAAATGGTGTATGTCTGAAGCTGTGCTATTAAAGTGAATCTATCAAAATTAGAATGCGGCGCTTGGAGACTGAGAGCAGAGTATTTGATACCATCTCTCATACCTGCTCACTGTGGAAAAGGTGACTTTCTGTTCCACTGCCTACTCCCACGCAATCTGGAACATCTTTATGTTCTTTGAGACATTTTAATGAGTATGTTTAATATTTTAAATGTGAACTTTTTCACCTAAATTAAATTTAAAAAAAAATATTAAATTAGTCTAACAGTTTAAGTGTAGTCCTGCTCATTTTGACAGCTGGGAAAGCTTCACAAGTACAGTAAATTTAAAGCAAGAATTATTAAAATATTGTAAAACAATGACACTTCAGAAATATTTGCTGGGGCTTCACTGAAACAGGAAAGCTTGTAAGGGCCATAAAATTTGCCTTAGTGAGGTCTATTTAAAATGAAAATATACAATATATCAAGTAGTTATTTTTTTTGGGACAGGCTTTATCTTCAAACTTAGCAACAGAGTATTTTAAGGTGTCAGGTATTCTACCCAAGAAATCCTTCTAGTGCCTATTTAAACAGAAATAATATATAAAGCTTTGTAGAACTGCTTAGAAAACCAGGTACAGTTGGACCTCAGAGTCCTTTAACAGAATAAGGCTTTAATAAATATTAACAACATGGTATGTATACTTGTGGTTGTCACTTATGTGGAGTTCCATAGGAACTGAGACAAATCTGAGCTTTTTTGGGAGCTATAGAAAATACTGGTGAAAAATAAAGCTGGCCTCAATGTCCCCAGTGCTGAATAATCCTTACTGCAAAAGAAACCAGAGCTCACTCACGTACCAGCTATTTACTGTGTGCGTGTAGGCAGTGCAGCCTGTGGGAAGGAGTAAAGAGTCAGGAACATCTCTGTGCTTATAACTCTCCGATTAGTGTCAAGAGCAATTGGCAGGTTGGCTGGCAGAGCAAGTTAGTGTTGCCTTGAGCATTGCTCAGTCCTTGCAGCTCCGAAGTGTTAGATGTGTCCAGTTGACTTTGGAGGACTGGTATCCGCAGAGAAAAATTAGCCTTGCTTCCCTAAGAGAGAAAACCAAAGCAGTGCAGAGGCAGTGTTGGTGTGATTAAGGTCTAAATTCAAGGACCCAGGCTGCCTGATCTAATGGAGCCAGGGCTGAAATATTCAGCAGTCTAAGTTGGGTGGACATGAAGAAGAATGTGCCTGAGGTAATGTAAGGGATGTTAGTGTAGGAATATCCTACCAGGGAATAAACAAGCTTGATTTGTCTGCATGACACAAGTTTTGAAAATCTGTGTTGGCACACTCAATTTCATTCTTCTGTTCATGGGTTTCCCCTTGATTCACAAGTGTTCAGGCAGCTGCCAGGTTATTTATGACAGTTAACTACTTCCAAGTATTTCAGGAATTGTAGTAGGAATGATCAGTCAGCAGTCTGGAAGGTGTGAATGCTCGTTGCCATCCACTTCTTGGTATTCTCCCTGTTGTGAGGAAGCTAAAGGATTGCACTCAAAAGACCTTGAGGAATGGTTGTGTGCCACTCAGAGCTTCAGGCTGTAATGCGTAAGAGATGGTTAAAAGGAAGGTTGTGCTCTCCCTAGGTGTGTAACTCAACTTTGTGTAATTCAAGGCTTAAAAGTGAAAAATGTGAGGACTCACTGCAGAAACAGTCATGATGTGCTTACCTATCGCTTACCTGCCTTCTGGTTTTGGGGTTGTTTTTTGAATATCTGACGTTGAAAGGTTTATGTAATTCAGTATCAGTTACTGGGACCCAAACACAAATATTTCTGCTTGTGTGCATCCTGTGTAGTCGTCTCTGAAAATGTAAACAGTAGGTTGAAATAAAGGAAACTGATTTAAGAAGTAGCAGCATGGAGGGAAGAAGACAAAGGCTTCCTAAAGATACAAAGAGTGGAAAGTTTAAAAAAAAGAATCTTTTTTTCTCTGTATAAACTTGGGTACAAAATATGAAAGTAAATGAACTACCATAAAGAGATATAAATAATTAAGGGCTGTATTTCTTTGTCTTGGTTTTAGGTGGTTGTTCATTTGATGAGCACTACAGTAATTGTGGTTATAGTGTGGCCTTGGGAACCAATGGATTTACCTGGGAGCAGATCAATACCTGGGAAAAGCCAACAATGGATCCTGCTGTCCCAACTGGTAAGTAAGAAGCCCCAGCAACCGTGTGTGTACGCTAATATTATAATTTTTATTATAATCAGTTGTTAGTCCTATATGGGTGTGTAATGTGTCTGGGTACCCACAATAATGGGATATTCACTGTTAATTTTTATTTAGTGATAAAAAGATTACTTTTATGTTCAAAATAATCTGGTAGCAGGATTCACAAGTGTCAGATGAGTTTTTAACCACACTTACTGTTTGATATCCTTGCTGAATCATTTTACACTTCTTATTTCTATTGTATTTAGCATTTAACAAAGTGAAAATATTTCTGATACAGTGTTCCAGGGTTTGGCCAACTTTTTGGCCCTTCAGGATCAGAAAGCTGTCATATCTGAGGAGATGCATGTTTGAGAGGCTGGAAAAAGTAAAGCTTTGTAATCTCTGGGAGTACTGGACCTTCCAGTTACTTTAACTCAACTGACTGGGTTTAGTTCTAATTCTGAGAAAGACAGGGAAATGGCTAAAGAGTTAAATATAGTAGGTTGTGCTTGATTAGGTTGTGCTTTCAGAAAGTGAAATTTTCATATGCAAGCAGAATATTTTTGACAGTTACCAGAGTGTCTGATTTGCTAACATGCATTGAGAGCATCCAATAATAGCATAGACTTCCACGTGATACTTGGAATATTCTCTACAGAGCTCACAGTAACGGTAATTTCCAATGGTTTTGTTTCTCATTAGAACCAGATGTTATGTTCTGTATGGGTTTAAATGGGAATAAGTTCTCTGGTCTTAATAAAAGTACTGTGGAATGCTTTGTTCACGTTGAAAAATAACTTGTGTTAAGAAAGCACGGTGACATTTTCTGAAAATCATAGTTTGTCAGTGCTTCTTGCCTCTTAAAATAGCAGTAGATGCAATGGCAAACAGAACTGAATGACCAGGTAAGAATTTGATTTCAGCCCTAAGATAAAAGTGTCTGTTCTGGTTAGTGCATTGCACTCTGAGAAGCACGAGCTACGTGGCACCACCAGAATATAACATCGTTCAAGAGAGACTCTTATGTCTGTAATTATAGGGGTAAGAGACTTGTAATTGCTAGTTGCCTGTTAAGGGTACTGTGCAGAGCTGATACAACAATAGCTCCCTGCTGTAGCCGCTGATAGACAGCCCAGTCTTCGTTCCTGTATGCCACCTGTCAGCAGAAGAATGCACATGGGATCCCAGCCTAGCAGTGGTTTCTGCCATCAATGGCTGGCTGAGTTGTTGGGGTTTGGTTTGGTATTGTCATTACAGCTTAGGTTGGTAATTGTTTGGTTCGGGATCTGTCAAAGTGTGTAACACCTAGTACCCCTTGACTTGCCTGTTACACCCTGAAAGACGTTAATTGTGGAAGCTGAGGTTTTCTGGTTGTGTCTGAAAGAATGTGCTTCATTTTTCTGGACATTGTTGCTTTTTAATGATAGCAATTTATTCTTTATGATTCCTCAGCTTTTACCTCCTTGTGTCCTATCCCATGTCCCTGGTAGAGCACAAACTAGAGAGACGTGACTGACCTTTGATTTAACTGAACCTAGAGCGATCTGAGCAAATAGGAACATACACAGTTTTGATGCAGTTTGGAAAGCAAAGAATAAGTGGAAGGGTTTGGAGTGTATGAGTTCAATACTTTGTCAACTCCAAATGTTAAAAGAAACCTATCTTCCTGGCCTCTCTATGAAGGTGTATGGTCATCTAAAGAATGCTGGAATGAACCATGGGGGTGGAAAAAAATGAATAGGCAAACAATGGCGTGGAATGGCATGGGAAAAATTCCAAACCCAAAAAAGCAACCCCAAAACACTGCAGCGTCATTTTTAACAAGGCTTTCAGAATTGTTTCTTCTAAAGTTAAAAAAATACATAGAGGGAGCATGTTTCCCCCTTACTATGTCTTTCTGTGATATCCAGGAGCACTAATAAATACATGACAATGTTAGACTAGCTGCAAATTTAGTAAAGGTTAGACATGAATTAAGAAACTGGGAAGGCTTTATTGTAGAATGATGTAAAGGTAAAGCAGCCATCAGCTTGGAATGCTGATGATAAAGAAATATTGTCTAAAGAGATTAAGGAGCATAAGGGGAAGTGACTCAGATCTTCTTGTTACTAATTGATGTCTCAGGACTATTCATGCAGAACAAAGGGCAAAATCAGTAGGTAGAAGAAGATCGACCACAGCAAATGTGTACAGAAGGCTCTACTAACAAAAACATGTTTTCAAGAGCTGTCCAAATCATGCTAACCTTGAAGTAAATTATAGTGGTCAATTAGACTGCCTGAAGCTAGCAAAGACGCTAGAGCTATTATTGAAAGTCTGGGTTGCTGGATAGAAATGTAATGCAAGTTGTTTGGTTACTCATTCAAAATCTGTTTTGTGAGCATAAAAGATGTTTACTTAAAATTCATCTAGTGGGAAAGCCAAGCGAATAAACTGATGAACAGCACGTTCCACTCCTACAAGCAGGGACATCTTTGAAGCCAGAGTGCTAGAACATTTGGTGATTGACTTTCCATTCCATTTAATGCCTCCACAGCAGCTGAAAGCAGTAGGGTGGAAATCCACCGAGCTGCAGGGTGTATGAACTGGTGACAAAGGCGCATTCATGGAATGAGCATCTTCTGGTGGCCAGCTGTAGCCGGGAAAGCTCCTTGGCATAAAGCATGGCGACAGGAGTCCCAGAACAGATAGACTTTAAGAACACAAGACGTAGTGCAGGGTTTCTTTACTCAGGAAGATATTTGAGACACTACCTTATTTTTGTAGCTGGAGACGTATTAAGATATTGTATTGTGGAATTGGCAAAACCAAAAAGTGAGCAGGTGGTAGGTTGGTTCAAAGATACTAAGTAAGTCTGCAGCGCAACCTGCTGGGAGATGTTGGCAAGAAGCATGGCCAGCCCCCACCCCGGCCAGCCAGCCTACATTAATGCCTCCGTCAGAGCTATTTTCTTCTGTAAAACCTATCGGCTTTCGTAAGTACCAGCAGGTCCCTTTGAATTCAACCAAGCCACAGAATTCTGTCCTCCTGAATACTAATGATAGCATCTCACACTTTTTGCAGTACTTTCATCGTTAGATCTCGGAGTGCTCTTCAAAGGAGGTCAGTACCATGAATGAGAGCCTGAGTCTCTAGTGCTGTGTAATTCTCTGCTGACATGCTGCTGCAAAGGTCTCTGCCCAGGGACGACTTTCTATTCTTTACTTTTTGAATTAAAGTGCCCAAAAAAAGGGCAATTAAACTGCTCCATTAGCAGTGTAGAAGCTTGCAGGCAATTTGTTTTACTCCACTGCCAGCAAATAACCTGTTTTCCGTGAATTCTATGATTAATTCCTTAGGGCTGGAAGCAGTGTTAATTGGGGGATTAAGAACCAGATGTTTGTTGTTCTGAAGAAACGTTTCAAAAATGGGAAAGAAATGAATCGTAGATATCTGATCTGCAGGCTTTGGTGGGACTCTCCACCTTCTTGCATGATAGCAGGAGCAATTATAACAAAATATTTGTTAACAGATGGGTGTTTGTTTAAGCCTGGATACCCTCAGTGCAGAGTATTCTACAGCCTTTGGGCTTCTGGCTGCACTCTGAGTTATGAAGGTTCTCAGGCCTTCATCTTCCTTTTAATGGCTTCATCTTGTTATTTTTTTCTTCCATCTTTGACTAGGGAGAATTGTCAGTAGTTTCTCTTTCACAACCTCTTTTATACAGTTGTGTGCAGTTCGGGCTGCTTTGCAGGACTAAATGTGACCCGGCCCTTTGACCCTAATTCAGTGTCTCATTCCCTTCCCTGTGCCTTCAGTCACTGCTTTCTTACCTTTTTCAGGTATTTGTCTAATGCTCTGCTACCTAGCAGGGATTCAGTACTTTACATGATGGTGACAGAGGGGCACAAGGCTTTAATTCTGGCTTTAGAAGTTCAAAATGAAGTGAGTAGCTTTCTCCTGATCCTCTTTATTTCCACCTTGCAGTTTCCATTCCCCTTTTTCTGTTGGTCTTTGCATACTGGTATTAGATGATTTGAGATGGACACGGTCACGTAGTTTGTGTCGGATCACAGAAGTTGTTTCCTTGGTGGTAAAGCCTGACCTGAGCTTTTCTCTCATGCTTACATACATCCCAGCGCACCAAGGACCCAGGACCTGCCTGCTCTTGCAGCAGTTGCAAGAATGATATTAATAATAAAAGTATTTAACATTTGCGTCTACAAAGTATTTTACCATCATTTTCTAATTAACTCCAATGGAGACTTTACCAAGGCTGATTAGACTGAAGTAATTACATTAATTGTATTAAACACGATCCTGCGCTGAATACAAAGCCATCGTGTGATGTGCGTTTCCACAGCAGCGGTCCTTGGCATTCAGTTTATGATTAATGCCAAAGTTGCTTTTCTGAAGTTGCCCTGTTCTCAGTTAGTGGATAAGTAATCTGCAGGCAGGGGTGGAGGATCTGGCCACATCTGTGCCTGGCTCCTTGCTTCCCTTCATGTAAACTGGAACCTAGCGTAAGTGCTACTCTGTGTGTATGTGTATCTATACCTAGATACATATCTAGGCACATAAGTGTATCAGTGGAGTTTCTTGCTGAGTTGCTTTTGAAGCAGGTGTCTTGCTTGTCTAGGAATCAGAACTTTAGATATTATGAATTTAGGGATGAGCAAAATGTTTGGAAACAATTACAGCATTTGGATATAGAGAGAAAATTAGAGTTACAACAGTTTTATGTTACTTAGCAAGTGCAAATTGCCTCCCTTTGCTGTTCCACAGAGTCCATAAATTTTCTGCAAAAAGAAACAGGACACATAATCCACTAAAGCTGGATAGAAATAAGTACATTTTTATGTTTTTAAGAGCCAAACATGCTTGTGATGTATAACTCGTTGTTCAGAAGATGCAAAATAGCTATGGCAAATGCCTCTGGTGCACGCACAAAATCCATAGAACTGTGGATTTCTGTAAAGCTTATCAAGTAGTGGGGAAACCAGTGCATCACCAGTGGCTCAGAAGAGCACAGGTAGTGTATTTGTGCAGAGCTGAAGGATTCCAGCTACTGGACCCTGCCTCAGAAGACCATGGCAGGTTCATACCAGTGGTTGCTAACCACACCGTTAGTGTTTTTGGCAGTTGTAGCGCTAGTAGGTCTGGTTCCCTTTCAGAGATGTAGCCAGCATGGCTCTATAATCTCCTCTCCTGAACTTGGAGGAGTCTATGCTGAATCCTCTCACTGGTGGCCATTGTGAGGTTGGTGAAGTTAAGATACAAATGGCTTCTGAGAGCTTGCTTCTGTGCGCCAGCATTGCCTGGCCTCATGAAGAGAAGGTACCTCGGAGCTGTTTAGTGTGCCCAGCTCATCACTTCCCCTGGACGCAGTGCTCCATCTCACTGAGAATTTGTAGAAGAATTTTTCCTTTCTCTTGCAGCAGAGATAAGGAATGGGGACTCTTCCCACATCAGTTGGGTGTGTTCTTTTGTTCCAGTAACGGAAGGGCTCTCTGTACTTCTCACTGAAAGAACAGAAGGGTTATCATCATTATTGTTGCTTCATGAACTACTCATTTAGCGGGCGAACATCACAGGCGTGATGTATATATGAATGCCAGATGGCTAAATTCTACTTGGACTCCACTGAACTGAGTGAAGTTTTATGTTAGTCTAATAGGCCAAATGCTTTGCTATGTCACCTTCCTGTGTTGAGTGGCACCATGGAGCTACAGCGTGAATGAATAATTGGGAAACAGCTTTCCTTGAGGAAGGTGACAACCATCCATCTATGCCTGCATTGAGGATGGGCAGGATCCTTTAATTTTGTTCGGGAGATTACTGATGTGGAGTTGGTGTTTATCTCTACTAGGACCAGGGAACCTCTATGCATAGGTCAGGTGTTTGTCTTTTCTTCAGGCTAGGATGCATACTGCCAGGATTTAGACTCAACATTTGTAATTTTGAGAGGTGATGCAACAAAATTAACGTTTTCCTGTGCTTGGGTGTATTAATTCTTGCTTACAAGAAAATACACAAACAAACTTGTTAAAGGAATAAATTAAAATTCAACTGTGTATATGATGAATCATGATCCAATTTTGTCTGAGAGGGAGAAAGAAATTTGGCTCAGCCGCCCGTATATCATTTTTCTTCCAAAAAAAAAAAAAAGAATATTTTTTGCAGGGGAAATTACTAAGAATAACTCAAATATTTTTTTTTTCCAACTCTTTCACTTCTGTACAAGTAAATACATAAGTCTGGAGATAGGTAATGAACTCAAAGCCATTTCTCAGCTTGAAATGGTCTAAGTGGAAAGGGATCTTTGGAAGCTTTCCCCATTGCGCTCTTAATTTGCTGCTTACTACGCAGCTTCATGTCTGTGTTTTGGGGTTCTTTTTGATAGTTGTGGTTGTAAATAGCCCTTCCTTATTTCCAGGATTTCATCCCTGTTTTACACAAACCTGAGTTTTGGTGGTTGACTGATGAGTTTCCTGGATTTACTTCAGCAAGTGGTGTGAGAATGTGTAGTCTATTGGGAAAGTGCTCTATTGTGACCTATATGTGAATATAGATTTGGCAGGAGTGTAACCTTGCAAGCAAGGCAACTTTTTCTGTACTGTGGTTTTTAATTGCTCTGGTTGCTCTATATTAACTCCATCCAGTAAGGTCCTCAAAAGCCGTTTCTATAACTGACTCAAGAACGGCTGCTCAGCGTTAGGATTTGGCTTTCCCTAAGAGGAGTGGATTGCCACCATATTTTTTTACTATCTCAGGCCTGGGCTGTCAGTAACTAAATCATACCTGCAGAAGTACACAATTTTGCTTCTTCAGGCAGAGAAAGCTGGCAGTGAAGACCACGAGCAATTGCTGCTTCTGCACAGATTAGATTTCAGACTGGAAACAGTTTTGAGCAATTAGTCTCTAGAGTGATTCTGGCCAAATATTTGCTTTGTTTTGTGTTCCTGCCTTCTAAAACAGAGTAGAACTTTTCATTTGTGATTAGGCATACTAGTGTTGGCTGGGATAGAAATGGTGAGGGACCATTTTACCCAAGTATATGTGAAACTGCAGACCTATAAAGTAAGAATATCACATGTAAAAGTGGCTAGCTTGTCTGTGATGTCACGTCCAAGAGGAGCTGATTTAATTAACAATACTTACCCCTCTGGAGGCCTTCTGCTGAAGGGGAATTACATGTCAGTTTTCAATATTTTGTCATTCATATTGTGAATGAGAGAGAGAATTTCTCCTTGTGTGGCACGGAGAGGTTAACAGAGCATACGTCTGCTTAGATGTGGATGGAACTTCGGTGCTGAAATCAGGCTCAGCGAGGGTGTGCAGCCTTCTGAACATGCACAGTGTTAAGCGATGCTATCAAAGGAATCTGAACGAATGACTTTTAGGAAGGCCTTTTAATGACCCTGAAGGGATTGCTGTCTGTAGGGAACACATGTAGTTCCTGCACCTTGATGTGTTAAATGGTACATTTGAGCTGTTGTCAGTCGAGTTCTGATCCTTTTCTGTGAAAGCTGTCGGAAACAGAGCTGTTTGTGAATGTCAGGACCTTTCCATTATCACCATTAGTGAGAGCGTGACACTTTTGAAGCATTGCCATATCATCGTTCAGCATCATGCTAGGAAGAAGGACAAGAAAGCTGTAGCCCCACATGTTTTTCATCCATGGTTTCAGTACTGGAGTATATTAATTTTTCTCAGCACCTCTTGCCTCTGGCAGAACCTGATGCATTTCAGCATCTCAACGCAGAGTCTGCGTTTTTTGTACTCTATTAATTTGAGCTCTATTAGCACATGCTGTCCAGACAGCAATTGCGTTAAAACTGGTTTTGGTTTGAGAGCCAGGTTAGGGAGTTGTATAGCCACACCAATGGGGAAAAAAAAAATTCTCAAAAACCCCTTTAAAAGCTTAAGTAGATGAAATTTAAATAATAAATATGGCTATATTGAAATAAGGGTAGAATACAAAGCAAGGTTTGGCTAAGATATTTTAAAATACTTATGTGGAAATTTTTTTCATAGTAAGACTCAGATTGGTAATTTAATTCCCTTTGCTCATAACAGACAATTCAGAGCAAGAAGAAAAGCATAATAGACCAGGAGTAAACAAGGTGCACTGGTGGAATGAGGTATGGGGAAGGTCTTCTGGTGAAAGTAGAAACAAACATTTTGGGAAGAATAGGTCAATTCTAGTGATATTGAAGGAATTGAGAGGATTGGGAATATTGCGGGTCTAGCGAGAGGTCAAGGTGTTTTTTGCAGAGCCATCTCTCCACTGGGAATTTTGTCTGTGCCCTGGAGGGTTGCTCAGCAAACCACAGATGGAAAAATCCAACAGGGAAGAATTAACGTTTTGAGAAGTCTGCATGGGGGCAGACGGCCGGAGTCAAGACAGACCAGGTTTGAGGAGAGGAAGGAGAAGGTTATGGATGAACAGACAAGTGCTCACAGATAAAGATTTCAAAAAAGAAAGGCTGAGGAAATTGTAGGCAAAATTACTCCTCAGAATTGATCCAGGAAAAGTGATTGAGGCAGTAAGTAGCCCTTCAAAGAGGAGGCTGAGCAGAGTACAGCAAAGACAAAAAGTGTAGTTCAGCTTGTTGCTAAGCCTCCTGTCTGCTAATAGCAGAGCCTCACAAAGTCTGTCTCTCTGAATTTTCAGCTTTTTACAGTTGCTTATCATTGTCAGTGGAATTCTCCTGAAGTCCATTAAATTCAGTGGAAACTGGGTATAATCTCATACAGAGGCTGCATATTGCAGTACATTGGCTAATGCACTACATTTCTTGACTTCTTCCCTGTGAACTCTTGTCTTCCTCCTTTCCTACTTTTTCTTTGGGTGATTTTGGTTTTTTTTACATCACACCACTTAACAGACTCTGAACATCTGAGTACAAAGCTATTGTGTGGTACCAAAGACTCCTGTGTTGTCAATCATTTAACTAGTGCTGGTTCTTTACTGTAGGCCCAATTTGAGGCCTGTGAAATAACCGGAAGCCTCTGCGCTAGGTTCAAAGCAAACAGGATGGAGAATTCATAATGAATGGCATATGTGGGGTAGATTTTCAAATAGTTCACTATTTAGTTAGAAGGATGCAGATTGTTTGGATGAAGTAATAATAACCACCTCTGTGTACTGGTTCCACTGAGAACTGCTGCTATAGGGAATTTGTGTGTGTGTGTGTGGGGAAGAGTTCATTTTTTATACTTAGGAAATAGCATTTGTTATTCCCAGTATTAGGTATTTATTGCGTGCAATCTGGCATATGGAAAATACCAGCTTTAAGTCTGTTTTCTGAAAGACAACTATACATGTACAAAAGGAAGTTGATAGCAACAATATTCAGATATTCTCATGGGGGAAAAATAATGTATGCATCTCCTGCATAGGCAATCCATCCTTCTCCCTATCATTCACCTCTTTCAGAAGGGGGAAACTGTTGTAGTTGTATTCCTTTGAGATGAAAGCTGTAATATTACAAATTATCACTTGTTTTCAGTATTGACTAGAAAAATAAATGCAATTATGCTTATGAATGTTGAAAATTAAGCAAAATAAAGCAATTGTATGTGTTTGAGGATCTTTTCAAATGAAAAGCTGTATTCACTGCATTCTCATCGGCTCTTTTTCTCACTGTCATGTCTCATGATGTGAACTCTCAGTTGAATGAACAGCTGCAGTAAAATGGCACCAGCCAAGTCACAGGGAATTCACAGGAAATTGAGACGTTTCAGGCTCTAACACAAGCCTTTTTGGGCCCTCATTTACATTGAGAAATGGTCTGCCTTTTATTAGCATAACATCTATAAATAGAGGGAGGTGTCAAGCTGTGACTTGCGTTGCTCATACTTGGTACGTTGGGGTGGACCTTGTACAACAAGAGCAAAGGCGCTGCACTGTGGAGAGGGTTTGTATTTCTAATTGTGGAAACAGGTTTTTCTTCTGTCTACCCAGTGCAAGCAGGAAGGTAACATGAAGGAAATGTCAGTCTTGATATGAAGGATATTCCAAGAAAAACAGTAGGAAACCTACAACACAGCTCAGGTGTCCAAAAGCCTCCTTGGTTCATTTAATCCTTCAAAACCAAGACTAGCTAAAGATCTGACCACATCCCTGTGATCCTTGAAAATGCCTTCTATTGCCTGGTATGGCTGAGGCAGACCATCATCTCAATGGATGTTTTACCTAATCTTCCTGCTATGCCTCTAGCACGCCCAGCAGCACAAGCTGTGTGTGGGAGCATGCTGAAAGAACCAACTTGGAGGCAGTAGAGGCAGAGTTGTTCTTCTGATTGTTCTAAAGCATCTTAAAATCAACCATCCTATGTACTGAAAGCTTATGCAGTGCTTCCATATTTTTTTAATTTACGTCTATACAACACATCTTTATTGCCTAAGCAAGTAACTCTTTAACAAGTGTTTAACATTTCCAAAGAATAAATGTTGGTGACACCTACCCATGAGTCAGCCTGCCCCATAAACTAACTGTTCAGATACCACATGAAAATGTAAACACTTAAAAATCTCCCTTCTACTCCATGCCTCTTGTTTTCCATGTGTGTCAGATTTCTTTTTGGTATTTCTTTTTTCCCCATAATACCATCTTCATCTTACTTGCTCTACTTACAGCAGTGAAGATCAAGCTGTGAAGAATCTTGGCAATAAAACCCAAATCAACTTCTCTCTCACCTCCAGCCTAACTAGGGTATAATCAAAGTAGTTTAAAAAAACCACCACAAAACCAACACAAACAATCAAAACACCAACAAAACCCCCCACCCTGAATTACAAGCTAAATTAACTTCTTGCTGAATTTGATGCTGTCTCTGGTGTGAGTGAAGATGTACCGTGGTTATCACTGTGCATTCTCATGGCCAGTTTTACTACTCCATCTGTCCATAGCAGACAAATGTCTTTTCCCCTTTCAGTTTTATAGGTTTAAGTTGTTTAGGAGCAGAGTTATGGGAATATTCAAAGGAGGAATCATAACCAGAAAAAAAAGTGTTTAGGCTTAGTTCTCATTAGCTGTTCATCTAGAACAGATTGCATAGGATGGTCTTCTGGAGTGTGTCTAATTGCTGCAGCATGGTAATTTAATGGGGACACATTTTTATAAGCTTGTTTAAGTGGGCCTGTGCCAACTGACCTCGCAGCTTGTTGTGCAGTGATTCAGCTCTAGAAAGTGGAGTTTAAATACTGTTTGTACGGGCCCCCTTTGAACTTCATGCATGGTTATGTATATGTTTGATTTTTGTATGGCATCTGGCATCACTGTGATATCTGAACTAAAACTCTTCACTCTCCACCCCATTTGCCATCCATAAATGTTTGTTGTTCTTCAGTCCAGCTTTCAAGTCCAATCAATCCTGTTTCCTGTGCTTTTATCCCCTTGTATTCTGAGCTTTTCTTCTCAAATGGCATTCACGTTCCTTATCTCACTTTGCTAGGAATGAAGTCGTCCGTCTTTTCCTCAGAAGTGCTCTTACATAGCAACAAACCAAGAAGCTTTCAACACTCACTACTCCTGCAGCTCCTACCATGCTGTTTCCATGTGTCTTTTCTCAAGACCTTGTGCCCGTTTCCTTTTCTTCTTTGACCTCATCGCTCAGGATTCCCTGTTGTGCTCAGCTTCAGGTCCAACGAGCCTGATCTGTAAAGCAGTTTCATTGAGCTGCCAGGAAAACAGGACGTGCCCACACTGCTGCAACACTGCTGAATCAGTACAGAAAGCGTTCCTCAGCCTTGTAGCCTTCAAGTGAGAAACAGGATTTCAAAAGCTAATTTGCTTGTTTCCATAGCATGATCTTAATTCTACAAGGGAGAGAAGATGATCTAATCTAATTTAATTTTGCTCTTTGAGAAGAAGGGAGATCACTTGGCCAGCTGCTGCTCTGAGCAAACAGGGAGCGTGCAGGCTACAAGATACGCTTTGAACTTTATCAAGTCTCTTGGCAGTTTATGCTAATGTGTGCTGTTGGGAGATTTCTGAAACTTTTGCCTCTGATTGTATTAATTAGTGTGTTGCTCCAAATGAGCTGTAACTCACTGTAAAATAAGTAAGAGCTGTTACACGTAGGCCTTTCTCTGTCCCTGATGCTTTACTATTTCGGCAGGGTGGACTGTTAGGATGCATATTTGACCTGATTTGTGAAATCACAGTACTGTTGTTTATTTTGATTTCTTTTTAAAACTTTTAAGCATAAATTCTTCTATTCAGACTGTTTGTTAGAAGAGGGAGGATAGCTTGTGCTCCAGTCTTGTGTTTGAAGAGGAAAACTTTCTCCATTCCAAATACAGATGGTTATGAAAGTAAGAAAGCACCTCGGAGCTTCCGTGGTCATTCTAAATTTTTCTCTAGACAACAAAAAACTCCCCCCAAAACCTAATCTACTATAATTTAGGGCCTCAGGGCTCTTATACTAATCTTCTGCTGAGGTGGATTTGTTGTATTCTTAAACTTGCAGTTTCCAGGTGGAGTAAGTTTGCCGCTATGTTAAGGTACAGTTTCATATCTATCACTGTCAACTTTCTCCTGCAGAGAGTGTCTCAGACCCTCCAAACCTTTCATGAAACCTGAGTTTACCATCTCTGCTTCCATCTCTACTGTGTATCACTGGTGTGAGATCTGGCTTCCCACAGTATCTATAGACAAGTTTTATGAAGTGTGTAGGGTTGGTAGATGTGTGTTTTAGCCATGTACAATAACCTGAGTCATACATATTTAGGAAAAAAAATGGAGCTTTGTAACAATCTTTCCATCTTGCCAATGAGCCCATCAAGCTAAGCTAGTGGTCTGCTCCATCTCTTTGGAGATCTTCCATGCAGGAGTGGTCCAGTATGCTCTTGACAGAGGTGCTGCCTGTCCTTAGAGGGAAAAAAAAAAGCCAATCAGGTGTTGAGTTACAGGGATGCTGTCCTGTGTTCTCAGACACACAGCTGTGCTCCATGACTGCTCCGAGAGAAGAGTCCCTGTTATAGTGCTTGAGAGACTTCACCGCTGCCCTGTACTGCAACCTGGGTAAGGCAGAGGGGAGGAACCAATAACCTATGAGATAATACAGAGGGCAGGTCATGGTGTAGGGTACACTAAACTGCTTGCCCAGGTTGGGAAGGTACTTGCCCAGGCTGTATGAGGTTGGGAATTTGTGTCTCTCTCACTCCCTGCGTTGCAGACTTTCTTCTGTCTTCACTTTCCAAACTTACAGTCTGTTAGGACAAAAAGCTTAACTTTTTTTCTTCATTGTACCATCTTAAAGATACTGTTTCATACATGTGGTTTAAACCAAATAACTGACTTTCTCATTAGATGTTGTGAGATCCTGGCAAGCACAGGTCCAGACTACAGCTTTACATCTAGTCCAGCCCATTGCTAAATTTGATGCATCACATGCCTGCAGGGTCTGGGTTATAGTTAGCCTCCTTAGACATCTCTCTAAGCAGAGAGATCAAAATATTTACCTAAAGTCTTGGTATTGGCTGAAAGGCAAGCATGAACTGCTAAGAAACTCTAATTTGGATCTGGACACTGCGCTCTCAGAGCCTCTCTGATACAGGTAACACACTGAGCATCATTGCCTTTCTTATTCTATCAACTATCTCCTTAGATTTCTATTTCCCTTTGTCTGAGAGAGACTTAAGGAAAACAGATGAATCACCAATATTCTCCCTCTGAAATAGAGTTCATGCCTTCCATATTAAAGTATTGCAGTGAGGACCCTGCACAGTCTCCATCTTTGGTGGAAGAGAAGCCACTAATATTTCTGTTTGACATTAGCACTTTGCTCAAATTGAAATCAGCATAAGGATTCTTCCCTACTGCTTTAATTAAAGGAATGTGATGAGCACTAGGTGGTTTTAGTCACCCTCTACACTTACCCTTTCTTTCTTTCTCTCTTTTTCAGCCCTTCAGACACCAGACTTAATCCTCCCACCTGCTTTTTTTTTAAACATTATTCTAAAAATAAAGGCAATAAGTACTATGTCACTTGATGACAAATATATTTAAAGCTTTCTTAAGCCCAGATATGAAATCTGAGGAGTGTTCATCAGGGTCATATATCTGTAAGGGAATTGAATGTACAGAATTCACCAGGCAAGTTTTCTATAAGTGCAAATACTACTCTGGGTATTTGATGCGTGTCCTTCCATATAACTCCACTTGAACTTAGAGAAAGTGATAAAAACCTATCAGCCTTAGAGCCTGCTCCATTCTTTAACAGGTGCTTTGAGAGCATTGATTTCAGTCTTTTCAGTTTGCAGCTTCCTTGCTGTGTAGGTGTTGAGAGATGTGGCTCTTCCCTTTTGCACCTCTGGCTGCTGGGCACACTAGGACTGCAGCTGAGCCTTGTGCATCTATGGTGGAAGTGGAATTCTGCAGTAGGAAGATTCTAGGGCTGCTGAATGCTTACACACTTAGCTGTTAAATGGGTTGGGGTTTTTTTTGCTATTACCTCACCTACAATCTGAGATCCAAAACCCAATAAATAACATATAAAAAAGGATGGGTTTATAGTCAAGTTTTAAAACATATGTGTAATTGCTGTTGCCTTCATTTGTTGTCTCTAATTGGAAGCTTGCTCTTTGACCCAGGACAGTGTAACAATTTCTATTGTGCTTGTTGCTTTTAGCCTGTATTGTGAAGGCAATTCAACAGTACTGCAACAGCCTGTACCAAAGTGAAACCAAGAAATCCCAGTATGCAAATAACAAGCTGTGCCATCACTTCATACCAGTAGAGCTGCAGCTGGGAGAGGGGAACTGTTTCAGTGCGTAGGTGAAAGTCTGCAGCTTTGGTAGATCTCTTTAGTAATTAACTGATGTACGTAAGAGAATTGAGTGAAATTTTTGTTAGCTTAAAAGTAAATGGAGAATTTGGTACAGAAGTGAAGGAAATCATTCCAACTTCTCTAAACTCACACTTTTCCAGAGTCTTTTCACTTCAGCTTTACTTCAAAATACTTAACAGTTCAAAGTACTTAGCTCTAAAAATCCCATAATGAACAGACATTTTTTTAAGGGTTTTTTTTTCCCCAGGATACCAGTATAACTGCAGCAGCAGTCAATCACCATTACAGTAGTGCAATCTTATTGAATTTCTGCCAGGAATGTAAATGAGAAGCAATTCTGTTTTAAAAGCTTCAGCTAATATAATTAATCGCATTCATTTTCAAGGTGATGTCTTGCTTGTTTGGGGGAATGAGCAATAGGGGATAAAAAAATGGAAATTTCATCAGTGATTACAAAAGAGATAGTGATTTACTAATTGCCTTTTGCCATTTCCTGACAGTTTGCATCTCTTACCAGCGAAACAATCTGCCTCAAGTCACTGAAAACATTTGTGTATCGAGAGATTAGGATAAATATACTACAAGTAATTTAGTTGTGAATTTGTTGTTTTCTTTCACGGAGAACTGGATTTGTCTCTTGTGTTCCATAGCAAGTGGAGCCTTTTACCTTGTGACCCACCCCCTCCCCATGCTTTTGATTAAAATATGTTCTGAAGAATGTAAGTGAAATTTTGGCAGGGCAAAGTGTTGCTGGGAGCAATCCTCCTTTGCTGGGTGCAGTGGAATGGAGCCCCCTTGGCACCTCTGCTCGCATGGTTTCAGCTCCAGGAAACATTAAAAAGGAGTAATTTAGGTGAGTTGAACAAAAGGACCGTGTGTGGGCTGCTGTGGGTTCTGCCTCTTTCCCCATACTGCTGCCTCTTCAAAACTCTTGTTCCCACTGCTTGAATGAAGGAATCGGACTTCTCTGTCCCACTGAGCTACTGGATGTGTGCTGGGGGAGCTGCTCACTTGCTGGGATGACTCCTGGTTCCTTTATTTCTACACATCCATGAAATGTGCAGTGACCTGTGCTAGACACAATATGTGATCTGCTCACAGAGTACGGGCTCCGATCACGGAGCAGCAGATGTTTCCCTTGAAATCAAGGATTATAGATTGCTGAGCGCTTAAGGGAAATGCTCCTTTTACACGAATGTAAGTGCAGCTGGATCTCCCTACCCCCTCCAGGGCACAGGAGCCTGGCTTAAGTTTTACAAGACAAATTTTAAATAAGAAGAAGCTTCAGAGTGAGAAATCTCCGTTAAGAGATGTGGTAGGCCATTCATGAACCTTTTTAAAGTAATTAGAGCTTTGATAAAAAATATATCTGTACTTCTGACAGTTAATAGTCTTACATTTACTTTATGCATTTCATATCTATAGGAAACTGCCTGTCATAGGCTCAGAGTGTCCAGTGTTATTCTATAGGAAACTGCTTGTCATAGGCTCAGAGTGTCCAGTGTATCTCCTACATAGGTGAAGAGCACAGGAGTGGAGTTTCATTCCCAGCCACCTGTATTACAGAGCGCACACCATCACGCACTGACTTCTCCTACCCGCTGTGGCTCTGTCTCAGAATTTCCCACTTCTATAGGTCAAACCGAGAGCAAGCACTCCCTCCAGCTTAATAGTTTTAGTTACAACTCCTCCCTCCCCCTAATTTTGCAGTGGCAACTTAGTTTAAAATGTATCAATCACGGTTTAGAAAGATTTATTTTTTTCCCAACATTTTTACTCTTATTTTTTGCTTTGAGGTGTTCTAAAAGCAAAGTCGTAGGAACTAAAGAGAGGAGGAACTTGATGTAACTGGGTAGCCTCCTAATGCTTCAGCCTTAATCATTAGAAGGTTAGAATGGTTATTTTAGTTTATTGAAATAAATTTGAGACACATGAGTCAATTTTCTGTTAAAAAATTATTGCTAATAAAAAGCCAATTAAAAGCTAGCAAATGAGCAAGAAATATCGTTCCTCTTGTAGCTGGTAGCTGAGGTAAGAAATAAGGTAACTTGCCTTCTGAAACTTGTCATTGTTCCCAACAATTAATTGAGATTTGGGGTCAAAAGCTACTTGTGGTGAACCTCGAGCACAAAATGCTTCCTCTGAACATCTAAGGGCAAAGTCTAAAAAATCTGGAGCTGCTTTTCTTTCTTTCTTGTACTTCACAGGTACATCACTGAGCTACACAGGCTGTTGGCCTGTAATAGCAAGGTGCCATTTCTAAGGTATAAGTGAGCATTAATGAAAAAAGAAATACATAATGTATGTGACAAGAATTTAATGCACTTGGATGTGTAAGTAAAATTAGCGTGTCTCTAATTGATGGACCTTTAATTCTAGAGCCCTGGGTGCCTGAGCAGGGAGGGGATGGGAATAGGATAGGTGACTGCAACTGCCCCGTGAATCACGGGGCTGAATCAGAGTGAGAGCTGCTGTGGTTTTCCTTCTCCGCACTCTGGTGTAACCTCACCAGCAGCGTGTGGGGAACTCGAATTAATCTGTACAGTGAGATGTGTTTGATTTTGTTAAATTCTGTAGAAACCCAGGTTGAATGTAGATTGAGTAGTGGGATGGAAGGCTCAGGCAAGAGCCTGACATGTTGGTTCCTTCAGGCACTTCTAGGTTTCAGATACAAACGGAAAAGGTGTTGAATTTGTGACCTGGGTGAACTGGCAGATTTGGATCCACAAGCCTGCATATTCAGTGAGGCAGAGACCCTGCTGATGCCTGCATAACCCAGTTCCAGGGTGCTTAACAAACCACAACAGGAGCCTCTAAAAAACATCAGTAGATAAACAGAAATATCTGAAGCTGAATAAACAATGAAGAATTGGACAGCATATGGGGATAAAAAAAATCACAACCCTTGCTGGTTCACTGAGGCTTAAATCATTTCCCTGTAGCCAATTCTGTTTGGGAGTGAATAAGTAAATTCTTTATACTGCAAGACTGGTTGCTTCTCTAGTGAAAAAACAAGTTGACAGTTGTGGATTTTGTTTCCCCTTGAAATACTTTTTTCTAAGTAATATCAATGCAAAGAGCAGACAAACCTAGAAGTAACAAGGTGTTAAATGGAGTTGCCCTTGATAACTGTGTGCCAGGTCTGCCTCCCTCGCTCCTCCAAGAGCTGACGATTTGACATTTCTGTGATGATTTTGAAATTATCCTGCAGTACTTTGTGAGCTGGCTCTGTTGTAGATCTGCTTCATTTTCCTGTGGTTTGTCTGTTATTCTTCTTGAGGGAAAAGTGGGGCAGGAGGGAGGGAAATGGAAATAGTGCTTTTGCTGCTTGTGGAGGATCCTTCTCCCTTCTCTTACAAGCTTGTGCATTGCCCGTGTCACCTTGAGTGGTGGCAGAAAGCTGAAACTACTTAGGATGCCCATTAAATTCTGAATTCAGCAATTGCTCTTTTTAATCCCAGTAGTTGTTAGTAACATTTAAAGCCCCTGAGCCCAGTTGAATGAACTGTTGTGACTGTCACCCAGTTGTTTTTCTTTCCTGCCCAAATGAGATGTCTCCCTTGAAAATAACAGGAGGCTCAGCTTTCAAATGTTAAACCAGATGGCAATTATCCTGAATTAGTCTCTCATTTGCAATACTCCCTTTTTTTGAGTGTTGGGTTTGTGGTTGTGGTTTTGTTTCTTGTTCCTGGTTTGTTGTGGGGCTTTTTTAAAGCATTTGTGGCTTTGGTGGTTTGACATTTAAAGCCTGGTTTGTTTTTCAACTGGCTGGTGAAGATATGTAATGCTTCTTGTTCGTTGGAAGGGTTAAGGAGTCCTCCTGGGGACACCCCAGTGGCACACATGTACAGGTGCGACCTGACTTGCTTCTCAGCTGTTTGGAGCATTAAAAGTCTGTTTAATAATGAGACATCTGACCTGGTACTCCATTTGGACAGCCTGCATTATTTCCCTTTAAGTGCTGTATTTGCTGCATACCATATTTATCTGGTTTTGGAGCTTTGTTTAAAGAAAAATGGTATTTAGATGTATAACTGAGAATACAAGTCAGAAGGCAGGACGCTGCTGACCAAACCTAAAGTATGTAGACTGCCGGTGGGCTGTGAAGTGTCTAGGCTCTGAAAATGTCCATTGGGAATCTTTGATCTCACTCCTTCAGCCAGCAGATACTGTTCTTGTAAATTCAAAGTTGTAGAACAATTTTATTTTCATTTGGTAGTCTTTTAAAACCAAATCATGATTAGCTCAATGGGTAATGTGGACTTATAAAATGCAGATACTGACTTCTGAGATATCAAAAATCTGAGGTATTATTGTATAATTTCCCTACAAAAGAAAGGAAATCAGCTCAGTTGGATCAGGAAAATGTGGAAGAAAGTTGCTGTGTCCACAGAATAATTCTGCCTGTTGCAGTTGCTCAGTGATCAGCCTGGGGTTTGGGCTGAGGTGAAAAATAAAAGATTGGGATTGTCTCATTCCAATGCCTTCAGGATGATTTTTCCAGTTTGTCAAACTCAGGGGTATTTCTGTGCCTGTTCTGGTTTGTAACCTCACTTTTCACGTCCTGGCGCAACCCCTGCAAAGATGCTTGGAGAGCTGGGTGAGCCCAGGTGATTGTTGGTCTGAGAAGGTCTGAGGAAATGGGAGGTTTGCTGCATTGATTCAGGTTTGCAGTGAGGATTAATCTGGCTCAGTTTTGGTTTTTTGGTGGGGTGTTTCGGGTTCTTCCTGAGAAACTCTTCCACTATTTCAATTGATTGCTAGGGATAACTGTACAGGGTTTCTTCTATACAAGGAAGAAATCTCTGCCCACATCTGGCAGGGGAACATTTAAAGTGAGCATCACCAGTTATTATTCAAGGTTTTGAGCAATTAATTCCCAGCTTCCTTTGAGTGTCCTGCTAAACAAAACCCAGCTCCTTAAATAGGAGAAGCTGTCTGCTGAGTCCATCTAATCTTGTTCCTTTGGAGGACCTGCAAAACTCCCATCCCCTGAAGTAACTTGGGCATCAAACCCAAATTTGTGTTGCTATCACTCCAGAAAGATGGTCTTATCTTGGAGGAGGGGTTCAGTTGTAGTTTAGCCTCAGTTGCCAGCTGGGCACTGGACAGCTGCTTGTTCCCCCCATGGTGGGATGGGGATAAGGATGGGAAGGGAAAGGGTGTGATACAGTTTAGTGGGTTAGCAAAGGATGAGGGAAGTAGTGGCAGTACTGATAATAGAATAGAAAAAGCAAGTGATACACAAAGCAAATTGCTCACTGCCCAAAAACCCAATGCCCAGTCCATGAAATGGACTCAAAAAATAGGTATTTTAACAATAGGCTCAACATTTACCTTGACTTAAGCTGAGGGAGATGGTAAATAGGGAACAAAATTTCTTTTCAGCTGATGTGGAAGCCCATCTCATATATCCAAAATTTTTAAATAGTTGATGATAGACATTTGGTATTTTTTAAAACACGCATTCTGGTGTTGAATATAATAAACAGTTTTGTTTAATAATTTGAGGCAGTTATAATGATTACTTTTTTCTCTATCAGTTTAAAAATCTCATAATAGAAATTTAGAGAGAACTTTGAGAAAGTGCCAAGGGATTCAGGTACTTAAATCCTGTTTTCACAGATGACTCAGTGTTTTGAAATGTAAGTCCTGTTGATTTGGGTTGTTTGTATTTCTTAGGTACAGAGCTTGGAGAATGTTATATATAATTATTTATTCCTAGCTGTTGACTGTTCTAAGTACATCCTATTATATGCATATTTCTAATATAATTTCTGATCATATAATACGAGGCCATTGACAGGTTTCCTACATCACAATCAATGACTTGATAACAGGATCAAAATGTGGAAAAATGCAGATCCAAATTTAAAACAGGAGCTTTGAAGTTGTCAAAAGTTTATACTCTTTTTCCAAGTTCTGTCCTTATCCAGATGTAAAGTGAGATACTAAATGCAAGAGGAGAGAAACAGTTGTATTGTTGTTGAATCTAGTTGGTTTGAGTAGGCAACAAATAAGTGGTGGTAAAGGATTAGTTAGCGCAATATGATGTAAGGGGAAGGAATCGGGTCATCCTCTGGAATGCAGGTTGATATTTGGATATATAAGCTAATTAGATATACTTTTGGAGAAGAGAATCCATTGAAAAATCTGAAATCAGTGTGTGAGCTGGGTTCAAGTGTGGATTTTACCCCTTTGTCAAATTACCCAATTTGTCAAAATGATAACTCCCAACACTGACCTGTGAAGTTTCTTGTGGGAATCACAGAATCACAGAGTTGTAGGGGTTGGAAGGGACTTCGAGAGATCATGGGGTCCAACCCCCCTGCCAAAGCAGCTCCCCAGCTGCACAGATAGGCGTCCAGACGAGTCTTGAATATCTCCAGGGAAGGAGACTCCACCACCTCTCTGGGCAGCCAGCTTTGTCACCCTCACTGTGAAGAGGGACTGGGAAGCTTGTAGAGAGACATTGGGAATACAAACTTAAGATTTTGTATAAAGGTTATTTATAATCAAAGGAATAAAGAAGATTAGAACTTGTTCCAGCCCAGAGGTTAGGACAGTAAATGATTTTGTATTTCTAGATAAATGTAAGGCTACAAAGCTGTAAAAGCTGAAAACAATGGGAATATAAGTAATCACACGGTTTAATCAGAAAGAAAAAAAGCAGTATGAAAAAGGTTATAAAGGATAAAGCTGATGCCTTGAATGCATTGCTTGGCAGCATTAAAGGCACAATATAAAGCAAGCAAGTTCTGGAATGAATGAATGACATTTTTAGCTGTCTCTTCAGGGCTGCTGGGGTGGCTGCATTAAGTGGAGCTCCCCCTTTTATAGAAAGGTTGTTAAAAGAGAGATGAGGATACAGCAAAGGTCAACCTGGGGTCCTGAGGATCTAAAAGTGTAAGGGAGGTTGGAAAAATGTAGGTTTAATAGCCTTCAGAAAATGGGGGGGGGGGGGGGGGGGCGGGAGGGGGGAAGCGATTAACAAGGGGCCTCACTAAATGATGCTACAGGAGTATCTGAGCTGGAGATATGTTTCAGAACAAGGCATTGTGAACCAGAAGTGAGAGAAGGCTTATGTGCATTAATTACAGTTCCTTAGAATAAAGGGAAATTCATCAAACAGAAGCTTTCAAGGAGAAGAGTAGGTAAATGCTCTAAGTACTTCTAAAACATTAGCCATGCTGTAACCCTCAGTGTGTGGAGGAAGAGAGAAGCTGCTTTTCACCAGCTCTTTACTCTGCAAAAATTTCCCAGACTTTCTTTTCTGAAGTGTTTTACACAGCTTAACTCTTCTCACTTGGTTGGAACAGCGTTGCAGAGTGGGGAATGTAAAGCTCATGCGGCTACTGGGATTGTAATCAAAAATCTGGGCTAAATAGTGGGTGAAGAGGGGAGAGGGACTCTGAAGTTACACTGACAAATGAACATTGTGTTGATGTTGCTGCTGAACTGGACCTGCCCCCAAGAGCTTCTGTGTTGTACTTAGCGAGCTGTAGTAGCATTCTTTACATCTTCTTAGTAGAAGCTTTTCTGCAGGTGCAGGAATCCCAGTCTGAAAGGTGATCTGCAAATAGCTGTTTATGGACCCCCTCCCTGATTGTTAGAGCTTCATGCAGTATCGGCAGTACCAAGCGCTGGACGTTGTAACTACTCTGTGCAATGTTTCTAAAAAGTCTGCTGAAGCAGTCATTCTCTGGTAGAAGACACTTCTAGAGAAACATGCTCCTTTTAATTTAAGGTGAATGAGATTAAAGCCAAAACTTTATTGCCTGAAGTTAATTTCCTACTGTCCTGGTTGTCAGTCCAAGCTATTCAGTGATGACGGGTTCACTTAGTAGCGGCGCCGTGCCAGTATGTGCTTCAGTCCTGCCTTTTTACTCAACCTTTCCCAACTACAGAGCTTAATTTTGTTGCTTACATTTCTTTACTATGGGAAAATGATATGTACTGATGTGCCAGTGACAACAATGGGTGGAGGGCAAAGAACTGAAACCAAGTTTCCTTTTTGTATGAGTTTCCTTCAGTATACATGGCAACGTATATATGGCACTATTGTGTTTTTCTCTTCTGATATCTTTTTTACTGGTTTAGTCATGTATTGAGTATCCATTTACACTGCAGTCATAGTCAAGACAATGCACTTAGTACATTCTGAATATCCCAAACATCACATTTGGTCAGTCTGCACATTCCTCCTGAAGTGAGGTTTTGTGGGTTTCTGGGGCTAGTTTGACTAAGAGACACACTCTGCTCATTAGCTTGTCTAGATGATTATTTTTTATATGTCAAATTTTTCAAGACTCTGCTTGGTGATGTTTTTCAGGCTGTGAGGACATTGCTTTGTCCTGAAGGAATCATATTTGTTTTTCCTGGTGGATAAGAATTAACATAAGTATCTTGATGAACAGTAAATAGGACAAAGTCATAAATATTGATCTTTCATTAAAACAAACTTTTTAATGTGTTTCCAAACTAATCCTTGCAGGCAAGAAGTAAACATTTGAGCATTATTTTTGTTCATGAAACTGTTGGTTTTTCTAGAATGTGAGCTTCAGATTCCCAGGCTGGATTTGACATCTGTACACAAGAAAGCAATTACTACACTGTAAAACCATTGGTTAATATGTGAGAACAGAGAAAAACCAGTGCTGTCTGTGACCCTGTTATTTCGACACTAGTGATGGGAATGTCTGTCCTTCCCATCTGTTCGTCCTGACTTGCCCATGTATCTTAGAGTGTTTTAGCAATTCCCTTGAAGTGACTGGTGGCAAGTCTTCCAGCCTCTCACGGGTCACTCTTTCACAGATTAAGTTGATTTTGCTTCGAGAAAACATTGCACAATATCCAAGAGAAATGTTTCTTTGAGTTGTATTTCTTTGAAGGGTTGTTCTACTGTAGGAAGCAGTTTAAATTTCCCTATATCAGAGCTTTGTTTATTTATTTATTGTTATATTGACACATGGGAGGGATGGCTACTGTTCTCTAGTGCTGTGTCATTAGCATAAAGTAGTTCTACACCATGTAGTTGTACTGGTACACCTGAAGGTGCTGTTCAGCAGTACAATGACAGCAACAGAAGGTTGAATCTCTGTGCTCACTGGGGTCCTGCCTGTGAGGAAAATTAAAGTGCTTCTACCCTGTTTTATTTTGGAATGTTCCTCAGTTTGGAAAAACCTGTTAATCTTTCAAGGGTGCTTTCATCTGACCTCCAGAGTGCATTGTGAGAAGTGATTTGCAGACACTGGTTTTGGGGCTTGCTTGTCAGCAAGAAGGGCTGGTAGGGAAGGTAGAAATGGTCATTTAGAGACTCTTGGTCATTGGGAGAGTGCTACTGGCTTTGGTGTGGGCTTTTGGTGAAATCCAGAGTAACTTTTAGGGAAGAGATGGGTTGGTTACTGCCACTGAGCAATCTCTACTGCTCCAAATACCATTTCATGGGAACTGGAATGAGCGGTTTGTCTCAATCTGTCTTGCAAGCTAACAAGAGCTGCAGAGGCAGGGTAACGCTTTGTTGAGTGGCTCTTGCTTCACAAGGGGGTTGATCCTGCAAGTATCTGCAGGACGTTGGACTAAGGCCTCCATCCTCCAACGGCTGTTAGGTCTTGTAGAGTCTTGACCTCAAAGAAGCTGCTCTGACACACTGGACATTGTGCTCAGGTGGTGTCCTCATTTGCTAAACCCTCTGGACGGACAGTGTCTCTGCATGGGGAGCCCCTCAGCCTGCAGCCACCCTGATAAACAGAATCCTGTCCTTATCCAACAGGGACAGGCACACAGGGCCCTTTGGAGGCAGAGCATCTTCTTGCTAAAGTCCTCTGTGAAGCCCCTGAACAGGGTCACTGCTCCATCAGCCAAGCTGGGGTGTGTGGTGTGTCAAATGACCCCTTGGACCCCCATGCCCCACTAACTCGTTTCCAGAATGTTCTGCATCTCAAAACTGAGTCTGTGCAAGATGTGCTAGGTTTACCCAGAAGAGTAGGGCCAGGGAGCTTTAAAGATGCAGATTTGGGACATCTGGCCTGTGTTTACCATCCAAGGACCACAACTTTATGCTGATCCACCCTGGATACCTGGGTGGTGATATTTTTGCCTCACCTGGAATACTGTATCCAGTTCTGGGCTCCCTGGTACAAAAAAGACAGGAATCTCTTGGAAAGAGTCCAGTGAAGGGCTACAAAGATGATTAAGGGCTTGGAGCATCTCCCCTATGAGGAAAGGCTGAATGAACTGGGGCTGTTCAGCCTTGAGAAAAGAAGACTCTGATCAATGTTTATAAACATCTGAAGTGTGGGAGACAAAGAGAAATAGCCTCTTCTCAGTGTCTGTGGGGACAGGACAAGGGGCAATGGCCTCAAGTTGGAGCACAGGAAGTTCTGCACCAATCTGGGAAAGAACCTCTTCCCAGTGAGGGTGAGGGAGCTCTGGGACAGGCTGCCCAGGGGTTGTGGAGTCTCCTCTGGAGATATTCTAGCCCCATCTGGATGCCAACCCGTGCAACCTATCCTAGGCACCCTGCTTTGGCAGGGGGTTGGACACGATGAGCTCTGGAGGTCCCTTCCAACCCTTACAATTCTGTGAATCTGTGATCTCATTTTTTCTCTCTCTCTCACTCAGCTTTAAACCTTATTATTAGCACATAAGAGTAACATTCTTTCTGCTTGTGAGGCTCTACTAATTATCAATGGATCATCAAAAAATATAATGTGATGTGATTTTGTTTGCAAGCTTTATAATCCAACTTAATTTTAAACAAAGTTGTACTCTGCGTGGAGTCTTGGGTAACTTGTTACTCCTTAGTACTCCTCTCAGTGTGGTTGTTACAACAGATTAGCTAAAGTTGTGTGAATTTTGCCCCTGGGACAGGTAGAAAAAGTTAACTCTGTATATACCCATCTGCTGGGATGGGACAGACAGAGGAGGATTGGATGCAGCCACATTGAGACTTCTCTCTTAGAGAGTTTAAGAAGCAAGGGGGTTTAGCCTGAAGCTCCGTGTTTGCCTGCCTGGTGGAGCGTGACACAGTGTTAGTAAACTTTGTCATGTCACTTTGACATTTGAGGTCTGGCACTTAGAATGAGATCTTAATTTCCATCAGCAAGGGATTGGAAGCTTAATTTATGATCTTTGCAAATCACAAAGGCAGCATTGTATCCTTATGCTAAACTGAAACTAAATGGAGCTTTGTGGGCTTCCCCAGTTGTACAGGGGTTTTGTTTTGTGGGGTCTTTGTGGTTGTTGGGGTTTTTTTTCTTTCTCATTCTTAAATTTATCCTTTAACCAACAGGCCAGATCTGGTGTGGTGGTTTTAGTGTCTCTCTTGTCATTCTTGGCTTTCTTGGAGCATGGCCAGTTTGCAGCAGTTGAAGATTTAAATTTTTTCTTGAAGAGAATGCCTCTATCAACTGCAGTTGTTTTCCCAGGAAAAGAACAGTCATTTTCCCCATTCTGCAACCTGCCTTTCTCATTCATGGTGCTTTTCAAAGGTCATAATATCTTAGCACATTCTAAATGTCGCAAAGGATTTGAATAACTTTGACTTCAACATATGGTATGCATCATCAGTGAACTCCACTCCAGATACTGAGAGCTGAAAGCAAACTGCCTGGTAGAGCCTAGGCAGCAAGTAAATAAGGTGGGAAAAAATTAAAAATGTGGAATTAGTGGAACAGCAAGATAAATCAATAAACCCATTTTAAATATTTGGATAAAATAATATGCTTGAAACGCTCAAACAGCTGGCTTGTGTTAATGCCATGTCCCACATTTATTTCATTTTATATTTGTGCCTGTCTGTAATGTATTTTAAAAACCTCAAACCTGAACTTCAAAGCTGTGCATGTTTGAGAGAATTTTAAGTAATGACAGAAATGAATACTTGCAATTTAAAAGTAATTGACTTTATTAATTAACAGCCAGAAGACAAGTCAGGTTAAACTTATTTGTGGTCATAAAAGGTCTTTAGACAACTAGAGAAGGAAGGAGCATTTCCTTTGATGTCCCCAGAAAACCTTGTCTAAACTGAAGCAGGTCAGATTTCCTTGGTCCTTCATGGTATTTTGTGGAAGTTTAATTTCATTGTGGTTATTTTCAGTTGTTGAAGCTCTCTGCTATGTATGAGTGTACTATGGCTATATGTATATGTGTGTGTATATAGATATAACCATTATTTGCCAAGGAGGGATGGAACGAGCAGGATAATATGGAAACTTAATGAATTGCCACGCAGGTTGTTCTGAATTCTGGTTTCACTGTTGACTCTTTCTCTGGAAATACCTTTGTTCCTTGACTGAACGTGTGTAATTGGATTGCCAGAAGCAATAGCAGCACTCTTAAGGATGCAGTTGTGCTTCCCTGTCTGCCTTGGCAAACGGCTGAATGCCTTTTCATAGCTGGCAAGGAGATTGTTCTGAACACTTGCCCGTACCTCAAAAGAAAAAATAGCTCAAGTGCCCTGGAATAGCATTGAAACTACTTGTGGAGGTAAATGAGTAACTTGTAAGAGGTCAGTGCTTCTCTACTTGCAACTTACTCTTTCCTCTTTATTAAAATTTATTCTGCATATCTAGTTGGGAAATGAAGGCTTATTTTACTGTGCTGCCTGATCTCTCCCACTTCATATGTTCCGTGGGGGAACAATGTGCTCCTCAGGGTTTTTTTATCTCCTGGAGCGGCTGCATCAGGAAGCATACCTGGAGAAGAGACAGTAGGAAGGAGTACTCATACAGGACTTCTACATTCCAGTGAAAATGCTTTCATGTCACTTGTGACTTTTTCTGCCACTGGAGTCTGAGCAATATTCACTCGTTCGGTTTTGTACAAAAGGTAGAAATATACTGTATGTAGTTTGTCTTAATCACACCAGTCTTCGACTTCTTTCCATTGAAGCAGACTGTCAGAGGCTGAATTTCTCTTCCAGCAGCAGGAATCAGGACTCTTCAGAGGGTCACAATTTATCACACACGAGTACAGTACATCTTGCTTCACTCGGACTGGACTTTTGTAGATTTAATTGAACTGGGTTGCTGGTGGGGGGATGTGCTGCTCTTTGGTCTCACTTTGCTGGGAATCCAAAGCCTAGCTGTTAAAAAGCAACATTTAAGCTGAGTGAAAAACAAAACTGCAGAGGAGTGTTACGGGGGGCAGCTATCCCTATATGTTTTACAGAACTAGGACTTATGTTGCCGGAGGCATTGTTTGTGACTATAGTGGAAGTTGAATTCTCTAGAGCATGTAAAACCCTAAAAAATGACACAGTCTAATGCAAGATTTAAAGATGTAGACAAGCACAGAGCTGTTGATTTTGTCTGGAAGCACAGATAGGATCTGTCGTATTTTGGAAAGAAATCGCCTTGTCTGAGTGACATGCGTTACTCTAATAGCCTAGTCTTCTCGCTGTTCCTCAGCTGTGCTCTCTGTCAAGGCACAGGCTATACCACAGTCCTTTAAGATTTAAACAGCTATTTAGAAGCGTATTAGAATTTCAAAATAAAGTTTTAGGAATTCTGGTGTGTTTTAAAGCAGCACCTGCAATATACACCGGCACTTGTTTTCATACAGCTGCTAAAGAAAACTTTTAGTGGTGTTTCCATGCCTGGTTGCTCTTTTATGAGCTAAGAGCATAGGCACTTTTCATGTCACAATGGGAGAGTGATGGTGGAGACACTTGTAATGACCTAACCTAGGTGATCCTGCTCTGGTGGGGGAGGGTGGAGTTGTACTAGGTGATCTTTTGAGGTCCTTTCCAACCCCTAACATTCTGTGATTCTGTAATGTAGACAAGCTGTTGTCCAAAATCCCCAAGGACAGCAGGGCACAGCTACTTGTGATTGTCCCCTCTAGATCTGTGCGAAATGCCAATACCTCTTCTGATGACTTGCAAGCTGCTTTGTGTAGGATCGTCCCTTAAGCCAGAAGCTTTTATGTGTTGCTGCAATGGCACAGGGGAAGCTTCTTTTCCTGTTCATATCCCAGTAAGTAGCAAGAACTTGTCTCCTTAAGGGGAAAAAAATACAGAGGGTCTTGGCAGTCAGGATGCCTGTATATCTGTGAGCGATGAGATGGGCTATGTTGGTGCGAAGGCATCAGAGCAGAATGAAAGGTGAAAGGAGCACTTGAGCCCTGTGCTCCATGGTATGCTTCAGACCTCAGCTAAACCATCTTATCAGACGGTTGGCGTTGAGCGCTGAATTAGTTTCCTGTCAATATGTCAGACCCACCAATCCCTTAAAATGCCAACACTTTTAAGGTGATTGGTAATGTATCTTCCAAAAGTAAAACATTTCAAAGCAAAATTAAGCAATGATTTTATTGCAATGGTTTCTAATTAAAATTCTTTGAAGGCATTGCTGTTCTGTTGGTAGGATGGTCGCTGTGTCCATCTTCCCTGTGCATCAATGGTTACATGGGGTTTTTTCCAGACCAGTTCTGTCACTGAGACAAGACTGGTGTGTTTTTCTACCACTAAAGGAAAAGGTTGGCTCGGGAGTTGGGGGAAAAAAATATTCTTTTCTGCAAATAGTGTTTCAGGTCCCAAAGCTGCTACAGTCCATTCAGCATTGCTTGCATGCCATCTCTGATACTCCTGTCCATGCTTGCCTGCCTTGGAATGATGATTCCTCACCTATTTTGAAGGATGTTCATCTTATACTCTTGATCAAGGGCAAATACAACCAAATTGGGGAGAGCAAGAGAAGTAGTGGGATATGAGTCACAATATAAGTGAGTTTAAGTTTTTTAGGGGGTGGGAAGCTTAGAAATTTGGGCAAATGGCTGTTATTGAGGATTCTAGTGCCTGTCTGAAAAAGATCTGTCTGATGTTTGCTCTTTGTTGTGGAAGCAGTTGTTCCTTGCTTGTAAAAGGCGCAGCGATCCAATCCAGGAATAGAAACAGGGCTTTTGTTGCTTAGAGGCACATGTTGCGATGAGCACAAATGAGCAGTGAGTAACCCATCAGCTGAAAAATGCCGCATTCGGGATTCATACTGTTATGGAGCCCAACCAAATTCATAGGTGTCAGGCTAGGCTGGTGAATAATTCATAAATAAGAAAAGTGCCTGTGTTACTGAGTAAACCACTAGGAGAAGGTTTTTTTCTCAGCTCCTTCTCATGGTGTGGTGACTTATGAACTTGTGTAGTTCCCCCTGCACCCTCCCCAATCCTTTTTTTCCCCCCCTAATCCTTTTCATTTAACTGAATAGCCGTGTCAGGAATTTAACTGACATCCGTACCCGTGTGCCCGAATTTCACAAGGAGCTGAGGCACAGACCTCCAGGACAGTTTCTTCAACAGATGGCCTAGCAGTGAGATAGGAATCCAGTCAATGCCAGGATAGCTGCTTCCATTACTTCCCCAAGATCCTGCTTCCATGTGAGCAGAGAGTAATGCAAAGCATTTGCTGTCACATCCATTCCAAACATTTGCAGCACGGCATGGCACAGAAAGCTGATCCTGCAAGAATGCTGGGGTGAAGGGCTGGGTGTTTCTAATGCTTATAGTTTTCTGTGGTTTTTTTCCTTCCCTGAGAGGCACTTCATACCAGGAAAGTGCCAGAATGTCAGTGATTTATTCATTTTTCTGAGCATAAGATCACTCTTGCTGAGATAAAATCTTCCAGGTCCTTCCAGTTTTGTGTGTGTTTGTGTTGATGCTGTGGGAGTAAGCAGAAAGACTCTGGGCTTAAGGGGCAAGGAAGGCAGCTGGCATACAAATGGCAGAAGCAGCTGAACCACCCAGATGTTTGAATCATTTCTAACATATTATCACCTCCTTTTTCATTATTGTATTAGAGTTCATTAAAATGACTTGGTTCTTTGAACTGCTTGACACAATATTCACTGAAATGCTTTTCCACAGCTCCTGAAACTAGCTTGCATTTTAATAAATGAAGGTCTAAATTTGACCCTTCGTTCTGAAGAACTCTGCATCCTCTGGTAGCACATCAGTACAGGGGAAAAAGCTTGTAATTGGATTTTTAAGAGATATGAGTATCTTTGAACTGTGTGGATTACACCAATAGAACATACAAGTAAATAGAGAAGTGGCACAGAAGCGCAGAATTTGGAGTGTAGGAATCACCCTTAATTTCTGAAGGAAGCCCTGGGACACGCTTCCAGCAAGTCAGCAAGGGCAGACAGCTGCTGTTGAAATAGTACAGGTGGCCACTAGGAATGAGAAGTCAGGTGAGGCATAAAGACATCCTGGATTTTTTTTTTTCTTTTTTATTGCATTGTTCAGCAGAGAAAAATCAATGTGTGTGTGTGTAAGGTGCACGTGTTAACAAGGTGTTAACTTCTGCAGCATCTGGATGCTGTGTGAGGCAAAGGCCCCAAAGAAAATCAGAAATAAAACTTATCATTTAATATGCTGAGATCAGACAATATCAGCCTTGAAAGGCTTTTTTTGGAATGTAAGTAATAGGACTTGGCTATTGTTATCCTAATGACTTATTCATTAAATAAAGGAAAATCTATATAGACAGAACAAGATAAATCCATGCTTCTCCACAAACATATGCATCAGCACATACTTCAACAAGTGCTATAAAAGTATGTACTCTTCCCTGAGCCTGTCAGAAAGGACAAAATTATGCTGCCACGCTGTGCAGTGGAGTAATACAGTTAAGCAATTCTGACTTCAGAGCACTAAGGACATGTCTCTCCATTAATTAGGGAGCACGTTCTGTTGCAATTGCCTTTACTGAAGGAAACTGCACTGGTTGGGTGCTTTCAGGAAGGAGGATGACTTGTTTTCCTTGGGCACTTTATGGATGTGTTTGCAAATGTCACAAAATTGAAGGGTGGGAAGGGGCAAATCCCCAGTGATGTTTAAGTATCAGGACAATGAAACATCAGGAAAGTGTCTCTACTGAAAGAGAGGAAATTCTGAATTTTATAGTGTTAAAGGTGCCCTTCAGATCCTTAGCTTTTCTTAGTAACAAATTCTCTGGTATCCTATTTTCAAGAAGTAGCAAATCTGCTGTGATTCTCAGTAGCTGAGTAGAATTTGTTTCTTGGGATTTTTCCCTGTATAATAAGGCTAAACTATCTTAAGCTTGAAGGTTTAGAAATCATAGAATGTGTTAGATTGGACGGGACCTTTATAGGCCATCTAGTCCAACCCCCCTGCAGTGAGCAGGGACATCTTTACTGGATCAGGTTGCTCAGAGCCCCATCAAGCCTGACCCTGAATGTCACCAGGGATAGGGCCTCCACCATCTCTCGGGTAACCTGTTCCATTGATCCACCACCCTCATGTTGAAGAAATTCTTCCTAATATCCAACCTAAATCTCCCCTTTTCTAGGTTAAAACCATGCACCCTCTATTGTTACCTTCCCTTGTTGAACAGTTCTTTCCCAGCTTTCTTATAGGCACCTTTCAGGTACTGGGAGGCTGCTGTAAGGTCCCACCAGAGCCTTCTTTTCTCCAAGCTGAACAAGCCCAGTTCTCTCAGCCTGTCTTCATAGGAGAGGTGCTCCTGCCCTTGTATCATTTTTTTGGCCTTCTCTGGATGTGCTCCAACAGGTCCATGTCCTTTTTGTGTTGAGGGCTTTCAAGGTTGATAACTAATTGCTCGGCCTCTGAAGAGTTTCTGTAAAAGGTCTTATTCTGCAACTGCTCAGCATAAGATTTCTTGTACAGTTTTATTTGAATGCATTACAGGCTGGCTGATTCTAAAGAGAAAATTCCAGACCCATTCGTTGCTTATCAAATGTGATATGTCAGTTCCTGTATTCTTTATCTGAAGTATAAAGCAGTCTCATGGGGTGTCATAAGAAATAGCAGGGCTACTTTCAGGTTGATCTTAAAGTTTGCTCCATCTTTGCTTTGAAGGAAGAGCTCATGTTTATTAGGAAAGTATTGATTTTGAGGGAGCTGGTGGGAGATTAGCATGAGAAGGCAGCAGCAGAATTGTTTTCATCGCTTTGCTCCTGCAGTTAACCATGGGAGTTGCTCCTGGCTGTGGACTGATAGGCTTGAGGCCAGAACCAGTTTGTGGTTTCTTCTGTGCTGGCTGTAGTTGTTTGGTCAGCCTGAGCAGAAAGCGTTGCTTCATGTATCCTTGCTGGCTGCTGTAACTAAATAACCATGACATGAGGAAGGAGTCCTAGCTGTCCTGTCACTGCTTGGATGAGAGACCCTGGCTCTGTTTCACTGCGGCTTTGTGGACTGAAAGCTGTGAGTTTTAGCAAGGTGCTGGGCACGGACTGAGCTGTGATACCTGGGAGCAGGCAAATGCTATGTAACTTACATTGTTTACATGTTTATGAAGACTTCCTTTTTTGGGGGGGAGTGTTTTGGGAAAGATGAGCAAGCCAGCTCAGTAGGGGGGCCACCAACAGCCCAGCAGCTTGCTTGGGCACTTGGAGTCCAGCCCTGCTTTGCCTTGTCAGGTTATTCCCACATCGTATTGCACATGATGCCTGCTCACACCACGTTAAGTAGGAAAACTAAAAGGTTGTGGCTTGACTTAATCTGTAGAACATCTTAGACAGCAAAGGACTAAGAACAACATCTTTGGGAGCTTGATGAGTAATTAAAATTCACGCTTATTTCACAGTTACAAATACATAGCGCTTCATATTTTAATCTGTACTCTAAGTGTGCTTGAGACTTTGGCTCTAAAGTAAATAAAATCCTGCTTCACCACAAGCGTGCATGCTTCACCGCGCGGAAGTGGACAAGAGCAGCCATAGTAGTATGAACTGTACTACTACATATGTACTGTAGCTGTAAACACTACTACTACTAGTACAAAATGTAGTTTAAAGGTTCCTGGAATGATAGGGAGAACAGATGAGGGATTGAAAAAGAGTGTTTTGCTTTCACTGACATAGCTGCAGTTCATGGTCAGTGTCCTTTGCCACTGTTCAGTACTGTCACCGTGTTGGTCAAAATACCTGGCACTGTGCTGGGCTGCTGTTAATGTGGCAGGTTAGCTGTCTGGACTTTAACCTTACAGTTCTGCAAAGCAAGAAACTAGTTCACAACTTGGTGCTTTGTGGAATTTTAGCTGCTCCATGATGTTTGTTTTCTAGCAATGTTGTGTACAGAACAGACTTGTTCCATAGTTTCCTAAAGAGCAAGCGGTTAAAACCATCTTTTTACGGGGATGCGTAATGGAAACTGCATTAATGAAAATCTCAGTACGGTAATGAGCCAGAGAATTCCAGAAAGATTAAGGATAAACTCTTTGGAAACCCAGCTCCCAAAGCTGATAGAGAAATGGTTGCATGCTGAGTCTAGCTGATTCCGTGAAGGGGAAGAAATTACACTCTGCTGTTCTTCCAAATTAGCCCCCTTGATAGAGGCTGTGTGACTACAAAATAGAAACAGATCCAAATGGGCAAATTATCTTAATTCTTCTTAATTTATTTATGTGTTACCACAAATACTCTGACTTAAAAAACCACCCCAAACCCTTAACTTGTTTAAAATTCAAATGGTCTAATCTTGGATCTGCTATTTTAGGAGAAAAATAAAGGGTGGGATTCTTAAAGATCCTTTTTGGAGGAAGGGGGTTACACTTAGCATGAGGCATCTACACCACTGTGAAATCCAAATTTCATAAGGATACCTGTGTTGCAAATGTAAACCTAGGGCATGTTACTGGTTTTTGCTGGAATGCACTGAACCTTTGCCTTACGAGGATGAAATATAATTGCATGCCCTCAAAACACAAGCTGCAAGTGGTTATGTGTTCAGACTGGAAAGATGTGATTTAAATGGACTGCCTGTAGGTTTGGAAATTGGATTCTTCCTTACAGTATAAGGAGGCAAATGTGCAAAGGAAATTGTCAGCTGGGAGGACTGCTCGAACTCCATTCCTCCGGTGGTCACACCACGGTGCTCTGTGTACCAAGAGCAGCAGAGAAGACTGGTGAGAGGGGAAAAAGCCAACCAACTATAATGGAGAAGAGCTTTGTTGGTTTAAATGTAGGTTTCAGATTTGTGTCACGGTCAGCAGTGGACTGTCCTGGTTGCGTTTCTTACTCAGCCACTGCAAAGGATGTGTTTGCAGAGCCCTTGTGAGCAGCACATTCACAGGGATTAGGTCTTCAGCTATTAATGTTTTCACTGTTCTTTTAGACAAAGGGTTTGTTTTAACACAGCATATTCTTCTCTGTGCCTTGCAGTGTGGAGATGGGCAGGGAATATTTCTGTGAGGCTACGGCAGTTCTGTTCACTGAGGTACCACAGAGCTCTGCCACAAACAGGCTGCTGAACCACATGTGGTGGTCAGGTTCGGTGCTCCAGTGTGTCCTGGTGCTTTAGCAAATAACTAGAGAAATAACTAGCAAATAAATGCCCTTGGTTTGGGGTTTTTTTTGGTGGTTGTTGCTGGTTTTGTGTGCGTTTTCTGAAGGTATTTTGATAGCCTGAGAGATGCTCAAGCTATCCAGCATCCAGTACCATTGTTCTTGATAAATTGATTAGCCTGGCAACACAGTACATGTACCTATGCTCTCATTTAAAGGAAAATATTACAGGTTTCAAGAGATTGCTCATCACAATGGGTTTAGCATGGCAGTGTTCCCTGGGAACGACAAACTCGCAAGCAACTTATGCAGGTTACTTTGATAAAGTGCCTGTAGAACCTCCAAAGGAAAAATACTGTTGCCTACATGTCATGAACATTGAGGTTATTTCAACAGTTTTTCATAGGTGTAAAGTTTCTCATTTAGCTTTTATTACTCTTGACCCACGGGTGGAGTGCCATTCTAGTACCTGTGGAGGGAGTATGTGTGCTGAACCTACTCTCATGCACAAGGTGTTAATGCTAGTAGTGGTCGAAGTGCAAGTGTCCTCTAGAAGGGGAGAAGTTCTGTAAGATCCATCAGATGTTTTACTGTTAGTCCTGCTATGTGTTTAAAGAACTGCTGATGCGTGGAAGCTGACTTCACAACTCACAAAGAGTTATAAAGAAGGTATCTTTATTCAGTACTGGGTGCGCAGGGGATCACTCCTCCACAAGTGTGCACACCAAACATGGCAATTCACTGTAACTATATACAGTAGAATGTTACATATTAATGGCATGTTGGAATACACATATACATATGCATAACCTGTCCTGCTTCTTATTAAAATTAGACCAAATAAGTAATTTCCATAAACTCCTCCCAATTGCATCTGTGCACTGTCTCATGGTGGTGGTCGTCAGGAGTCTCAGTGATGAAGGCTTGAAGTCTTCATCAGGTTGAACTTTTCACCTCCTTCCCCTGGCACATACGGAGTTGTGATTGTTCCAGATGGGCACAATTATCCTTGGGATGTTTCCTTCTTATCTATCCCAGACACCACCTTACTTGGGATGCTTCCTCTTTATCAGTCCTGGGTCCGCTTTAAATTTTCTCAAGAACACTAATCACTCAAGACTAACTATGAGTTGTTCAAGTGAGACATTGTTTATGCAGGGTCACCTCTGACATAACAACTATGACACTTCAAACCATCCTGTTAGTAAGCCCTTCCCCTTAACAGACATCTTGTTAGCAAGCACCCTTTAACAAGCATCTTGTTAGCAAGCACCCTTTAACCCTTTGCAAGCATCTTGTTAGAAAGCCTTGTATCACTGCCTCGTTTTTGGACTGTGTTGCAAGCTTAAGTGAGGTTAATAAATAGGGGTTTTTAATTATAGATTTTAGGTTGTATACAACTATTGGAGGAAGAAATGTTATTTAATTATGCATTTTGAGACATTTTCTTATTTTGCCTGTGATTTTGCTCCTAAGCAGAATGAGTGAATCTGGAAAACAGAAGTGACCCTCTATTTTTTCCATTTGAGATGCCTCCTGAAACAGAGAGGGTTTAGGTTACGGTATCTGGCTGATTCTTGTGCTGCCTGCCTGCAGCACAGGTCCAGAACTAGTTCTGAACAGTTACTTGAACAAATAATGTAAAGATTTGGGGGATGCATCTGCAAAAGAGAAAGGTTTTGGAGTAGTTTTTTGCATGAAGACATCCGAAAGCTTCAGTCGCTTCGGGGAGATATCAGTAGCTGTATGACATGCAGGCACACATGTTTTTTGAGAGAATATGCTGAATTATTTTCTTACAAGCAAGCATCTCTTTAATGCTTAGTTTGATATTGTGAAGGCAGCTGGAGAAGTAAGGGAATAAGTGACACCAAGCAGCATTTCTAGTAGCAGTACAACAAATACCTGTCATGCAGAGTATGATTTTGACAAAACTAATATGCACCTGGAATGGCAATATTATTGTCAGTGGATTAAAAATCCTTGTGTCCAGAGCCTGACAGGAACCCAGAGTTATATATGTGTGTGTAGGATGAGAGCCCAGTTCTCCTTTGACTCTTGGTTGGAATTTACAAGTGAGAAATTGAATGAATGTCCCAGTCTGCCAGAAACTCACCTGGCTGTTTAAACTGGTTTTTAAATATGAACTGGGTATGGATGCTAGGGAAATCTCCATCCCAAAATCTATGTCAGAACGTTGTTGACTTGGAGCTGTCTATAACACAGATGAGTCCTGCAATAAGAGTGGAATTTGATATATTAAACTAGGAGGAACAGCAGTGTGATCCTGGACTAGTTTCTGTAATAGAGATTAATGGGAAAGCTGAAAGCTTAATTGTGTCCACGTGCTTAGAAGGTTAGTCTGTTGGCATGAATTTGTGAAAATTCTAGTTAACGTGGTGTAAATCCTGCATAAATGGCTCGTTTGTTTGCGAGGCCACGAGGAGCAATTATTTTTCAAAGATAGATAATCCTACTGAGAAAATGTTTGTTAATAATTTGGCGCCGATCCTGGTCGTGCTGAGTTCAGGGAGGAGGTTCATTTGTCTGGTTTCTTTAGAATGGGGATCAGAACCTGAAAAACCTGCTCAAGTGTATTTTAGTTTTGAGTTCCTTCTGCCCAAGGTATTTACTACCTGTTTCAACTCCAAACACTTGGAACATTAAGGACAAGCCTTGCCTATGGAAAAATCTCAGTTCCCTTTTGAAGTTGTGCCAGTATTGAAAACTTCATTCAGGTTTTGAAAAGGTGACTGAAGTCTTCACTTCTTGGCCATCTGTGAAAGGCTCTGCTGTAATTGCCTAATGCTCTAATGAAGTCTCAATACTTTCTGTTGTTCCAAGACATTTAATTTAGAATTTTAATTTTTATTTATATTTATGCTGGGAACATCTCCCAGTGTTTGTTGTCTGGCAATGATTAAGATGTGTCATCCTCAAAAAGTGTTTCATACCTGCTTAAATTACAACAATTTTAATAAGTGAGCTGGCAGGATGTGCCTGCAGCTCAGATGGCCAACATTGTCTTGGGCTGCATCAAGACCAGTGTGGCCAGCAGGTCAAGGGAGGGGATTCTGCCCCTCTGCTCTTCTCTTGAGACCCCCACCTGCAGTGCTGCATTCAGCTCTGGAGTCCCCAGTACAGGAAAGACATAGAGGTGTTGGAATGAGTCCAGAGGAGGCCATGAAGATGATCAGAGGGCTGCAGCACGTCTCCTATGAAGACAAGCTGAGAGAGTTGGGTTTGTTCAGCCTGGAAAAGAGAAGGCTCCCAGAAGACCTACTTATGGCCTACCAACACTTAAAGGGGTCTTACAGGGAAGTGGGAGAGGGACTGTTCACCAAGGAGTGCAGTGACAGGACAAGGGCCAATGGCTTCAAGCTGAAAGAGGTCAGGGTTAGATTAGATGTTAGGAAGAAATTCTGAGGGTGGTGAGGCCCTGGCACAGGTTGCCTAGAGAGTTTTTGGTACCCCTGACAGGGTTTAAAGCCAGGTTGGATGGGGCTTTGGAGACCCTGGTCTAGTGTGAGGGTGTCCCTGCCCATGTCAGGGGGGTTGAAACTAGATGATCTTTGAGGTCCCTTCCAACCCAAAGCATTCTATGATTCTATGAATTGAAAGTTTGGTAGAGCTGCCCTTTTGCTGATGCAGTTGTATTATCTTGCTGTGGGTTTCAGTGGAAGAATCAAGATCAGGGCTGTAGCAGGAAGCTACACTGCTGCTTGTACTTCTGATCAGGAAATGTAGCTTACATATTGGACCAAGTCATTCAGCCATTGCTATGCTTGCTGGCATCTTTGAAGACTGAAAGTGCCAACTGAGAGAGACTGCTGGGACTGATGACTAGCAAATAAATGTAAACTTTGGGGATAAAAATGGCATTTTACTTTAAACAATGAAAAGGAGCCTAGTAAGAATAATTTCAGACTGGTGTAGACACTTGAAATTGGGGTGAAGAGATAACTTTGGAATATAATAATAGGAGATATTAGGTTTATTTAAATGTTCTAGTTGCAGGAAATGAGAACCGGTGAGTCAGTGAGAATGTCAGTAATTAGCTTCTTCACTTAGTGAAAAATGTACTCTTCAGATGGCCTAAATGATTACTTTGCACCAGTCTTAATGTTAGAAATTATCATGTCTGTCTTCTGGACCTTTCTGCATGGTTGTCAGGCTAAGGTACTGTTGGGCAAACGACCAGTGGTGGCTTTGGGAAGGAACAAAAAGTCTCTTTGATAATATGAGGAAGATTTTGTGTGAAGTGGTTGCTTTGCTAATGTGTTTTTTTATAGCTGTTTAATTTGCCATTGAAATGGAGAGTGGGGAGATGTGTGTTTTTCAAAAGAAAAGAAAAAAGAACCTAAAAAGCTTGGAGATAAAAGTGATTGAAACAATAGCAAATAGATGAATCCACTTAGGGTGAGTCCAGTCTAACTAGCAAAGCATTTGCAGAGGAAAACTATGACTTACTACTGTACAGAAATTACTTCTATGCCAGTGTAATAATGGATTAAAACTGGATTTACCAGGGATTTTGGATCTTTTGAAATAGTTCCTCAGAGTTTATTAAGTAAAATAATCCTGGGGGAGTGGGGAGGGGACAGGACAAAATTTGATGTTGGAATTGAAATGTAGTGAAGACAGAAAAATATTCAAATGTTGCAGAATGGTTAACAACTGATGCCCAAACATCTTTCCTAGTAGTAAATTGCTCTCTGTAAGAGGCCATCAGGGATTAAATAGGTAGCATGGCTCTGAGTGGAAAAACTTGTGGAGAGCTGTGAGGAACTTGGGAGAAGCTAATGGCTGGTGTATGTGGGATAGGCTGGGGGCTGTCTCATGTATAACATATGATTTCTGGTTAACAGTACGAACTCTGTCTACTCTGTAAACTAAAGATCTCTGTGTAAGCTCAGCCTTGTGCTGTCTGTAGTATTTAGCTCCATCCCCTTAAAGTGCCAATAGCTGTTGAAATCTTTGTAACGTATGTTTGCCTTTTATTTAAATCCTCCTAGTCAGTTCCCTGTGGTCATGACCATATTTTGGGGTGGCAGGTACTATGTCAAAGTTACATAGTGGAGAAAATAGTGGATTATTTTGGATTGAGGAATTCACCATTCACAATTCTGAAGTTTCCATTCAAGTAGTGGTATCGAGTCGGTCTTCCGTCGCCTGCAGAGCTCCAGTTGGTGTTGTAGTTCACTACCCAGTTAATTTTCAGTAGGCAAATCATGACCAGAAAATGTGATTCAGTAGATACCATTAATTTCTAATAAAAATTTAACATTATGCGTATAACACCGTTAGGTTCTAAATGAACTGCAGCCCACTGGAAATAAATCTGTATGTGCTTCTGGAAAATTTACTACAAAATATTTACCCAGACATCCAGCTGGGCTTATCAAAAAAGGACAAGAATACTAGCCTTTGTAGATACTGGTAATCCTCTTGCTGCCTGGTATCAAAAGACGGAGAAGTGAGTCACGATAAAGTGTTATAAATTATGTGTATGTTAAGCGTACTGGGCATACTTGTCTGATTAAAACATAAGGAGGTATACAGTGGCTCAAAGGCAACATGTTTCAAGCTCCTCAAAGAAGAAATGCATGAGCATCAAAGAAATTAAACACAACTGTCAGGTTATTGGAGCAAAAGCATTTGTCAAGTTTCAGTGCCTATCAGACATTTACTGAATGATTACACTTTTGTGTAATGATGGACCTAGTTTAATCATCTTGAATTGTAACTGCCTGGTTTGGAGTTTTTTTTTAAAACACAAATACTGTCTGGTGTCATGGGCCAGTCACCAAATTAATCATGTTATGGAGAAATACCTTCTATTTGGATTAAATTAGTATTTTATCATAGTGACTAGGCACCTTTTCTGAGTACTGGTATGAGGCATTCTTGGCAACTGAGCTGCTTCAAGGTGGCATTTCCTTTTTACTTAAGAAGTAGTCAGTAACATTCACCTGGAAAGCATCCACCCAAACAGCACAATATCCCTGAAAAAGAGGATGCTGATGGTAAGTCCCCTGTTCAGGTTGCTGTAATTATAACAGGAATTAAGACAGGCAAACAGACGTTGCCCATTTAAAAGAAAAATCTGAGCTAATTTAGTTCCTGTGGGAATAAGCAAATGGTAGTGACTGCAGCTGGTAAAGATGTGGGTTGGACCCATCGAGGCTCCTTTCTCCTGTGCCAGTAACGCCTCCACAGTGGTCTGCATCAGCCTCTGCTTTTGCAGCTTTGAGCTGCTCCTTTTGAGAAATTCTCGTGCTGCCATACTGTGTGGTGGCTTGTGAGATGGCCTTAATTATTTTATGAATTCACTGTGCCAAAATTCCACCCTTGGCTATACTGCAGTACACCCAGAATAGCATCACCGCCTTCACCAGCTCCCAACGCTTTGTTGGAACCGTGCTCAGCAAAGTTGAAAATCTGATGCAAAAATAGCTCAGCATCTAACCTTTACCATATTCTGAGTGGAGAGCTGCAGCATTGATTTCTTAAATGTGCAAATAAGTGACCATATGGTCAGAACACAGTTATATAAAAACAAACTCTTTAAGAAGCAATTCCTCTTCAGATGTCGTTTGCTATAGTTGCCTTTTGGCATTACGTTTAATATGTGTTTTCTGTCACGAAGAGAAAAGGTAATAATCCCTCTGCAGTTTCCTAGAAGATGTTACATATACAAGACATATGGAAGCTTTACACAAGTTGTAGAGATCGTAAGCGTTGGCTAGTAATGTAGCTGCATGCCTGCTAATGAGGGATTTAATTCTGGCTGACACATAAACCACTTCTAATATTCCAGAATTAGGTAACAAAAATATTCAGCTATTTAGTCCTTAATGATTAAGCAAACAAGGAGTCCAATATATTGAAAATAACTGTGTGCTTGAGCTACGAGGATTTTGGTACTTCCTAGTAAAGTAATATTTTCAACAAAATACTTCTGGCAGCTATATTCCTGATGCTAAAGGTGATTCCACAGTATCTTTCAGAAAGTCCTCATTGGCTTAACCTTTAGAGTCCAAATGGCCTGGAAATTTAGATTTTATTTCATTTTTAATTAAACACAACAGCAAGAAGATGAGCATGGTTTATAAACTTCTCAAGAACAGGAAGCTACAGACACAGCTGTCTCAGCTGATGATCTCAGGAGGCATTGGAGACACGCTCTAGACTCTGATGCAGAAGACTGGTGTTATGAGCTGGGGAGCTGCTTTGACAGGGGGATTGGACCTGATGATCTCTTGAGGTCCTTTCCAACCTCTACAAATCTGTGATTCTGTCTGAGAACCTTAAGCCGGGGTATCCACCTGATAGTCTTCAATCTCAGTGGCTTTAGGGTAACAAAATTAAAATAAATTAGATTGAACCTTATTATGAACCCCGAGCTACCCATCCACACACCTGTCACGAGTGAGGCTACATCCAGCAGGTATCTGTTGTGTCCTTGGAAAGGGAGGGGAAGGCATAATGGAGTTTGCAAGGCTGTGTCCTTCATCTTTCAAAACATAGAGGAGAGAATTTGGCAAGAGTGGAAAAAAATGTGCTCAGAGACAAAGCAGAATTGGAAAACAAGATAAATATATAAGCAGAGAACAAAAGGTACTCTGGAAAAGGATGTTGTTAAGTTTTTAATGACTTAATTGATGAACCATTGTAGCTGGATAATGTAGAATAGATAATCAATGAGGACAATCATGTGGTGGTAGGATTTTTTGTGTCTCTGACTGTTACATGTATCAGACATTCAGGGAAGGATAGCTTTCAAAAACAGAAATTTTAATCCTCTTTTTGGGCATGTCATACACATTTAGGCATCTGAAATCATGTTTCTGTTGACAGCTTTGATACAGAGAGGTGGTGGACTTTTGACTTTGTCTTGCTGCCCCCTCCAAGGAGAGCTGATGTAGCTGAGATGTAGTGATTTAGTTATTTAATTGCTTCTAGTCACCAACCTAAAACATGCTGTCCTTGAATCTGTACCTGGTTGAAGGGGTTTTTATTTCAAGCCATTGGGTTTTAACATGATGCAGAGTTTTATTTTTAACATAAGCACTGTATTTGAAAACAAAGCTGAGGCACACATAATAAGTAGCAATTGCTTTTTCAGAAAAGTCTTTACTGACAACTACCTCTGAACTCCTTTGTTGTGGATGTTTCATCCTAAGAGAGTTCTTTAGCATCCAATTATAAATTATGCTCATTACAAAAGTAGTTGCAAATCTTGAACTTAAAAATTTGAGGTATTATCAGGAGACTGCTTACGGAAATAGTGCTATTTCCACAAGTGAGGCAGGCATTTGGCAGCAGTTTATGCCACAGGTTATATCGGGTGAGGGAGATATTTGGTATTCTGAGTCCTGACCCTTCTCAAATGGCATTTGCAAGAGGCTTTGTGCTTATGCTTAGTGATGTCCCTACCTCTCTCTTTGTGGGATTTCTCTTGCAAAGGCTCATCTGGAATAAAGCTCTTGGGTGCTAAGAACAAGACTTGCAACGTCTTTACATGAAGATACTATGGCTATTTTCCCTATTTTGTTTATTTGCCCATTAAGAACCTAAACTATATTAGTTAATATTGTTTAAATCAATGGTCTACACTTTATTTCAGTGTTAAGATAGTGTCAGACTACTGGAATAAAAAAGCAGCAAAACCTGTTTGGTTTTCAGGGTTTAGTGTACATTTTCATCGGTTTTAAAAGATGATGTAATGAAAGAGGTACAATTAAAGCTGTAGTGAATTCTTGTCTATTGTTTATAGAGAATTACACGTTTGTTATTACAAGACTTCTTTACCTGATAGCCTGGAATAGCTCCTTTGCTAATAGACCCCTTTTTTATAGCATCGCCAAACAATTTATACCATATTTATAAATAATGGAATAAGGACGCTCTTGAAGTGTACTACAGCAGTGACCTTACAACATTGAATGCTGGCAGTGAATCTATTAAAAAGTTTTTCACTGTTGAGATTTATAGAATTGTTTCTCCTTCTGCTGCACACCCCATTTTTTGTTTCCCAGTGAACTCAGGCTTCTAGCTGTGGCGATTGGTCTTTAATTATTAAAGAATCATTAATGAAATGTGGGAAGAAAATTCTAGAAATAGCCCTGGAGCCCAGAGATAAGCACCGGAGATGCAGCACGGTTGCCAGGTGGCTGTAGCTTCAGAGCAGTGTCTCTCCTCTGAGATTGGGCGAACTGTGATATCTGCTTTGTCAATCAAGATTTGAGTTTGAGGAAACGGTGATTTGACCACCGATGCTGCTCTAGCAAGCCTCAGTTGCACGTGTTCTTCCGCTGATGTGTAAGGAGGGAAGGATTGTGCTCTAAAGAGGCAGGTGGAAGGAACCACTGGACATCACCTTGCACCTCTGAATGAGGAATTTTGTCATGAATCTTTGTGATGAATTGTACAGTTCCTATTACAGACTGGACCTGTTCGATGTCAGCACTTTCAGGAACTGTCTGGTCCAAGGTTTAGAACAAGCTTCTGGGGCACTTTGAAGTGTAGCTAAATATCACTGCTGTGTTAGCGCCTATGTGGGCGTGAATTAACCTTTGTGTGCTGATTTTCCACACAATCTGACAGGTTTCCACATAGAATACAGGCTGCTAGAGACCACTCTGACATGTTGCTGACAACAGAGACCCTGATTTTTCTGCCTAGTCATTTCTGTCAAGTTACCATCAGTTGTCTTGCAGTGCCAGCTCAGGGATCATGCTGATGGGCAAAACTGAGACAGTGAGAAGTTCCTCCTGTGCTTAAAAATTTCTTCTTGCCTCTACTCTGTTGGCTACTATCACTCTCCCAAGTGCTTCTTTTCTTTCCTATTTGTATAATAGTTCTGCCTTCATGTTTCATTTTAATTTTCTTTGGACCAATAAAAAACCCAATATGTCATTGAGGAAATTGCAGAGGCAGAACCTGAATCCTGTATGTTAGCTTTATATTGCAAATACATTGGCTGTCCTTGCTACAGAATTATGTGATCCAGAGCTATACATATATGTTACTTTATAGGAAGAATGCTTTTAGCAGTAATACGGGGGAGAAGCTATTTTGACTTGATGAAATATTCTTATAATATTAAAAGAGCATCCCTATAACAAATAGGGTCCTTCCTTATCTGTGACATGAAAAAAACACGTTATAAAAGTAAGAAAAACAGGCAAAGAAACTTTGGGTGAATCTTAGTGTATGTTGCTGGGACTGATACGACCCAGAGGTGGACCACAAAGCTTCTGGACTCAGAATCCCATCTCTTAATGAGACCATCTCCCTGCTGTTAAGAGAATTGGTGTTCTGAAAATTTGGACAAAACACTTAATCCCCAAGTCCCTGTTTCACAGCCTCTTGCAGAAATCTCATAATCTACCTTAAAGCTCACTGCTAATTAGGCCCTTGTTGGCTTTCTCAGTCATTTGATCTCTTCCCATCTGGATTTTGCAGTTGAAGAAGGCTTTACTGACTGATCCACCAGTATATAAAGGGCCAAACCACTAAATTGGAATACTTTTTTTTCTTTGTAATCCAGGATATATTTTTGTTTTGTTCCTTCTGCCAGGGGAAAGTTAATGTTTCATGTTTTGGATGGTAAAGCCTCTGCAGTGGATGTCGCTTCCTTCAGCATTTACTTTGGGAGTGAATAAAGGGAAGCTGTCACTTGGCTGGAGGCCATTCCTGAGTTGTTAGCATTTTTCCTTGTCTGTGGGTCACCATTATTCACACCTTGTAACACATTTGCAAAAGGAGTGTAATTTGAAAACACCTGTGACTTAATGGTAACAGTATCTGGATGCCACTTGGAAATGCCAGCGCTCATTTACGGCTCAATCAGTGGAATCGATGGGAAAGGCTGCAGTTTGCAATTATGAAACGGTGGGAAACCTGTTTTCCCTGGTTCTGAGTATTGTCCTGTAATGATTTGGTTTTATATAAAGCAGAAGAGTTGCAAGCTTCACCCCTCCCAAAGGTGATTGGAAATGTGCAGGCCAGGCCTACTGTTCTACCCCTTGCCCCTCAGAAGGTTAGTAAAGCATTTATGCCACAATCTTCACTTTTGTTAAATAATTACAGCAAATGCTTGTGCTCATTGAAGTAATACAGGATCATTCTTGTTCCCAGAGATTTTTTTTTTTCCTTACAAAAAATAATCAATAATATAATTCTTTTTCTTTTTCTTCCCAACAATATAATTATTTTCATGACATTAATTTCCAGAAGAAAAGCTCTTTACAAATAGTAGTAGGCTATTCCTTTAAAAAATGCTTTCCTATTATCTGACAATTTCCCAAGTGAATGAATTGTCCTCATGAATTATACTGAACTCAGCTTGCAGTTTATTTAGCTGCGAATCAAGCTCTTTGTATTTCACTAGTAGATGAATTCAATATGACCCACATTTGAGAAATAAAACCCACGGGTGGTCTGACTTTTTTTGTCTTAATACTTGAATTCATGAGATACACCTTATTCAGTTTGAAGTTGGTACAAGCACTGATGTCTGTAGTACAGCAGTGAGGGGGAAGAGATTTCTGAGCCTTGTTTAGTTGTTACACATGGCAGTGAAGAGTTGGAATACTAAACTCTGGAAGTGTGAAGCAGGCAGGTAACTGTAACTCTTCCTAAAACAGGCCCTGCACGTGAAGTGGCTATAGCTTAAAACAAGTACATGGAAGAAAGATTTTTCTATTCTTTTCCTACCAGGGCAAATGTATAATTAAACCATAGAGCTTGTTGATAGAGGGCTTTATTACTGACTCAGCAGAAATTATGGGAGGAAGATCAGTCTGTGGCTAATCAGTTAAAGGGGTAGTCGCAGCTTTTGACTTGAAAAATCTTGATATAGCTGACTGTTGGAAGCTGAAAAGTTAAATTCTGCTTCAGAGAGCCCTGATTCTTATGTTCTTCTCAAAGTAGCCACTTTGTCACTGCTTGAAACCAAGTGCTGAGTTAAAAGGGGGTTTTTTTTCTTATATTGTTCTTAAATTTATTTTTTAATACTCAGAGTAGATACTTTTAAATATCTGTTCTATGGCATTCAGATTGCCTGAAGGTATTATAAATATGGGATGTGTTGAAAGAGAAGCAAAAACATGATACGTGGAAACCTTATAGAGAAAGGCATAAGCTTGTTTAGCTGGTTGTCACAGATGCCTCCTGCTTGATTTGTCCTTCTGTAAAAATGCTTGTGATAAAGGACTTCCACATCAGTATATGAGAGATTGACCCTAATCCTCTGGGAATGAGATATTGAGAAAGAGCCAATGCACTCTTGAAAGGAAAGTCACTTCTTAAACCTATTGGAATATGTTAATACTAAAAAAACCCAAAAAAAACCCATGACAAAACCTCAGCAGGTAACTTGGATTGTGCTGTTAAAATGACTTACCAAAACAATACAATAGATTTCCAGATGATGTTGGAGAGGACCCTCCCTGAAGAGCAGTGAGGCTGCAGTAGAAGAGACAAGGTGCTCAGAAGGTGAACAGATAAGAGGACAAAACCAGCAGTAAACTCTCAGTTGGGGAGGTTACCAGGTGTGTGTCCCAAGGATCTGTGGCTGGAGTCTGTGCTCTGTAACATGCTCATCATAACCTTCGAAGGATAGTGAAACCCATGGTGGGAAATTGTACCTGTAGAGCTGCCAATATAAGTAATGTTGTTTTAAATAACTTTGTTTTCCTTGATTATGAATGGGACCTGAGGATCATGGTCAACAGTGCGCTGAACACAAGCCAGTTGTGCTCTGGCCATGAAGGTGGCTGGTGGCATCCTGGATGGCTTTGATAGGGTCATAGCCAGTAGGCAAATGGAAGTGGTCCCCCTTTCATTGCTGCTCGTTGGACTGCATCGAGCATACTGTGCCCCATTTGGGGTGCATAATATCAAAGCAAGTGATGAATTGGAGCAACCTCAATGAAGGCCACAGAGTCTGTGGGGCTGGAAGAAGGGGCTGAGGAATTACCAAGGGTTGTTCAGCATGGGGCAGGGAAGGCTTTGGGGGGGACCTAACAGTGGCCACCTGGTAATAACCAAGGAGGTTATCAGGAATACCAAGGTAGGATCTTTACTGCACCAAGTATCTGGAGCATGAGACAAAGGGAATATGTTGGAACAAGAGATTTTGGACAGAATATAAGGAAAAACTGTGAGGGTAGTGAAGCAATGGAGCATGTTTCTCAGAGGGGATGGGTAGTCCTCTTGGGAAATAGGTAGGAGCTCTGAGAAACTCCATCTCACCTCAGAGCTGAGCTTGCTTCCAGCAGGAGCTTGGCCTGAGGCTCCTTCCCACTCAGATTATTCCATGTCACTTTGTTCCACCTTAACAAGGACAGAAGTCGGCTTTAACTTTCTTGGAGATAAATTTGGTCTTTGGAATAAGCAAAGCTGTGTCTAAAACATGCTGGTGCATCTGATGGAGCTGTGAGCAAACCCATTCCTTTATTACCAGGGATAGAACCCGAAGGAATGGCATGAATCTGCACCAGGGGAGATTTGGTCTGGATATGAGGAAGAGATTCTGTACTGAGAAGGGTGTCGGGCACTGGCACAGGCTGCCCAGGGAAGGGGTCACAGCACCGAGCTGGGCTGTAGTTAAGTGTCTGGACGATGCGCTCAGTGCCACACTCTGACTTGACTGGACCTGTGTGGAGCCAGCAGCTGGACTTGATGATCCTTATGGGTCCCTTCCAGCTCAGGAAATTCTGGGATTCTGTGATTTTTGGGAAGGAGTTTGCCTTCTGAAGGAACGTTCTGTACCTGACTCTGGTTTTCAAGGTTTGAGAAGTCTTGTTTTGCAGTGGAGCATTTTGACAGCTTTCTTTTCAAGTTTACCCTCAGTCTTCAATGGTTGCTATAATTTCACTTTTAAACAGCACAGTTCTTCAAAGCCAACAGTGAAACAGCATCAACCGAGGTCTGTCTGGTGATCACGAGGGGTTCTCAGTGGCTCATTTCTTCAGCTGTCATTTGTCAGAACACACTCTTGTAATCTTAATGAACAATGTGCAAAGCCATTAAAAACTCAATTACGGCTTTCTTTTTACTGCAGACGTGAGAAAATGCAATCATGAAGTGCTGATGTGTAAACACAATAGCCACCATCTGCTACAGAGTAGCATTTCAGCTCCAAAAAGAGGATATATGTTGCAGATGCATCAATAATAGGACGCTTATCAAGGCATCATTATGCACCGAGCAGGGGAAAAATTGAAATTTATGGCCAGCTAGAGAGCACTTCATGGTTTAATTCCCCAATTTTCAGCGGTATGTTTAATAACTATGAGAGAGTGCTGGTTTATGTTCCTGGTGTCTGAAAGGATTTTCAAAACTGAATTTATTTACCAGCTTCACATCCCCCTTGCTTCTGACTGATCTGAACAGAACACGTTCATTTTTCGTTGTTCAGGACAAAACCAGCAAGATATTAATTAATCTAACCTGTTGATCCAAGAGCAATAAACTTAATTGACCTGATATTCAATCTGCTTTAATGAGCGTATACTTCTGTGTCCAATAAATATAAAAAAGAGCTTTAACACAGCATGGGTAATTTCCCACGTATACACACCCTTCATTTTTTCAGTTCAGGGTTGGCTTTGACATTTGAACATTCTCTGCCCTCATGAGGCCCCAGCTGGAGTCCTGTGTCCAGATCTGGGGTCCACAATATACGGAAGATGTAGAACTGTTGGAGAGGGTTCAGAGTAGGCCATGGAGATGATCAGAGGGCTGGAGTACCTGCCCTACAAAGAGAGGCTGAGGGAGCTGGGCTTGTTCAGGGAAGGGAAGGCTGTGGGGGGACCTCATTGCAGCCTGCCAGTACCTGAAGGGAGCAGAGAAACAAGAGGGGAATCAGCCTTTTAAAAGGACAGATAATGGCAGGACAAGGGGGATGGATTAAAGCTAAAGGAGGGAAGGGTTAGATTAGATATTAGGGGGAAGTTTTTTACAAAGAGACTGTTGAGGGACTGGAATGGATTTCCCAGAGAGGGGGTGGGTGCCCCATCCCTGGAAGTGTGTTCAAGGCCAGGTTGGATGGGTCCTTGGGCAACCTTGTGTAGCTCCAGGCCTGGAGGTTGGTGTCCCTGCCCGTGGCAGGGGGGTTGGAGCTTTATGATCCTTGGGGTCCCTTCCAACTCATGTCATTCTATGATTTGAACTTTCTGGGTGGAGGTAAACAAAACAATGAGGCCCAATTACTTTTATTTATACTTTTCCAAACTGGGTATGCAGTTGTTTAATCAGAGTTTCTCTGAGATACCTTTTGTTTTATTCAGATTTTTGCCTGGAGACATTTAAGTGGCTTTCAGTCATCCATTGATCAATAATTTCCATTTGTAACATGTAATTCATTCCCTGGTTCTTTATGAGTGGAAAACATGACAAGTGGTTTGTTGGTGCCAGACCAGATTGTATCTGTTTTATTTGTACATGCAGGCCTATAAATTGTGAGTAAGTCCCATCAGCTTCAATTCTGTGTGCAGTCTAAAGAAGGCTGTCAGACTCTGAATCACAATATGTCAATTTATATCAAAGATAATAAGGAAAAAACACACTTGTCCTTAAAAGGCTGTTTTGGATTTATTTTGCTATTTTTTTTTCTGGTGGGAGCAATTTTGATGATCTCTCACCTACCTCTGAGTGATGCATCTGGCCCAGACAAGCCTGCCTGTATCAGGAATGGTGTGACCAGCAGGAGCAGGGAAGTGATTTTCCCGTTATACTCCGCTCTGGTGAGGCTGCACCTCAACTGCTGTGTCCAGTTTTGGTCCCTTCACTACAGGAAGGATGTTGAGATGCTGGAGCTCATCCAAAGAAGGGCAACATTCTGGTGAAGGGGTTGGAGCACAATTCCTGTGAGGAGCAGCTGAGGGAGCTGGAGCTTTTTAGTCTTGAGAAAAGAAGGCTGAAGGGAAACCTTATTGCTCTCTACAGCTACCTACAAGGCGATTGCAGAGATGCTGGTGTTTTCTCTTCTCTGAAGTGACAAGCATTAGGACAAGAGGAGATGGCTTAAAATTGCACCAGGGGAGATTTAGGTTACATGTCAGGAAGAATTTCTGTACTGAAAACGCTGTCAGGCATTAGTATGAGCTGGGGAACTGCTTTGGCAGGGGGGTTGGACCCCATGAGCTCTCGAGATCCCTTCCAGCCCCTACAACTCTGTGATTCTGTGATACAACTCTGTGATTGGAACAGGCTACCCAGGGAGGTAGTGGGGTCACCATCCCTGTGGGGATTTATAAGTTGTGTGGATGAAGTCCTTAAGGACATGATCTAGAGGTGGACTTGTCAGGGTTAGACTGTAGTTGGGCTCCATGATCTAACGGGCCTTTTCCAACCCAGGTAGTTCTATGATTCACTGAGCATGGACACTTAGAATAGGACAGTGGTGTTCAGCTGTTGGTCTCGGAGCATTCAGAGCAACCTTCTGAAGGCAGGATAACCCACTGGAGTTCATGCTGTTGGCAGGAAAAGGAAAATCTGTACAGCTGGGCATGTTTAGAGGCCGTGTTATAGAATATAGCATGTAATTTAGTCATGACTGAGTTTTGTAAATTAGTGTATTCTTGCGTCCAGTGTCAATTAGCATGTTGACAAAGCCATAAGCTGACACCCTCTCTGATGGGCAGGCTTGAGGCAGATTGCCCTGTGCCTTGACTGGCCAGGGTTGGTTAGCTGTGGAAGCTGCCACACCAAGTCTCTGCAGAAAGAAGGGATCCTGTATAGTTAGATGATAAACTGGTTTAAACAAAGTGTGAGTGCTTTTCTCTGACAGAGATGGCACCATAAGTGGAAATTTTTCATCCTTTCCCCGTCACATAAAATAATACTGCTTATCAGGACTTCACTGGAGACACATTTTGGTAGTATTTTCTCCTGTATATCTCTAGGTGTGCTGTATTTAAAAACATCCCCCCAAGCTATAAATAAGAAGCTATGAATAATATGCATGTGACAATTGTTTGTAAGACTATTCTTTTAGTAACTTAGACTAATTATTTTGTTAAGTGGTTTTTTGGTGGAGGGATATTTTACTCGCTCATGTTGTCAGTCACTAGATTCAGGCTTGGTACTCTCTCCAGAATTGTCAGCAGTTGCACAAAAGGCCATTGTCATACCACGAATAGCTTGTGATTCATTTTTTTGTGGGTGGCAAAAAATAAAGTTGTAATTATTACTTTGAACTTTTTATAAAAGCTGATGTGGGTTTTTTTTTTTCCCCCAGAGGAAAGCTTGTTTTTTTTAATACATGATTCTGGAAAAGTGAAATACTCCCCAACTTTTTCTATCATTGAAATGATTATTTACTTTGGGGCAGTTCAAGACCATATTGGGTTAGACATGGTACAGCTTCAGTGTTATTCATTAGGGTAGGAATCCACGTGTTACCCAAATAAAATAATAATTAAAAAAAAAAAAGTTGAGAAGGATGCCAAACCAAAAGTGAAGTGATGGGCTCTATTGATCCAGTCAGTGAAGGTGAAAAAAAGAGTTCTCCTGGGTTCCTACCTGGTGTTGCAGGCACTTTGTCAAAATCTTGTAGGTGCAGAAGGAGCTCTGCTTTTCTTTGAGTGCTTTAATTACTGTACCATCATCCCCATGAATGAGAGTCTGGCAAATAGAGACTTTGTCTTCATCGTATCTTGTACTGTTTCTCAAAATGGCATTGAAATGCTGCCGACAGTGTTTCACAGCACCTGCTCTACTCTCTCCTGTGCTACTGTTACTCAGCAGTTTTACAGCTGCTTTCCATCCAGATTCTAAATAGAAGAGGGGTTCTTACAAGTGGCCTTATTTTATTTGTAAGGGGAGAGATAAGGCAGGCTCGGAGTAGCGAGAGAGATCATGGGAGCGTCACAGTCTCAGAGCCCAGGCTGTGGGTTTCCAGCCTGCTTCCTCTTTTAGCCTGGTGGCAGTTGCACTCGTTCATACTGGTTTATCTTAGGGCATAGAAGCAGAACCCAAAGCTCAGTTTCTCTAAACTTTACCTTACTTGGGTGGATTGATAAGAATAGTGTGTATAGAGTACTTCAAGAAGGGAATTTTGTGGTCGAGGGGGAGTGGAATTAGTTCAACAGTGAATATTTGTCAGGATCCCATCATGGGGCCTTTGATTGTTTGAGAGAAATTGGAAAGTTTGGAGTTGGTTCCTATGTTTCTCAACGTCTTTGCTGCGAACCTGGAATCTCTTGATTTGGGGCCATTTTGATTTTCAGCAAATCATAATGAAAGACAGGATTGCAGCTTGCCTATAAATTTTCATACTCCTTAGCACAGCCTCTTCCCCAGCTGTGCTTGCATTGTGCTTGCATTTTCCAAGGTCTCTAGAGTGGCTGATTTTTTTTTTTAATAAAAGACTGACTTCACTCTGCATCTGCACTTTTCAATCACAAGATGCATATATTTCATATAAACACAGGGGAAAAAGCCCCCAACAAAACCCAACATTTTTTTCATGGGAGAAAGTTGCTGGTGTCTGTTGATACAAATTTAACATCCACGGCTGTTCGCTGCACAGAATTGATCAAAATGTTTATCTGGCTCATCCGAGTGTCACATGGTTACGGCATGGAATAGGGGAAGTCAATAGGTTACAAGTGAGGCAAGGCTTTTCAAACTCAATCTTCTGTGAACTGCAAGAGGCCAGCAGAGAAATACATTTGCGGCATGGCTTGGCAGCAGCATCAGAGCCTGGAGTGTCAAGAGGGCTGCATTTGATTAAAAATTATCATGCCTGGCTGCTGGCACATGGATTTCCTCCCCCCTCTAGTCTTAGTATTTTCTTCAGCTTTTTCTGAGTGTGAGGGTCTGCACACACGAAGGAGATGCTTTAAAGAGAATTGCCTCAAATAACTCTCGTAATGTTTTCCCTTATTGCTAACATTTGTCACCTTGATGCATCTGTGAAGAGCTGAGACACAATGTGCCGTAAAATAGCTGCTTAATGAATCAAAATGTGAGTTCAACATCAAGTGCCATGGTTAATATGATGCAAGCTTCCAGGTTAACCAACTCCTAAACTGAGTTTATATCCTTCTCTCCCGAAGTTCAGCCTGTCCTTCCTCCTAGAAGTATAATTGTCCTTGTTGTGTTATTTGCAGGAGATGGTGCTGTTCTGCTAACGAGCCTAAATCATTTGAGCTCTGAAAAATTTGTTTATTCTTAATACCTTGCAGGCTACAGAAGTTTACAGTGCTGAGGTATGGGGTGTCCAGTTATAGGTTGGCAGGAGGCGGGGAGGGGCCATGGAAGCAAACATCAGCTGAGACTTGGGTCTGTTGTTGCAGCTTTTGTACTGATTGTGTCCTTGAGGGGCTGTCTGGGTAGCAGAGCATCCTTGCTGCTGGCAGTGTGAATATGCTGTTGTTTACAGTGACTGTTTTATCACAGGCTTATAAAATAATAAAAAACCCCAAAACTATAATAGTAGTTTTATTTCTAAGTTAACTAATTAAAGCCGTTCTGGTTGGCCTTGAATCTATTTGTATATACATGCACTGCAATTTTAATATCCTTTCCTTCTGTCAGCTAACAGACAGCATAAAATAGCTGGTTTGAGTTCTTCAGATCCATGTTTTGTTTTCTGCCTTCTAAGGGACTTGCTGACCTTTCTAATGGAACAGGTTTTTACTGAAAAAGCCAAGCAAAACCTGTCTTTTCTCTTTGCCTTCCTCTGTAGGCTCCTTCATGATGGTGAACAGCTCCGGGCGGGCTTCTGGGCAGAAGGCTCACTTACTGCTGCCCACGCTGAAGGAGAACGACACGCATTGCATCGACTTCCACTATTACTTATCCAGCAGAGACCGTTCGAGTCCCGGCTCTCTCAATGTCTATGTCAAGGTGAACGGAGGACCACAGGGCAATCCCATATGGAACGTGTCAGGGGTTGTAACAGAAGGATGGGTGAAAGCAGAACTTGCCATCAGTACATTCTGGCCACATTTTTATCAGGTATGAGCTTGTAATATTTTTCTTTTTTTTCCTTTGAACATTTGATTAGGTGAGAGCTGAGCCATTCTTAACAATGGGTGTGGTGAAAATCAATCGCCCCCAAATTTGTAGTCATTGTTTTAGTTTTAATTGGGTAAGATTGCACACAATGGACTCATACTTCTTGTATTCATGCCTTCAAGACCTTGATACTTCTTGTATATGAGTCTCATTGAATCAAGGTGATGAAAGCATGATTTTCTCTTGGTTTATATTCAAGACAAAAGAAGAAAAGGCTGGGAGGTTATTGCACCCTAAACATTGCAGGGAAAGTTGATACATATGATACTAATAAAAGACATGGCTGAGATAGGAATTATGATAGAATAAACTATGAAAAGGCAGCAAATAATCTATGAAAAGAAAACAGCAGGTAGAAAAATTTACTTTTCTCCCATTTTTTTGCTTCTAATAGCTGGGTAGGAGGTCTATAAATCCTGAGCTTGAAGTAAAATGCTTTAATGTTCTGCCTCTGAAAAAGAGCTGGGGGTATTGTCAGAATACATAGAGAGCACTGTGCAGGGTGAGGGGAAGGGATAAAGAGATGCAAATGCGTGGAAAGTGGTGTTTTAAGGGCTGTGCACAAGTTGTCACTTGTTCTGAAGTCATATTAAAGTGCTTATACTCCATTCATGTTAACGTGAACCTGGTCATGAACCGGAATTTGCTTCATAGTAGGTGCTCCACAGAGATAACAGAAATGATCTTTCACCCAGATAATCAGTGCTTGAAAAACCTGGGAAAGACAGTCTGATCTCACACTAAGAGAGATCCTACTCCTAGATATACCAATAGTAGACTTCCTGAGACTGACTTCTTTTGCAAGTCCTTTTGCAGGTCAAGTTTGCTTTTCCTGAGCAAAAAGTCCTTTAAATCAAACAAGTTTTTTTTCACTGCAGTACAAAATGAACAGATTGGAAGCCAGCAGTAACTGCCTAGGAGTAGTTCCTTGCTAGAAAATCACAGAATACTTTGAGTTGGAATGGAACTTACAGACCTTCCAGTGCCACCCCTGCCATAGGCAGAGATATCCCCACCAGCTCAGGGTGCTCCAAGCCCCATCCAGCCTGGCCTTGAACCCTGCCAGGGATCCAGGGGCAGCCCCAGCTTCTTTGGGCACCCTGGACCAGTGTCTCCCCTTGCTCCCCAGGAAAGATTTCTGCCTCCCAGCTCCTCTCCAGCTGCCCTCCTGCAGCTGAAGGCCATTCATCTGAGCCTGGCCCTCCCTGCCCTTAGCACCAGCCCCTCTCCAGCTCTCCTGGAGGCCTTCGAGGGATGAGAATGGACTTCGAGAAGCAGCCTTCTTTTCTCCAGGCTGAGCCAGCCCAGCTCTCCCAGCCTGGCTCCAGAGCAGAGGGCTCCAGCCCTCAGATCATCTTCATGCCCTCCTCTGGACTTGCTCCAACAGCTTCGTGTCCTCCTTGTCCTGGGGACCCCTGAGCTCGAGGCAGCACTGCAGGGGGGTCTCAGCAGAGCAGAGGGGCAGAATCCCCTCCCTTGACCTGCTGGTCCTACTGCTGGGGATGCAGCCCAGGACACAGGTGGCTTTCTGGGCTGTGAGTGCATATTGCTGGGTTGTGTTGAACTTCTTGTCCCTCAACATCCCCAACATCCTCAGGGCTGCTCTCTGTCCATTCTCCACCCAGCCTGTAACTGTGCTTGGGATTGCCCTGACCTGTGTGCAGGACCTTGCACTTGACATTGTAAAAGTCCATGAGGTTCACACAGGCCCACCTCTCAATCCTGTCCAAGTCCCTCTGGATGGCATCCCTTCCCTCCAGTGTGTTGACTCCCCTCACAGCTTAGTGTCAAATGGTGGCAGTGTCCAATGCTTTGCACAAGTCCAGGTAGAGGACATGAGTTGCTCTTCCTTTGCCTGTGAATGCTATAACCCTATTGTAGAGTGCCACCAGAACTGTTAGGCAGGATTTGCCCTTACTGAAAATACCTGGCCTCTGAGCAGTGCCCTGCTGATTTTCTATGTGCTTAGTATAGTTTCCAGGAGGATCTGTGCTGTGATCTTGATGGAAACAGAGGTGAGACTGACCTGCCTGTTTTTACCCAGGTCTTTCTTTTTTCCCCTGTTAGAAAACAGGGAGTTATGTTTCTGCTTTGACAGTCAGTGGGAACTTCACTGGACTGCTGTGACTTCTCACATGTGATGGGGAGTGGCTCAGCAACCTCATCTGCCAGTTCCCTCAAGACTTGGGTGTTTTATTTTAGTTTTTGATAAATGGGGGTGATATGGGGGTGTGGAACACCTTCCGTACAAAGACAGGCTGAGGGAGCTGAGAAGTGACTTTATCAATGTTAAAATATGTAAAGATGAGTGTCAGGAGGATGGAGCCAGGCTCTTCTCAGTGATGGCCACTGATAGGACAAGAGGCAGTGGGTGCAAGCTGGAGCATAGCAAGTTCCACGTGAACATAAGGAGAAACTTATTCACTGTGAGGGTGATGGAGCCCTGGGCCAGGCTGCCCAGAAAGACTGTGGAATCTCCTCTGGAGACATTCAAACCTACCTGGATGTGTTCCTGTGTGATTTAGGCTGGGTGATCCTGCTCTGGCAGGGGTTGGACTAGATGATCTTTCAAGGTCCCTTCCAACTCCTAATGTTCTGTGATTTCTTTCTGCTTAATGTTGGCTCTCAGTGTGGATTTCAATATCTGAGATTTGTCCCACTGTTGCTGGGGGATCTAATAGTCTGACCCATCATCAGTGCCTGATCTTATAAACCATCTGCTGTTGATGGTCTGCAGTCCTGTGAGCTTTTGCATTTAATCAAGGTTAAGAAATAAAACCCCAAAACTTTCAGCTTGTAAAAGAGCAAAAAACACAATGAAGGACTTAAAATTATTGTTATTTGGCAGCCTAAAGTAACATTTCTGGTGAAAGGAGTCCTGAGGTGGCAGGATGACAAAAGCTCAGGTGTACTGTTGCCTAAGGAGTGTCTCATTTCACGCTCACTATCTAAGTTGTGCCATTGGAGCGTTATTTGTCAGCTTTAAATCAAAATTGCATGCCTGGAGAACTCCTTGTATGCAGGAGTCCTGCATGCATGTTCTGTATTTCCAAAGTACCAGGTAACAAAGGAAAAAAAATAGCATTTTTGCTTTGATAATGAACTCTGCATCAGGGAAAACATGTAGTGTTCTCCTAATGCACAGAAACTGCACTATCTTGAATTGCAGGGGGCATTAAAAAATCTGTCAGGCAAGAAATCTGAAGCTCTCTGCCTCCCCAGCATGAGGCTTTGACAAGTACTTCACGCTTTGGAGGTGGGACCAGTGTAAAGCTAGTAACCAAGCCGATTGCCAGAGGTCATTTTTTAGGTCTGGCAGTTCTGTGCAGGGTCATATGAGCCATCTGGATCCAAAAGCTGAGATATGGATGTGTGGATGGTGGAGATTTATAATGTCTACCCTAAAGTTACTCCTACTTGGGTTCCCAGCCTGAGAATGTTTTTAGTGTAGCAAGAAAAAGCCATAATAGTTCTTGGAGAAAGGTAATAGGTGTAATCTTGAATTACTGCTTGCCATAAGGATGAACTTAGTCCCAGAATGCACCAAGGGCAGCACTAGAGTCTGCAGGAAGAGGTTTTTTGATGTATAGCGAGGAGCATTATTGATCCATGCCTGAAGAAAACTGTTGTACCATGTCAGATGAGCCAGGCTATGTTGCTAACGCAGACGTTGTTGGTATATAGCAGCTGTGAAATGTAGGGTTGTTTATTGGTAAGGAAGCATGAAATGACTTGGTGTTTGCAGTTCTCAGGAGCATTCAAGAATGTTGTTTAAGAGCAAAGCTTTGCATCTATATTAATATTTGAGAAGCTACTTGAATTGTGGAATGCCTGTGCTTCAACCATTATACTACACTTCTGACTGAAGTTAAGAGGGCATGAGAGAGATTCAGTGAGAAATTTCAGAGCTGGGGCACATAAGCATGGATTCCTGAGTTAGGCTTGCTTTGGGTCTCAATTCCCTGTTTTCAGGGAAACCTGGGTGCTTCTGTGCTTCTCACTTTGATAGATGCTGCAAAATACAGAAAAAGGCAATGAGTGGAAGGTGGAGCTGAGGAATAAGAGGAGTGAGTGCAAAGCAGAACAGGCAGTAAAATAATCTCTCAAACCAATCTTGTGTGAATTGAGAGGAATCCTCTGCTCTTCTCTGTGTGCTGACTCAGCTGTTACCAGCTTATTTTGCACTTGCAGCTCTGTACATGTTGGTAATTAACAATAACCAGCCCGGATACGTTAGAGTTTACTTTTGCTGGGCACTAACAGCTAATGCCAATGCCTTGGAGAACTTTTCTTTCCAAGTTCCTGGCTTGCAGGAAAGGGAGAATCAGTTCATTGTGGCTTAATACTTCTCACACATGCAAAGTTAAAATAAGATTTTATAGCAGTAATGTCACATTTCCAGTCTGAAGGGAGTCCCAGCAGTTGCTTATATGATGTTCCCAGTGTCATTTTCAGCTTAAATAACAATTTAAAAAATATATTATAATTTCTGTACTAAGGACTTGCATTACACTCATCTCTTATGCTGTCCCTAAAGAGTATATCAAGAACCTTGATAAGATGAAATGTGTTAGTGCTGTTTGGGTGAAGTTATCTTCTGAGACTTGATTCTTCCTATTGCTTCTTGGACAGCATGTTTTTTGCCCACCCTCTTCTGGAGTAGGACTTTGTTTCTACATATTATTAGCACTTGAGATTTTCTAAGTTTATAACTTGGTATGTTAAATTTTGTGTTCTACCTGTTTTTATAGTGTCTTTTTTCTAATAGATGCGTTTCAGAAGATCTCACCTTTGAGTGTGTTTTGAATTGGGGGAGCAGATCTTAGGGAGTCATAGGAACATGAATAGAAACTACGTTCCAGAAGCCCAATTGCATGGCAAAATGATTAAAAGCAACTCCATACTCAGAGAAGGGCTTATCAGTTCACTTCCATAGCCAGGGCACACAGTGATCAGTGTTTGGCCAGATGAATCTTTTACTGTACTACATCATCTGAGGGAGGTACATGAAGAGGCTGACCAGGCCCAGACTGGGAATATCAGCTTTTGTTTAGAATCAAAATAAGTCTTGAAAACTGACCTGAAATAGTTAAATTTTGCATTGTAGTAATGAGTTTTAGAGGTTACAAATTGAACTACTTTAACCTATGAAACAAGTAGCTGCATTAGAATATTGCTTTAATAGTAATAACTGTGCCAGCTGAACATGTTAATTAGTTCTGTCCTTGAAAACATTATTGTATATTCATGCAAAAACGAGCAATTTAGTACAGTGTGACCATCACTTGAGTACGAGGTGATGAAACCAGGGACATCACAGAATCACAGAGTTGTAGGGGTTGGAAAGGACCTCGAGAGATCATGGGGTCCAACCCCCCTGCCAAAGCAGCTCCCCAGCTCATACTGCACAGGTCGGCGTCCAGATGGGTCTTGAATCTCTCCAGAGAAGGAGACTTCACACCTCCTGGGCAGCCTGTCCCAGGGCTCTGGCACCCTCACTGGGGAAAAGTTCCTCCCCATGTTGGTGTGGAACTTCCTGTGCTCCAATTTGCAGCCATTGCCCCTTGTCCTGTCCCCACAGACACTGAAAAGGGGCTGGCCAATTCCCCTGCACCCCATGCTTAAGATATTTATAAACATTGATTAGGTCCCCCCTCAGTCTTCTTTTCTCAAGGCTGAACAGCCCCAGCTCTCTCATCCTTTCCTCATAGGATAGATGTTCCAGGATAGCCCTTTTCTGGACTCTCTCAAGGAGATCCCTGTCCTTTTTATACCACAAATAGAGAGGACAGCTTCCATTACATCTCCGGTCTGTATGGTTTGGGGTTTTTTGGTTTTGTGTTGTGTTGGGTTTGTTTTTTTAGTAGTAAAGGCTAGTGCCAGGCTCATTTGGGAAGAGAATCACTAATGTGAGCATTACTAGGAAGTTAAATAATCAGTCTGCATTTTTCACCTTTCCACTGCAGTTTAGCAGGAACTTGCTGTTGGCCAAGAAGGTCAATGGCATCTTGGTTTGTATCAGAAATAGCGTGGCCAGCATGTCCAGGGAAGGAATTGTGCCCCTGTACTTGGCATTGGTGAGGCCACACCTTAAGTGCTTTTTTTTGGTTTTGGGGCCCTTGCTCCACTGAGGTCCTGGAGTGTGTCCAGAGAAGGGCAACCAGGCTGGTGAAGGGGCTGGAGAGCAAACCTGCTGAGGAGTGACTGAGAGAGCTGGGGATGTGTAGCATGAAGAAGAGGAGACTGAATGGAGACTACAGCTACCTGACAGGAGGGTGTAGAGAGGTGGGAGTTGGTCTCTTCACCGAAGCAACAGGTGTGATACAGGACAAGGAGGAATGGTCTCAAGCTCTGCAAGGCCAGGTTCAGATTAGACATGAGGGAAAAGGGTTATTGGGCATTGGAACAGGGAGGTGGTTGAGTCACTCACCTTGGATGTATTTAAAAGGCAGGTAGATGAGGTGCTCAGGGATATGGTTTAGTAGAGAATGGGTGTGGTTGGACTCAACCTCTAAGGTCTTTTCCAACCTAGTGATTCTGTGATTTCTAAGCTTCCTGTTCCTCACAGACTCATAGGATATCTCAAGTTGGAAGGGATCTATAAAGATCATCAAGTCCAACTCCCTACTCCTTGAAGTACTACCTACAGCTAGACCATATGACCAAGAGTGTTGTCCAGGTGCTCCGTGAGCTCTGACAGGCTTGACCATGACCACCACCCTGGGCAGTTTATCTGGGGACTGACCACCCTCTCGGTGAAGAACCTTTCCCGAACGGCCAACCTGAACATCTTGTTGCAGCTTCATCCTGTTTCCACATGTCCTATCCCGGGTCACCAGGCAGAGATCAGCACCATTCTTCCCATTTTCACCCCCAACCCCTGCCCCAGGAAGGTGCAGGCTGCAATGAGAGCACAGTCTACAACTCATGTCTTACTGTCCTTTAATTGTTGGGCAAACTGCACTATATTTAATACTATTTTCTCCTGAATTTTTAGTTAGCTTTTTTGGCAGTGGTTCACTTAGTTTTAATGATCTCTCTATCAGTTTTTTAGCTGTTTTTTTTTTTTTCTCCACACCACTGATTTTCAGATAGCATGTTTTTTATTTTAAGTAACAGGATGCTTTAGATCAGGGCAAGTTTCCAGGTAAAATCACAAAGCCATAGGGACAAATTAGACTTTTGTTCTTCTGTAATTGAATATCTGTCTATTCAGACCCAAATTAGTGGAACACTTCCATTATCCAGATAGAAAAATAAAATAGAAAGTGCTAGTTAGTGTAGCATTTATGTAGAGAAATACTTCATGTTGTTTTTAAGATTATTCATTCTCAGACCATGTTAGTTCAACCCAAGGAAAGGCAGAAAGGACTTTATTTTATCTGGAAGAATCTTATTTCAGTCCATTAACTACAGCTGTGGCCAGCAGGGACAGGGAGGAGATTGTCCCTCTCTACTCTGCCCTCGGGAGGCCCCAGCTGGAGTCCTGTATCCAGAGCTGGGGCCCCCAATATAAGAAAGATGTGGAACTGTTGGAGAGGGTCCAGAGAAGGGCCACGGAGATGATCAGAGGGCTGGAGCAGCTCCCCTATGAAGAGAGGCTGAGGGAGCTGGACTGGGTCAGCCTGGAGAAGAGAAGGCTGTGGGGGGACCTCATTGCAGCCTGACAGTCCCTGAAGGGAGCAGAGAAACAAGAGGGGAATCAGCTTGTTAAAAGGACAGATAATGGCAGGACAAGGGGGATGGATTAAAGCTAAAGAAAGGAAGGGTTAGATTGGATATTAGGGGGAAGTTTTTTACAGAGAGACTAGGGAGGGGTTGGTACGGGCTGCCCAGAGAGGGGGTGGATGCCCCATCCCTGGGGATGTTCAAGGCCAGGTTGGATGGGTCCCTGGGCAACCTTGTGTAGCTCCAGGCCTGAGGTTGGTGTCCCTGCCTGTGGCAGTGGGGTTGGAGCTCTATGATCCTTGGGGTCCCTTCCAACCCAGATTGTTCTATGATTCTATGAATGTGGGGTTACCTGATGCCCATAATTTGCTGCAGTGGCACACCTGCCAAATCCAAGGGTTTTCTCCAAAAGCATCCACGCAGAGTTAGTGATTCAATAAAATAATTGTATCGCATGTACAGCATTTTCCAATTTTGAGGCACACCAAGAGCAAGTTGTCAAACGTTTATCTACTTAATGTTCTGGGACTGATGCTTAACGTGTCTGGAGATGTGTGTGTGCACCGGGTGTTCTTTGCTCTTCCCAATGAAAGAAGCCCATGACTGTCTCTAATCATAAGGAATATTGCTCTAATACTTTTTTTCCACATCAAGCAGACTTTCAGTCTTTGGCATGCATGTAGGTACTGACTTGGGTTGGTATCCCGTCGTATTGATGATATGACTCAGGTGAATAAGTGCACAGTAGAGTGATTGGCCAAGGGAGTAGTGTGGCTATTCTTTTAAAGAAAATTTTCTTCTGTTTTGTATTTCAGGTGATATTTGAATCTGTCTCCTTGAAAGGCCATCCAGGGTACATAGCTGTGGATGAAGTCAGAGTTCTCGCCCATCCATGCAGTGAGCACTCTTTGGTTTTTCTAACTGTATCAATGTGATTACATACCAGGCTTTGCAGTCTAAAGAGTGATTTACCCAGTTTGGTCAGTGCCAAAATGTCTTCTCATATCCCTCTGAGACAACTGAAGATATTCAGCTTTGTGTTATGACATAGTTTTGCAAGCTGTGTGAAAGGCAACCCCCTGTTCAGTCCACAGCCAGTGCCAGAACATCTGAGGAAGTTTCCCTTCTGCTCTTGTTATGAGAACAGGCAACTAATTGGTTTATTATTTCTGAACAATATTCCTGTAGAAAATAATCTAAAAGTCTTCTGATAATATCCTGTGTGGTTAACTTGAGAAAAAAACTGTTTCAGTATATCCTTGGTAGAGGACATACCCTACAGGCATGTGTGGCTCAATAAATGTTAAACCCTCTCAGCACCCCAGTAAAGATGTTAAAAATAAATCTCATTCAGACAGTACACTTACACAGGAATAGAAACTAATACAGGTTCATTATGTTGTTCAAAAATATTAGTGCTGCGTTTTGACTACTGCAGCCATAATAATAAGCTCAGATTTATATATATATTTATTTCTGCCTAAAGAAACCCTGAAGTTCTGGCTTTGAGTCTGGACTTCCCTGATTTCTCCATGTATCTCCAGTTTGGCCTGAGGTCTCTGTGTGTCCAGACTGTGTACAGAGTATAGAGTTTCTTCTGAAGATTGATTTCTTTAACAGCCCCTCTCACTAGTTCATGGTTTCAGTCAGTGATAGCTGCTCACAAATGCTCCATGGATCCTATGGATGGAGTGAAATCAGCTGGTTTTCCTGCAGTACTGAATTCTGGAGAGGAGCTGTCATTCGGTGTGACAGACGTGGTTCTGCTCAAGTTTAACAGGACATTTTGGATAACTGCAGTATGGTTAATTGCTGTTTAACTAAATTATATTTCTATTTACCATGTGCTCATTGCTCAGGCCTTTGGGTGCATTTACTCCATTAAGAAATCCTTACGAGCAGATGTTGCTGGTAACTGGCAACATCCAAATCAATCCCCCAAATGGTCTGTGTGTGTTCCTCAGTGTGTTGGGTGATGACTGATCCCTTTGTGGGGGAGGAGGCCACTAAACAAACCTTGGGGCAAGGCCTAGACAGAGAGGGTTATGGGATTTTTAAAAAAAGAGACAGTATGCTGTGTCACACCCCTGCTTCATCAAGTATTTAAAATTATTTTCAATCCAGACATGTTATTTTAAATCCACTTCAGGTCCATCTTCAAAATTGTTTGCTTGGTGACTCAAACCCAAAATGTCTCAACTGCTCTGTTTTGAATCAGCTTGCAACCTGTAATTTATGGAACTCCTTGTGAGCTGCAAGTCTTTTAAATGCTTCTCCTGCCTGGTTGGCAGTATTGCTGCTGCCCAGGGATGACAGTCACCAAGGTAAATGTCCCCACAGTATGTTCCATTGCCTTGTACAGGCTTTGGCCCCGTATCTTACGTTTGCTATAACTCAAAACTTGTGGATTATGAAACTCCTGCTGACCCTGGAGGTACTGAAATGATCTTCTCTTTTCCCTTCTGCCTTACATTCCTAGATGGCAGTATAGCAGAGAAACCCATGGCTCAGCAAAAATGCAGTGCCCCTAATGACACAGTAATAGAGAAAAAGTAGTATCTTGGTGTTGCCTTTTTTCCTTTGTCCTGTGAAGGAATGCACTGGAATTCATTTTCCTTATGCTAAAAACTCATTGACACACTGCCTGTGTGAGCTCTTGCAGTGGTAGGACACCCACACACCCTGGAAGTTGGGCAGACCTGAGCGGTAGAAGTTTGGGGTTGGCGAGGCTGTGCAGCTTTGGCACTGGCTTCTAACTGCCCACCTTAACCTGCTGGCAGAAACTACTGGTACAGCCCACGAATATCATGCAGGACATTGTCACACTGAGGTAGTTTCCCAGTAAATTTTGATGCAAATTACTGATCCCCAGAAAGCATGATGGTCCAGAGTCACTGCCTTTCAGGAGCTGTCAGCAAGCTAACCACGTGATGTATGGATACAGAAAGTAAATAAAAAAGGTTTGGCATAGTGCATAGACATTGTTCTCTGTTCCTGTGTCCATAATAGACAAATGCCTACATGTCAGGAGGCACACAACAAAGCCCACATCCTTTTAAAGCCATTTAATTCCAGTAGAAAAAGGTGGGCTGGTATGTCTGCTGAAATAATGTTTTACTGGGGTCTAATTAGATTAGAAAACATAAAGATGAAAAACTCTGACCTTTAGAGTCTCATGAATCTGTTCAGTGTGTCCTAAGAGTTTTCAAATGGTGCACAAACCTTCTGATGCCCAGCAGGAAGTAAGTCCATCTGAAAGTGTTGGGTTCACAACTGTAATCTCTTTTCCATTCTTATAAGTTAACTTAGAGAGCTAAATGAGTCTGGTATTTAGTCAAAAAGATAATCCTCTGATCTGTTTCCTTTGTGAACGGATGTGATGCCTGCATTTTGAAAGTGGTTTAATATTGAATGAATATTGAATTCTCATTACCATCAGAACGCTGACACTGGTGATCTTAAACTAATACAGTGAGACAAGACTGGAATTTATGTATTGCATTTGATACCAGTGATGTGATGTTAATGACCCATTATTATTGTAAAGCTGTAGGATGTGTGTGATAGTCAATAAAAGAAAATTTAAGAAAAAAAGATCCTTATGAAAGTTTGGGCTGGGTTATGCTTGGTAAGCTCAGAAGCCTTTGGGGGGTTGTTTGATCTTTCTAGAAACATAGTTTTCTAAGAGAAAAGAAATTACTAAACACTTATCACATGCAGCATGAAATTATGCTGGTGACCACGAACTTGTGCTGTGATCTGATGTAAGGCTGTGTGTTTAGAGGTGCCAGAGCTCATTGTGATCCACTGGGTCATCTTCTGTCTGATGGATCGTCCACCCCACTCTGCAGCTTATCTCTAATTCGGAAGGACAGCTTTCTTCTGCTAAGGATAGGCCCTAATGCGTTGCTGAGTGTTTCTACCTGTGTTGGTGTAACACAATCTCTTCCTTGTTCTACCCTTTCAATACTTTGCATCTTTTGTTAGGAAAAGCACCTCATTTCCTACGGCTTCAGAACGTGGAGGTTAACGTGGGGCAGAACGCAACGTTCCAGTGCATTGCTGGGGGAAAGTGGTCACAGCATGACAAACTCTGGCTACAGGTAAAATAATCCATGGGGATTTTTTGGTGCTGGATGGTTTTGGGTTGGATTGGCTTAAGTTTTTTAGTTTTTCAAGTAAAAAAGTTTGAGGAGAACTGGGTGGTGGGGAAAATCTCTTCATCAAGATCCTTGAAGAACTGCCTTAAATTGTTTCTAGGTAAGAGTTTAAGGTGACAAAGGACAGAACTGTGATGCAGTAAAAGGGGAAAAAATCACCAGTGGAAGTAAAATGCTGGTTTTGGACAAATGCTCATGCACATGCAAACACTCAATCATAGAGCAGAAGGGACAGAACAACTGGAGTAGTTCTTTGCTGCTAAGTATGCAGTCTTGTTACCTCTCCTACTCCAAAAATGTCCTTAGCTCAGAGTCAGTGATTATATGTTAAGAAACGTACTCTAACATCTGATATTACTACCTGGATGGAGAAAACAGGCAAAATTAGTTTGTACCTACTGTGTTTCTTTTCTTTCCAGTTTCCCTTGGCTGCATTGATAGCCTTCATTTAGTCACTTGCTAATAGAACACAGCATTCCCTCTCTCAATGTCTGCATTTTACCCTGGATGTTTGGACTCAAAAGACTTTAGATGTGGTGCTGAGGACATGGTTTAGTAGTGGTTGGTAGGTTAGGGTGATTTCTGGACTTGATCTAAAGGGTCTTTTCCAACCAAGACCATTCTATGACTGGGTGGTGCTGTAGAGTAACAACCCTGAGAACTCATTGTCAGTTCTAGCATTGGAAATGGAACCTACATCAAAGTGGGGAGGTGGAGAGCATGTGTCCCAGTGAAGGACAAAGTTATTTCTGCTACCCTTTGAAGAGCTTGGATAAGTGGAGTCTGAGTATTACCATGCTCTATGCACAGAGCTCCTCTAGAGCTTTTAAAACAATTGAGCTCTTCACTTCTTGTAAACTTCTGTGCCATTAACCTCCTGACAGCCCAAACAAGAGGATTCTCTTGCTTAAATATACAATGCTGACATGTACATAGGGCCAACATAAACTTTCAGAACACAAACCAGTTTTTTTTACAGCCTGGACTAATGTGATGACCCCATGTTTGTAACATCTGAGGCAGATGAGAATAGCCTTTGTCATGGTTGCTATGGCATTTCTGGTCAAGTTACAGATTTTCTCCAACTTTTTAATTGACTTCAGATACTTCAATGTACTTTAAAGTAACAATTTCAAAGCTAGTTTAAATAGTAGGAGAGGAATCGGTTTACCTAATCATAAAAATGAAAACTAGTACTAGGGAAAAAACTTGGTGAGAAATGTAGTTGGCATTATGTAAAAATGACTTGACAGACAATTAGCTGTACTCTTATCACAGCTGTTCTCCTAAAAGTTATATTTTATCTGCAATATATTAACCTATAATATACTTCTAGCTTCCCCTGAGAGATATTTTTGGCTTATTCTTCATCTTTTTTGGATTCTTTCAGTGAAATCTTTCCACAGTTATGACTAGATGTGTTTAAAAACCCTTCTGACCTGAAGCAGTATGAACCTTTTCCTGTAAGAAGCTGTGGCTTGAGAGGAAATCATTATTGTTGCTACTGGAAACCTGTTTTCCATTTTCTAAAATTGAAACATTTAATGAAAATAGCCTTGGAAACACCCCCGAAAACTGATTACTGGAAATTGGCAAAGCAGCAGTGTGTTTTCCTTTGAAACTTCTGATAAACTAGACCAACTGAGCAAGTTCAGGTGTTTGTGCTATGGAGAACTTCTATACCTGGCTAATTCTTTTTTCCTATCCCAGTTGGGAAAGTGGAGCCTTGCATTGGCAGAGAGGTTTATTGAGGAATGTTGGACATATAAGGATGTCTGCTTATCCAACTAGTCTATTTAAATTGCTCCAGAATAAAAATTTTGCATCCAAAAATGCCCAGTTTATAAGATCTGCTCACTTGTAGAATCTTGCCATTCATTTGCATTACTTTCATATTCTAGCTGGACCTCTGACTATCCTGTGTGCAATTGCATAGGCTGTTACCCTCCAACCTTGTCAATACATCTGATGCTCAAATATATTTCAAAACCAAATCAGGCACAAAAGATTAAACATACGTGCTAGAATACGTAAGCCTTTCTTCATACAACCCTGTAAATATTTCAGATGTGTGGCTAGCAGTCTTCTCTTGGAAAATGATGCTTGTATGATATCTGACCTAATGATGGTGAAGGTCTGAGCAATGTTAAGAGGTAGAGCAATATATGAATTATGTCTAGATGCATAATCTCTGTGTGATCTTCACTTGCTTTATCCTTGTCTGCCTTTACAGCAGTGGAACGGAAGGGACACGGCATTAATGGTCACTCGAGTGGTCAACCATAGACGTTTTTCGGCTACAGTCAGTGTGGCTGACACCTCCCAGCGCAGTATCAGCAAGTACCGGTGCGTCATTCGCTCAGATGGTGGATCTGGAGTTTCGAATTATGCTGAATTAATAGTGAAAGGTAGGTTGTGCTAAAGCAGCAGGCTTATGCTAGATGAGTTTTTCCTCTCAGGTGGCATCTGTGTATAAAAAGTGACATCTTATTGGACCTTATTCATACTAAATTTAAGTAAGAGAAAGGGGGAAAATCACCATAAATTTCAATCACTTCCTTAAATATTTGAATTGAAACTGTCTGCATGCAACCCTCTTCATAAGCTTTTGTAGGGATGAGCAGATCCTTCCAGTGTAGTCAACGGAACAGTTTGTCTGTCAGTTAGCTTCACCTGCCTCCCTTCACGGTATTTTATCAGGCATCAGTAATCTTGTGATGGAAAGTTGCATGTCAGAAGAGTCTGCTCAGGGCTGCTGGGAGTAAATGACGGGATTGATTCTGTTGACGTCCTGAAGTACACAGTAGAAACATGAGTAGTTCTTGAAGGATGCTAGGGCTTTAGCGTTGTTATTTACCCTGATTCGAGAGCTGATACTGTGCCTGACACATGCATGATGTGTCTTAATCTTGCCGCCATGAGACACGCGTGCTATTTACTGTGCTGGCTTATTTTTTGCTTTGACTTACCCTGAGCTGCACCGCGGGGATGCTCACTGCCTCATAGGCAGAGAAATCAGAAAACGGCCAAATTGCTCCAGAGATACTCTGTGCTTGGGGTGATGTTCAAATGGGAGGAGTTTGAGGCTGCTGAGTATAATTTTATTGATGGAAATGTTTTGCTTTTCTGTGAAAATGGAGGGCTGCTGTAGAAACGGGATCACTTTTGTCCGCTGTAGTACTTTCTGCCAACTTACTGTCACTTGCTGATCAGCATACTGATACCTTTATAATGCCTTAAATACAGAGTGCTGAGTGGCACAGATCTTCAGACTGCACAGATCACAGAGAGAATGCTCCTATTAGATGCCAAGTGCTTTTAATTCCCACTCGGTGATCATGTATCTTGCTCAAATCCGATGGAATTAATTCACAATTAAAATGGAATTGAGTTGCCAAGAGTAACGTATCTAGTATTGTATCATGGCTAAGTACAGGGAAGGCAAGCTTCCAGAGCAACCAAACAGCAGAATATGCAAAATTGAGTAGGTGCTTCATTGATGTAAGAAGGGAAAAAATAGAAGAATAAGTTATAAACATGTATAGTTGGATATATGACAGGAGAGACGTTGATGGATTTATTACAGGCAGACACCTAGCTGGAAGAAATGGTAGGGGAGTGCTATTGTTAAGGGAAAGTACGCTCCTCTGGTCCTTGCTCCTGGTTATAGTAAGCAGGTAAGGTGAAGTGGTTCATTTGAGGTTAGTTTGATGCAGTGCTGTGACATACTAGGATTGCATGGATGAGTGCTTCCAAACTGCCAGACTAATTTTAGTGTGGATAATAGCAAATCTGTAATGCGTGCACACGGACTGAAATGAAAGCAAATTGGAATTGTTTAATTCTGAAGAGATGTTTATTGAATTGCAATAATGTACTTGGGTATACATTAAATTAGTCTGTAATGGAAGTTTTGCTTCATTGATGGTCCCGCCCCAAAACTCACTAAATCCAAACTAATACATGACTTATCACGTGCTTTCTCTTGTTCAGTTGAACATAAAATCATAGAGGGGTTCTTCAACAAAGATTCAGAAATGTCTTTGTGTATCTTTTCAATGTAAAAGATCTGTTTGAATACCCTATGTATAAGGTGTTTTATTGTAGTACCGAGAAAGGGAAGAATAACTGGCATTTATCAGTGTTTGGTAGCTGCAGAAAGAGGGGCTTGGCTTTGAACTACACATACTACTTCTACACCTTACTTGTCTCCGTGGACATCTTTAGCAAGAACAGTATATTATTGTAAAGTAATTAGTGAAAAACCACACAAAAGAGTGTAATTTTATTAGTTTTAAATAATTACAGTGTATTTAGTGGCAGGAGTTATCTTTGTAGTACTGTGGAAATGCTTTTCTGTAGAACTGTTTGCTGTGTCTATGCTAATACTTTTCTGTCTCCTGACTCTGTTGCAAGGCTTGTATAAATGACAATACATTTATTCTTCTCTTTGTGCTCTAGAATCATAATAGTCAAGCCAGAGAAACCTATCATTTCCATCTGTACACTGTACCATCCTTTGGTACTCCAGTGGAAATAGCTCTTCTCTATTTCTTATCTCTTGCTGTTGCACATATAGTAATTTAATACAATTTTGTACAGGGCAGTTTTAAAAAAAAACCCAACCCCAACCCAGAGACTCTACATCTTGCCATACCAATTGCAGACAGGTGGAATGCTTCTCAGCTGTAATTTTTTTTAAAGTATAAGCTGCGTGACAGTTACTCACATTCTGAACTAAATGTAGGTTTTTCTTGTGTAAAGGTTGTTTAAAATACTGTGGAAATTGGCTGGGATCTTATCTTTTTAAAGCCTGTATTAATGATAGTATCCTTCAGGACAGCTGTTGCATTATGTAAGGCTGTGAATAACATTTGAAACTCTGTGTGTGTATGGGGGTTTGTTTGCAGTTGTTTTACTTCCTGATCCCTTTCAGATATTCTGGATGCTTGAATTAATTACTCAACACATGGTGGGAATCCATGCAGAGCTGATAAACAGCGCATATCATGTCTCAAACTGTTTTTCATGAGCCAGATTTTCAGAGATTTTTTCAACTCTCTGGGAAGTCCACAAAATTATTTTGATGCAAATTCTTTCAAGGCTTGTGGCAATCTCTTAGGGTCTGTTCTACTACTACAGGGGTAGGAGAACTCAAGAGATCTCCTTTACAGACCTCCAGGGTATATTTTAGTTCAGTTCTCTCTTAGTTGGCTTTTTAAAAGCGGTCAGTTAGTCAACGTGGATGAAAAAATCTATCTTGTAACTGACTGGTGCTCTATCATCCTTCTGGTATTTTGGATGGCTCATCTTTTTATCAGTCACTCTTTTCTTGAGGTTTTTAGATGTGAGAAGCTCATGCCTTCAGTGACACAAAGGGGGACAAGGTGGTTCCTTTTTCAGAGTTGCTTAGTAATTTTTTTTCTCAAGGTCTTTTCTGGTATGACACTTGTCAGTGTAATTGCACTGTCTGTTTATGAACTCACCAGGTATACAGTAGAAAGTGCTTTAGCAATCTGATTCTTTTCTAAGTAGACACATGAATTTAGGAAAAAACCCACAAAAAACCCAAAATAAACTTAAACCCCTCTATTTATACCAACACCACACCTATAAATGCAACAACTCCTCCCCGTCAAGGTGCAAGAGTTGATACTCTCAGGGGTAAAAAGCATTCTAAATAATTAGACTAGATACTTAAATATATCTATATATGTAAGCTTCTTCAGTTTTAAATATACTGTGCAAATTCCAGATTTGCAATTGCAAGGCAGACTTGTCAAGGAAAACCTCTACAGGTGTTTTGGCTGTCTCAGTATTTATTATTGGAGCTGTGTCTAAAATAGCATCAGTTAATTATTAAACAGCGGGAAGTACTATTGAGAGAGAGAGTTTTCTGTAGCTAAAAAGTAGTAAGAAATAAAGCCATCTTTATTCTACTGCTGAGCCTGATCTTGGGCTAGAGCTGGCCCTAGAAGTGCTGCAGCAGGCTGTCCACATGTTTCTTTGAATAAGGCAAGTGCAATGGAGTTATGGAAGTGTATAATATAGTATTACACATGTGCTCTAGGGTAGAGCTGGTTGCTGGGATGAAAACAGAATTCTTCAGCATAACTGGAAAACTCACACACTCCAAAGTCTTTCACTTTATGTAAAGCAATTACTAAGAGAGGTGGTGGATATAAAAAAAAATCTTTAAAATTTTTGTTTATTATTTTTAAAGGAAAATGACTTTCATTCCCAATACACGGACAGTTCTAGATCCCCGGATAGTCAGACCAAATGTACTCATTATAACTAATATAATATCCTTGTCACCATGGGGTAATATAACTACCGTTTCCGTGGTGGTACTCAAGTCCTCTTATTTGCCTCAGGAGATTTGGATGTGTGGATATGAAAAGTAGACACTGTACTACAACTATCATCAGGGTGGCTGGAACACAGAGTCCATTCCCTATCCCTGGAGATAAGCTCAGCTATGGTATATGTGTGGTTTAGATTTGACTGTTAAAAAGTGTTTTTTCCTAGTCTGCATTAGTAAGTTCAGATAGGAATTTTCATGCCTTCCAGCTACTTATCAGACTCATCCAGGTCACAGAAGTTGCTGGGTAGATTTGAATTCATCTCCCTGAGTGCTGTACGTTAATCAAGGTCCTGGAAGTTATCACCTTGTGAACAGGAGAAAGTCTCTTGCTGGCACTCCAAATGGTATCGGTAACACTGTGATAATGAGGGGTCCCCCCAGGCCCTGTGCTATCTTTCTCTGCTTTTTCCAATTTAGGCAAATAGATTCAGTCTGCAGAATTTACAATGTACCCTGAGAAGAAGGTAAGGATGGCTTTGGCAATGCCTGCAATGATGTTGCTCCTTTGAACATTGCATCAGCACAGAATGAGGTCTGTGTGTGTGCATTCAAACCATTTATGAAGGTTATGTGGCTTGTGAAATTCCTGAACTAGAGAGAATGGCTTCATGATTATAGGGTGTCTGAAAAAGCCACTTATATCCCTTTATTTCTTTGCAGTCACAGTGGTGTAGGGAATGTAATATCTATCCCCTCCTTGGTGTTCCCATCTGGCTGGTAATTACTTGAAGTTGTCCTCACAATGTTTAATTGTCTGGTTCGGTGTAGTCCAATAGCAGCTGCTTTAACTCTGCTCTAATCATCAGGTGGGTGTGTGGTGAGAAAAGGGGGAGACAAAGAGATTACAAACACTCCCTTGCTCTCACCAAGGGCTTTAACTCTGCTTTTGCTGCTTCTCACAGCTTAGTATCTTTCTGTGAAGTGGAGGGGGGAGCTATGAAGACAAAGCCCTTGTTTCACAGAAATCAGCAGTTAGGATGAAGGACATGTTCTTTCAAAAGGAAACATTTCCTGCTGTTTAACCTCCAAAATAGAAGTGGGAGATGAAGCTGTTTCCTTGAGAACAGTGATGTATACTCCAGTTTTCAGAATGGTGTCAAGTGCCATGCAGGCTTGCAGTCATGTTCCAGCATTCCTTGTTTATATTAGTCAATAAGGCATAAATTAGAATAAACATATCCAAGGAGAACAGAAAACTACAGCCAAGGCACAAGGAAACCTTGAAAACTAATGGTGTATTGACAATTCAATCTCCTTTTCCCCAGCTTGCAGTATCTCTTGGGAGTTGATGTGCATCACTCGTGGGTTTTTCTTTGGTTTGGGTTTTTTAATTGTTTTTCTTCCTGAGTCAAATGTAAGTCTGAGTATTATGGACTTTCACTTGGGACTGGTAAAGAGGTTGAATTTGCTTGGACTTGCTTTCATATATGGCTTTCTAATTATCATGATGTATGAAGTTCTTGACTAAATGCGAAGGCAGACATGCAAAAATAGATGGAGAAAGATTAAGGGATCGTATTTCTGAGGCAGAAAGGACTCGAGTGAATGGCCTTCTGTTTTCTAAGGATGAACTGTGCTGTGGAAAGCTGTGTGTTCCTTCCTTGTTTGGAATAGTCTCCAGCCTCCCTGCTGCATCTTGGGTGCCAGACACTTCTGTGGTGTGGTGACCAGACAGCTCATGTCAACTGTGGTTCTGCTGCCTGGAAGTCATGGGGAAAGTAGTCCTCAGTGGTCTTAGAGAAAGCTCTAACAGCAAGTAGTAGTGAACAGGTATCTTGGGGTTCTTTTCTTCTCTCAGGACTCTAAGAAATAGTTTTTGCTGACATGAAGGTGTGATTGACTTGGTAAAAGATCTGGGTTCTTTTCTTTAATTGCAGTTATTTGAACTGAGTAACTGTAAGATTCCCTGTGGGAAGAAGGGAGCTTTCTTGTTGTTTTGGTGAGGAACTCTCTTGTACTTCTTCTATGTCATGTTACTTCTTACTTCCATTCAAAGGGAATCTCCAAAGAACAATAGCAACCAAAGAGCAAACAACACTGGGTGCTAGGCTGCCTTCTTTCTCTAGACTCTCTACTTTCCTTGACTTTTCCATGAATTGATCTTGTAGGGTGGGCCTCTGAAGAACAGGGGTTAAGCCTTGTTCTTTCACCTGCAGTTCTGAGGTGCCCTATCCCATCAGATAATAGAAAGGAGAAAATGGGCATCAAAATCTAAATAAGCTGTCTTGTCAAAGCACCTTCAATCCTAAAATATTAGAAGTACTTCAATAAGTCATATTAAATTTTGTTCTTAAGATAAAAGGTATGATCCAAAAATCAGTGGGAACATAATGTTATTTATTGGCCTGCATTTTAATAAACCATGCCTACCAGCTACCTAGCTCCCCACAAGCAATGCAGCTGGTGGAAGCAGGGATGCTGGCAAAACACAAATTAATAGGTTTCAGCCTACCTAGGGTTACACTTCTGTGAAATGTATGGACAAGGCAATTTCACATATTTCATGCTGCCTTGCATCTTGCAGAAGGATAGCAGTAACGTGACTTTGTGGTATATTGCTGCTGGGTGTAAAAATTATTAAATATTTACTTGAGATCTTGGGTTTTCAATGCTGGAGGCTTCCATGGTGCTGTAGTATCCATTTGCCAGTCTTCAGAGTCTTACAACTACCAGTTCTCATTTGTTTACTTTTAAAAGGAAGGGAGGAGTAGCAATTTCTTGGCCGCTATCAGTTCTCCCCATTAGATTTCTGGCATGGTGCTGAAGTGTAGTCAAGCTACAGGATTAGCACCTTATTCTAATTTTTCCTCCAACCTGTGCTGCTGTTTCTAGCAGGGGGTGTTCCTGCTAGAGCACCCCTGTGGTTTGCATCTTGTAGTTGGAACTCTCAGCCTTTTCAGTTTCTTGTTAAAATTATCAAGAAGGTTTAAGGCAACTGCTCAGACATTAATTCAGGACTATTGATGCTTAAGAAAAAGCATCAGATGCTAAGGACGTGCCCCCAAAGTCCTTTGCTAAATGGAAGCTGTCTTGCAGTGGATAGTTTGGTAGCCCAGACCACCAGATGTGTGCCATTGTAAAATGTGGCCAGCAACATTTTGTTGTCCTTTATTTCTTCTTAATGGACAAGTTTTCATGCAAGTTGATTGCTGAGGATGTTTATATGACATTGCAATTCAAAATTATGCTTTTCTTTTTGCTTATGCCTTAGCTAAAAGATTTAGCAGAAAAGATGAGACACGTTGCTAACTACTGCTCATCTTTCTTCTGCCTGTTTAATTGTAGGGAAGTTATTAAATGGGTTTTTCCTGGAAAGTAGAATGTTCTTAATTTACCCACCCTGTGGTTACTATCCTGTTAAATGCTTTTAATTCAAGAGAAGTCCCTTGAAGTATCATCTGTCACCATATCTGGATGTTGGCGAAGAGTCTGGTATTATTTAGGCATACTCGGACACTTGTGAGATATAATTGTTGGGTATGAGCTGTTATCTCAGCAGGAAAGACATTCTTTTCACATCAAAATATTACTTCTGTTACAACAGAAAAAGGAAGGAAAAAGTGAGAAAGAACTTTACTTACTATGAAATGCAGGCACGGATGCATTGGATTTCTTAGTGTGAAGGGATGATCCTTAATGCCAGAGCTTTAAGAATAAATTGGTAGAACAAAGTGTGTTTAACATATAGCAGGACCTACAGATCCACCTGTATGTGAGAAACAAATAATTTCCAGTGAATGGAGTAGAATATTTCTATAGCTGCAAGTGCCTCAGACCAATGTGACTACTGGAACTTTCAAAAGTTTTTCAGCACTGGAGTCAGAGGAAATAAGTGTAGTTACTAATCTCTTTGAGAAATGCAGATGGTATTAAGGGCCTGGAACATCTATCCTACGAGGAAAGGCTGAGAGAGCTGGGGCTGTTCAGCCTGGAGAAAAGAAGACTGAGGGGGGACCTAATCAATGTTTATAAATATCTTAAGCATGGGGTGCAGGGGGAATTGGCGAGCCCCTTTTCAGTGTCTGTGGGGACAGGACAAGGGGCAATGGCTGCAAGTTGGAGCACAGGAAGTTCCACACCAACATGTGGACGAACTTTTCCCCAGTGAGGGTGAGGGAGCCCTGGGACAGGCTGCCCAGGGGGTGTGGAGTCTCCTTCTCTGGAGATACTCAATGCTTATCTGGACGCCTATCTGTGCAGTATGAGCTGGGGAGCTGCTTTGGCAGGGGGGTTGGACCCGATGATCTCTCAAGGTCCCTTCCAACCCCTACGATTCTGTGATTCTGTACTGTAGCCAAGGGGTTTTGTGCAGGGGAAGGGTCTTTGTTGTAGACCCACAGAACTAGAAAGTTCAAAACCATCTGTGGAAGGGACAATTTCTGTCCTGAGCAGGCTGCTAATAGATTCCTTTGGCTTCTTTGCCTTGATTTAAGTTTTCCTCTTTAGGAGCAAGCTGTGAATCTGCTTAGCACGTAGTTGGGTTTCTCGGGGCGTGTGAAACCTGTGCCTGTTGTTCTGCTTTAAAAAAAAAAGCAAAGCCAGAGAGAGAACAGTTAAAAGCAATATATTGGTTCCCAGAGAACTGTGCTAAAGATCACTAGGAACAAATGATTTATTTTTTTCCTTTTCTACATCTTGAACCACTTTTAATTGTGTTGAGGTCTAGCCCTTTCTTAAGGAAGCTCTGGTCATGCACGTGCTCAGCCTTCTTATAAAGTCTGGGTCCTGTCTTACACATACCCTTCCACCAGTACAGATGCTGCAGTGGATCTACTATGTGGGCACTTGTTAAAATGCTCTGCTGGGTTGAGAGGTGGGCATTTACAGCCTGAAGCTCTGAGCCTAAGGTAAAGAAGGTTGCATGTTGTAGAGGAGAGAGCAATGGAGCCTTGTAAATGCTGAATGGTTGAGTGCAGAGCTCTGGGTATTAGCATTATGGCAGCCCCAGAATCTTTTTAGCTTCAAAGCTAGATGACAAAAATCGTGTTGACGTCCGTTAGCAGTGCTGAACTGAGGCCATTCAGCATGCCTGTCTTAGGTACTCACGTGAATGGGATTTTTAGAATTTGCTTAGCATTTACCTCTGAATGATGGAGCTGAACCACTTTGCTTTCAAAGCTGGTATAACTGAACTCCAGGGAGAAGCTGGGTGTTGGTTATGTTTGCATTTGTCCTATCTGAATGAAGTGATTAAAGAGCATGTTTCTGTGTTAAGGAAAGAATGAGCACTTTGAAGTTAGTTCCCTACACAACTGTGAGATTATTTGACACAAGAAAACAGCCAAAATTGCTGTTTTATGTTGAGATTTTGCAGTCCTGCTCCTCCAATTGAAGAATGCTTCATTTTTCTGAGCAAGTAATTTCCCAGTATCTGTTCTAGCTGAAAGATGATGCTTTGGCAGGGGGGTTGGACCCGAAGATCTCTTGAGGTCCCTTCCAACCCCTAAGATTCTGTGATTCTGTGATTCTGTGAAATACACCTCTCATAGAAACTCCACCCTAAAATCTGTTGTGCTGGTTTTTAGCTTTGATCTCTGATGTGTTAATCTTCTGCCATGTTAAAAACCACTGCTTGTCCCCCTCTTTTCCTGCTGCTGGGACGCTTGTTCAGATCCCAGTTACCCCCGTCCTGCTGTGACTTCTAAAAAACGCTTTAGATCTAAAAGTAGAAACCTGCTGAAAAGCAGTAAAATAGGGTTATGATTACAGCAAGCCCTGTCACTATTTTAATCATTAGCCTATGAATTTGTGGAGAAAAAAACCCTCCCATAGCATGATGTTTACAAGCTCTCTGCAATGCATACCGCCTGTTGAACAGCTTTGCTAGCACACCTTCAAGGTAGACCTGGTAAAAATGTCTTGGCTGATTCATTGACCTCCTCTAGTGTTGCTGTTCCCTCTAACTTAATAACTCCACTTGAAGCACTGTGCTTTTCTATGTTGCACAAATATGTAAAAAACCCTTTCTGAAGAAGTTACTCCAGTCCTTTTTCTTCCCTTTTTTTTTTTATTAACCAGGTTTCTCTCCAGTGCATCTCTTGCCCCTCATTCTCAGCAGGAAACTTTCTGTCAGTGCTTGTTGGTATGTGAGGAAGATGCAAATAGCTGCAAGACTTAGGCACTCTCTTTGGATCCTATAAATCAGCCTTTGCCTATGCTTTACTGTCCCATTTATTAGCCTGCAGCTAATACTGAATTACATGACAAACTACAACTTACAAACTGTTTGTTCCCTCAGCAGGATGCAGACACAAATTAAAATTGAAGAGGTTTGGATTGCTTACTTCCTTAATTTTCTCTTTTCTTTCCTTCACGTTATGGCAAATGCTGCTACTTTGGAGTTTTTGACTGACCCTTGTGAACACTGTTGGCCATGTACTGCCTTTTAATCAGCAGTATGGTCTTATTTAGTCTCCTGAACCAGGTTCCTTGCTAAATAGCAATTTGTCACTACTTTACACTACTTTCAGGTTGAAACTCTAGATATAAGCACTTCTGTGCTTCCTCTTGCATTGTTTTCTATCATCTCCTTCCTGCTTAACCTCACCTCTGTTACACACCTTTGCTCTGCTTCATGTGACTTGCGAATCATTTACTTGTGTTTGCCTTGTGTGAAGAATATGGTGCTTTAGGGATGAACTCTGGTACATTGGGTTGGTTGCCCACTGCTTAGGCTGTTCAGAGCACGTGGCAACCGCTTCAGTGTGTGGGAAGCTTTGTGATGATTGTTGTAGCCACCAACTCATATGATCTGGAGAACTGAAGCCGTGTAGTGGACAAGCATTTTGTATCAATTTCTGGAAGTCTGTGGGAAGTCCTCAGTGTAGTACTTTTTCAGTCATTTCTTTTTCAGGATTTAAAACTGGAGACATTGACTTGATGCCAATATTCAATTATGGATTCAAAGCTCCCAGAGGATAGGTCTCATTTGTAGATGACCTTTGACAACTGAGTGAATCATAAAATGGCATGGGTTGGAAGGGACCCCAAGGATCATAGAGCTCCAACCCCCTGCCACAGGCAGGGACACCAACCTCAGGCCTGGAGCTACACAAGGTTGCCCAGGGCCCCATCCAACCTGGCCTTGAACACTTCCAGGGATGGGGCATCCACTGCTCCTCTGGGCAGCCTGTTCCAGCCCCTCACCACTCTCTCTGTAAAGAACTTCCCCCTAATATCTAATCTAACCCTTTCCTCCTTTAGCTTTAATCCATTCCCCCTTGTCCTGCCATTATCTGCCCTTTTGAAAAGTTGATTCCCCTCCTTTTTATAATCTCCCTTCAGATACTGGCAGGCTGCAATGAGGTCCCCCCACAGCCTTCTCTTCTCCAGGCTGAACCAGCCCAGCTCCCTCAGCCTCTCTTTGTAGGGCAGGTGCTCCAGCCCTCTGATCATCTCCGTGGCTCCTCTGGACCCTCTCCAACAGTCCCACATCTTTCTTCTATTGGGGGCCCCAGATCTGGACACAGGACTCCAGCTGGGGCCACATGAGGGCAGAGTAGAGAGGGACAATCCCCTCCCTGTCCCTGCTGCCTCTCCTCTGCTGGTGGAGCCCAGGATGCCATTGGCCTTGTGAGCTGCAAGAGCCACATCTGGCTCATGTTAAGTTTCTCATCCACTGTGACACCCAGGTCCTTCTCACAGGGCTGCTCTCCAGGGGCTCCTCTCCCAGTCTGTATCTATGTCTGGGATTCTTCTGGTCCAAGTGCCACCCCTGACCCTTGGCAGTGTTGAACCTCATTAGGTTCACCCAAGCCCATCTTTCCAGCCTGTCAAGATCTGGTTCTGGTTATTTTCTACTATCTCCTAGGAAAGGACAGGGCTACACCAGAAGCTGTATGGATCAGGTGACACGTGTTGAAGACAGACAAGGCTTAATTCTGCTAACTAGGTTTGAAGTGCATGCTGACAGTAATTAGGGAAAATACATTCTTTGTCTCCAAGATAGAACCTTTTTCCCATATGCATGGTCCTTTCCAAAGCTCTGACAACTTGGTTTAATTTAGCACTAGTTAACACAGCACTGCATTTAGTCAAGGAGTCTGAGGAAACTCATTCTGGTATAGAATTGTCCTCACATTCACCGTAATTACTTTTTATATCATCGTCTTAAAATCACAGTATTGTTGTAGCCTTTGCGGTTGGATTATTGGCATTTCCTGAGCAAAAAGCAAATTTTAATGCTCTTCATTAAAGCTGCGATAGCTTCAGTAGGAGCTAGACTATTCTGTCATCCAAGATTTACTTTAAAATGACTGAATTTTCTGCATGCCTCAGCCCCAGGTGTAGCAGCTCTATTCTCATGAGGAAGTTTTATTGTTTTTCATGTATCTCATCTCACAGGTTTAATGACAGAAAGAAAAAAAAATTAATCTAATTTGACCTTTTGCTATATGCAAGCCATAGAGCTTGCAAGTCATTCTTGCATGGTGTGCAGTACCATATGAATAACGCAGAATAGTTTCAAAAGAGGTTGATCCCAATTAAAAAACGTAGATAAATTTACAAAATTACAAAATTAAATGATAAAAAATCTCAACAGCCTTAGATAAGCTCTTTAAATACTTAATTACCTTCACTGCTTAGCATCTATACCTTATTGCAGTGAATATTTCCAGCTTTTACATCTAACAAATCTCAAGTCTTTCTGCTAAACATCATAAATCTTGACAGACTGAATGATTTGGTATTCTGTAGGAACTTGTGTTGACCATGATCTTGACTGTCTTTGGTTACTTTGTCTTTGCAAGATTCCTTTTCTGTTAAAGTGCTGCTCTCAGTTCTGGGGAAAGTATCTCAAACTGGACTTTCACCTGTATTTATGAAGCATTTTCTTTTGTTTCCATGGTGAATATTTCTGCTTACCATGTTCATTCTCTCTTTTTTTTTTTGCTATGGAATGGGAAACTTTCAAGCACATAGATTTGTATTAAAATTTTCCCCCTAATTCTAACACAAGCCTCTTCAGAAATGACAAAGAAAGGAACTATAAACAGATGCTGCATGTTTAAGAAAAGGCACATTTTCCACACAGAATGTTTCAGACTGTTTCACGTGCCAGGAGATGGTAATTGCCTACATGAGGAAGTTCTGCACTCAGTATAGATGCAAATAACAACTGTATCAGTAAGAAAGTGGACTGGACGCCTCAAGGGATGGCTAATGGAGACTTGATGGAAGTTTTTGTCTTTCAGTTCAGGTGTGGTAAAACTTAACTTTTTTTATTTATCAGACAGCCAAGTATAAACTAGTGCTCCCTTGTTATGTTAGAGATTGAGAGAATTTGGGGGCTTTTGCACACCAGTTGTCCCTGGCCTTTGGATCAGCGCAAGAGTACCTTGGGATCCATGTGTCAACATTGAACTGGCTAGCAAAAATGTGTGCAAAAGGTTAAATGAAGGTTTATTGTCTGCGACCTTCTTGCTCCGATAGCTGTGGACTCCATCATGGTTGTCTTTGTTTCACAGCTCCATAGCACGTTCATGAAGCATCAGCACCTCACCTAGGAGGTATATTTTCCAGATTTGTTCCTGGATTTTAGCAAAAGTATTTCAGAATTCCTTGGGTTTCTCTCTGTATTTATGTGTTTTAACCCTCATAGGAATCAAGCATGGAAAGTATTTTGTGAGCATTGCCAACCAGTCTGTCATAAGCAGGTGAACTGGGAGTTTGGCCATAATGGAAAATGAAATGCATATGCTTCTGGAATAAATGAGATGTGGGTCTTTTTTGGTGCTGGCTCTCCTGCTCGGTTTCCTTTTTACAGGAGAATTGTGTGGCAGTTTTAGCCTTCCCCAGTTTCATGCAGGCTCTGGAATTCTTTTTGTGGAAATACCAAGACCTATCACCCATCATTACAGCTCTCATAGTGAACAGCACACCATGCAGCATATTGGAATATCTAGCATTTATTACTGCCTCAAAATGCATTTTGTGAGAAAAGAGAAAGAATTGATCTCTCAGCGTAATACTCTGGAGTGTCTCATAGGGAACAACCTAAATCAAGAAGTATGTTCCAAGGCTGAGCTTTAAACTGAAAATGAGCAGATATACAGCCCAGGAGAGGTGAAAGATGGAAGGAGTGTTGTTATCTGCAGGGTACTCTGAAATTCTGTATTATAAAAATCTGAAATAAAAGATAGGTATTGAGCGGTGAAGAAAAATTCACCTAGCTTTCCTATAACTTCCCAGGTTAGCAGATGCTTCTGGTGTCTCTGCCTATTACATTTGTGACAGTAGATTACTGGGGTGGTGATAATACTATGTGTTGCACTTACTATGGGGAGTGAGGTGGGATGTTTGGCACAAATCCTGATGTTTGCTTGAGCCAAAATTTGGGTCATTTTAGGTGGGAAAGGCAATATTCCCAGCCCAGGGTAATGCCTTTCTGCTGATCAGAGGCATTGTAAAGAGGTCTGTGTGGTCAGATTAATGGAGTAACAGTTCTGTGATAAACTGTGCTGAAGTTATATGATAAGCTACGCTCAGGTACATGGAAAATAAGGAAGGGACCAGTGACAGCCAACATGGTTTCATTAGGGGCAAATAGTGCCTGACAGATCTGGTAGGTTTCTGGATTGGGGTTACAGTGTCGGTGGATAAGGGAAGAGCAACTGATGCTGTCTACCTGGGCTTTTGTACAAAGCATTGGACACTGTCTTGAATGACATCCTTGTCTCTTAAGTTAAGACACGTGAATTCAATGGATGGCTCATTTGTCAGATAAACAACTGTCTGGACGGTTGCACTCAGAGTTGCTGTCAATGGCTCTATGTCCAAAGAGAGATCAATGAGGAGTGGTGTTCCTCAGGGGTCAGAATGGAGACAGGAACATCTTTGTTGTCTGTGTGGCCAGTGAGATCAAGTGCATCATCAACAAGTTTGTCCAACACTGTGTTGGACAAGCTGGAGGGAAGGGATGCCTTCCAGAGGGACAAGATTGAGAAGCAGGCCTGTGTGAACTGCATGAAGTTCAGCAAGGTCAAGTGCACATGAGTAGGGGCAATCCCAAGCACAACTACAGGCTGGGCAGAGAATGGATTGTCAGCAGCCCTGAGGAGAAGGACTTGGGGTGTTGCCCAGAGAAGCTGTGTCTGCCCCCTCCCTGGCAGTGTTCAAGCTTAAGCTGGATGGGGCTTTGAACACCCTGGGCTACGTGGAGGGTGTCCCTGCACATGACAGGGGGCTGGAACTAAACAGGCTTTGAGGTCCCTTCCAATCCAAACCATCCTATGATTCTATAATGTTCACCTCTCCAAGCCAGTACAAGGGGTTGACTGGAGCACAAGCATGTAGAAAAATCTTAATTAAGGTTCTGAATAAGCTTAAAGGGCTTCTGTTGTGTCACTGCTTAGGAAAACACTGTGGTGTGTAAGACAGGCAGAATGCAGACCTTGGTTAGTCTTGGAAAACTTTGGGGTTTTGTGAGCACTTCAGATGCTGTGTGCTCAATGTAACAGTGAACAGCTCAACGTTTTTACATCTAAAACTTACTGGTGCATAACAAAGGTTCTGGTTTTATCAATTAATTATTTTGGGAGTTGACAGCCTTAGCTAGTTTTTGTTTTCTTTACTTGAAATTTTCAGATAAGTAGACCACCAACATGACCTGCAACATGAGGTTTCTTTCTGTAGCTTACAGTGCTACTGGCTGTTAGTTGAGACAGAATCTCCCCAGCAGTTACAGATAGAAGATAGTCAAATGGAGTGAAACTGGAAGGGGAGGGAGTGGGTGAAGAACCTAACAGATGTATTTACTTGAAAATACAACTTTGTGCTCACTATCCAAGCTGGCTTGTCTAGTGAATGGCTTGAATCTTCTGTGGAAACAGCATATGAATTGGCATATGCACAACGTTGAATGTCTGTGACCTCTAAAGACGTGTGAAACGTTCCAGGATGTTTTTATACAATCTACTTGGATGATTTGCTTAACTAGAAAGTCTAAGTGACCTCAGCAGCATCAATACTTGGCAGCAACTGAACTTTCTTTAGGAGCCTGCACCTTCCTCCTGGGCTTCTTGGGGTGAGGGTTATTCCTGAGTTTTGGCAGGGGGTTGTGTCTCTGAAAAGCACTGCAGCTGTAATGAATCCATGTTTTTCTGAGATGACAGCAGGGAAAGATAGCGTAGAGGCAAGTACATCAGCAATGGCCTACCTGAGAAAGGCCACTGCAGTGACACTGCCAGGAGCTCTGGAAAAGCAAATTGTCCTGCTCAAAGCATCATCTGAAGATCATGAGAGATCATGAAGAAATACCCTTCGAAAGTGTAATACTGTGCAGTTGGTGAGGTACTCTCGAATGAAAATGATTTCAAGTGGCTTGGTACAGCAATTTAGCATCCTCCAGTATTTACTGCATGCTACGTGCTGGAAAAAATCAGAAAGGGAGATTTCTTTCTGAGGTAAAACAGTTGCACGTCTCTGTGTCACTCTTACATTTTTATATGCACCTGTTACATTTCTTTCTCATTAGCTGCTCTCTAGAGCAGCAATTCAAGTGACAGGCCATAATGTTATCCACTCATCGGCGTGTCTGGCCACATCAAAATGTTTTGCTGCAGGTGAGGTGATAATTTTCCTTACATCAATCAAAATTTTGTCAGTAAGTTCAGACAAATGGCCCTCTGGTTTCTGCAGTTTGTATTTATCCTGTTTCCAATTTGAACAAAGAAAAATACAGTAGGTAATTCTGGTAGAAGTAAATGGAGAAAATAACTAATAATTGGCCAGTAAGACATCTGAGTTGCTAGGGTTACTCCAAAATAGTAGAGGTCTATTTACAATTGCAGCAGAGCAGTTACTTGTATGGGGACTGCACTGTCAATACTCATTGTTTTCTATGTGGTTTTGTAAGAAGCAAGAAAGAGGACTGTTTATTTCAAAAGAAGTTATGAGAACATTGTACCCAAAGTGTTGCTTTTTTATTTCTGTTCATTGAACAAGAATTGCTTGGGCATGACCAAGCAGAGTTTGGTGTCAGATACGTTGAAGTTACAGTCTTTAATGTGTTTTTTTTTCCTCTTGCCATTTGTGTCTATTGAACCAACTAGTGTTCCTGGCAGTCGTATCACAAATTGAGAGGAAAAAGAAGTTCAGCTTGTTACAAGATATGTGAGATACTATGTTTATATCCACTGGGAGAAATGAGTCAACTTTTAAAATCATCTGTGATTCAGAAGTGCTTTGCAACAGTACGTGTTTGACTCACACACAAAAAGAAACAAAGCTCAAAACTATATTAGTACAAAGCAGGGAAGGGGCTAACTTGCAGAAGAACTTTTGATTACCTTCATGTGTTCTTCTTGTCCTGTTGACCACTGCAGAATCCATCATGAATTGCTCATTGTAGAAGTTGCTTTTAGGGGAAAGGTCCTCTGTACCCACCTGGTCTGATCCCTGTGCTACATAGGCTGTGGAGCTACATGTGTGGGAAGGACCAGAACACTTACCTCTTCTCTTCCACCTTTTTCTCCCCAGGTATCACCTACTGGTTGTTCCAAAAGGCATGTGATACTTAGAGAGCTGAATAGTTTTGGTTTGATTTTACCTGTGTTTTTTTTGATACTGAGTGTTCCCTGTCTGGCCTGGGTGGTAGCTCTGCTTACAGGTGTTACTTCAGTGTCACAGTAGTGTATGTGCTGTGCCTCAGGAACCTCCTGTGCAGTAAAGCTCCTTAAAGGAAAACGTAATTCTGCATGCACAGTAGAAATTAAAATTGGGTTTTTGCTGGAGCTTTATAAATTAATGGAGACAGAAGACAAACTATGAATTGGTAATTCTGGTGGTTTGTAATTCTCAGCAGCTTTCAAACAGAAATCTGGTTGTTAGTTGCCCATACATGACATCTGATCTGCCAGAGCTGAATGCCTAAACTTGAGCAGACCAGATCTTCCTCTTGAGAACTTTAAAGGCATTTGCTTTTCTCAATTAACTGTATAAGCAGCTGAGACAATTACTCTGTGACCATTTCATTAGACTAGCTAATGAATGTTGAAAATAGCTATACTAGATATCACTCTTAAAATTATTATTATTATTAATATTATTATATTTAAAAAAAAATTAAAAGTGAGTGTAGCTGTCTGCTATGGTAAGCTTAAAATAGTCTGTGTGGTAGGACAGTGGATCATCCAGGAATGCAAGCAGAGGCACTCATCTTGCTATGCACTGTATCACATATGTGAATGCAAGCCTTTACTCTGCAGCAAAACTAAGCCTGTATTTGTTAACATTCATGAAAAACTGAACCCAGGGGACTTAACAGGATATCTAGCTAAATGACTGTGCCTGGGGCCCTGAGGCTAATGGCATAAAATGTGGCAGTGCATTAGGATCACTTACCTGAAATAATACCTCAAACAATTTCTATGTTAAATGAGTTGTCACACATCTTGGTAGGGTCTGCAGCCTGCTTTTCATTATAGATGCTGTTATATTCCTGTTTGGAACCATCACTTGGAGAGAGGGGGGAAAAAATCCAGTAAAACCCTGCTGGGTTCAATTTTCAGGAAAATTAACAAATGCAAACTTAATTAGAGTAATAAAATTGTGAAGGATGGGGCGTGGTTAATATTGCATGAAATACATATCCAAGAAAAGAAGGAAAAACAAAACAAAATTTTGTAAGGATGTGCATTTGTATCCTGAAGTCCTACTGAGTGGCTGTTTGAGTCCACACACTCTCTGATCCCAGAAGTTAAGCCAGTGTGGCAGGGAGATGCGTTCATTTTCTGTTGGAATATACCACTTAACTGAACCCCTCTCTATGCTAGTGAAAAAATTCCCTTTTTCATTTAGCTGTGTGGTTTGTTTGCACTGTGGGTTGCTCTGGGATGAGGCCTGGATGGATGTCAGAGGGCTTGACTGGAGCTTCTTCAACTCAGTCATCAGTGGTTACCTTACACTATCTGTAGGTGTGTTAGCCACCCCTAGCTTTGTGCAGGGCTGTATATACACTTCGCTCTCCTCCTCCTTGCGTTCTTTTGTGACTTCATCAGAACCAGAACTTTCCCTGTTACTACTTCTCCATCTCTTGTGTCTTGCCCAGTCCTTCACAAAATTGTAGGGGTTGGAATGGACCTCAAGAGATCATTGAGTCCTTCCTGCTTCCCTCTGCTTTGGTCCTATTCCTAGATCCTGACCAGGCAACAGGTCTCAAACGTGCATTCTACACTGTATGGGTGAGACTTGGAGCTGGGAGTCCTGGATGCCTTTAGGAAGGAACTGCTCTATTTGAGTCTTTGTATAGTCAAAAGACAAACTGTGTATAGGAAAGCTACATTTCTCTTCTGTCCCCAGCCACATCTCCTGCAAAAGTAAGCCATTATATCTTTACTTGAATTGCTTCTGTCACACAGTTTCTGTGGAGTGGAAGAGCTAAAAGGTGACACTTCTTAGATGACTCATTGGTCTTCATTGGAGTCACTCTATTGTCACACCACAGGCCAATATTAGTGGGCTGAAAGAACATTTGAGTTCTGTTTTTCCAAAGCAAAAGGCAGGCAGACCTTTAGCAGAGCGTCTGAGTGATCTTAGTTCACATCAGTAATGCTCAATTAGTATTTTTACTTCCCAGTTGAAGAAGGGATCTGAAATGGAATTAGTCAACAAAAGCCGTTTCTGTTCTTCAGGGACAGCCATAGGGAGGGCTGGTTTTCCGCTGGTTGGAGGTAGTGCATTTTTAATATGGCCAGTTTAAATGTTGTAACAGGGTTTATTTCAGTGCAAGACGCTTTCCTGTTTAATGGTTAAAAAGAAACTTCACAAAACCAGCTTTTTCTTTGTGGAATTTTGGAGGAAAAGGAACTACAATAAATACCACAGCCATCTGTTTCTTACAGGAAATTTTGGGCTGTGAATGTCCTTGCAGACGCTGAAAAGCCTGTATGGAATATTATTTTTTTTTTAGTAGTTAAAAATGAGTAATTTCAGAATTTTTTGTTTAATTTTTTGTTGATTTGATTGCATTGCACCAGATGTTGGTTTTTTTCCTAGGAGTCTGCACCAAATCGGCGTGCGTGGCTGTGATACGTGCTTGGGGAAAATAAGTGGCTGGCAAATTTTGAGAGGGTGTTCTAAAGATTTGAAGCTGTAGTTTCACACATTTCTTAACACTTAAGTAAGTAGGGAAATAGCTGCAAACCTGCTATACTACCTATGATGAACGAGCTTATTTGTCCAAACAGATTTTCCGTGTAGAAAGCACATTTTTTGCATCTGCTCCTTTCCCTAGTGTATTCACCTTGAAAGTAAACCAGCTTTGATTCCAAGAAGTCCCTAACTCACTGAGGTAGTGTTCTTCAGCGTTATGTGCCACATGAATGGAACAAAAGCTGGGTATCAGCTAGAACAAGTAAAACTTCTGCATCAGTTGGGAACTGCAGATAGAATCGTGAATGCTTTTACATATGTGGAGAAACAGTGTGTTCCTCTAAAAGCTTTGCTAATTTTATTTTAAATAGGGAGCATAAATATCTGACTCATTCTCTCATACATCTTCTGTTCCTCTATAGAAAATGCCTTCGCTTCTGTATTCAAGGCATCTAACAATACTTATTTACATGACACTAGTCTTTTTATTAACTAAACAAGGATTTTGGAATAAATACCATTAAACAAATTAGTACAGAGCATAAACAGCTCTTGTGTTATTCCTGATAGAGAGACCCTGTATTTCCATTCTTTGCTTCAACCCTTTATTCCGAGGAGCCTGTGTTAGCAGATCTTTTTGACCCCTCTAATCTTCTGTACCAAACTGATGTGTAGCACTACTTTGGGAAAGGATTTTAGTTCTTATTCTAGGTAGTGGATTAAATAAACATTGCTGAGCTTCTGAGTACTTTCCAGGAATTTCTACTGAGTGAACCTTGATTATTCTGTGTCTCTCAAGAACTGCAGTTCCTGTTGGGTGCCAGAGTTGCTAGATTTGGATTTGAGTTCTCCCAGATGAAGCTGACGAGTAGCAGTGTTCAGCATTGTGGACTGACCTTACATTTCTATTCCTCATGGTTCTCCAGGCATTTTTTCCTCTGAGCAACAACACGCAGGCTTTTTGAAAGCCTTGGGTGAAGTGTTCTGTGTTGGTCCCTCCACAGTTCATCTGATTTGGGATGCTGATCCTGTTCCTTTTATTTGTTACTTGTCACTAATTGTCTCCTAGTATCTGTTGCTGTTGTTCTTGAAATTCCTTCCCCTTGTTAATGTGAAACGCTTGTGGCTGGTCTTTAGTTCCCAGTGGTTTCACAGTAGATGAGGCTTCTTAAGCAATTAATGAACAGATAAAACCATTTACTTTGCATTATGGTAGTGATGGTTTACTTGTCCTCAGAACTTTGTTGCTTGGGACAGTGAGGCTGGCAGCTCCTGTAGGCCTTGCTGAAGCCTGTGGTGGTATCCCTAAGCCTGTTCCATAAGCAGGGTTGTACCATGGCTATGATTTGCCACCTTCCACATGTTAAGATGAAAGACCCTATGGTTGTCTGTACTTTGGACCTTATATTTAAGCTTAATGACACCAACCTTTCAGGTTATATGTTCTGGTCATGCCATCATATTAAGTCTTTCTTGGAGTCTGATAAGTTTGTCAAAACATACAGAAAGCCAACTTGTTGATTAAAGCTGTATATGTTACTAAATGAGTAAGAAATAATGAAATTTTGGGTACCAACTTGCTGTTATGTAAATTTATCTAAACGTTGCCTTTCTGGGTGTGTTGATAGGGAAAGCACTGGGATATGGAGAGGCATTTAAGATGTGGGCCTGTGCAAACCTCATGAACATTTACAATGTCAAGTGCAAGGTCCTCTACACAGGTCAGGGCAATCCCAAGCACAGTTACAGGCTGGGTGGAGAATGGATTTAGAACAGCCCTGAGGAGGACTTGGGGGTGTTAAGGGATGAGAAGTTCCACACAACCCAACAATGTGTGCTCACAGCCCAGAAAGCCACCTGTGTCATGAGCTGCCCAGCAGGAGGACCAGGTCAAGGGAGGGGATTCCACCCCTCTGCTCTGCGGAGACCCCCCTGCAGTGCTGCCTCCAGCTTGGGTGTCCCCTGGACAAGGAGGAAGGAGTCCAGAGGAGGGCATGGAGATGGTCTAAGGGCTGGAGCCCCTCTGCTCTGGAGCCAGGCTGGAAAAGCTGGGCTGGCTCAGCCTGGAGAAAGGAAGGCTGCTTCTAGGGAGAGCTCCGAGCCCATTTCAGTTCCTTGAGGGGCTCCAGGAAAGCTGGAGAAGGGCTGGTGCTAAGGGCAGGGAGGGCTGGGCCCAGGGGAATGGCCTTCAGCAGGAGGAGAGGAGCTGGGAGGAGGGAGTGGGGAGGTCCAGGGTGCCCAGAGAAGCTGGGGCTGCCCTTGGATCCCTGGCAGGGTTCAAGGCCAGGGGATGGGGCTTTGGGCACCCTGGGCTGGTGGGGGTATCTCTGCCCATGGCAGTGAGGTTAGAATTACGTGGTCTATAAGGTCCCTTTCAACCCAAACCTGTCTGGGATTCTATAGGACAGTCTTCCTCTCTTATCCCAGTGGCAGGGCAACCACTGCATCTCTGCTGGCCACTGACTTTGAATCATGTGTGGTTGTAGTGCTTTTATTCACAAGCTGTCACTATTGCTCTCTCATCTATCTAGTTCCCAGGCAAATAAAGTATGCCATCTTTCAGGGTTGCATTGTAGAATAGAAATAAAAGGAAAAGATTTAGTAAAAAAGTTATGCCTAAACAGTAGCCGTATTCTTCAGGGAGAAAATAAAATACCTGCTGACAGCTCTTACCTTAATGATGTTCTTGCTGCTGTCAAAACATCAGACGCCCCATCATTTCCATTGGCATTTGCAAGACTCTTTAAAGAGATGCATAGGAAAGCAGAGTGTTTTGATGGGGCTGTTTTTAGTTGGAATCCCTTTCCTCAGCCAGTGTTTTAGTTGCAAAGGATCTTTTCTCCATCTGTCCCCTCTCCAATTGATTAAAGAAGGGTTTAGGAGCAAGAGGAAGCACAGATGTATAACCTACCCAAGTCACTAGTCTCTCCTGTAACAAAATGAACTTGTGGGAAGTGCTGCTACACAATATCACTGTCATGATTGCAGAAAGAGGTATTTCTAACTTGGAAAAGCCTGTAGCAGGGAGCTGGCATGTGCAGCTAATCCCAGGCACTCTGGTGTCTTTGTATTTATGAGACACAGAAATTCCTCCTTTGCAAAAGTGTAAGGTGGTGTGGAGGAGGGAGCCATGTCCACTTGCAGATCAATACCCTTTTTCATCATCCAGGATCTGTCCTCGCCACCTCCCTGTGTTGGAAAGCTGGCACAAGGGTCAGCTGCAGTCCTTGCTGTATGGATTCTTACATACGAATTCATACATATTCATACATGTTGATGGTTCTCAAATAATGGAACATCTACATCCATCTAATTAAAGGTGAGGTGTGCTTCAGTTGGGATTGGGGCACTGAGCCCGAGCGTTTGCCAGAGCTGACAGTGAAAGTGAAGGAGGCTCATTCCCTAGGAGAGGTTAAAAAAAAAGTTTTGGATCCTAAATTAATTCAAACTCATACAACTAGTCCAGGAATCCAGTGGTCTTGGAGTCTGATTGTTGGCTTTCAAGGATTTAACATGTGTCTTGTTAGCTTTTCTCTTTAAAACTCTAAGCCAAAGCATGCTTCAAAGCCTTGTGCTTAAGGTAAGGCAGTGCTCCAAGTCCTGCACTTAGAGGAGTAAAATGACATGGAAAGTGCCACTGTGAAGGGGATGGTGACCCATGTGCTCCCTTGCTGGAGCAGGAATGCTGCTGAGGAAAAAGATTGGGAAGAGGAGGCCAGTAGACCCAGAGCATGGGGAAGGCAATGTTAGATACTGACCTCCTGGGCTGGATAAGCCGTGAGGGACTGAGCATAACCTGTGGTGATGGCATGGGAGGCTGGCTCTGGATAGGTGAGGAGAGAAATTTCTGGCTTAAGCTGAGAATGGGGAAAGGAAAGGTGTTCACTTAAGGACTTGTGCAATTGTTTCTGTTTTCCTTTTGGAACTCAACATCCCAAATCAGAAATTTGCATTAACTGCTAACAGTTTAAAGAAGAAAACCCTAAGTTGAGACTGTTAGATGGTCTGTGAAAGAAAGCTATGCTTTGGCTTCCCTTGAATCTTATTTATTTTATATTATTATTACTTTAATCCCTCTTGCTTGTCTTGATACTACCTGGAGAGGGTATTTTGCAGACAGATTGTTAGATTCAGACATGGGGTCTGCCACAGGCTTCGGTGTGGATGTCTGCTCCACTGGGATCCTCTTGGCTGCAGGTGGACAATGTGTTTCATCATGGTCTCCTCCATGGGCTGCAGGGGAATCCTCTGCTCTGACACCTTGAGAACCTTCTCTCCCACCTCCTTCATGGTGTATGCAGGAGTGTTTCCCTCACGTTTTTCAGACTCCTCTCACACACAGCTGCTGAGCAGCATTTTTATCCTTTTTTAAATATGTCATCCCAGAGGCAGCACTGGTGATATTGATGGGCTCGGCTTTGGTAGTGGTGGGTCCATCTTGGAGCTGATTGAAACTGCCTCTGGCTGATGTAGGGGCATCTCCTGGTCTTTTCTCACCAAAGCCATCCCCGTGCTCCCATCCACTTCCAAACCTTTGCCATGTTAAACCAAATATAACTAGATATGGGGCAACTGCACCTTGTCTAATTAAGAGAAAACAGGATCCAGTGTTTTCAGAGCGTGACAGTCGCTGGTCACTTCCTTTCTTTGGGGTATAAATTTCTCTAGTGAGGTCAGAGAAGGCTCCCTCCCTTCTATAGAAGCATCATCCAAATGGGAGGTATGATTTCTGATTATACCTGTCTTTGAGAGCACCAACCACTGGGAGGTACTGGGGCAGGATACCACACTCAGTACGCTGATGATGTGTGATAGTTGGACATTTATACTGTATGCCTGCTGCTGCGGGAAAGGATGGCAGACTCAAATGCAGACTCTATTAAGTAGCAGCAAGTTTTGCTGCTTATATTCTTTATCAATAGCAGACACCCTAGGACACTGATCTCTCTTTTCCACGTCCTCTCACAAGGCAGAGAGAGGATGAAACTATAGAAAAATAGACATCACGGCACCTAAGCAACGAGAATGAGAAAGTGATTCCCCATCCAATTACCCTTTCTCCACACAGTTGTTGTTTGCAGTCACTCTGCTGTGTCTCTCAGACTGGCAGGGAGATGTGGGCAGGGCAGGAATGAAGCCATTGTAAATAGAGACGGCGTTTTCTCTCTTGTGATCTGTGTTTAGCAGTAAGTTGCTTCTCTCATAGTTGTATCAGTTTGTTCTTGCAGTTTCTTTACATGCCCCTTCAAGTGGTCTGGTACTATTTTCATCTCTTGCAGTCCCTTACAGAGAATTCAGGAAACAGAAACATTTAAAATAGGTGTGCCATCATAAGTACATTTATTTTAGCTGACACAGATGGGAATTCTGATTTTGATTCGTATCATGGCTTGTGATGCTTTCCATGGGTAGTATTGCTTTTTTAATTATCTGTCTCTTAGGATTTTCCTGGATTTTTGGCGTAATTTTGGAATCTGCTACCCCCAAAACTTAAATGCTCTCAGTGTTTGCAATTTGTGGAAAGACCAAGCCCTTAATGTAAAATGCTTTGTTTCCCTGTTCATGGGCAAGCGTTCTTTGCTGTGGGGTCAGTACAGGGATGTGGTGAACAAATAGCTTGTGACACCCTCACAAGTGAAATGGGATGCGGTGCAAGATGCACAGCTCTGGTTCACTGAAATTTTCACTCAGGTTACTGCTTTAGGAAAAGTGGGTTTTGTCCTTAAACTGTTGCTTACTTTCTCCTCGTGTGTTACTTTCTACTTTCTTGACCAGATGGAGCAGCGTTCAAATGCAGGCAGCTCTACCTTCATTCTAAGGGGGCTTTTAAAGGAAATAACAGATCATGGGAAATAATATTCTTCCTTCATCTCTGCTCTTCAGAGCAGATTTAGATTGCCTCATTACAACTCCTATTTTCTTTACTCTGAAAGCTTCCTTAGGAGCTTTGTTTTTCATGTTGTAACTCCATGATGTGGAAGTTAGCTTTCTACTTTCTGGGTTTTTGTGTGGTTTTAATACAAAAAGTTAATATTTTATATTGCACAGACTTAGGAAACATTTTTTGGGAGGCTACTATAAATCTAGGAGCCTGTTTAAGACTTTTTTTCTTCCCATAGCTGCCATGATGTGATTTTCAACAGCCGCCCCTCTACTGCAAGCCAACTTAAAGGCTAAAGGTCTTGATCCCTCAGGCCAGAGCTTGAAATGATTTATGTAAAAGAAGTGTTGGTATGACCACAGCTCCAGCAGCAGCGCCTGTCGTGCTATGAAATGCTGACACGGAGCTGTCTCTTCCATATCAAATACACAATGCTGGGGCTGTTCCTTGCTGGTTCCTCTGTTGGGTATCCATTTATCTTATAAAAGGCAAAAAACCTGAGCCCCATGTTAGGCACCAAAAACGACTGTGGTGGTTTAGCCCTGGCTGGATGCCAGACACCCACCAAAGCAGCTCTATTGCTCCCTTTTTCAGCTGGACAGGGAGAAAATTTATATTGAGAGGCTCACGAGTCAAGATAAAGACAGGGAGAGATCACTCTGCAAATAGTGTCACGGGCAAAACAGACTCAACAGAGAATAAAGGACAGAAAACTCTCGAATTGAAGACACTGCTCTGCACCCCCAGTGACACCAGAGTCAAATGAGATGTGCGACCAGATCTTAAAGCACCTCCCCCCAACCCTCCCTTCTTAGCAGACTTCACTTTCCTCATGATTTGGTTCCCCTTCTTTCCCCCCTATTCTGGCACGGGGAGGGGTGGGGAATGGGGAAGTGGGGGTTTGGGTCAGTTCTTCATGAGCAGTTTTACTCCTTAGCCGGGGGGTATTCCTCACACGCTTCCCCTGCTGCACTGCGGGGTCCCACCCACAGCAGAGCGCCCTTCATGGACTTCTCCAACCTGAGTCCTTTCCCACGGGGCTTTAGCTCTTCCCCAGCTGCCCCAGCGTGGGTCACTTCTCGGGGATGCAGTCATGAATCACAGAATATCTTTCAGGCCCACACTGCTTCAGCCTGGTCCTCCACGGGGTGACAAGCACCCCCCCAGAAAACCTGCTCCCATGTGGATTTCTTTCTGTCTCATCTCTGTGTCTCTGTCTCTCTCTCCATGGGCTGCAAGGGCTGGCAAGGCCTTTGCACAATGTGGGTTACAGCATCTCCTGTATGTCTCCCCCTGCTCCAGCGTGGGGCTTCTCCACAGGCTGCAGGCGGTGTCTCAGCCTTTACCATGGGCTGTGGGGGGACCACCCGCTCCACCATGGGTTTCTCCATGGGCTTCAGGGGCATCTTTCTCTCCAGCATCTGGGGTACCTCCTCGCCCCACCTACCCTTGGTGCTTGCAACGTTTCTCACATTTTCTCACTCTCTTCTCTGGGGGAAAAAAGCAGCTGCTTGCAGGTTTTTTTTTCTCCTCATTGTGATTCCCAGAGATGCTGTGATCATCACTGATGGGCTTGGCCTTGGAAAGCAACTACTCCAGCCTTGAATCGGCTCCTGTTTGCTCTGTGTGGCCTGCAAAGAGCTTCTGGCTGCTTCTGCAGCTCCCCCATTCTCCACCAGAACCCAGCCATGCAAAACTATGACATCCTCATTGGTTACAAGTGTTACACAGTACATAAGGGACACTGAATTCTGGCATATAACCTGCTACACAAACTGGCCTTAAAATTTCATATTACAGGCATAAATCCTGGAGCATTTGTGTCTGTCTTTATGCTGTGTGTGAAAAGAAAGGAGGAGAAAGCAGTGATCTTGGCTGGTTGGGCCTGTATAGGTCTTTATGGACGAGCTCCAGGTTTGTACCAGATCTTCCTTATTCAGTGTTTGGAAGTTTCTTGTATGGTGAATGCATTTGACATTATATAATGGTTCTAGACATTATATAATGGTTATGTAGCTGGTTATGTGATCAGAAATGCCTAAGCTTTGATCACGGTGTACTTGCCTTCAGCTGTGAAGTGAGTAGGCAGAGGTCAGCCTGGGATCTTGTAAGTCCCTTGGGAAGAGGCGTCAGAACAACTCTGTGTCCCCAAGAAGGAATCCCCATCCATTTTTGAGATCCTTGTAGGAAGAAGAGAAAGGGACTATGTGTTTAATAGAGGCAGGATGACACCTTTAGTAAGGCTGGATCCACTTTTGTGTCTGTAAATTGGACACACTGACACAGATGAACCTGAAACTGTGCGGACTAGGTAACTAGGAATGGCAGAGCACACATCTTACCTGTTGTATCTTTACCAGCTAAAGGACATCACAGGATTTACCACTGCCAGTGGGTTTGTGTGCATTACAGGATATCATCCTAACCTCATGGTGAAAAAAGAAGGGATTGTGTGTTGCATATTCAGTTTGCAGTTCTTAACTCTTCTGGGAGTGGCTTGTCATTTGAACAGTCATAAATGATCCATGATCGTATTTTCCACTGCTATTTCCAACAAATTAAGTAATAGTAGTATATCCCATAAATCCTATAATACAGGTAATCTTGGGATAGAGGTAATGAGAAGATACTTTGCCCAGAATGAACCATACTGCGGTTCTTTAGCTTCTTTTATGTGTCAAATTATATCTGTACCTCACCTAGATATGGTCGTATTCAGCTGCTGTGTTTGCACATCCTTCATCTAGATTCTCAGGCTTCTATAGACAGGACTTGTTAAGTTTGCCTTGAAATTTGCTCTGTATAGGAGAGCTCTGGTGCCTAAGTGCTCATTTGAGTCATTGGATTTACCTTCTGTACTACAGTAACCTATAGCTCATTCTACTGAAAAAGATGAAAGATGGTTTTGTAACAATGAACACAAAAATCCCAGGACTGCCAATTGAATCTGTATCAGATGCATCTACTAAGCATTTTTTTTGTGTTGACATATAAGAACACGTTGCCTTTAGATTTATTTCGCAACTATTTGTGAGATGAGTGTACTGTTATTATCCACATGCATTACTTTTAATTGAAAAATCTTGTATGTGAACACAGTTTAATGTCTGTGTACTTTAAGCTGAGCAATGAAGGATGAATAATTCTGATTAAGCTGACATCACACTGGGACATCTTTTTATCTCTCTCAATTCCAAAGACTTTGAAAACAAGACAGGCTGCTCAGAAATGAGTAGGCTGATGGTGCTGCTGGTGCCCTAGCTTAGCTCAATTGTAGGATCTCGTTGTCCTGAGAAGGAATGAGGTGTCTAGATTTTCCTCAGTGAGCCTCTGACGTCTGGCTATTGTGTCTCATTTAGAAAAAGTGGATTCACAGGCTTAGAATCTGAAATTTGACATCTCAGTGTTGGTGTGGCTGTGTTCCTTCCTTTCATGTGGTTACCTTGGAGGATTCTACTGATTGAAGAGCCAGATACTGCTGTTGCTAGGCATGTGAAGGAGGCGTTGATCTTAATGAATCAGAAAAATTAAGGGGTTTGTAACATACAATTCAAGTCAAAGGTACTTAAAAAGTACTTGAGAAGGCCATACGGGTCAAGTTAGCTACTTGTGGGTGTTAACCTGTGGATTGTATTCTGACCAAATAAAACAAGCACGGCTTCAGATACCTAGGGGAGTATACTGCAGGAACACAGTGTGTGCTGCTTGCTTTGTGGTCTGGTATGTTGCCTGCCATCTTTACGCAATTAAAGCTTAGTGGAGGCCTTATGTTGGTAAGACAAGCTGCACCACAGTCTAGTTTTATTTCTTTACAATATTTTGTTTCCTTGTATTGAATAATGCCAAAAAAAAGAAGTTGGTTTTTTTTTTTTGGTTTGGTTTTTATCTTAACATTTTCAGGAAGCTGGGGACCTGCTCTTAACTTTTGCTTCTTTGTTGCAGTTATGTCTTTAAAAACTAAACCCCTTGTATATTCCTGCAGTGAAAACAGGCTGAAACACATAAGCTTAAATTGTAGCCGTAGTTCTGATGAACACATACACAAATCCATGATTTAAAAATTCTGGCTTTCTCATGAAGAAAATCTTCAGTATCCTGCAAACACAAACTGGACAGTCTCTTTGCAGAACCACCTCTAATCAGAACTGATCTGCCCCCTCTCTTGGCTTCACTGGGTGCAGTATGCTTTCCTAGTCCTGAGCATTTGTAGGCTGCCGACATGTATGTTTACTTGAAATTTTGACCTGTATCTGTCATTCTGAGCTGAATGTGCTCTGCAGAGTCCTGAGACCAGTTCCAGTTGTGGTTTGTTGTCAATGGTAAGAACCAAATGAGCAGCTTATCCCCCCAGTTACTATTGAGCTTTGACAAGGTGATCCTTGAAAGTCAGACGGTTCTTCTGGCCCTCTCTTCTGTCCAGGACCCAGGGGGTTCTACCAGTTAGATCCTTGAACAGGCCAAGGTCTGCTTTTCTGACAACTGGGGTCACGATCCTGCTCAATTCCTTGTTCAGGATCATGAACTATACTGGAGGGCGTCCGGTTACTCCTATAGCTCTTATAGATGTATCGTGCTGGAGTTCCCAGCATAAGGCACACTCCTCTGTAGCAGGGGTGACAAAAGACTTGGCACTGCTGACCTTTCAGTGGTTCTGGTTCACGGTCTGCAATATGAGGCTTTACCAGTCATCTCAGATAACCTAATGAAGGAGGCAGCAGTGTCTTTTATTTTTTCCTTTTATTCCTGCTCTTGCCTGTTGTGGTAATGCCTCATAAAGAAGGACCTTATATTCTTGTGGTTAAATATAATAACTCTGTAAAAGTCATTTCAATATTGGAATCCTTTGCTGTGGAACAGAACTCATTTGTAGCCTCGTGTGTGTTCCTGATCCCATTGTAAAACACTATGCAATGTTCCATCCTAAGTGCACCTTATTTGGGAGATGGTATGAAATGTTAGTACTGTGATTTCCACAGGATAACAAGATCATCTAAATAGTAAGCAATGGGCTGTAAGGACTGGAATCCAAAACCTGGTACCAAAGGCAGTTAGGAGTTGTATGTTAAAATTGCAAGAGATTGTGTAAAGGATTGGCAGCTCACACAGTACTTGAAATTCATTTGGCATTTACATGCACGGTAAATTCCAAATGAGCTCCTAAGAACCCTATAAAAGGAAAAAAACCCCAGTGTGAACTGCTTGTTTCTCCTTATAAGGTATATCCTCTTAGTTCTAGATTATAATTTGATTTTGTATCATTGGGAGGGGTATTTTAATGTATATAAAGAGGTGATTTACATTCTTAGATAAAGTTCAGGTGTTCCCAACAATATCAGAGTAAGTGTACCTCTGTTAGCTTTGCAGCTGAAGCTTGCACTTTCTGCATGAATTCATCTCCATTTTACTGTCCATGTTTCAGGGTGGCTTGCTTTTACATGATGAATATTGTTAGATCCCCAGAAAATACAGCAACAGATTTTATTAACAGTGGAGTCGATGCCTGCCAGTTGCAGGGCAGATCACGTTCCAAGTGGCTGTTTGTGACAGATGTGTAAGCAGTGGCTCTCCATCATTGTGTGGATTCACTCTATTCCCTATTTTACTCAATTTCCAGTAAAAGTTACACAAATAAATTAAAGTGCAGCTGTCAAGATCAGCAGCAGAGTTCTAGCAGAGTTGAAGGTGTACATATAACAGTAAAGGGCCAATGTTTTCTCCTGGAAAACTTTTGGAATATGTTTTGCTAGGTGAAAGCAGGAGATTTGTTTCCACTCTTTGTTTTTCTTGTCCCATTGTTAATAATTGAGAACACATGTAATCAAGCTAGTTCTGGAGGGTTTTGTTACAATTTTGGGACTGGCTCTATGTTTGTTCCAGTAGTCCCAGTGTACCCCTTTCTGGCTATTTCATCACCTTAACTTTCCTGAAAATGTAGTCCTATAATGCTTTGCTTTGGTGTAATACCAGTATGTGAACCAACCCTAGTTGCTTAGAAGGTCCAGATGGGTTTAGCTCAGTTCTTCCCGTTAGGAAATTCGTGCACAAACCATTTACAGACAACTCTATTTGAAGCCCTATTATTTTATTTCTGTGCCCCAGAGAAGACCGACTTTGGATGTTGTCAGTGCGTGCTGATCAATTTGAGTAGCTCCTCAGCAATGTCTTCTGTCTCTAGTTGCTTTTTATCCAGCTGGCATTGCTTGTTCTGACTGTAAGCTGCTGGCTCTGCTTTTCCCTGGCTTTGTTAGGGAGTCAAGGCAGACCCTTGGAGACAGGCTTTGCTCCCTTCCTCGCAACAACCATGTTTGCAGAGTTGCATTCTTTCTTGACTAACTCTGTCTTCATCTCCTGTTCCCAGTGCCCCAGGATCTAGTCAAATATTCATGTTGTGGTGAGTATAGCCAGCCATGCAGGGGTTTCTTTTCCCTTGCCCCCACTTTTAGCTCCAGGTCCTTCCAGGGTTTATGACAGTCATCAGTTAGTGGGATTAGGGTGCTAGAGTTTTGTCTCTGCTCAGGTCTATAGACTTAGCATTGTTTAAGCAATTCTAGAAAGCATAAAGCATTTCTACCTAGCAGGTAGTGTTTTTCCTCTCCCTCCAGACTGGTTGTAACCGCCTGCTCAATAGACTAAATTCATCAAGTCATTTTTAATCATGTTCATTGGACTGTGGAGCTGTGCCAGGGTCCTACTAAGCAACAAATGGGTTCGGAGCAGGCACAGTGCAGATTCTGATAGAAAGCAGTTCCCTCTGGTGCTGGTTCTTATCAGCTTGCCTGTGAAGGATAAGAAGTCATCAACATTTCAGATTACTGGGGATCAAAAGAGCAAAAAACTTGGCTTATTTGCATCACAGTGGTAACTCCATTTATTTTGGATTTGTACCAGCATCAACTAGAGAAGAATTAGGCACAAAGCCAAATAATCTTTGTATTTCTTAAACAATTAGGCAAATCTACAAGGAGCTCAACTGATGTATGGTTAACAAATGATAGTGAAATGATCAGACACTATTCATTAAAGCCAAGCATTACTCCATAATCTGTATCTGCCTGCCCTCAACTTGGGAGATGTTCTACTATTTTTAAGGATACCTTGGAAAGAAGAACTCCGAATGAAGTAGAACAGATTTGGTTGAAATACCCTTACAAATCAGTAGACTTCCCTGGTGAAAGTTATTTTGGGTAAGATTTGACCTACAGTATTTTTCTCTTGCTCTTTTGAAGGTCGTGATTATGTCTAACATTTCACTTCTAGTGATTTTTGTTTGGGCTCCAAGGAGGGAATGTAAATTTACAGGTTTGAGCAATAAATGATTTTCTGTGGTGCTGAAGAAAGTTCTCATCAGGTACTAACTGGAGTTTATTTGGATAGTGTAGGTTTCTGCTTGTAAAGCCAGAAAATAAACAGCAAAAAGAATTGAGGGGCTGAATACTGTGCATAATGTGGTTAGGTTCTTTTTTAGAAAATTGTGCACAATTGTTCTGCTAGATGTTTGATGCTGCTGTTCTTCCTTACAGTTTCTGTGTTTCAGTGAAGCATTGCAGTGCTATTTCATGTTGAGAGGTGTTAGAAAATGAGTGCCTCACCAGGTACCTGACAGGAGTTACTGACAGCATGAAAGGTGAATTTTGACCCTGTGCTTAATAATTATGTGGCAATAAAATCACTAACTTTTTTAGTGCAGACAGTCGTGGTGATATATATGACAGTTTATACGGTGACTTCTCTGCTTAAATTTTTCCATTGATCTGTACCAGCAGGAATTCCACACATAGGAAGTAATGGAAAATAACCCCTTATGTCTCCTAACCCCATGTACGTAGCAAATGCTCAGCTAATCAACCTTTGATATTTTGCTTTAATGTGAAAGGCACAGCTCTCTACTTCAAAACTGAGATTTCCAAAGTCTGGGGCACTGCCTTGCTAAACTTGTTTATCCATTGGTGCTTCAACTCACAGCGCAATGGAACCTTACATAATGTCTTCTCTACTGAGTTGAGAAGTGCAGTCCTTGTACAAAGCAACAAACTTTCCTTACAGAGGAGAAAAAGAATCTTGTAAGTCATAATTTGAAACCCTAATGTGGGAAGAAAACTTTTTGTACCCAACTGTATGCTGGTCATTTTGCATTTCAGTTGCTGATTCTTCAGTTTTACAGGATGCCATGTTGTTCAGGCTGCTGCTAATTATGTGCTTGCTATTATGGTAATTGACATCTCTCAATTTTGTTGTTATGACTACAAAGTACTTGGTAACAGGCTGATAATGCATGAAGCCTGCAGCCTGGCTTGCTGGCTGAGAGTCAGCCCTGTTCGTTTCAGCTCTGTCCTGTGTGCTGAGGTACATGCCAGTGGGCAGTTTGGACACTCTGTGCAGTGCTTGTCACCACCATGCTAGAGACATCACAACAATACAGGTACTGTGGGTATGTACACACATAAACAGGTATAATTCACTTCTCTCAGTCAGTGGAGATCTCAGCTGGAGTAGTGTAGTGCTTAATCAGATTTTGCCTTATGTTTCTGTAGGCTGGTGATCTTGTTTCAGCCCCAAAGCGTGGGTTAACTGCTGTTTCTTGACGTTTCTTGACCTGTTTGGTGGCTGTCCTTAGGGAATACAGGTATTGGGAATTACCAGATTGTATATCCAAGCCTGTAAACCACTGTGCCTGATCCTGAAAGGGTGACCAACCTTTGTCATCTCTGTCCTTTGTACCTTTCTTCATATCATTAAAAAACCAATAATTCTTTCGTGTCTTAGCCAGTTTGCCATCCTTTCTTCACAGTTTTTAGCCTTTACAGCATGCGCTGAATCTCAGGACCTTACTAAATGTATGCCTGCTGGGGACCAGAGTGTGTAGGAAACTCTCTGATTAAATCAGTAAATCCAAATTGAATCTGAACCTTCTCAAGAAGGCCCAGGTTCAATTTGCATTGGTTGGGAGAGTAATAATAGGCTGTGAGCAGAAAACTCTGGACAGAAATGTTTCAATGAAGAAACTACTAGTAATTTACTTAGCGTTTGAAGATAATGCTTGGACATCTGCAGATTCTGTTTTAGTAAGATTTGCAGCAGAGTAAATATTCTCTTAGCTCCTCAATAAAATCTTTTATCCGACTGTTTGTCTCACTGGAAAATATATATTATTATAATAAGGTGTTTCTTTGAAGGACTTTAAGATCTTGGATGATGTGCACAGAACGTGGTATGATGGGAATCATCCGTAGGTTCTTCTCTAGATGAGCAAGTTTCTGTTGTATAACCTCAAGTGCAGGATCCTGTTGGTATAGGACTCCAGTTGTCCTTAACCTTGACTTAATGCTGGTTTTCAGATACAGGATCTATTAAAAACCTGTTCAGTTCTACAGTCTAAAGTCCGTAGGCTGTGCTCCAGCTCTTCCACAGCCTCAATAGGCTCCTGCATTTGTCTGACAGTAGGACATCTTGGGATTTATTAACTATCTCAGGGGCAGCACAGCAGCAAACATGGAATATGTATAGAACAAAAGAATTCCTTAACTCACCACAGATTTTCTTGGGAATACTGCGAGACTTCTCAAAAAACAGTGAAACTGTAACATCCAAGATCCTGGATCTCTGTTGACCTTCAAGTCTAGGGGAAATATCCTGTTTGCTTTCCCTTAGTTGGGCTATTTGGTTTACTGGAGTGGCCTGGCCTCTTGGTTAGGGAATTGCTCCCTGTGCTTGGACATTTTTTCTATTGTGCTGCAGCTGGAGAAATTACCAGCTCTCGCTTCCCATCCCCTGTAATTTCTCTGCCATTGGCTGCTCGCTCGGTTGGTAGCGCTAAGAATAGATGAGTAGAAATGTCATTCATTGTGCACCACTGTAGATTGCTGTCTTAGGCCTTCAATCTCCCGTCTTTAATGGCTACAAAATAGGTTCTTTCATACACAAAAGAGATTTTGAAATGTCTCTTTTATGCTGTTTCACTGGGAAGGTTGTGATACAGGGTAAAGACTCTTGAAATAAAATGGGGTTTATCAGACTTGAAGTTCGTGATGTCAACAGGCATAACTTCTCAACTGGCTGCAAGTTGAGTGTGTCATTAAAACTTTACACTTGTATGAGTTCAGTGTACGTGGATCCCTGCACTCCAAACCAAGCTGTGCTTCAAGAATTTTAAATTTTTTTAGTATGAATGTGATGAAGAAGATGAAAAGAGAGGAAGTTGGGAAACAATTGAAGTGTAGTTTGTGTTGTCTCTAAAGTAGCAAACCTGTTAGGTATATCTAATAATGTCAGCTACTGTTAAAATGGTAACATTTTAGTAGGGTGAAGATCATGGTCCAAAGCCCTGTTCCCTTATGGTAAAATGGAATAAGCATTAAAGAGTATTTTTTTGAAAAACCCCTCCATGTCATTGGAGCATAGTTAGGGTTTATAGCATTCACTCTCAGGTATTCTTTTGGTTACGCTCAGAATGAGAAAGTTTGTTTGTTATTTCAAGAAAAAAACAGTTGGACTATGTAAGTGTTGATGTAAACATTCAGTTTTGGGAATCTGTCTCTGTGGCAGGCAGCCTTTTCCTCTGTTGTGCATATATTACACTAGCCAGGGAGACTGGCATAATACATAAGGGTGGAAGAAATCCCTTTATGTTCAGGAAGTTGTTATGGAACTTCAAGTTGTTCTTCCTAATGTATATTTTGCTAGAAAATATGATTCCTTTTGCCACCAGAAGCAAAAAATCTTGCCATATTGACATTTTAATTAATGATTGGGTTGCTCACATAGCTGTATAAGCCATGTGGTTTTAGTGACAGCAGAACACTTGTTGGCAGCAACTTGTCTCTTTTTCACACTTTGCCTATTTGTTGTCAGTAAAAGTGGAAGGATGAGTAATCTGTGTGGAATTGCTGGGATGGAAAGTGCTACTGTAGGTGTAAACCATAGGACAATTTATGTAGGTGTTATTACTGTGAATGTTTTGGAATCTGCACAAGGAGTATTTAAATATCACTGTGTCCAGGTGTTCAGTTAGGTCCTTTAGGTTTCCTAGGGTGTGCATCTATGTTTAGTCCCTGAGAAAGAGCTAAAGAGAGAAAACTTTTAAATTTGAATGAAGCATAGCTGTGATAACACCTAAGCCTGCTCTTCCCTTGTGCTAACCACATTCCTCACCCAAGTCTGTGGTATCAGTTGGTTAAGACATGGGGAGACTCCTGAAATGAGCGTTCGGCAAAGTTCCCTTTAAAGCTAGTCAGTTCTGATTCATCCAAGCTCTGTATGAATGCTGAGGTGTGAGCTGTGCTCTCGCTCAGATTAATATCAAGCAGACATCTGCTCAAGTGGCCTTCTACTGTAACTGAGCTGCCTGGATGTTTTCTTCCATGCTGCTTCATGTGGTATGGTTATGTTGCTTGAAAAGCTCCTGTGGTGTGTCTCCACCATGGTGGCTCCCTGAGGTCCCCATTGATGTGTTTGCTATGAACCATTATAGCATCAGCTTTCTAGAGGCCGTGTCAGATTTGACTTGCCTCCTCATGGTCAAATTGATTAGTGGTTTGTGCAGATCTGCCATGCAAAGATAAATGGTTAAATGAGAACATTTTACTTTATGGACTGAAAGAGCCTAAATTTGTATGTCAAGCCTGGCATACGCTTCTTGATAGGGGGTCATAAAGTCTGTAGGCTGGAACACGACAACATTCAGTCTCTGGCCCTACAGCCATCTATTAATCATCATTTCCAGTTATAAACCAACGTACTCATACTTGCTTCAGCAATATGTTGTGAGGATTAACTGTGAGCAGTTCCTTGAAATGTGTGCACACTTGTGTCCTCTCTTCTTAATCTGACCCAGCTCCTGGGTACAAAATGCATTTGTGACTGGAGATCAGTATCCATGGTGCTACAGCAGAATGGATGTCGCTGAGTCGAGAAGTCACAACCATGGTGGTCTCTCATGTTCAAACTCCAGCCTGGCTATTGCCTCAGTTCTCCTTGCTGCTCCTCTTCTGTTCTGCACATCTTTAGGTCATGGGCAGGGTGGTAGAGGGCAAAGGGATGTTTAATTCCCCACTTTGCCTTAAATGAAACGAAGAATCCTGCCTGAGGCTTTTCCTGCAAACCTAGCAGGTTGCTATGGATTAAGCCACTTAATCAATCCAGACAAACCATTCTGTGCTGCTTCATAGTAGTCAATACCTCCAGTCACTTGCCATTTCAGCAGCTTAGAGACTAGCAATCCTTCATTCTGCAGACACAGATGTGCCAGAAAGCAAAAGTTTCTAAATAGTCTTTATAGACGAAGCTATAAAATCTTGTTGCCTTCATCCTTTCCCACCATCATAAGCTGGTAGCATAGCAACTGATGAAGCTCCCTGAACTTGAGTTGACCTGAAATTACAAGTTTCACGGTTTATGTGTTTATTCCTGCCTTTCTACTTTTTTTTTGGTGCTTGTTGAGTTTACATTTCTAGTCCCTATGGGAGATTAGCAGCTCGTTCATGCAGAAAGCTGAAAAAGATTTAATAACACGTGATAGATGAGCTTAAATAGTCCATGGAGTTAGAAACATGAGAGTTAAAGCTGGTTCTGTCCACTGGCTGGTGTGGAGGACCTTTTTGATAACATGTGGTTGTAGTTTTTCATATCTTTGTACAGACTTGGTTGGGCCATAGGAAAGAAGAACCTCCCATCAACTGATGCTTCAAACTGTAGTGTTGCAGAATTGGCTGCAAAGGAAGCATCATAGAGTATGCACAGATGAGAGTAACCCTGGGATTTCTCACATCAGTGTCTGGTATTGGTTGGGATAAAGTCAGTTTTCTTTCTAGTAGCCGACTGTATTTGGGTTTAGCATGAGAATGACATTGATAACACCCGGTGGGAGAGCACAGCCTGGATGTCTGATCCCGGCTGGCTGAAGGGATATTGCCCATCTCATAGTGTCATGTGGCATGTGTAACTGGGAAAGCTGGGCAAGATGACGTGGGGGGGTGCCTGCTCAGAGACAGACTGGGAATCGTGGTTGGAGGGATCTCCACGGGTGGTGAGCATTGTGTTTGTGTAACATTTGATGATGATGATGACTCTCTTCCGTTGTTATCCTCCTCAACTGTCCTTATCTCAGCTCACAGGGATGGGGAGGAGGGGTGAGCAGGCAGCTGCATGGGGCTTGCTTACTGGCTGGGGCTAAGCCACAGTAATAGGGGAAAGAGAGAGCTCAGATGTTGGTTCAGAAGTACCCTGCAGCTTGAATGACTGTTGGTACGTGCACAGTTGCAGCAGTTTCTAATGGAGAAACTGGTGTGTTTTCACCAGAGTTTCTGGAAAGCTCCAGTATTCTTGTCTCCCTTGTTGAAGGTGAGATGATGCTCAGTTCTCATACTTGGTGATACTTTTGTAGTCACTGCATTCAGATTCGTGTCTTATGTTAAACTTAGCTTGGTTTTCTTCATAGGCCATTTCAGGACTAATACACAATGCTAGTCCATGCATATCCCATACGTCTGTCAGCAAGGGCAAGCTCCAAAAAATGAGGATAGTAGAAAAAAAATCAAAAATTGCTAATTGTTCTATGAGGAAAATATGTCAAGGATGAATGTGGAGAACAGGGCTTGGTTCAAGCACACTGGCCATGCTCCAGGAGGAGCAAAATGGAGCAGTTAGGTGCTGGTTAGAAAAAGCCATGGTCTTTTTACTGGGCTTTTTTTTGTCAAATGAAACCTAAACCTTTTTTCTGTGTGTGACACAATCTTAACAGATGGGATGGGACTAAGATGCTCCAGCCTTTGAACAGTCTTAGTAAGAGAATGAAATTCTTTCTTTGACAAGCACTTTAAGTATTGAATTATTAAATCGAAGGGCATCACTGTCACCAGTCCATGCTTTGGCTGCATATATAAAAGGAAAGTGAGTTGTGCTAATCTTTTCCAGAGAAAAGCATTATCATTTATCTTCATGCCATGGTTTTAAACTGTAGCACCTGAGTTCTGCTGCCCTGAATAAGGGCATTCAGAGAGAATTCAAAGAGTGTATGGGTGCTCGGCATTATTTCTTGCCAAGCCGTTCTTGTGCAGCTTCCTCCTTGATAGGGTCTGATCCCTCACTGTATTTCTCACTGAAGGCCAGGACCTGGGCAAATAAAAGGAAGGATGTAAAATACATCTTACCTAAACGTTAATACCAGTCAAAAGGAGAAATCAGGGAGTTTTATCTGTCTTGGACATGTACCTTAAAGTGAGTTGTACATTCTCTGAAATTTTTCATTTTTCCCACTGACTATAAAGGGAACTTGACATCACTAGTACAGGCTTGAACATGTCAAAGCTATGTAGTAAAAGACAGGATATTTGTAATCAGCTCGTGGATGCTTAACTTCTTAACTCACAGCAGCCTTTGTGTTGGGTCTCTCAGGGTTCATGGAAGATCTCTGTAAACAGAATGACATTCCATCAGCAATTCTATAAGCAATAAGCAACATACGTCTGCCTTGTTCATGATGTCATTTTGTAGCTATTTTGCAGTTGAAAAACTCAGTAAATTACATTGACTTTAAAAATGGGAGTTAATTGTCCATGATTCCCCACCCAGGGGAGCTTGTCAGTCTTCTCGAGTACCTAGAGAGGCAGCCTGTGCACTCTTGTAGGTAGGGTAGCACTCCTGTCCACGTGAAGAAAGGTTGCCTGCTACCACTACCAGTCCCCAAGACTTGTGAATGTGCTTTCCTGCACTGCTGGGGATTCCTACTGACCAATACCGAGCCATGGGAGAGTCTAGAGCTGCCTTTTTCCCTCCTTTACAGTACAAATGATGGCACAAAGAGAACCATTCAGTTCTAATCTGTGAGTTCTTATTATAAGCTTTACAATTAGAGCACAGAGCCTTCCATCTAATTCACTTAATTTACGCTGGGAAATGAGATACTGTTCAACTAATCCGATGCTATTTTCTTCTTTATTAGAGAATGAAAGCATCCTCTGAGGCACTGGTGGGATTCAGGCTAAGCTTCTGAGACACAAATAGTGTGAAATGCTAATGAAATAGTATGCTACTGTAATTCCCACTTGGTATCTGGTGCCCCTCTCCTTTAACCTAGAACATGATTAGAAGAGGTGGTGGAAGGCGATGAGCCTGTACCAACTCCTCCTGGTTTCAGGACAGCTTTGTACATTTGTGTTTGATAAGGTGATGCTAATACAGATAAACTTTTTTCAACCATGGTTTGTTCCAGCTGTCTTGCATGGTGACTGCAACACTTTTAGGAAATGGTTAAGAGGTTTTCTACTGCTTTATAGAAACTCCCATAAGCATTACTGTGTTCTTTTAAACCTAGGCAGCCCAGTTGCTTAATTCAGATCATATGTGTTCAAATGACCAAGGAGCGTTTCCACTCTTTCTTATGGGGAAAATAAATAGAGAATACATATTCTTCATTTTCATCAGGCTGCAGCAAGTTCTCCCTTCATATATAAACACTACACTTACACTGTTGTGAGATGTGAAGGGAATAGTCTGATCTTTGAGTTTTGGGGAATGTCATAAGATGAGCATCCTGCCAAATATCGTGTCTCTTGATCCATTATCTGTCTTTGGTCATACTGATTGCTGTCCCCCAAGATCTGCTTGTCTCTTGTTTTTCATTGCTGTTGTGCTGATTCTTGGACCACTTTGCTCAGTTCTGTCACATCTTTCTGGATCACGTTTATTTTCTCCCCTACTGGTACATGAAACGTATGGTGTGTCCCTTGTAGACAGAAGCATTAATTTTTAAGGGAAAAACAAGAAGTAAAAAGTGCATGACCTGCTGTGGCAAATGAGTATTCGATACCAGAGCACTAAAGTTACTTATCACTGCATCAGGAAAACTCTGTTGGGAAGAAACATCAGATGGAGAGCACTGACATTGTTTGCTCATCCATAGAACAATATGGCAGTACTTAAATGCAGCCCCCCACTTACTGCTCCAGTCCTTTACCTAAATAACCAGCCTGCAAGGAGCTAAAAGAGAAAATTTCCATTTTTGTCTGTCAGTTTTTCAATTGCTAAGCACATAAGCATCTTGGGGCTGATGGTTCATGAGGGTGAATGCAGTGTTGATTTCCACAGGGGTAAGAAGAGGCCTGATACCCACAGGGCTGCATTACTTGCAGGGTTTGGGCATGCTTGCAGAGAATAAGAGGTTAAACTTTACTGTATAAGGGTGATGTTTGCCTGCTGGGACTTGCATGGAATGCAAACACAATGGTAAAGTCTTTTGCGCATGTAAAGTGTATAAATCTGTGAAACTGTTGGTCTTCACAGGCTGTAGAAATCCTGTATCTTCCTCTTCTCTCACTTTCCTGGATTTTGGCTTTAATTAAATACTCAAAATTGTTGATTTCAGAATTGGTTCTGGGCACTATTCTTTGGGAGCAGACAGACTTTATCGCTCGATGGTGTAATTTACCCATCCAGGTGAATTAATGAATCACTTTATTAATGCCTCTGGCACACTCTTCCAACACGGTTGACATGTGCCACTGCTGTCAGCCTGTTACATGACTGCAAGACAGATCTGAATGTCTCTCTCCTAGACAAAAAACTATTAGTACAGTGTCAGCACAGAGAAAGTGTCTCATGCTAACCATTGTGTGCCATTTCTTTGTGCAATAAATGGAACTGGAAGTTAGGACAGTCACTGGAAAACAAAATTCAACTCCTGCATCTATTACAGCATTGGAAGTGTGCTAATAAGCAACACCAATATAAATACTGTCATTCAGAGCTCAGACTGGTTCTTGCTGTGGTGTAAAACTGGAAAGTGTACCCACAGATGCTGTTTGGACACGCAAGTGGATCTCTAAAAGCCAACAACACGGTGTGCAGACTGGTTGTGTGAGTGGGACAAATTCTGCCTCTTCTCTAGAAGGTGGAGGGGCAAAAAAATTGAAGGCATTTTAGCCTGATTCTATTTTCTCTTCAAACAGCTGGGTTTGCTTTTGTAAATGAAAATTCAAGTACCTATGTTTTCAGAAGCTTTGAAATTGTAACAGTCTGTGACTACTGGGTAGAAAATTATACTAATATGTTTTGTTTTGTGTTTTTTGCTTTAAAAAGTTCTGAGAAGCTTGAGATTTAGTTTCTTTGCTTTTCAGTCCCATCTTTATCTATTTGGCAGGCACAGTCTGCAGCTGCTCATTGAGGACACTGTGAGAAAAGCTTACAATTCCCATTAGTAGGCGAATGAGCAGCATCGTTTTTGAAAACATGGATCCCGCTTGTCAGGCAAATGTCTTTCAGTAACAGCTCCCATCCCTGTCTCACTGATACCCAAAGAGCAAAAACCACCATGTCTCTTCTGATCTCATTTTGGGAACCTGTGCTGTATGTTGTACGCACATGAGAAACTAGAACAGGGATGTTTGTGTGTGCTGGTGATCTTGCTGCTTGGGCTGTGTGTGGCATGTGTTTTGGAGGACTTGCAGGGTCATCAAGCAGTGTGTGAAAGGTACAGATTGAGGGGCCCAGCCAGTTACATACCCGCCTTCCTTGGGAAGGCGACCGATGTCATCTACCTGGACTTGTGCAAGGCCTTTGACACCGTCCCCCACCACATCCTTATCTCTAAACTGGAGAGATGTGGATTTGATGGGTGGGCCATCCAGTGGATGAGAAACTGGTTCGCAGACCGTAGCCAAAGGGTGGTGTCAATGGGTCTGTGTCCAGGTGGTGGCCAGTGATAAGCGGTGTTCCCAGGGGTCTGTCTGGGGACCGGTTCTCTTTAACATCTTTATCAATGACATCGATGATGGGATTGAGTGCACCCTCAGCAAGTTTGGGGATGACACCAAGCTGAGTGGAGTGGTCGATACCCTAGAAGGAAAGGAGCCATCCAGAGGGATCTTGCCAGGCTGGAGAGATGGGCCCGGGTGAACCTAATGAGGTTCAACACTGCCACATGTAAGGTCTTCCACTTGGGCCGGAAGAATCCCAGACATAGATACAGACTGGGAGAAGAGCTCCTGGAGAGCAGCCCTGCTGAGAAGGACTTGGGTGTCATAGTGGATGAGAAACTTAACATGAGCCAGCTGTGGCTCTGGCAGCTCGCAAGGCCAATGGGATCCTGGGCTCCATCAGCAGAGGGGTGGCAGCAGGGTCAGGGAGGGGATTGTCCCTGTCTACTCTGCCCTCCTGACGTCCCATCTGGAGTCCTGTGTCCAGAGCTGGGGCCCCCAATACAAGAAGGATGTAGAACTGTTGGAGAGAGGTCAGAGGAGCCACAAAGATGATCAGAGGGCTGGAGCACCTGCCCTACAAAGAGAGGCTGAGGGAGCTGGGCTAGTTCAGCTTGGAGAAGAGAAGGCTGCAGGGGGAGATTATAAACAGGTGGGGAATCAGCTTTTTAAAAGGGCAGATAATGGCAGGACAAGGGGGATGGATTAAAGCTAAAGGAGGGAAGGGTTAGATGAGATATTAGGGGGAAGTTTTTTACAGAAAGAGTGGTGAGATCCTGGAACAGGCTGCCCAGAGAAGCAGTGGATGCCCCGTCCCTAGAAGTGCTCAAGGCCAGGTTGGATGGGGCCCTGGGCAACCTTGTGTAGCTCCAGGCCTGAGGTTGGTGTCCCTGCCTGTGACAGGGGGTTGGAGCTCTATGATCCTTTAGGTCCCTTCCAACCCTTACCATTCTATGATTCCTCCTCTAACAGGTGTATTGGCATTTTCTGGCTGTCTTCAGTCCTAAAGTGCGAGCTTATTGCAGTGCTCAAGGGAGTTCTCTTAGGACGTTCATGTGATGGTGTGATTATTCGCTAACAAAATACGGGTACAGATTAGCACTTCAGAAACTGAAGCACTGGATTTTGTGATATGCTGGTGTTTTGTAGCATCAGGGGTGGTACTTGTCCAAAACCATCCACAGACAAATAAGAGTTTATGGGCTTCTTGATCGTATATTTTATCAGATGATCTTCTTACAGCCAAGGAAGGAATTTAAAAAATAAAATAAAAAATTAAAGTTTTATTTATATAAAATCCATAGGTTAAGAGTTTTATCCAGTTGTTTTAAGATTACATTTTTTATAATTCCTTTTTCTTGATTATCCCACAGCAGTGAGTGAAATGAGTTGATGAGGATTTCTCTCTCATGTTTCAGTCTTCCCAGTTGCATCTGAAGAATGTGTGGAGCACTTTTTTCTTCCATCACCTAACAGTTGCTTAGAGCTGTCTCACTTTAAAAAATCACATGGATAAATAGTCCAGGAGTGGAGTAGTAACACTGAGGAGCAGTTGCCAAAGAGTAAAATATGTGCCTTTTCCACAATGGTTAGAGAATACAGTATTAAGGGTACCCATCCTGTCAGTGTTCAAGGACCATCTGGACGATGCTCTTAGCCATATGGTTTCGCTTAGTCTGTGAGGAGCAGGGAGCCAGACTCTGTGGACCTTACAGGTCCCTTCCAACTTGAGATACTCTATGATTCTACCTGGTCTTTTCTGATCCCTCACATGAGTTTTGTTTGCTCACACCCTTTTTACTCCTAAACCTACTGTCATTTTACAGTTCTACCAGTGTTCGGCCTTACCAAAGCTGTATTTCCCCTTCTAGTGGAAGGGTTGTGTATCATGTGTCTGTCCTGCTCCCCTCACCACCTCCCCACTCCCCTCACCACCTCCCCACCTCCCTCCCCTCAATGCCCATGGTGTCTGCGCAACCAGACCTGCTTTGCACATACAATAAAATCTACCCGTGTTCAATAACTCCCTTTTTGAGCTTCTACTATATTGGTGTCTTTTTTCCTTGAGAGAGGGCAGCTGGGAACCCCATTTCTCTGTGTCCTCCCCAAGTCTGACATTCAGGCCAGATACTGTTACAACAATCCAGTTTGTTATCCCTGTTCCTGGGGAACTGGTGGCTTTCTCCTCTGTCTGGCAGAGGAAGGAAAATGACCAAAAAGGAGCAACAGGCCAGGCAAAACTTGTGATATAAAATACCTTCTGGCTCAAATGGGGCTTAAAATGTGGTTGATCACAATTACACGAGTACATGGCCAATCTGTCACCGTGTTTGCTTAATCGAGATCACATAGAGAATTTAATTAAAATACTGAGCTCATAACATCAGGCGGGTCATCTGTAACTGACAAGTGTGCTGAGTCACACAGGGCCAGAAATGATCCTTAGTTATGTGGTAGTTTTGCTAAAGAATGGGAAGCATGTTTAGAAGATTTGCAGTGATTTGGCATAGGGTGATATTTAAAAACTGCCTCTTGTCCAGTTTGAAAAAGCCTGTTATTTTTGGTGCAGGGGGACTGAGCTGTGAATCCTTCCTGGAACGGCTGCTTGTCTCAGTTTCTTAAATTCAGGAAATGGGAGCAACAGTTTCAACTCTTAATTTGCTAATATTCTGCAGTACCTGCTTTTCAAATGATACAGAGGAGGGAAAGGGAAAACCACCATCACTTTAGATTTGGATTTAGATCTGACCTGAACCAGAGAAGGCAGTACTGCTGGGCAGCCTGTGAAGTTACATCAGTTCGGTAGTTTCTAAACTTGCTAGATGAGACTTTCATGTCTGTTTAGCAGGACAAGCTGCTCATCTAAGGTCAGTCCTGGAAATCTCTTCTAACTTGCAATCAAATCCCGCAGTAACCCAGATCATGTTGCTATTGAAGTCTACAGCCCAGGAGAATGGAGTTTAAAATTTCATTTGTCGTGCATTCAGCTATGATGTGACTTGTAAGATGTCATTTGTTTATTGGGAATAAAAATCACCAAGTCTGTGTTCTAATTGCCTTGCACCAAGAAACAAGTAATAAACTGCTTATGATTTATAGTATTTTGATTTTTAATGAAAATATAACCATGTGTGTTTCGTGAAAACAGGTATCTTGAAGAAATAACCTTAGTAAGTCAAAACATAATCAGCCTGGTACTTGACATCAGAAAAAGACCATGGCAGGAGTTAGGGCAACAATGCAGAATTTAAGCAGAAACAAACATTCCCCTAAACACCTTAGCTTGTGGCACTAGTTTTTGTTCATGTTGGATACCTGCTACAGCTGTAACTCAGATGGATTTTATTTTTTTTCTTTTGAGGAGATAGGACACACAACTACTGCAGTTAATCTCGAGAAGATACCATGGTTCATTGCAATTAGTTAGCCAGAGGAAATGAAATTAAGCAACATTTCAGTTGATCATTTTGTATAATGCTGTTTTCTCTGTGTTTGTTTCTTTTCACTGAGCCGATGCAAGACTTCTCCAGAGGGAAAAGACCTGTCTTTCTCTTGTCATGTGGTGCTAAACCCCCTTTCTTCCACATTTCTGAGGGTCCTGGATTCTTCCACCTCTCCAGTTCCTTCAAGTTCACCTTCAAGAGAGCTTTAAAATAACTCCCGCAGCACTCTAAAATTCATGTCATGCTGTAACATTTAGAGGTGTCTTTTTAGGAGGTAGAGAGGTCCTTTCTGTCACCTTATTTTCATAAGAGAATAGAGCTTGTGTCCTCTGAGCTGAGGGCAAACCATGTAACAGAGGGAAAGTCAGATGAGATTAAAGAAATCGCTCATAATCTTGCCTAGTTCAACTCAGGTTTTCAAAGCCACAAGGCATATGCTATTCGTGCGGCCTCCGATACACAAATGGTATAGAAATACCACAGTGGTATAGAAACACTGACAGCAGAGGGAGGGGGGAACCCAAGAATCAGGCAGGCAGCTGGAGCCAGTGGGTTTTTCTGAAGCTTTCATGACAGGGTGCTGGTGAGATGTCTTTTATTGGGTTGCTTTTACTTTTTGTTACAGAGGTGATACTCAGCAGCCAGATTCCTACCTCCTCACGATGCTTGAGTACCTTTGCTCATGAAGTTAAGCGGACTTTGGAATCATATGTGACAAGGGGTGTTGATTCCCTGGTGCCTTAGACTTTATCTTAGTTCTGAGCTAACAAGAGCCCCAGTTAGAGTCAGTTCTAGCAGCATCCTGACTACTGATGCCATTGACCATAGGAATGTCCCAAGTATCATAGAATCATAGAATTGTAGGGGTTGGAAGGGACCTCAAGACATCATCCGGTCCAACCTCCCTGCCAAAGCAGCTCCCCAGCTCATACTGCACAGGTCGGCGTCCAGACGGGTCTTGAATATCTCCAGAGAAGGAGACTCCACACCCCCTGGGCAGCCTGTCCCAGGGCTCCCTCACCCTCACTGGGGAAAAGTTCCTCCCCATGTTGGTGTGGAACTTCCTATGCTCCAATTTGCAGCCATTACCCCTTGTCCTGTCTCCACTGACCAAAGAAAAGGGGCTGGCTGATTCCCCCTGCATCCCCTACTTCAGATAATTATAGACTTTAATTAGGTCCTCCCTTAGTCTTCTCAAGGCTGAAGAGTCCCAACTTACTCAGCCTCTCCTCATAGGGGAGATGCTCCAGGCCCCTAATCATCTTCATAGCCCTTCTTTGGACTCTCTCCAGGAGATCCCTGTCCTTTTTAAACCAAGGAGCCCAGAACTGGACACAATACTCCAGGTGGGGCCTGACCAGGTCAGAGTAGAGGAGGAGGATCACCTCCTTTGACCTACTGGCTACACTCCTCCTGATGCACTCCAGGATCCCATTGGCTCTCTTAGCCCCCAGGGCACAATTTATATTGTGTATTATATTTGTTTTTATATTGTTTTATATTTTATATGTATTTATATTTGTTAGTGTTTTCTCAGACACACAGCTGGTACTTTGATTAAAAAGTTTATCCTATTTTTAACCTTTATTTTGCTTGGCAAAATCACAGAATGAGCAATTGACTTGAGCTTTCCACTTGTTGCTGTGTGGGGTTAAGCATTCTGCTTTGGCTGAACTGTAATACCATGATCAATGATTGTGCTATTCTGCCACATCAGGTCTCAGGGCAGAGGAAGAGCTGCTGTACTGGAGCCTTTTTATCGATGGGATGTGCTACATGTTCTCAGTTGTCTCTATTTAAGACTTCTTTCCGCCCTCACCCTCCAGTATCGTATTGAATGCCAATGCTCCTGTGCTGAAAGGAGGAAATATGTATAAACCTGACAATCTTTTAGAAGGGATTTTCGTGTTTTATTTGAAACAGAAGTTCCTCTGTGGTTCCTGTATTTTTCCAGGAGTTTCTGAAGTGGTAACACTACCCCCAATGTAAGAGGGCTGAATTTTTAGCACAGATGAAAGGTGCTAACTTTTTTCTTCAGGAACAGATTAAATTCTTAAGAAGAGTTTTGCAAACGACAGGAGAAACAGTGTCTATGTTGTGAAATATTTTGTCAGCTCTGCTATACTGATATATGGTGGAAATTTGGTCCTTCTGACAACATTGTCTCAGGTCTTTTATGATTTCTCTTTACCTATAGAGCCCCCAACTCCTATCGCACCTCCTGAGCTGCTGGCAGTTGGAGCCACGTACCTGTGGATCAAACCCAATGCCAACTCCATCATTGGGGATGGGCCCATCATACTGAAAGAGGTGGAGTATCGGACAACCACTGGGAACTGGGCAGAAACGCACATTGTAGACTCTCCTAACTACAAACTGTGGCATTTGGATCCTGATGTGGAGTATGAGATCAGAGTGCTGCTCACTCGCCCTGGGGAAGGAGGCACAGGACCCCCCGGACCACCACTCACCACAAGAACCAAATGTGCAGGTAGGACTTCTACTGCTTTACCAAACCACTCAGATATTCTGGTCTGTTTACTGACACTCTAACAAATGGTTCTCCTGCATGTCCTTTCTGTAGTTGTGCTTTGCCAGTGATCTGAATTGGTGCTGTGAATTTTGATATATCCTGGAATATTTGACTTTATATTCCATAGACAAGTGCTTAAGAAACTGGGGGTTTTATGCATGTAGTGTGTTTGTCGAGCCTTCTGCCAAGGCTGTTTCTTGTTGAAATGAGCAGGCAGATGAGAGCTTCCCAACCAGTTTCCCAGTAAGCAAATCATTCTTAGGACTAGCCCGCTACAAATTTTCATCCTGGAAATGCATAATAACCCAGATGTTGTTCTTGGGTAAGGGGTCAGCATTGGTTTTTAGCAAATTGACAGTACTGTCTAATTTGAGGGCAGTGTGGTTGAAGCAGCAGGCAATTAGTTTTTACAATACATTGTTATTTTTCACTTGATGGAACTGATTCTTCTCACTTCTGACAAAGAAACCTGTTCAGACACTGCAGCAGCTTCTCTTTGTCTTTCATATTGGAGCAGATCGATTTGGCCCAGGGACAGTAGCAGTCTATCTTCTTTCAAAGCCATATTGGCCTTTCCAGGAAAAACTAAAGGATCATGTTCCTCATGTTTCAGATATATTGGCTATTCATCCTGTTTTCATACATTAATCATTAGCCATTAAGGGAAATCAAGCTCTCTGCCTTCCATGGGGATGAACAAAGCAGTTTTCTAGCGGGATTTTTTCCGCCACAACTGTTGAGGTTTGCATTTTTGTAATTTTTACAAGGTCCTCTGATGCCTGAATCACCTTACTGTCATGTGAACAAAGGACAGGGACTAAAAGGCCTCTCTCCTTTTTCTGCAGCCTTCCTCCTCTCCCCGCAAATTAGTGGATTTAAGTAGTGGAGAGCCTATCCAAATTGATCTGGTTCCAATTGCTCTTTCTGCCCAAAGTGTGAAGACTGCATTAAGGACAGGTTATAAAGCAGTGAACATTTAGTGTCTCTTTGAGAAGAATTGCTTAGAAATAAAAAAAATATAAAATCAATTTGAGCATGAGGATGTGGCATGGAGGTGTGTGCTGTGTTAAGCACTGGGCCATTGGTAGCAGGCAGGTGTTTGGAAGCTTTTCTGCAGCTACATGGGGAGCATGGAATGACATGGATCATGTCCTGGCCTGTTTGGGAAACTGGCACATCCTCCACTACTCACCTTTACTGGCTCTCTCCTTCACTAGTGTGGTCAAATCTAACCCTCAGCAGAAATAACTGCAGGTTTGACCTGAGAATGTGTGTTTGCATATGGAAGTGTGACATGCTGAGATTTGGATTCAGGTCTAGGCATTGTGGCTTTGCAGGCACGCACTCTGCAGCAACCAGACTTGCAAACATTTCTGGATTACCTGTAAAAAATGCTTGATTTAGTTTAATTTGAGGAGGGAGGAAAAAAGGAAAAAAATTGCTGAGTTTCCTTACTCAGCATGGGTATCGACTGACATCATGAAGGATGACGTAGATAATTTGTTCAAATTGGCTAAGCAGTACCACTCACTATTTTCCATCCTAATTTACTAATGAAAATCTAACTGGAGAAGGTCATTCTATTAACGTTAGTTGTCACGCAGAGCCTGTTGAGATTGATGGTGATGGCATTTGTGTTTTGTTTAGGGCACTGGGTGGGAGAAACTGTAATGGTCTTGATCTAAGCATGGCCTCAGAAAAAGGCAGAGACTTACTCAATATCTAAAGGCATACAACTTCCAGAAAATGCCAACTGAATTGATAGACAAGAAAATGTAGCTCGTTATTCCAGTTTCCATATGTCGTGGAACTCCTGCACAAGATCCTGTTCTGAGGATAATTGCACAAAATGTCCACAGTAAAGATGTTAAAAAAATGTTCTGAACCAAGAAAACAGCACTGCTTCCTTGATTTTTCTTAGAGTACCTAATGAATTGCATCAATGAAAATTGACCCCTGGTTTTATTTTTTTAAATAGTCAAGGGAAGAGTGATGCTGCTTTTCTCAAGTGGGGTTTTTTTTTTGTTCTTTTCTTTGTCATTCCTTTTCCTTAGCAAGAAGAAAGCACCCAATGCCTACCTGTTTGTATGCAATCAGTAGATGACTGGAGTAGTCCTGTTTTAGTGGCCTGTTTACAGAATCACAGAGCTGTAGGGGTTGGAAGGGACCTCCAGGGCCCATCGGGTCCAACCCCCCTGCCAAAGCAGGGTCCTTAGGACAGGGCAGACAGGTCTGGAATAACTCCAGAGAAGGAGACTCCACACCCCCTGGGCAGCCTGTCCCAGGGCTCCCTCACCCTCACTGGGAAGAAATTCTTCTGCATATTGGTGTGGAACAACCTGTGCTCCCGCTTGAGGCCATTGCCCCTTGTCCTGTGCCCACAGACACTGAGAAGAGGCTGGCCGTGTCCCACTCTGTGCCACACTTCAGATATTTATTAACATGAATCAGATCCCCTTGTGTCAGCACTGTGCTTATTAGGCCCACTAATAGAGGCAATTGACTGCAGAAGTAGTCATAGAGAATATCACCTATACTGGCAAAGTATTTACTTTCTTTAATTGCAAGAAATCAGTCTAAGCATCAAGACAAGGTGTCTGCAACCTTCCAAGAGTGAGATGGCGAGGTCCCATTTACGAGATGATCAGCTCCATGCCTTTTCCATAGGCATTGTGTACTTCTGTGCTAGGGAGTCTGAGTAACCGCTGGCGTAGCCTTTGCTTTATGCCCACCTTGCCATGAGATTGTTAAGTTTTACTTTCATCTTTAAACTAAAAACATGCTTTGGGAAGGACTCTGCTTTTCTTCTACTTCAAACCAAGTGCTGGAAGCTTGTTTACAAACTTGCAGTTGTCTGCTGTGGGTTTCTGGGCTGTCAGACTGAGCAAAAGCATGACAAAAATGGCTCAGCATGAGTTCAGAAAGTCATTACACCATGATGCAAGTCTTATCAAGATCATTCAGGGTTTTTGGATTTTTGATCAGAGTGAATGGAGGTTGTTTACATGGGCTTTAAAATTTTTTTCATTATAGAAACCCCATAAAAACTAATTTATGAAAGGTCTTGCTCTAAATACGCACAAAGAAGTTTTATTAAACTGGATAATATCTTATCTAAATTTGGATAAACAGTATGTGCCCAGGCAGCCATTATCCCACTGGTGATGCTTTTGGCTTTCTACCGGACAACATTACAAGACTTCATTTATATTTGATCATTAGAACTGATACTGAAAATTAAGTCCCAGCTTGCTTTCTTCCAGGAAAAGCCAATGGCCAGAAAACATGAGAAACCCTGCCTTTGTAAATAAGTTGCTATTTTTGTTGTTATTGTGGGGGTTGTGTGTGTTGTGGATTTTTTTTTTCTCATGGGCTGTGATGGGTTGTGACTTGGGGCTGGAGAAGATTAAAGGACCCTGAGGTCTAAGCCAGAGAGAAGAGTTGCTCAAAAGGGCATGGGGAAAAGAGAAAGGCTGCTTGAAGTTGAGACCAGACACCATTTGAGGTGTGGTTAAAGAAAGGAAGGTGCAAAATATTAGTTTTTACTCCAAACATAATAGGTTGGGGGGATAACAAGATCAGAATGGTATGTTTGAACACAGATCTCAGTAGTGCCTGGGAGTTCAGCACTGGTCTTCTGAGTGTGGGTTGTTTCATCCATCCTCAGTACTTAACCAGAGCTCTTCAAAATCCATGTTTCATGGGTGTCATTCCAGAGGGTGCTTTGGAAAGCTGTGACTCAGGGCATGTTTTCTTCTCTGTCCTTACTATTCCCCTGCTTCTCTTTTTTATTATTTTTTATTTTTCCAGTTGCCACAGAAAGGGAGAACAGTGAAAAAGTCCTTCTTTTCATCTAGTGGATGAGAAGGGGAAGGGAAGACCTTATAAAAAAGGCTTGGTTTTGCAGAGGGAAATCTCTGAAGAGTGTTTACCTTCTACTGGGACAAACTCACGTGTACAGCAAAGCCAAAGAGTGATCTGTAAATGAATTTTAATAGAGGGACAGAGATAAGACTTTCTGTAAGAATAATGCTTAGACCTGGTTAAAATAACATCTGGAAAAGCTATCTTGAACATTACAATCCCTGCCTTTTTGGATGATGACAAGAGGTGACTTGTAAGTTCAGGAGGGCTTTGTGACCTTGGGACTGAGAAGCAAGAACCTTTCCAGGCTGACAGGAGAGATGCTCAGTGAGGAATGGGAGAAAACATCCTGAGAAACCCTGTTAATCCTCCTCCTGAACAAAGCTGTGGCTGGGATTCTTCAAGAATGAGCTTATGACAATAGGAGGTTTGTGCTCCTATGAAAAATATTTTGCATGGATCATATGCAACCTATCTCCTAGGATAAGCTGCTGGGTTATTCAGCAGGAGGATGGCATCTAGCTCCTGAAGAAAGGAGCAGTTGTCAAGATCAATACTCAATTTTTACTCCTGGTCTAGGGAAATAAAAGTTAGTCTTGAATGCCGTGGTTGAATGCATTACTCCTTTTAAATATAGTCAGGGTAAAATAGCTGATATAAATGCAAATAATCTGTACATTTGGAGCTTGATAGGGGCTTGTGAAGTTGTTAGAAAACCTTTTCCTTTAGCTATTATTAAAAGATACTTTGTTGCCATGAAATCCAGCAAGGTTTAAAAGCATTAAGAGGCTTTTGCATTTTTCTGTTATTTTAAGACTGTGTTTTCATATTTTATAGAAATGTTTTTGTTTGTTGTGCTGTTACAAATGTTAGGAGAAGGAGGTGGTTAGGAGGATAGGAAATGCACAGACTGAACAACCAGAAGGTTACCTGTTTGTGTGCTGAGGATGAGCTGTTAAAACAGGTTCAAAAAGATTTCTTTTCAATTTGTTTTTAAGGTGCTTAAATAGCAAACATTCACATGATATTGTTGATAAATAAGGCTCAGGTTGCTATGCTGTGGCTTTGTGTTCTTTTTTCAAGTTTCCAATTACAAAACACCCTAAAAGAAAAATAATAAATCTGAGATACAAGTCAGAGCACTACATAAATGGCAAATCCACTGATTTGAAAGAATTCTGCACCACTGATGTGTAGCTATTATTAGAATCACTGTTTTACAGACTAATTTAACTTGGGGCTGCTCCAAGCCTTGTCGTGAAACATACATTCAGTGCCCTACTGATAACAGTTTAACTCTTACCACCACTGTCTTCTCTAACTAATCTGGGGACATCTGGGAAAATAGATGCTTGTTTAGCAGGATTGCTTACTTTTGAGAGCTGCTTCCTGTAGAAGATAGGCAGTGAAGGGATGCCTATCCTGAGGTTCATGTTATCTGTACTGCTAAGTATAGGGACGTTTTTCCCCTCCACACCTATGATAAGACAAGTCTCTGCAGCACATGTTCTGCTTGTATTTGGTTTTGCTCTCTTGCTGAATTCCCTGCACTGGAGGCTTGTGTAGCACAGTGAAACACAGTTGTTCTCTTCGGAGCGCCTGTTCCCTGAGCCGTGGTGTGCTGCAGGTGAGCTGTTATGAGTCTTGTGTCTGAGCTTTGGTACATGGATCCCACAAACCCTGTGGGACCAGTACCAGTTTTGGTGACTTTGTCCACTTAGAATTGTCTGGGTTGAAAGGGACCCCAAGGACCAAACAGTTCCAACCCCTCTGCACAGGAAGTGTCACCAGCCTCCAGGCCTGGAGCTACACAAGGTTGCCCAGGAGCCCATTCAATCTGGCCTTGAACACCTCCAGGGATGAGGCACCCACCACCTCTCTGGGCAGCCTGTTCCAGCCCCTCACCACTCTCTCTGTAGAGAACTTCCCCCTAATATCTCATCTAACCCTTTCCTCCTTTAGCTTCAGTCCATTCCCCCTTGTCCTGCCAGTCTCTGCCCTTTTAAAAAGCTGATTCCCCTCCTGTTTCTCTGCTTCCTTCAGGGATGGGAAGGCTGCAATGAGGTCCCCCTGCAGCCTTCTCCAGGATGAACAAGCCCAGCTCCCTCAGCCTCTTTATAGGGGAGGTGCTCCAGCCCTCTGAGCATCATCCTGGCCCTTCTCTAACCATCTTCATGGTCTGCTTAGCTTGATGATCAAAACTCTGGTTTCACTCTGCCTCAATAGCCTTTGGCATGTCAGCTGTAGAGATAAAGTACAGTTATAAAAATATGATACTCCTCCTTTTTTGATCCTTGATCTTCAATTTGTGCTTGGAAACAGCCTGATAGCATTTCTGAGAGATAGGGGCTTCATCTGTATCACATCCTAACAGCTTAAGTCCCTTTGCATACAAGATGAAGTGGGTTTTTTTTCCTGCCAAGTTGATTAAATGGATAATAAATATTTCTGCTTTATTATTTCCCCCACATCCCTTAATTTTTGAGGCAGTAGAAAGACAGCATCTACCCTTTAAATAACAGCTGAAAGAAAAGGTGAAATATTTCTTGATGTTAGGCATGTCAGAGCTGGATGCTTTTCTTGTCTGTCAGGTCTCAACTTCTGTTTAGCCCGTGACGTGTACCTTCAGACCTCTCAGATGATACAGACAGTGCTTCAGTTGGAACTACAGAGCTCTGTAGGAAGCAGAGTGCGCATCTGGTGTCTCTTCAAGTTTCAGAGGTGCAGTTGGTTACAGGTATAGGGGTGTTCCAGGTGAAAGATATCTTCTTGAGGAGTTATCGATAGCAGGTTATAGATGTGTGGGCTGTAGAAGTGAGTTCAAACTGGAAAGATACTTTCCAAAGAACAGAGGAGAGAGGTAGATCTATGAATTACTTACTGGAAATGAACTGAAAAAAGGATATAGCTACAGCAATGACCTTTATGGAACAGAAGGAATTTGGGAGGGGAAAGGATGTAATTAAACGGTGAAAGGGGGACCAGAGTGTCTTGGTGCACTCTGGGTGACTGACTGGTACATCAAAGTTCAGGCACTAAATTCGGTGTGTTGAAAAGCAGCAATGAGCAGGGGAGAGGCTGGGATTTACTGCTGGGGCACATCAGTGTGCCGTAAATCCGGTATTTGTTTCCAGCAGTGACCAATGCCTGACAGTTCCCGAGCCTAGCAAAGCAGGTCGCCTATTGCCTTTAACCATGGTACATATGGTGAGGAATTTTCTTTATCCTGATCCCTGCAGAAGATCAGCTTTTTGTTCTGAGGCATGTGGATTGATTGCCCTTATCTTAGTCTGCATATATACAGTCATGAATATAAAGGCAGTCATAATAGCGCTTTGGTCTGGATTTTTTTCCAGAGGGATTTTGCTTGTGATGGATTTAAATTCTAGGGATTTATTTTTTTTTATCTGCAAAGACAGTTTGTTATCCAGGAAGGAATGTTTTTTATTTTTATTTCTTAGGATGAAGTCTTGTTATTTGTTTCCACATCCCATTGTTTTTGCTTGGAGGTGTTGCTGTGTAGTTTAATACCTTTCTATAATGTGGTTTGAATATCCCATTGTTTTCTGTGTGGACCGGCTGGTCAGTAAGATGACAACTTTCCTAAAGGCATCAGGCTTCCACACCATGAAAACCAGTTCTTGGGAGTGATGGGTCCTCACGATTTCTGACAGAAGTAGTGAACCTGCCCAGCACTTATTTTCATGCCAGCTGAATTTCTTGACTTCTGAGTTCTGCCCAGGTTTCATCCCAAATAGCCTAAGTATTCCTAATCTGCAGACACAAAAATGTAGGGAGCAGAAAGCAAACCAAAAAAGCCCAAAACAACAACGACCACCCGCTTCTGTTTTGTCAAACTCAAATCCCTGAGCAGTGGTTGACTTTGTGGAGCTGTAGGTTTGAGGCAGCTAACATCTGTTGTGTGCTCTGTGCTTTTCCAAGTGAACGTGGCTTTGAATGAAATTTAAATTTTTCTCTCATTGCAGTTTTCCAGGCTGTATTTCTACTTGAAATATGCTGGGCATGCATGAAAGCGATGGAAAAAGGAGGTCACTGTTGGGAAAGTCAGGTCCACTTTAATGGTTTCAGATCTTCTGGGCTGGATCCTGGACAGGATGCACAGGGAATCTAAATCAAATAGTCCTTTCAGCCTTACCAAGCCACCCCGGGTTCACCAGGGACCAAAGTTCTCATCTTTGTGCGCAAAACGATGCTTGAATTATCTTGTACGTGACCAGATAACGGTGTGATTCTTCATCTTCAGCTCACTTAAAGGAACTGTGGAGGGAGAAAGAGAAGCAAAATAAGTAGCTATCTGGCATGTTGATAGCTGCTTTTCTCTTTGCGTGTGCAGCTTCATTTCAGCATCCTCAATTTAAGGGTGTTTCCAGTGTGGTCCTAAAAATGTGACTTCACAGGACTCTATCCTTAGCTTATGCAGAACTGGCACTGCTTTACCAAAGTCAGCATTTTCCCCCCATTAAAAATCTGACCCACAATTTGTAAAAACAAGCCAAGCTTTTTTTTCTTTCTTTTCCTTCCTTGATTGTCGCTGAGTCTCCTGCTAAAAGCAATTTATTTAAATTGCATGGTGTCTTTTAGGCTTCAGTTAAGTGGCATCTTTCATAAAATTTCATCCCTTATTACCATGTTATTACTGTTTCTGTTAGTTTTGTTGAGGGCACGATGAGATGATCGTTTCCAGATGTCGCTTTATCCGAGTGCGAAAAGCCCGGTTAGTGGGAGGGAGCTGGGCAGGATAATGCTACGTGTGTGTTCTTGTGTCAGGCATTGAACTTCCACTGAGGAGCTACCGAAGGGGGGAGGTGTCTGTTTTCCTTCTCGGTGTAATATATACAATAACTCATCCTGGGAGGAAAATGACAGATCCGGTCTTGCAAAGCGTTTAAGCTCTATGGATTTGCATAGTCACGATCCTGGCTTTGTCCTGGGACAAATGCTGCTCACTGCTTCCTGCTCCTGTTGCTTTTTTGCTTTTCCGAAGAGAGCTGAAACATAAATACCTCTCCATTTTAAATGTATTTTTAATGTACAGAAGTCTGCATTAAAAAGCACTCAAATAATAAGAGGTGGTTTAGACTTTATACACTGAAAGTGCCCAATTTTAAACATTTCAAAGAATAAAAAGCATGTTAATTGGCTTTCTTGGAAGCACTACTGTATAATACAAAAACAAGGCAGGGGCCAAATGGGAGAGTGTGCTGTGTTTTTAACCTCACATTAATGCTTTTAACCCTGAGATATTTGAAAGACATTTAGGAACAGTTTTGTTCCTCACATATTTAGTTGTTTTACATGTTGTCATAAATATTTTACCCTTTTATTTCTTCCCAGTGGACTCTGAAATATTGAGATAAATGTGACTTCTTGCTTACCCAGATGAGCAGGGCTGATGCAGGCTGGGGGCCGGGGGGGGGGAGAGGGGAGCAGGAGGTGTGGAAGGGAAAAAAAAGAAAGGAAAAAAAAAAAGAAGAAAGCCTCCCTATATTGCATCTTAAATATTGTTGCAGAACCAGCAGATGGAGTAGGAGAGTACAAAACCTTTTTTGTAATGGTGTTTATGCCTGACTGTGCAAGCACAGTGCCTTTTCATACTGGTTGAGCTTGAGAACAGGATTATTATTATTTTATTGTATTATTATTTTTATTTTGCCTGTGACTGGTGGTGTTCCCCAGGGCTCGGTGTTGGGTCCAGTCCTGTTTAATATCTTCATTGACAACCTTGATGAGGGAATAACAACCACCCTCAGCAAGTGCCGATGATACAAAGCTGGGAGGGGTGGCTGACAGGCAGGACACTGCGCTGCCATCCAGAGACCTGACCAGGCTGGAGAGCTGGGCAGGGAGAGACCAGATGGGATTCAACAAAAGCAAGTGTAGAGTCTGGCACCTGGGAAGGAACAACTGTCTGTATCAGTACAGGCTGGGGGTGACCTGCTGGAGAAGAGCTCTGTGGAGAAGGACCTGGGGGTCCTGGTGGGTGACAGGGTGGCCATGAGCCAGCAGTGTGCCCTGGGGCTGAGAGAGACAATGGGATCCTGGGGGCATCAGGAGGAGTGTGGGCAGCAGGTCACAGGAGGGAATCCTCCCCCTCTACTCTGCCCTGGTCAGGCCCCACCTGGAGTATTGTGTCCAGCTTCCTTGTGTAAAAAGGACAGGGATCTCCTGGAGAGAGTCCAGAGAAGAGCTACGGAGATGATGAAGGACCTGGAACATCTCCCGTATGAGGCTGAGAGAGCTGGGGCTGTTCAGTCTACAGAAAAGAAGACTGAGGGGGGACCATATTAATGGCTATAAGTATCCTAAGTATGGGGTGCAGGGGCAATTGGCCAGCCCCCTTTCAGTGTCTGTGGGGACAGGACAAGGGGCAATGGCTGCAAGTTGGAGCACAGGAAGTTCCACACCAACATGGGGAAGAACTTTTCCCCAGTGAGGGTGAGGGAGCCCTGGGACAGGCTGCCCAGGGGGTGTGGAGTCTCCTTCTCTGGAGAGATTCCAGCCCCATCTGGACACCGACCTGTGCAGTATGAGCTGGGGAGCTGCTTTGGCAGGGGGTTGGACCCGATGATCTCGAGGCCCCTTCCAACCCCTACAATTCTGTGATTCTGTGATTTTATGATTATATTTATATTATTATTATATTATTATTATTTTATTTTTTAACCACCCCATTTCACATTGCACAGAGAAGCAAAGACACCCCCCTCCAACACCCCCAGCCTAGGCCTGTGGTCCAGAGTATTGCCCTGGCTTTGGGACTGCATAGGGGTTATAAACTTAGTCACTGTTTTAATTACGTGTTTCTCTACTGAGTACTGGGGGAGGGAGGGAAGGCAGTGCTTTCAGGTGATCTTAACTTATTTTTGCTTTTTAGTTTTGCAAACTAAAAGGCTTAAAGACTTGTTCTTTTTTTCTGGTTTTAAACTGGGCTTTTTGAAACGATGAAGTGGTAGAATATTTTATGACTCTAGAAACCGTATTCAAGTAGACCGTAGCTGTGACCATATCAAAGTGCTCAAATATTGCTGGAGAGGCATAGAGGCCTGAGCATCGCAATCAGACTGACAGTTGATATTACAGTGAATTCCACTCGAGATCCGCAAATCCTCAATTTGGCTGCCAATAATCCTTCAAATTACTGAACTAAAATCTTGGTGCAGAGACCATTGGAAAGGGGTTTAAAGTGAGACCATTACTCATAAGATAATGAAATCTGAAAGCCTTAACGTCATCATTTCCTCCCTGTGGCGTTAGGCTTTCTGGCGCTTGCGAGAGAGCACGAAGAAGCAGGAGGGAAGCAGGATCTGTCTTGTAAATAGATCCAGAGCTCTAGAAGTTGATTTGCCAGTTAATGAAGTTTGACAAAAATCTTTGGTGAGCTTGAAAGATTAGATTATGTATCAAGGAAGTCCGTTGCTTTGAAGATAAAGCCTTCAAGAGATAAATTTATTTCAGTAATGTTTTTAATAGGCAGATAAACTGTTGGCCTTAAGTTGTCTTTCACAGAGGAGGGAGTAAGGCAGAGGAGTGGGATGACAAATTTAAGAGAAGGAATACTACACCAAAGGCAATCTTATGCATAAACTTCTGTATGTATATGTATAAAGTCAGTTCTTCCCAGTTGGTTTTCTTTTCCTCGGATTATTTTTTAACCCAGTACATACCTATGTCTGTCCACCTGCTCTCCTATAGGTTGCTTCACTTCGATGTTTATTCTTACATTCATAATACATTCCTCTACAGAAAGATCCACATCATTCTTTTTCCTGGGCAGAAAGAAGCCCACTGTCACTAAAGAAGCTGTGCCTCAGCGGGTCTTCAACTGAGATGGTTTTGGTCTTGCAGGCAGAATTAAAGCTGTGGTCTGCCAAGGTAGATGAAGCAGATGCCCTTGTTGCTGTGAGAGAACCCAAATGTCTTTGAGCTGTTCTCTGATACATGCAGTAGATTAAATACTGCTATAAAGTATTACATGTTGCATTCTATAATGTATAGAAATCATGATTTTGCATCCTATAATTTCGTCTTTGGTGGTGGGAAGGGCTTTTGCGTGATAAACGTTAAGTTTCTTGTCAACGCATCTTGTCTTCCCATCCCTCAACACAAATATTATGGTCTTTTTTCTTCTAAATCACTTAACTAAAACAAGTAGGAGTGTATTGTTATGTAAGACTTCCCTTTCTCTTGTGGAAATCCAGCTTTCTTGATTCTGATCCCTATCCTACTCATCTAAAGAGCTCAGGAACCACAGGGATGAAAGATGAACTTTTCAATGCCCAATGTAAAATCTGCAGACTGAAAATGAGCTTTGTATCTACCCTTGGTGTTCCCGTTTGTGTTCTGAGACTGGTTTCAATAGCAGTTGCTTCCAATTAGTGTTGTGCACGTGAGCTCCGCATAGGCACCTTCTGCCAGCCTTCTCCTGTCTAGGAAAGGCTTAGGCAATTTATAGCTTTCCCCTGATCCAGCTGGCACAGCAGAGCAAATATTTACTTATTTTCACGCAGAAGCAAGTATCTCAGTGTAAAAGAGTTGGACTTGTGCTCTGTGCAAACAGGTGCGTTGTACAATATCAGTACTTCACGCTGCAGCCAACCGGGAATTCGCATTGACTCTTCCATGGCTCTGGTGCTGCTGGCAGCGTGGTTGGACCATGGCTCATGGGTTAGTGTCAGTGCTCCTGGGTGATCCGCCTTAGTTCATTAGTATGAGTGATAGTTTGTCTGTCCTTATTTGTCTCTGCGTATGTCTCAATGTAGAAAGATGCTCTTGCTTGTAACAAGAAATAATCTCCAACCCTGATCGTGGTGGTTTGCGCTAGGAGTAATGTTATCTTGTTAAAGTACTCTTTGGGCTGTAGAGATGTACCCGTGTGCTGAAGGCATAATCACTATCAGCTTGTTATTCCAGCCTTTTCTCGGTCACAGGAGCATCCCTTGGCAGTAAAACGCAGGGATGTTTTAAAAATAAGCGCTGTTTGTTTGATAGAGGGCAAGGCAGAGCATTGCCTGCGATGGGGCTGTGTTAAGCAAAGGTAACGTGGTCTAAAGAAAGGAGTGATGGAATATTTTTCTCTATAGCAAAATGTCTTTTCAAACAAGATACTATTTGCTGGGGTGTATGTTTTATGTTCTGAATTGCTTCAGTGCTGCTGAGTTTCTTTGTTCAGGAAACAGGGTTTTTTTTCTGGCTAGTGATCTGTGCTAAAATATCTGTGCTTCGTCACCCCAACTTTGTTCTTTTCTTGTAACAAATATAATTAAAAATGAAGGATCTGTTGCTCATAGGTTCTTAAACCATCACACTGCAGTAGGGATCAGATCCTGTCACCACCTCCTCTCATTTGCACCTCACAGCTCTGGGAACTGGTGCAGTTGGCCCTTTCGTGTGTTTATGAAGTGGCACATCATCTGTTTCTCACGCTAAGTGTCTAAATGTTCATCATCCACAACTGTATACCTCTTAGAAGCTGATTCTACATTGTCAATGCCAGCAAGAAGAGGCCACACTGCTCCAAAATGATGGGACTTACGGGAAGTAGAAGTTGTAGGAACCAACTTTAGATGACAATATAATGAATTAATAATAAAATCTGCACGTGTTCTGATGTTTTTGCTAGACAATTAGACCTGCTCTTGCCATGGCCATACTGGGCATTTTCATATGTGCTAAATATCCAATTTTCTGCTCAGAAGTCCTTCGTTGTGGGGTCAGCACTGGCTGAGGTTTGTGGAAATGGGTCTTCATTTGTCTAGGTCTTCATTTAAATATCCTCCATAAGGAGCAAGATTTTGAAGAATGGGTAACGTGTGTTGCTTTTTCCAAATGAACATCCCTCATTTGTAGCATAGGAAAGGACCTTGCAAGTAATTGAGCATTTTTTTTTGGTCTGTGATTACTGCAGTGTGGCCGTGATTACCTAATTTCAGATCTGACAGTGTTAGTCTCTCCAGAAGTACTCATAAAATCACAGTTTAAATTAGTGAAATAGAAGGGATTGTGAGGTGCTGTGCTATTCATCTTACAGAAATATTGTAAATTTTTTTTTGTATGAGTAACAGGAGGAATAATATCAGAGCAATATGATGCTGTACTACCCACTGTGGGGAGGAGGCACCAGAGGCTTCTGTGGGAGGACTGGAGACCTAGAATTGTGCATTCATTTTTCCAGCCAATGAAAGAGCCTTGGTGTAGGGAAGTAGGGTCTAGCAGCCATAGGGCAGGTGTTCTGTCTTGCTGCTCCACAGAAGAGGATGGTGGTCCAAAGACCCCGGTACCAATGGGTTCCTGGGACTTGAAATGTCAGCTGGGGGAGCTCTGGGTTAAGACCTTTTGTGTTGGGAATGGCCCGTCATTCAGAATGCATGCGAGAAGGCTTATAAATGAGATCACACCTAATTGCTGCTATAAAGAGCACAAGGATGTAGACATCAGTTTGTTTCTCATCTCTCTGCCTCATTCTTAAACAGGTTCTGCACGTGAGGCTCTTTCAGCTAACAAAACTTTTCCTTCAAATGATGCTTTCTTCAGCTGTCTCCAAGTTCTGAAATCAGGGTCCAGGTTTCCTCCTACATGACTAAAATCTATAACCTTCAGCCCCTGTAAAACAGCTTTTCCATGCTCGGTCATGTATTTCTCTCCCTGTAGCACCAGTCCTCTGCTAACCATCCCACTCGGCACAATCAGTTTTATCCGTCTGACCACTTTCAATTGGATTGCTGAGACCTTTTCAGTTGTCAGCAAATCGTAACAGTTACTCTCCTAACCCAGACATGCCTACCTAGGCATACACGTTTGTCTGCTGACCACGTATTTCCCATTGCAGGTAAATAACTCTAAAAGCAGGTTATCCTCTAGAGGTTAGGCAGAAAAAGCAAGATGAGATTAAATTGCTGCCTGAGTTACAGACTTCATAAACATCATGCAGAAATCTCCTGTATTCACCACAGGAGGACAAAACCCGCCACACTGCGTGCAAGATTTGCACAGCAATCACACATGGCATTGCCTCTGATCACGTACTTGAATGTGTTGACAGATAGGTATGCTTTTAAACTCAAATACCTTTAAGATTTCATGAAACAAATCCTACCTTAAGTTGTCCCTGGGGTTAAGGGCCAGGGTACTGTTGGTTTATCACCTTCGGCATTTTCATTAAAGTGGCCTTCCTTCACGGAGCCAGGCTGAGATAGCAAATTGTAGCCTGCAGCATTCCATCTGTTCCCTCTTGAGAGCGGGAGGACAGCGAGAGATGCTCTGGGCACCCTTCGCGCTACTGCAGGTTGCCTTGTGTATTCAGAGCACAGAAATAACAATAGTGTGGTCATATTCTGGGAAGCAAAGCTGAGCAATTCCCAGATTGTGTTGACAGATCTATCCTTAAAAATCCTTTCTGCTTTGCTTTTGTGATATTTATGTTTGTTTACAGTGCTGTTGGTCCAAAGAACTCAAAAATCCTGAGTCAGAAGCCAGCTCTCTTTTCCCATTCCATATAATGTAGACCCTCACTAAATTTGGTCTGGTCATTGTTTTTTAAACCCTCCTTTTTCTTACCCTCTCATGAGTAGGGGACAGTCGCAAGTTGCTCATTCATTCTCCATGAAAAGCTGCAAGCATTGGGCCCTGCTTCCAGGCTGCCAGCTATGTTCCTCCTCTCTGCTACATCTCCTCCCCATGAAAACCTTCCTGTGGTGGCCAAACTGACAGCTTCCACTGCGATGACCTGGCAGAGGGAAACGGGAGTTTGTTTTAGAGCTGTGGTGGGTGCGTGTCTTGTTTGTGAATGAGGAGAGTAAGGTAGGGGGGTAGGTTGCTAAACCAGTTCATTGGATCTTCTCCCTGTGTACCCTCGTGTCCAGCCCCAGGAGAGTCAACAGATGGTGGGATGTGGAGCCAGAGCTTTGTCCTTGTCTGAGAACCTGGCTGGATGTACCACAAAAGGCTGCTGAGAAAGCAGATTCCTTCACTACCTGCCTTTACTCTTTTTCCTCTACTGGAAGGGAGATGGCAGAAGATCTGGTGCCTGGTCCAGAGATCCCCAGAGAGCAGCAGAAAAGTCTTTCCTGCTGCTGGAAATACACATCACTGTGGCCTCTGCTAGTTTCAGTTAGCTCAAACAATTCCTTTGAGCTCTCACGGTTTCTTAAGAAGATACCCACCACATTATATAGCTTGCCATAATTTTAGCTTTGCTTACACTAAAATACTATTCTAGACTATCTAGGGAGCCTTGCTGTGGGTAATATGTTGTCTGCTCAAAGAGAAGCGTGGGAGCCTCAGGAACTATGCCAGTGAGTGTGATCTGAAAGCTTTACATGTCCTACATTGCTGAGATAACATATGGGTCTCAAGACATACCATACTAGAGAGACATTTAGAAGGAGAGGTATGAAGTGAAGTTTCAGAACAGCATGACTTCTTGGCACCCTTTATCTTGCATTGTACCAGGGGGTTGTATATGGTGGTTTTTTAGGTCTTGGTTTGGTTGGTGGGTTTTGGGGGGGGTGGTTTGGTTTTGTTTTGTTGTGGGTTGGTTTTTCTTCCTCTTTACCAAAGCTGTGGTACTAATGTTCACTGCTTAATCTAGAGGGGAGGAACAGGGGATGCCAGGAATGCTGTTGAGTTCACTGTGGAGAGCAGTGCTGGGTTGAGTGCTGTTCAACTTTTGCATCATTATCTCTTACTTCTGTTTCCTTTATTTTCTTTAAATTTTATTATCTCTCTTCTAGTGAAAAAGAAGGATTTGAATTTCAGAACTGAGCTGGTGCTTCATCCTCATGGGAATAAGAGCTTGGCTTCTCCTCCCTCAAAGCACAGTCTCAGATCTCTGTTTCCTTCAAGTGCTGTGCCAGCTTTCAGCTCTCAAGTGCCTGTTTGCTTTAACTGGTGTGTTAAGTGGGTAGTGAGTCCCGCTGCCTTCAGATTCTAGGTATTGTCCTGGGAGGATGAGCCATTCAGGAATAGGTTTTTTCCATCCTTCAGTCTCTGTAAGACCTTTGGGTTATAATTAATCTTCTTAGGAACTTGCATGGCGTGCAGAACAAGGCATTTTCAAATAATAATTCAACCATTAAAACGTTCCTTGGATACAGTTTCATAACTGGGGGGCAACTTGCCTGAAGACCTAAACTTAAAATGTTGTGTGTTTGTAGGGAGGGAAAATAACCTCTGAGTAAAATGCATGGCAATTAAATATCTGAGCAGTGTCACTTGCTTAGAAACAGCTTTGGGGGGAAACCTCATTATTTGATACGTTATTATAAAGAACACATTATACAGTCAGTTGGGCAGTATATCGTATAGGCTGATGCATACTCGGGGTGGATGGGGGCTGTGCACGTACATCTGTTAAGTGCTCTGGAGAATCTGCCACCTTGACGGCTTATGCCATGGGAACCTGATCTTTATCAGGAGCTCTTATGCACTGATATAATACTAATAGGCACAGAAAGCCATATAAAATGTGCTAAGATTATTGGTACGTCATGGCATTGCGGTTTGGCAACTGGATGAGTGCACTTTGCCCTTTTCCCTTCTGCACATGGATACACAAGTGAGCAGATGCACATCTACCTTGGTGAAAGGTGAGGGTCTGGCCCCCAGGGACTGTGGTTCACTTCAGTGATGGTTGTCCCTCCTTGCTTGCCTCACATAGTCACTGGGCAATATATTTCAACTCTGTATAAATATTTCTTTCTTTATATGCAGAGACTGCTGTCTAACACTGAAAAAAAAAAATCTGAGGCCTCTTATTGTTTGCAGCGTGGCTGAGGCTGAAGCAGCAGATGAAAGAGGACGAATCTCCTAATTATTGCCTAACACTCAGCCCTGGTGTTCGAGTATGAAGTGTTAGTAATTAAATTGAAGGAGAAGTGGCGCAACTTTCCTATGGTTGAAATGTGAAGTTTACCACATAACGAGGCAAATACAGAAACTTTCCATTTAGCTTTGGATGTTAATCAGTACTGAGGAGCTATTTTCCTTATAATAACATCTGCAAGTACGTATCAATAGCGTGCAAGTGTTGATTGTATGTTACAATACTTCATTTTAATTAGACTCCATAGGAGATAGTTAAAGGGTTGATGGGGAAAGTTAGTGTAGCAGTAAATATTATGGCACATTTGGAAATGGAGAGGGTGAGAATGTGTTGGCTTCAGTGTTTGATATAACTAACACCCTGCACTCTGGGACACACTTGTCACTGCTTTTGACTGTAGAAACCCCATGACATACTGCATTTCAGGTTGGTAAATCTTCCTTAGGGGACTAGTTTGTCATTGAAATGCCCTGGTGAGGCAGATGCAGCAAGCCTTGCCCGCATTAATCAGCGATTGCTGGGTCATGCTGGCAGACGAGAGAGGGTGATGTGGACCTTGGTTGGAGATCTGATCATACGGAGTTGGATGCTTGGCCCAGAACCAATGGATGTGGTGGTGCCCAGGGCTCCTCAACCCTCCTCAGCTTGCTGTGACTATGGGGGCTCCTTCCCAAAGGGCTCAGTGACATGAGGACCTGCTCGCAGGCACAAGGGGACAGAGGAGCGTCTCTGTATGTGGACAGATAAGGACATGCACTTGTACTGCTGTCCCAGGATCTGGCAGTGGTGCTGTTATTGCCATTTTGCTCTTACGTATTGATGGATTTCTTTTTGGCCTCCAGCCCGTTCTGTAAGTCTCAAGCCCTTTGTATTGTGCTTTATTGAAATCAGAGTCCTTTTTCTTGCTTTTTGGATGTAACTCACCACAGGGTCAGCAGGCTGTGGCTTTTACTCACGCTAAATGCTAAACGGACTCTAAAGCCGCATTAGAAAACTGAGCAGCTTCTTTCCTGTCCCTGTACGTGGCAGGGAAAGTAATTTTAGTGAAATTAAGTGACCTGGTTTAGGCTCTAAAAATAAGGAAATCAATAAAATTGGGGCAAATGTGGATTTGGGCCTGACTCCTGGCCAAAGCAATACCTATCGTATTTAAAATGCGGTGCAGGTTCTTATCTGGAGTCCTAGTTACTGGTTCTGCTGTCCCAAGATGAGACAAAATGAGGTTTCATCTTGTATAGTAGGTGGCAGTTTGAAGCGTTAACTGCTGTGGAAGAAGATTTGAAAGGCAATTTCCCTTCTCAATTTTCTCTTAAGTCATTAAAATTCATCTTCAGTTCTTGAAACATCCAAATTTCTGTTCTGCTTAGGTATCTGGATTGGAGATCTTACGATTGTTCACTGCACTGAATATCCCTAGAATTTATGGCAAACTGTTTGACACCGTTTTACAAATCGTCTGTGATTCTACAGATTTATCTTTGGAAGTTTAATTTTTTCCCCCTGCCAAATCGACGCTAATCTCACTATGAACTGAGTTTAAAACTACTTAAACATGAAGCTACTTCTTTGCTTTTTTACTTATTAGAGTTCTGAGCTGCTAAGGCACTTTCTTGTAACTTGTTTGTCTTCAGGTTGGACATGGTCTGACTCCTTAATCCTTTACTTTAATGTATTGTTCTGCCCTACTAATCACTCTGTCATCAGTAAAGTGAATGGGTGAGGAACTGGAGTGTGCTGGTTACTCAGCCGTGCCTTAAAAGCATCTACTTGGGAAGTGAGGAGACTCATAGTTTGTCTTTGAAGAGTCTAAAAATAACATAACTGTGCCAACTTATTTGAATTTTAAATAGCCCCGTTTTGATTCATAAAAGCTCATGGCAGGAGTTGTCAGGCTTTGGGTGTCAGAAGGGTGATGAGTTTGTGTGGGAGTATGGAGGCTATAAGAATACGTAGGACTTTCTGTGCCCCTGTTCTTAAGGAAGCTTGTGGAACGGGAGTAGCCTTTTGTCATACCCATGTCACATTTTATTTTGGTTTAAGACTGATGAGAGTAGAGAGGAAATCTGGCTGTCAAGAGCAGCTTGTCTCCTCTTGCCTGTCTTTTGTGCTCCTCAGATCCTCAGCTTCTGCTGTTCTGGAGAAGAGAGTCAGAGCTCTAGCTAATCCAATCAGAAGCATCTCGGGAGAGGGCTTTTCTTCTGGCCTCTGATGCCAACTGCCCCTGCTCACACCGCTGACTTTTAACTAATGCAGGGATGTACTCTCATCTCTTCTTAATGCTGTGTTCTTGCCACACTTGGATTTACTAGCTATGTTTAGCTCTACAAGCAGTTTTAACCGTGAGCAGCCTGCAATGCATTAATGCACCTAGAATATGGGAGCTGCATATGGGGTTTATGTCTAGGCAATAGCCCCAATAGGTGATAATTTCAAAACCTGAAGGTTTATCACAACATTCTGTTCAAGATGCTGTGATAATACATTCCTAGGAAGCGAAACATGAATGCAGAAGGTATTTATTTATATCCTAGCTATGACACTTCCCTGTCCTGGAAGAGGCTGTTGGCAGCTCTCACTGTCTGTCGAGTACCGTAGAAAAGTGAGGGTATGAGGAGGTTCAGCTCATTCTCTGAAGTTATTTTGTGTTTAAAGGCAGACACTAAAAAAGAAGGTTAAATGAATGGTGGGATCCTCTCCTTTCTTACCTTTTTTTCCCCCTTCATTTGTGCCTGTAATTGTGTGCTGCTCATTAAGTAGCCAAAGGCCTTTTGAAAACTCCTTTCATTCGAGAAAGATGCCAGACAGAGCTGCTTGTGAAATAATTACAGAAAATGAGTGTTGATGCATGTTTTGACTCTGCTGCAGAAGTAATTCTGTCTTCTTTAGTTGAAGTAATTACATTTGTTTCTAAATAGAGGAAAAGAAACTGTAATTGTCAAAAAACCTGCATAGATCTGGCTTCTACTGTTAGGTAGTGGCAGATAGATGGAAAGCAAAAAACTAATGATTATATTAGTGTAGTCATTATTGTGTATTATTTATTGAAATGAGGTACTGTTATTAAACACATTGAGTCGTGAAAGATTTGTGGGATTTACAGAACTGTTTGCCTGTTCACTGCTTTCTTTAGCATTGTGGAGCGTGAACATTGTTATAGTATGCTAGGTGAATAATGACTTTGGAGTAGACATCTGCAGGAACTTGCTAGCCATTAATTACTTTAAAATGATCTTTTTTCCAGAGAAGGGTTATCAGTAAATATAAGCTAGAGTCCAGGTAGGGAAGTGAAGTTTCCATGAAGTTTTTTAGCATAGATGGTCAGCGAGTACAGTTGTGCTGGCAGCTGTGGTGACTCATCCACGGGTTCTGACATGGGGTGGGACTGCTGTGTTTTATGTGGGTCAGAAACAGTCATGAGACAGGACATCTGCTGTTACTGCAAGCAGCAGGGACCTGGAAACCCAGCCAGGCAATTCCCATTTCACCCTCCATCTTTACAAGAGGATGAGAAATATGGTTGCTCAGCCTGAGACAGATATCCCTGTATTTTTGTTGCAGTATCAAATGATGTGAGAGCTTACAGCCTTTGCTGAGTACAAGGGTTAAGTATATGTTAGGGATGAGAATTCATAAGCACTGTGTGGGAAAGCCTAGGTTGCAACCAACTGCCCAGGCTTGCTGATGATGGATGCTGGCTGTTTTGCTGTCGTGAATGGGGGCCCTGAGAAGAGCACCTGTATTCCTGGTCTGCAAGACAAATTACAGTCCCTAGAAACGTAAATGAAGCTGCTTGCCAGCAGCCCTGGCAGAAGAAACCCTTCCCAGAGAATGCTGCTCCTTCTGTAACAGTAACATTATCAAAATGCAGCAAGCAAAGAAAGCGTGTTCTGGTGCATGTTGTAGGCAGCACATCCCAGCACTGTGGGAGATCCCTGTGTCCTTCCAATAACCTGCTGGACAGGCAATTACCTCTAAGTAAACGATGGCTGCACGGCAGGAGTAAGTTTTCCTGTGTTGGCTTCCCTAAATGTCATCCTACCTCTGCTGAGCACAGTGCAGACCCAGGCCTTGACGAGTTCAGAGCTGCTCATGACTTAATGTGCTGGACACTGAACTGTCCTTGGGGCTTTGCTGTGGTACTTGGTCATCTTGATTTTACCTTCAGTCCTTCACACGCTGGAGGCATAGGGTGGAAATCTCATCTCCTGGTCTGTAGGCATAGGGTGGAAATCTCATCTCCTGGCCTGTAGATTCTTGAGATTGTAGCTACCTAAAATGTGAAGATGTATGGAGGGGATCAGAACATGGCAAAGGAGCAGTCTTCATTCCCCTGCTGGATGTGTCTCTGGCAGAACTTGGAAGTTGTGTGTAGTATCTGCTACCTCACAACGCTGTCAACTTGAAAGATTTAAAGATGTCCCCTTAACATCCAAACAATAATCTCATTGGGTTTTGTGTAATCTTCTTGCAGAGCCTCCATGCCCTTTGTGTAATAATCAAAATCTTCTCCTAGTCATAGGCCAGGGGGGATGAGTTTTTGCCAAAGGCTAAACTGGACTCACAAAACCAGGTCTGACAGTTGCCCCTAAAACACGACCTGCAAATATTCATACCTGCCCCTTCCTCGCTGGGGCTTGTTTGGGTGGAGGAGCTGTTTCCATGAGGTCTGGATTGGCATGTGGCTTTCATACCTACAAATGCATGTGAAAACTGGGGAATGGTATTTGGGTATGTGCTTTGTGCATAGAGCTGTAGTAACTCCAGCTTGTGTGCCCACATACATGTTTGTATATTAGCTGAGCTTTCATTTCAGCTTTACCCTCTTTAAAATTTGGCTGTTACTTTTGGAGAAACCTTCCAGCAGAAGTAATTTTACCAAGGAGAGTGTAGTGTTCACTTTGCTGGTGCTCTTGCCATGCAAATGATAAGCTGGTTAGTCAGAAATAGTCATCACAAATTTAATTTCTCCACAAACTCATCCATTCCTACTGATATCAGATGCCTTTTCTTTCTTCTGAAAAATCAGCACCTACACTACAGCTGAAAAGATGACCTTAACTGGAAAGTGGATCTTCACTCAAAACTGGAATTAAAATTTTTGGACTACACTTTGGATGTGTTTTGGCCCAATGTACTAAAGTCTTAATAGTACATATCTGAAAGCAGAATTAGGTATCCAAAATACATACAGTATTCTTATGTGAGTTGTTCAATGTTAAGATTGTTAATTGTTAAACATATTGTTAAATACAGAAGTTAAAGTGAAAAGAAGTGGAATGATGCTACAAGTTCTTGACGAGGAGCCTGATCCTCTGTTCAGTATCAGATAATTTCCTTGTTTCCTGAGATGGTTCTTACCTCTCTGTCTTCCTCAGGCTGACTCACCTGTCCAGATTCATTTGCATTTCCAGGGTCTCATGGTACAGTTTAACTGGTGTATGTTGGTGTGGGATGGTGGAGCTCAGTGGCAGCATGTTGGGAATGGATTTGCCCCAACGCTTTCTGCATTTGAGATCTGTGGTGACAGGGAAAATTCTGCATCACCCAGTTGTTCAGCAACCATGGAAAACCTGTCTGTGGAGAAGCATGGAACGTGGTCCCAGTATTAACATTGTGAGCTTGCTTTGTGTTGCAGAGGCTTTTCCAACGAGGACAGTGTTGAGCTGCTCACTGCCCTTTGCATGGTGAACTGAGCAGCACAGCAGGCTTTTTTTGGAGAAAAGAAGACTGAGGGGGGACCTAATCAACGTTTATAAATAACTTAAGTACGGGATGCAGGGGGAATCAGCCAGGCTGCAAATTGGAGCACAGGAAGTTCCGCACCAACATGGGGAGGAACTTTTCCCCAGTGAGGGTGAGGGAGCCCTGGGACAGGCTGCCCAGGGGTTGTGGAGTCTCCTTCTCTGGAGAGATGCAGTATGAACTAGGGAGCTGCTTTGGCAGGGGGGTTGGACCCCATGAGCTCTCGAGGTCCCTTCCAACCCGTACAACTCTGTGATTCTATTCCAGACTACTAGTAAGACATACGTTGGATTTTTAACAGAAATTAAACTCTGTTAGTTTCATTGGCCTTTTCCTGTCTTCGAGGGTTGAATTTGCAAGGCAATTCTTTCCATTTTTAAGGCAGAGCTGTCAAATGTGATGCAAGAATCCTCCCTGCTTTTTGGAGAGCAGAAGGTCGGAGTCCTAAGAGGTTTGTTTTGGTGTAAAAATTTGATGAGTTAACCAAACCACTGCACAGACTTGCATACAAATTGCCCCTTAGTGAGTCATGAAATAATACTCCATTTCCATTTTTATTTTTTTTTCCTTGCTTATGCTGGAAATCTTTAGAAGACACATGATGCTGTCAAGACTGTCAAAACTTCATGCAGTCAATTTCAGCTCTATAAAAAAAAGTAAAACAAAAAAATGCAACTCCAGTGTGAATGGGAACAGGGAGAAACTGGCAAACTCTCTGACATCAAGGATTGAGGAGGGTGTTGAGAGATTCCCCCTCACCAGGATTATGAGCAACATATGTTCAACCTGTGTTTTCTTGTTTCTTGGGGAGTAAAAAAAAAAGGCCATATTCCTCCCTGCCCCCCAAACAAACCCCATGCTTGTGAAAGAAAACAGCATACACAAAACTTTTCGATCTAGTCTGTAACTGGCTTCAGGACAACATTGAGTTATGGACTGGCAGGTGTGAAGTCTATTTGTGGAGTATCCTGGAAGCCTGTAGGTTACTTACCTTCTTGGAAATGCAGAAAGTTAGTTACCTCAGTATTTTCTGGAAGAACACCATGGCAGGACACAAGCAATCCAAGAGGTTTATGAAGTACAGCAAGAGTAATTTTAGGTTGCAGCTGTTGGAGGAGACAGGGAAGAGAAGATTCTCTGTTGTTACCTGTGAACTCATGAGCAGTTTGGGATTCTGAAACTTAGGGGCAGCTTTGGTTGCTGTGGCTGTAAGTTGATGGCTTTTAAGGTTCTGAGGGAAGTGAGGCAGCTGAGTGGTAGAATAATGTTATAATAGAGAGGTTGGAGCCGGATCATCTTGGAGAATGTGCAGTGAGAGAACTGGAAGAAGTGGATCTGCTTGAATGTAAAAGTTCAATGTAACTTGGAAGCTAGCTGTGGTTTGGGTGTGGAGTTGGACCGATGACTTGAACATGTCTCCTCTATGATTCTGTGATTGATTTTGTTCTTGTCATGACCTTTAGTGAAGTATATCACAGGTTTTCATCTCCTTTAGCAAGAACCTTTACTGTTCCTCTTACTCAACAAACGTCTCCCAGGGAGTCTAAGCTCCCTCATCCTTGACACTTAATGTTGCAGTATCAGCTGTTAATATGTGTTGGAAGTGGGTTGGTGAGTGAGGAAACTGCAGACTAAATCCAAGGATTTGAGGATTTTCTATCTAGTGTAAGGAGAACTGGGGAAGAAAACAGTACTGTATGGTCATCCCATTCAAGGACTGTTGTTTCTACTCTAGCCAGGCCAAAGCCAGTCATTCACCTGTGTGATGAATTGGGGACACACACACACATATTCCATAAAAAACTCCTGCAGACTTCTTTATGCAAATGCTTTTCTTCACACTGTTCTTCATGAACCTTCACTATGTGTTTTTCAACTCGGAGTAGAATTTTGTGTTAACTCTATTATGCAGGCTTTATAAATTGCCTGAGCTACCAGGTGGATCACAGGCTACCAAAGAGCAGCTGTATGAGGAGTGCAGTCATTTTACTCAATGGGGAGTTGCATATACTGGACTTTGAAAGACTCCATTTAAGAGAAAAAAAAAGATCTTCAAAGCCAGCATTTTTCAAGTAAATAACTCTTTAGCTTTGATATGCTTGCTTCATGCTGCCTTGTCAGTCCAGAGGAAAAAGATGTACCTTAAATCAAAGTGGACAACTAAGAATGAAAGCTAATAAAAGATTACAATAAAAGAAAGGAATCCCTATCATAAAAAAAAAGACAGACACGGTTTTATATCCGTTGCAGGAAGCATTCATAGGAGTGAATAGCTAATGTACAGCCTGGGCTGCGATACTCTTGGTAGACTGTTATCATGTACTTAAAGCTCTGCAGAGTGAGGTGAAAAAATAATAATGGGGGGGAAAAAAAAAATCCCTAACCACACCGTTATTTTGTCACCTTGTAGAATTTCATGTTACCATTATGAAAGAAAAAAAAAACTCTAGTGGGCTGGTATTAGTTGTGCTGAGCAGGCAGGTACACGGTGCACAAGCACATGGCTCAGGATTCATTAGCCTCATATTTTATAACTGAGAGCAACATGATTAATATTTAGCAGAGCGGTTGGTTGCTGACCCTGAGCGCTCCTGTGGAGGCCATCATTACAGACCAGGCGTGGAGGAGGCAGCAGCATGGAGAGCATTTATCACTCACACGGAAAACTGTTTGAGCTCCTGAGTTGGAGTTGGCATTTCAAACCAGTAATCCCTGCTGGAAAAGGCTAAGCCAGTTTGGACTTTAGTTCTCTTCCTCCAGGTACTCCAAGCAGCTGCTGGTTTGGGGTAGATAGGTGTTTCTAGCTGAACACGTTCCCATGGCTCATTCAGTGGTACAACACGGGTGCGTTTGCATTGATGTGACCCTAAGGCAGAACGTGTCATGTTTTAATACATGGGGCTCTGCATGGCCCCCCAAACTGCTCCTTTGTTTTTGCTAAGGCCTCAGAATGGAGGACATGAAGGGGATCATCAGGATGAGTGTGTTCAAGTACATGGGACACAAGTGCAGAAAGGAATCTGCCCTTGCTCAAAGGGTATGAGGTATGTTACAGAGCTGGTGGTGTGAGGTACAAGGCAGTGTGAATGGAAGTCTATCTAAACCTACTTTTGAAACCTTGCAGTGCATGGAGGACGCTTCAGTCTGACCTGTCCTGGACTGCTGCCATGTCATGTCTCTAAGCCAGCCACTAAAAAGGGGACAGAAGGCATCCTCTTCCCATTTGTGTGGCTGGCTTCAGTCCTGTGCTTCTGACTTCTGAATGGTTTGTAGGAAGGGGCTGGTTCAGGGAGAGGGCAGAATTGTTCAGACACTTTGGTATATTCAGCATTTCCACAGTTTCCTTCCAGTGGGTGCTATTTTGCTGTTCATCCCCATCCTAATTTGTGTAATATATTTGCATAGAAGATGTCAGGACATGCTTGCACACAAAAAGATTTAGTAGCATCTGATGATGATAAGTTATTGTGGGGGGACAGACACATGATAGTATGACAGGACCTCCAAACAAAACCAAAAAGGAGAGAAAGGCATGGGAGAAACGAAAAGTCTTCTCAATGGCCTGCTAGAAAGAGAAGTGACGAAATCTTCTCCCAACTCCTCTGCAGCAAAGCTCTATAATACTTTGTAGGAACTATATATTTTTCATCAGGACCTTCCAAACTCCCTGTTGACTGCAGACACTTGTGTTGGGGTTTGTGCCTATTGGAGCGTGTTTTGGGCAGTGGGAAGGTGATCCCTGGTGAGCTAATGAAAGCCCTCAGTCCTGCACAGGTCAGGGCACTTGGGCGCTGTATATGCATGTATTCTGTATGGGTTTCCCTCACTGGGGCTGGGTGATTGGCACCTTGTATGGATGGATTTTCCACACCATCTACATTCCTTGGCAGGAATTCTCTAGGAGAAGGTGGTAGTATGGAAAAGTCCTTCCGGATCATAGAATCTGAAGTTTGGAAAAGATCTCCAGGATCATCTAGTCCAACTGTCCCCCTACCACCTTATTACTTACTGCTTACTAAACCATGTCCCTAAGTAACTCATCCAATCTTTCCTTAAAAACCCCAAGGGACAGTGACTCCACCACATTCCTGGGCAGCCTGTTCCAATACCCTACCACTCTTGCTGAGAAGAAATTTCTCCGAATTTCTAACTTTCATGACTTGACAAGTGAAACTAAATGCCACAACTCAGAAGAAGAGGAGCATGTGGTACTGTGAAGAGTAGTGAAAACGCTACTGGTTGTTTTAACCTCTGTGGAGCAGGCTTGCAACAAGTTTTACCTTTTGTAGGCAAGGGCCCTGCAACAAAGGGAGATGCAGAAAAAGCAATAAAGCAATAGTATCAGCACATCCTTCTCCCACTAATGTCCTGCTGTTTATACACTTCCTAGAAAACCATTCTCACAGTGTGGAAAATTGTCAAAGATTTCCAGAGTATTTTGTGCTGAATTACACCCAAAGTGTGCTGCACAGTCCTCTGAATGTCATAACGGCTCATTTTGGTTTTATACTCAGTGCAAATGAATTCATAATGGTTTATCACTTACTATAAATAATAGCCCATTTCCTCCATGCAACCGTAACAGATCCTGCAGCAGATCATGGCTTTGGCAGTCTGTAGCCCCAACAGAGCTGCTTCTCTGGAGACACACCGGGCTGGTAGAAATGATGTAAGCACTGAGTATCTGAGAACATTTCCTGGAGCAGCTGGTGGTCTATCCTGCTCCAGTAAAAAGACCCCAACATTCAAGTGACCAAATTATGTTTGCCAGAGACTCAGTTCTGGAAAAATTGAACTGAACCAGGGAGTAAATATTGACTAGAGACTGGGATTCACTGGGAGGTAAAGGAACAGATGAGGAGTGGTAAAAGAGAGAACAGCTCTGTGAAGGAGAAACAATAACAGATGCAATATGCTGCATGTGAAATATTTATTTTGTATTAAATATCACCGTTTCTCCAAGTGTCAATCCTGCAGTAGATTTGTGTAAGTGGAGTTCTGCCCAAGCTGATGGGGTGCTGGTCAAGTCTGGTTTGCATGACCAGATCCTACTGAAGCTGCAAATCTTCAGGGGTTGCATTTAGCAAATTCTGGGCCATCACATAATTTCAAGACATAGAATATGTTAAAGGTGATGCTCATTACTGTGCTGTAAAGCAGAGGATTGTAACTACCCAACATATATGTCTCAGTAAAAAATACATTCTGTCTATGTTTTTTTCCTCCCTCATACGAAGCTTGTTAAAGCAGGCAAAAAACAATCTATACTACTATGCTCTGCTAGAGGGACAGCCTGGCTGAGGTATAGGGCTAGCAATGCTGGTTAAAGGTGCCTTCATCAAGAGGTACTCACAGGCTACTGGGTGATCCTTTGAGAGCAATGAGTCACTTGTAGTGCAGTCTGCTGTGAACTTTCTTTGGGAATCCTGTGGGATAACTTGTCCCTGAAATTGTCTTAAGCACTTCTTAACACTTTAACCTGGATCTGCACTGCGTAAAGGCTTTTTTTGGGAAGGATAAATTCAGGGGTGTGACCTGGTATTTTTAAAATCTGTTGTTCTCAGCCTGTAATGATCTTACAAAATGTTCAGTGCTGCAGCACACTGTGTACACTGATATAGGAAGAAAAGCGTAGGTTGGAAAGTGTTTGTTAATGTTTTACTTGTAATTTTAGAAAAAAACATGTAGTAGAGAAGAGGAAAATAAGTAGAGAGGTTGAAGCAGCTATATAACAATTTTTTTTTCCTTTTTTATAGAGAATTGACAACTCTAAATGTCAAGGCCATGTCAGCAATTAATTCAAAATACTTATTTATCATTTGGTATCCAGATTTGTTCTTCATGCCACAAAGCCAAATATAAAATAAATTGCCTACTGCAGAATGTGGCCACTTAGAGACTAAGTAAGAGGTAGTAGGCATTTTACTTGAGGAATATTCTTTAATGACCAATAATTTTGGTTAAAATGAGGTGGAAATGTCTCTTAAGTCTCTCTTTTAGCACACAAAAAGGCAACATCTTGGTATGTCTCACATAACTGTGTTTTGTATCAGCTGGAGTGGCTAGAGACTTACCTCAAAATGCTGGATGTTGCACTGGGGATGAATTTTTGTGGTTAGCTACGTTTACAGAGGCATACAAATGCTTCACTGCCCTGGGCTTTATGGTGTGTGTTTTGAGGAAGAGAGTTCGTCAGCAAACAATGCAGCATATTCCAGGAGAGCAGGGAAAGCAATTATCTTCCCTGGCACCCTCAGTTCAAAACCCGGCAATATTGTGGGGCAGGGAGCTAATTGCTCCATCTGTTGCTTTGGGCCTCGCGGAGGGAGAAGAGGTCTGTCTGCCATGTCGTCTGGTGCACAGCACACCAAACGTGGAGGGAAGTGTGTCCAGACAGGCTGGGACTCTGGAGCAGGCATGAGCAGCCTCTCCTCGGAAGTTTAAAGAGCAATTTTGCTGTTATTGCATTGGCTTTATTATAACCTTAATGATTTTCAGTACATCATCGCGGTAGTCAGAGTTCTCGTGCGTGTTATCCGTCAGACTGGGATCAATGAGGTTCGTTGTTTTCAATCAGGACTTGTGTTGGATACATTTTTCAGCCTGTTGGTTCAGCACAATCTTGAACAAAGCAAAGCTTTCTGTGCGTGAGAGCAGCTGTGGGAAAATGCATTTTGGTGTCTGCACAAATTTCTGTGGTCTGATATTACATCTCCATTTGCAAAAAAGTACTATGGGTACACGGGTTTCTATTGATGATGGGCAATTTCACTTTGTGTCAAAAATGTGTGTTGGATTTTCTAAACTTGTCCCACGGCCTCTTTGTGTCCTTACACGTGTATGATGTCCTGATACATTTATATCTTAGCATTGCTTTGTAATCTTATGTTTATGAACTGCTCAGGCATTCTGGAATGGCAGTTGCAAGGTATTTGTGAATTAAAAGGGACATCAGAGTCGTCATCCCCAGTGCCACCCTTGCCATGGGCAGCGACACCCCCACCAGCCCAGGGTGCCCAAAGCCCCATCCAAGCTGGCCTTGAATCCTGACAGGGATCCAGGAGCAACCCCAGCTTCTCTGGGCACCCTGGGCCAGGGTCTCCCACCTCCCCCGGAAGGACTTCTCCCTAATGGCTGTAACATGGACTGAGCTGTTCATACATACATACTTTTTGTTACCATTCATGCTGCAATTAAAAAAGTAACAAGGCCTTAAAGCACCCTTCCCTAACTCATGTGCTGCAGGGCCTGGAGCTTCAGCCTTCACCTGGTACATCAGTTCCACACCAGGCCTCTGGCAGCGAGGTCTCTCAAGTGGTGTCAGAGAAGTTGGTACCTGAGTGAAAGAGCTGGATTTGTATCATCTGTGCCATCTTCCGTGACAGCAGTGCACTGCACTGCATGCTTGTTCCTTTCCGGGAGTTTTTTGGTTGAATATAGACTGTAAAACCTAGTTTTATCCAGTCTATAAATGGCTGCTGGCAAACCTTGTCAGTCGTATGTGTCGTAGACAGACAAGGAAAGGGAGGGAGATTCTTAATACTCAAATAGCATTTGCTGTCTGCATGGCTTTAACAGGCCATGGGTGTGAGCTGGTCAGGTTCAGTTGAAGGTATTTTTATGTAGATACATCCAAAGACTATGATGAGGTGGCAGCGGGGTTTCTTTCCCAGAACAAGAATGTTCTTGGTGGCTCTATTTGACAGTATTGGCTGTATCTGTCAATGTTGGCACGGGACTTTTTAAGGTAGTGTTGGTAGGGAATGTGGATGAAGGTGAGATCTCCTGAGCCCTATGAACATGGCCAAGAGATCATGGTTGATTGGAAGGGACTTTTAAAGGCTGTCTAGTCCAAAATGCAGTGTGGTAGATGGTTTGTTATTCCTTCTTTATGAAGAAAAAGACCTCTCAAAGACTGAAATATCAGTTAGTTATTTTAGGTATGATAGTTTTAAGATAACCGGAGGTGGAAGGAGCCCTGGCAGGACTGCAATGCTTCTGACAAAGCTGTCTTGTTTTGTGTAGAAAACTGGACTTTCTGTGCTTTGTTCAATCCAGGTTTAGGTGACTGAAACAATGGGGGTACCTCAAGGTGCTTGAACTCCTGGGGAGTTTAGCTGCATTTTGCTTTTGTTACTTGCATTATGTGTACCCCAAAACTTGAGTCAGCTCTGCTGATGATCCATTTGGTGAGCTCCTCAGCACCAAACTTTGATCTTTGCTTTATTAGAGATTTAAATGATAAAACAAGTCTGTGATTTTCTGTTGAGGAGTCAGAAATAAAAAGCACAAATTTAAAGAGCCGAGGAGGTTTCTTGGGAGTCTAACATTCTATTTATGATGCTTTATTTTGCTATGTGCTCCATTTAAATCTCTCTTCTTCTCTAAATACCATCACTGAGCCTTCTAGCCAAAGATATAATGATGTGCTTCATTTGCTCAGACTCAGGCTGCAGGGGTTATATGCAGAGAAAGCAAAACTGCAGCACCACCTTGAAGCTTTCTTGGAACACAGGAGATCCAAGGGAGTATTTCCCTGCCTTCCTTGCTGATTATGGGATAACAGGACTGGCCAGTCTGCCACAGTTGATCTTTGCTGTTCTACTACTTCTCAACCCCTTTGTGGTGGTAGCATCAGCAGCTCACAGAGCGAAGGCTGCATAGTTCTCTCTTAAAAGTACCACTGCCACAGGTGAAAAGCACCTTCATGCAAGGAGCTGCTTTCACCAGGTCCCATCTGTAATTATCCTTGTCTGTAGCACATCCTGATATCCGGGGAAGCAGGTGAGGGTGCCTGTCTCTAAGACTGAATCACTTCCCCAAGCCACTTTCGAAACACCAATTGTGAGTCAGACCAGGGTGGAAAGGTTTATTTGGCTTTATTGACCTCCTGAATTTTTATATGTTGAGGTGGAGAATAGGACGAGTTACTTTTCTGATTTGTAAGGTTAATTTTTAGAATTTACAACATATGTGAGTCCATTTTTAGGTGACTACTGCTATTTTCAAATGGAACTTAAAATATAGAGATTGCCACTTTTGAGTTGAGGGGGTGGTTCTGAGTTTGAAGTTAAAGATAACTGTACTGGCTACGGAAAAAACCCAAACCCAGGTTTGTATTTAATGCAGATTTTTGAAGGATTGTTAGCAGTAATAAGTAATATTGATTTGCTTTCGGAGCTTGAAAGAGTTCAGAAAGAGCACTTTTTATTCTGTGCCTTGTTTTACAGTTACACAAAAGAAAACAGAGAAAGACATTTTCCTCCTGTTCTCCATACTCAGATACGTAACTGATTAAGCAATCCAAGTGACATGGCTGCACTGTCTTCTTGGCACTTGCAATAGTGGCTGCAGCTTATTGTCTTTAAAAGTTTCAAATAGTCATGTTCCTGAATGGTGGGGGACTTCTTCCAGGTCAGGGATTTGTCCTTGTTCAAAATAAACAAAAATGTAATGTACTGCTTGAAATACTAAATATGCTGGTAAGAAAATATATTTAGACTAAAACCAACCAAATGTTAATTACCACCACCCCCCCAGTAAACAGTTTAGAATTTTTAATATAAAGCCACAATAAGTTTCTAGATATTGAAAAAAATTCTTCCATATTTTCCCCTACATGAAATGAATTTTGCCATCTCAATACTAGTTTCACTTAGACACCCCTTGAGCGTGTGCGTACTTACTGGCTCCTATAGCAGGGAGATCAGTGAGAAACACATTCTTGAGGCTGGAGTCGCAGGTGCCTTCCAGTAGAGCTGCATCTAAAGAAAGCTGAAACATTCCAACAAGGTGCATAGGGCGGAGGAAGACTTTGCCACCGTTGCTCATGTGCTTGTTTTGTTGTCACCAATTTCCACAGGAGTCAGAACTGAATCCTCTCATGTCACTTCCACAGATCAGAAGAAAGAAAAATCTGAGGCACTGACAATCCGTGGTGTCATTATTTTTTGTAATGTAGCGTGGAACAAACACGACAGAAACAAGCTTGCTCTCTTGTTTAAAACCAAACAAAAACCTTAGGTGCTTGGGCATTCTCTGAAGATTTATTTCAGGTGGAATGCAACATACAACCTGAGGAAGTAAGGCTTCTTGTAGAGTATGGCTCACTGAAGAAATAAAACAGGCAGCCATACGCACAGGCGGGCATACATGTGCGTTCATGCACTCACAGGGACTTTAATAGTTCAGCTTATATACATGAAAGTCAATGACATGTAGTAGATGTGACCTGACACACTTTAAGATAACTTTGTGGTTTGGTGGTGTTCCATGTTCTAAAACTTGAGAGCATTGCTGCAGAGAGATTTTGGAATGTAGATGATCTTGGCAGAGCGAACCCCGAGTATTCGATTGGCTCGGAGAATATTGTGAACTAAGTGATAAGAGGAATTGCACAAAGACAAAGTTTTAGTTCCTGTGAGAGGTTTGGGTGATATAAAGTGCAAATAATTTGGCATTTATATGCTTTGAGTTTTGATTTGTTCCTGGAGTTGTAGGGGTTCAGTTGGTGAAAGTGTACATGTGTACTTGGCCTATCAGCCTGTATGGGAGGAACTCATTAATTTACAAAGCTTTTGGGGAAACTTGAGCATCAGGAAGCAGGATTAGTGCACAGAGAGGCAGCCTTAGTGGTGAGCAGATGGGGCTCTTGGCTCTCCTTCTCTCCCGCTGTCATCCCTGCCAGTTTTCATGGGATGAGGACCCTTTTTCCCTGATTTTTAGCACCTGTGCATATAATTCCATGGATAGCACTTACCCCCCGTGTTAAAGATCCCAATCAGGACCTTTTTCTTTTTTTTTTTTTTTACTTGCTTTTCTGTCAAAATTGGTTATTTGAACTCTGCTTGGACCAGACATTAGCTGGAGACTTTCAGATAAAGGTGCTGTATGGAAACCTCCAAGCATCCATTGTCCAGGAAGGATCAGCACTCACAGGGCTGAAAGACAAGGTGAAACCTGGTCAGGAGACATCCAGGCAGTCCAGGGCAGGTGTCTTTTCTGTGCGCAGCAGTGATAAAACTGTGGGGTGTGAAGAGGAGGCACGAGAGGAGCAGTCTGTGTCAGGACAGGGCAGGTTACAGACGGGGGGGAAGGTGAAAATGGCATCTTTGGGAGCGTTCCTTGGTTTGAATTGGGTAATTGTCCTCAAACCCTAATGCCAGGTGATGTCCTGTATGCAGCTAGGCAATTTGACTTTTATTAAGGGACTGTATGCAGATAGCTTAAAGAATTAGGCTGTGTTTGCATCTCAGATCACAGAGGATACAGAGCAGAATACAGAAATCCTTTTAACAGCAGTAGAGTGTCTGTTTTATCGTAACCAGGCACAGAATAGTAGCTAATCCTCTGTCTTGAAAAGCAAACCCTGGATGATCCTGGATCAGTGATCCTGAATCCATGGTTGTTCCTTGTAGGTCAGGATGGAGATTTACTTAGGAAACAAATACAGGACTAGGTGATACGTAGATAGGTGAAGCACAGGGAGAAAAATGGCAGAAGGGATAAATTGAAAGTGTCAGTACAGGCAGATGTCCAGCTCTGCAGCGTTAATATAGCGTGGGGATGGAGCTGTGGGTAATGGGAATCCACAGAAAAACAAGGCTAGGAAACAGGGGAGGTCTTTTTCGCTATTAAATCTATGAACCTTTAGGCTACTCTCTATTAAGGGCATGCCATAAACCATTCTCAGCTGTTTCCAGATTGCATTTTGTGGCAGTGACCATAGCAATATAGTGAAAGCAATGCCTGTACTTTATAGAGGCTTCTGGAAGCATGAGATACTTGAAAAATGCATTGGAGAAACGCTTGAAAACACTTTGGGTCTGCCCTCAGGCCACTGCTGTAATGCTGGGCTGCTTGCTTCTTGCCTGTATTGTTAATCTTCCCTTTTTCCATGTACTTGGTTCCACGCCAGTCCTGCAGTATAGAAAATCAAAATGTCATTGATGCCAAAGATGTTTGAAGAGCGAATCCGTGTTGACAGGGAGCTGGGTGGGAGCCACCCTGTCAGCACCATCCTGTCTCTGTAACTGAAAATCATTATTAAAACAAAATTTGGCAGTACATTTTCCTAGTTTCTGGGGGTGACTGAAGTTGAATGTGTTTTGATGAAGTAGTCCAGCTGCGTTGTACTGTCTTGTTCTTTTAAAATACTTCATTAAACTAAGCAGTCATTTAATTTCCCTTGAAGGTCAGTGTTATGGACTGGTTTTCTTCCCCATCCATCCTGGCAGGCATTGCTGTGTTCTAAGCAAGGTTTCCCTTTTCCTCTAGTGTTGTACATGAAATGATGTGACCATTTGTGGTCCACATTTAGTTCTGCGTTTCTCCTAGCAGTCACTTTTCAAACTGTACTTCAGTGAAAGGAGTACATCAGTCCTTTTCAAAGGAACTGACATTGTGTGCGAAAAGGATTTGATGCCAGTTTGTTGTTTGACGGTTTCAGCCCTTCAGCCTTGTGGTCCTGCAACAAACCCTGTAAATAGTCAATTATTCTTTTTGACTGAAGGGTCTTCTGCTTCCTAAATAGAAACTGAGCACTTAGTATGTTTAAATGTTTGGAAATCCTGGGATTGCCAAGTTGGAACTTCTTGAGTGCTGGGATGTGTCCCATTCAAGTGGCCACTTTTTTTCGTTTGGCCACAATGATACTGGTTTAAAACTGTTATTCATCATGAAAGATGATAGCTAGCCCCTTGTGATCATAGTGTTCATTAAGTACAAAATGCAGGATAGCCAATATAATTTCTTGGAGAACCCAAAAAGGGTATGATTCAGGACATCATACACAAGAATAGTGGACGACTACTGAGCATGCAGCAAATTAACTGGCCCAGAAAGTTCAACACACATTCAACTCTTTTATTGATGGAAAGTACTGTCTCAAGTCACATGGTGGAGTGACAGTGTTTGTTCTAAGATGAATAGCTAATATCACATATTTTTATAGTAAGTAAAGAAGCTGGAGCTTAACACCAGTGTAATTTCCTCTTTGTAAACGGGCAGAGAGTCGAGTGATCCTGGGTAGCTCAACACAAATTGTCCTGCATCACAGTCTAAGCATGCCGAAGGTACTGTGGTCTGTATCATCTATATGAGTTCAATGAACCTTTACCCACTATATTTGAAGATGATATGAAGGATGAAAGAGGTCCTTCAGGTCCTTCAGGAATTACTTTTAAAAACAGGAGAAATTAATAAAGAATTATGTCTACTCCTAAAGATTTTTAAGACCACCCTATAAAATTCTATAGCAGGAATAAAAGGAAGTGTTAAGTTCTGTACAATGATATGAAAACACTAGATATAGAATGTAATAGAAAATTAAATACTTGGTAAGGTACTTTCTCATAGGGGATAGCTAAATATCACTAGCCTGCCTGGACCTTTAATCAATATGAAATTCAATTTGAAAGTGAATAAATGGGGTAACAACTTTTCTGCAAAGAGAAAATCACAGTATATCACAGTCCTGGGAACATACGCAATTCTGAAGTAGAGCAGAAATGTTTCAGCAGCAAAAAATGACAGGGAAAAACGTCTTCTGAATGGTATTTGCACACCAGAAAAGCACTGCTGTCAGAGTGCTCCCATGTTTCATGGAGGGAGTGAAGACATCAGCGATGAGGAATATAGAATGAGGAAAGTCAGGCTCCAAGACGTGTAGTGCCAAACAGAGGTGACTTTCTTTTAATTTTTTTAAAAGCCAGTAATTTTACTGGTGTTCCTTATTCAGTTGTAGAGCAGCAGCCAGTATTGCACATGAGTGCATCTGGACAGACAGTAATTCAGATCAGGAATGTGCAGGCTGCAGCGGTGAAAAACCATGTTGCAAATGTTCCATTATTCTTTGTGGAGAATACTGGTTGCTTATTTCCTGAGGACTACTGGTCACAAACTCTACTTGTTTGTGTTCTCAGTTACATCCATGAGATTTTATTTTAAATGTCTTTAATTGTGTAAAACCTGGAATCTGTGTTATAAACAACATCCACCTTCATGATCTCTACTATGTTTCCAGTCACCCTTCCTGTGAAAATGCAGTTCCATCTAATGTTTATCAACAGATGGTTTTGGTTCCTTCAGCTGCTTGGTGAAATTATCAAAATCCTCCTCCTGCTGGTTTGAAAGCCTTAATTGTTGTAAGGGTATTTAGTACAAAAAGCATTTTTCAGGTAGCTGACCTTTTTTAGTTCCGCATGCTATGAATGCAATTAATGCTTGAGTTTCCTTAGAGCTACAGTATAAAGAAATGTCAACAGCATGTTAGAGCTGATTTGGTGCTTTAAAAGAGATGTATGAGAGAGGAAGGAAAAAAGGTAGGAAAATAGACAGTTTCATAGGACGGTGGGTGCTTGAAGAAGGCTCTTGTTTGTACATGCCATCGTAGCGCAGTTCTGTTGGATTTTATCATCTATGTGGTAGATGAGATGTATTTTAGTCCAAAATCTCTCAGATCACTTGATTCCATTTTAAAAACCATTTTTTCAGGGTGATGTGTTGAAATAAGACAAAGGTGTGCTAGCACAGGGGCTCTCAGACACCCTTGTGCCAGTGACCATATCTTAATGATATCTCACGGTTGCCTCACATCACATTAAAGCCACAGAAATCATTTCTTCCTCCACTCTGCCCTTCTCCTACATCAGAAATGAGATTGCTGTGGTACCTGCAGGATGTTGTGGGGTTTTTACTTGGAAACTGAAAACAGCAGCATTCGGGGGCTAGCGTTCCAAACAGAGCCAGTAGCATGGCTTCAAGTAGCTCTTTTAGATTTAAAATAACTTCTGACCATAATACAAGGTTTCAATATTTAGGCCAGTACTGTGAGGTAGAAAAGAGGTGAAAAAAATAAAATCTCACTTCTTGGACTGTGTGTGTAGGTGTAAATATTTTATAAAGCTGTGGCCAGCCAACAAGTAAATATTCAGTCTGCCCATTGTGACTAATTAGGAGATATCTGAGCTTTCTACTGACACAGTGTCTTCAAACACAAATGGCTAGCAGCACAGCAAAGAAATATTCCTTATTGACTTGTGCTGTTTTATGTTTTTACCTTTATGCTGTACTGCTGCAGACAACATTAGATGTCTGTCTGCTCAAACAGAAATCTAATTGAGCTTCCTGATCTAGTATCTACTTCTAATAACGTTAGAAAAGATGGACTAAAACTTTGTTATCGCTCTCTATATATTTAAAATTAAACAAACAATAAAAAGTGGGCAGAATATCTGTATTTTATGGCTGTAGCCTTTGGCAAGAGCAGTGTATGCTTCTATAAATTCTGTTTGATATTGTTGGATCTCTTATGTGACAGCAATGTTGAAATGAAAAAGTATTACTGCAGAGAATCCAGGCATGAATACCATGCCAGCCTGGCAGTGTTCAGGTATGGGGAAGTAGATGCAGCTCTGAAACCAAGGTGTTTGTTTTGTTTTCCTTTCTCCTTCCTGGAAGATTGGGAAAGATACATTTGAATGATGCTCATTTACAGCAATTACTTGGTTGTTCACACAACCTTTGTTGCCTTTTCCCTTTTTTTCTCTTTTTTTCCTCCTTTCTCTACGACTAAATTGCTAGAGGAAAATGTGGCTGGAGAATATGTTTTTAGATGCCTTTGAAGATGTAAAACCAGCAAATGGAACCTGCAGTGGCATAAACATCAAAGATCAGCCCAAGGAAAATCAAAGGATTTCTTTGAGTGTATCAGCTTGCCCATAAATTGAAATGCTTCAACTGCTGTGTGTATCCTCTGTACTGGGCACCTTACTATATTGATTTTGATGCCACCCAAACATAAAAGTATGTGCAGGACTTAACAACTGTTTTCCTGTAGAATTTTGTGTTGCAATTCTGAAACAATAGTTTTGCCAAACCATGCCAGGTTTTTTCCTGAACTCCCCTGTTTCTGGATGTTTGGGAATACAGCCAGCAATGCTTCTCACTCAAACCTGAGTAGAAACCAGTTGCTATCGTCTCAGAACTGGTAGTGACTCTTGCTATCAACCTTTGACTAGTATCAGATTGGCTAGTTGAATTATTATTATTTTTATTGGTCTTAGTACTACAATGTTTTGTTATCAAATGTTATATGTCAGTATGCTTATGTAGAGCATCTCTGATGTATCGTTAACGAGTTGGGTATTAGATGTATAGCAGTTGCACTTATCAGTTGGCGCTTCAGGGCTCCTGGTTTCTGTTAACACATGGGAGGGAGGTGGTGTGAGCACAGCCCTGCTGAGTGGGGAGGAGGAAAGAGGAATATCTTACAATGAGCTGGACACGGATGTCACCAGCCATATCAACCCCACCACTAGCTCCTGCATACCAGTCTTGTCTGAGTCACCTGTAGACTTACTCCTGTATCAAAGCAGTCAGGGATTAATATTAATGCCCACAGAACATGTATATTACAGTATTTTTGTATTATTATGAGTATTTTTCTCTCTATGGCTTTTCAGTTTGAGAAAAGCAGTCAGTCTCTGCAGGTTGGACCTTTCATTGGCCACTACCGCAGCCTCTGTCAAACAGAATCTCTCTGGTTTGAGACAGTGGTCTATAGGGGCAAGGGAAAGGCCCTTCTCAGTGCAACAGAGTGAATTCCCTGCGACAGAACCCAAGGTGCTGCTAGCACAGGTGGATGTTCCTCCGCAGAAGAGCAAAATGCTTTTTTGACACAATTTTAGGTAATGATTATCTTTTGATGACTTCTAAACTCCTGGGTATTAGAAGAGATTTTTTTGATAGCTTAGATTTTAAAATATATATATATATATTTGTGAGCTAAGGGTACGCAGTAGCCACTTACTGATGTTTAATGCTTGTAACACTAGTTTTATTTTGATATGATTCTGTTTCCTAAAAGCAGAGCAGAAAAACTAATTTATTTGTTAAAATGTTGCTGGAAATTTTAGCCCTGAAAGAGCCTTTATGATCTGTTAGGGAGCAGGGCAAGGCTCGAGATCCTTGGGCAGGAGAGCAGCCAAGGGAAATGAGCTGTCAGTCTGTGTCTGAAAGATTTTCATTAGAGGAAAAGCACCTTGAAAGCACTTCAATAAAGTTCTAAATGCATATAGGTTTGACAGAGGGCCTGCTCTCCTGGTGTAGATCAGTAAGTCCTCTCCTTTTGTGGCACTGCCAGTACAATGATGTGTTGTGTGCCCCAGGGACTCAAAGTTGAGTGCTGCTGTGGAGGGAGGTTTGGATGTCATCAACTGTAGTTTCTGTGTCATGTTGTGTTTGCCTGCTGGAGGTGCAGAAGGGGCACTGAGCAGCAAGCTCTTCAGCACCGGTACCACCAGTGTAAGGGGTCTTTTGGGGTCTAACACTGTGTTGTCTGTTACTGAACAACAGTCACTAGTCTGTGACAACAACTAAAGAGCCTTTATTGTTTGTGTGTGCCGTGACAGTTTTGAGGCCAGGAGGAGAACAAAATGGGATGTTTCTGGGTGAAGCCTTTGTTTTGGAACTGTGATTAGGACATCTTGAGAGTCTCTGGGTTTGCTGAGATCTGTGATCCTCCACATGAGGCCCCAGGCAGTGCTTTTGGCATCTGGACCTCCTGGGCAGGTTGCCCTGGGGACCTGGGAAGTCCTGCTGAGCCCCTGCCTTGCACTTAGGAGAATTTCACCCCACATCAAGGTGCTTGAAAGGAAATATCAGTTCCTTGAGCTTCAGATACTTTCTGTTGAAATGTTAGCTTCTTTAGACGATTTTCAAATTGCTTTAGTCTCTGTGCCTACTGCTCAAGTTTCTGTGCCTGCAGCACCACATAGGCTGTTTCAGGGGAACTTGTTGATGTTAAACTGATAAAAGAGTGAAAAGAAGAAAAGGAACAGCTTTGACAACTTGACAGTAAAATACCAGTTTAATAGCTGTATCCTGTAAAGCTGTGCTGCGGGCTCCAGCACCGTGTCCCTGCCGGCTCGGCCTACAGAAACAACGCGCAGTGTGAGGCACTAGGTTCATTTCTTCTATAAATGAGAACATTCCTCTTGTGTTTCCACACATGTGCGCACACACACCCCTCCCTCACTTCCCCCCTTGCACAGAAGCCTCTCAATCCATTTAACACCTCTCCTTGGGCATTAATGGAGTTAGGAAGGTGTGATAAATGGAAAGCATTGTTTGTTTCCTTTCAGCTCTTGCAGTGGCCCAAGATCAGCCCATTACTGGAGCCCCTTTGTCGGGCATTCATGCGAATGCTAAAAACTTGTTAGATGCTTGATCTAGTTACCTTTCTCACTGCCTGAACTGAAAACCTTATTTCCTTCTCCCTGACTCTCCCCAGAAGCTTTTCTCCTGTCCTTTGAGGATTTTATTGCTTTCAAAGACTGCAAAGTAATATCCTTGACCACAGGTCAGAAGTATGTGGGAGTATTTACAAGTGATTGGTTTGGGAGAAAGAGGAAAGATTGTGTGAGATTGGTTCCTTCTGCCAAGCTAGATTAGTTGGAAATGTCTTTCCAAATGAGCTGGTACATGTGGCCTGTTGCTGTCCAGTGCTGCACTTGTTCTCTTTAACAAGTTTCCCAGTCCCTTTCTGAGGATTAGTGAAACCTGTTCTCCTATGAGCCAATGTTCATTTCAGCAGGTTCTTCCCCACGTCAATGGACAAAGCAGCTACCTGCTGGTTTGAAGCTTTTCTGTTGCACGTAGGTCAAGGCAGAGAACCAAACTAAGGGGGGCTGCCTACAAAAGGGCTGCAGTGACAGAGAGGACCCTTAGTGCATCCCTCTGAGGACTTCTGTGATCCTGCTATGGTGGGGACCACGAAATCCCCGCCACCAGACTTCACACAGGGTTCACAACTTGACTTTGGTTTTGATGGGTATGACTCCTGTGGGCAGCAAGTCCCTTTTGTGAGGTTTTTCATGGTTTGCTTTCTATCTGTCCTCCAAAACCTGCTTTGATACCAAGATTGTCTCACCAGAATTGGAGACAAAGAAATATGAGGCAACTTTGAATCACCTTTTGTTTCTGAAGGACAATGTGCTGTCTGCTGGTCATGCCATGCATTGTCTGTTTTTCCCTAGAAGAATAGTAGCTATATAAGAAATCTGAGGAAGGTCTATATTTGACGTTATGAAAAGCTTGAATTTTATTAAAGAAAGAAATGCTATTTTAAAGCTACCAAGACTATTCAGACTGTATGTGGAGAGCCATCATCATTCCAAGTGGGCTATTATGTTGCTGAACCAGTGTTGCACATGACTTTTTTTCACTCCCAGTGGGATAGGAAGGTAATATAATTACCTAAGCGTGTAAACTGAACTTGGGAAAAATCACCTCTCTGTCATCCCTTTCTTTACTAGAAAAACACACCAGTGCTTAGTTCTGGTGTGAGAAAAAAGGCATAGAAGTGAGAGGTCTTAAAACAAGGAGCCTTGATCCATGGTGGTAGAATTGTACATGGATGCAAAGGACCAAAGAACTAAGATCTCTCTACCTCGGTAGTGAAGGATTGGAGTGTTTAGTAAGTTCGTGTTGTGTTAGCTGTCGTTTAGTCCTACAGTAAGGTGCTTTGCTTTCTCTTTATGCAACTGCCTGTGCTTTGCAACTGCCTGTGCTTTGCTGCTTGGTCAGCAGCATGCTGAAGTCAGCTGTAACAGCTGTGTCATGGTGGGATGGAAGGAGGTCCTGACTGCTCTTCAGAGGCAGGATGTGGGTAACCATCAGCGAGGAGTGATAGCAGGAGGTGACAGTGGGACCACCCAAGCCCTGGCTGGGCCTGAAGCTGTGACAATACTTGCATTAGAAAGTGGTGATTTAATAGTAAATGGCATGATAGATTGGTATGGTTTTAAAAGGTTGGTAGCGAGTAGCTTAAGTTGTTAGTACAGCATGAACATCACCAATAATAGCTTCGGTCGTGCGCAGAGCTAAGGAAGCAATGACCTTTTTTTAAAGACACGCATCCATAAACTCCGAATAACTGCCATTCTAATCAAACTTTACAGCCTCTATCTGTCTCCGAGTCATATGGATGATTAAAACTTCTTATAGCTTCATGTGCAAGGGTATATTCTGCATTTCTGTACCTGTATGGGTGGGAAAATATGATGTCAGATTTCTTAAGTTTTAAATCACAATTAAAAACTTTCAGATTCTGGTTTTATGCCTTGTGGCTTGACAATTTTGGAGAAGATGTCTTCATTTAAGGAATAAAACATCCCCAAATCTCTTGATTGCCTGTTGTTTGTGACATAGTCAGCAATCTCTGGCCAGGAGAGGTCTTTACATTGGGAAGCAGCTGGGCAGCTTCTGAAGTGTGTGTTGGGGGGGGAAATAGCAGCATTGGGTAGAAAAGTTCTTCATTTTTGGAATATTCCTGTGTTTTCTTTCTGACCAGGACTAGGTTGCTTATTGCTGGCTTCTTCTTTTTATTCTCCTCTTTCTTGAATGGCTCAGAATGCACTTTTACAAAGTTTACTTTTATTATCTACATAAAAAGTGCCCATCCCTATTAATGCTCACACCACCACTAAATCTAATTCAGCCACATCTTGGGGAAAATACACAGCTTGTTCAAGTACTGTTTCAAAGAATGCCCACTGGGTCAAACCCAGCAGATCACACATCCTAAAGCAGTACGGGGATTACATGTATAATTGCTGAAAGATCAAACTCACTGTCTTATATGGCAAAGTAAATCATCTGAGCTGTTCAAAGCATTCCTTTTCTATCCCCCGTGCTGACTGCAGGGCTTTGAAGAAAATGCTCTTAAAAAGTGTTTCCCAAGATTACATTTTTTCCCCCAGTGTTGTGTGTTAAAGAAAGGTGTGTGCTGTGTGTTTTGGGGAGGGAGAGTTGGCGTTAGGAAGGAGGCTGGTGTTTTAAATGTAAACCTCATGTTATACGCAATTCACGGGGTGCCACAGTTAAACTTCATGTCTCAAAGATCTTGGGCTTATACCTGTATCATTGGAAAACATTTACAAACTCAGCTCTCCCAGGGAGTGCAGGGTTGGTAGAGCACACTGAAGTTTAGTGGGTTTTCTGCTGTTCCTTTGGTAATCTGCTTTTGCTGTTAGTCTGCTGTATCGGGTGCTTGGAAATACGTGGGGTGCTTCTACTTTCTGCAGAGACAATATGTTTGGGTTTAGGGGGGAGCTGCTTCAGGCCTCTGATCTAAGTTCAGAGGGCTGGTTAATGTAAAATGCCTGGGGTCACACATTTAATGAAATGTGCTCTTGATGTAATTAGCAAAAGCAAAACAAAACAAATGAAAGAAAACCTCGCAACCAAAAATAAAAACCAAAACAAACCCAAATCCCACAAACAGAAAACAGAAGTCTACAGATGCCTCAGTACCTGGTTTGAGGTGCAAGTTACTACCCCTGAACTACTCTGTAGTTCAACCTACCATAAACTTTGAAGAGAATTTGGCTTTTTCCAGAAGTAAGAAGTGTGGGCTCTGAAATGCTGGGGGAAGAGAAGAAAATGTTCAATGTTGAAATATTCTTCTATGCTGTAGGCAGTTGGGTTCTGTGTAAATTGAGAATGTTGAAGAGTAGGTGGGAAGATTATTTTTTCTAATAACGTCCAGCTGGCTGCACAGCTGGTGGGTGCAGTGCCAGGAATCCCCTGCAAATGTGTAGCTGGGGTCAGGAGAGAAAAGTGGTTGAGGAGCGCCCTGTTGGGCATCCTCTGATGGCCTGTTGGGTGGTGGTTGCATCGGGTTCCATATAGCGTGGACCTGTCTCTTTACGGTCAGTGTGTGTGGTGGAAAAGTGATAACATGAATAAGAAGACGACTGTATTTTTGTGATGTAGCCTGTAACATGGACTTGAAAAGAGAAGGGACAGTACTGAAAAACTGCATTAATTCCAGGGGTAGATCAATAGCATCCTTCACCGATTAGGTAAACCCACCATGATTTATGTCCTCTCTCCTTAAAATGCTCCTGGTTGGACTAGCATGTGAAAAAGTGGCTTGCAGTTGTGTTTTCTCCTACAGCATTGTGGAGTATTGCTGGTTTGTTTTTTTCCCCAAATGTATCAGTTTACTGTATTTTTGAGCACTAAAACATTTATATGTTTCTTTTTCTTACAAAGTCACTGCTCCTTTTTCACCAAATATATCCTGAATCTTGCTAATGTGCCAAAGTGAATCACTGGTATTTTAGCCACCACAAACTTTGGGCTGAAGCTCCATTGATTTTTGTTGCTTTCCTGATAATCTAGAAGATGAAGAGCCCCTTTTGAATCATTCAGTCTTTTGGGATTGCCTTGCTCTATCTTTGGTTAAATATCTTAATGAGATAGTAACTGCATGGGAATCTTATTTCTGTGCTGTGTTACCTGGGCAGAACTGTCCATCTCATGGTCACTGTTTAGGCTGAAATGATGGAACTGCACTTTTTCAGGAGAGTGAGCTATTACACAGGATGAGGGGGAAAAAAGCGCACAACTAAAAGCCCCAGAAGCAAAGAAGTCTGCATCCAATGGCTAATGGAGCTAGATCCAGCTGGAGGCTGGTCACAAACGGTGTTCCCCAAGGTTCAGTCCTGGGGCCTGTCCTCTTCAATGTCTTTATCAATGACCTCAATGAAGGGATTGAGCGTTCCTTCAGTAAGTTTGCGGATGACACTAAACTGGGAGGAAGTGTTGATCTCCCTGAGGAAAGGGAGATGTATCAGAGGGAACTGGACAGGCTGGATCCATGAGCTAATACCAACAGGATGAGCTTCAACAAGGCCAAGTACGGAGTCCTGCACTTGAGACATAACAACCCTGTGCAGTGCTACAGGCCTGGGGAAGGGTGGCTGGAGAGCTATCAGGCAGAGAAGGACCTGGGAGTGTTGGGTGACTGTAGGCTGAATATGAGTCAGCAGTGTGCCCAGGCAGCCAGTAAGGCCAATGGCACCTTGGCTTGTATCAAAAATAGTGTGGCCAGTAGGTCCAGGGAAGTGATTGAGTACCCCTGTACTCAACACTGGTGAGGCCGCACCTCAAGTGCTGGGTTCAGTTTTGGGCTCCTCACTCAAGGAAGGATGTTGAGGTCCTCAAGCATGTCCAGAGAAGGGCACAACCAGGCTGGGGAAGGCACTGGAGGGCAAATCCTATGAGGAGCAGCTGAGGGAGCTGGGGATGTTTAGCCTGGAGAAAAGAGGAGGCTGAGGGGAGACCTTATCACTGTCTACAGTTACCTGAAAGGAGGTTGTAGAGAGGTGGGTGTGGGTCTCTTCACCCAAGTGACAGGTGAAGGGATGAGAGGGAATAGGCTCAAGCTGTGCCAGGGCAGTTTCAGATTAGACATTTGGAAAAAGTTGTTCACCAAAAGGGTTGTTGGGCACTGGAACAGGTGGCCTAGGGAGGGAGTTGAGTCACCAACCCTGGATAAGTTTAAAAGATGAGGTGTTCAGGATTGGTAAATGACTGTATACTTGGACTCGATGATCTCAAAGGTCTTTTCTGGCCTTGTGATTCTGTGTGATTTCTGGCTGTGTGTATTTTATGGCTTCTTGCAGCAAAGTCTTTGAGCAATTCCAGCAGAATTCCTCTCTCCTACCTAAATACATGACTTGGGTAATAGTTGAAGCAGATCCTACAAAGATATCATTACTCACTGTAGACTAGTTTTTGAAGTGAAATGAGAAAACCTGGCCAGGTTTTTGGAGAGAGACAAAATGATAAAAAATTGAGTATTTCCCCAAGGCTTTCTCCATATCACTGTTACCCTCAGCTGTTGCTTCAAGGCAAACTTCAGCTCTTGCAATCACTGCTTTAAGAGTCTGGTGGTACAAGATGTCTTGGAATCTGTTTGGAATATACTGAAAGCAAAACACTGTTTCCGTCAACACCCTTCTGACCCAACAAAAACCTGTTGCCTGTTCCCTTAGCAGCAGGGCTGTCTGAACAGCCACTGGATATATCTGTGTGCTCGATTATTCTATCCTCTGTCAAGGACTTTGGTTTGGTTTCCTTTTTCGTTGTGACATGAAGCTGTTGAGCTGAGTTTCCCTTAATTTCGTTATCTCTTGACTGCAATAAGACTTTAATAAGGTTTTAACTGAAGATCCAAATCCAGTTCTGGACACAGCAAAGTTAGACATGGGAAGCAGCCAAAAGAGCCCAAAGAAAAACAGGAAGAACAATCAGGGGTTTGGAAGGCAAGATTTAATCATCAGAACAGTTTTGTCTGGGTGACAGCACATAAAGAACATAATATTCTTCAAGAACGTGGAGGGAAAGAAGAGAGTTATCTCTTCCACATGCCTGTAGTGGACAGGAATAGAAGTAATCGGGTCAAATAGCAGCAAGAGAGATTTAGTGTAGGCTTTAGGAAAGAAAAAAATTAGCATTAAGGCTGCTGAAGCACTGGACTGGATTGTGTGAGGAGGTTGTACAGCTGTCACATTACTGAAGTAGAATTTAGCCAGGCACCTGTCAGGAAGGACATGGATGAAGGTAATTATGGTGTATAGCGTGTCTTGAGGTGCATGTCTTCTCACATGGGGCCTTACAGGTAGTTGTTGCCTGCTGGTTAATGAAATGGTAGCACTTTTGCAAAGTGGGTAGTTTTACAGATGCTGATAAACCCTGGGAGGGAAAGGCTGTTTAGAGCTGATGTACAGCCTCACATCTTCCCTGCTCAGGTCACAACTTGATAAATGACTTTCTTCAGCAGAACCAAGATGAGTTCAGCAGGGCAGGCAATTTAGAGGAAAGGATTTCCTTCTTGCACCCAAAGAGATTGGGATTCAATCCACTGTGTGGAGTGATGATAACCTTGCATTGGCTATGAGTTGGCTTCACAGAAAAGCTGGTGAAGGAGGGCCCTGCAATTTGACCTGACATTAATATATGAAAATCAAAGCTTGCTATATAATTTCTGCTTCAAGATCCATTTGGCAAAATTAAAAACTGTGCTCCAAAGTACAATTTAATATCATGCAAGAATGAAACAACAACAACAACAAAAAGATAAATTATATTCTTTAGCGAAGTGAACTTTTTTGGTAGTAATGCTTAGAGTTGTGTGTGCTTATAATTAAATGCCTAATTAAATATGAGCATCTCACCTTGATAATTAAGCAATAAAGACACATCAGGCAGTGCATTTCTGGGTGATTATAGCCTGCCTTGGGTGTTACTATAAGGCATGAGGCCAAAGATTAAGTGGCTTAAACCACCTGAGAAATTCATTAATATCTAGAATTCTGCTTCCTGGAGTGTTTTGTTGCCATTGAGAACCAGCTTGTACATAAAAACAAGGAAAATGGTTCATTTTATTGGAATTTTATTCAATGTGGCTAAGGTGTGGATGAAAGCTTCAGGGTTCTTGCAACAGTAGGTTCTATCAGAGGATCATTTCAGGCTTTATCGTGCTGATTTAGGAAGACAATCTAATGCGACAGTGCTGGTTTTAAGGGGCTTGGAGGGCTGTAGCCTTAGGATGATACTGAAAATGCTCTCCATTTTTTCCTCCGCTTCATCCTCCTGTTGATCCCTTCTTTACTCCCCTTTGCATTTTTCCAAAACCCAAAGAATTACAAATATAGTGCACTTAATAATATGTTCCTTAAACGTAGTTACAAGATGTAGGTGAATGCATAGTTTTATCTTCGGCTCTGTAAGACTTCTCTAAGATCTCTCAGCTGCTGGATAGCCCTTGCAAATTCACCCAGCTCTGTAGGTGTGTTAGCACGTTAACCTTAACTGGGTTCTCTGGGTACCACTTTGAGATGAGCTTTGGGCAATAAAGTATACCGTGGTTGGGATTAAGCAGAGTGCTGAATGTCTAATGGTTTTGTGATTGCATGTTTTTGCTTTGTAAAACAACTGACATAAGAGTCTTTTCTCTTGCATCCAGCTTTCCACCAGAGCCTGAATGTTAATGGAGTTAGTCTGTGTTTACAGGCATGTAGGAAATCTGAAAAAATCAAACCATTGTAGTATATTTTGACAAATCAGACCATTATACATTTTGGTGGGGGGTTTTTTCCCCCTTTTGATTCATTCAAGATTTATGTTCTTAATTTCCCTCTTCTCCCATGCGCATCCCCAGAATGTGCCTGTGAAATTTTGTTCTCTGATTACTGTGGTGTAATGGATTCCTAGACTAGCACAAATACCCATGTACAATTTTGTGTCAGTGGGGACTTGATGAGAGCTATACAGATGATAGTTTTGCCTGTCATCAAAGATGTGATGCCTGTCTGTTTATTTTGGGTTGGATGAAATATAATTGCTCTTCCGGTTGACACTGATAAATGGTGTTGAGTGGAGTGTGTTGTTCTGATTGCTTCAATGAATGACATGTACCATGTGCTGATTTTTGACTGTGAAACAAACATCTCGTTGGAAGAAAGTAGATTATTAACCTCTTGCACTGAGATGAGAATTAGACACTGTAAAATGGGAGTAAACCAGGGTCTTTTGCTCCTTGGTGCTTAGTGAGGATGAACTAAGATCAACAGGAAACAATCTCACTTTATGTACCCGGGATAGGATGCATGCCTTTTTTTTAAATATACTATATGTTAGTAAAAGAAATGAAACTAATATACTATGTGCAGTACTGCAATGAATTTTGAGTTAAATAACATTTATTCAGAATCCTAGGTTTTGCTTTTTTTCCAATGCAAATCTAGCACATCTCGGCACAAATGTAATTGCTGTTTCAGAATTAGAACTGAGATTTGGGATGCACTAAATGTCTTTGGTTACATTTTGGCCCAAGTTCTCCTTCATTTGAATAAACAAACGTTGGAAGCGTTTTTGGGTAAGTGATGGAAAGGGAGAGATTAGAATTTCCTTGCCATTTCCAAGTAGCAGCATCTTCCAAGCTCTCCCTGTTTCTGCCTGCAGTGTTTGAAACATCTTACCCTTTCTCTCGGGGCTCTGCAAATGTTCTTAGTGCTCATCTCATCTCCTTCTGTGTTTGATTTCTAAATTTATTTCCTAATGATTTACTTGTGACATTTTCCTATGCTTACTCATAGTCCTAAAATAATACTTAAATTTGTGCACTAAAAATTGTCTTGGACTACACGTTTTTTTCCCTGAGAATTTTGTGATGCTGAGCTTAAAATGAAGGCAAAAAGAGGCCCGTTGATGCCTCTTTTCCAACATATATGGAGTACCTGCAACCTTCTTTTGGTCTTCCCAGAAATCTTCCTCTCACACACACGCTACTTGTGTGCCAGAATTTCCTGGAAGACAGCAAAAATGCTGCTTGATAATAATTGAGTCTTCCATTGCTCACTTAACCTCACTTACACTGTTTTCTGACTTATCCGAAGAAAGATGATTTAATTTGTTGCATTCATTTTACTTTTCAGGCAGAGCACTTAGGGAACGCTGCAGATCCTGACATAACTAAAATGGTAGTAATCAGCAAGAGTGTATTTTTTGCCAGCTGATTTTTTTTTTCTTGTCTCTCTTGTGCCACTTGCATTTAGAAAGTTTGTTCACATTTACTCACATAATTTTCCAGATGTGACTTCTAGACCTCCTGATCTTAGGAGACTTTATCCAATGTTCTGATTCAAAGCATGGAGAGAAGTGGAGAAGAGAAACTGTGTTCATGAAAATAGTCTTTGCCTTTGAGATGCTGAAGAACTAGAAGGATTTGAAATAATAGCATTCAAGCTGCTTGGAGAAATAGGGGGAGATATTGTGGGCTGTAAAGAGGTAATTAGGCATCGATGTTGTGCCTCTATTGGGCAACATCTGGGCAGAAAGTAAATATATATATAATTTAGGCATTTATAAACGCTTAGGGAGAAGAAGAATGTAGGATGCTACCAAGAATATAGCTATGAATAGCTGAATGGAAATTAAGGAAGAAAAAAGCAAGCTAATTCTATTAAACCTCAGTCTTGGGAAACGTATTAGAATTAGTAGCCTCTTTGCCTGCGGCGTTTAAGCTCAGAATGGAAATTGCAGTGCCAGATCATTTCCTACAGTGTGCTTTAAAAGGCAGAGGAGATTATCTTAATGATCTGTGGGCCTGAGGCATTTCTGTTAAAGCTTTTTTGTTCGTGTAAACATAATGCTTTGGAAAAGATGAATATTTATATTTTTCTCTCACCTTTTTTGCTATTTGTTGATGTCCAAAACCCAATAGCAAGAAGAGTATTTGTGTTTGGCAAGTTAGAAGAATGTCACATCAAAATGACTTCCTTTAGGAGTAGTGATTGTGCTTCTGAACCTCTTACTTGGACATGTAATGGATGTGGTGTATGATTGGAGCCATGTGTGATGACACAAGCCTTTGCTCATTGTGTAAGTGTACCACACGTTTGAGCTTGTTCACTGCAGAGCAACTTTTGAGTCAAAAGTCTTTGGGTAACAGATGGCCAAAAAAGCCTGAGGAAAATCTTTATTTAAAAGTACATGGGCTGTAACGTGGTTTGAGGACTTCTAATCTTGATGTGATTGAACTTCTTGGTACCTATTCCAAGAATTTCCATCTTTAGTCTTATCCTTTCTGGGACTATCCGTGCTATTGATCACACACTGAAGGTCAATCACAGCTCAGTCACTATTAATTTAAAAATAGCATTTCGGTTTCCAGAACTCTTTGTGAGCAAATCTGGTTAAGAGAAATAGTGAAGACATTGTTCAGGGATCATGAGATAGGAGCCATGGCAGCGGGCCAGCGAGATGTTCCTTACATTTCTGCCTGTAGGTACTCCTTAAAGTCCCTTGGATGAAATAAGTTTGAATGTGTTGCTTCCTGGTTTTTCATTGCTGGTCATGTTTCAAATGTCATGATCTTGGTACTATCTACATAGTGCATATCTGAGCTAATGAGTTTTCTGGTACCTTGGGAGTAAAGTGAGAACTTTGGGATTGTTTCTTGGTTTATAGAACCATAGGATCACAGACTGTGTTAAGTGGGAAGGGACATTTAAAGGCCATCTCGTCCCACCCTGCAGTGAGCAGGGATATCTACTAGATCAGGTTGCTCAGAGCCCCATCAAGCCTGATCTTGAATGTCTCCAGGGATGGGCCTCCACCACCTCTCAGGGCAACCTATGCCAGTGTCTCACCACCCTCAGAGTGAGGAACTTCTTCCTCATGTCTGATCTAAACTTGTCCTGCTCTAGTTTAAAACCATTGCCCCTTGTCCTGTCACTCCATACCCTTACAAACAGTCCTTCCCAGCTTTTCTGTAGGTCCCTTTCAGGTATTGGAAGGCTGTTATAAGGTCTCCCCGGAGCCTTCTCTTTTCCAGACCAAACTCCAACTCTCAGGTTTTCTTTGTAAGAGAGGTGCTCAAATCCTCTGATCCTCCTTGTAGCCTCCCCTGGACCCGCTCCAACAGGTCCATGTCCTCCTTCTGCCGAGAGCTCCAGAGCTGGACCCAGTACTGCAGGTGGTGTCTCACCAGAGCAGAGTAGAGGGGGAGAATCCCCTCCCTCGATAGTTGCTCTATGAATTCCAGCGCACACCCCTCTCTCACTGTTTAGTCTGTAGCATAATTCACACACAAGTTCCTATAATATCAATGCAAAGTAACTTCTGAAAGTAGATAGAAATAAAAGCATTCAGCTTGCATTCATATGCAAAAGGAAACTATTCAAGACAAATACCACACTATGAACTACGTACAAGCCAAACCCATGTGTTCTGTTTAGTAAGGGAGATTTCAGGGGTTTGTAAGACTGCCTGCCATCGCGGGGCAATTACACAGCAACTAACCACCCACCCCTGAGTCCTCATTCTGTGAGCCTAAGCATGTAATTGAAAAAGCCACAAGTACATTGAAGAGCCACCTGTTTCCTCTTAGGATTATATAAGGATGTAAATATCTCACTTCAGAAAATCTTAAGAACACACGGAAGTATTTGCTGATTCACGAACAATTTATCTCCAAGGTTACCTCCCCTGTGCAGCAGTCGTGCTAAAACACAATCTCAAACATTTTGTAAGTGGCATGGAAACCTCAGAAACTTGACAGTGGCTCTCGCTTTGGAGCGTATCCAGAGAAGGAGACTCCACACCCCCCTGGGCAGCCTGCTCTGTTCTCCACACCCCTTGACAGAGCACTGCTCTGTCAACCTCACCATGAAGAAGTTCTTCAGTATATTGGTGCAGAACATCCTATGTTCCAACTTGAAGCTATTGCCCCTTGTCCTGTCTCCACAGACCATTGAGAAGAGGCTAGCCATTTCCCCCTGTGTCCCACACTTGAGATATTTATAAACATCAGTATGATCCCCTCTTTGCCACCTTTTCTCAAGGCTGAACAGTCCCAGCTCACTCAGTCTTTCCTTGTAGGGCAGATGCTCCAGTCCTTTAAGCATCTTCGTAGTCTCTGCTGGACTCTCTCCAGGAGATCCCTGTCTTTTTTATCCCAGGGAGCCCAGAACTGGACACAGTACTCCAGGTGGGGCCTGACCAGGGCAGAGTAGAGAGGGAGGATCACCTCCTTTGACCTGCATTGCCTTCCTGAGCTTTTCCTGCCCAGCTCTTCCTCATTGCATATGAGAATCTATAAAGATTGAAGACACCATAAGGGCACATCCAAATCGGAGACAACTACTGCTGGAGCTGGATGCAACCAACTTTAATTTCTTCTTGAGCAGACTAAACCAAGATTGTTGCCCTCTGAACTAGGGCAAATTGTGTTTTTAATGTCAGCAGTTGAAAACTGGAAGAGAGCAGCTGTTTTGAAAGGAGGACTTTGTCTGAAGACTGTTTTACATACCAGGGCTGTGCCAAAGGGCAAACTTGCATTTCTGATAAATGGGACCGTTACATTTTTTGAATAGCACTTCTGAGAAGTGCCTTTTAAAAAGCTCCCCATTCTGCTATAAGCATTTGAGATTTTAAATAGGTCAATATAAACGCATCAACCTCTGTGATTATCAGCTGACAAAAGCTTTGCCTGCTATGGACAAAATAACATCTCAATCTGAAGTTCAGACTTTTCTGTAAAAAACGATGAAAACAAACTAAACAAAAGTTTGCTAATAATTGAAAGACAACAAGCAGCAGTATGGAACTGCTAAACGTGGAGAGTGCTGATAGGAGTTGTCTTAATCTCAGAATTCAATGACAAATAAAGTGTTTTTCAGGGAATAGCAAGAGCAGGCTGCTCCATGAGAGCCAGCGAGTTGGGAGCCAAGGGAGATGCAGGGTCAGCACAGGCCTGACAAAGGCGTGGTCCCACAGCCCCTGGACTAAGCATGTCTGGGGGTGTTATTAGGGTCAGAAGACAGCCCAGATTGCCACCAAGACCATAGCAATGAGGCAGGCCTGAAGTCAAGCCAGAAAGTCAGGTTGGCCAGGAAGGGTTGGGTCCAGACCGGTTCAGATCATCACTGCTGCATAGGTCAGGCATAGACCAAGGGAAAAAGCATGAACTTGGGTGCAGATCCATGGTCACAGCTACCTCCTACTGAGGGCTGTCCCTGGGCACCTGAACACCAGCAAAACCAGTCAGAAATTATGCTGCACCTTCGCTTCCTACAAAGAATTTAATTCATAAAAATGTCCCTTCGAGGACTGACACAGAAAAGAAAGACGCTCCAAATACCAACATCTGTTAATGTTTATGGTTCTTGTCTACACAGAGGGTTTCAACTGCCTTTCATCAGCATGACATGCTCATCAAAGAGAACTCCTTTTATTCCCATTTTATTACTCTTAACAGTTTTGGACCAGGAAAAGAGTTGAGAATAAAGCAGACTATCACTAGTGAATGGGAGGTTTCTCCCTCTGTCTCTGGTTATAGATAGATCTCTGTGAGCATTGATACTGAAGTGTCAAATTCAATCCATGGGCCTGACTGTTGTGTCACTTCATGCTCTCAAACCCAGCTTTTTGTTGCATTAAGTTCTTTCTTTTCGGTGGTGGCTCCTTTACAGGTGGCACATCATTCTTGCTGTTGCTGTGTTACAACTAATTTTAGTAACATTCACGATCCATTCCAGAGCCATTTTTCTTCAAATTGGAGTTATTCCCGTAGCCAAGGCAGAATCCTCAGCTCTTGCATGGTTCATGGCCTGGAAGGAGAGCAGATCCATGGGGATAACCTGTGTATATTCCTCCTGTTTCTGATTCAGCAGCAGGATTTTCCCAAGCTGTCTGACCTTTTGCAAGAATTTTAGGTGAAACAGAAATACTATCAAGTTACAGCGGCCTTGGTGTCACGGTAGGTTGGATGCTTCCAAGCATGAAGCAGAATGGCTGTCTCCAGTACAGTGATTACAATATTTATTGTAGCAAAGGGCCAAGCCTTTGTTCCCACTCAACCTGAGGAATACATTTTTCCTACTGGATATAGGTAGAAATTGAAATCTCAGTTCATTTAAATACTCCACTCTTTCATGTCACGCTCACTTAGGGCTACTGATGGATAGTGGATCCGATATTTCAATGTTTTCCCATATGCTATTTAAAAGTTTTAGAGGAAAAAAAAATGGGAAGAGGAGTTTTACCTTACTCCCTACACCAAAAATGAGATTTGTTCTTCAGACCATGAGCTTCTGAGCATGCAGCCTCCAGCTATGTCTCTTTACGTACAATGCTGTACAACTAATTTGGTGTGTTCTTTTTTATTTCTTTTGAAGCATTACACACAAAAACAGAGGAGAAAAGAGAGGAAACAAGGAGGGGGAAAAATAAGAGGCAGTTTTACAGACTTTTTATCGCATATGTTAGATCTTACTTGCTTCTATTCAAAGCACAGACATCAAGTTTCTTAGTTCCTTTTGGAACAGACCCGGTGTATAATAGGCAAAAATACACAGGCCTGCCTTTTCAGAGTGCAATTATAGTCTGATCCAAATTACAGCAGTTATCTTCCCAGGAAAAACTCTCATCATATTAGCATACTGAAGTAGTTTTTCTCTCTGAATCCTGTGGATCTTTATGCATATATAATGATTACTTGCATCACAAAATGCACGCAGGCCTTGAGTCAGGCCTCAACCACAGAGCAATGTGTTGGCTCCGCTTCACGATCAAGACACTCATTCCTCATGTCTTTAGTTTTGGAACCGGTGCCTCAGAAGCCTGTCACATGCTAACTTAATTCAGGATATACCTCTTCTTTTCCTTCCCAGCTTCTAAGACAGTGACAAATGCCCCCGCAATGTCGGCAGAACAACCTCGCAGCGTGCCGTCGTTTCAGACTCAGAGCTGTGGGATGCAAGCTTTGCTTCTCATGTTCCCACCCTTCCCCATTAGCTGGCTGGGATTAAGTGACAAGGCTGGCTTTTTATCACAATGAAATGTAAGATTGGAAATGCCAAAAATGTATTCTTATGTAAAGGCTGGTATTTCAACCCATGAGCTAAGTAAGACTGATTTATGGTTATTTCTACCTGGGTATTAATTTCTGCTGATAATAGAAGCACCAGGCATGTGCTGTCCACTGCCGCTGAATGCAGCTTTATTTCACGTCTCAAAGCCCTCTCCTAGGAGGTTGGATTTGTCACATCTTGGGTAGGAGGATTATCTTCACAAGAATATATTAACCCTGCAGCTGAAAATTTCTGGTTCTTTGTCTCTGGTACTTCTTTCTTCATACGTTACTTACTCCCTGGGTGATGGACTGTATGTTTGCAGCGTATGGTGCTTTTTTGTTTATTTTTCTCTTTGATAGTGTTCTTACACTTTGTGGAGACAGGCTCAAGTTATTTTTAAACTCCCTGTTGGAAGTGTAACTCAGAAGAGAATGGGATTCAACAGGAGAAACAGCCCCGTATCTAATGAATTTATTTGGTGGCATTTGCAATGTGTATGGAGCTTTGGGGGTTGCAGGACTAAATACATGTGCAAACCATGCATTTTTTTAAAGCTAGGTTGGTATGTGATTACATGGGTGAGGTTACAAAAAAAAGGGACAACAATGTTACTTTGCACCCTTATATTAATCTAAGGATTTCAACTCACAGAACAGAAATCTTATGGAGAAAGGTTCCTTCCTACCAGATGTGGAATGCTCTGACAGGGCAGTAGGTGACTCCTTGCTTTGTAGTTTCTCCAAATTAACTCCAAAGACTGTTGCAGTATTAGGGCTTCCTTTTCATGCCACTTTGCTTTAGATATAAACGGATTAAGCAATAACATCACTTGAAATGTTTTACGCAGGGGCATGTAAAAGAGGATTTCACACTTAACAGCAGTATTTCTTGTACGTCATCTGGCACAATGACCTCTTCTGCTTGCAGGGTGGAAGCCTGAGCTTTCAGCACTAGGAAGTTCCTTGTTTTATTAACCTGAGGCTGATAGCCCCTGACATTGCTAGCTTGAAGGAATTTGGCTAGATGGTAGATCTTGCCCCGTGAGAAGGTGTTTGCTTTGCCTTCTGTTCTCAAGCTGACAGACAGGGAGTGATGGCTGGGTGAGCAGCCTCTCATGAGACAGGCAGTAAGTGGAGATGTTATTCAAATGGACTCTGATAAATTTATTCCAGTGAACTGAAAGTCTTATTGTAGAAATACATTTGACAAAATTTGAAGTTATAAATTTGAGATGCTGTGAGTTGGTAAGAGTTCTCTTTGTGCTGCACCCCGTGGAACAATGGTAACATTTCTTTTGGGGTTCTTCTGGAGGAGTTGATGTGGAAGTGTATGAAGACATTAGTACTATATGGGTAAGCTGTAACTTAGCATTCTCAGGATTTTTTAGTCTCCTTCATTAACCCTTCTGTGACCAGTTTGCTTAAATCCACGCTGCTGACATCACTTTTACCATGCCCAGGGAGTACAGTCCTTGGTACTAAGCGTACCAGGAGAGTAAGAAGTGTTCAGAAAGATGTCCAGCTAACCTGCAATTGTGGAGCAGTGATTTTCTTTTTACATGATGATTCGGTTTCGAACTTTAGTCCACATGAAAATACATTCCATCTCCACCTTAATGCATTTTCTTACATTGATAAGCACATTGTAGTTACTGTGTGACAAAATAGCACCTTCCCCCTACACCACCCCACTCCTCCTCCCTGTCCTCACCCCTCCCTCCCCACCAGTTGTTTAACAAAAGTCAGGCTGAGCCTCTTCTATAGCAATATAACACAAAGGTCATTTTCTGAGCAAAATGTATAAATTATGGTTCCCATTTAATAGGAGTATCTTAGGTCTGAAGGTTTTCTCCTTGGGATAGAGGGGGATGGGAGCCTCCATATTTTACTTTTGAGCTTTGCAGTGGCTTTCACTCAGTGTTACTGCAGATCACTGCAAATCAAAAAATGCAGTATTGTAGCCTGGAACAAGAACTCAGGCAAAATTCATCAGAACTTAAGTCACACTAAAGGTCTGAGCTGTGTCTGATGGGTCTAGAATGAATTGTGACTTCAAGGTGTTTTCTCAGTGTTCTTCTTAACATTTTCAGTGCAACTCATCTAACTGAAAACCTGTCTCTGCTGCTATCAAGTCTCACTGCCTCGTGTTGCTAGCCATTAGGATATAAAAACTTTTTTTTTCCATACAATTAGGTCTTCTGTAAAACCCAAATAGGCTTTATTTATTTATTTTAAGCTACACTTAAATGGGGGGCTATTTCTCCTGGCATTTAAAAACACAGCAATGCTTTTTTTTTAATATACTTTATTGTCCCTTCAATTTTTTCAGTGGAAATATGAAAATCGTGGTAGATGGCTCTTTCCCCATCCATCAGCCATCTTTTCCCCAGGATCAGTTCACTAAATTATTTTATCATCTTTATTTTTCAGAGAAGGTGCTTCTCTAACAGTGGTTGATGCAGGTTAATTGCCTATCAGACCACGTAAAATTGTGAGAGTATTGGGGAAGGAAATTACATTCATGGCTCTCGATCCTGTTTGATGATATATGCTCTCTTTTCCCTAGAAGGTATGACTGCTGCTTTCTGGAGTACAGGAAAAAGCATTTCCAGACTGGAATTGCTGGAGGGTAAAGCAAAGAGATGTACCAGACAGGAAGGGCAGTATGATTCATGGTAAATTATTGGGATAGCTTGCTGAGTTCATTCACTTTGGTATCTGAAAGCCATCAGTGCCGTACATTAGGACTTGCAAACTATTCAGATGAGTGCGAGTCATCTTGTCATTATGTTAAATATGATTTGTTGGGATAATGGGATGTTAGCTGGGCCGGAAGGGATTCAGAGGCTCTAATTTTCTTCAGCATTTAGGACAGAAGCTGCTGCACCATATGTGTGAGTCAAACTGGTGTACAAGGATACTCCAGAGCAGAAATTCTTACAGAAGAAACTAGGCTTTGCCTATTTTGCATATGGATTCATGCTTAGATTGGAGAACTTAGTTGAGAGAGAGCACAGCGTCACAAATGCAGACTCAAACTGTGCCTACAGACAAGCTGCAGTTGGTACGAGCTGTATTTGCCCCTTGCATCTGGTGTGTACCCAGCTAGAAAGGCAGAGTTCTGTCACCTGGTGCTGCCTGTGTGTGCCTGGGAACATCTTTGGAGGACAGATCATGAGTTAAAATCCCAAACCTTGTTCTGCTACAGGGGGAAAAAAAAAAGTGTTTCAAAGTTCATCATTCCATGAAGCAGTTCCATGTGGTTTGGTACTGATTTTTTCCTCAAAAAAAGGCCTATTCAGTTACTCAAGGTACAGCATAAAGTTATTCATCATTTTACTCCTTTCTGCTACTTTCTCTTCACATAATTTGAGTAAAAAATTCTGTTTGGCTGATTGATTCAGGAATTTGACTGTCACATTTGAGGCATGACATTTGAAGACGCGTACTAATGGACTTTAAATGTGTTCCTGTAAGTTTTTAAAGTGATTTTTTTTAACCCTAACCCTGATATCTCTTTGGGTAAAATCAATTCCTCCTAGAAACAGTATTTCAAAGTTCAGTAATACTCATGACTACATTCCCCATGTAATTGCATCGCTACAAGAAAAACAGTGGGCTGTACAGACTGACTTGGTCTGAAACAGCTCTCAGAAACCTGATTTTAAACCACTGCTGCGAAAGACAAAACTAGTGCAGAGCAGATGAGTAGCTCAAACAGTCTGAATCTGATTGCAGTGGTCTGGAACTTCTCTGCTCCATCTCTGCCTGCTCTCCAGATGGCTTTCTGGTCCCATCTCTACATAACCCTGATGCTGCTGTGAATTCTATCTACAAGGGTAGATAATGGCAGGGCAAGGGGGAATGGATTAAAGCTAAAGGAGGGAGAGGTTAGATTAGATATTAGTGGAAGTTCTTTCCAGGGAGAGTGGTAGAGTGCTGGAATGGGCTGCCCAGAGAGGTGGTGGATGCCCCGTTCCTGGACGTGTTCAAGGCCAGGTTGGATGGGGCCCTGGGCAATCTTGTGTAGATCCAGGCCTGAGGTTGGTGGCCCTGCCTGTTGCAGGGGGTTGGAGCTCTATGATCCTTGGGGTCCCTTCCAACCCAGACCAGACTGTGATTCAGAGAAGTCTTGCTTACATCTGCATAGGCAAGCATGTAGGCCACCCGAAGAGAGCGCATTATGCAGCTTAATTGCCTTACTGAAGTGTTTGTGTTAGGAGATGGACAGTTCCTCTTAGAGTGGAGGAAGCAGGCTCTAAAAAAGTTGTAAAACTGAGGGCTGAGATCACTGAGGGTGCCCTTTGCAAGTTGAACTGTGGTTGGAATGTCCCGGCCATGTGAAACACAAGAATGATCCTGCTCGGTACGACACCATCCTGCTGGAGTTTGAACTTTGGAGCACATGGGGTTTGGTTTTCCTATTTGAGGCTTTGAAGCCAGTTTGTCTGATGGCCACATGGCAAAGTTGACTTCATGCAAATGGAAAGGAGCACAACCAACTCCCTATTCTATACAGCTCTCAGACAGCAAATCCCCATTCTAGATGCTGCGTTGGTTGCAATGTGGGCAGCAAGGAAAACGATGTGAGACCACATCCCACTGTGAAAACAGAGGGTTGGGCAATTAAAAATATGATTTTTTTTTTTCCTTACAGCCAGACCATGAAAAGCTTTTAGTGAGGAATGAATGCAGAAGAGCAAAATGACGTTTTCATGGTCTCTTGACCACCACCATGCTTTAAGCTCTTCAGTAGAACTGCAAATAACTAGTGGAAATTATATGCTGTGTTTGTATTTATAAGTGGTGATAAATTACTAATCATATCAACAATTAGCAAGCAGCTCACCTGATGAAAGGAGATGCAGTCAGATGGCTTTTGCAGACTGTCACTTGCTCAAGGACAAATAATGTGCTTTATAGGAAATACGTTGGCTTCAGCCAGAATAATTAGAAAAAATGTAGATGAGAGCTGTATGTCTGATGGAGTTACCCTCCGCTGTTGCTCTCAGAGGGCTCTCTTGAAAATTGGATTGGTAATGGATATTATGCAGATTTGAAAGAAAAATTGAAACATGCGACTTTTTTATCTGCTTTTGATGTTACATTCAGCTGCTTTCATCTCAGGGGATAAAAGTAATTGAACAATAATCCCAAAGAGAGTCAAATATACAAATCAATAAACTGCTCTCACAGGAGAATTTATTTTGATGAGTATACCGGTACCTAACACTTCCCCAAGCTGTTAGGTTTCCATTAGGTGGTCTTGTACTCTTTATTAATACAGATAGTGATGTCTAGATTGGAGAACATAGACAATTAATAAGGCAGATATACTCCCTGACTATCACAAAACAAGAACAGCTTTTTACCTCTGTTGATTGACACCCTAAATCTTAATTGAGTGCTGAAAGCCAGTTACTGTCATCTTATTTTTGTGTTCTTTTGGGAAATGAAATGAAAGCAAAGGGCGAGTAGTAGTAATGTAGGCAGTTGTTAGGCAGGCTTTCTCTGCTGAGTGTTTTTGTATCGTGGCTGTGATATGCAGAGGAGTTTTGTGTCCTTTGTATTCCTTTTCTCTGCAGTGTTTTCCAGAAAGGGAGTCCATGGTCTAGGTTCTTTAAATATAAAAACAAGTAGAACATGACTATCTTATCTACAGCTTTGGCTTGATTACACAAGAAGTTTGCCTCGGAATAGGCAAACTTCTTGTGTAATCAAGCCAAAGCTGTAGATAAGGTAGTCATATTGCACCCCTTTTTCAGAGCAAAGTGATGCCAAGAGAAAATACCAGGAAGGGTTGGAGGAGGAACAGGTGATGGGACCTGTTGCCTGAAACTTCCTGTGGTCCTCTGCGAGGACCATCTCTTCAGGGCCTGTCTAGCTTTGTTGCTTTGGCTGAAAATCTTAAAGAAAAGCAAACACCCAGCATGATGAATGTTTTGGAAGTCTTGATCCATTTCCAGTAAGGAGATAAAAGGAATATATGTTTTGCTCATGCTTACTCAGTTTTGAAGATTAAGCCTACATCTTCTGGAGGAAGCAGCTGATATATCTCCAAGGCTAAGCATTCTCTCTGGAGTGCTGGGGCTTTTTGAGGGTTGGGGTTTTTTTTGTGGCAGGTTTTTATTCCTCCTGTCAACATGAAAACCCCACCACAGTCTGTGTGATTGAATTAAATGAAATTGGAACGATCGTTGTCCATGTTTACGCAGTAGAAAGTTCATGGGTTCCAAGTGATACATTTTCAAAAGGTTTCAGTTGCTGTAAGTTGCTCTTGTCCTGTCCACAGCTAAATTCACTATTAGAAGTGAAAGGATCCTTAATTCTTTAGCAAAGATGGTTTCCCTGCTGTGCTCAGCAGTTTGGAGGAGAAATCTGCTGGACTTGAGCTTGAGATGTGTTGGCAGAAGGGAAAATGTGGAAGTGGGTTTAGAGAGAAATTGGGAGAAGGTAGGAGAGATGATTGTGTAGGTCATCTGGGCATGAAGAGCAGGAGGGTGTGCTGGGATGACTTACATGATGGATGAGGAACATATGAGCAAGGTCGAAGACTCAGTGGCTGACAAGGATCAGGACCCCAGTCTGATGAGCAGGTGCAGTCTCTGGAGAACAGTGGACTGGCAATACAGACTGGAACAAAAAGTCTTAGGAGCAGATTCACTTGAGGACTTCTGAGTACAGAGTAGGTGCTGAAGTGGAGAAAAAATGTGTTGAGATAGAAGAAACAGTGATGGTGGGGGTGTATGGAACAAGGAGGACTGAAGGAGTAGAATAGGTGGGTTGTAGAAAATGTCTTCAAACCATAACTGAAATTAAGTCTTGTGATTCCTTTACTACCTGCTGGCACAGCTGAAGACAGAGTTGACCCCAATGTCCTGTGATCAGATCATTTGTTAGTTCACAGAACTGGCAGGCTGTGTTGACCCTTGCAACTATTTTACACAGAGCTCCAGATGCTTCGTGTACTTGGGGGAGGCAGTGCTCCTGTGGGGACAGATACTGTCTCAATATCTTGTAGTCTGTGGGTGAGAGGCAAAAAGGTGCTCAGGTACTGTGATGGTCAGACCTGAGCACATGGGCTTCTGGGTACTCTTTTACTCTAAAAGGAAGGCTTGGGCTGCTGAATGACATGGGGGTGTGGATGGGCTCTTTGGGAGCCCCCCAATACCATAGGCACTTAAAATTATCTACATGTCCTTGGGCACAGTCATGGGCACAAGTTGACATTGCACAGGTCAACCTTAATTCTAAGTGGATCCAACTTTTGCTTTGCTTTGTAGCTGTAATACTCTTGGATTTTAAGTTCTATAGGAGGTTTTCTGAAGATTAAGAGGAAAGAGAAAGTCTGTACATCTTGACAGAGTAGAGCTGACTAGATGCCAATTGGAGATCCCTGGTGTTTCTAATCATCTGCTTCTTGAGAGAAATTATAACCATCTAGGGAGCAAATTGCTAACACATCTCTGCTAAGAATTTTGGTTTTTTAATAGCAAACCAGTAACTAATTTTTTTCTGCCCTTCTTTCTTGCCCTCTGCTCTGAACAGAAGGAAATCGTTAAGAGCTGGAGGACAGCCAACCATCAAACTGACTTTTGCAGCACTTGTTCTAGGTAGCAAAATGAAATTAGGAACACAATGTCTTCTTTACATAAATTCAATAGTATATTAGTGGAACAAAATACGTGTCTCACCATAAACACTGTTAGAACATGCAGACCTGTGGTGCCAGGCTGTGGTAGTGGTTATTGGAATGTTTCAGTGACATAGTAACAGATCTTTTCTTAGCAAGTCTTAGCTTTCCTTAACACACTTCCAGCAAATGGATTTCCAATAAGCATCTACCTCCTTTTCCCTCTTCCCATTTCCAAATAAACTCTTTCAGGGCACAGTGGTGCATTTGTGTGGGAACGGCTTTGCTGAGAAATTGAAAGGCAGGATCTGGCTCAGTTCCCTGCACGAGCTTTGCAATATCCCCAAAAAGTGTCGTGCTCTGTATCTGGCGCCCAGAGCATTGCTTAAGCTACTGAGGGGAAAACTAATCTCTCGCGCTTTCATTGGCAGCGCTGTCTCAGAGGCTGATCCTAATGGGGTGGAAATGAGCTCAGCTGCCTAATTCTGTTAAAAACATAGGCTTTTTTTCACACATGAATGCTCATCTCCTTCCTTCTAGCCTTGTTGTTAAAGCCACGGCAGCAAAGAATCAAGCCACAGTTGCTGAAAACAAAACACGCTGCTTTTTCTCCACCTCGGTTCTTTTTTTCCTTTTTCTGTTTTGAATATGCAGTAAGAGGTGGCCAGTGCAAGAGACTTGTTTCACCCAGAAAAAGAACATTCTTAAGTATAAAGAGCTTGATGTAGACAAATGAGCCATTCCCTAACTTTTGGGGCATGACTAACTTGCTCATTAGCATTGTAATTTTAAGAAGTGCTGTAAACCTTGTTTCAGAACCCAAACGGGAGGGCAATGCACCCCCAGAACCAGATGTGGCTCTTGGCCATCCAGCTTGGCATTGGTGGCCACCCATGTGCAAGCAGTAAGCCCGAGATCTTCTGTGGGCTGGGTTGATTCTGTGTCAGAGTTGTTGGCTGGAATAGCACACATATTGTTGGTCATGGTGAATTGAAGTTCCTATCTAGTGAAAGACCAGCTCTCCGCTCCTTCCAATGAGAGATGAAGAAAGTAAGCAGAGCTGCAATCCTGCCTCTACATTTCCATGTGTCTGTAAATGAGGACATGACTGGTTTTGGTCATACAGACAGTCCAGAGCTACTCCTATACCTTCAGGTCCATCAGGGTTGACCTTCCTGCACTCATTAAAACCAGGAGTCCATTTTTAGTTCCAAGAAAAATGTATCAATATAGGAGTTTGTAGGAAGGCTTAATTACTGAACACTAACATGGGTATTGGTCTCTCTGATGTTCATCTTTTTTCCTTCTGAAGGCTGCAGAAGGTTTCCTACTGGTAGGCTCTGGTCTCTTTCTCTGAGGGAGATGCTCCTCTGGCAGAACTGTGTGTGTGGAGGGAGGATGTGTGCATGTGTGTGGGCCCCTGTGCAGGTTCATGCAGCAGTGTCCCTTGTAAGTGACTTCCATGACCATTAATTAAATTGTGCTAATACTCTTGTAAATCTACAGCCGGTTGCTAATCGCTTCCTTTGCTATGCAAATAAGCTGCCAAGTGGTTTTAAAGGATGCATCCAGGCCTGCACAGCAAATGGGGATTAGGGAATGGGAATTTACAGCTTTCTATTAGAAGATAGCATTAAGCAAAAGAGAACAGCAATAATTTGATACTCTTTGATGAACAGTCCCACTTCCGGAGTGAGGATGGTTTGGGGGACATTTTGGTTTGGTTTTTAAAGACCAAAACTTGAAGTTCCTCTAAGTTTTTGAAGTGATTGATCTAAGTCTCCATGGGGGATTTTGCCCAGATAGAATCAGCTCTATTGTGAGCCTAGAGGGGACCAAACTAGTCCCTTGGCTTTCCTGTTGCAGCAACACCAATCATGCCTAATAACAGCAACCTGCAGTAGGACGGTGGTGCCACACGGCAGCGGGGTGATTACAGGTATTAGGAATGATTAGGAATAATTTGGAACTGTGTCATTTTCTGAGCAGGCAATTAATCAGTTGCAGTTAACCAAAAGAAAGAGGAAAAAAGAAAGAAGAGGTTGCAGCATTCAGAAAAACATAGTTGGGCTAAAAAGAGGACTTGGATTTCAATGAAACTTTTAAACTCCTGTGTTGGAGGGTACTAAGGCTGCTGTAAGCATCCTGAAACCATGGCCTTGGATGTTCAGATTACTCCAAGTATCCTGGCTGAGCTGGAAGGCACAGTCTCTGCATGGGACAGACCATGCTTCTGAAGAGCTGACTTATCTGTATGTTCTCTTACCTTATGCCTGTATTGAGATCTGCATTGACATTTGTTTGAAGTATTTCCTTAGTGGCTTGCTGATCAGATATAAATGGTCCTAAAGAAGTGCTGGTCGTGCCCCTCATGCTCTGCTCTCCTTGCACTTTCCTCTGGTGTAAAGCTATTACACTTCATTTTCATATGAGTTGAAAGTGAAACCATATCCTGGGAAAAGGGCAATTACTGGGCTAAGTGCAGTGCATTGATTTTGCTCAGAACAAACTTTGTCTCCTCCACTGTCTCAAAGAGTTCATTTGGAAATGAACACTTGTTGTCCGTTCACATGCCAGCTAACCATCCCTGGCATTAATGGCATTGCACTGCTGACCTCAACACCCTGGTGGAAGGAAGACATGAGCATGAAATTAGAATTAAACAGCTGCTGATAGATGTGTCTAGACCCTTTCTAAAAATGTGTTGCAATGCACTGCAACCAGTGCTCAGCTGCAGGAATTTGAAAGACTCTAGGTCTAGTTAAGGGAATGACTGGGAAAAGAAACTGGGCGACACAGAGTTACAGCCTCTGTCATCTTTTCCTCTTGATGAATTTCCTGAGGACTCCCTGTTTCTCTGATTTTACAGTTATGGCTGTGACACATTCTACTTTGCTCTAAATAATGATCCAGTCTTTGTATTCTTAGCAGTTGACAGCGTTGATGGATTTTGGTTTGGTTTTGTTTGGGTTTTTTGCCCTTCTGCTAATGTGGCTGTAGAGAGAATCAGAGAATGTTAGGAGTTGGAAGGGACCTCGAATGATCACCTAGTCCAATGCAGGATCACCCAGTCTAAATCACACATGAACGCATCCAGGTGGGTTTGAATGTCTCCAAAGGAGACTCCTCAACCTCTCTGTCCCAGAGAGCCTGTCCCAGGGCTCTGCCACCCTCACAGTGAAAAAGCTTCTCCTTATGTTCACACGGAACTTCCTCTGCTCCAGCTTACACCCATTGCCCCTTGTCCTATGGCTGCCATCACTGAGAAGAGCCTGGCTCTGTCCTCCTGACTCTCACCCTTTACATATTTATAGCCATTAATAAGGTCACCCCTCAGTCTTGTCTTCTCCAAGCTGAAGAGGCCCAGCTCCCTCAGCCTGTCCTCATAAGGAAGGTGTTCCACTCCCTTTATCATCTTGGTGGCCCTGCGCTGGGCTCTTTCAAGGAGTTCTATGTATTTCTTGAACTGATGGCTCCTGAAGTGGACACAATATTTCAGGTGCAGTCTCACCAGGGCAGAGTAGAGGGGGAGAAGGACCTCTCTTGACCTACTAACCACATCCCCTTTGATGTCATCAGATACAGAGAATCAGCTGGTCCCCATCATACAGATAATCCTCACGTATGACTACGCGTCGCAGGTGAAAAAGGGATCTCTGCTGCTCCTGGATCTTGAGGAAGATGGCCAAGCCTTGAGGGGGGTCAGGGCAGTTAAGATATTTCAGTAATGCCCGCAAAGCCAGTGCTTTGTGAACTGGTAGCTCCTTCTTACTAGATCTAGGAGTTAAACAGGAAATTTTAACTTTTTTTTTTTTTAAAATTGGTTTTGAAGGATAAGTTTCCAAAAGAAGACAAAGAATTTCTCTTACAGATTGTAGGAACATAACATGGAGCTGTGGTTAAAAATGAAGGAAAGCCTATCTGCAGGAGCCATGCTTTTCTCTCTGCTCTGCAGAATAATTCAACAGACCCAGGACTGGGTAGCAGAAGCCTCTCTTTTACTTACTGTGTTGATTGCCTTATTTATTTTTACAGAGATAATTTATGTTTTGTCAGGAACTACCTTATATGTTATTCTAAGTTCTTCCACTTACTCTGTCTGAAGAAGAAAGCAGAAAGGCACCAGGAGAGTGTTAATCAAAATAAATGCACGCACATGGTAGTAAAACAAATAGTTAAAATAAATATTTTATTTCTACATAATAAACTAAATTTGTAAAAGGCCACGTGCTTTACTTTAGCTTGACAAAGCACAAGTGGTTTACCTGCTTTCTAATCTCACTTTCATTAGCATATTTAATTATGCTTTTGTATTTAATCATCAAAATGCTCAATAATGTACACTTTGTTCCCAGCCATGGAATACCACTGCTATGTGTATCCATGATAGATGGTTTTAATAAAACCAGTAATTAGCCTTTATTGTTGTTTTAAATTATTATTTTTAAGTTTGTTAGGGAACAATAGTTTTAGGTATGAGAGAAAGAAAGCTTTCATTTTACCATTTCATAACATAATGGGGAAAAAATCCATTTAAACAAATGCTAATAAACTTTTCTTTAAAAAAAGTAGTCCTTAATTATCTTGAAGTTGTTTACAAGTGATATTCTGGCAGCTCTGCTCTGGGTGTGAGAGCCGGGCTGGGGCAGGCTTGGGGAGCTGCCCAGTTTCTCAGGTATCAGGTAGAACTGGGCTCAGTTTAAAAGCATTTGGTTTGACTTTCTTTTTTTTGTTTGTTTTTGTGGTGTTGTTTAACAAGGTTAAACTCTGAGATCAGAGGATGTTTAACAGGTTGTGTAATATATCAAATATGTTCCTTTTTCTGTTTGTTTTTTTTTTTTAAATCAAGGGTTTCTTTCAGTGCAGGATTCAAAGTAAAATCTGCAACTGAAACAAAAGCAGCTCAATCAAACCCAAAGAAGATAGGCTGTGAACTGCAGTGAAATGATGGTGTTAACTGTCAAGAAAGCTCAGTCCCTGGCTTATCTAAGCACATACCCCATTATTTGACTTATTTAATCTTTCTTTTATAATAGATTCATCTGTGGGGCAGGGTTCCTCCTCCTTCACTGCTCAGAGAATGCCATAAAATAGCCTATTTCAGTTCATCAGCCGTAATGACACCTGTTTCTTTGTGTGTGGCTCGGGGGTTGAGCTGATTGTAGGCATCTCAACAAGCAGGTTGGTGGTTCTGAGGTGGTTTTACTGTAAGAGTCTAACTCCTTTTTTTTTCTCTTTTCTCTGTTCAAAGTCTTCTCAGAACATACTTTTCTGTATACTAGCCTGCTTTGCACATTGGCCACACGGTCTTTGGACCAGTGATGGTATCTGAACTGCGTTAGAAAAATAATAATAAAAAATAGATCCAAATATTAGGGAGTTGTTCTTTCAGGAGAAAAGAGCAAAACCAAAACACTTCTACAGTATGGAAAGATGGGAGACCTCTGATTATAATCAGTAGTTTTCCTGTCATGTCTGAAAAGGCATTTAGGCCACATTCTAAAGGCTTTGAAACGTGATGAGCAGCAGCTTGCGTGAGTTGTGATGCTCCACGCAGGCACTCTGCCACAGAGGCATGCTGCACTTCAGGGATGGGCAGAGATGTCTGTCATCCTGGAACATCCATGTACAAGATGTTGTTGCAGAAGGTGTTTATGGACCACTTTGTCTGTCAGCGGGTCTTTGAAGAGATGAACAATACGCACTGTAGAGCTGGGGAGTTTATCCTGGACTTGCATTGTGCATTGAAGTCAAACAACTTAAATGTGTTTGGTCTCTATCTTGTGCTTTTTGATAGTAGGTATGTTTCCCTAGACTAGTTTCATCATATGGAAGTTTAAGGAGGAAGAGGAGGAGTAGGAATGAAGGAGAGATAGAGAAGGCTTCAGCTCTAATCTAACACTTGGCATAAAATCATTGTCAGAGGAGCGACATGACTGTTTTGTTCTCCATCTGTGGAACAAGAACCATGTTTTTTGACAAATACAAAGGAAACTCATCATCATTTGGAGTTTTGGTCGTGGTACGTGAAAAGTGGGTGCTGTCTCAATTTATAGTGAGAGTCAAGTAATCTATGGAGTTTTCCAACCATTCTGTGATACTACCAAATGCATATTTTGTAAATTCAACAGAACTTCACTATTTCAGACTACTCACACCTCTCCTCCTCCTCCTTTCTATGTCAGAAGACATCAGGTCAGGACTCACAGACAGCTGCTGTAGCTGTCACACTCATTTTTCTTCCCTTTGTGCATTCTCAGTCTCTGTAACCTCCTGCTGGGAAACAGAATTTAATCAGTGGACACCAGCACTGCTAATAAACTCTGCCTCCTGCTCTCCGTTGGGTCAGGGAACATGGGTAGTGAGGCCTCAGACAAGGACAGACAGCTTCTGCTCAATGTCATGTCTGTTCTGACAGCACCAATTTCTTGCAATTAGGCTCCTGCAGCAGGTAGTTAACCTGGGGGCAACAGCTGATTGTCTCTGTTCAACTGCAGTGCTAAACTTCAGCTTCATGTTCAAACCCCAGTGTTTCCCTGTTGTTTCCTTTCCTCCCTGCCCATCTCTTCATGGAGGGGTATAAAGCAGAGACAATTCTTCTTAATAATCTAAATCAATCTTTGCCTTTCTACACTTCACCTTAAGGAAGAAGACCACAGTTAACAAAACAAGATCTGTAACACTCCATATGGAAAGATGATCTGAGGTCCAGAGCACGTCTGCTCCGGAGACAGGCTGGGAGGCTTGGGCTGGTTAAGCTTGCTTCTGGGGAGACCTTAGAGCATCCTTCCAGTTCCTAAAAGGACTTCAAGAAACAGGGGCAGACCCAGGGGAATGGCCTTCAGCTGCAGGAGGGCAGCTGGAGAGGAGCTGGGAGGCAGAAATCCTCCCTGGGGAAGGCCCTGGCACAGGGTGCCCAGAGAAGATGGGGCTGCCCCTGGATCCCTGGCAGGGTTCAAGGCCAGGCTGGATGGGGCTTGGGGCACCCTGGACTGGTGAGGGGTGTCGCTGCCCATGGCAGGGGGGGCACTGGAGGGGGCTTTAAGTTCCCTTCTAATCCTAACCATTCTATGATTGTATGAAAGAGCAAAATCAGCCATAAAATGAATTTTTTCTATAAAATTGTGAGGTATTGTGATTGGAGGAAATAACAGTGTCTGAATGTTGCAGGTCACCTGTTGGGTCAGAAACACCTACTTACCTGGACTAAGGACCAAGGGCAGAGCTGAAGGATCCCTGAGAGAGTTTGTTTCCCTTCAGGCCGCTCATACATCCCAAGTATTTCTGAAAGGTTCATGGCCTGCTGAGTGTTTGCAGCAGCCTACTTCAGTAATGATAGGTATCGAAGCGTCAGTGGGATGATGCCTGTTAAAATGTGGTATTAAAAAATACTGTTCAATCCTTGATTTTGATGGGAACTTTCAAAATGTAATTAATAGTTCAACCAGGCTGAAATAAAAATACAGCATTTGCACAGTGAAATCCCAGAGACTGCAATTTTCTTGGCATGGGTTCAAGACTAGTTTTAATAGATCAGTGGCAGCTGTTCCATTGCTCCTGCCTCCTTATTGTGTCCTTTGGTTTTTCCAAGGTCTGAGGACACTTTAGAAAGTTTTACTTTGTTTTTATGCAGGCTGTACCACTATCTTTTTTTATATATGATTTCAAAGTATTTAAATTTGGCCAGGCTGTTTCTGCCCTGCTTTGGTAGGGGCAGAACTTGGGGGTGTTTTTGTAGGACTGAACTTGAGATATATATCAGCAGCTTTTCCCATACTAACCATGTTCAAGGTTAAAGATTTTCCAGGTTTTTCTTCTTTCTTACGTTATTTAGAAGAATTTTGACCTGTCTGAAATATTCACCACTAATAGAGGATTGTAGATTAATTACAAAGTTTTTTGTTTTTTCTGTCAGTTTTTGGGAAAATAAGTTAAGACATTATGAAAAATAGGTGATGCCAGGCAGCAGAGTCCCGGGGTAGGTGCTAGAGACCTTTTGAGATTGAAACCAGGAGTATGGATACTTAGAAAGTTAAAATGTGGAAGGAATTAAATGGAGAAGGTAGTAGGACCACTGTCATTTTGAAACTACAGCACAACATCTCATCTTTGAAAATGAATTTCTGTGGCTTACCTGCAGAGGAAATCGGTGTGCTAACAGGAAAACGTTTTCGAAACTATACATTCTCCTTTTTCAGAAACAGGAGATCAAAACAGAGTTTGCTAAAGTTTAAATAGGATTTGTTTACTTATTTATCCCCTCTGCTCAAGAATTTAGCAGGCCATTAGATGTCAAGCCTCCAGACCAGCAGCCAGAGAGACTCCTCAGGCTCTGGGCATTTTTGACCTCTGTATCCACCCCTTCTTATTTCACTGCAAATTTACAGCATCATAATCTCACTTTTCACTGGATTGAATAATTTCACGTTTTAGGATTATCAGGCCAAGATGAGATAATTCCTGGGAGGATGCAGTATGTTGTGTGATTGTGTGGTGGGGTCTCTGAACTAGGTTTATACTCTGTATTTTAGCTTCTTACTTGGTCATGTGCTGTTAGAAGACTGGTTACTCTATGGAAAACATGGTGTTGAAAAAACAAAGGCCTCAGGTTGTCTCTTAAAGTGTTCATAGTAAAGTTTTGACAAGAGGTAGATACAAGGCAGGTTTCCAAGACTTTAGAGTTTTGGCTAAGGTTAAATGTCAACAAGATGAGGAAACGAGCTAAAAAAATGCAGGTAGTCTCCCATAGTATGGGGTTTGGACATATGACTTGGTGAGAGGATGCTGAATCAAGATTGTTCCTTACCACTAATAAAGGCAGCACATCTGACATCAGTAAACCAAACACCCTCTAATTACCCATTCATTCCCTACTATGACTGACTGAAGGAAAATAACGGTAATTTAAAAACACCCCAAGAGTATGATATTAACATGGAAGCTAATTGCCATCTTCAGCTGCATCGTTGTCTCGGCATGAAATGCTTTTGCCATGGCTCAGCCATATTCTAAGTTGGGGTCTGGAGTTGATCACTTGGAGCAGTGGAGAGCTCTGAAGGACAAGTGGCTGCATCTGTTTTCGGTTTTCTTTCCTTTCCATGCTTCTTGGAATAAGGCTTGTGATTACCTTTGTGCTTCCAGGGCCTGAAAGGTTGCACAGAACCGTTCTTTTGGTCATCTTGTTAACAAGGTGTTCCTGCGTGTGGCTGACAGGCAGGAACACTGAGCTTCCATTCAGAGAGACCTGGGCAGTTAGAGACCAGATGAGATTCAACAAAAGCAAGAGTAGAGTCTTGCATCTGGGAAGGAATAACTGCTTTAATCAGGACAGGCTGGGGGATGACCTGCTGGAGAGGAGCTCTGTGGAGAAGGACTTGGGGGTCCTGGCTGATGACAGGGTGGCCATGAGCCAGCAGTGTGCCCTGGGGGCTGAGAGAGACAATGGGATTCTGGGGGGTATCAAGAGGAGTGTGGGAAGCAGGTCACAGGAGGTGATCCTCCCCCTCTGCTCTGCCCCGGTCAGGTCCCACCTGGAGTGTTGTGTCCAGTTTGGGGCTCCCTGGTATAAAAAAGACAGGAGTCTCCTGGAAAGAGTCCAGAGGAGAGGTATGAAGATCATGAAGGGCCTAGAGCATCTATCCTATGAGGAAAGGCTGAGAGGGCTGGGGCTGTTCAGCCTGGAGAAAAGAAGACTGAGGGGGAACCTTATTAATGTTTATAAATATCTGAAGTATGGGGTGCAGGGGGAATCAGCCAGCCCCTTTTCTTTGGTCAGTGGAGACAGGACAAGGGGCAATGGCTGCAAGTCAGAGCATAGGAAATTCCACACCAACATGGGAAAGAACTTTTTCCCAGTGAGGGTGAGGGAGCCCTGGGACAGGCTGCCCAGGGGGTGTGGAGTCTCCTTCTCTGGAGAGATTCCAGCCCCGTCTGGACGCCGACCTGTGTGACCTGTCCTAGGGACCCTGCTTTTGGCAGGGGGGTTGGACCCCAGGAGCTCTTGAGGTCCCTTCCAACCCCTAGGATTCTATGATTCTACTCTATGATTCCATACTGTTCATCTACAGAAATGTTCATTTCATAGGTTTATAGAGTGATTATCACCTAATGCTAAGTATATATGTGTATATTTATGCATGCAAATTTTCTAATATCTGTATTACAATTGTATTTGACACACACAGTGCTAAAGAATCTCCTTCAAGAGGTGTTTTCTGAATGCTAAAGAAATGACTTGACTTCCATGGAATCCTAAGCCAGTTGCTAGCTTTAGACCCCTGGTCCTTTAATAGCCATCATATTTCAAAAATGTCTGTGTGTCTGTATAGAAATTCAGAATAACCTTCATTTCAGAAGTAGCTGTTTTCCCATTGCCAATCACTAGGGATTTTTTAGAAGTAAGACGGACTATGTGTGGAGCCAGAAGTTGGACTTGCTGATCCTTATTGGTCCCTTCCAACTCAGGATGTTCTGTGCTCTATGCTTGTTGTTACAGTGTTCCGCTTATGCATTAGTAGATTGAAATCAGTATGGCTGATGCATGCTTTACTTTCAAGAATTATTAGAAGGTTTTTTCTCCATTTTATCTTTCCAAGAAGTGTAACTAGTGTTTGGGAGTCCTTAGGAGTCCTTGTTCCCATGATGATTATTCCCTTCATAGGCTGAAATCGTGCGAGAACATGAGAAGTGGGCGAAACACTAAATTGTGCTATAAATCAAGAGACTGTGAAATTCTGTATTTTTCTAATTACCTTGCTTAGATATATATTGAGCAAAAAAAGCAAACGAGCTGCACACGTTGAAGAAATGTCAGACAAACAAAGTATGACATGTGTAGTAGTATTACCATCTGACATATCTCAAACGCTGACTTTACTCACTCATCCTTCATTCTTTATATCTGCACGTCTAGCAGTGCATGCATTTATATTTTATATAAAGGGCAGAGTCTGTAGTCAGAGTGTTTGAGTTATGCTGTTAAAAATAAATTAAGGAACAGCAGGTGAAAATTATTCCTACACATGAATATTCAAACTGTACCTCAGTCAGATACTGTAGAAAGAGTAATAAAGAGAAATGAAACTTTGGTAGGGCCAAGGCATTGATGTGATTTGAAATAATGTTTTATTGGCACAAGGTTGAGATGACTCAGAAAACTTACTTATGGAGTGGCATGATCTGCTCGTATGTCCCATTGCCAAAACATCATCATCACAGAAATTGTACAGGAAACTTAAATTTTATGGTGTTTTTTTCTCTTTCTTAGACTCACAGATGAGGCTGGGTTGGAAGGGACCTTAGAACCACCCCCAGTGCCACCCCTACCTTGGGCAGGGACACCCTCCCAGCCCAGGGTGCCCAAAGCCCCATCCAGCCTGGCCTTGGATCCTGCCAGGGATCCAGGGGCAACCCCAGCTTCTCTGGGCACCATGTACCAGGGCTTCCCCCATCCTTGGGAAGGATTTCTGCCTCCCAGCTCCTCTCCAGCTGCCCTCCTATAGCTGAAGGCCATTCCCCTTATCCATTCAAGAGTTTAAAACACCCAGGCTTAAAAAAAGATGAGGGAACAGTGGTACTGGGATGGTGGAAGTCTGAGTCAGGCTCCTAATCTTGTTTCTTGTGCTTTAGTCTCTGAGCAGAATGGGTCTCGGGTTCAGCAAGAAGGGTGTAGGGGTTGGAAAGCTTACTAGTAAGTTGAGAGGCTTGAGTTCACTTCTCCCATGGCAGCCTTTTCCTGTGCCTTTGCATCACTTGAGGCACAACTCACCAAGGTCTTTGGGATGCTTGAAGTATGACATTAACTTTTTTTTTTGAGTAAGAATGAAGGAAGTGTGACTTTCATACTACCTGACTGATGGGAGTCATGCTCCCTTTGCTGGATTCATTGAGTTTTCACAGGATTTAGAAGCAGGACCACTGCTCAGGGCCCTGGGAAGGCATTTTCAGGGAAAACTCAGGAGAGCCAGAATCCATTTGTGGAGCTGACGTGATTCTTTCTATCCCTTTTACGTTGTCAATGTGGGAACATTCAGAGCTGTGAAGTACTTGGATACTCTGGCAATATGGAAGGGAGCATGTTAATGGATGACTGACTTCTTTTAATGTCAATTTTTTTTTTCTTTGCTTGCTTCACAGATCCTGTCCATGGGCCACAAAATGTAGAAGTTGTTGATATTCGCTCCCGGCAGCTGACACTGCAGTGGGAGCCCTTTGGTTATGCAGTCACCCGCTGCCACAGCTACAACCTCACAGTCCAGTACCAGTATGTGTTTAACCAGCAAAAATTTGAGGCAGAGGAACTCATCCAAACTTCTTCTCACTACACCTTGCGAGGTCTCCGGCCCTTCATGACCATCCGGCTGAGGTTAGCCCTCTCTAATCCGGAGGGCAAAATGGAAAGTGAGGAGCTGGTGGTGCAGACCGAAGAGGATGGTGAGTCATGTTGGGTTTTCTTGCTCATTTGTTGGTTGGGGGGGGGAGAAGACTAATCTTTTCACCCCACAGCCCTTTGTCTCATGGGACTTATAAAAGGCTTCACTGGACAGCGTGTGTGCAAAATCCATTGGTGTAAACAACTTCCCCTTCTCTGCTGCGTTCTGCAAAGGGCAGAGCTCCCTGAAATGCCTGGAAATGATAAACTCCAGTCTGGGCAATTATTCAACAGCAACAGGTTTAATTTTATAGAAGTCGTGTTCTGAATTACCCAGGACCCACAGAGCGGCTTCCTTTTTCATGTGGGCAAATGTAATCCTGGTGTGTGTTCGGGGTTTTTTTTCTTGTGCCTTCACATCAGTGTCCCAAAAAGAAGTATAATGTCCCTTCCCAGAGTGAGGCTTTTCTTAATGCTGTTCTTCTGGATGTAGTATTTTATATATGTCTTGGAAGGTACATTCATTTGGTGGTAACTCTTTGGTACTTGATACCAAAGAGCTGTTTGGGAAGGACTGATGGAAGACTTTAAAGCATTGTTATTCCATCTGAGCTATTTTAGACCAAGGACTCTAACAGGCTATGACTCTCCATGCTCTTTAATGTGTTAAAGAAGCATTCTTCCTCTGCCAGAACTGGAAAGAGTTGCTGTCCTACATTCCTCTCAGCTTCAAGTGCTTCAAGCAGTCCAGTATATCATACAGGAGGACATATGAGGATGGCAGATCTTTCAGAAAAATGAACAGGGTTTTTATCAGGCAGGCTTGGGAGTGCATTTAGTTAGTTATCTTCCACCACATTAAAACTGTGCTTGAGTAGGTCGTTTTTTTAGCTGGCCTTGTAGCCATTAGGCAATATAAATCTTACATTTTTACTTTACTGAGGACATCAATCTTTAATAGTGATAAAGGTGCGTGCAGCCCAGTAGCATCTTTATGCCAAGGTGAAATCTGGCTGGTTGGTGGGATAGAGCTTTGCTGTTGTGTTGGCAGAGGAGGACAAACTCCTTCTGCTCCTACGCTGCACAGGAATAAAGGCAAACTGAATTTAACATTGTATTTCCATGGGGTTTGCTTTTATTTATCACTGACTGGTTAGATTAGAGTATACTTATTTGAATGAAAGGTTGAGAATAGGTCTTTCATATTGGTAGTACATTGGTAAAGGTAGTGTCTTGAGGGGTGTTTTAAATGGGGGGTGGAGGTTGTTGTGGGTTTTGGGGTTTTTTTCCAGCTAAGAACTTCCTTTCTGGTGGCCTCTTGGGGTCTTCTCATGTGTATGCAGCTGGAGCAGGTGGTAGCTTTTAACAGTTTTTTGATTTTGGTGGTTTGTTGTTTTTCTGTAGTTCCTGGACCTGTTCCCTTGGAATCCATCCAGGGAGGACCCTTTGAAGAGAAGATCTATGTTCAGTGGAAGCCTCCAAATGAGACAAATGGCATCATTACGCTCTATGAGGTAAGGAGAACAGACTGTTGTCAAGGAACACATGCCATAGGGCCCTTTTCATGTGTGTTTAAGCCAATCCTGGGCTTTGAGAGATTTCAGCAGGTGTAAAAAGAATCCTGATTAAAATAGATAAGAATCTTTGGGATAGTCTGATGCTGTCACTGAGAAAGTTTTGCAGCTCAAAAAAGAGAAAATAATTCTTTACTGATATTTATGGCAAAATGAGAGTCATATATCCTCCCACATCTCAGGTGTTCCTACACCCTTTTTTTTCCTGCAGTATCACCAAGGTCTGTCTGATTTCTTTTTTTTCCTCAAAGTAAACTTCTGTTAGGTTTTATACCCAAATTCAGGACTAATTCCTCTCTGCCTTTGCAATAGTCATAACACTTCCCAGCAATCTCAGCAGAATATAGCCATTAAGTCTTATCTTACGGTGTTCTTATTGAATCTCTCAGTGATACATCTCTCTAGCTCAATGACTTTCCCCGCAGCCAAAAAAAATATACAGCAGGTTGTAGGATGATCACCAACCATCCTATGCTGGATGAAAAAAAATCATCATTGGAAGTGATTCTAGAGTGTATCAGAGGAGATGTTTCTTGTTAAGGTAAAGCAGCATTATCACTGTCATGTGCTTCTGGTGAGACTGTATCCATAATGCTGTGTATGCCCCAAAATGGGGAAACAGAATACAAAAGGAGGATTGCTGTAGAGGATCCTATGTAATGACTGACAGTCCTACAAGAGGAAGGTAAAGGCATCTTTATTAAATAGCAGAAAGCACTGCACCAGTGTGCTGGCTGAGTGTGTTTTGGTTTATAGGTTCAGCATTTACCGCAGGAGAATTAAGAAAAGTAGAAAATAATTTTTTTTGCTTTTCTGGTGATGTAAAAACCATTCCTGAAGTTTTGGGCAGCATTTTGTGATACAGAGAGGCAAGGGCTGCTTTTTTTTTTCTTTTTTTTCCCCCTTTCTCTTTTATGCTTGGAGAATGTAGAAAATCTTAGTTTGGAAAAGGCAGGTTACGAGAAGCAACTCTGCCATCACCAGTGAGGGCTTGCTCCTTTCCTCTCCCCATCCAGCTTCTCAGTGTGGATCAGCATGTCTTATGTTACTCCTGGATCCTCCTTGTGGATGCTAGCTGGCTGTAATGCAGTGATGGTCAAAAGGCAAAAATCAAGCAGGTTTAACATCAGTGAGCTCTTACACTGCAGCATGAGCAAGAGATGGCTTAGGTCATCGGTCCAGCTGGCTCACAAGGGGTAGATTGAATTTGATGCAGCAAGATTAAATAAAGCAATAGAAGTTCCTTTTGCTAAATATGTATTGTTTCAGCCAGGTGATAATCCTTGACTAAAATAATGCATCATTTTTGTTGGCTGCTGTTGAGACACTTGGGGAAAGCTATCAAGGTTGCCTGCCACCTTGCCACCTGTCTCTAGGACCAGAACTAACTGTTGCAACTCCATGGTTTTTGAAGGTGTTCTGAAGGCTGTCCTGTGTCAGTGTAAGGGGTTATGCAACCAAGGAATTGATCTGAATAGAATTAGTTGCAAATCCATTCTTATTCTGGCAATGTGGGTTGACCTATAATGGAACACATTTAAAATAATCCAAGTCAAATGATGCAAAAATGGCTCCTTTTAATTTTTAAAGAGGCAGTTCCCTACTAAAATATTGCCTTGGGCTCAGCTCGTTGAAAGGACCTTAGCAATCTGAGTCGGTTTTCTGGCTGAGCAGCTGCATAGAGATACTTTAATGCCTCCAGGGTAGTGATGCATCATGACAGTGCCTTTGCCCCTCAAGTCATATTGTTGCTCGAATCTCAGTGGAGGCACAAACAAATTTTTCTTTTCTGATATTGACTTTATGCATATTTGGCAGCTAAAGCCAAAGAGAAGTCAAGGTGAATTCAAACTTTCCCTCCTTTTCCTACTCCCCCTCAACTTCTAATGGATGAACATCCAAGAATTAAAAACCAGGAGAACCAGAGTGGCTGGCAGTCATCAGGAATGAGAAAATGCTTCCTTTTTCCCCTCCCTTCTTACATGTGAGAATTCATACAGAGTATTCTCATTCTCCTTAGCACCCTGAGACATGTTGATCAGCTGGAGATAAACGTACAAACAACCAGTTACACATAACCTGAAGAAATGGCCAGAGCATTCTCAGGGTAGGTGTCAGGCTGTTGAACTCGACTAGGAAATGTGAGTGCCTGGCTCAAGTAAAAGGAGATCCTAGCATTCAAATTGATCAGTAAATAAAGTACAGATCTTTATTTACTGAAGTTTAATCCTCCTAAAAAATACTGAGAAACATCCAGTATTGTCCAAGTAGTGGCATCTTTTATATTGCTTGCTTAATCTCTAGCCCACTACAAATACTTAAACCTGTACCTTTATCTCTACTGGTATTATTTTAAGATTTCATGCCATGTGTCCAGGACTAAAGTAATTCCTCAGTAGCAATGACCTCCAAAGTGTTGAGACAAGATTCAGCCGTTTTTCAGTAACATCGTGGCTTTACTCTTCCTTAACAGAGTTCAGCTGACCCCTTGGTTAGAGGGGAAGAAAAAAAGCCAGGGGTTAGTCTCTGAGAGGTCCTCAGTTCTTTCCTGCGACCCACAGTCCCAATCCAGGTAGAAGCAGAAGGCTTTAAGAACAGAAGAAAAAAGGTCAAATTATGCTTGGGGCAGGGACACCAACTCCTCCAGCCCAAGGTACCCCAAGCCCCATCCATCCTGGCCTTGAACCCTGCCAGGGATCCAGGGGCAGCCCCAGCTTCTCTGGGCACCCTGGGCCAGGGCCTCCCCCCTCCCCAGGAAGGATTTCTGCCTCCCAGCTCCTCCCCAGCTGCTGTCCTGCCACTGAGGACTGTTCCCCTGGGCCTGGCCCTCCCTGCCCTTGGCACCAGCCCCTTTCCAGCTCTCCTGGAGCCCCTTGAGAGTTTGGAAGGAGTTCGGAGCTCTCCCCAGAAGCAGCCTTCTCTTTGCCAGGCTGAGCCAGCCCAGCTCTCCCAGCCTGGCTCCAGAGCAGAGGTGCTCCAGCCATCATATCATCTCTGTGGCCACCTCTGGACTCACTCCAACGGCTCCATGTCCTTGTTATCCAGGGGACCCCAGCGCTGGAAGCAGCACTGCAGGGGGGTCTCCGCAGAGCAGAGCAGAGGGGCAGAATCTCCTCCCTCAAGCTGCTGGTCCCGTCCCGCTGCTCGGGATGCAGCCCAGGACACGGGTGGCTTTCTGGGCTGTGAGTTCACATTGCTGAGTTGTGTTGAGCTTCTTGCTCCCCAATACCCTCAAGTCCTCCTCAAGGCTGCTCTCGGTCCATTCTCTGCCCAGCCTTTAGTTGTGCTGGGGATTGCAGCTGTCTGGGAGGACTGCAGTTGCGTCCTTGTCATTAGGGAGAAACAAAGCCAAGAACCTACCAACATTTATTAAAGAAAGATTCCCTGCAAAGCACAGGTCAAGAAATACCACTTTATGAGTTATAGCTAGTGGTGACAACTTCTGCATTACTCCTGGAAGTAACTGCCTAGGTTCACTTGTAGGTATTGCACAAGCGATTGTGTCTCAAACTCCCTTGGGCACCAACCCTTCTAATAAAAACAAATAAAACCCCCTCCGCCTCCTCTTAGTAAGTGATAGTTCCCTCCTTACTATCACCTTCCAGATCTGATTCATTGTATGTGGATCCTGTATTTTCTCTCTAGTTCTGTTAAAAAAAATTTGTCTGTCTAAAAAAAAAATGCTTCCAAATAAACACACTGTCTACTCACATCCCACTTGCTTTTCCTTGGGACAGATTTTCTTCTCAGATCCCTAATCATTCTTGCAGTTCCCTGCCAGGCAGACATCCACGTCGCACAAGTTGCCGCTGCAGTTTGCACGCGCGCTGCTCACGTGCCAACTGGGCGGCGATTCAGCAGCGCAACTTTCAGTGAGTCCTTGGCAGCCAGAGTCACTGATTTCATAATGCCTGAATACTTCTAAAGACCCCAAACAAAAGGGAAGGACCTTAATGAACCTTTTTGACTTACACAAGTCTCTTCTGATTGATATTTATCCTACTGTAGTCTTTTAGTGAAGATGGCAATACTCTTGTATTTAAAACTAGATTAATACCCCCCACATTGGGGATTTAATATATCTTGGCTTGTATCAGAAACAGCATGGCCAGCAGGTCCCAGGCAGTGATTGTGCCCCTGTACTGGGCACTGTGAGGTCATACCTCGAGTGCTGTGTCCAGTTCTGGGCCCCTCACTACAAGAAAGATATTGAAGTGTGTCTAGAGAAGGGCAACCAGGCTGGGGAAGGGGCTGGAGGGCAAATCCTATGAGGAACAGCTGAGGGAGCTGGGGAGACCTTATCACTACCTACACTGACCTGACAGGAGGGTGCAGAGAGGTGGGTGCTGGTCTCTTCACCCAAGTGACAGGTGGGGTGGGATGAGGGGAATGGCCTCAAGCTGCACCAGTGCAGGGCCAGATCAGACATTAGGAAAAAGTTCTTCACTTGAAAGGGTTATTGGACACTGGAACAGACTTCCCAGGCAGGGGGGTGTCACCAACCCTGGATGTGTTTAAAAGATGGGTAGATGAGGTGCTCAGGGATGTGGGTTAGTAGAGGACAGGACCAGTTGGACTCAATGATCTCAAGGGTCTTTTCCAACCGGGTGATTCTGCGATTCCGCCTTCAGTTGGAGAATTAATTGTTTCACTGGGTACAACCACAGCTGATTTTTTATAAAAAAAAACAACAAAGGAACCTTCTAGATCCCCAGATTAGTATGTAATTACAATCTGTTTCTAGGGAGCAGAAACCTCTTGTTCAAGGGAACTTGGCAAGCTCCAGGAATTGCAACTCAGTTCATTGGTATGCTGAAAAGATCAGGGTACGAGCCGTGTAGAACACGAGTGATGGTGCAGGTCATCGTGGGAGTGCTAGGGGAGCACAGCAAGGCAGCGAGTTAATAACATGAGCATATGCAGAGTTAGCAGGTGTCAGTCGATCTGTCCAGGCGAGCCAGCCATGCGGCAGATGCGCAGGTTGCTGCTGCAAGTAAGTGGTGCAACAGAGATAAAGCTTAAGAGCTGTAGCTGTAGTCAGGTCCCCAGGTAGCTTCAAGGTGTGTGGGTACTTACATGAGACAAGTGGATCAATCTCTGCTCAGAAACACAGCTAAACAGTGATAATGGATTTTGCTGGTACATTGGTTTGGGTAGAAACTCTGCAGAGGTGTTTTTGCATGTGACATTCATGGAAGAGGCGTTATTACAGCTGTCTCTTGTAGCACACTGTGAGTGGCAGAATCTAATAATATTGTAATACGTCCTGTCCCTCCTTCAGTCTCCTGGCAGACTAAAGCATCACAACTCGTTGAATTTTTTTTAATTTATTTTTTTTATTTTTTACTAGTTCTGAAAAGCTGCTGTGCTTTAAAATCCCCAGTAATCAAATGCTGCTTATTGTGCTTACACGGTGTGGGAGTGCAGCTTCAAAGCCTTTGTGTACAAAGGCATGCAACAAAGATGATTTTTTAAAAAAAATTATTTTTATCCAAAGCATGTGTAAAGTCAAACCATCAAATAGTGGAAAGACCTATGCTGCCTCTGGACTTCAGGAGCAAGCAATCTAATTTAAGGTCACAGACCAGCTTTAGCAGTTAATTTCCCCTGCTTTTAGATGATACGAGGTTGTCTCAAGCATTTCCATAATCCATAATCCAAATTGAAGTGCTTCAGATGCTTGTGTGAACTCAGATACTACGTGCAAACATACGTTTAATCTTGAAAATGTAAATAAACAAAAATATTTATGCTTTTTCCTGTTCATTTGGGTACCTGGACATTTTCAGGTACACTCACTAAGTGATGCTGGCTTTCACCCCAGTAAATTCTTTTTTAGTGTGCAATGCCTCTCTCAGAATTGTCAGGTTTTAGAGTATTTCAACTTTACAGAAGAAGGAAAAAACCTACCTAGCATGCCCATCTAAAATATTTGTCCCCATGTTCCTTGGGGAAAGGCATTGTTACAAGGCATTGCAAACTTAGGGCCATCTAAAGGGTGGCTGCAGTATAGTCAGTGCCTTGGCTGAAAAAACTTCTCTTGGACTGTTGGAGTCCTTTCAATGAGCTGTGCCTAAAGGCAATATTTAAACAGCAAGCTCTCCTTTTAAACATTGCAAGGTGTAGTCTTGTGATCACTTATGTTCTCATCTTTATGATTATTAAGTCCCCTGTGGGTTGCGTATGGGTCTTGGGAAAAATAAGGATGCATTTGCAAACTGTAACTAGCTAGTTTTCTCAGCCACTGTTTCTGAAATGCTGTAAATCTCTATTTAGATGCCAGGAATAATAATAATGTAAGGGGCTTTCATATAGAGTTTCAAGTCTTTAATGGGATGCTTGGAGCCTAGTTCTTCTAATCCCAGTGGATTTGAGTTTAAATTGCACTTCAGAGGTTACAGATCCTCTTAGTTGCCATGTAAAATTGCAGTCTCCCCTTCATCATCTCTCCAGTTACCAATATGTTATTTCTTCTCTATCACTTCCCTTGCTTTTTCTCTGCAGGAGAGGTCGTTGCATGGAAACTGCCTCTTTAGAGGGTCACATGTAAGGTCAATATTTGTGGGATGCACTGTGCCTGCATTTACAATGAGCTGGAAACATTTTTTTCCATTGTTGACCCCTGAAAGTGCATACTTATAACACAAAGCATGATTATCTGGTGTGATAGCTAGCTATCCACTGCATGGATCTGCATGCGTTTCTATTCACAACTCCTTTTTAAGCTGACATATTTAGGATAAAATCTTCCCTGCTAAAAAGTGTAACCAAGGAAAAAGATTCCTGGAAAAGCTGAACAGGTTGGGAACCTCAGCTTGGCTTTGTAATTTGTTTGTTTGTTTAAAGGCTTCTTTTGGTTAAGAGGAGTGAAAAATGGTTCCCACAAGCAGGAAAGCAACAACCACAAAACCTTGCAGCCAATTTATATAAAGTTCTACAGTCGAAATAGTAGAAAGATGACAATTCTGGGAAATTGCCTTCAGTGAGAAGTGGCTTTGAATGTTCCCATGAAAATCAATCACGCTGCAGCTTCTCAATTGCATTCTGTGGATGCTCAGTACTCCCGGGATGGAGCTTTCTCACTTAAGCTCACTAAGCGTGCACTGAAGGAAGTCCATGCTGCACACAGCTGGCTGCTGCATTTAGCTCAACATTAAGAGAACATTAAGGAGACACTGTTAAGTGCTCAAAACCCAGGAAATGATCAATTAAGGATTGTATATTCAGTGTAGGTTTATCACTCCTCTGTAGGTTTGACAGTGCTGTCTCCATGCCACTGGATATTACTCTCTGTTCATCTGCAGCACTAATGTTGTTTTCCTTTGACACTGGATTTATATGGTGTCTCCTACTGCAGTATATTGTTAGTCCAGAGTCCATGAAAGTCAATTACACGAAGAATAAGTGTTTTACTGCACCAGTACTGTGTTGAATTAGAATTCCTTAATAATCTAAACTAGCAGGGAAACTGTGTGACCACATATAATCTGTTAAAGTTTGCAACTCTGTCAGCTCCAGAGTAGGCTGCTTCATCCTCTTGGTTACATATAAGGAAAGCTGTGTGTATACACACAGCTAAATTAGTTCTGTAGTTAATTGCTTTTTGTGCAGAATGGGGCTGGACAGGCTGAAGAGAAATTCTTTATGACATGGCTGCTGAGTGTGGTGTTCACTGAGCACTTGGTGGACAGGTTGGTTGAATGCTGCTAATGCTCTGGGGCCATCTTAGCCAGGATTCAAGCCAGAATTTGGAAAATGAATGATGATGATTGCAGTGATTTATTATCTTTTCTTGGTAGTTGAGAAGGGCTGTAAATCTGAGTATTGTTCACTTTCTGAGCAGGTTAGGATCTTGTGTCAGCCACAGACTCCATTGTGCTGTTTCTGGGACAATGCTCAGTGAGACTGCTTTTTTTGGTGAAATTTGAGAAGCGTGAGGTCCCAAGGAATATCTTTTCTTCCAGCCAGCAGTATCCCACAGAGAGCCCTTTTCCCCCTCCATGCTGTTTAACAAAGTAATGTGGCTCTTCAGCTCCCTGCCAGCCGTTGAATTCTGGCATGTGCTGGAGAGACCTCTCTGCCATGCTCGTTAAAATGGTGTTTAAATGCCACACCTGGGCCTTTCAGGTGACTCCTCCAATGCTGCGAGGAAAACCTTAATATACCTGTGCACAATAACATCAAAGCCGACCCACACAGATGTTTTTCTGGTGGAGCTGGGTGGCTTCCCTTCTCCTGTCACATCTGGAAAGGTAAAATGCCATGGCAGAACTGAAGTCAGGTGGAGACGTGTTGATTTAACGTGGGGGATATTTGGGACTAGGCTCTGCTGAATCTGTCTAGAATGTCCCAGGGCAAAGACTCTGGCTGTTGAGGAGGGTGACAGTGGGGAGGATGGACGATATACAGGCTGGTGGGTGGTTTCCTTGGGTGCTAAGCCCCAGTGTAAAGAGCCTGCTGTATCCTTGTTGCTGTTGCTTCTCTCCGTTCTGTCCTGGTTATTGAACAGACCCTTAAAATTAGGAGATGTTTAAATGATTTCCTAAATAGGGATACACTTCTAAATAAACACCTTAAAGAGCTTTTGAACAGGCTTTTTCAAATTATATAGGATTCTTAATTGTGTGCTACTCACAGTTGCTTGCAAGATACGCTTAACTTGGGAGCATTTCTTAATGATGCTCTTTTAAATCCTATTGTTTCCAGCAACATCTTGATGAGAAAATGAGAGAATTGAGAAACTCAGTTGTCGGGGCTTTTTTAAATGTATGACAACCTCCAGGTAAATAGCATACTTGTGTTATAAATAGTATGAATCAACTGTTTAAAAAAAATTGCTTGATCAAGCTTTCCAGAAATAAAAGCATAATACGGTCCCTTGAGCACAACCATTTCTTTGATTACCTTTTTATTGTTCCTTTGAAGCCAACAGACCTGCAGCAATATAAATCCCATGCAAATGAGAAAAGATATTTGGCTGCAACAAAACTTTTTTTTTTAAATGAAGATGCTGAACTATTTCAGCTCTTTCTAAGTCAAACTAAGTGATAAGAACTGAAAAAATAAACTCCACCCCAACTTATTCTTTCTTATAATGAAGTTTATATTAAAAAAAAGCCTTTTGCAGCTATGTAAACACCTTGTCTTTGTGTCTTTCAGTGCTTTATTTTCTTTTCTAGAAAACCCACACTGTTTTCATCTATTCTTCTTTCAGATGTGCTCTTTATTGCTCATCCAGGAGCACAGTTGATTCTTAATCCTATATCTTCCATCTGATTTTTTTCACATGCCAGTGTTTCTGTGCAGTTATGGTAATAAGGATAAAATTCTTTATAAAGTCCATATTCTGACCTTGCAATATCTTGCTTACCAAAATGCAGTAAACTAAAGTGAGCAGCAGATCTGTGTTTGTACTTTCCTCCTAGATGGTTATTTCCATTTCATGAGAAGTATTGCTCAATTTTGCCAGTAGGATCGAGAAATCTGGGAATGGTGGTGTTACCTGTTAACTGGTGCCACTGAGGAACTGTGTAAGTTTGGGAGCCGGTCAAGGTGAGCTCATCACCTTCAAAAGGAGGAGATCCTAGTATTGTGGGTCCTTTTGGGAATTTATGGGTGTCTGTTAAAGCTGGTCTTTCCCTTTGCTCCTGCCATCCAATGGACAGGATGGGTTTGAATGTAGTTTCCTGTGCTCTGCTGTCATTACCAACCTCTGTCACTTGGAGTCCCCTGCTTCCATTTGTGCCCTCTCCTTTTGCCCTCCCAGTTTGTTACTGGTTTTCCCAGATTTCTTTTTCCCTCTGGTCCCACTCTGGGTGGTATTGCTGGCAGCAAGGGTGGGACAGCTTTCAGAAAGAAGGATGCAGCCAGCTGCTCAGGGAGAATGTCTGGATTCCTTACTCTTCCCTTTGTTCCTAATTCAGCCCCTTCTGTCAGAAATGTGACGTAGGGTGAGGCAGACACTTGAACCAGAAAATAAGCGCAAATGGAAAATCTCAGATTTAAGTGACTAAAAAGATGTGGTCTTACAATTACCAGCTACAATAACACCTAGAGCTAATATTTTATCTGTAAATGTGGCAAAACCCTTTTATACTTATGTGGGTCTTGCTTCTGCTACTTTACGGCATGCAGCAAGCGGAGCAACTGTGTGTGGCCGTGTTAGTTCTCCATTGTGTTGGCTTGGGTTTTTGTTCATTGCCCACAGCCTTCGCAATGCCCAGCGTAGCATAGCAAAGCAGCTATGAGATATATTAAGCAGGGCTTTCAACGTCAAGAACTAACTGAGGAACAAGTATGGAGATTGAATAACCGCCTCAGTGCTGCAGGCCTATCAAAGCAATTTCTATAGTTGTCATTTTCTGCTATTAAACTGAACAATGAGGCTCTCCAATAAAATAATATGAAATAACAGCTCATTAAAAACTCTCCTTAATATATAGCATGCTAATTAATGTCAGTGGGGTGCAAGCTTGAATGGCAGAATAGACTATAATGTTTAGAAAGTAGGTAAAATAAAAGAAGATATTTTATCATTAATGACCTTTTAGTAAACCTAATGAAATCCATAATGGCCTGAATACATTACTGAGGCGCTCCAAATTGCTTTGTTACCTACTCCATTCTTCCTCCCTTTCTCATAGACATTAACTTTGGTTTTATTTATAGAAAACAAAAGGCAATACAGTCCCAAGGAAACGTGAACAGGGAGAAAGGAGTCTGAGGAGAGTAGATGAGACTTCTCAGCCTGGGTATCACTGTTCCTGGTCAAGAGAACTGGGTATAGGACCACGTTCTAGTCTGTCCTGTGAGCGTGTGCTCTGTGCTTGCACTTGGGTTTAATTGAGCCCGTGTTTGCGTGACAAGCAGTAAATCGGCCAGGGAGCTAATGGGCTTCTCTTATTCACGGGGTGTCCCTAGGTTAACTTCCATATTCATTCCTAGAGCTGCACTGTGGCTTTGTATGCTGCTACCAGCCATGCCGTGTTTGTGCTGTGACTCAACAAAAGGACTTTATTCTTCAGGGCTTTTAGTCTTTCATGTGTTGCCAGCCTTAAATATAACTTGCAGAAATGCTGTTTAACTCTCCCTTAACTTTCTGACAAAAGTAGTAGCACTGGATGGAAAAACGAAAGGCCTTTGCTTCCTCCTCCTCCTTCCTCACTACATTTCATCCTTCCTGGATTATTGCTGCTTATGCCCCTTCCCAGCTGTCTACATTTACCACCTCACTACATTTCAGGGAGCTGGGAAAAGTAGTGAGCTGGGAAGGGACGCAAGTGGCAATAATTGTCTGGCTTAAACTGAGTTTTCAGATGGAAAGTGTGCCCAGTCATATTTTATGATATTCTTTAGTTCTGAAGTCCACCACTGGAGAAGGATTGCTCACTAACTCTTTCCTGTTCATTAGAAGATAACTTTTTTCAAATTATTCCTTTTGTGTAATACTTGGTGCAATTAACTTTAGTCTTTTACCCCAACTGTCTGAAACTTCCTGATAAGATTGAAACTAATGTCTATCCCAGCTGCAATCCGAAGTCACCTGCAGTAGTAATTGTTCCTAAGCAGCACAGGCGGTTGGCGAGTCTTAGAATAAAGAGTCCATGGCTTGCTGTGTAATCATGTTTCAATCAGCTTTATAGAACCATGAAATTGATTGTCCCCCGATGTACCGTACACTTTGGAGCAGATACTGTGCTAGGCAAGTTAATTCCTCACTTGGCTCCAAGCACATAAAAGAGGAGAGCTTTTTGCTTCCCTTCCCATCCTCACAAAGGAGGGAAAGGGAGCACAAATCACCTTGAAATCAAAATTTGAGAGCAGAGCAGCATCCTCCAGCCCTAGTTTGTTTTCCTAATCGTCCAGTGAAAGCATGTTGATTTAAGAGAAAGTTGCCCAGGCTCTTGGTTGAATACAGGGGAGCTTGGATGCATGACAAAACCAGTGGTGGTGATGACCAGGTAATCACAGAACTATAGGAATTGTAAAAGTCTGGCAGAAAGGAGAGCAAAGTGAGCGTCTCATTCACGTGGTATCCCCTCCAATATTGGAGTTGACTTCTCTCTTCTTCTGAAGGTGAAAAAAAGGGGAATGCTGTGAAGATACTGTCTTGAGGCAATGAAGAATATTCTTCTTCAGATACCTGCATAGAAGGTTTGGCCCTGTCTTCATAGAATTTAATTTCTGTTTCAAACTTTCTCATTTCAGGAATATTTTGATCTTTCAGTATAAGTGAAACTCCATTCAAACTAAACCTAAAATCAACCCACCAGCTGATTCTCCAGAATCAACTCCAGAAGGAGCTCTAGAAAATCCTAGGAGCTCCTTCTTAACCTGAGCCTCATACCTGGAAGACTTAGTGTCTCCAGCATTTTTGCATTTTGTGCTGAATATGTTCCCAGTTCAGGGTCACTCTTCAGTCTGCTGGAAGTGGTTCATTAGTCCCTGAGCTTTCACTGGCTAACTCTGAAGTTCACAAGAGGGAATCAAGGAAAGAAAGGCTTTTGTTGTCATCCTTGAAATGCTCCTACGAGGCCCATATCTCTGATGGAAACTCAGAGGTAGGATGCAAACTAGGAAATAGGGAATTAAAAAAATTACAGAAACCAAAAGACTGCTGAAATGACAAAAAGTGCTTCTCTCCAGATTGATGTTGTCTTTTAGAATGAACCATGTTTCTCTACGGCCTGCTTTGGTGACTTTTCCAGAGTCAAAGATGTGTCCCCCACAAACTGCTGGGCAAGTTCAGGCCATTTCTCCTGCACAGACTGGCTCCCACACAGGAGCGAAGGTTGGCGGGAGCAGTGCTGAGGGATTGCTGCTGTCTTCAGTTCTTCATGGCAATGTGTATGCAAGCCCCAGCTTTTCTCCAGCTGGAATACTGGCAGCAGAACAATGCCATGCAGTGTGTGGGGGGTAATTTGCTTTGTTTTCTTTTGCACAGATCACAGGGGGCTTGTGGCTGCACAGTGATTGTTAGGGTGTTTATTGGAGAAGAGAAATATAAACCCAAGTCATGCACACAGAACTCTATGTATTACTGTCTAGGATGTTTTTCCTCTTAGTGCTTGATGAGGTTCCTTTTTTGACTGAGCCAAAAGCCTTTTCTAAGCTATTTAACTTCATCTGGCTCTTTGAAAGTGTAAAACTGGTGTTAAATTTAGGGGAAAACAAAATAATACATGGACAGCATTATAAATGAAGATGATTAGATGATTAAAGGACTGGAGCATCTCCCGTACAAGGTTAGGCTGAAAGAACTGGGGCTGTTCAGCCTTGAGAAAAGAAGAGTAAGGGGAGAATTAATTAATATTTATAAATATCTCAAGTGTGGGACAGAGGACGAAATGGCCAGCCTCTTTTCAATGGTCTGTGGAGACAGGACAAGGGACAATGGTCTCAAGCTGGAGCACAGGGAGTTCTGCACCAACATGGGGAAGGACTTTTCCCCAGTGAGGGTGAGGGAGCCCTGGGACAGGCTGCCCAGGGGGTGTGGAGTCTCCTTCTCTGGAGATATTCAAGACCCGTCTGGACGCCTATCTGAGTGATATGTCCTAGGAAGCTGCTTTGGCAGGGGGGTTGGACCTGATGATCTCTTGAGGTCCCTTCCAACCCCTATGATTCTATGATAAACTTGCCACTTTTCTTACTCAGGATGCAGACAAATTAGAAAGTCAGGTTATCCAGATGAAAGTTGCATCCTCACCTCAGTATCATCTCGTTAAGGTTGAACTTTAGGAAGTCATCCACGGTGCTGCTGAGCAAACAGTGCTGCTTGGTAGATTCAACTCAATCCTTTCCCTGGATACTGTAATCTTTCCCATATTTTCTAAAATCCGCCTTGTAATGCTCTACTTTCCAGAAGCAGCTTCTCTTCTTTCCTAACTTCTCTCTACAGTAGACCAGATTTCCAGCTCAATAAAACCATAGCTTCTGCTTTCGGAGGAGTGCCAGTAAGAGACAAGTCTGTTGCTCAACTAACACTGAAGTTCAAACAGCCTTGGTTTGGGCAGGAGTAATGAGACACAGCCCTGGGCTATAAATTACATTGACTTGGGAACGAGGGGAATTCATTCTGCTTCGCCTGAGGCGAAGGTCTGCTGTGCTGTCAGCCGAGTTCCTTAGGCTCCCGGTTCCCTCTGTCATGGTAATCAAGTACCAAGAAAGCTGCTTATGAAAGAGTTTCCAGGAAGTCCCTTGTTACCTGCTACTACTTTAACTTGTGTAATCTCTGCAGCAGCAGCAGCAGAGGGGCATCTATTTCTAGCTGCTTTACGGACAGATTTAAATGAAGACGACAGACTGTGCGGACCTTTGGAACAGCCTTTCTGGACCACAAGAAATTCCCTGCAGCTACAGTGGTTTGTTAATAGTTGTCATGTGAAGAAATGGTATCGATGAGCTGCAGGTCTGTCTGCTGCATGGAGATCTCAGTGTTTTTCTTTGTTACACTGAGCTCCTCGGTGCCGTGAGAAGAAAATGATGTCAAAGTGTTTGACATTTCTAACAGGGGAAGCAGGGTAGCAATGGCTCTTTTCTTTTTCCCCCCAAACAAATCTGAGCTAAAGAGGAAGCCCTAGTGAAGCTTTTGTGCCTAGGAAAAACCCAGATCTGCAGTTCACCCACTGCTTTTTCATGTCGATACATAATTGTTTTAGCAACTTTGCTCCTAAAGGGCTCCACACACATCTCAGTGACCAAATTATTTGCTGGGATTTAACACAGTGCTGTCTAAACACAGTATCTGTGAACATAATCCTTAATGATACACTGTGGGCACACGCTGCTCGTGGAAGTCTCGCCTGTGATTAATCAATTAAGAATAAGATAAACCCAACAGTGGTTCCTCAGTGATGGTAAAGGATTCGAAACATGCTGAAGCTGAACGTGCATCTGTACTTGTTTGCAGTTCCACGTAGGGTTTTCAGCGTTGTCTCAAAATTAGAGAAGCATAGAAAGACAATACTCTGCCAGTCGTGGCTGTGCACAGCAGGTCCTTTCAGGCTGATGGCATCTGGTTTTTTTGGAGGAAAAAACCCCGAATCTTCTTACCAATAGTAATATTTATGGTACAGAGCAGGACAGCAAGCAGTCTGTGTGTAGGTTGTTAAGAGAATGTGGTTTGTGCTTGCTGATCTGTCTCTGTTAATGAGCTGTTTGCAAGTTGAGCCTGGGGTAAGATTGGCCAAATTGGGTTTTCATGAGCCTTGTACAGGTCTTTTCCAAACTTAGGTGCTGTGTCAGCATAGATTAGAAAACCAAAAGAAAACCCTGACCGAGGAAGTGTTCCTGTTGTAGTACATTAATCTCACCAGTCGCTGCATGTCTTTACAGCAAAGCACCCGTACGTTGTCCCTGAGCGCTCGGGTGCCTGTAATGTCTGTCTCTTGCCTCTCTCCCCCAGTAAGCAGAGAGAGGGAAATAAGATCATTGCAAAAGCAATCAGCGGCTTTGAATTGATTTTCATGCACCCTTTTAACTGCTGGAAGAGAAAGGTGGCATTTCAGAAGATAGAGATGTACTTTTATTTAGTTAACTTCAGAAAATCTGGGAGATAATTTGCTGATAATGTTTCTGGGACTTCACACCAAAGGAGGACGAGTATTAACTTACAGGACTGACAGTTTCCTCAGCATCCTCTTCTCACCTAAGGGAGTACAGGACTTGGGCAGTGTATTCTGTGCCATGGTTAATACAGCTTTCGGCAGTTTCCAAAGTGACCATTTATAAATATTTATTCATATAAATTCTACTGTTTATAAATATTCCCAGCATTGCAATCTGGTACTACCCGTTCTGCCTCATCTGCTGCTCAGAGAGCCACCGAGGAAAGTAACAGATGAGGTGACAGTGCTCTTCTCTGAGGTAACACTGTTTTTTTCTACTTCTTACCATTACAAGCAGGTATGTCCCCAGATTTAAATGTAGGAAGCTCTGTTGGCTGCTGTTCAACAGTTGTTCCTTTTCACGCTGAAGTCCCAAGAGAGAAGTATGCTTCAGTGGATAGGACTTGTACTAGGTATCATTGCAATCTTCTGCTATTAAGTGGAGCTTAAGGTTATTGCCAAGAACCTGCTGCATTAAGGAGCCAATGTCACATGTTTAAGGAAGGGACAAGAGATGAGCACGAAGAGCTGATGGGTTTTCCTGCCTTCTTTTCAAAATTTGGAAAGTAAGATTTTGTAGCTCAAGAACCTGAATCTTTTTATTGATTTCTTTGTGAAAATCTATCTAACTCTGACTTGAGTTTGGCTTCTGGGGAGATTTCAGGGATCACCCCCTCCATTCAGAACAGATACACTGTAAGAACTGGAAGTGTACGTAAGGGTACGTCTGCATCCAAGTTCTAAATTATGATGATAGACTTTACCTAATACCAGTGGGCTTGGAATTTATCATTGACTTTGCTTAGCTCTTAACCATAACTGGCCTTTCTTCCCTCGTTTCCTGGTTTGTAGCTGTTGTCCCTGGCCTGTACCCTTCCTTGGAAGTGTTACCATTCCTGTAGCCTCTTTAGGGTGTTAGAGACACTGCAAAAGTAGAGTGTGTGCAGGGGACCTTACCTTGTTTCTAAGATAAGTGTTTCTAGCAGTCATGTTCTCAGTTCATTGATTTTTGTCCATATGATAGTAAAAATAAAAGTAACTGTGCTTGAGAGTGAAAAAGGATGAACAAAAAGCCCCCATACCTGAAACTAAACAGGTCCTCATTGCTGAGAGAGGGGAAAGAGTGCTCTCTCTGCAGATGAGTTTTGTGAGCAGCGGGTCACGCAGACTTCAGAGACTGTAAAATAATGACTTCGTGTCAGAGCGTAGCTTGTGCTCTTGTACTTGCATTACTTCTCTTCCCACTTAGAGTACTCATTGTACCATACTTCTAACATGATAAATATATCTGGAATGAAAATGCTTAGCTGTATCCTAATTATAGGAGCACTGGTTTTCATTTTGGAGGTGTCTCGAGGTTATGATGACATGCTGAGTGAATGCAAAGCAGTACTTTTCAAAAGAGTTTCTAAAGAGTAATTCGGGCATGTCTTGCTTCTGTTAATGTTGTCAGCTTTTTGGGGTCAGCCTGCTTCCATGATGGATATGTTTTCACATTGAGTATTGACTGGTACGGTGCTGTCTAGCACACTGCAATTAGATCTGTCTCACCATTCTCATTTTAATAGTCACCTGAATGCTTGGACCATCAGAATGCAAGCTATTAGTAGCTTTCTGGGACACTATTTGTGTTGGTAAGGTCCAATTCTAGCAGGTGGATGTTGCCTGGGATGTAGATGCAGTTGTGAGAAACCTCTGTGTAAACTAATAGGAGGGAGTAGGCCTAACTTGTTGATGGACATTTTAGCTTTGTGTTCTAAGGAGTGAAAATGTAAGTTGTTGGCTTACACCACCACTGCTCTACAGCCATGTCCTGTGTTTTCCCATGACTGTTCCTCAGTACTGGTCACGTTGGGTTTGTGTGACTCTATTCAAGGAAACAGGGTTTGAAAGAAGACTCGTGGGTCAGATTTGGCCTGCCAAGCTGACATGAGCGAGGCAGGAGGAGAGCGTTAGACCCTGCTTGGTACTTAGAGTAAAATATTAATTAGAAAGGCTGTCAGCAGGTGAAATCGGGGTTTCTACCCAACAACCAGCTTTTACAAACAGCTTGAGTCTGCTAACTCCCACTTTGGTAAGGATTTTCCTCTTTACATCAGCTGAGCATTTGGTTCAGGATTTTCTTTACGAACTTCAATGCATATTTTATGAAATTCGAGCCATTAAGAATGAAAGTCTGCAATACATTTCTAATTTTTAAAAATTGCTTAAAAACAGGATCATAATTAGATCAGCAGGAGGCAATTTTTAAAAAAATTTATTGCACCGTGAAAACTAATAGAAACTTGATGCAATAATCAAAGTGCCTGGATCTGTTTTAAGTTATGCTAGTTTTCTCCAGAAATGGCCCATAAAAATTGACATTATTTTTAGAGCTTTAATTAGCTAAGTATGTAAACTGAAATATATTTGAGTTTTGGAGACGTTCAGAGGGGAAGAAAAGACAATATAAATGTTCATTCTAATTCTTATTCATTTGAAGAGTAATTATTTCCTTTGATGCTAAATCACCTTTTCATCTTCTCACTCGATCCATGAATTTTCTCTCCGCTGACAGAACCTTGGGATTTTATTCCCAACACTTTGGCCCTGTCATTCAGCTTTATTAAACTGGCAGTTTGTTTGAACACTTCAGTTACTCATTAAATTTTACATTTTCTCTAGCTTTATTAATCACTGCCTTTTACGAACAGGGAATGTAAATGATCCCTTTGCCATCTACACAGTGTAGTAACTTGTAAGCGACTCCTCAGTATTTCATGAGCTTTTTTCCTACTCATGTAGTAAGGGGGATTTATTTTTCCCTTCACTGTAAGATTTATATTGGTTCCTGCTTTTTACTATTGTTTTCCAACAGGGCAATTCCCCGCAAAAGCAGATTTTCATGGAGCTGACACCCCTGATTTGGTGCTTCCTTGATGGGGGAACAGCTCCCACTCTCAGCAAGTACCAGATGATCCAAAGCTGGGAGGAGCGGTTGACAGGCAGGACACTGCGCTGCCATCCAGAGAGACCTGGGCAGGCTGGAAAGCTAGGCAGAGAGAAACCTGATGGGGTTTAATAAAAGCAAGTGGAGAGTCTGGCATCTGGGAACGAATAACTGCTTGAATCAGTACAGACGGTGGGTCACCTGCTGGAGAGGAGCTCTGCGGAGAAGGACCTGGGGATCCTGGTGGGTGACAGGGGTGGCCATGAGCCAGCAGTGTGCCCTGGGGCTGAGAGAGACAATGGGATCCTGGGGGCATCAGGAGGAGTGTGGGCAGCAGGTCACAGGAGGGGATCCTCCCCCTCTGCTCTGCCTTGGTCAGGCCCCACCTGAAATATTGTATCCAGTTCTGGGCTCCCTGGTATAAAAGGAACAAGGATCTCCTGGAGACAGTCCAGAGAAGGGCTACAAAGATGACTGAAGGAGTGGAACATCTCTCCTATGAGGAAAGGGTGAATGAACTGGGGTTGTTCAGCCTTGGGAAAAGAAGACTAAGAGGGGAGCTTATTAACGTTTATAAATATCTCAAGTGTGGGGCACAAGGGAAAAAGGCCAGCCTCTTTTTAATGGTCTGTGGAGACAGGACAAGGGGCAATGGCTTCAAGTTGGAGCATAGGAAGTTCTGCACCAATATGCAGTAGAACTTTTCCCCAGTGAGGGTGAGGGAGCCCTGGGACAGGCTGCCCAGGGGGATGTGGAATCTCCTTCTCTGGAGATATTCAAGACCTGTCTGGACTCCAATGTGTGCAACCTGTCCTAGGGACCCTACTTTGGCAGGGGGTTGGATTCGATGGGCTCTTGAGGACCCTTCCAACCCCTACGATTCTGTGAGTCTGTGATTAAGATGTGTGTGTGGGAACAGCCAAAGTCTGTTCAAACAGGCCACTCTGTGCTCGGGGTGAGTAATTCCTTCTATCAAATCCTCAAGCATTCAGAGCATGTACATGTAAATGGAAACTGGCTGAAGTCCCTTGTGAAAATTTAGCTTACTGAGGTCAATAATTTGCACGTGTGCCCCATGTGCTGCACAAATAGCCTGTTCACAGAGGCTTAATGCATTTGCTTGTGGTCTGATGGCAGTAACGACAGCAAGGTAACGTGGTGGAGGCAGGAGAATGCTGTGTGCCTTTCTTTTTGGTGTTTCTAACCTCATTTATTCACAACAAATGTTCTCATAAACATGAATGCTTTGTGATGAGGAGCTCCAGAAGAAATGGGCTTGTCTCAGGAGTGTGGGGAAGGGAATCCAGAATGGCAGTAACTTGCTTGGTGGTGGTAGGAGCACCTGGGGGTCTTGTACCTTGCATAGCTGGGGAGGATGAGGAAGGAAATACTGTTCTTGAGCACCAGCACTATACCCACCTGGTCCTACTGGTGCTCCCCCTGAATCCTGGTGTTTGCAGCCCATGGCACTGTCCTGTAACTCTGGCTGTAGGGAACCTGGCACTGAAAAGGAGACAGAGCATCTAAGTGCTAGAAAAGTTAGGAAAATGTTAGGAAATGTTGTTGAGGGGCACATGGGGTGCCCTGGGGAGTGTCTAAGACTGGTGTAATGTCTCTAGCTTTAAAATTTGTCTGGGTTTATTGTTGAAGATTCAATTCTAAGTTTGAGAAATGCCAGAGCTGGAGGACTTGAGCTTGCTCATGAAGCAATAGGCTACCCTGGTCAAATGGTCAAAACACCAGTACATCTTCAGGGCTAAGAACTGTGCCACAAAGGCACCTCAGATTTCCTGTAAGGACAGAGACAGCTGATGAGGGGTCCTGGGACTCACTGAGGCTGTAGGACAACTAGGTGTCATTGCCTGGGAAGAACAGAGTGGATAAGCATGATCAGACTGCTCTTAATAGCTTGAAAGAGGGGAGAGGTTTCTTATGGAGTACCTAAGTGTCCTGGTTTCAGATGAGATGGAGTTAATTTACTTTTTAGCAGTGGATGGAATGCTGTGTTTGGGTGTTAGGACAGGAGCAGTGCTGATAGCACCCTGATGTTTCTAGTTGTTGCCAAGCGATCAGGGACTTTTTCAGTTCTTAAAATTTTCCTACTAATGAGAAAGGAGAGGGGACAGCCAGGATAGGTGACCCACAGTGGCCAAAGAGGATATTCCATGACAATTACATCATGCTCAGTATAAAGGGGGGACTGGGAGGAGGAGAAAAAGAAAGCAACTCCAGGACGTGCGGTTTTTGGGGACGGTCAGGTTGCGGGACGGCTCCGGGCTGTACAGCCTGAGTTGTGTGGTTTGGTGAGAGACTGCATTGTGTATCACCAGTTTCATGTATTTTGTGCTCTAAAGTCGTGTTATCATTGTTCTTTTTTTTATCTTTTTCTGCTATTTTAGTAAACTATCCTTATCCCAACCCGCGGGGGGTTGTTTTTCTAGGTTTTTGGTTTGATGGGGGTATTTTTCCCTCTTTACATTTCCCTTCCCTTCCACACCCCCAACTTCCCCCCCTCCCCTCTGCCCCCCCTCCTTTTTGTTAAAAGAGCAAGCAACTGTGTGGGGCTCAGCTCCTGGCTGGGGCTAAACCACCACACTAAGGGTTGATATATCCCAGAGTAAAGTCAAATGACCAGCTGAGTTTAACTTGCTGGGTAATCCTAAGGAGAGGACTGTGGAGCAGTACTGCTCACTAGTTCCCTCTGCAAGCAGTGAGTAGCACTGAATGCTGTGTGTGTGTGAGTGTAAAACATATCAAAGCACATTTAGGCTGCTGTGTCTTTAGGTGACGTCTTTCATGCAAATTATGCTTTTTTTTTTTCAATAAATTATCCTTAATTTGAATCAATAAAAAAAAACCAACCCTGCCTTTCCATTGCTGTATGATGACTCTCTCCAGCTCCCTGGTGAATTCATAAATCTGCTTGGCTTTCAAGTCTCTAAATTATTTTAATAAGGAACAGGGAGAAGCAGTATAAGCTATGTTTTCTGCATGACTTTTCATGACCAGGTGCCTGCACTGTAATTTGCCACATTTTGATGCCCCCCTAGTCATGTTGTATACACAGGAGCCTAAGCTGAGCCTGGTTCAAATTTGCACTCTCGTTATTCCTATTCAGAGTCTGAACACTTGTTGGTAAAAGGCACTAATACTGCAGTAAGTCCAGGAGCAGCTGGTAAGTCTAGTTAAATGACACTTTGTAGCAAGCTCAGGATGCCAACCTGGGATCCTTTTCCTGCTCTGAAATGCCCTGATACTGTTTCATGGCAAGTTTAGGCAGGAGGCATCTGAAGATAACCTTATTTACCTTCTAGGTATGGCTAAACAGAATGTTCCTACCTTTCCCTTTTCAACCCTGTTGTCATCTTTCAACAGACTTGCTAGGTTTGGAGAACTCGTGCCTGTAAAATATTGAAATAGGACCAGAAGAACCTGGCCCAAACTCCTGTATTCACAACTCTGATATGTCCACTAAGAAGCAATTATTTTTTATGCCCTTTGGGTCTGAACCACTATAGGCTTTGAGGTTGAAACCATGAATCACTTGAGACTATCAGAAAAAGTAGGCTTGCACTAATCAAGGGCTTTTGTGTTGAAGTTACAGCAACTCAAGCTTGACCACGAACAGATGGACCTTTTCTAATGTCATTAGGTTTTTGAAGCCTTTTTTTTGTGAGCCCTGCAGGAATGTGTGCATTCTCTACCCGGTTTTGATCTATGAAGGCCCAGGGATTATTTCCTTCCCCTGATATTTTAATTTTAATGCAGATGCAGACCGCTGTACAGCAAATTTAACTACCCTGCCTGGCTTGTTTTTCTTAGTCACCTTTAAAATCTCTTGCAGGGTGCTAAACATCCAGAGGGGGAACATAACCACCTGATGTCAGGATTTAGAAAGTGTTCTGGGGAGGGATGGATGGAGGAGAGGGTGGCATTGGAAGGAACTGCTGCATGAATCACCATGACTAAGTGTGACTGTGTCCTTTACATACTTGCCTGGGGTTGTAAAACCCTGGATTGAGAGCCTGAGGGGAATCTTCTGCTGTTTGCTCCCGTGACCCTGCTGCAGTCATCTTGCAGTGTAGGAGGCATGGTTTGGGGTAATAGTGTTTGGAAATATTGGACAGTGTGGGGGAGACTACTAAAAAAAAATGCCTTAAAGATAGAGAAAACATTTTCTTCATCATCAGAGAAAATATTCAGAGTTTCTTGTTCTGTGGACCTCTAATTTTGCTGTAATTGAAAACCTAATGAAGTACATTTGAAAAGTGCCTGAGCCTTTCAAGTTTAGTTTTATTCTCTGATCCCAAGCATGCAAAGCTTAAGTCTACATCTGCAGCAATTAACCTTGTTCACCTTCTCACCATACTAAGTTAAAAATCTCTTGGCTTCCTCTGGTTGCTCATCAAGGTGCTGCTGCTCTGCCTCTCTGCCACCCGCTCCAGCTCTGCCCAGACGTGGACACAGCAGTGGTGTTGGCAACGTGGCTTTTCTCAGCAGTAAGTGACATTGTCACTGAAACCCCAGCTGTTTCCTTCTGTTTCTCCCTGCCTCCCCTCACCCCCACAAAACACTTCAAGACTTGGGAGTAGGGAGACAAAGACTAAATTGCACCAAGTAGGACAGACCTAGTTCAAGCCCCCATGGGTGCTCATGGAGACCATAAAGGATCTTTGCCAAGGTCAAGGGCTCTAACAGGGACACCAAAGAGTAGAGATGCAGTTTTTATAGAGTTTTTACTAATTTATAAAGTAGGGATGTAGCTAGTCAGCTTGGTGCTTGATTTTACAGCTCATTACTAAAAGGGAAAGAAGCAGCAGAGCAAGATTGTCTTAAAAGGGGAGTTGGAACAATCAATTTGACTATTTTAAACGTTGTTTTAGAGATCCTTTAACTGTGATGCCTTTTAATGCAACCTAAACCTGTCTTTAGAGTATCACAAGGAATTTGGTGATAAAGAGAGGGGTGGGGTGAAGACTGCTTAGAGTATTGCTGCTAGCGTGGAGAACAAAGAAAAGGAGATCGAGCCAATCGAATAGATTATCCAATTAACACAATTTATGGCTGACCATATTCTTTCAGATGAAATGAAAGGACAACTCAATGGACCATTAAAAATGGGAACAGAAACGTGTTGTTTTTTGCTCTTCTGCACTTGAGAGCAGGGAAATGTAGCCGAGTACAGGGAGCACGTTATGCCAGAAGTTTTGCAGAACACTTTAAAAGTGCAATAGAAGTGTTTTCTTGTGGTTTGGAAGTTGATTACAGGACCATAAAACCACAATTGGAGTTGAGAGGTATCTAGAGATCTTAGCTGTTCACTTTTCATTCATGTGGTCTCGGTGATGTGTGTTCAGAAAACAAAATAATACAGCTGAAAAAAAACCCCTTACGATGTAAAACATACTGTAATGAGCATAATGTGGTTATGTCTCTGCCAGGCAGTGCTTGAGTGGATGCTCTTGTTCTCTCAAATAGAATAAAACCCAAAAATCAATGTAACATGGTGAGAAAGGTCTAAAGCTGGCTTTAGTTTGTCCTTGTGTATACAAAATGAATCTGTCTCTGCTCAGAGTTCTCTGTGTGTGCCCTCTGCTGATGCACTTCTCAGACATGCCCATCTAGACACGTGTCCCTCTCTTTTGACCCAAAGAAAACAGGAATTCAGTGTTTGAGAATGAACTGGTTTTGGTGTTTGTTCTGCTCAAGTTTCTCACTGGGGCCATTCACATTGTGCAGTGATGAACAGAGGCCACACTAAGATTCAAAACCATGTGGGATCTCAATGGGATTCCCATCTGTGATGGGAAAGAGACCACCATCATACGGTGGTTTTTCTATTGACTGGTGGGAATGGAGAGTCTCAGGGAACAGAAGGCATTTCTGCCCAAGAAAAACAACTGCAAATAGAATCGTGGAATCATTTAGGTTAGAAAAGACCTTTAAGATCATCAAGGCCAACCACTAAGCCAGCACTGCCAAGCTCACCACCAAAACGTGTCCCTAAGCACCACGTATACACATCTTTTAAACCTCTCTAGCGATGGTGACCCCCACCACTGCCCTGGGCAGCCTATTCTAGTGACTGGCAGCCTATTCTAGTGACTTGCAGCCCTTTGGGGAAGAAACCTTTCCACATGCCAAATCTACACCTCCCCTGACACAACCTGAAACCTCTCATCCCATCACTTGTTACTTAGAAGAGGCCAACCCCCAAACAGAACATCACAGGCGAGATGGATCATGGTACATTTATTTTCCACTGAAAAACTGTGTACATGGTACATTTTCTGCACTTAGGCTACTGCATGTTTTTTTTCTTCTACAAAGAGTATTTAGCTGTTCAATGAGACGTATCTCACTTCCAGCTAATGGATAGCTCAGAGACACCTTTGTGTGGGAAGTCACTTAAACAAAAAGGAAACATTTTTTTTTTAGAAGGGGTTTTTAACTCACTTCATACACCATGCATTTCACAGCCTCTGGCTTTTGGGAAAATACAGTTCAGGTGAACAAACCAGAAAATGTACTGCAGCAAGCCTGACTGGTGACAAACTCTTCTGCAGTAGTAATAGTATTTTATTCATGTAATACCTAAAGTATCTGCAAAAACTGTATCCCAGGTATTTGCTTTAAAGCAGCTATGTCCTGAGGAACAAAGGTTGTTGTTTTTCCAAGGTGAGGAGGATTTCCAGCTCTCTTCTGACTTTGGACTCTCCCCAGGACATTAGAAAATCAGACCCAGGATTTATTCAAGAGGAAACCAGCAGCAGTGACTTTACTCAGCAAAAGTCATAAACATCCTGTGCGCAAATGAAAGCCCTCTGGGTGCACACACTGTGAAGCCTCTTTAAAGGTCCTGATATATTAAGCACAAGATTTGTCCTATCTGATAAAATAGTTTGATGAGGGTAGAAAGTGAAATCACAGCACGAAGTCGTATGCCCCTGAGTGAGAAAGGAAGTACAGCCTGGCCATCCCACCCATGCTGGGGCTCTTGTGGGTCCCTCACATCCACACCTTGCAAAGGTACTCCTAAATGTGGGGGCACATTGTGCCCTGTAAAATATTAATGTTTCTTTTTGTTGATGCAGTTGCAGGGCGTCCTCATGCTCTTCCTGATGCTGCTGTTGGGAGCTGCTCGGCCCTGGGTGTTCCAAGTTTGAGGTTCTCCCTCCATTGCAGGGGAGAAGATATTAGATAGAGGGTGGGATGCATTCCCAGTGTAACCCCACAGAAGAACCAGTGCTACCAGTGCTTGCTCTCTCCTTCTCTAGTTCCCCAAATGCCCACCCAGGATGGGCCCAGTGCAGTTTCATGGTGCTGCTGCAGCAAGACCAGGCCAGCAGCTTTCCTTTTCAACCTGCAGCTGCAGGAACAGCTAAGGAATATTCATGAGAATTTCAACCTTGTCTGCTTCTGCAGAGCTACTCAGGAAAATACGTTCCATCTTGCTATAAATGTTAATATGCAAGATAGCATCTTCACCACTAAATTCCAAGCCAATATTTTGCATATAAAAATTTATTTTCTTCACTCTGTTATCTAGCTGCAAAGCTGACCATTTTTCTGCTAGAATATTGCAGAAGCATCTTGGCTTTTTTTGCTGGCTGAAGCAGCTCAGGTGGATTTATTTGCTATTACTTAGAACATTAAAACAAGTTTTTTTTTACATTGGCTTGAGGAACGATTTCTTACTCTCTTATTTATGATGGGTGTGCATTTTGCCCAGGTGGCCAAGAAGGCCAGTGGCATCCTAGCTTGTATAAAAAACAGTGTGGCCACTAGGTCTAGGGAAGTAAGTGTGCCCCTGTACTGGGCACTGCTGAGGCCACACCTCAAGCACTGTGTTCAGTTCTGGGCCCCTCACCATAAGAAGGACATCAAGGTCCTCGAGCAAGTCCAGAAAAGGGCAACCAGGCTGGAGAAGGGGCTGGAGGGCAAATCCTCTGAGGAGCAGCTGAGGAGCTGGGGGTGTTCAGCCTGGAGAAGAGGAGGCTGAGGGGAGACCTTCTCCCCACCTCCCCTGCCCTGCCAGGAGGGTGCAGAGAGGTGGGGGATGGTCTCTTCAGCCAGGGGACAGGAGATGGGACAAGAAGCAATGGCCTCAAGCTGTGCCAGGGCAGGTTTAGATTAGACATTAGAAAAAATTGTTTTACTGAAAGAGTTGTGAGGGCCTGGCACAGGCTGCCCAGGGAGGTGGTTGAGTCACCTTCCCTGGATGTGTTCAAAAAAGGGTAGATGAGGTGCTCAGGGATCTGGTTTAGCTTAGGATGGGATTGGTTGGACTTGATGATCTTAAAGGTCTTTTCCAACCTTGTGATTCTGTGATTAGTGGGGGACCTGGGTTTGTCCTCCCTTCTTTTTCCTAAGGCCACATTTGTCTTGAAGCAGTTTTCAAATGCTTTGCAGCAGGCCAGCCCACATCTTTAGGAATTAGGCTGGAGGAAAACGTGGAGGTATTAATTTAAGAAATAGAAAAACGGGCTTGGAAATTGTACAGCCAATTTTCATCCTTCACTTACTCTGTACAGCTGCTTTTTAATCTTTCTGATGAGAGAAATCCAAAGTTGGGACAACTTAATGGCATAACTTGAGAGACAGCTGGAAAAGCTGCAGAGTCGTTACCTTAACACATGATGCCAAAAAATAGTCATATCTTCCATTGTAAGGCATTCTGCCTTTCTGGCATGTGATGGCAAACTCATCATAGAAAATAATAGTGCATGAAGAGCATGGCAAGGTACAGGTAATCAGATTATTTGAGGCTTAACAAAGCATGGCAACTTCTCCACATTTCCAACCCAAACTGTCCCGTGATTTCGTTCGTGAGTGTTTGGTGTTTGAAAGTTTGGAAATGGAAAGCTCCAGGCAAAAAAAGGTAGGACCAAAAAATCATAGAATCATAGAATTGTAGGGGTTGGAAGGGACCTCTAGAGATCATCGGGTCCAACCCCCCTGCCAAAGCAGCTCCCCAGCTCATACTGCACAGGTCGGCGTCCAGACGGGTCTTGAATATCTCCAGAGAAGGAGACTCCACACCCCCTGGGCAGCCTGTCCCAGGGCTCCCTCACCCTCACTGGGGAAAAGTTCCTCCCCATGTTGGTGTGGAACTTCCTGTGCTCCAACTTGCAGCCATTGCCCCTTGTCCTGTCCCCACAGACACTGAAAAGGGGCTGGCTGATTCCCCCTGCATCCCCTGCTTCAGATAATTATAGACTTTAATTAGGTCCCCCCTTAGTCTTCTCAAGGCTGAAGAGTCCCAACTTACTCAGCCTATCCCCATAGGGGTGATGCTCCAGGCCCCTAATCATCTTTGTAGCCCTTCTTTGGACTCTTTCAAGGAGATCCCTGTCTTTTTTATACCAGGAAGCCCAGAACTGGACACAATACTTCAGGGGGGGCCCTACCAGGACAGAGTAGAGGGGGAGGATCACCTCCTTAGACCTGCTGGCCACACTCCTCCTGATGCCCCCCAGGATCCCATTGTCTCTCTCAGCCCCAGGGCACACTGCTGGCTCATGGCCAACATGTCATCTACCAGGACTCCCAGGTCCTTCTCCACTGAGCTCTTCTCCAGCAGGTCATCCTCCAGCCTGTACTGAAACAAATGGTTGTTCCTTCCCAGGTGCAAGACTTTACACTTGCTTTTGTTGAACTTCATCCGGTTTCTAACTGCCCAGCTCTCCAGCCTGTCCAGGTCTCACTGGATGGCAGCACAGTGTTCCTGCGCTACATCAACATGTAAGGTTTGATTTTGGGATGCTTTTGTGAAAGAGAAAAGATGGGCCAAATGTTTGAGTCCTGGGTTGTGTCAGAACTGGGTTACAACCGAGTCTCATGCTTAGTGCTCCATGAGTCCTTCGCTGAAGATGAATTTTTGATTTTTGGGGCAGTTTTTACAGGCCAATCCTAGGATAAGACTGCAGATTAGGGTGTGATTCGCTTCTCCTCTGATGCTGGGACAGGCATGCAGACAAGCACTTACAATTCCCTCAGCAGTGAAGGAAGCTGAAAACGTGTCTGAGTGGTTTGCTGGGCTAAAAATGTTTCTTTAGGTGCCCCCAGCCAGTGTTCTGATGATAATACTTGGCTGGTATGTGTCCAGGTGTGTAGCCAGGCTTCTTACAGTTTGTTCCTTAGGAATATCAAAACCTTTTGATACTTTTCCCATGGTCTGGTTTGGGGTTTAAGCTGCAAGCTGAGCAGTGCTTTTGGCTGTGCACTAGTCATCCTCTGTCTGCTTCAGGCCTGTGTGTTTTGTAGAAGGAGTGAACCATGTTTGAACTAGTTGATCTGACACCTTTCCCTGTTCTGCCTCCTGTGTGGTAACCCATTTCAGCCAGGTGGTGAAAGACCTCGGGTGCTTTAGTTTGCCTTGATGAAAAGAATTGAGGCATTGCCACTTGTTTCCAACCAGTGAAGCATCCCCAGACTGTACGAGGGCTGCTCTCTGCACCTCCCCTTCCATTGCAGCATGCAGTCAGGGCAGGTGATTTTCCTCAGCCTGCATCCAGAAAGATCTATTTCTTTGTCTTTCCTATATGTATCAGGTTGATCTGAAAATATTGGGAGAGGTGAAGCCTTGGGGCGAAATGCAGTCCGTAATATTGTACTCCTTGAAAAAGCACATCAGGAGTGGTGTTGAAGAGGGATTTTGCCCCTCTCCTGTTCCCTTTGAGAAAACAAGCAGCTCTGATAATATATGTGGAAATGAAGGGGTTCCTTCTGTTCTTCATGTCTTATTTTTCACACCCAAACAAGACATGTGCTGGAATGTGATGGCAGAGGTGAGCTACATAAAATATTTACATGTTTTTACATAAAATCACAAAGCTGAGTCACCTCCACCTCTGATACTCTCAGCTTTGAACTTAGGATCAAATGTATAGCCCACGTTCAGGGCCCTAGTTGATTAGGATTTGCATTTTGATGGATGTCAGCCTTGGAAATGTATGTGGCAAGTGTCACCAGGCGGTGACATTGTACACAGGAATGGGGACTGGGCCAGTTTTTGTGTGGCTGGGAACCTGGAGCAGAATCTCTGTAAGCAGGAGGAATAAACTACTTACCATTACGACAAGCAACTATTACGTTTTGCCTTTGGAAAGTAAAAGAAAAGATTCTTAATAGTCTGCTGAAATGGCAGTTTTGCCAAGATTAAATGTAGAATTGATACTGGAAGGGACAGATATTTGCAGAAAAATCAGTATAATGAAAGATTGTGCTCTGTCTCATGAATAACTGCTCTCTGCTGTTGGGTTTCATCTGAGAGTGATGCTGGTACTTTGGGATTTACTCCCTGTATTGCATCAGCTTCTTCAGACATCTGGCAGTTGTCTGTGCAGCGGTGTTTCCCCGTGGAAGCGTGGTTCTGTGGATGACCCTGAGCGAGAGGCTGTGGGGAAGAAAAGACTTGATTTTCATTCTTCTGTAGATTTCAGGCTGGGACAAGATGTTGCATTGTCAGGTTTGAAGTTGGCAGTGCTAATTATCCTTACTCAGCGTCAGCCCTGATCCCAGGTGATGTCACTGAAGAGGAGGTGGCGATTACATCTTCACCGCTTATCCTGATACGCAGTGACTAGGGAGAAGCCAGATCAGGCTCGCTGGCAGAGCTGGGCTGATCTGTGTAAGGGATATGTAAATAATTTTAAGACTGTCCTGCTAATCCTCTCATTGTCAGGTCCAGCTAGAAGGGAGGGAAAGCAGTGGCATTGGGAATGGCTTTTCCTTGCTGTTCATTACATTAAATCCGAAGCTGCTTTTGCTGCTAGGTATGTTATGAATGATGCACACTCAGGTTGAAAAAGATCTGTTTCAGAAACTCAGCGTTGACTACGTGAGAGTAATCCAGATGTGTAGTATGAACTGAGGAGAAGCTTTGCAAAATTTCTGGAAGGTCAGTGGTGCCTGAAATGGTAGCAAGTGAGATGCTCAGTATAAAACACCTTCACCTTGTACACCCTCTGGGCACACTAAATTTAAAGAAAACATTTCCAGGAGACACCAGGAACAAGAGCTGGTTTCCCTCCATCATAAAAAGTCATTTGCACAGTTGATACACATTGCACGTGGCTTCTTAACACCTGGCTTGGGGAACAGTGCTTCCCTGAGGCAGCAGCTTGGGAAATGAGGGGAATATTTGGATAACTTCGAGTTCAAGGATATTTCTGTCAGACTTTAGTGCGTCGGTTTATTTGTGTTTATTTTTGGGAAACGGGGGAAAAATGAAGTTTGCTTGTAGGCTTTATTAGAGCGTGGAGTGGAATATGTAAAGCAAGATTAAAAACTAAATAGCCTACTGTTTCCCAAGGTATTTTCAGTCATGAAGCCTTTCAGTTGGTTCCCCCTCCTCTCCATCTGTGGTGTTGAAGCCTGTGAAATGCATCCTGTGCTCTCCACCAGTGCCCAGCTCCCTTATCTCTGCACTCTTATGAATTGCATAATGAGTTCTAGCCCTGCAAAATCATGCTTTGCCTGTGATAAACTTCTTTCTCATCTGTGTGTGAAGTTTTGTGCTGAACCTGTTATGAAATCGAAGCAAACAGCATAGGAGAGCGTGGGGGGAAGTTTCTGGTGACTGTAGCCTTCAGGTGCTGGGCAGGCAGGACCACAGCCTGGCAATTGAGGAGATGTTTTGCTTCACGGTGGGGTGGGCATGCTCAGCTCAATAGTGAGCTTCACCAACACTGCACGAAATTGGATTTAAGCACCTCTAAGTCATCCCTCTACACCATGGAGCCTGCCCAGTCGTCTTCTGGGTAAACAGAGGCAAGGATTTGGGAGAGGATCATGTAGTTAGGGAGCAGCACATCATCCTACTTAGGTGACTTTTAAAACAAGAGGCCCCTTTAAAAAAAGAAGGATGAAAAGCTTTGGTCAACAGTTTTCCATTTCTGGGATGGCAGCAGTTTTATTTTCTTATTTCCATGGTTTGATAGCAGCTCTTTCCAAGCTGAGGCAGGCCAGGTGGCCTTGGGGCTGACAGGATGCTCACAGGGTAGGGGGGAGGCAAGCCCAGCCCAGCAGCAAACAGGCTGTTCTGGTCGGATGGGCAGGCTGCTGAACAGCACTGAAAAAGGTGACATCTCTGACAGTCCCAAGGATCCCTATTCCAAATGCCCTTCTGCGGGCAGCTCACCCCCATACCCCTGTGTGCAGCACGATAGGACAAGAACCAATGGATAAAAAAAGACCCTCTTGATTGCAGCTCTTGCTTCACAAGGCAGCTGTGAGTTCAAAAAACAACAATAAGTCAGGAGAAGCTGCCTTTTCTTCTGGTCCAGTGAAGTGAGAGGCAGTGGCCAGGGTGTCCCTGGGGACCCAGCGTCTGACCTCGGCATGGCCATGCTGACAGTGGCTCTGCTGTCTTCCCTGCTGGGGTTCCTCTCCTGGCCTGGCAAGAGGTGGTTACAGTCCTGAGGCATCACGAGCTGAAAAGGGAAGGGGGTTATTATTATTGGTGTTATATATTATATGTTGTATCTGCATGTCAGCTCCAAAGCACCCCCAGACCTGGGGATCGTACGTTGTGTGAGGGATACGGAGAAGCAGAATTGGGCTGTCTTTATAACGACAGGGACATAAACTGTCAGAGGGAACGTAGGGGATGATGTAAATGGATTCACAGGTTTCAGATGCCTTCCCCAAACTGCCATGCAGGCTGTCACTGACGTGGGAAATAGATGGAAGGTTGCATAAAGTGTCTACAAAGTAGTGGTTGAATTTACCGCAGTACTTATGGGTTGCATTTGAACTGGATGCAATTGCTAAAATCAGAGGGGGAGCTTGAAGCCCTAATGTTTGATGGTGAATGTGGCTGTAGAGAGCACAATGCTGCTGCTGTGGTTGATTAATTCTATATGACAAAGGATATAAGATGAAGTGGTGTGTATATGGGGATCAATTGCTGGGGAAAGAAACATATGAGCGTATTTTTTTTGCCTTGACTGGCAAGCTCTCAATTCCGAGACATTAGAGTTTGCTGCCCCCAGTTTTAAGGTTATGAGCACATGAAATTCTGACAACTCGGTTATTCATCAGTGTGAAAGCTTACTCGAACGTATCAAATGTATGGGATGGCTAAATGGATACATCAGCTGTGATTTGAACAGAATATTCTGTCTTGTTAATTTATTTATTTGAGAAGATGAAAGGGTTTCTGAGCAGCCATCCAGGGTTCCCAAGGGATTTTGGTGGTGGAAGGCAAGAAGGACTGTTACAGTGAAGTGATGAGATCTTTATCACAGTTCATTCTTGTATCAAGCTTAGGGCCTCATGACCGTGCTGTAATACATTCTGCCAAAGGAATGTCTAAACCCGGAGGGTAATTTATCACATCGCTTGACATTCCATTTCACTGCTTAATTACCACATTTTTAACAATAAGCACCCTTTTTTTTCTACAGGGGTTTGTATTTTATTTAACCTTCGGCTTTCAACTACACTCCCTAATAATTTTATTTAAAAAAGAAAACAGCACAGGGCAAAGCCTTCCCTGCCTCCACCATGCAAAACTGGACTGGAATTCACCAGCCTCCCGTTACTGTCTGCTTTGGCTGAGCGCGGCGTGGAGATGCAGTGAGCACCTGGGCATGGGATGGGTAAAATGCTGAATGTTAATTCAGCTTCTTGAGCAGACTGTGAAGTCCTTGCAGAGCTTTGTGCTCCGGCCCATGACTGATACTCATATTCAAGATATGCCTGATGAAGCTGTATAATTATACATCTCATTATTGCGGGCTCAATTTTCTTCTGTGGACACGCAGTTGCCCGTATACCTGTGGAGAAATCCCAGTGGGTTAAGGGGGGGGAGGGGTTGTTATTTTTCATGGCGTGTGTTCTTCTGAAGGAAGATTTGCAATGGAAAATAGCTTTGTGCTTCCTACTTTAGTTAATGCTATGGTCTTTCCCTTCACAATGAAAGTTTTATAAGTCCTCGTATTGTAATAGAAGTTTTACAGTCACAGATGATGGCAGTTAGCAAAGCATTCACATTTCCCTGGAAAATTGTGTTAAATTAGGCTCTGGGAAGGAGAAAAGAGCTGTGCTTATGCTCTCAGCATTGTATCTTCATCTTTGTGGTGGTTAATGGGATATTTGCTCAGGGATTTCAAGGAGTTAATATTCTGAACTTTTAAAATGGCTAAAAAACCAGAGGGAGGGTGGAGTGAGAGGGGATGCTTCTGGGTACTGGGCACACCAGTGGAGATCAGATAGCTGCTTAGATAGCAACAAGGAGTGGACTTGCTAACCGTTCTTTTTCCTATGCTATTTTGTTCTTACATTATTCTCCAAAGTCTATCACAGCAATTATTTATCACCGAACACTAGGAAATTAAATGTGTAAAGCTAGTTTTGGTAGTTTCTGGAAGAGTAGAACATGTCCTGCTCGCCTATTTTATGCTTCATAAGGAATTTGGGCTCATGTAGCCAACTTTTACATGTAGCCAAAAACTGACCCAGGGATTTGAACCACCTGGGTGTCTCCTGAGGAAATCATTACTCTCCTGCAAGTTGAATGCTGGGCTCAGGGATTCATCCCTCCTGTTACGGTGGGAATTGGCTATTCTTCATCCTTTTGAGTTCCCTGTTGCTTCACATTAACTGCTGTTGCTGCTTCAACCATTTCATTAACTCAGTGAAGGAGATTCCAAGGGAAATTCAGGATTTACCAAGGGATATTTCTTGGGTTTGCTGTATTTTAGCCTGCATTAGTGTGGGCTGTGGTTAGAACCACAGCAGGGTTGGCCATTAAAACTTCCCTTTGCGACCATCAAGTTGCCCTGGAGCTGATGTGTAAACACTTTGAGACATAAAAAATAATCAGGGCAAAGGTTCTGGGTTTCAGAGGAAAGACAGGACAACTTTCAGCCTGCCCCAGCTGCGTGCTGTGCAGGAGATAACCAGGAGCTGGTTAAAACCCAGAGTTTCAGTCATGTGTGAAATTTCCTCATCTCTGTATTTGCATTTATTCTGCATCAGAATAAAGCCAAACATTGTCAATATTTTCAGAGTGAAATGCTTAAATATATTTTTGAGTATTCTCTTGTTTGTTTTCTGTCTAGATTTTTAAATGCTTAAATTAATATTAGTTTCCTTTTTTTTATGGAATAGAGAAGGCTTATATGATATGCCTTGTCTTTAAAATAGATTATTTTAAAATAATTTAGTACAGCTGCTTTCTAGTGATTGAGTCATATCATTGAGTCATCTCATTTTCCAGATTAGTATCTCTTGTTTGTTTTGTAATGAAATGGTTTGGCTTGGAACAAGAAATTAAGATAAATACTCAGCATACCAACTAGAAGAGCAGGTGGGGTGGGTTGTTTTTTTTTCAGCATCCTCCTTATTCTAGGAAAGTGCTGCAATTCTCCTCCAGACATCTTTCTGTGCATTTATAAATTACTCCAGAGTAGGAAATTTCCTTTTTCTTCTTGTAAATGTTTCAGTGCCTGATTCCCTGAAATTTCTCTTGCTTCAGAAATTTTAGTTGAAACCAATTAAGGAGAGGAATGGCAACTTCTTGGTGTCTTTGTTTCCCCTGGTTATAAATTGATACCTTGATAAATTGATGCATTTACACATGCAAACCAACAAAGAAGTGGTGTATTACAGCATCGTCCCTTTCCAGAGGAGAAATCCCCTGACACAGATGTAAATATGGTGTAGCATGTTTCGGATATTGCAGTGAAGACAGACAGATGACTTCAGGAAATGATCCTGGCTCTGGGAAATGAGCTAGCTGGGGAGTCCATGGCGTGGTACAGCGTGGATGTGTAATGGGGCAGTGGGCAGCAGCCCGCCTCTGCTCCAGAGCTTCCAGCAGGAACAGCGATGGTTGTGTCTGCTTCAGCCATCCTTGGAGGTCCATAAGGGAATAGGCTGAGCTTTTGGGTGTTAATCCACACTTGGTGTAACACTGCTACCTAAGGAAGAGCAGACATCTTACTTGCAAGGGAAAATTGTCATCTTGGTGGGTTTTTTTGAGCTGGAAGATAATTTCCCCCTTTTCCAAATTGTGCTCTAGTTTTGGGGCTACTTCATCTGAACCAGCTGTGGTTCTGCTGCTTCACCATCAGCACTCAGCAATGACAGACATCCATAGAATGCCTCAATGACAAAATGTTTGCTTAGAGGACTGTAGTTGCCCTCCTTTTATAAATGGCAAAGAGGAGACTCAGAGAAGGTCAGTTTATTGCAGTCATGATAAAAGTCATCAGCAGAGGTGGGCACAGAGCCAACCATGTGCCTGGTAGTGTCCACAGAAACTTTCCTACCACTTCAGCCTTTCCGACTTGGTTTTGTAGAAAGCAGAGAAGAGCTTGACAATAACTCTGTTGGGAACAATTAGCTGGTACCCAACTCTCTATATAGACACCATTGTGCTTATCCTTAAACACCACAGAATCCCAAACTAGTTTGGGTGAGAAGGACCCTCAGAGCCCCCCCAGTGCCACCTCTGCCATGGGCAGGGACACCTCCCCAGCCCAGGGTGCCCAAAGCCCCACCCAACCTGGCCTTGAACCCTGCCAGGGGCAGCCCCAGCTTCTCTGGGCACCCTGGGCAAGGACCTCCCTCCTCCCCAGGAAGGATTTCTGCTTCCCAGCTGTCCTCCTGCAGCTGAAGGCCATTCCCCTGGGCCTGGCCCTCCTCGCCCTTGGGCCGAGCCCCTCTCCAGCTCTCCTGGAGCCCCTCGAGGCACAGGAAGGGGCTCAGAGCTCTCCCCAGAAGCAGCATTCCCTTCTCCACGCTGAGCCATCCCAACTCTCCCAGCCTGGTCCCAGAGCAGAGGTGCTCCAGTGCTCGGATCATCTCCACAGCCTCCTCTGGACTTGCTCCAACAGCTTCATGTCCTTGTTGTCCAGGGGACCCCCAAGCTTGACACAGCACTGCAGGGGGGGTCTCCTCAGAGTGGATCAGAGGGGCAGAATCCCCTCCCTCAATCCGCTGGTCCTGCTTCTGCTTTTGATTGAGCCCAGGACATAGTGACTTTCTGGGCTGCCAGCGTGTGCTGCCACGTCCTGTTTTCAATTTATGGAGTGAACAAAACTGGACCACATGCACGATTTTTGTGCTATTACTTTCCTATTGTCTGTATTTCATCAATGTGCTGTTTCTGTATTGAAGTCAGATGTTATGTTTTGGGAACAAGGGTTGCTTTCTTTCTCTGCGCATCACCTGGTTTAATGGGGTTCATATCTATTGGACTAGCTAGTCTGCTCACAATCTGGCTGTGCCACAGCTCTCTCTTTTTACTGTAGCTTACATGTTCTAAAAAAAATGGGCTGGGGAATAGTGAAGTCTGATTTGAGTGCATAATATTTCTGAAAATTGACCCAAACCTCAATCTCAAATTGTGGACATGCTCTCTTGTAAGTATGGGTTTGTTTTTCCCCTCCTCTCTGAGTTGAACCCAGGTTATTTCAAGGTCCCTTGTACTCATATTTTCTGGTATAGCGAATAGAAAAAGGGACTTCCTTTTTTTTTTAATCTGTGACACTCCTTGTTTGGTTTTGGGTTTTGTTTGGTTTTTTTCCCTCTCTTGAAAGCTTTTCTAGCTCTATTTGCCTTAAGGAGATAGGGTTTTTTAATGAAGAAAACTCATTTTGTACTGATTTTAGAACTGATTCAGTAGGTGAATACTTTTATTTATATGCAGATCAAGGATAAGTGCATCTTCACTTAGAGACTTCTGTATAATGTGCTTGAAAATAAATGCTGGTGATTTTGCACAGACCACCTCCTGGCACCCTGTGAACAAGGTTTTCAGTGACCCAGCAGTAGGGAGGTCCCATTGTTTTTCCCAAACTCCTAATTTGCTTTTTGCCCTTTGAAATTTTTTAAGAATTGCTATTTCTCTAGAGTTGATTTGCAAAGAGACCATACGGATTACATCATTCCTACCTGGCAGAATAAATCCATTTTTCTTTCTGGAATTGGCTGTGGCACTGACTGGGTTATATGTCTTAAAGTCTGTGATGCTCACGCTAACTCTGATGGTGTTTTATGATCCCTTGCCTTGAAGTACCTCGGTGCAATTAGAGCTGTTAAAATACCACCCCATGCCATGCTGTGCTGCATGGTCTTTGCCTTACCCAAGGAAAGGAGCAAGGGTAAGGATTTCTCCTCCCTGCGTTCTTTTGTTTGTTTTAATGTCCATTGTCCTAAGGTCTTTCTCAGGTTTCTAGGAAGTACTAAACATTTTTAACCAGTTTATGATTCCTGGGAAAATTAGTAGGTTTTCAATTCAATTACCTGCAAGCTGTGGAAATGTAACTCCTTTAAGAGTTCTGCTTTTGTTATTTCTTGGTGCTCCGTGGGCCTGGGAGCAATTCATGGCCCTTCTCTCTTTACCCTGCCACATCTTGGGTGTCAGTTTTGCCTGAATTGTTCTTCTCAGTCTGAAGGAAAGGATCCATGTGCTCACACCTTTCTCTGCCATCAGTAGCATCAGCCTCTCTCTCTTACTTATCCTGTCAGTATTAAAGCACCCCTGTTTATACATTGTACGTTTATTTTCCCTCAAAATACAACATTTTCCTCCTGTCATAAAGCAAGAGACTTAAAAATTTTCAAAGGCTTTTTCAGCCAAGCTGGGAATTAGATTCTTGTGGAGTCCTTCATAAAAAATTGAAGACTTCATGTATTAACATACATTGATTTATTCATAGTGTTTCATTACAAATAAGCGAGGATCCCATAATATCAGGAAAGGTTAGGAGAGCAGCGGAGCACGTTATATTATATTGACAGCTCAGTTGAAATTGAGCTGCCTTTTGGATTGAATTTGGAACGCAGGCAAGGAATTGGCTGGTAAATAAGTCATGAGTTTTACTTGCGAGTTGTCTGTATATCACCAGGGTTGCCACGGGTAAGCGTGGTGGAGCTCGAGCAGGGTTTCAGAGGTGTGCTTTCAGCTTGGATTCCTCTAAAGGTGCGTTAGCACCAGCAGTGGGTGTTCTCATGAAAGGCTTCCAGGTCTGCAGCCCTGCTGACTTACTCTCTCAGGCGAAAGCCAGGCATGGCATTGCATGTAAACCTGCAAACCGAGGCTAAATCAGGGGGAGGGAAACGATGCCAGAAGCTGGCGTATGAGCTCAGGGAAGAGAAGGGCTTTTAGTCTCCAGACTCAATGATATTTATTTCATTTAAACATACCATTTCATTTCAACATTTCATTTCGGCATGTTCTCTTCAGCACAGGAAAAGACTTGGACAAGCTTTGTTGTCAGGCAAAGGCTCCCATTGTTTTCAGCAGCCCTTTGAGAAGAACGTCTGCCAGAAGGAGAAAATACTTGACAGAAAATGTATCCATGTTTGTTTACCCCCAAAGTTTTTGTATGCTGTGGGGGATCGGGTGGGAAATTCTCATGGAAATTCTGCTGGGTGTGCTGTGTGCTCTGGTTTGGCTGCAGAAGTTCTGAGAGTCGGAACAAAAAGCAGTTTATTGTGTCTTTTGTTGGGAATCGGCATGTGGTGAGGTTTTAGTGGAGACAATAAATGAGCTTTTTCCTAAGTAAAGCCTTGGAAAAAATGTCATGCTTGTTTGTCAGCATCCAAATACAGAACCTCTCGCTAGAGATACTGAAGTAATATCTGTCCTTGTGTTTTCAATCCCTGGTCTCATGAGATGGCAAAATAGGGGAGCAGAGAAAGGTCAGGTGCAGAAGACCCCTTATCACCTTACTCTCCTTGTTCTTCGTTTGCAGATTACATACAAGGCCGTTGGGTCTCTGGATCCCACTGCTGACCTGTCCAGCCAAAGAGGGAAAGTCTTCAAACTAAGGAATGAAACACATCACCTCTTTGTAGGATTATACCCAGGGACTACGTATTCATTCACCATCAAAGCCAGCACAGTCAAGGGCTTTGGGCCACCCATCACAACACGGATTGCAACTAAGATTTCAGGTACTGCTTCAGAGACCAAGACAAAAGAACTTTTAGGGCTTTGTTCTTTAGACCCACAGCTGGTGTGTAAAACAAAAAAAAGGTGTTCAGCTTAGTGTCTCTACAAGTTTACTAAGCAATTTTTAATTTTTTTAAACAGCCACAACACAGTGTCTCTGCGTGTTCAGGTTACAAATGCAGTGGTTCATTTGTGGATACCTTAAATATCCATGAATATCTTTGTGGAGCATTTTAAATGAGAAACCTTCATTAGTTCTACAAATGAACTATCTCTAGAATAATTGTTTAGTATTATCTGCGCGGCTGGGGAAGCTCCTTCAATAATGTGGCTTTTATTTTCAGATTGCACCAAAATGAATGTAACGAAGTAATTGAATTAATAGTGCAAGGAGATTAAAAATAAAGGAGGAAAGCTGTTTTTATCTTTGCTTTCTAAGGGCAGAGGGAGGGCTTGAGGTAGGCAGGCAAGTGTAGGAAAGGCACTAAAATAAGGAGGCATTGCAAAGAGAAGGTGCATGTGTCTCTAGGGGGAAAAAAGGAAAGTGGCTGGTGCTGAGGAGTAAAGATGGATGGGGAGTGGGAGAGATAAATTTGGGCAGAGATATGTAGATTTTAGTTTAAATATTTAATTGATAGCACTAAGATAGGTTCTTAAATGCAGTTTAAGACTGTCATTTTTTTGAATACCTGAACTGTTTTTTCAGTCAAACCAAAGTAGATATTTGGAATCTTCAGGACACTTGCAACGCTTGAAATTATAGCTGGGTACCTTAGAAAAGAGTGCACAACAGCACATATTTTCTATTGCCCTATTTCAAAATCGGTTAATAAAAAGGAAGTTGTTAGCAGTAAGAGACAGTATAAAATTTAAGGGAATAAAACGTAGCCATTCCCTCCACTGACCATCAGCAAGGTTCAAGCCCTTAATGTTTAGCACATGGGAACAGCTCCACAGGTTGTTCAGGTTTAGGCAGCCCTGTTTTGAAGGGAAGGCATGGCACAGGCTCTATCCACTTGTGACCACAGAAAGAAAATAGCACTGCAATGGATGGTAGAGCTTTCTTCCTCCGACCTGGTGTCTCTGCACTTTATTATTCAGTGAGTTCTCACATTGAGTTGAAGCCTGGATGATTATTAACTATATGAGCATGGGCTTGGTTTATCAACTTTTATTTTCCTTTTTCTTTCCCCCCCCTCACCCCTTGCAAACATCTGGTTTGCAGCAGGTAGGCACAGACTCCCTGCAGGTGTTAGGGCAGTATTTGGCATTATATTATGTCATTGCACAGTCAGTCCCATACGTGTAATTTGAAATTACTGTTAAACTTGCTCTAAGAGGCAGGCCTGAGGTTACTAGGAAAATGAATGACTTTTGCATGGACTGGAACATCCTCTGTAAGACCATATATCTTTTAAAATGAAAAGACATCTAATCCGTAGCAATGGGGCAGTATATGTGTGTATACAGGTAGACACGTTGGTTTCTTTTTTAATCACAACTTAACAGCAGAATTCCTGAGGATTTCTCTTTGGGGAAGAGGTGGGATCTTGCAAAATAGGCATTAAACTGCTGAGCAGTGCTTGCTGGTTTTGGGATGACACTGCCAATCGTAATTTTATAGAGGTACAACTGCTGTGTGCTGAGTATGCAAGAAAACTGCTGTATCTTCTTTCAGTGCCTTGCGACTAATACAGACTTGATCACTCAATTATGCTCAATACAATTAGTTAACCTTGCCAAGGCCGATGTTTCTTCCATTTACTTCTTAGCTGCATGAAGTGTCTGAAAGTAAGAGTGTGAATTCTTGGTGGCAGGGGCAGCATTTTACATGGATGGTAACTAAGCAGGTCTCAGGCAGAGCCAGGAAGAGACACCAGAGCTAGCTAACGTATCAGAGCTTAGTGGCAACAGGCCAGGCTACAGGAACCTGCTTCAGAACAGGACAATGGAGGCTTCAAAGGCAGAACCTACCCCATCTCTGGTCTCCATACTTGCCTTGCAACCTTTTGTAGTACTGAGTTGTGCTGTAGCACCATCCCCTCTGGCCAGAGCGGGTGCTGAGCATCTCCAGCATCTTGCTGTGGCATCTCCAGCAGTTCTAGTGAGATCTGGTACAGAAGATGACTGCTAATGTGTGTCTTCTTTAAGGGACTCGCACTGTTAGAATCATTGAATAGTATGGGTTGGAAGCAACCCCAGCTATCATAGAGTTCCAACCTCCCTGACACAGGCAGGGCCACCAACCTCCAGGTCTGTAGCGTTACACAAGGTTGCCCAGGGCCCCATCCAACCTGGCCTTGAACATCTCCAAGGGCGGGGCATCCACGCCCTCTCTGGGCAGCCTGTTCCAGCCCCTCACCACTTTCTGTAAAGAATTTCCCCCTAATATCTAATTTAAATGTCCCCTCCTTTAACTTTAATCCATCCCCCTTGTCCTGCCAGTCTCTGCCCTTTTAACAAGCTGATTCCCCTCCTGTTCCTCTGCTCCCTTCAGGGACTGGCAGGCTGCAATGAGGTCCCCCCCCCACCAGCCTTCTCTTCTCCAGGCTGAACAAGCCCAGCTCCCTCAGCCTCTCTTTATAGCGGAGGTGCTCCAGCCTTCTAATGATCTTCGTGGCTCCTCTGGACCCTCTCTGACAGTTCTACATCTTTCTTGTATTGGGGGCCCCAGCTCTGGACACAGTACTCCAGCTGGGGCCTCAGGGGGGGCAGAATAGAGAGGGACAATCCCCTCCCTGTCCCTGATGGCCACACCTCTTCTCATGGATCTGTTCCCCTCATGATGCAGAACACCTATTTTTCAGAGAAATCCTCTTTAGGAATCTGCATTCATTCTGAACTCATTGCCAGCTTGTTAATGGAGAAGTCAGTAGCTGAGCTGATAATAAGAACCACCATTCTTGATGGTTTTCAGGCATTTAGATAAAAATCCTGATTGTAAATAGCATTACAGTGGAAATCACTGAGAGGATTAAATATGGGAGCTCCCGCTGTGCAACTTGTCCTCGTGAGTTACAGGTGAACTATTCGTGTGAATTCTTCTGTTTGCTTTATGCTCTAAAGATATTTCAATAAAACTTACATCTTTGGGATAAATTTCATGCTGCTCTGATCTCATGATCTCTTCAGTTCTTCCACAGTAAAAATTGTCCCAAACAGATGCCTGCTAATGCATAATAAGTAAAACATGTCTCCTAAGTAAAGCTATCCTACTTTCATGAAATGATCCCACTAGAAGTTAACAAAGGAGAAGTAGAAACTAGATTTTGGCTAAGTGTGAATATTCAGTGGTTTGCTGTACCGTTCTGGGGAAGCCCTTGGTGAAGCAATGGGGATGCCCTGGTTGGGAAGTTCCTAGCCTGGCTATTGGGAGCCCTGCAGCTGCCAACTGATTCAACACAACTGAAGCACCGGGGTAAAATGTCAGGGGTTTGTGTGCCAAAATAACCTGGGTCACTTGTCCTCCTCTCTTTTCATCTTCATAATGCACGTCAGCTATTCAAGGAGACACAACTTCAGTCTGTCTGTTAAAAACTCTGTTGAAGCTGTGCAAGGTTTGGTCCAATGACCAGAAGAGCCACATTTCCTGGATGCTCTTTTTGTCTCTGCCACTGATTCACTCACCCCAAGTGGTCATTTCCAATGTCCACGCAGTTTTCTTTGCTCACCTTTACAATTGAGCGAATGATCCCATCTCTAAAGATTACGAATTCTTAAAAATTCAAGACAGGGTTTCAAAGCCAGCTTGAAGGTTTGGGTGTCCAATTCCTGTTTAGTTTTCATAGAAAAAGAGTGCACAAATGTTTAAGCAGTCCTGATGGTTTTGGTCACAACATTGGGAAGTATTTTGATGTTTCGTTTGAGGAATGTTAAAATGGTCTCCAAGGAATGCTAATAGTGTGTTGCCATCACTACCGACGGCAGTACCTGGTGTATAACTAATGTGCTGCTCTTTGTTCTGCTCCAGCACCATCGATGCCAGAGTACGACACGGACTCCCCCCTGAACGAGACTGACACTACCATCACCGTTATGCTGAAGCCCGCTCAGTCCCGGGGAGCACCTGTCAGGTAGGTGGTTTGTCTTCAGTTTTCAGTTTCTCCCCTCCCCTTCCTCCCCAGGCTTCATCATGCCTCTCTCATTCTCCTCTGATAACACAGCTGCTGAAAGCGACAGCTGACTTAAAAGGCCAACTCTGCTGTTGATTCTGCCTTTCACAGCCGCCTTCGCTAACCGCCTCAACTTGCTCTCCTCCCGCTGTTAACCCCTGGGAAGGATTACTGACAGCATTGCTCGGGGTTATCACCCTTTCAGCAGCACGTTGGGTCCGCAGCACTGGAGCAGCAGTGTGTGGAGCTGTGTACTGTGATGCTGTGGCTTGAGCATCACCATGCAAAGCTGGAGGAGGTTTCAGGCCTCTGGCTCCTGTCCTCTTCCGTGATCATAGAATCATAGAATGTGTAAAGTTGTAAGGGACCTTTAAAGGCCATCTAGTCCACCTCCCTTGCAGTAAGCAGGGGCATCTTCAATCAATCACATTGCTCAGAGCTCCATCAAGCCTGACCTTGAATGTCTCCAGGGTTGGCCTTCCAGTACATCTCTAGACAACCTCTTCCAGTGATCCGCCACCCTCATATTGAAGAACTTTTTCCTAATATCCAACCTAAATCTCCCCTTATCTAGTTTAAAACCATCACCCCTCATCCTACTGCCCTATGCCCTTGGGAACAGTTCTTCCGCAGCTTTCCTATAGGCACCTTTCAGGTACTGGAATGCTGCTATAAAGTCCCCCTGGAGCCTTCTCTTCTTCAGGCTCAACAAACCCACTCTCTTAGCCTTTCTTCATAGGAGAGGTGCTTCAGCCCTTTGATCATTTTTGTGGCCCCCCTCTGGACACGATCCAACAAGGCAAGGTCTTTCTGTAACTATCATATGAATGCCCAAACTAACTTTAATGCTTGTGGGTGCATTTGTTCAGATTCTGGATCTAGCCACACTCTTCACATCTTGATTCAGCTATTGCTTCTGGGCTAGTTGTGGAGTCAAGATGTGGTACAGAAAAGATGAGCTCTGGTTTAAGCGAGGCTTTGCCAATTGTAGGCAAGAGCAATTCCCACTGGCAGAGCAGAGGATTTAGGGGCAGGGAGCTGCTCAGGCATCTGAGGACCTTCCAGAGACCATTTCTGGCTACCCCTGAACTGAGTCTCATGCTTAATAATGAAATGCTGAAATCATGGACTCAGAGAATTTAGGTTGGAAAAGACTGCTCAGATCATCACTGTAAACACTGCCAAGACCCCCAAAACCATGTCCCTAAGTGCCACCCACCTGCAGATAGCTCCCCAACTGCACAAACACCACTTTGAGGCCCGTACTTGATCGCTCTCCTGTCTAGGTGAATTTATATGTGGTGAAAGGCACCAGCAGAGGAACAAACTTCCCTTGTGAGCTGGCAGCGCCTTATCTGTGTCTGGCAGAAGTGCCAGTTGGTCATTCAACCAGGCAGTGCCATCACCCAAGAGTTAGAACCATGATATGAGTACTGGACACTGCTTTGCAGAGGTGTCCAGCAGCCATTACCTCCTGGTAAGCAACTCAGGCTTTTACCTCCAGTTTTCACAAGACACATCTGAAAATTTCCCTATGGGGTGGGGTGGTATTTTGAAAACTCATTGTCCCTCTTTTCAAAGTGACTTGGGCTTCTGTGCCCCACTGACTTAATGCTTTTGAAGCATGTCCCACTACGTATGCAGGAGGAAATTGCTCGGATGTAGGCTACTTGATGTAATGATGTATCCTGTATCAGTTGGCGGTCCACCCTGTGTGACAGCCTTCCCCCAAATTGCATCGATGCTCTCAAGCAGAAAAGCTGCTTTTTAAGACTTAGCACCATCCTTTTTCTAGATTTTCTGAGTAATGTATTTTAAAGTTTCCCTTTCAATCTCTGGTACTCCATATGAGCAAATATAGGAGCCTATTTTCTGAATCCTTTAGGGATGTTTTTCTGCTGGAAAAGAGCAGTAAAATCACACAGCTCTGTTTTGTTTTATTTCTTTATATGGGGGAACATTCCTGTATCTCGTTTTACCACCTGCTGTCTTAAGAGTGTTGCTATTTTGTCTTTTTATTGAAAAGTCTTGCGATTTTTCTCGAAGTCAATTTACTATACTTTAACTGTGTTCAGTGAATAATGCCTTTTTCCAGCAAATGCATTATAAAAAAAAAAAAAAAAAGAGATTTTTATAAATTTTCACTCTGGTTTCTTTAATTGTTTTGCAGCCTGTTATACACACATTTGCAGAGAGTGCAATATTTACACACCACATCTAAGTGATAAGCTTACTTCTTATCATGAGCCCTTGTCATTGAATTGCATATGTGTGTGGGAAGGGGGAAGGGGTCTCAGAGAGATTTTTATGGCTTTAATTAACTCTTACAGCCCTCAGAGAGAGTGAATATCTTTCTCTGTATAACCATATAGTCTGTTCTTAGTCTAGCCTCAGCAAATCCAGTTATTTCAACCGTAGATGTTCCCAGCCTCTTCTCTTTCACTCAGTTCTGCACGCTCACCAATTTGTCAAAGTTGTCTCGAAACCCAAAAGCAGGTAGTGTTCCCTTAGAGGCCTCAATAGCACTCAGCAGATTAGAAGAATAACATCCTGTGATCTCCCTGTGACACTCTTAACACACAAGAATTAGGTGGGTTTTCCTCCTCAGTGATTTTTTGGGGTTTTTTTTTTTATTTAAGCTGAGATCCAATATACCTTCTTTGTTATTGTCTCGATAGTTATTCTACCTTTCAGTTGTATTTTTTTTCTCCTTCACAAGTACAGTGTTTTCCATTCATCTCTATTCAGTGCAATAAAATTGATTTTGAAAATGCTTTAAAATTCTGACACAAACTTAAATGTAGCCCCTGTTACCCTGATGCATCATCTGTTCAGTTACCAAAGGCATTAATGCAAGCTCAGATTCGAGACAAATGACTGCAAAATCTCTGCACAGCAGCAAGGAGGATGCTGGAAGGGATCCCTCATGATGCAGTATGCTGGTAGCATCCTGCTCTCCTGGCCTTGCTAGTAGACATCATAGAATCACAGAATTGTAGGGGTTGGAAGGGACCTCAAGTGATCATTGGGTCCAACCCCCCTGCCAAAGCAGGGTCCCTTGGACAGGTCACACAGGTTGGCGTCCAGACAGGGCTGGAATCTCTCCAGAGAAGGAGACTCCACACCCCCTGGGCAGCCTGTCCCAGGGCTCCCTCACCCTCACTGGGGAAAAGTTCTTCTGCATGTTGGTGTGGAACTTCCTATGCTCTAACTTGCAGCCATTGCCCCTTTTCCTATCTCCACAGACACTGAAAAGGGGCTGGCTATTTCCCCCTGCATCCCCTGCTTAAGATATTTATAAACATTAATAAGGTCCCCCCTTAGTCTTCTCTAGGCTGAACAGTTCCAGGTCTCTCAGCCTTTCCTTGTAGGGGAGATGCTCCAGTCCTTTAATCATCTTCGTACCCTCCTCTGGACTCTCTCCAGGAGATCCCTGTCTTTTTTATACCAGGGTGCCCAGAACTGGACACAGTACTCCAGGTGGGACCTGACCAGGGCAGAGTAGAGGGGGAGGATCACCTCCTTCAACCATGTTTTCCTAGATCCCTTCCACACGCTGACTGTTCCTGTCCCAGCCTGCCTGAGGTGGCTCTGAAAATGTTCTTGAAACTCATCTGAAATGGATCTTCCTTGTAACACCTCTGATATTCCGATCTTTTGCTATGCAGGACTAGGTGAGTCCCTCATCTCATCAACCTGACAGGTCTCCAGGCAGCCAGTTTCTGCCCTGTAGTGCCCTGGGTTTTTATTGCAGTTCTCACAACCTGTGCAGATGAAAAAACCCTGACTATATAGTAATTTTTCTTAATATTTCCTCTTATATGCTGGGGATGGTGAGTTGGAGTACATGTGGGAGTGTGATTGTAAACTAGTATCTATATATAAGACAGTTATGTGACTTTGTCTTGTGTTATTTCATTCTGCTCTAGTCTGAGCAGCATACAGATGGGGTATGGTCTGCAAGATCATTTTTGGAGCGATACTGTAGAATATTTCAAACAAGATTCATTGTATTTCCATTCATCTGAAGTGCAGGTGCACCAAATCCAAAGTCACTTTCAACATTAAGACATTTCTGATGTTGCCCATTCCTTATGATAAATGACTTAAATGAGATGGTCTATAGAACTAATGATCATGAACTAGGCATTGTTAATGATCTATAGGTAACAATGAAGATGCTTTTGTATGAACTAATAGAAACAATATAAACTTAGACCTTCTTTCATCTATTTTGTCCTATTGCCAAAGGAAAGAGGAAGCCTCAGCAAACATAAATATTCTCCCCTGTGGCTTAGGCATTTCATTCTTGCCTCTATTTTCCGTGGTGCAACCTGCAGAGCTTGACTCCACATTGCCCTTTAAAAGTAACTTTTAGGTGTTCTCATATCAATCTACAGCCCATGAATGGTGCTATGATTGATTTGCTGAAGACTGACATTCATCAGTAATAGATTCAAAGCAGGAAAGAAGAATACAAGTGTTCTCTACCTTTATTTCTCAACTCTTTCCTGAAAATCTCCAATGTGATTTTGAGGGTAGTTCTGCCTTTGAATCTGTTACTGTCAGGAGGGCTGACTCAGTCCGTCATAGATTATTCATATATGACAGTTTTAGGCCTCTGTTTGGGAATTTATATCCCATTCACTGCTTGAAAATACCACCATGAGGGATTTTATCTACATGACATGTCCACTGGGCTGGTTTTTGTGTGTTGGATATTTGAAAGTCCATCTGCTTTATTAACATGTGGTTAGTTCTATCAATCTACTGTACCACTATTATGGAGAAAATCACATTTGCAAAGCATGTATTAGTTTTGAGGATTTCAGAGTTTAAATAGATGTTCCCCTTAGGTGTGATTGCCTCATTGATGTGCTGCTCTGCATATTGGAGCTCTAGGACACTGCAGAAGGACGTAAGAAAAGAGTCTGCAATGATTCTGGGGGGATGGGGAGGTTCAGACCATGGAGAAATTTTTTGTTGGAAAAAAGGTGAATTTAATTTCCCCATCTTCCTGCAGCTCTCCGAGGTGTGTCAGTAAATAATGTGTGATGTTCTTTTGTGTATCTGCCAGCAGGCAGGTACAAGGCAGGCTGATGCTGAAGAGTGGTATGATTAGAACAAAGGTATTCAATCTTTGCACTTGCCTTTATGCAGATATGCATATACATATGCAGTGTAAGTCACATGTGTAAGTGATCCTGGAGAAATATGCTCAGGTAAGGGTCATTTATTGTGTCTGTGTGCAGTGGTTGGATGCTGGTAATCACTTTGGTGAGAAAGTATGAGTTAGTTTATTAATGTACATCTTAAAGGCAATAAGTAAATCTAAATAGGAGAACAGGAGTTTCAGTTTTTAAAATAGATTTAGAAGTACTAAGCAAAGATGAAACAAGTATTTCCAGTCAACCTGCAGGAGAAATTATGTGGACCAAGCCCCATATTACTCTTTAGCATTATCAACTGATTCTTGGTCTCCCAAGCATGAAATAAAGGAAGTATTTTCAATCTATGTGATGCTAAACAAATGAAGATAATACAGTTGTAGTGTTATTTTACAGAACACCTAAGAACAGTGCGCTTTTCTGGTTTTCTGGTCAAGCTCTTCTCCAAACAAGCACTTCCAAGTGATGTTATCAGTGTCCTTATGTATTCCTATACATAGTATAGAATGAAAATTCTCTGGGACAAAGGGAAGTGTTGTTGCTTCCATTTTCTTATTGGATAGGTGAGACTTTGACTTGCTAGAACTTCATTTCTGTTTCAGTCCTCAGCAAAGTAGAAATGAAGAACCTCTGGAACTGTAGGCTAAGGCATCATCTGTTCATCCTGAGATTGCCTTTCCCACACTCCTCTCGTGAGCATCCTTATTTTGATTTTGTTTTTAATGCACAGTAGGTCTTTCTGTCCTTATGCAGGAGTGGTTTGTAAGCCTAGTGACCTTGATTCTGTGGTGGGGGAGGAAGGAGGCAAGAAGCTGTAAACTTGCAAAATTTGCTGGCTTTTTTTTGTTTGTTTTACAGAGAGTGGCTTTGGTGTATGGATCTCCATAGCTACGTAGGGAGCAGTGCTGTTCAGCTCGTTGCTTTGCAACTTCTTAGTGGCATCACATGAGCTTGCCTCAGGCATTTATGTTGATAATTAATTCATTAATGCCAAGAAAAGGTGGCAATTTCTTGTTCTTAAAACTCCCACGCAGCCTACCTTGCGCTTGAAAATAAAGACTGGAGTCAAGGATCAGTGAAACAATAAAAAAGGTTCTAATGTTGAAAGCTGTGGGGGACATAGCAAATTATCACACCCTTGGTAATTCTGAAAGTTCAGTTGCCTTGATAGACATGTTATAAATACCTGGAAAATAAAAGTCCTGGCCTGCCTTTTCTCAACTCATATTTAAATGTATGCGTCACATGGCTGGGATGATTGAATATGGGGCAAACAGTCATCACATTAGATCTTTTAATTTTGTAGTATCTAATGAGGAATGAGATTATCAATCTAGGTTTCTGATATTATAAGCTTAATTATCTGTATTAATTAACATCTCCTATAATATACCTCAGGGATATTGTTCTGAAATCATTCAAGCTGGGTTTCTCCTGCATGGCAGTCTGCCTTTAATCTAGGCAAGAGTTTGAAGGTAAATGAGCAAGGATTTTTCCATTTAAAGATAAACCAGGTCGACTCTTTCTTTAACTAGCTGTGAATCACAGGATCAAAGAATCACAGAGTTATAGGGGTTGGAAGGGACCTCGAGAGATCATCGGGTCCAATCCCCCTGCCAAAGCAGCTCCCCAGCTCATACTGCACAGGTCGGCGTCCAGATGGGTCTTGAATCTCTCCAGAGAAGGAGACTCCACACCCCCTGGGCAGCCTGTCCCAGGGCTCCCTCACCCTCACTGGGGAAAAGTTCCTCCCCATGTTGGTGTGAAACTTCCTGTGCTCCAATTTGCAGCCATTGCCCCTTGTCCTGTCCCCACAGACCACAGAAGGGAGGGAAAATGAGAATTTGGGTGAAAGGTATAGAATAATGACTGTGACATGGATCGTCATGATGTTTATTATACCAGAAAGGAAAAGAATAGAGTTACACAGGAAGCATTTGCATGCTTGACCTCACCAGTTGTGTCCAAACATTGGCCAGATGACTAGAGCACTGCAAGCTTGAGCATACGCTTCTATTTTGGCTGGAGCTGTTGAATGGTGGGGTTTGGCTCATGGTAAGTTTAGCTCATATGTGATGACATCAGTGGCACTTTGAAGTTATTCTAGATCTTAGAAGTGCTTGTTTACTCTATCAGGAGAGAAGCGTAATGGGGATATAGGGATGTTTCAGGATGAAAAGCAACAACCATAAGGATCAGGAAGGAATATTTAGTGGTTTACATAACATGGTATTAGTTGAATGGATGTTTCAAGGTGGATTTTTTTAGTTCCCCCTCCAGAGTCGGGTATTGGCCCTAAAATATGAGGATACGGGGCAGTTTTGTGTCAATTATGTCGTGTAGTACAGGAAATGCATTTTCTTCCTGGGTCAGCAGACTGCTCATCTGAGAATACTGTTTCTTAAAAGGTCACAAAGCTACTTTTGCCTATTTATCAGCCACCAGAAGCATAGCTGTTGTGTGAGCCTGGCTGACCTGCTGTCTCACTAGGGCTTCCACAGAGAGATTTGGCAGTAGACAGAAATGGGAGAGGAAAGCCGTAACATTTGCATAAATTTTAATGGTAATATTTTAACAATCAAATTACACATAGAGGCAATTCTTTTGTGTCAAGCAGCATTTTATATTAGCTCTCCAGTGAAGCTTTTGCTAACACTTTTTGGTTTTACAAAGGCCTGAGGAATACTGAGAGTGGGGGAGTGAAGGTTTTTGCAGAGATCTTTTATGCTGTCCACGTAAACTGTCAGATTCCAGCAATCAAAAGGTTAATGAAGTCTGAACTTTACGCTGAGAATCACAAATTGATGGCCATTTTCTTACATCAAGCTGTCAACCGGTAGAAAATACACATGGTTGCCAGTTTGAAGGGGTATTTTTCTTCCAAGACACCTGTGATTCCCAGAGCCAATCTGGCCCTTCCTTATTATCACAGAATAAAAGGGTAATAGCTAACCATGTAAAAGATTTTAAAATTTAGAAACTCCATCTTACAGCATACTGCCCAACCTCTGTCTGCCTGTGGGAGCCCTTGGATCAAAGCCCTTGGATCAGAACCTTTGGTGGGTGACCTGAGGCTGACCACAGCTAATCGGGGTCGGAGCAGCCCACAGGAAAGAGTTTGGCTGGTTTTGTGGACCACGGAGGATGATTTACCTAATTGAGGCAGTTCCTTAAGGTGCTTAAAACGAGACGGAATGAGACTGGGCATGAGTCCCTGGCAGACAACCACCCCTCAGAGGCAGTGTATGAGCTTTACCCAGCCCCTTCACCAGAAATGAGGATGACGAGGGCAAGTGGGCGCCTTTCTGTTGCATGTGACAGGCAGTGTTTACGCTAGCAGGTGCCCCTCGATGCATCTATAGTAACACAAAAACGTGATAAAAGGCAAGATGAGTAAGCTCTACTTTGCTGTTGCAGACTAAGGCATTTCAGGATTTAATTATACTACAGGTATATAAATTCCGGAAACATGTTAATGCTCCCGTGATTAAAATTATAGAGGGCCTAATTGAAAAAGCATAAACCGAATTGAAGAATTCCTAATTATAGTTTGCTTTGAGGTGTTAATTTCCTCCATAATGAATGCATAATTTCTTGGAACTAGAAAAGGGGGTTGCTGCACCACTGCGTGGGCTGCAGATGGAATGAAGGGATTATCATAAACGCAGCCAGACAATTCAGAAGAATAAACCTCTGCAGCCATGATGCTCTTCTCTCTCTCTCTAGCATTTCAGTTTCCCCTTGCACAGCGCTTTTCCAAAGCAAAAGGCAGAGTGAGGAGATGGTGAGGGATGTGCTTACAGTGCAAAAGGAAGGGGAAATGGGACTGGTTTCATTAAAAGTCATCATCATGGTGCAAAAGAGGAAGGCAAGGGGAGAGGTGTGAACCTCACGGTAATTTTGGTGGAAAGATCAAACAGCAAAATGGAAGAGGAAGACAATGCTGTCACCCTTCTTGGCCTTGATCCGTTAGTAACTACAGGAGCTGATACAGGTTGAGATTTTCCTGCCAAAGGGTGCACCCTATATTTAATGTTTCCTCTTGCACCAAAAATATGCTTATCTTTGAAGTGAGTTGAAGTACAGGATTAGCAGACACCATCTCCTGATGTTTAAATGTGCCCCACTCCTGCTGTGGTGGAGGTGAGCAGGGTTTGCAGGGGATGACAGACCAGCTGTGAATTGAGGCAGAGTTCTTCCCCTGGGAATTCCCTTCTCTCCTTTCTCCATCCTCAATTTGCCTGTGTGTTTTGAGCAGGAGATGTAGTGTAGGCATTGCTTAAGGCCTCTCCCTGGTGTCAGAAGTACAATCACTTTGCACTTTCTGAAAAGCACAAAGTGTCCAAAACAGGTGGAAAGAATCCAGCCAATCCTCTTGCATCTTCAAGTGCTGAAAAATCTATATTCTCCTTATCCAGGGGAGCTCATCTTTCCTTTGTACATTGATGCTTTAACTGTGAGTAGACTGGTGCCTGACCATGCAGGCCTTGTCCAGTAATGAAGTTCTCCAGAGGGTAGAAGCAGAGCAGGTTCCCCCTTTTTGTCTTGTGTTCTTCTTAGTCTTTTTGTTAAAAAAAACCCCAAATATACACAAAACCAACAAGAAATATTTTTCTAGCATCCTCTTTTTAAAAACCCATCCAATTCTTATGTTTGGGTTTTCCCTCCACACTTTAGTAGCTATGGTTGTGAAAAAGGGAAACCTTTGAAAACCAAACTAGATGGTTTATGCATCTAAATGGACCTAGGTTCATGGAAGCAATTGAAAATACCCAAATTAATTCTGTCTGAGAATATATACAAATATCCCCTTGTCTGAGCCATCACATTTATGAAGGACGTGGCAGAAAATATTGGCTCATGCCAGTAAGGGTGTGCCATAGTCTCTCCTTGTTCTGCAGGCTGTCCAAGAACCACTTTGGCTCTTTTTGTCCTTGAAACTTCCTTCTGGTCTTAACGTAGCAATGGTTTGAGGATGACGACAAGAAGTCAGCAATGCCTGCTTAATGCTAAGTGACGTTAACAAAACAGGGGTTGGGTGGTTGTAGCTCAAACAGATGGTAGGTGGCTCAGAGGGAAAAAACACCTCCAAAGTCACTAACATTCAAGAGCAGTATCTGTCTGTGCTCATCATCTTTAATCTGCCAGTAACATTGAACTGGTGAGCTAGGGACTGTGTCTATTCCACAGGGGAACAGCAGCTATTGAGACTGATCTGTGCTCCAAGCCAGGTTAGGCTGATGGAGATAGCTGAGGTGATGGAACAGAGTTTGGGAATGCCCTCTGGTTTGTTGTTATTTTTCTCTTTCTTTTAAAAATTGTATTTCCAAGAGGATTAAATTGAGAGAATTTGAAGCATTTAAAAGAACGATGCAGATGTGTTACAAGTAAATAGATGCAGTAGTAGTGTCCTGGTGGTCTGGGGATGCGAAGGAGGCAATATTGTAGAATGGATAGCATCTTTTATTAGACTGAATGATACAGCTTGGGAAAACAGGCTTTTAAGCACACAGATCCTTCTTTTTTGGTCCGTAAACACTGATTGTCAATACAGGTGTCTTTGACAACTACTTAATGTCTTGTGTGTGCTACCACGTTTGTTTGCTGTGCACGGGCACTGCGGCGTTGATCAGACTTTCTCAGAACTGTATGGGAATAACTGACTTAGATTTCTTTCAATACCCATCCTTCCTTGGAAAGACATGCTCATTGGTCTGGCCACTGTAATGGAGAGTGGAATGTTAGGAGGTTGGAAGCACTGATTTTAATAATTGTCTTTATGCATGCATGCACACACGTGTGCAAACACGGGTATTGAGCTGAGTCCATGTGCATACAGGTGTTGGTTTAAAGCATCTTTATACCACATTGTTGTTACTGGTGGGATTTTTCTAAACTTTCTTTTTCTTTTTGAAATACTTTGCAGGATTAGCATATGTTCAGGCTTGGAAACTCCAGCCTTCATTAGGAAGGACATATTGGTGGGTGAGTGGAAGTAAAAATACTGGGTAGGAATGTGGGGATTTGTCTGGGTACAGAATCACAGGGTTGGAAAAGACCTTTGAAGATCATCAAGTCCAACCAATCCCATCCTAAGCTAAACCATATCCCTAAGTACCTCATCTACCCTTTTTTAAAACACATCCAGGGAAGGTGACTCAACCTCCTCCCTGGTACAGCTGATGCTGTGTGATACTGGACAAGTCACTCACTGCACTCTCTACGTGCTATTGTGTGTATATCTGCAGCATTGGGGTAATATGTATTGTACCTCAGAGGTCTGTCAGGATCAGAGTCTACCCACCTGGGGTCTGAGGCCATGTGACATTATACCTGACATTACATTATCCCTTCTTCTTGCAAAAAAACCCCCTCAACCTCAAAACCCAACAGCAACAACCAACCAACCAACCCTCCAAGAAAATCAGCAAGAAAAAAGGCTGTTTTCTAATAGGATTTTAATTTCTTTAGTCACTTCTGGGAATCATATACCACGCTACAGTATGACTGCAAAGAAATTTTAGACAAGATATTCTGGCCAAAGACGGGGTTCAATACAGCGATGCTGGCAGGATGCTTTCAGGCAGATAGAAATCTTTGGGGTTGCTTTTTCCTTTTTAAATCTTGACACAGTGCACAATTCTTTAAATAGATCTCACCACCCGCCCCACAGCTGGCTCATCACACTTACTGATACTGACTGGGGAGTGTGTGGGGCCATCTCTCTTTTCCATAGAGGCAACACACTGACATTAAGTTTTCTTACTTTTTTCCTAGTGCCCATTTCAATCATTCTAGAAATTTTAACAAAGCTTGACATTTTCAAGGTAAAAGAATGCCCAGGTGAAAACTCTGTCTCCAAATAGTATTATCCAAGCATGAAATCAGTATCCTTTGTTTCCTGGACTTGAGGGTACAACATGCTTTTGTAGTAAACCTAGACAACTGGATGAGAGAGTAGAAGAAAACGTGAAGAGAGACTGTTATCAGCCTGCTTGATTAAATGGATTACATTATTACTGGCTCTATCTCAGCAGGTTTTTTTCTTCACAGCAATGGCAGTAATTACAATCTCTTCTCTCTATGCCATTTTTACAAATTTGCCTGAATTTGGATATTTTGTTGGTATTCTTCAAGTTCAGTGAATGTAGTAGAAGAGTTGTTCAGTTTAAAAGAACATTAGAAGAACACGCAAAAATAACTTCAAAACCAAGGATCTGGTGTGAATAACTTTGTAATATGAGAGTCTATTTCCTTGAGTAGCACCACTATGATGAGCTTTATTTTTGTGAAAGCTTTGCAGATGTGAACGAGCTGATTGATGACATTGCAGCCAGTATTCATAACAGGCTAGTTTTGAATCTTTTAAATAGCCAAGTATGTTCCAAGAGATCACCTCACAAAACAATCTCTTTGCTTATATTTTCCCTCCTTTCTCTCTTCTCTCCCCTCCTTTCTCTCTTCTCTCCCCTCCTTTCTCTCTTCTCTCCCCTCCTTTCTCTCTTCTCTCCCCTCCTTTCTCTCTTCTCTCCCCTCCTTTCTCTCTTCTCTCCCCTCCTTTCTCTCTTCTCTCCCCTCCTTTCTCTCTTCTCTCCCCTCCTTTCTCTCTTCTCTCCCCTCCTTTCTCTCTTCTCTCCCCTCCTTTCTCTCTTCTCTCCCCTCCTTTCTCTCTTCTCTCCCCTCCTTTCTCTCTTCTCTCCCCTCCTTTCTCTCTTCTCTCCCCTCCTTTCTCTCTTCTCTCCCCTCCTTTCTCTCTTCTCTCCCCTCCTTTCTCTCTTCTCTCCCCTCCTTTCTCTCTTCTCTCCCCTCCTTTCTCTCTTCTTCCCTTCTTTTTTTAGTTTCTGCACAAAAATATTTATTGAAAGCTAACCTCAACTTCATCATATTGTATTCTGCATGGAGCTGTTCCAAAGCCTGATGGCAATAGTAACAATCTTTAATTGATTTTAATGGATTTCAAATCAGTTTTTAAATAAGACAGAAAATTGCAGAACAGTGCACTGGGTCCTGTATGTACATCTGAGGTGGCTCTGAAACTCAGTTCATTACGTTTTGTAGATTAGTTTCAGAGCTGCTGATTAAAGGTGCTATTGAAGATATTAAGGGTGACATTTTAGAACATGTGAAGGAGGTAACTCAATTCTCAGGGATATATTGCCACCTGTTTGAACCCAGAAAACTTTATGAACTTGGGAACTGCCTGTGGAGTTGATTACTGAATGCCTGAATGTTTGATCCTGGGATTTCCAGAGGAGCCTGGAGAGGAAATGTTCACTGTTACAGCCAAGGGAAAGTAATGCTGTAGATGTAGTGTGTGTTCTGTGGCAGGTTTTGTGGCAGTAATCCACTTAGTTCTTTTAAATGTTACTACAATCTGAGTTACATAAATATCTAATTATTTTTTTAAGTTTAGTGGTATTTAGTTGAAATTTTTACAAAGATTCTCTTCTGTGCAAGTTCCTGGGAGGGCTGGAGGCACGCTCTAAGGCGGATCTCATCTGCTGCTGAGTTTCACAGTTTCTTAGAGTAAGCCTTATAGAATACTGATAAATTTTCATAGGCTATTTCTAGTTTCCACCCCTATTACATTTCCTCAAATTTCCCATTATTTTGGTTCTTAGTGCCTATGTGGCAGAATTCAGGTTTTTATTTAGATACCTTTAAGAGAAAACAAAGATCTTGATGCTACTCTTCCATCTCAGTTTGCACTGCTGAAATCAGCTTGGCCATAAAGTAAGCATACATATGTTCAGTAGCTCATCTGAGATCTAAACTTGTCAGGCAACATGTCAACCTCTTTTCCATCCCAATATCCTGGGTGATGACACCATGCTGTCAGAATAAAGGAGATGAACCTTCATGGGCATACAGTAATATACTTAAATTGACTCAACCAAATTTAATGGGGTCATAATGGAAAAGCAGATGGTAATAAAAACTGATGTTAAGTATCTGTAGACTGGATTCTGTGACTTGCCTTAAAACACAGGCTTTTAAGAACCAAAAAAAGGCTGAGGGCTGCCATGCTTAAATAACAACCAGGGATACTGGTCTGAGGGGTATTTCCAGTGAATGTTTCCAGTAGTCAGGCCTGATGTGTGCTGACTGAATTGTATCTGATTTCAGCAGTAGGAAATCAGCACTCTGTGTCTGAGGTCTCTGTGGTACCTGCCAAGGGTACAACCCAGCATGGTGACAGTGCACTCACATGGTCTTAAGAGCTTCTTAAAAACATTTCCATTGTAAATGAGAGAAGAAGCTGAATTGGTTGATGGCCCCTCTTAATTATTGTACCTTTGCCCTGGCTGTAGGCACACAATGCCTTTTATTCACCTCTGTGCAGCTTTCTCTCTGGTGGATTTGTCAGATAGTGTTTGGGTTTGATTTTCATGGGTTTGGATAGCATTAATTCCCTCAAATAGGTACAACAATGGAAATTCAATCTCTGGGCACATGTTGCTGCTACCTCCCACATGCTTTCAGTCTGAGATGACACAGCTACCAGAAGATGCAAGTCTTTTCCATTCTTACTTCATTTGCTCTTTTTATCCTTCATTCTTTGAATGAAACCAACTATTAATAAGGAAACCTCTACCCTTTGGTAATATCTTATTTCCTGTAGCCTATCAATCAGTCAGGCTGGAAGCAAGGTGCTCATGTGAGCTAGAGAGAAGAGAGGTTCCTCTTCTCCTGTCTGAACTGCAAAGCCTGCACACAATAATCTGCTGAAAAATGCACTGTGAGAGTGGGCTGTACTAATTGCCACTTATTTTTGTTCCCCAGGAGAAAATATTATTGGAAATACTGTCTGGCTGATAATATATTTATGTGTTAAATATTAAAATTAAATGAAAATATATGAAATCTTTATATGACACGTTTAAGAAAATTTAGTACAAAGATTGGCCCAGAGGGAGTACTAAGCTGCAGCAGCATTGTTTCTTTTAAGCTTTAATAAGCCAGGTGAGGGGATCACAGAGAAGAAATTATATTCCTTTCCATAGCCTACCACTGTCAGGGCTACAGTGGAGATTTCTCCTTGTTGATGAGTACTGTGTCAGGACACCAAAGTGCACCCATCAGATGTTGAACACATTATGGAAAGCTCTGATTCAGCTTTTCTCCTCCACATTAACGCATACCCTGTATCCAGAACTTGAATCTGGTCTAAATACATGTCAGGATTTGTGGACAAGCACTTACTCGGTCCCTCCTCCAACTGGGCTGCAAGCAGCACAAAAAAAAATCAAGAGCAGGGGACAGATGAGTCTAACAGTGCTCAGAGAGATCTGTCACACAGTAACAGGCTGTGATTTGGGATGTTGATTATCTGCACTTGTGCTTCCACGCTGAATAGAGAACTCATCATTTAAAAGATTACCTTGTAGATGATGATAAGAGCACATTTTCTTTCTCTGCAGACAACATTTGCGCTGTGGCTACCATTATGGCTGGGGCTTTTATCAGTGATTTAGAATGGAGCTGTCAAAAACTTTAAAAAGCTTCTATTAAAGTAACGTGGATTTATCTATCTGGGACCTGTGATATTTATCAAGGAACCCAGTTTTGGCCTCCTTTTCTAACAAGAGCATGCAGCTGCACATCAGGGCGGTCAGCTCTCCAGTCTTCTAGGGAGTTGGGCATGTGGTTGCTGGCCTGGATTTGAGAGTTCCTCTGGAGCTCTGGATGTTTGGAAACCAGCCCTCTTTTGTCATTTATGGGGGCAGCAGGGTTGCTCGGCTGGGTTGGGGTGGAGTGGGAACGCAAGATCCCTGTTTCTGTTGCCATGTAGCATGAACACGTGTGGATTTGATTGCAGTGTTTGCAAATGTGGCTGAATATTAAAAATTGAAATGTAGTAGTTAGTTTTACTGTATCATCTTTCAGTTTATTGGTACTGAAGTTGTTATATAGCGTGGGGAGTTTTAATGCTCTGCTTGTGTTGTCTCTTTTAATGTAATTTCAAAGTATGACACTGAAACTTTCTTTTATCCAGCTGGGCATTTGCAACTGATGTATTGATTCCTGCTATGAAAGCAGTGTTAACTGATACTGCCTGGAAGCAGTGGCTTTGAAGCTTGAGGCAGGGACAGCCCCAGGAGATCCATGTTACTGCCTACCTGGTAGCCAGACTACGAGCTATTAGAATAGTTTAGATATCACCTCCTTACTTCCATTGCCCACTTTTTTTTAATCTTCCCTCTAGCACTTCTTCTTGGAAAGCTTCTCCTCCTTTCTCTTGGTTGGAATCACACTGGGTTGGAATCACACATATTACAAAACTGTCAGTTGTAACGAGTTGCAAATGGTTGAGCCTGCTCAGCAGAGATGAGATTGCAGCTGAAGTGCTTTTGCAGGCCAAAAGGGCAGATCCTACTGACTGAGTTTATTTTGAGTTGGTGCTGGACTGCAATCTTAGGGGTCAGAATGTATCTTGGAAAGTTATCATCTTCTGAGCAAAGTTGAATTACTTTTACTCGTTTGAGAATTGTTGTAGTAATGCAGATGGTTCGGCCAAGCTTCAGGGTGGGTGATTGTGTGCTTGCAGCTCAGAATTCCCATAGGAATTTCACTCTGACATAGCATCATTGGCTTTTTGCTCCAATGAAAAGGCAAACGGTTATGAAAACATCTTAATTCTGATGGTAGTGGTTGTGGAAGCACTCGATGTGCCTTGCAGCACTTCTATGGTTCATTCAGGGAAGTTGATCTCTCAAAATGCCCTAAAGGCAGAAAGGAAAATTCTGCTCATAGGTTAAAAAAAAGGGAATAATAAAAAAAAGCATAACCTGAAAAACCAAAGATATGACTGAGAAGAAGGAAAAACAGAATGAAACTCTATGGGTCAATGTACCAGCTAGGGGTGATCTGCAAACCCTGTGCTTCTGGAGGGTCTGGACAGATCAAAATACTGGGATCAAAATGTCCGAAAGTGAGACCCAGAATAATCATTTGATAAGGAAAGAATTTCTCAGAGAGATAATCTTGAGGCTGGAGTAATAGCTGAAATCAGCCCCGCTCTCAGCCACTCAACCAGTTCCACCGAGAGTGGCCACTTCACCACTACCAGATAGCTGAGACGGAGAAAAGAGTGAGCCTGAAGGATGACGGTCACCAAGTCAAGCAGAGAAGGTGCACAGGGACGTGCGTGCTGGGTCAGCTGGTGTGAGCCAAGGTGTAAAGGAAGGAAAATGCCAAGGAAGCAGTCAGTCATCCAGAGTTTCACCAGAGCCGATTTTCTAAGACACGGGGAACAATGCCAGCAGCGCTACCTCAGATACTCGCTTCATAGAAAAGGAGGCAATATTAGAGCAGGAGATCATTGGAGTTTAATTTGAACACAAATGGGACATCCATTACACTTTAGCTGAATGCCTGTGAATGTGCTGTTGTGCTTCCAGATACCTCGATTTATTCCAGAAGAATAAACAGTAAAAGTAAAATTTCAGGTCATTAAAAGAGTAAAGTTGTCTCCAAGGAAGGAAGAAGTGTGTTATTAACTCTGTCTTAGCCAAAACCAAGACACCTACATAACCAGGGAGTCAGTTCTCTTTCTATTTGCCAGCATAGTGCCGTGTTTCGGGTTTAGTCTGAGAAGGGTATTGATAACATCCTGATGGTTTTGGGTGTTGTGAGGTAGTAGTTGTGCCTATTAGAAGTTGAGTCAAGGACTTTTCAGCTTCAGTCATGCACTGTATGTAACTGGGGAAGCTGGGTGGGAGTCAGGTCGCTGCTGGGGAGCGGAATGAGTGGCTGCGTGGTGCTTGCATACTGGTTGGGGTTTAAACCATGGAGGTAGGAAAGGAAAAATGCGAAGGAATGTATGCAAAAGAGTCCCCATTGCTAGGTTCTCTCTGTGTCAGAAGTCCTGCTCATGATCAAAAACGTGTGTGTGTACTGGTGGAACGGATACTGGAATCATCAAGGGAGGAACTGTGAATGTCTTCAAAGGTGAGCAAGTTCTCTGGTGATTAGGGGAAGAGTTTGGCTGTCTGGCAGGTCATGGCCCTGTCTTCTCCAAAGACAGGCACATACATAGATCGCTGCTTGGCAGTGGAATCACAATGAGAAAGCTAGTCCCCTGTTGGACACACTAGGGCTAAGGCGATAGGAAGAGGGAACCCTCGGCCTCTGTGTAGGCTGAAAGGAGGTGGATATATATTTATACATATGTATGTATATATGTGCCTAATGGAAACATTTTCTCTAATCAGAAAATATGAATGCTTGGGATTGGATAAAATAGAAACCAAGCATTTTAGGTTGGAAGGTGTCTGTCTAATGCCCACTGAAATGACAGCTGCAGTTTTGCATATTGCTGACAAACTTTCCTGGTAGGATAGATTATTACTGCCAGAGAGAAGGGTCAGAACAAGAATCTGCAGGCAGTCTGTTAGTAAACAGTGTTCAAATGGCAAGGTAAATGTTTCTGTTGATAAGCTGAGGATGGGGTTTAGGTTAAACAGGCTTTTGCTTACAGCTCCCACTGTATCCTTAATAATACTTGAAGTGCTGTGGGGAACTTGGTTTATCTTTTTAGAAACCATAAAACAAATAGAAGGTATAAAATATTTTATTAAAGCCTCCAATGAAATGTAGGATTGAGGGAAGTTTTCCAAACACTGACAGGACATCCTTACAATCAGCTGTTCGTGTGCCTGGTGTGATCCTGTTGCATTAGTGAATGTTAGCAGCACCCTCTGTAAGGACAGCTTCAGTGCTAAGCAATTCATAAATTGGTCCGACTTGTGAAGATTAGTTGGTTTTGTGTCTAACAGTCAGAACCAAATGATTTCCAAGTGATTCACTGACAGCCTCATTGTTAACAGTGAGCGTGCCAGGTACCTGCAGATCCAAAGTAACAGTTAATTCAAAAGCCTGAGCTAGGTTTTGTTTTACTCCGGTGTGTTGAAGGTGCCAGAGCTTCGCTTCCCACAGAAGCATTGATGAGCTATTGCTGCGCTAGAAATTTTTCAGACCAGTCTTTCTGCAACAATGAGCGCGTGAAAGCCAGGAGAATGATACACTCCTGGCTGTTTCCATACACTCCTGGCTGTTTCCAATCTTTTAATCGATCTCCCCTGTCGGACTAAACAAAGGACCCGTCTCACGCAGACAGGTGAGGGCAGCACGTGTGAATATCCTGACAAGAAGTAAAATGACTGCAGCGGTATCTCTCTTTGTCAAATGGGTGAGTGGTGTTTAAGCAGATAGTAAACCTGCCTCAGCTGTAGCAGTGTTGAACCTAAGGGCTTTGTTAACTGCCAGGAGGGAGGAGGGGGTGAGGGGGGAGCAGAGGGAAGCAGAGGGTGTTTGAATGCCTTGCAACCAGTTTGAGCCTGAAATAGTAAGCTAGAAATTACGAGATTGCTATGGCATATCACAGAGGCCAAAAGCTTAGAAGGAATTTGGCTTGGGTCTGGCCAGCTCAGAGTTCACCTCCCCAAGCAGCCAGCCCAGGTGAGCTGAGTCAGCCTAGGTGAGCTGAGTTAGCCTGGGTTGTTTTCACCTCACCTGACATCATTGCCCCATAAAAGGAGCTGGCTGGGGAAGGGTACTCCTGGGTGCTTCCAGGACAGTCTGAGTGCAGCTGGGCTGTTGGGTCAGACCTCACATTGGTGCAGTACTCTGTCATCATCGGGTCAGTAAGGTACTCTGTTATCACCAGGTGCGAGTGTGATTTGCCATAGGCTCTTGCTGTTCTCCTTTCACAGTGATTTTGTCAGTAAACTGTCCTTATCCCAGTCCATAGAGGCTCTGTTTCTCCTCCAGGAATGAGCAAGTGGTGTGTGTTCTCAGCCACTGGCGTGGGCTGAACCATCACAGAGTTGAAAAGTATTAACATTTCATAGAGCTGGAAAGAATTTGAAAAGTTGTTCTTGGTTCCTGAAACAAAAGTGAACTGGGAGAGCTATAAAGCCACCTGCTCAGTATATAAGCCAGCCTTTTAGTAATGGAAGGTAGGAGGAGACTTGCCATCAGGAATTAATGTTCGAGAACTCTGTATTCCAGGATATATCCCACAAACAGTTGGGAGGGAGGGCCAGAAAATGTGATGTTCTTAGAAGATGTGGGAATCTTTTTGATCTAAACTGATTCTTGCACCCTGAAATAGCTTCAAAAGGGATCTGACACCATTGCCACCTGCTAACACTCTTCTGCAGTTGCCATTTAGTCCAAGCAGACAATTCGGGTTTCAGCTTGGTGGCTGAAAAATAAAGCATCTGCTTGATAATATATAATACATTAAAAATTCATTATAGACTAGATATTTTATTAGTTAATCTGTTTCCCAAAGAGTGATGTGATTGAAATCTATTCTGACTTCCACCAAACGTGTATCTTGATTAACTCAATCAACAGAGCAAGTCATCAGCATCTTGCCCACTTAACATTGAGCGGCCAGTTGCTGGTGTGACAAGAACAGTGTTTGCTGTGTTTTTCTTAGTTTGTTTTTTCTTTTTATTGTTGAAAATATTCTTGATATTTGAGGCTCTTGGGGCTCTAATCTTACCTTCTTCTCTCTCTCTCAGTGTCTATCAACTTGTTGTCAAGGAGGAGAAGCTGCAGAAAGCACGGAGAGCTGCAGACATCATTGAATGCTTTTCTGTCCCAGTGAGCTACAAGAACGCTTCCAGTCTTGACTCACCACACTACTTTGCAGCTGAGCTGAAACCCATCAACCTTCCTGTCACCCAGCCATTCACAGTGGGCGACAACAAAACCTACAACGGCTACTGGAATGCTCCACTTTCTCCCTTGAAAAGCTACAGCATATACTTCCAGGCTCTTAGCAAGGCAAATGGAGTAAGTGCAGAGAACGTTGAAGTTGGGACTGTGCATATGAACCCCTCTGTCTGTCCTTCTTGTCTTTCTCTTTCCTCCTCTCTGGATGCCAGTTTAATTCCTCCTCATTGTTGCCCTCTTCCTGAAATGGGATGAAAATTAAACATGATCCTACCCACCCTTCACTCAGTTCTCTGCCTGGTGTCTAGATCCAATGTGAAACCTGTTGGGGAGCCAGACTATGTAAAGGCATGTGTTGACATGTGATTTACTTAGGATTTGGATTTTTTTGTTTGGTTGGTTTTTTGGTTAAATGTTTTGTTTTGCTTTTTTATTTCCTTGTATATGCACAACTGTCTTAGGAGCTATTGTGCTTTTACAAGACATAACTGCAGTATCGTGACAATCTCCAGTTCACAGTGCTTGTGATTTTGGAGATGTTATGAGATAAGTAATACCCCACATTTATGAACTTGGGTTGCCTTGCAGCTTGCATTTGGTCTCATCACAGTCTAGTACTTCTGGTTGGGAGTTTAACTAAGTCATACTGCAGGAGGGATTATGTGCATGTCTGCCTTGTTTATTTTGAATACGCTGGACTATATTTTAAATATGCTTACTCTGTGATCTTAAGCTTAGAATGGTGACAGCACAGGCAGCAGTCTGCCCTTTTTACAGACTCAAATGATGTACACATAGTGCCCCAGCAGATCCTGCCATAAGAGAAGTGGAGGCCTATTTTCCCCCTTCTGTTCTTCACTAGAATAGCTGGTGAGCTCCTCCTTTAACTTTCCCATTTCAGGCCTGTTCAGCAAACAGTGTACAGGCCAGATCCAGTCTCAGCAGTCATTCACCTTCCTCCCCTTTGACTCCCCTAATTTTTTTCTGTTATCACCTAGCACGATACAACTTGACACTCTGGCCTCCTGGAGAATCTTGAAGCATTAACATGGCATCAGGCAGCTGGCTAGCAGAGTCTGTTAGCACATTTGCCAGTGCTTTCATGAATCTGAGTTTAACATAGATAAATTCTCTAAGACATCACCTTTGAAAGAGCAAAATTAGAAAAATCAATCAAAGGTGAATGGTGTAAGCTTTGGTCTCCACTTGGGATGGTGTCTTTTATACCCAAAATGCAGCAGCACGCCACAGAGGGCCGTACATCGTTTAACAGGCTAGCGATGCCAATGAGTGTTTGCAACATATCTTGGTGTTTTACTACCTTCATTTATCACCATTCTCCTGCAGAGTTTCTGCTGTGTGGCTGACAAGCACAAATCTCTTCAATACCGTACTGTTTTTCACCTTGGTTTCCTTTCTAGTCGATATAGTTTCCTTCCAGCGCTGCTCAATTAATTCAATTTTGGATTTGCCTTTATAAAGGAAATTGTGAAATATATGTATATGTCTCTCTGTGTCTAGTTAGTTCCCCCTTGTGTGATAGTTAATTGCTAGTGAATGGATCCCCAGGGAAGAAAAGACTTTATTTGCTTAAGTACAATATAATATGCCATAAATGGGTTACGTGAGTGGAAATGTAGGCATCCCTCAGCGTTCTGGATTAAAGGCAGCTCTGATGTGTGGTTTCTGCTTTTTCTGGATCTCTATAGCTGCATCATGCTCTCTGCATACCAGGTGATAAGGACTCCAGAAAGGATTACTTGCCCATGCTGCTCTAATAGGAACACAAGGCTGTAAAGGTCTCTAAGCACGAGTTAATCCAAAGAGTCTGTATGCTGCAATATACAGCTCATGAAAAGCATCCTGCCAGGCAAAACCTGTTCCTACTGGGGCAGGCAATGGCTTCTTGCACTGATAATTTATATTGGTACAGAATATGTTTATATGGCCTTGAAGGGCAGAGCTATAGGGGTAAAAACCCTAGAGGAAGTGTCCAGGAGTGGAATATGGACCTTCAGAGGAGTACCTGTGATAACTTTTGTTTCTGGATAAGATCCTTACACCCCACATTTCAAACATTAGGGTCTGATTTTCATCCTGTAAGTTGCAGCAGTAAATGCTAAGTTTTGTTTCATTCCTAGAATTGTTTACAGGGATAATTGGTATTTAGGAGTTCTGGGTTTTTGCTTATGTCTATAACCTGAGCAGCTTTGACTTTATTTGTAAAGCCTGCTAATAATTATGGCTGCGATGTGGCGCGCATCTGCATAAAACCTGAAACAGTAACAATTTAGCTCAATTAAAATATAGCCTTATGTTCTCTTGCACGTGGAAAATTTAACAGAACATTGCACCTCATTTTTTAATTAGGATATTCTATAGTTTGATTAATAGCTGGCAGTTGTGGAATGATGAAACTTCTTTCTACACCTGGAACCTGCCGTGAGAAACCTTTGTGCAGTGAACCAGAACATCTTCCCCTGGAAATGTACGGCTCTGGGGAGAGCTTAATTTGAAGAAACATTCTGTATTTGGTCAAAAAGCTTGATTAGAGGGAGGTAGACGTGTTATAGGAGTTCTGCATTGTTTCAGCTCCTCTGTACGTGAAGGGCTGTGCTCATTTGGTGTTCTCGTTTGCTCCGCAACCATTAGCTGTGATTGTTACAGTGAAAGGAACATAATTAACAGCTGGATGCAAAACAAGTGTGGCAAATTGCTGCAAAATCAGATCACGAGCTTTTCTGCCTTCTCTTGTGCAATGTGGCACTGCTTGTTTGAGTGTTTGAATGAGAGAGCTGTCACTGGCTGAATTCTTCTCTGTGGACAGTTGTACCAAGTTTGGTTGATGTTGTGCTGCTTCCAGGCAGGGGTCTAAGCAGAACATGTGTGAAATAGAATAGGTTTTGGCTTTGTTATACAAATTCCAAATTGTGTGAAATTCCCTCCTAGGGACTCTTGAAAGCTAGATGCTGAACTGAAATGTGTTAGAGTTGAAAGTAAGAGGAGGGGAAAAAAGAGAAGGAGGAAACAGAAGCTCCAGGTGTTGTAACTGTGGGGATGAGAGGCACTGGTGGTTACTGTGTGTTACATGGAGTTAGGACATGGAGTGACATGGGAAGAAGAACGGACAAGTGGCTTTGCTCTCCTCTGGCAGGATCTCCACATGCGCTATCACAGCCGTCCTGGTAGTTAACTCAGAGTTGCTGGTTGTCCTGGTACCACCCCCTACAGATATGTAGCTGCTGACAGAGCATGAGTTTTTCCTTCTCTGAATTCTCCCCGAGCTCAGCCCTGCAAAACGCCCATCCTTGCACTGTTTATCCCTCTGAAAGGTGAGGCCAGCGTGGCAGCACCATGTTACTCCTTATCCTCACACTAATCAAAGCTAAATCTTGCCAGTTTTATTGTCCCCTTCACGTTCTTTATCTGGATCGTTGCAGGTGGCAGTCTTTGGTTAGTGATCCAGTAACTCACTCAAATGGGGAGAATGATTGGCTGCTGTGTGAAACCTGCCTGAACTTTTGAGCAGCTCAGAAACCAGAGCATCCTAAAAAGTCTTCCTGGAGTTGCAATTTCCCTCATTGAGTTAAAATGAAATCTGTAGCAGCACAGTTGCAATCAATAACTCTTGGCCATTTTTCCTCTAAATGGGAGATGAGGCAGGAGCCTTTGTAAGGCAGCTGGAGATGATGTGGGGGATGCTGCCAGCAGCTCTGCAGCATGGTGGTCCAACAGGTGAGTGATGTTTTCAAGCCAGAATTGTGAAAAGTAGCACCACAGGAATCAATGAGAATATTATTTTTGAGGGAATGATAGGCTCTACAGAGATTCTTATTGATTTTTTTCCCTTTCTAATGACTTGTACTACATGCGCAATCAGACAGTTCATTATTATCAGGGGACTTCAGGCTGGATTTCTAGATGCTGACAGGTCTACTCACACAACATTCTTCTGGGATGCTTTGGAGCTGTGGATAAACCTGCCAGGAGAGAGGTGATATTCATCCCCGTGGAGATGACCCACAGGCAAAATGGTGAGGTTACTTTGTCTAGCACGAGCAGTGCTCTGAAAATGAAGTGGCACCATGGCCACCTGCGTTGCTTCTGCAAACTGCTAAACAGCTTTGAGAAGCTCCATGTTCAGCAGGATTTCGGGTGTACAGTTTTGTTCACTTACCTCTACTCCTCCTTAATCTCATAAAGCATCTGTGGAAGGACTCCATGCTTTGTAAGCCCTGGTTTTCACATCTGGTTGACCAGCCTGGGATGGAGTATGTGGACTTGAGTGTTTTCTGGAGAGTAAATAAAATGCTCCACCAGTCTACCTCATGGTTGGGAGGTGTGGATCACAAAGTCACAGATCTGTAAGGGTTGGAAGGGACCTCCAGAGATCATCAGGTCCAACCCCCTGCCAAAGCAGGGTGTCTAGGACAGGTCACACAGGTCGGGGTCCAGATGAGTCTGGAATATCTCCAGAGAAGAAGACTCCACACCCCCTGGGCAGCCTGTCCCAGGGCTCCCTCACCCTCACGGGGGAAAAGTTCTGCCGCAGATTGGTGTGGAACTTCCTGTGCTCCAACTTGAGGCCATCGCCCCTTGTCCTGTCCCCACAGATGATTGAAAAGAGGCTGGCCATTTCCCCATGTCCCACACTTGAGATACTTATAAACATTAATAAGATCCCCTCTTAGCTTTCTTTTCTCAGGGCTGAACAGCCCCAGTTCTTTCAGCCTATCTTTGTAGGATATTCAGTGATTAACTATATGCCATTGAAATAACTTTCTGTTGTAAATACTAAAAGCCCTAACCAGTTTGTTAAACCTCCCTTCCCTAAAAGACATGGACATTAGAAATAGCTGTTAATTGGAAAGGCAGTAACACAGTCAAATGGGGAGAATGATTGCCTGCTGTGTGAAACCTGCCTGAACTTTTGAGCAGCTCAGAAACCAGAGACTAGGTTTAGCTTAGTCTCTCAGAGAACCAGCAGTTTCTTTAAGCTAGAAATAGAAATTACAGGGGTGGGGGGAGTGGGGGGAGGTGGGGGGGCATTGACCGTGAACATTTATGTGCCCAGGATTTGTTTTGCAGACAGCAAAGAATTGGCTTCAGTGGAATAAAAAGCCACATACATGAATTATAGGTCTCATGAAGTTGGGCAAAATCTGTTGAGGACCAAAAAACCAATTCCTTAGGATATTCAGCGGACAGGACCACGGTTCATATTCATGGTCCTGTCTTACGTTGGCAGGAAGTAGGCTGCCAACAACCATGCTCGGCATATAGAGCACTTACTTTCAACTAAAGTTGAAACTCAGCCCAAGGGGGAGATTGGTAATTACTTGTCTTGTCTGAGCCCCAGCAAAAATTAAAATTGCCTGTCCCCAGTCTGAGTCACCTGATGAAGCCGTGCCTGTTGCAGGGCAGCCCAGAATGGAACGTCTGGGGACAGCAGGTCTCACCGGTGCTGGCAGGTGGTTCTTCAGACAAGGCATGCACTGCTTAGCTAATGCAAAGTCATAATAATAGTAAAGGAAAGAAAAAACGTTGTGGGTGTGAAAACAGATGGATGAAAAAGCTCTGCTTTTTTTATTGTTGCTCGTAGTCTGTAAACAGCAAGCTGTCATTTTAAAAGAGAAGGGGAAAAAAATCATTTGCCCTTTTAGGTTGTGAAGATGCAGCTGTCACATAAACATATGTCCTGCTGCCCTCATAGCCCTTTTCTGCAGAAAATTGTTCCCATCCAAACACTAAAGAGACAGGCAGAACTTGTTATCATCCAGTGTACTTCAGTGAAATGTGCATTTAAATAATTAGTAGACAGCATCAGCTTCCTTTCTTTGGAAAGGAAAGAAACTAACTGTATTAAAAGAATGTTTTAAAAAAAAATCCTGAAAATTCAGGGGGATGCTGAACCAGCTTGTGGTTTGTAGTTTCAAGCCTGTGTGCATGGGCTGTGTTGGCACAGTGTGTTGACACAGTCTGTGTTCTCTGCAGAGGGTTTCCAGCTCCTTCTGACTGTAGGTCCCAGTCTGCCTTCCAGGAACAGTCTGCCAGCACTCCGAAACACAGTCCTCACGTGGTCCATGGTGCATGGACTTAAACATTTAGCTGGGGTGCAGCCTGCAGTGAAGGGTACATCATAATCATCTTTTATTCATATGGAAGCTCCAGAACACAGACTGAGATAAATATGTTCTGGTAAACATGTAGGTGGGCTTAACAGGCAGCAAGCTTTCTGGATACAAAGCATGTTGGAAAGTGAAGGTTGGCTCAAGAGCTCTAGGACACATTCATACAGTGTTCTCCTATTCTTGGATCTTGGTTAAAATATGCCAACATTATTCTGTCAGTGTTTGGATAGAAGATGTCTGCCTTAGCTGGGCATTGATACAGAGCCAGAGCAGTAATGCTGCCGGGACTGTAAAGTAAATTCTTCCTGTGATTTCAGCCAGAATACAAAACTGATATTTTATACTCAGTATGTAGGAACTTGGGCCATCATTAAGATGGTTGTAGGCATAAGTTCTTGGAAAACTTCCGTGGAATCATGGAAAAGAACGTTCAGAAACAACAGAGATTTGAAATTTGGGGAAAGGTTTTTTGTTTTTCTATAACTTTTTTTTATTATCCCTTTAATTATTTGTCTTGCAATTGCTTTAAGCCATCTGGATGGTTAATTGTGAATTATCTACATTGTTTATTCCTGCTTTACTATTGGTTAAACAGAAGCATCTTTCTTTACCATGGATATGAAAGCACCTTGTCTGAATCAAGTCATGTTTTCAGAAAACAAATGTGTTTGTGGGAAAATGGTTTTACTGGGTTTTGGGGAAAAAACCCACATGTGTTTATTCTATTTCTTGGAGGAAACCTCATACAAACTCATGGTTCTTAGCAGGGATAAAAAAGAAAATCAAGTAAATGAAAGAGCTCTCGTTTTTATGAGACATCAAAGAGATGAGTGGTAGGTTGATCAATGTGGTGATCAATGGAAGTCAATGGATTAATCACCCATAATCAGGAATATGGACTACTTTTCAGGTCTTTAAACTGTAGTGTCCCTCATAGCTGGATGTCTGGAGTCTGTGTGGGTTTCTTTTATATTTTACTTCTTAGAAGATGCAATTTGAAATGAAGTTCTGAAGCCAGATATCTTGGTCCTCTAGTGATTGATTGCCTTTGCTTCTGTCAGTGCCAGATCGTAGTCTTCTAATAACTATGATTGTCTGTGCGAAATGCAGCAATTAGTAGCTGTAGATGCAAACAGAACACACTGCATCCTGTCTTCTCAAATTACCCGGTGGGAGGGTAATGTGCAGGAATGTGCACATGGTCAAATGAGATCAGTTACAGCATCATTAACAAGATTTCAGGTTTTGTTTTCTCACCTCTTCTTTTCTCAGCATTGACTAATTTCTCCAGCTTTTTGTTGCACTTTGAAGCTAGCAAAAGGCAGTAAATATACAAGAAAATTTTCCACAATGAAATGTGAGCAAGTGTCCACCTACTTTTAGACTGCAAAAATGCTGTCTTGATATTTTCTATTTATTTTATTTTTCACTGCTGATTTTTTTCCAGGTCACCTTGTCTTAGATTGTAAACTACATCCGAACCTGTCTTTCTTCTAATTCCCAGCATTATGTGCTGAGGCTGTGTGCTGAAAATAAAGCTGTGTTTTTCCTGCTTCATATATCATCACTAGCAATAAAGATTTTGGATTTCCAGAATACTTGGCAATTCGAGCTGATTATACACAAGGCAGAGATGAATGTGGAGCTCTGTTGTATGGTTCCATTGACTTTGCAGTGCTGATGGTTGTACAGGTAGCTCAGAGGAGCGGATTTTTGAGGGAGAAGAGGGGTTTATGCACCTTTGGTTTATTGGCATAAAGAGTGATTCTGCTCAGGCTGCAGAGGGTCGGTCACAGATGGAACAGGCTTTCTCCAAGAGCAAATTCAGACTTTCAGAGCGTTCATCTTATCGCTTGAGGCCGGAACAAGGTGCTCAGCAGTGTGTTTGCTTGGCTGTTGTTTCTAGAGCATCCATATTAATGTAGCATTGTTACACACAGTAATTTATGCAAGTATTCGTTCCACCTGAGACATGTAGAAGAGAATGTAAAGACATAAAGTGCCACAAAAACCCTGCAGCAGATTGCTGCCTGACAAAGTCATCTTTTTAACCAAAGCAACACATTAAGGTTTGGATGGCAGTTGTGCATTGGACATAGGCAATCCATGCCAATAAGGGCTGTGGGATGAGGAGCTGGGGAAACCAGAAAAGGATGTGCTTTCAGTGGAGGTGGTCTGAGAGGGCTGCCGAGTTTGAGCTTTTAGTAACGCCAAATACAACACCGCTGTTCCGATCCAAGCTCCTGTTTACGCAGATCTGCAGGCTCAGAGGTGGGTTGAACAAAAGCGTTGGGTTTCATCCCAGCTCCACGATGGCAAACTGCAGCAGTGTGGGTTGTGTTTGAATAGCTCATTTGGCAGAGCTTAGCCATACAGCACGCTGGTTTGCTTCACATACATATCAGAGAGCTGAAACATTCAAATGACTACTTCTGTGTCTGTTTGCCATGTGTTTAAATAAATACTCAATTTTCAAAATTTGCAGTAATGGTGCATGAAAATTTGATGTGTACAGTTGCATGTATTTTTGACCCAAGGCTTGTCTGCCTGTTACAGATCAGGTCATTTAACTGGTAAATTCTATTAGTTCATCAGGCAGTTGCACAGGACCCATCACTCAGACAACAAGTTTGGAAAAACTTGTTGTCAATCCTAACTTCTCAACAGTTAGAGCTGTATGAAAGCCCATTAGTATAGGGGGTTTTAGGCAACTGAAACTGTTGGTGGCATTTTCCAAGGTGAAGCATAAGAAAAATGCTTACTCTGCTTAGTAACCTTGTTAAGGGAATGTATGTTTACGTAGATGTGCAAATTACACACCTTGATGTTTTTCTATATTTTTTTGTCTTTATTTTTCAGGAAACAAAAATCAACTGTGTCCGGCTGGCAACAAAAGGTATGTGGGTCTCCTTCTCCTGGAAAGCACAATGCCAGTCATGTAACAGCTGCAGTGGTGACACAACTTGATTACAGTTACCATTCAAAGAACAAGTCCCTTTTTTTTTTTGTTTGTTTCTTTTAAGGATGATTACAAAGGCAGAACAACAATTTCCAGAATGACTTCACTATATGTGTGCACTCTGCTGGGTTTTTTTTAAGGCAGGGTATCTGTCTCTGTGGTTCCTCCTCTCTCTCATTCAGTCAACAGCTTTCCCGTCCCAAGGACTGTTCTTGCTATTGGCAGAACATCACTAGAAAGCAACATTAGCTTCCTATCAACTTCATTTTCTCCACAGCTGTGTAAAATAGATAAGTAAGCAGGGCACAGTTCTTACCTTACGCCATTTTCATGGTATAATTCAACAAACTAGTAGATTTCTTATTTTCATTATCAATTGCAAAACACAGACCAAACTAACAGGTCAAATAGCCCAGACTAGGCAAACCTGATACAAATGCTGTTGAGATGGAAGGCTACCATCCCCAGGTTGCTTCACAAGGTGTGTAGCTTTTGAGGGACCAACAACGACAATGTCTGGGTTCCTTCTTTGCATTTAGAGTTGGTTTAAACTCTTGTTATGCTTCAGAATTGCCCCAGGGGCTCCTCTGCCAGCAAAAGCGTCAGAACCCAGAACAGAGGAGTAGCTGTAAAAAGAGTGTCTACACATGTCTAGTCTCAAAATGAGCTGTAAGGAAATGGTAGGGTCTTTGCCACGGGCCGTGCTACAGGTTGCCATGGGCTGGGCTGCTGGTAGCTTTCCATTTCCCAAACTAGTTACATCTTGTGCTCTTGCTGCTTTGCTGTAATGTGAACAATGTGTTGCTGCCTGTGGCGTCTTCCAGAGTTAAACAAAATGAGGAGAAACCTGTGACTTCTTGGTTTTGTTTTTTTCCCCTTCTTTGAGGCATCATCCCATTTTTCCCACTCTTTTCACTCCTTTCTGTCTTATGGCAGTGACAGAAGTTAATTACTTGTAGGCACTTTTTCCTGATCACTTCTGCATCTGCACTTACAGAGGAGTTGGGTGGGCTCAAAGAAGCTCCAGCTAACAGTTGTTGGGGAGCAGGTGAGGACTTTTGCCATCTTTTTAGGGAGACCTCCAAAAGGCTGCTCCAGGAAGCCATCCACTGGGATGGCAACTGCTGCATGAATTTCCCACCCATGCAGCTGTGTCTTACCTGATAGGCAAACCGGTGGGGCTGTAAGCTGTTGTGTCACCACTGAGAGCCAAAGAGGATGAGCCATTTCTCCCCTTTCTCCCTTTCATCTGTGACTCTGGTGCTCCCCATATCCCTCTTGTTGCTTTCCTTTTTTAAAAGTTCCTTGTAAAATCTTTATTTAATTCATTTTTCTGGGTAACAAACATTCTATGTGTCTCAGTCTCCCCTCCTTCCCCCTCAGTTTTTCCAACTGGTAGTGATGTGACCATTTCGGGTACCTTGTTTTGGCTTTCTGGTGGTAGGAAGAGAAAGAGCAGGACTGGGTAAGGCAAGTCTGTGTGAAATGAGTCTCCACAGGTTTTTCCCAGTGCATGACTTGAGGGCTCTTCATGGGATCAGAGAAATTGGGTTAAGTCATGTTTGAAAACCTGTAGTTTCTTCCATTTCAGCCTTTCCTTTTTCTGGAGTCGATGGAAGAATGTTGTCATGCTAGCAGGAAAGATGCATTTGCTCTGTGACTATTCAAAGAAAACAAAAAAAACGTGCAGAGCTCAAGAAGCCCCATCCTGGCATGACCTTTTGATTTGAACTGTCTGATCTGGGCACTTTAGAAAAGTGTTTGACCTTGAGTTGACTTCTGCAAACAGATTTAATTTTCATTAACCTGTTAGGTCAGCTGGGAGAGTCAATAAGCTACCCTCATTCTGTCGTTTCTGAATGTCATCTCTTTGCCAGAAAAGATCTCTTTCTAATATTAATTTGATAAGAGAGATAGAAGAGACTGGCAGAGCCTGAGGGTGCCTATAGACACTGGGTTTTGTGATTTTATTCTTTAGGATTTTTCTTGATTGACCTGAATGCAAAAGGACAAGAGTTGATGGTAGCAGTAGTGTTTATTCTCACTGTAACACAGGGTATTACTTTAGATTTATAGGCAGATACTTTATTTCTGTATGTGGAGTGGGGAAATCCCTGGGGAGGGTTCTTTTTTTCCTTCTCATTGTGAATCGCAATGTGGTCCATCTCGGTGCCTGACCATTAGCAAGGACATGGGAATATGCACCCTGTGGCTAATTTTATGCAGCTTTAGTTTTTCAAAGGTACAGTGTTGGCTGCAGCTCACAAGCCAGGTAGCATCACAAGCGAATTTGTAGTCTTGGTAATGTACCAGTATCTTCCATTGCTGGCACCTGGGAAGTGGCAGCAGGTGAGCAATAGCCTAACAGTGTGGATCTATGTTGGGAGCTTTCCCATAGTTTCAGGTTTTTTGGATGTCATGAGGCTGTAGTCCACCATACATTAACCCTGTATGGATGGAAGGACAGAACCATCACCCGGTCTGGCCCCTGAGGAGGGGTTTTGTGTCTGCCCTCTTCTCTGTGCAGACAGACACCCTCATGGATCTGTAATTACATTGTGACCTGATCAAAGGCTGATAGCTGTGGTGCTCAAGCTGACCTGCTGTGTCTGTGCTGTCTTCTGTCTGCTCATTATATTGATTACCTTTAATGGCACTGCCCTGTATCTGCCTTTTCATTTGCATCGTTGTCTTTGAGGAGAGGAGGGATGAACCCATAGTCTGCCTTGAACATAGTCCTTGGAGCTGCTAGCAAAGATACCACTGTGGGAAAAAACAATCCACTGAGGGGAAAAAACAAACCAAAACACCTTCTGGAGTCAGGGCTGATCTCAGCACTGGCAGCTTGAAATCTCCACTTTGAGACTAGAGAAAAACCTTGATTTGTTCTGACACAAGGCAATAACTGCACACTACTTGTGCCAGAATAAATGCTCGTTTTGGGCTATAGGCCTAATTTTTCTACTACTAGATGTTTGCCACTGCAGTAGCTCCATTACATTAGTGAAACAAGTTCTGATTTACACCAAGGACAGGAGGATTAGGATCAAGACACGTTGCAGTATTCTCTTGAAGTACTGGATTAACAAGGGCACTAAACGTGAGTGTGGGAATAATTAGGTAATAAAATGTGTTAGGCAGTGTGTTACTGGGGGATTATAACACATCTTGGGTGTTGCTGCAAGGCACCTGTTCAGAAGCTGAGTAGCTTTAATTATTTGAGAGACGCATGAGGCTGTTCCACTGTAGCTACTTCAGCAGGCTGGGAGGCAATTTACTTTGTGTGTCCCATTGCCTTGAAAGCAAGAAAATAAAAGTAGACAATCCTTTAAAAAGTGTTTTTAGTCCATTAAAGAGAGTTTTGGAGCTTTCCCAGTTTTATATCCTCCCTTTTTAGCAAGAAACTGTTCAGATCAACCCATGCAGGAGCTGCTTCCCATCTCTCCCGATGGCACATACTTCTGCATGGTTTTCTGCATGCTGCTCCTGTTTCAATGAAGCTGATTCTTGTGGTAGCAAGAAAGATCTCTCAGATCTTTCTGTATTTGCTTAAGCATTGGGTAAGGGAGGTGTTTGTGGTTACCATGGTCATGCCACAAGTAGTGCATCCCCCAAAGCAGAGTTAGATGCCCACATGTCCAAGCAGATTTGTTGAGCAGGTTTTTTTTCCCATCGAGTGTGTCAGTGTAAGAGTTGGCTGATACCAGTGGAAAGGGGCAGTGACAGGGACGCACCAGCAGCCTTTGCTGTGATGACATTTGGCAATCCATCAGAAAGCTCTCCACGTCTGTCCAGTCTGTGTAGTCATTTCCTGTTTTGCCAGCATGTTTTAAGTCCATAAGCATTATTAACCTTTTGTATCTACGTATGTATTTATTTTCAGGTTCATTGGTCTCAGCTTTCTTATCACTTCCAGCCATAAACATCTCTCCTCATATGGGCTACTCCTCTTTTTCAAATTACTGGAGTATTGTCGTCTTTCACAGCATTAGTCACTTGGATACATATCATTAGCATAAAACACTCTTTAAAAATAAGTTTCTAATTAAACCCTTATTTACCAGCTCTCTGCCATACAATTTTCATTCAGCCAGTTTGTTTATTAGTTTTGCCATTTGGTTTCCTTGATAGCATTCGTTTTAATATGTCCCATTCTTTCTGAATTAACTGACTTATTCTCCCTGTTTTAAAGCAACATATTTATATTGACACTTTATTAGAGAAAATTGCAACCTCTTACAAAGAGAGAGCGATTACCTCTTGTATTCTTAAAGTGCATTAAATTAATTTCCCAGTGTAATTGAAACCAAGGCAGAGGGCTCATTAATGGTTCCTTATCTCTTGATACTCATTTCTTCTTTCTTTAAAATGTGAGTTCTTGCAAATGAAAGAATGGAACTTTAATAATCATTATGAGGTACATTTTTATTTGTTTCCCTTTTTTTTTTCTCGTGCATGCTGCCTGGGAACGATTTTGCTTGTTCTTAGCAGTAATAGGTAGGCAACAGGTGACCACGCGAAACCCGTCCAGCCTCTTGAGCACAGGTGATTATCAGCTCAGGAAAAGGAAAACTGTTCAGTCTTCCATAAGTCTGAGCTGCTTCGTGACTTCTTGTTTCACGTTCAGTTTGCATGGGAAATCACTTTAATGATTATTCTAAGTACAGTCCAATGGGGCCACTCCTTCCACAGCACTCCTCAAAGTGAATGGCGATTAACAGTTGGACTTGATGACCTTAAAGGTCTTTTCCAACCAGAGCGATGCTATGATTCCCTCTTTCTATGAGTATGTGCCTGTGCAGAGGGTCACTTGGAGGTCCGAACACCGCTTAAATCTTCACAAGAGCACTTGAGCATGACTGAAAGAGCACTGTAGATCCCTTGCTGGCCCTCTGCAGATGCTGAATGTCTCCCTGAGCATGCATGGAGGTAGCCTGGCACGTTTGAATTGAAGTAGCTATGGTGTTATCTGGGCCTGAATATTACACTTATGCTTAGACAGCTGAGTCCTGCTGTGGAAGAAATGATGGGAAGAAAATGAAAGTTTGATTCTGTAAACCCTCTGTGTAGAAACTTCAGCTGAAACCAGAGACTTTGCAGAATTGAGCCTCAGTAGCACCATGTAACGTCATTCACAGATGACCAGTGGGGCACGTTCATAACTTCTCAAGGATTTTGCGGTTTCCATCAGAATGAACTTTTGGAGGTCTGTGTGTCATAAACTTGCCTCATAGTAGGTAACACTTGAGAAATTTTAAATATCATGGGCTGGGGAAAGGGTTGCTTCTGCTTTAGCCCGATGTGCATGGAATGACTTATTGGGATGGAAAAGAGTTACCTGTGATTTGCACAAAAGGGAGGGGAAATAAGGGTTGGTTTTTCAGTTTGGGGGTGTATTAAATTTTTGGAGGACTGTTCCTCTCCCGGTTATTGCTATCTAGTGATGACTTCCTCACCCAGCAGTTACTACAAATGCACGTCAGGGCAGCTGTAATGATCCAGGGGCAAAAAGGTGCTGGGATTGCTGTGAAGTTCAGCTGCTTTTTAGTCTGAGAAAGGGTCCTGGTTTTTTGTAGCATGTCAGCACTAGGAAGCAGGAATTTCCTGGGACATGAGTGCGTAACAACCTTCAGACTTTGGAAATGAACCTGGGTGCAAGAGGTGACTGGTGAAATCATGGTTGGGGTTGGGGGGGGCAAAGAAAAGACTGCAAAAAGCAGTGGAAAATCAGGAGGAAAAAAATCCGTCTGTTCACACACAGTTGTGCTGCATATGAAAACTGTTCATTTAATAGCTCTTGCTCCCTCAAATTCATTTAAGAAAGCTCTGTTGTTTTCTGAAATATATTCAAGTTTTGTAGACAGCTAATGTATTTTTTAAACAGATCTAATCCCACTTCAAATCTGTTTGTTATTGCATTTTGTCTTCTGATACGCTGGAATGTTATTCCTTTGACAGGTTTATTCTGTTTGGTGCTATTTATTTCAGAGGGTTTTATCACACTTTTTAAGTTGAATGCATGAAATTTTTTTTTTTTTCTTTTCCTCTGAACAAGTCTGTGCTTTCTAAAAGTTATTTTTTTAGGACAAATTCGTGTATCATTATAATTAATTGTTAATGACACGCTTATGTTGCTCTTACTGAAAAATATTCCCTGCTGGGAAGGCAAACTTTCTAGCATGTGGATCCCACTTAACCCAGTGAACATCTTTACTTTCTTTGAATTTGATACCAAGACTTCCATAGAGGGATTTAAAATGTCAGCTCTGGCGGCTTCCTCAGCCCAGGGAGTTTGTGAACCAGCTTGGAGTTAGTGAAGAACCTGGTGCAGAACTGAGGTCACAAATGCACTGAGTTTGATAACCTCAGACCAATTTCCAGAGGACATTGTCTACTACAGTGTCTGCTGCATTACCTTTACCTTGGGCTCCCTCACTCAGATAAGCCATTGGAGGGAGGCACAGTGTTGAAGGTAAAATTTGAGCTAGATTAGCAACAGTAGGCTGTGAAAATATCACCACTGTAATTTGAAGCATCCATGGCTGGGCTGCACTGGGTCACGTCTGAAAAAATGGGTCTTTAGAAACTGCCGAATACAACTGATTATCACTGTGTGAGCCAAGTCCTCCCAGAATCAAAGCTGGCAAGGTTTTATCCAAAGTGCTGTGGAGGCTGTTGTCCCCCCACAATACCCACCGGGTGTGAAAGGATGCTGTTGGCCATGCGTTGTGGCTGTGGCTGGTAGGTTGCAGAGTCACCTTTGTTTGCAGATGAACTGGTGGCCAGGCAAAGGAGGGAAACAATAGACAAGCAGCAGCTGGACATTAAAACCAGAAGTGACAGTCTAATCAGAACGGATTTGTTTTGGTTTATTTAGTTTTAACAGAAGGAACAATGCGTGATGACTCACTTGTGACATTCAGAGTTAGGGTTTGCTCCCCGCCTGTCTTCTGCTTGAAGGTTGGCAGGAAGAACCATCTGAATGTCCCCAAAGCCTCCTGCACAGGCAGCATGGGCCGGGGGGCAGCCAGGGGAGGAGAAGCAGGAGGAGGGCTGTTCTATTTTAGAAGAGAGCAGTATTGCATCCTCCTAACCCTCATAGGCGGACACCGACTTATTTGGGTAGTCAGTATTTCTTCTCCATTTCCCTATATGTAGGGATGCTTTCTAAGGTATATCAGTCACCACTCGCGTACTGTGGATCACATAGAAAGCTTTTCATAAACAGAGTATTGTTGTCAGTGTCCTTAAATAGCACTTCCAAAGGCATGGCAAGCCCAAGGCTATTACAAATATATGATGCCTCTGTTTCCTTACACAGACTTTAAAGTGAGACAGTGTTCAGAGCCAGGGTTGTAATTAATGCATTAGCTTCTCAGTTTCTTCCAGGAACTGGACAATTTAAAAGCTATATGATAGCATTAGGATATGTGGTGGTGTTACTAGAGAGGTAGATGTAAGAGAGTGGGGTTTCATAACACTGCTGTAAAGAAAGACTAAAATCTTCATTCACTACATGCCTGAAAGTGCTGCCTGAACTTGGCCAAGCACAGAAAGCTCCCTCATGTTTCATGCAGCACATGTCCAGTGTGTATGCACAGGTTTCCTAAGGCGTTTGGCCATATGATGCCCTTTTGGCTGCAAAATGGTGAGCATCCTTTGCATGCTGCTCAGTCAGCTTGGGGGCAAAGTCTTATTGGGCGTGCTGTTTGTAGACCATTGTGGCACTTGAAGCACCTTTGACCAGCGGGGTTTGAGAGGTGGCCTTACTTCAGCGTTCATGTTATGCTCACCTCTGGCTTTGCAGTTTCTGCAGCTGGTTTGGCTGTGGATTTTTAACGATAGCCATGATGAGAGCACAGTAACTGCTTAAGGGGACTGGCTGGTAAAGGTTAATTAGTTTTTGTTCATAGGGTGTGATGTGTCTATTGCACATCCAGAGCATTGTCATGCACTGTGAAGTTTTTGCCTGTATCAGTCGTAAGATTAATCTCCCTGTGTCTGTTTTAAGACTGTACAAAAATTAACTCACATCTATAAAACTGAACTTACGATATTGGGGACTTTACTTGTTTTCCATTTTTATAATTTCATACTTGTTTCTAAATGGCTCCACAAAAGTGGATGGTTGAAATGGAAGCATGCTATGACCCTCTGAACCATCACATCACTTATATGCATCACAGCAGCTGCTCTTTATCTGAGCTCTTTCAAGTAAATGTTAATAAACTTTCTCATTCTTGAGGACCATACATCTGCCTTTAGCACAAATTAAAGTGCTTCTCTTCTGAAGAGAGAGTAAGAAAACCAGGAGGGGAAAAGAAAAGCCTTTGTGGTAGATTTACCTGGGATCTCCAGAATCAATTATTCTCTTACTGCTATTTTTTAATTCCCATTCAGTTTAGTCATGCTAATCTTGATTCCTCGCTGTGTGTTTACCCTCATCCTCTGACAGATTCAACCTGTGCTTGATAATCCCTCATAGAAATTCTGGTCTGTCTTTCTCTCCGGGTCTGCTTTGTTTTGCTGCTCTCTATGCTTAGAATATGGTTGAAAGCTTTTGGCTCTCATCACTCTCCCCATTCCCTTTGAGCTTTTTTAAAGAAATGAGAATGTCTCATTGTAGTCCTAAGCCTTCGCTGCTTGCAGTCTTCAATAACCAGTGGCGGAAAATTGGTGTAGTGATGCGATGTGCAGTGATACTGTTGGTGGTGTTCCTTTTTTTAATGAGTTGCAGCAAAGGAATAGCCAAAGAGGAATCTTGTCTTTCAGATTTGATGAGCTGTTTCACTTCCTTGGCTTACAATACACGGAAGCGTTGGCATCAGACATAGCTTTATTTTAGTCCCAGCGCTGTGATACACGCTGCTGAAGGTTGCAAGCTAGTCTGCCTTCCACAACCCATGCATGCAGAGGGTTGTTGCTGGGTAGTGCTGGCTATCAGGTATTCTCATTCCAGATGGAAAGCAGTGCCCTCCCACCCTTTATCTTGATAATATCATTTATGCAGGTAGCTGCTGGCCCTTGAGGCTGGGTCTCGGAGACTGTGTTTCGGAGCTATAGATATACATAATCAGGATCTGAAAACATAAGGGAAAACATTTCTACCTGCAGAGATACTTTAATCATTTGTAGGCCACTCGCATAGAAAGCGCCATAAAAAAGGAAAGAAAAAGAAAAGGAAATCATGTTTACAAGTGATTTGAGAATAACCATCTTTTGAAAATAAGCCTCTAGGTCTATTAGGAATTTTACATTCAGCATGCTGCCTGGCCATTATGTGCTACAAAGAAATTATTCTGATTGAGCCGCTCATTTTAACTCGTAATGACTTTGAGCCCATTATTTTTCATTAATTTTTCTGGGTTAAATAATGCTTTGAAGTAATTTTTCTGATTGGCTTTTGTTTCAAGAGTAACTTTCTATCTGAAGAAGCTGCATTTCTAGGTGTTACACATCTGAAACCAAGCCTAGTCTTTGCCTGACTGACTTGTTCCATTTCTGGACCATTCCTGCCCTCTGACCGTGGCTAAAGCCCCATTATTTGTTTTCTGCTCTCATTTTGTCCCTTCCTCGAATTTACACGAGCACTGTTTAGGGTTTTTTTTTTTAACCCCTGGGTATTTGACCCAGCTGCCTTTATCACCACTTTCTTTGCTTTCTCCTTTCCTTCTGTTGTGACATCAGATGCTGCTCTCCAGTGTAGTGACACAGCCAATCTGCGGTCATGGTATCTCTTTCTCTATGCCTCACCAGTTGGAAATCTGACATAAATACCTATCTTTTCCTCCTGCCTATGGCTATTTCGAATTCTTCTTCCTGTCAGTTACATTTTTTAATTCAATATTGTGATTGCTGCTTTAAATAAAGAATGTTTTAAATTCCATTTTGTGAAACAGGTTTTACAGACGAAACTTACAGCATCAGTCCTGCTTAGCTACATGCAGTCAACCATTCTTTCCTAGCTGTTCTTCAGTGTGCCACCTCTATGGAGGAGGTCACTTTATATCTGGTGGCTTATTGTTTTCAAATAATATATCTGTGCATAAACTTCTGGGTGAAGATCACCATGGCATCTTTCACTTGGCTGCCATTGCTGTTTCTCCCTCTGTCTCTCCCTGTACCTCCCATCTCCATCTGTGAGAGATTGTATGGTCTGATGGAGATATCAGTCCAGAAATGCTAGTCTTTAGGTTTGCTGCCAGGTGTCTGTGACACCAAAGACGTATTCTTAATCTTTCCAGATCTTTAAAGTAAATAATTTATTACTTATGTGAGCATTGAGAGGATTTAAAGTACATATGGGTATTGCTCTAGGAGTGTATAGCGCTGCATGCGAACACTTGATGGTAAGTGGATGATTTTTCACTTTCTTAGCAATCTGTGAATGGTCTCCCCTTTACTTGTCACTGGCAGAAACTTGAGTTTAGGCTGTTGGAATCACTTGCAAAATGTTTTCCAGCTCTAAGTAGCTAAACACATAATTTCTGCCTTGTGGACAGAAATACTTTCAGCTGAAGAAATGTTTTCGATGATTTCACTCCGAAATACAAATGGAAGCTCTCTGTACTAAAATTAATTTTAGATTTGAAAATTCTTGTCCTTAAATTATTTGCCATTGCAGGGCTTGCTTTAACTGTGATCTGAAGCAAGGAGGAATTTAAGAGGTTGAAAACTGCAAGGAGCTAGCACAATATGCAACCCTGCTTCCGGTAGTTGCACATTACCGAACTGATCTGGGGTCTAGGTATCTGAGAATCCACAGCAAAATAGCTGGATTAAACTTTAACCAGAATCAGATCCATCAGTGCTTGGTGATCCATAAACCAGACTTCTCGTGCACTGATAAGGTGGACAGCTCTGGGAAGGTGCTCATCTCTTCTCTTTGCGTCTCTGTGGCAGCAGCCAGAACACTATTTCCCATGGACGTGCTGCTTGTAATGTGTTCTGGCTCACTGCAAGATGCTGGATCTCTGTCTGAGAACTTTGAACACAAAGTCAATTAGGTTGGTGAGAAAGGACTAAAATCTTTAAGTAGTCGTGGGTGTAAAATGGAGCAAATGCTGATGCCTGTGAAAGTCAGGTTCATTTCTCTGGACAAACTTCTGGGAAAGTGCATTTTGTACAGTCCATAAATGTGTATCTGTGAGAGTAGTAGCCTGGTCTAGTAGCTAATCACAGATAGGGACTCAAGGGATCTGCAGTCTTTGCTTCTCTGGCACTGTCTTCTATCACTTGCCTCCCATATTAAGAAAGTAAGCTTAAGGCAGAAAATTGTCCTACTTCATGTTAGGGGGCTGTAATGGGGTCCTGGCCTAGTGGGGCTCTGGGTGCCACTGAAATAGGCACCGTAATAAGTGGCGTCCTGTTCTATAACCTGTTTTTCTAGTATCCAGCTTCAGTTATGAGGTACAATTTATCGCAGGACCAGGGGTGGAAGTAACCACCAGAAAATAAGGTTCTAGTTTATTTTCTTTGCCTTTTAATGTCAGTGGTATATAAATGTTGTTTTTCAGAAGGAAAAGGGTGGCCCCTCAAGTACAGTAGTGCAGAGCTTTCCAAGTGTATTTAAAGATATTAGTATGAAATGGCTATCTGAGCAGTTTTTATGGGCTCCCGTGCTCAGAGAACTTCAGATCGGAGAAACAAAACCAGTTCTAAAGAAGCGTTACTCTCGTGAGCAGCAGAATTCACCTTCTGCAAGTAGAGTGACAGCTCGCAGACCAGAACAGAAATGTCCTCCTCACCTACAGCTGGTGGTGGTGAGGGTGGGAGTACAACCAACCTTAGTAGGTTTTGGCATCTACAAGGAAAATACGCCAGAAAAACAAGGGACTTCTGTGGTAATGTTTCATTGCAAAGCTGTAAGAATCCAAGACCCAGGGATTTACTGACACTGTCATGCTATCAATTCCCAGGCGCTATTAGCTGAGACAACTTACAAATGGTTGGACTAGTAGCCTAAAGGAATTGTTGGCCTTTGCCAAGATGGATAGAAAGAGTTACGTAGAAGATTCAAGTGAATCAGTCACCACAGTGTGTAGGTGCCAGGATGGATAATAAGCCTTTATACTCTTTCTAGAATTGCGGTAGTCTACAATGGGAGAAGAAATACCAAATAAAACTACACTGACCACTTGTTGGCTGTAGTAACAAGCCTGACAAAATCAAGCCAATCTAGTGGAGTAGAGGATGGAGTTGACAGCACATTCCTATTTTTTAACATGGCTCACAATTTGTGAAGGTATTCAGATGGTAGAAAAATGGAGGGGCTCTGATTGTGCTGTTTGTAATAGAAAACCATTCTCCAACACCTATTATTTAGGGTCATGGGAATAACTGCAACACAAGTGGAGGGTAATTTGGAGTACTCCTGGGTTTCACTTCAAATGAATACAGAGTTTTAACCATTTTGAGGGGGAAAGATTGTAGCTTTATCATTTACTTTGTTGTGTGATAGTGTCAGGATTGCCTGTATGATGGCATGTAGCTCACCTCTTGGGCAGATTGGGTCCAAAATTGTAAGAGATGCTGTCAAATTAAGATGGTAATAGGCAACTGATACGTTATTTTATTTTCATGCTCAGGAGTCCCATTTATGCATTTCAGGCATGTACACAGAAGTAACCAGCGAACTCTTAACTGAATGGGAAAATTGGTGGATGCAGCAGAACAGTAGAGTTGTCAGGGATAAAAAGCTGAAAATTACATGTGTGTTTCCAACAGCCAGCATTTTTGCTTGGTAAATATTGTGTTTTGCTGTGGCAAACTAGATTAACATCTTAGCTGTAGGAAAAGTGAAATCGTGCTTTTATCACCGCACGCGGTGAGTTTTCTGGTTTCGCATTCATTGTGTCATTGTTCTGGATGGGCTCTTCAGGATATGATGAGAGGAAAATTTCACTCTTTATTCAGGATCAGATCCTCATCCCTGGAATTCCATCAGCTAAGGTCCTGTTCAGGATAAATTGAAAACCCTATATTCAGTCCTGTGGTTTGATCATGGTACCCTTTGGGAGTCATCCTTGCAGACACAGCTCTTTGAAAGCATCTGCAGTTTAATGTGTGGCAAATGGGCAAAAGAATAACCCGGTGAGGCTCTGCTGTCTCGCCAACATATGGACTTGATTGAATGTTATCTCCCCAAGCAACTGACTTCATGAACAGAAGTGATTCTGCTTTTTCTGAAGGTCAGCAATGCAGAGCTGTTAAAAGAACAAAACTTTATGTACTTCTGATGACAGCACTCTGTTTTCACCTTTGATTCCCTATTCCTACTGTGTTTAAGCTGTGGAGGAGGACTTGGCTGATTCCAACTCCAAAGGTGAAACCCAGGATATAAGATTATGATCTCATGTAACATGAATTCATTTAACTTCATTAAATGCAATGGTGCTATTTTTAGGGGTAGTTAAGTATATGAGGAATACAGGAAAGTATTATTTAGTCCTTAGACTAGCCACAACTCAGATCTTGTGGGGCTTTCTAAATCAAGCTCAGTGTTTTAGGTTATACCTGGACAAAGTTCTTCGCAGCATGTTGTTGAGGTCAGGAACTAAGATATATCAGAAGCACTATGGAAGTAGTCCCAGCAGCAGGGGAGAGGAGAGCATTCTGCAAGGTCCTCAGTATTTGCAGGGGCAAAAGAAGCCTTGAAGTCAGATCCTGACAAGGAAGTAACAGAAGAAATTCTTTTCAAATAGTGTTCCTAGAAATTTTTCATATTTAGGCTTTACTCTTAAACAAACACACATATTAAAAAAATCAACTAGAAATTATGTCTTCCCTGGGCCAAGAAATATTCATGCATGGAATACATCAGATGTTATGTGGGGTGCTCTGTGTGTTGGATTACTGCTTGTAACTTGCCTAATTGTAACCATCTGTTTACAAAGGCCAGGCCTCCTGTGGAGAGCAATACAATTGTGCCCTGGTTTTAGAAGAAAGAAAATGTTTCTGCAAGTAGTATTATGGGATATGTTACTGCAAACTTTTACATTCATTATTTTGATGAGTAAGGATTGCACCTCCATTTAAGCCATTTGAGGTGAAAATAACTGCTGTTAATTCTCAGAAGTGTAAATTCCCCATTACAGGATAATATGGTGAAATATTAGTGTCAGTTGCATTGCACTGGGATTTTACACCCTATTACTGCTCTGAATTATCGGTCCTTTGCCCTTATTAAAGGCAGATTTGGTTAGATGGACAATTATCTATGGCAATTTGATTGCAAATATGTTGTTAAGCTTTGAAATTAATATTTAAAGTGGATCATTGCATGATTTCCCTACAAATTCTCTTTTTATCTCCTCCTTCCTCTCCCTCCATCTTTCAAGGAGCTTCCACCCAGAATTCCAACGCAGTGGAACCAGAAAAACAGGTTGACAGCACAGTGAAAATGGCTGGAGTTATAGCTGGTCTGCTGATGTTTGTTATTATCCTCTTGGGAGCAATGCTCACCATCAAGAGAAGGTAAGTTTCTGCTTTGCTTCCATCTTGGGTCTTCTGCTTAGAGTGTTGTTACTTGAAAAGACTAAATTTGGTTGGGATGAATCATTCCATTTGTATTATGGGGCAGCAGTTAATACCTATTTATGTAGCACAACCGCTGAGCAGTTGTAGTCCCAGAAGGCAGATACCATATAAACAACAAAAGAATGGTTGTTACTGCAAAGAGTTAATGATAATTAACTGAGAATTAATGAGAAGGGGTAACTCATGAAATAAGCATGAAGTACAAAGCAATGTGAGGCAGCGGAGGTGAGCATGGGAGCCTCTGCAGGCAGCACAACAGTGGTTCAACAGAAGACATTCCGTTGAATTCTTTCGTAATGGCCAAGAAAAATGATGTCTTAGAAGGTGACCAAGGGTCTGTTCCCAAATGGGTCTTGATGAGACACATTTTCACGCAACAGTTTCTTGGCAAGTGATGCATTCAGCTGGAATGTTACATCTTACTGAGGGTTAGAGTGTTTCCAAGAGTTAATCTTAGTTTATAGTAATGGAATTTGTTCAAACAGTTCATGTTTGTGACATTTTCTTTGGGCCATTTACACTTAAACTTTGAAGCAGACCATTGTATTTGCTACTACTGAAAGAACTCCACGTTTATAGTGCACTATACTGATTCAGAAAACCACTTAGGCGAGAGGTTTTCTTGAGAAAAGGGGTACAAAGGTGATTAAGGGCCTGGAGCATCTCCCCTATGAGGAAAGGCTGAATGACTTAGGGTTGTTCAGACTTGAGAAAAGAAGACTGAGAGGGGATCATATTAACTTTTATAAATATATGAAGCGTGGGAGACAAAGGAAAATGGTCAACCTCTTTTCAGTGGTCTGTAGGAACAGGACAAGGGGTGATGGCTTCAAGTTGGAGCACAGGATGTTCCGCACTAATATGCAGACAAACCTTCACACTGAGGGTGACAGAGCACTGGGACAGGCTGCCCAGGGGGGTTATGAAGTCTCCTTTTCTGGAGATATTCAAGACCTGTCTGCACACTTACCTGTGTGACCTGTCCTAGGGAACCTGCTTTGGCAGGAGGGTTGCACTTGATGATCTCTGGAGGTCCCTTCCAACCCTTACAATTATGTGATTCTGTATTCTTACCAGTCACATTTCTGAAGTGAACCCTATTTTTTCAACAGTAATTTGATTGTAAATGAAGCAGGAGCAGCCCGTTGTCTATGGTACAGGTAGTATTACATGTGAGAGCCTTGATGATTTTGCTTAGTCTATTGCAGGGAGCGCAACTTTTCAAAGCGAAACTCTCTTCCTTTGAGATCTCTTATCTCTCTGACAAACAGTCACACAACAGGAACAAACAATTCCTGAAAATAAGAGCAGCACTTGAATCTAGGTATGATCTCTGCTGTCTTAATTCAGAGCACATATGTAAATGGAATAACTATGTGCTGCGGATGATGGAGTTGCAGGGTTGCTATTCAGAAGGACCTTGAGAGGCTAGAGAAAAGGGCCTATGGCAACCTCACAAATGTCATCTCATGAGGAATGGGGCAACTCTGTGCAACAGAACAGACAGGTTTGCAGAAAAGGACCTGAAGTTCCTGGTGGACAAGTTGAACACAAGTCAGCAATGTTCATTTGCAGCAAAGAAAGTCATCTCGCCTGAGCGAGAGTGTAGCCAGCAGGTTGAGGTGGGTGAATATTCCCCTCTGTTTGCCATTGGTGAGGTTGCTCTGGGGTTTACTGCATCCAGTTTTAGAACCCTCAGTAGGAGAAAGGAGCTGATCTATTAGAGCAAGCCCAGAGGAATGTTGCTGAGATGGTTTGGAAGTGGAGAACCTCCATCCTTGGTGAAATTAAAAACTTGACTTGGACAAGGCCCTGAGGGGTTTGATTCAAATGAAACTAGTTTAAACAGGAGAGTTTGGACTAGATCGCCTCAGAGTACCCCTTTCAAATTATCTCATTCTGCAAACCTGGTCACACACATACTGTGTAGTCCTCTTGAATTAACTGAAGGTGTGAGTGATGTAGGATTTTAATCTGATTTTGTTGTGGGCAAAAATTTCAGATTTTTGTGTACAAATGCACTTTGTAACCACATCTGGAGACATTTTTGTTTAGTCTTAAACCCAAACAGTATAGATGTTGCTGACTCCCGTCTCCTGGGAGCTTTTAGATCTGAAAGCAGAAAAAAATAAGATACTCCCAAAGAAAAACAGAGAAAGAGTTTCAGAAAAGAGAAAGGAAAGAGCTTCCTTACAGAAACTCTTCAGAAAGAGTTTCCATTCCTGTTACCTTCCAAAAAGCTCTTTAAGAAAAGGTTTTTGACTTGAAAGGTAAAACTTGTAAGGAAAGGTATTAAGAATAATGCCACATCTTAACATCCTGGTGTCTTTCAGAAGCTATTAAAAGCTAATAGCATTTCTATTCCATAAAGTATTAGTATTATAAATTATGTATATTGCTGGGCAGAAACAAACAGTGATTTTTCATGGTGACCAGGAATTCCTTATTTGAGGGCAGTTTTTCTGTGGTGTGGACTGCCAAGAGCTAAGTCAGAGAGGTAAGGATACTCTTCCAAGACAATAGACTTTAAATACTAAGGAGGAGGTAATACTCATAATCTCTCTGCATCTTCTCAAATTTTCATATCAAACTCATATTCCCAAACTCATATTCCCAAACATCTTTTGCAATGAAATTGTGGGACTCTTGCTGTTAAACACTCTGATTGCTGCCAATCTGGTTTCTTTTGAATGAGTTTGAAAAGAGTCAGGAAATTTCTCAGAGGTAGAGTTATGGGCAAGTGTCATTCTCATTCCGATGAATGTGTTGATATGGAGATGTCTTGTTATATATCAGTGCTTCAATGTCTTCACTTAATCTTATGTCTTCCAATGGAAAGTGGAAAAGCAGCAAAAGGCTAGGTTATCACTGTGTAGTAATCATTACAAAAAAACTGTAAAAACTTGCTTCTGTTTCAGATTTATTCAGGTTTTTTTGCCTTTTTTAATGGGCTACATATTTTATGCACAGCATAACTTTTATTAGTGCTTGGGAGGAAATAGAGACTGTTACATGGTTTAGTTAGCAGGTATATAAAATCACTGGATTTTAGCATTATTTTTTTCTGATGCATTTTTAACTCAGGTAAGTGAAAGATGGGGGGGATGTGTGAAGATCCGTTCTTAGGATGTTTTGACTCTTGTGACTGCTGCAATATAAGTTGATGTATCACAGACAGAGAAACACAAATGCACAATCAAAATTCCTCCCAGCGCAGAGCAAGTTCTAGAGGATGGAGTCTGAGGGTCCATTTGCTTGATATAAATTTCCCAAGCTAGTGCTGACCTGAGCTGGCCCTAACATGATGCACATGTCCACCTCTGGATCTAGCCAGGTCCCAAAAGCAGCAATGATTAGTGAATTTGGGTGTGATGGCAAACGGATGGGAGTTTGCTATGTCTGGCTTTGCCATAGGCTCTGTTATCCTGCACATCTTTCTTCAAAATTAAAATTAGAAGAAGAGGTGAGTGGGAGTATTAGAAATATAAATTCTCCCCTTCTTCTTTCTGGGGCTGGAAAATTGCCTTTTCCTCCACATTGTTCTCTCCCCTCTGCCAACAGGCAAAAATCACTGCAGTCTGTATCTCTTTGCCCACTTGCTGTCATTTGCAAGGTTACCCACTGGAATATACACTATTATAAGAAATAAACTGGCTCATCGACTTTAAAACCTTTTCCCATTTAGAAGCTATAAAGGAGGTTTTGGAGGCTTGCTCTCTCTAGGTCTGTGTAGCACATCCCCAGCATTTCTGACAGACCTGCTGATTGCATCAGTTCTGGGTCCCCCTTGAACAGGCACCACTGGTCACGTCCAACAGAGGCTTGGAGCTGCATATGGACAAGAGTTCCCTGTAGATGAACTTAAGCCTGCCAGGCTCATTTCGTTTGTAGACTAATGCAGATTGGGACCAGCTTTTATAAAAGGAAAGGCTTTTTGGACCACAGATTGATTTGAACTTCTTGGGGAGCACAGCTGAAAGCTCTCACTTCTCTGAGGGAACAGTTTAACAACAAAGTTCTCTTTCTGTTTTACACACAGAAATGTGAGGAGCTTAAGCTTTTGCATTTGATTTTTGCATTAACCTTACTTTAAAGAGAGTTCCCCTTTTGAGTTCACTAAGGCTAATGCCTCAGAGTACAAGGCAGGGTAGTCTAACAAGGCAACAACACAGAAAACTAATTTAATTAGACAAACTTGAGGCATTTTCTTCAAACAGAGCTGGAAAATCTCACACTGATGTTTGTTCACGGTCCAGGGCATCATAGTTCCTTGATAAATAGGCACAGGAATGGATTTCCTGAACGAAGCATTTTGTTAACCAGTGCAAAGAGCAAAGGAAGGAGAGAACTTAGAAGAGATGGAAACGCTAAAAAGATGCAGGTAGTGGTTTGAGATTAGGATTAGGCAGATCATCTGAAGGTGCTCTTTGTTTCTGAGAGATGCACCAAATCAGCATACTTTTGAACCTTCCACTTGGAAGGCATGAGCAAGTGTTGCCCAATTGCTTGTATTTCAACAGGACATATTGCAAAAACTCTAGCGCCTCACAGACTTCTGGATGCTACTTATCTTTTATAGGGTTTAGTCAGACACCTGAAGCTAAATTAAGCCAGACAGGATGTTTATGGAGAGGAAAATTTGAGTTTGACTTTACTTCTGTTATCTAAAATTTTGAGTCAAACCCTAGGGTCACCTAAAGTTTGGTAAAGTTTCTCTGTGCGTCTATTGCTGTAAAAATTATGTGTATATATGCATGTATAAATTTCTGGGTTTAATCTGAGTGTATTACAACATCTAAAATCAAAACCATTATCAACCTTTGTTTTCTTGGTTTTGGCAACCCAGTAGCTACATGAGTTATGTGTCTGCAGCTCCCGTATCATCATATTTATAGGGATGCATAAATTATTGTGGCAACATTTAGCCTATTAATTTATAGTTGATGATTGGTGTCCACTTCATTAATAGACATGTATCTTGAAACACCTAATTTTTCTTGTATTAAAATATTGCTTATTCTCTGAGGAACTTGATTGTTTTGTCCTTAATTAAATATTTGTGTGTAATAGAGAATACAGGGCCTGTTAGTAAAAACAAGCTGAAACAAGAAAAGCAAGGCGTTTGCAAACTTCTTTTCTGGAGAAAATACCCTTCGACTTTGCCCCTCAAGAGGATTAGGTTTTGGTCAGTTCTGATTTCATCCAGACAGTTTTAACTCTGGTGTAATCGTGGCTTGCATTTCCCTGGAGTGAGGAATGTGACACTTTTCAGGCTTCTGTGTTTGAGCGGACAAAGCCTCTACTGACCCCTTTAAGTAGAAGACTGAATAAATAGGATCAGACAGCCTGTCATGGGTGTGCTGTAAATAAGTTCTTTAAACTGCTGTTGGTAGCAAAAGAGGAGATTTGGGGCAATGTGGGGTCTAGGATTAGTTCCTTCTATGAAAATTCAGCTCCTTCTTCTGGATTAGGATTTAGGTTGTTACTTTAAACTAATTAATTAAAATCCAAAAGCCTCTTAGGCAGGACAGACTCCAGCTATAGGATAGAGTTAACGAAGGGATATTTGCACATTCAGTGACCTGTGTTGGCACTTAAGGTGGATGGCAGGCGGGGTTTTCAGGTTGTGTGGTGCAGTCTATGATCAGGTCATGGTTTTAGTGATCCGTAACTCAGCAATGTTTACAGTGAGGTCTGAAATATTCCTTAGGAAGGCCTTATTTTTAGGTTGCATATTTTGGGAGAATTTGAGCTAAAGTGGCCTGTCTGATTCCAAAATGCTATCCTCCTCATGTTTGTCTTCTTTTATTTTCTTCTTTATGGAATAAATCTTTCTGAGCTTTCCTCTGCAGCCTTGAGGGACACGCAGCTTTTTAATGAGAACTAAGAGTCTCGTGTGATCACGTACATCTGCTGGCTGAGGCTTGAGAAAAGCACAAAGTGCTGCAAGATTTTCAGTAGAATAATTAGGGTTGATAGTGCTGGGTGAACCTTGGCACTGGCCGGTCAGAGGGGTTGGTTTAACAGAGTAATTTGGGGTGTCGTGAGCACTCTCATTTTCTGCATCCTTGCGATTTCTTCCTTTGTTTAGAGGTTCAGAGGAACTTGGAATTTCACATTGAAGCTCATTGGTAATCACTGCACCTTAACTGCTTCATTGCTATTGCATGTAGGGTTTCAGGCAGGAGATGATAATGTTCCATTAAAAATATTCTCAGGTGTACCTTGGAATCGTTGTCATGCAAATAGTTTGGTGTAGATGAGGAATCTGGCCAGAATGTCAGGCTTATAGCAAGAGCCACCACAGGCAAGGCATGTCCTTTCAGAGTAATGCTCTTAAGCATCTATGAGTCACAGTCCTTTGCCCAGTGTGCGCATAGCAAAGAGGACAATTGCACAGAGAGTATCTGTGCTGCATCTGGTTTCCATGTGTGCTTATGGAAGTTGTGTTTGGAGCAACTGTAACAGTGAATGCTGAAACCCTGTGTCTGTACTTGTGCTTCCTAGTATTTGTGGTGCCTTCGAGGGTGGGATTTTAAAGCTGTGTAATAAGTTGGAGTATGTGTTTTGTTTTTCCCTATCCTGACCACGGCTGCTGCTCTCGAGGCTCCCTTGTGCCTTGCTGTTAGGCTGTAATAACATGGGCCAGATCTGGTGTGAAACAGCCTTCTTCAGAGAAGCCTCTTTCCAATTATAAAAGGCAAAACATCACCACTTAAGTTATAACTGATTGCCAAGACTTGTTTTGCAGCGCTGCTCGAAACAGCAAAACGTTTTGAAGTGTATTGTTGAAAACTGTAATAGAAAATGCTTAATCACAGTGACGCAGAAAGCTAATACATCCCCCCAGTGATCATCTATAAATATGTAGTGATGCTCGAATTGTTAATGAACTATTTGCATTTTAGAGTTTGGTGAAGCTTGATTTATCATTACACAATTTCCTCATTGTCCAAATATTCCGAAATTGTGCTGTTCTTACACTGCCACTTTCCTATTTAGTCTTATTTGTATTAGTAGCTCTCAGATATTTCTTTGTTTGAAAAATCAGCCAAAGGTAAGTCTCATTTACCTGTGTTGTTGACACGACCAAGTTAAGGAGGGAAGAGATGAGGGAGTTTATTCACGGTGACAGGAGCAGAAATGGAACCCCACAGCCTGTGTTTCCTGTCTCCAGTTCAGTATCCACTCCTCACGGACTAACACCTCCTGAAAAAAGCGTAGGAGTTGAGTAGCTCAGTACAAGAGGGAGCACAAATACTTTGTTGAAAATAATCCCAGCATTCATATAAATCTAATTGTGTGTTTTTCTTTCTTATTTTTTTTCTCCTTTTGGATATTTTGTTCACCTGACTGGCCATCAATATTCAGAAGAAATGCATATTCCTACTCCTATTACTTGTAAGTACTTAGCTGGGGATGATGTTTCATGACCGTGCTCACCCCGTGGTAATTTTGTGCTTTGTTGTGTTGTATTCTTTTCTTTTAATGCTTGTTTTTTTACCATTCCATTTATCCTCATCTTCCCAGTAGCTTGTGGTTTATTTTCTCACTTTCATACTGTTATGTTTTCCCTGTTTTTGCCACTGCACCTCTAACTGTGCCTGCAAACACATAAATGTCCACAGATATGTCAGTGATGGTTTATAGCTCTTCGTGTGCTAATGGACAAATACAGAGTGCCCCAACTGCACCTTTTTAATTGCATGCAGCCAGACTGCAGGGAAGTTCATACCTGAAAGTTGTAGGGAATTTCTCAGCTGTGGCTATAAGCTTTTTAAACAGCATTAAGGTTTCTCTCAACTAGGACTTGATGTTACCACAGTAAACGTCCTTGTTCCTGAAGCTGCCAGGTTCCCAATGTCAGTTTAGACCACTGGATGATGGAGTGGTTCAGAGATTCAAATCTAAATCACCTGTCCTGGGCTAATGACAATGCTGCATAATTAAGGCAGTTGTTAAGGTGCATGAAAATGCTTCGCACATCAGTACCTTCAGAGCCATCTGCTGTCTAAAGATTGAGGGGCCGGAAAGCAATCAGGGCCAAGCTGTTTCAGCCATGATAATAGTTGTCTGAGGATCAGGAGGAGGAGAGGACTGGATCAATGATCTGAGGAAAGTGTCCTAGAGAGTTGAGTTGGATGCCATTGCTGCCACCACAGTTGGGAGGGATGAAGAAGGCAACTGTTAGTGCAGAAAGAAATGGGTCTCCCCTTTCTGTCTCTCAGAAGCAGCAGCTGTATCGCTGACCTGGACCTTTCCCCCAAAAGCAGTAACCTGCTGGACGTCCCAGGGCTTTCACATCAACAAAAGTGCCAGAAGGGCCATGTCTGCTCTGCTCACCCCCAGCAGCCTCCTCCTTTTCCTGTTCCTTCTTTGTCTCAATCTCATGCCTTTGTCCTGTGGGCACAACTGGAAGGTATTCAGCAAGTCAGCAAAATGAGAGCATTTATATTCTGTCCTTAGTGGAAGTTGACAATTTTTCCATGTGAGTTGGTTTCCATCCAAGGAACAGGGCAAAGGAATTAAGTCTGAGGACCCCTGTGCACCACCTCTTGGAGTGATTTTGCTTCTCAACGACCTGTCAGAAAAGACCAGAAAGGGGAACCTACCTCACTCGCTAAGCGTGTGAGGAGCATAAAGATCCCATAGTGAGCCTTCACTTTGCCCAGTTAGGTAACTGTAATTGCAGAGTAGTGCCATTTCCTCTACACTTCACTCTGGTTCACCAAGAATGGAATTTGATCTTAAGTAGTCAGATTTCAAGGGAAGTTTAACCAAGTGTTAAAGCAGGGGCACTATTAGCCCACCAGTGCTACTAGGTAGTCGCATTTCTTGCTGCAACCTTTCCTCTTTGCATATTTCTCACGAACTTCAGCAAAGTGCCCTCTGGAATGTTGCACCATTTCACTTTCCTTACAACCAGTCAGCACTGCTGCCTGACAAATTCAGTCCCCAGATTTCCATTTTAATATTGTCTGTGGTCAGAATGTTCCCTGCTTTATTTTGAGGTTTGGGCATTTGAGAAGAGCCCTGTGTTGACCCTTTTTACAAATGCACAACAACATTGCTTTAAGCAGTCAGCTGAGGATTACTCTGCTGCAGAGAAAGCGAGGGTATCATTAAGTGGTCTCCTTACTGTCTTGTAATGGCTTCTGTGGATCAATATGCTAGATTTTTTTTTTTCTCAGGGAACAGGAGAGTGACTCAGGAAAAGTGACAAACCTCTGGAGCTCACCCAAGCCTGAGATTGCAGTGAGCTTCAGCAGGAGCAGAAGCGGGTGCTTTAATGAGATGTAATAAGGCAGATGTGGCACCGTGCAGTGTATCACAGTACAGCAAAGCCGGGGGTATCATCAGGCAAGCTTACGGGTGTGTACCAGCACACTGGAGCTCAGGATGAGGAAATCACCTAAGTGTATCTCCCCAGTACTGCACCTGATGTTTTCTTGCAGAGAGCTCATGCTTGGCTCCACGTGTGGTGTCCCAGGTACCTCATCGAGCATGAGCTCTCCTAGCCAGGGCATCGCTGTGGTAGAGGTAACTCTTAGATACTCATTGGACAAGTCCATCATCAGGCTGTGCATGTTAGCACTTGGTTTCAGATTGACATTTGGCCTGTTCCCTGATCTGGCAAAACCAAACTCTGTTTGGTTTTTTTTTTGGTTTGTTTGGCTTTTTCCCCCTGCACAATAGTCAGGGTACAAGGGATGTTCCAGTAGAGAGGAAATAAAGCAGGACAATCTGTGAAGGAGTATACAATGAAGCTTTCCTGAATTTCATGTTCCAAGTTTCACATGAAATAAGATGTTTGGTTATGATTACAGATTAAAATCTAAATTTGCTGAGGACTCTCTAATTCTTAGCCAAAGCTGATAGAAATTGCTACAGCCTCTAAAAAGCAGAGAGGTTTGATTATAAGTTTATTTGAAATGTTGTTAAAATCAGAGCAGCAATGTGTGTGTATATATATACATACATATATTTATTTTTAAAAAATATATAATTGGTTTCTATGCTAGGACCTTGCATGAATGTTTTAGTCCTGAAGCAAAATTCAGGTGATTGAGTTACCAGTATTGGAAAGTGGGTTCTCAAATAGTTCTGCAGGCAGACCTTTAAAAATGACCACAACAATCTACAACACTATGTTTTCAGCCTCAGTTTCTGGACTTCAATGTTGCCCTGCTTAGAGTAATTCTCATCTACTTTCAGATAATTCCTCTCAACACTTTGTCAGCCTCTGTACCATCATTTCTTCTTGGTAGGGACTAAACCAAAATCTCCCACACTAACTCTTCTAAACAGTTCTAAATGATGAGTCCATTACATGGCAACTTACAGCACAAGTAACTGGTTTTTGAAGAGACTTGTCATAATCTCTAGAGCAGAACTTGACCTTCAGCTTCTCTCATGCTGTGCTGTCTTCCAGGACTGCATGTTGCCATTCTGTACAATGGTCCAGTAGCTGCAGCTTCAGTGAAACCAGTCCAGAAATACTCATTTATAAGAGCAACTCATTTAGTTAATTTGTGTGTACGTAGTTCTGAGTAAATAGTGATGGGATATTTATATGCCAATACTTCCTTAAAAACTTCCAGCATATGGGCTGGGATATTATTGTGGCTTAAAGAGAAGGCCATAAAGATCTTTCATAGAATCACAGAATCTCCTGAGTTGGAAGGGACCCATAAGGACCATCAAGTCCAACTCCTGGCTCCATATAGGCCCAGCCAAGTCAGAGCAGGGCACTGAGGGCATCGTCCAGACACTTCTTGACCTCAGCCAAGCTCAGTGCTCTGACCCCTTCCCTGGGGAGCCTGTGCCAGTGCCTGACCACCCTTTAAGTGGAAATACAAACCCAGGAGGCCTCTGTTCCTAACTTGCTAAGTCATTGTGCGGGATTGACATCCTTTACTTCAATTTGCCCATCACTAAAAATGAGTCGTTTATGATGCAAGTCCCTTGGACAGAAGTTGGTTTGATAAGGGGAGGAGATGGATGAGGAATTAGGAGTTCCTGTCCCGATGCATTCATTGCATCACTGTCACCAGAGTGACCCGAATCTTTTCAGAGGAGTTACTCTGCATTCACACCGATACAAATTGCTAGCTCAGTCACACTGCACTTCACTTTAATGCATTGTAAGATATGATGTGGGATGTAAGATAGCAACCCATCCACATCTCAGAGTTTTTAGGGTTTTTTTCTAGCTGGAGCTGTAAAACACAGACAGCAATTCGTCTGGTTTGAAGGAGGTTTTGCATTTAATGACAGACGCCTCTTCTGCTGCAGTATTTCCAACTGCAGCAACCCACATCAAGGCTTTATCATCTCCTGACCAGGAAAAGGAATGGCAATGTTTCCTCTGTGTGGGTTAGGGTTTTTTTGCTTTGTTTTGTTTTTGTTTCTTTCTCCTTAGCTGGGTAGTGTTTGCAGAGTAAAATTTAATCAAGAGTCATATCAGACCAGAGAAGTATTTTTTCGAAGTCCATAGGGTTTTTTTATGCATTATAAGAACTCAGCCTAATGTTATTTATAAGGGAGAGAGTGCTTGATGGCCAATGTGCTATTTTCCTTTTCCTTTGAACTGGCTGGAGTGCAGAGGATACGACTGCAGTTTAGGAAGCCCCTTTACACTCCCATCATAATTTCATACCAATTCTAATTGTAGTGGTTTCAGCCAAGAGTTTCTTTTCATGGGATAGGTTCTGTCAGAGATATTAAGCTTCATTTATAATTTCATTTTCCAGAATAACAGAGTTAGAGCTAAATTTATTTGCACTATCTGCAGGACATTTGAAAAGACATATAACATTGTTTTATTGATAGGCCTACCTCTGTATAACCACACATACATCAAAGTCTCCATGTATTTCCATGGATGGTGGGGTCTGCATGCACAGGTCAGCTTGCTAAATCAAAATTTGAAGAAGAAACTGGCTTTCTCATTAGAAGCTGGAAAAACAGAATAGTGCACCAGTGGTTACACCAGGCTGAGGATAGCAAATTAAAATTTAAAAAGTAACCTTTTTTTTAAAGAAAAATTGCAATTTAAAGAAAGGAAGTGAGATTTTTGTTTAGAACATGTCTGTGTGGTGACTGCAAGGCCCAGCTTTGCAGAGGGCAGTGTTTGCTGGCTGACTATACTGGTATATGCTTGTAATGTACGGCTCTTGCAGGCACCTGTCTTGTCTGAAGTTTATATGGTTGTAAGTCCTCCGCAAAGAGTGATTGATTGGATCCAGTAAAGCTTAGAGAGCACAGCCCTATGCTTTTCAAGATGCTGTGGTTGTATACACACAGTACAAAATATTCAGAGCATCTTTTGACTTGTGCCGGTGTTACATCACTTCCCTGTGTCAAGCAATGTTTGCTCTGTCAGTAAAAAGCCCTGCGGCTGGTCCTCGCTCTTCACTTTGCCTGTGGTGAATTCCCTGTGCTCCTGCAATAACCTGCATTGAGTTGGGCTTCCCCGTGGCAAGCGCTAGGAAAGGAGAAGTAAAGCTGTCTGCACTTGCTGTAAGTGGAGGATTTGCCCTTGTAGCAGCTGAATGGAGGAGTAAGCTGCTTCTGTGAGAGGGCCATTCCTTAGGGTATTCCTTAGCTCCACTGAGATTACACACAGGGGGATGTGCCACAGAGGTTTTTAAGTGGGACAGCTGGGGCACGGGCAGGAGATACCCAACTGCCAAGCTTACAAGAGCCTGTGTTGCTTGTAGCTCTTGCTCTGTGATTTAAAGACCTCTAATGACCCAGACCACACGATTTACCTGTCTGGCTGACTGGGGGGATGCATAGTCTCTACTGCACGTAGTTTTCCCAAAGTTTAAAAGCAACTGTCCTTTTTTATAGCCTGGGCCAGTTACTTTTCTCCCTGCAGACAGGGGAGAGCAGCTTCCTTGAAGTGTCTTTTCGTATGTTTGAAGACCAATCAGCCCTATTTGATTTTTTTTTTCTCTCTAGATTAAAGATCTGGATTTCCTTTGGCTTTTGCTTGTATGTCATGTTCTCTGGATTTCCCTTGCTTGTTCTGCCTTTGTGCATGTCCCTTCGGCACAGTGCTGCAGCAGACACCTCAGTCAGCGTTACCTGTGTCTTGAGACCTCAGTGCCACATATAATTCCTCCCTTGTGGTTACACCAGCATGCAATTGTCCCTTAAATTGAGTTTGTGATCTGCTACAGGTTTAGGGGACAGATCTTTTCAATAGACCTGCTATTTAACCAGCTCTCCTGGTGGGCCTGATTGCTGCCCCCCTTAAATTTGTGGAGATTTTATCGTAAATAACACGCACACTCCTAGCAGGCAGCTGCACAGATATGTTTAAAAGGAATTGTATTTTGTAGCTTTCTTAAATTGCTTGTTGAAAATGGGGGCAATATGCAATTCTTGTCTGTGGGAGGAAATTTCATGTTTAACTTACGTGATCTATACCTAATGTCTAAATTACCGGTGCATACAAATCTACATTATAGCATATATAATCCATCCTTGTGAAACATCTAAAATTAAATCTGTCAACGTACATGTATAAGAGCTCTTTCAGAGTGGCAGTTACAGATTTAACATTCATGCATGTAAAATTGATGTAGAAAGTTAGAGAAGAGTTTGAAGCTGCTTTTAAAAAATAATCCCTGAAGTTTATCCCAACCTCTGCAAAACAGGAGTCTGATCCCACAGATACTTCTGACTGAAAATACTGTTTGTGCTTTCTGATCATTGCCTGCAGCAGTAAAAACTTTGTGCTTGATACTAAGTTTGCGTTCCTTGACTGTTAGGAACTCCCACAATTTTAATCTAGTGCTTCAGCATTTCATATCTGTTCTTTGATAGGAAGAGAAGTTTCAAAAATAGATGAATCAAACCTCCATATTTTTTTTTGTTTGTTTTTCCCGAAATTCACACTTAGTTGAGGTTGATTGCCAATAGCTTTTATCCTTTCTTCAGTTGGGTCAGCTTCAACTGCCTGATTATACAGCTGGTCTCATTTTTTATTCTGCTTTGAGCATCTTTCTGTCTCATCCCTCCTGTGTGTGCATAGTGCCTGTAAGCATCATCTCTTCGTTTACAAACCCTCTTGAACCGAAAAGGCCAACTCAGTAAACCCCATCTGTGGACTCCTGTTTTCTCCTTGGCACATTTTCCTTACACTTAAATGTAAAACGGCCATTAATATCACCTTACATTTTGACATTTCAATCTCTTCACCCTGTGTTGATTGTATCAGACTCTTTTTCCAAATACCTGCCCAGTCCTTTATTTCTTCCCCTTTGCAGCTGCATAATGCATGAGATGGAAAGTGTCTTCTCAGTGCCTGGTGTCAGAGCGGGGTGGGTATGCGCTGGCGGCAGCCGGCAGCTGGCTGTGATTGACACTAATGCACTGATAGCAGTTTCATCGGGGTGTTGCAGTGGTTGTGTTTAGGGGAGGCCGGTCAGCGAGGAGAGTGGGAGCCGTGTCACTGATGCAGCCTGTCAGTGATTCACAGAGATCTCTTCAAGTGCCCTATTTTTGGAAACCACATTTCCAGATAAATGCTTTTCCAATTCCAAAGGCATTTTGACATGCTGGGAAATAAACCTCTACCTAGCTGTGGGTTTAAGTCACATCCCTAACATTCTAGAAAGTGCTAGTCATTTGATTTTATAATCCTTTCTATGAATTATAATGATGGCAAGGACCAAATAGGCTTAGTCCTGTGCTGCCACTCTATCCAGACACGTAACGGAGGCAGAAAAGGCACATTTAGAAACTGAGAGCCCCTTGATGTGTCTGGCAAGCTTAGCTCTGAAATCCTCAAAAGAGATCTGTCTTCCTTTTCCCTCTAAATTTAGATGGAGAATTTTTACATCCTTTTACATCCTTGGAATAGAGAGGGAGAAAGGTGGAAACCGATAACACGCTGCTGAAAGAAAATGGTCGTGTTTTTGGTCGCGGAACGATTTTCTGTGGGGTTTCTTCTCTGGACATGCGCGAGCGTTCGCTGGTCCACCCGCGAGCAGCCCGGTTTGTGTGTGCGAGTTCGATTGAGAACTATAAACTCATGTCACCTTTTCTTTTTAGGCATTCAAGCCAATGTTTTAGGGGCCTCTCTGTCTTCTACAGGACCAGGTAGAACTGCTTTGCATAGGCGTTTTCTAAGCAGGCCTTTGGGGACTAACGGGCTTGGGTTTGGGGTTATTTTTTCCTGTCTAGAACATGCAGAAATGTTATTGCTCATTCACTGAAAGAGAAAACCAGTTTGGCAATTCCAGCTCTTTGTAGCTTGTTGGCAGCTCTGAAAAGATACCAGGCAGTGGGACTTAGAGATAATTATTGCCACAAATAATTTAATCTGCACTTAATAAGGAAGTCACCCTTTCTGACTCACCATTTTTAACCATCAGTGGTGGTCAGATGTAATGGCTCACCCCAGCAGTCCAGAGTGCTTGTTATTAAGGACTTCTGCATTTTGGATTAGGTTCTCCTCCACCCCACTCCCTCCCCAGAAAATTTAATTCCTGTTGCCAAAGAATTCATATGGGTATGTCTGATTAGAAAATCTAAAGGATTAAAATAATGACCTAGCAGGGTTAATATGCTTCAAGACCATTGCTGTTACCTCAGGTACCGCAGAACCAAAAAAGGGGGCTCCCAAGTCTGCAGCTCATAGTTAATAACTTTGACTGTGCCTAACATTGCTGAATACTGGAAGCAAAGCTTTTAACATCATTAAATGCCAGGTTTTTGCTTCATCGCTCAAGGATGGTTCCCCTGTTTGCATCTTCATCTGCAGAAGTGGATACGCCATGGAGATTTTGTGAGCTCTAAATACGTGCTCTGTAATTCTGTCCCCAATTTGGGTAGCTAAGGGTTTGAATTGAAACCACTGACTGGAAAAGGCCAAACCTCAACTGGTTGAGCAGATGAAGCAGATGCCTTTGTGCTAAAAGTCTGTAGCAAACATTGGATGTTTCTCCATACATTTGCACTTTCCTGGCCTGGATTATCAGCTTGCTTCAAAATAGTCAATTCCCACAGATCTAGGCAAAGGTCATAGTTCTGTTTGAACCTTTCCTTGCAAATGAGTGTCACTGGCCTAGCTACCCATCTCTGGAAGGGCTGGGGCTCAGCCATGTTGCTTGAACTTGCTTGTAAATGCCACTCTGACATGTTCTGTGAATAAATAAAGGCTACTGGAATGTGTTGCAAGGAATATCTTTTTAAGAATCTAATGACTTTGAAAAGATGGGTAGTACTTACCATAAGCATGTCATTCGAGGGAAGAAAAACCTCTTTGCAAAGAGATTTAGTTGGTAGGATTATTTTTTTTCTTTGAGCTGGAGGGAAAAAGAAAACTAAACCTCTTTCATACAGTAATCTGTTTTTCTCCCTTTTATTTTGTGTTATTTTCTTACCTGTGGAAGTCATGTAAGCAAAGTTCTTTGCTGGTGCTAGGGATTTCTGTGATATTTTTTCAAGGTGTGGATTGTAGAATGTCACACATTCATTTTTAAACAGTTTGGCTCTCTGATATGAATGAAGCACAGGGCAGTCAAATGTCAATGGAAGCTTAGCAGCTCACTTTTCCTGCTTCTCTCCATTTTCTTATTATTCCCTGTGTTTGCAAAAGAGGAGCCTCTCATGTTGTTGCCTTTGTTAGTGTTTGCAGTGCAGGCAGCATATCTGCTTTTGCCAATGTCTTTGACACCTCCTCAAAATAAGACCCATTTTCCCAAAGCAGAGTCATATTTGGACATGGCTAAAATAACTTAGACATTTAATTGGCCCCACCCTTCTCTGGCTGTCAGTCCTCAGTGCCGTTTGCGTGTGAAAAGTCAGTGGAGGCTGCTGTCCTCATCAGTGTGGTTGGGGACAGAGCAAAGTTGCTCCAGCTCTCAGGTTGTGCAACCTCAGGTCTCACTCTCCACTGGAGCACTCCAAAGAAAACCCCCCGTGGGATGGATGCAGATGTCCCGTTTACCTCGCAGTGAGCGGTTCTGATTGCTGCCCTCCTCCTGTGCTCTCCGCTCCTCCCAGAGCGGCTGACACCCGCTCCAGGGCCTTTACCCTGGACGTAGCACTCCTACTGCTGGGGTGATGCAGGTTTGTGCAGGAGAAGTTACTGGGAGGGACACCTAAGCTCAAAGACTGGTATCATGGTATTTATGGTGCTCCACAACAGTTATATTGAAAGGTTGTGGGGTTTCCTCTCATGCGGCTTGCCACGTGCCCTGCATGTCTGACCAAGTGGGATAATCATGGTTTTCAAAATATTTTCTCATTGCTTTGTTTTTAATGAGGGAAAACTGACCTTGATTTCTCCCCTCTTCAAAATACCCTAAAGGAAGCTAGCCAAGAAGCAGAAGGAGACTCAGACCAGCACGCAGAGAGAGATGGGTCCCGTGGCTACTTCCGACAAGACCTCTACCAAACTCAGTGCTGTTCACAATGAAGAAGCTTTTTCTTCCAGCTGCCAAGATGTTAATGGATTCAGTAAGTTTAACTTGCTTGCAATGGATATATCCCCCTTGGAGAGCTCTAGGTTCTTAAAAGGACCTATTCCTATGGGCACAGTGTTGAGGAGCTAGGAAGGACAGTGATAAAGATCATTGCAAAAGCTCACTAGAAATCAGCTGTCTGAAACATCTCTGACACTGCCCCTATTTTACCTGTCAGATAGGTGGAGAGCATTCCTTCTGACTCTAAATCTGCTGGGAATAATTTATGAAGTCTGTTCTCATAACTACATCAGACAGTTAAAAAGGCACATGCTTATTTGTTCTTCAGAAATATTTTTTTCCTTTGTGAGTTGAAGAGTCGAATCAAATCACTTAGCTGACTCGTAGGATGAAATAACATTTTCTGTATGAAATTGTTAAGAGAGAAGGCATGGTCTCCTGGTTAGAGAACTGGAATGGAAAAGCAACGTTTCTTCTGTTGTCAGTGTTCTCTGTTCATTCTTCGTTACGGGTTCAGTAAAGCTAAGCCTAATTAATACTTGTAAACCTCTCAGACCTCTGTAGCCAGAAGAGTTTTGTGGGTAAAGCAGCACAAAGTCATACTTGAGCCTTGCTAGATGCAGATTGAGTGCATGGTGGATTGCATGGTGGATTTGTAAATGTTTCCGTATTAAATAAATTTTAACTTAGACACTATGGGAATGTCCCTCCTTCTTTTGACTTTCAGCCTGCTAGTTCGAACAGGGAGCAGCTCTGAAGTATGTGTTTGTACTAAAGCTCTTCTGTCTTTCTCCAACATCTTTAGTGAAGTGGTTAATTCCTAACACAGAACTGCTCATGGTACAGAATGGGCTTCATCATTGAAACCTTTGTAGTCTCAGATTGAGCAGGACAGGCTGGGTGAATTCTTTTCCCTTTATCTATAAGCCATGTTGAATTCCAACTGCATGCATTGCTGCTTGGTGTAACATACCTGTGAGATGGATAAATAGGTGTTTGGGACTGTCACGGCTAGCTGTGAACACTCTTCTCTGACATTAAATTGACTTGAATCAAGATCTAATTTTCTCAGGTGCTGAGCAGCTCTGTCTCCTAAAGAAGACAGCAAGAGTTGTCAGTGGTTCGTATCTTTGAAAGACAGGACAGCAGGGGGACAGCATTGTAACAGACAACAGCAAAGGTAGCTCATTTAAAATGTGTGGGGAAACTGAAGTTTTTAACACTTTCTTCAGAACATGGGTTTTTAAAAGCTTGGGGATATTTTTCCCAATCAGAAAATGAGAGATGAGCTTGAAATGTGACCTCTTTTTTTTTTTCCCTTGATATTTTGAGAGGCTAATTAAAACAGCTGAGTCATTTACTTGAAATGGCATCTTTAGAAAGTAAGATGTATCCAATTTGGAAAAAAAAGCATCCCTCCATGTTTTCTCTTTTTTTAAGTCAGTCCTTTCCTTGTCTGACATCACTGCAGATTTTATCACCACTCCCTTTATATCCCAGCCTGAGTCAAGACATGGGCTGGTTTTTTTTTTTTCCCCTTTCCTTATATCCATGAGAAACAATTACCAGTAAGCCTTTATGATTTCTCCAGATTTCTTTAGTGCCAAGTCCAGCATGCTGAAGTGTTGGAGGTAAGTTCTCTTCTGTGCAGTAGTGTGCACATGCTGATACAGGAATTTTTGGGGTAAAAAATTTAAAAATAAATAAAAACCTTAGTAGTTTTGGCTACTTGAGGGTTGGATACTTGAGGGTTTCTACCCAGGCCTACTGCAACTTTTGAATAACATAATTGGATTACTTCTTAACCTTTCTACTAACTAATAGAGTTTAGCAGGGGGTTGTCCCTCCTAGCTGTTGAAATCAGCTTTCTGGAGCAACAGTCACATTCCTTCTCAAATCGTGCTCTCACCTCCTGACAGAAAATAGTGTTGCGGATATCTCCTGCTGGGGAGTCATCCTCTCCAGCTTGACCCTCGCTTGACTGAGCCGGCAGTAGGGCTACAGAAACACCCTGCTTCTTTGCAAAGAAACTCCACCAAGAGAAGCTACATGTTTTTGATCCCAAGATCACCTTGATAGATCATAAAAGCAATAAAACAGAACAAGACAACTTGCTAACTAAGAGACCTAGCAGTTATTGAACGGCTTGCAAACAAGTTTATCTCTCAATGGCAGTGTCCTTGCAAGGTGTGTTCTTCCCTTCAGTTTTTCCTTCCTGTCCCAAAGATTTTAATGACTTTTCAGAAGAACAGATTCCATGAGTCCCTGTAGAAGCTTTTTTTTTTCTTCCCATAGTCTCTCCAGCCTGGCTACTGCTCTGTTCCTTCTGTGGGAGGACTTTTTCAGTTCTTGGGTGATTCCCACCCCCCTCCTACCATAGCAACCCCATTTGCTGCCTGGCTCGCTGCTCCATACGACACCCTCACCCTGCAGGCAAGTCCCACTGTTAGAAAGGAAGAGGCAATGTCCCCCTTGTCACGGCGGGCCTGCCTGTCACTCTGCATCATGAAGGACACCAAAACGAGCACCTGCCTTTCTGTTTATCAACCTCCCCCTTTTCTGGGGAGATGTGGACATGGGTACTTTTACAGTCTTCTATCTCTGCTGTTAGTGAAAATGCAGATTCCTCCTCTTACTCCCTCTCAGTGCTTTAGGGGGGAATGCTTGCATTCTCAACATCCACTCACGCACATGATGTCATCCATGGAATCGTGCTGTTGGCGTACAGTGGGGCCCTTGGGGGAGGCCAGTGAAGTGCTCAGGAACACCCAGTCCTGCCTGTCATTTGTAGGACTGAATATCACCAAAGGGCAGAGGTGTTTGTTATCAAATGGAATTACATTCCAGAAGATCTGTGGACTCTGTGATGGAACAGGGTGACTTGGGGTCTTGCTGAAAAGCAGAAGAGAAATGGGCATTTATCTTTTCCTGGCCCAAAGCAAAGCCCCACATCCCTCTTTCCATCCTGAACTGTTAGTCCTTCTTCAGGCACAATTTTTCCTGCATTTTAAACTGAAGGGATTTTATGAACTCAACCTCTGACTCTGACACCATATGGAATCAGAATAGATATTTGCTGAAAGATATATTAGTCCATGGCTATGCCAGCTTGTCTGGTTTTACCCAGGGATTATGTGGAGGTGAAGCAGGCTCATCATAGTTGTTCATTTTCTCAAACATCTTGCTTTTTAAAAGCTAGCAGTATATCCTAAATTCATTAAAAGTAGCTGATGGTACTTGCAGTGTTCGAGCCTGCTCCTCAAGTTTGCAGCAGCGTTCTCCTCCAAGGGGCACAGCACAGGCACAGGAAGGCAGTGACTCAAAGCAGGGTGATTATGAAAGGAGATGACAAATTGAAGACAAGGTGGGCCTAAAATCCCTACTAACATCCCTGCACTGACCAGAAGGAATGCAAGGGGCTGTTGTCTATCACACATAAATCGTGTGCGATTTGGCAGCCCAAAGCAGGACTGTATCATCTCAGCAATGATGTGCCAATGGTATATCCTGCACTATGGAACTGCTCTTCTGCCTTTGCAGTGCTAAAATGCCGTGGATAGAGCTTGGCCAGGAGAACATCATGTCACCAGCGTAGTCACCTTGACATCCTTGGGAGGTTTCTGGCAGGAACTGCTTGCTTCTGTGGATTTAATCTCTTTAAACGCAGTCGGTTTTGCTAGGGCACGCTTAACTTTTGTGACATAGCAGTTTGGGAGGAGACTTCTTTCCAGCCAACCTTTAGGAGTGAGACTGATCAGATTAGAGTAGGTGGCTTTAATTTTTCAGGCAGAAGCACAGTGTGAGGACAGCATTTTGGAAGCTGTAGGAAACCTAGTGTTGCACTAGTGGGTACTACTGTACAGCTACCACCTTAGTGTGTTTTTACTAGCAGGATCAAGGAGGCAGGAGGAAGCTCTAAGTGGCATGCTGGGTGTCAAGGTACATTTTTAACCAGGAAAAATTGAAATTCACCATGTCCCACATGTTTTTGTAATAAATGAAAAGCAACAGACTTTAGATTTGCTTTATGTCACAACAGACAATTGCTTCAAGATCTAGTTTTTATTTCCTACCCTGTGGATGAATTTGCTCTTAGTTGGGTTACCTGCTGAATGCAGGCCAAGGACTTGTAGGATCTCGACCGTGAGACCTTTTCTAAAATGAATTTTAAAAGAAAGCCAAATTTCATCAAAGGCATAAAAGGAATAAATACCAAAATCCCTTCTAGTGTTTTTCATGCTTTGGGATTTTTGTGGGGTTTGCTAGTTGAGAAAATCATACAGAAACTCAGGGAGAATCATTTTCAGACTAGGGAAGGGATCCTCCTCTGCTCTGCATGACTCCCGGGATCTGTGTGGCCTCACGTGCCACTCCGGTGAGTACAAAGGGAATTTTTAATGCAGCCTTAATCTCTACACTGACGTGCAATCCTCTTGTTAGGAAGCAACACTGTGTACACATCTCATTATACCAGCTGCTACCTGACTGGTTTTGGGAATGAGCTCTCCAAACTTTTGGGAAACTTGGTTTTTATGGTGGGGTTTGGGGTTTTTTTTCTTCCCCTTCTGGGTCAGAAATCATCTCACTGTCTGACAAACATGCTTCGTTTCATAACTTCAGTTGGTAACATTTTTAATCGAACTCACTGAAGTGAGGTGTGTATTTTTGGCTGCCTAAGTAAATTATTGTTAGTAATTCCTGGGAAAGCAGTATGGCCCAGTGAGTCCTTTTATACTCCCAAATTTCAGAAAATCCAAGCCCTGCCCCAGGCCCTGACTGCTGACTTGCTCTGTGACCCTGGGCAAACAAACAACTCTTTTGACACCTTATTTTATATATCTGCAGAAGTGGTTGTGTTCCAAGTACAGTAACAGAAGGGTCTGATTTAGGCTGACAAACACAGGGAGAAAGTGTAAGAGGCCCCAAGCGAAAGATGCTTTATGGCTTGAAGGCAGCTGGGGCAGAACTCCAGCAGGCTAAGTGATGAGAAATTTGATTATTTTAATGTGTTTTCAAGTGGTGTAAGTCTGAAAATATAGCAGGAGAATGCAGAACGCGAGAGAGTTCATTTACTAGGTGATTATAAGCTGCTTAGGAGGTAATTCTGCAGACTTCATGGAACTCCCTAGGCGAGTGACTTCTTTGGTTCACCCCATAGAATAACTTGAAATTTTTAAGTGGTGTTTGCTCTAGAGACACAAAAATTGCTTTTGAAATTACTTTGATGTATACTGAATTTTATCTACATCTATTAGATTATGGAATGGTTTTTCCTGCGTTATCTCTTGTCATCTTTCTGATGTACTGAGATTTGTATTAGCTAGTTTCCCAACATTTTGAGGAAGAGATAAATAAATGCCTGTAACTCTAAGAGTGAATGCAGAATGATAACAAAAGAACATGCCTTCAGAAATGATGGATTACTCTAAGAATGTACACGCATGCTATTGTAGATATAAACCAGCCTTATAAACTTAATATCAAGAAAAGACTGTTCTGTGAAGATGTTGAGCTCTGCCTCCTTTCCGTAAATATTTGATTAATATGGAAATAATTGCTGGATTCTTGTCCAGAGAAAGATAATGCTTTAATGGGAAAAAGCAGGGATGCTTGTCCTGCTGAAAGAACCCAGCTCAGAGGAGAAAGGATTATAGGATTTGTTATGAATAGTCCTGGGTTGAAGAACAATTCCCTTGTTATCTTGTATTGTTTTAACCCAAAAAAACCAACCCCGTGTATTTTTGTGGCACTGGTTTACACTGTGTTTGAGCAGGCTTATCCTACTGTTAATAGAACATTTGATTCTCTATAGTTTGCATTTTGGGGAGTTGTTTTTAAGGATCTTTCTCCTAGAGGCCAAGCCCTAAGTTTGTTCCCTTGGTTCAAACAAAGGATATCTAGACTATATTCCTATACATGAATCCTGTCTGGGAACACATTGATTTACAGTAACTATAATGCTATATTTGGGGTCTGGAGTACTTATATTAAAGAAAATCCATCATGATGACAATGTAATAAATGTAATATGCATGTCGAGATGAAAAATATAATTCATTTTGATAAGCCTTATATATCCCATATTACTGTGTTCTTTGAGGAACATTCTCCCTGTTCTCTTTCTCTCTCTTAATATATGTCTAAAGTCTTTTCCTTATGTCTTTCCTACCTAGCATCACCCTCTCCTTGTTCATTTTCTGTCCAAAGCAAAACCCTTCAGAGCAAATCTATGTTGAATTCCTACTACTCAGGTACTAGTGCCAGACTTTTCTTTCATTTCTAAATTTTCTTTGCTTTTGTACGTTTCCCCAATATGACCTATAGACTGACCCTTCTGAGTGTGAGATACAGCTAACCTTGTTTTCATTTTTGTAACTTTTTTCCCCCTATTGATCTTCTGTTGATTTCCATTGATCCGTGTGGTGTGGGTGAACGGAATTCCATCTCAAAGTATCATCAGACACTGTTCCATCGACCACGCTGTTAGGTAAGAAGACAGGTATGGTGTACTGTACTGCACTGGAGAGCAAACATGTTCATTGCAGCTTGAAAATAACTCAGAGAGCACTGCTAAGTGGCTGGGCTCCAAAATAATACTTAATCCTGTAGTCATGTGTTGTGTTAATCATCCTTTTATTTTAATCATGCTCTATTACTGCTATTAATTGATATTTTGGATTGGGTTTTTGGTTGGGTTTGTGGGGTTTTTTTAAAGAACAGTCCAAAACTTAAAGGTTTAGACTTCTATCAAGTATTTGTTGTTTCTTTTTGCAAATGGGATTTGACATTCTGGACCAAATCCCACGTGCTGCCTTTTCTTCAGCTTAGCTCTTTAACTGGTGTGGGTGGTTGTGCTGTGTGGCTGGCATGGCCGTGTCCTAGGGCTAAGGCTCAACTCCATCTGCCTCCAGGCTTGGGAATACGAGGATTTATATGTCCAAAGCTGGTGGGAGCCCACAGGAGCAAGACTAAAGACTATTTGGAGAAATCTGAGTCTGTGTCCAGGCAAGCAGCCCCACCTCATTCTGCGCATGCTGAGAGTTAAACACTAAATACTCCAATGTTTTTTGTAGGTGAGAGAGGATAACAAAAAGGCAGATCCTGAGGCTGTGTTCTGGCTGTTGGTAACTTTGGAGGGAGGTGTTTGGTGTTCAGCAGCTCTGAAAATTACCTTTTCTTGTTCAGGTGATAAATAAAGCATCCAGCGTGCAGCTCTTGGCTTTTGGATTTTTAAAAATAATACATTTTTACAGTAAGTTAACAGAGACAGCAGAATTGGCAGAAACTGTTAGCTTATAAAAGAAGTTATCCAGAAACTTACTGGAGGTATACTCTTGAAAGTGAGTAATAACAACCTACCACTTCAGGCTGTCCCTGGAGGATGCTGCTTGCGTGTGGAATTTGAAGACGGCAATTCCTCTGCTATGAATCAGAAAGATGATGTGTGGTTGATCAGAATCTAACCAGTGGTATTTATCAGACCTGTCATTTTGGATTATCTACAGTAAATGTTCACTTCCAGACACAGTAATCTACTGTGGCTGCTTTAAACATTACTCTGAGCATGCTGAAGGCCCACAGTTAGAGCTGGAAGAAATTACAACCGATCGCTTAAGTGCCTTGGCTCACAGACTGGCAGCCAGGGCACGGAGGCTTGGAGGGACTGCTGCAGTACACACAGTACTCATCCCTATCCAAATGCTGATGGCAGTGCAGGAGGCCTCTTCTAAAGAGGTGGGGAAGGAGAAGGAGTCTTTTTTCCAGGAGGTTTTTTAGGTCAGGCTTGATGGGGCTCAGAGCAACCTGATCTAGCTAAAGGTGTCCCTGCTCACTGCAGGGGGTTGGACTGGATGACCTTTAAAGGCGCCTTGCAACCTAACACATTCGGTGATTCTATAGGTTCCTTCTATTTCCCAGAGACTTGATGTGGTCAATAGAGAAGCCAAAGGTAGATTTCTCTTTTGGCAGAGCTTCAGAGCTGCTGGAAAATGTCAAACTGCTCTCAGTCTGGTACTCAGCATCTGTGGAAATGGGACCCTCATTTGAGGGAGCCATTTTCCCCTGTCTGTCACAATAGTAAGAACCATGGTGTGAAACTGTACACCTTGTCATCTGAAGCTCAAGGAGCAATAGAGTCAACCTGTCCTCCTTGTGCAAAAGCAGAAGCCAGAAAAAAACCAACCCAAATACTTTCAGAATCCCAAATTTTAGAGAGGAGAAAGATGAGAGAGGAATTCAACCGGATTGTGCTTAGGTATTTAAAACTCTTTCAGAGACTTTTCAGATTTCTACTAACCACTTTATCAGAGTGAGGATTAATATCCCTGCTTTACACCTGGGAAGTGAAGCACAGAGCACTTTTAAGACATGATTTACACAGACTGGTCACCCCCCCTAGTTCCATCTGAATTTAACAGCCGCAGGTGCTGTGAAACAGCCGTTGGCATTGAAGAAATTTCTATCCTGTGACTTGAAGACAAATTAAAACCTTGATGTTCTGTCTTCTTGGACAGATTCAGCGGACATTGGATGTTGCTGTATGAGCAAAATAAGTTTAATTTTTGACATTTATTAATATTCATTCCTGGGAAAGAAAAAGAGATCATAAAAAGGGCATCAGTCATCCCACTACTGATATCCATCTTTGGGCACTACCTGCAGTTCAGTGCTATTTGTTCCCATCTGTTATGCCTTCTGCTAATAAATGTCCTGCACCTACAATAGCGGATGAATCCCTAGGCTTGGCTGTGACATGATCTGTTGATAGTAAAATAGAAAGGGGGTTGGCTTTGCCTCTACCCTCTCCCATGCCTGATTAATACCTTTATTGTGTAATGCATGTTTTTAGCTCTGTAATTTTTTCTTTCCATTGTAGATAACTCTGGATTTAAATGTTTTGCACAAGCCTCTTCACTAGAGAGGTGAATGCTAACAAATAGAGGTAGATTTCCCTATTTAATACCTCAGTAGGGCCCATCTTCTACCAATACTGTGAGACCTGCAGAAGTAAGTTCAACCTTAGAAGCTATTTTTGAAGAAAATGTACATGGCCAGTAGCTCTCAAAGATGTTCAAATACTCAAGAGGATCCTAACACGAAGAGTTGCTGTCCTCCAGTGAGGATGAGGACTGTAGTGCCTTGTAGTTCCTTGCAGAGAAACTGCAAGGGTGGAACAAGCAGAGAAAGTTCGTTGTCTCACACAAAATCTGGCTTGTGCTCAAAAAGACTTAGACATTTGTCCTAATTTCACTCTTTTATAGCTTGGATGAGCTTTTGCCCATGCCTAATCAATCTGCTCCGGGTTTATCCACTACCTAATCTTTAAAGAACTAAAACGATGCTAAGATAATGTTGCTGCATTAGTGTCACCATCACTGGCTTTTTTAATTGAGGGATGAGTTATTTTTATGCCTCAAAGGCTTGAAAATCAATGGCTTGATTTGTTTGGTTGCATATGTAGCTTTCAAGGCCATGTCAGCCTCCTGGGACCAGTGGGGGAGACTTTCACACCAGTTTGCTGTGCTTGCCTTGGCCTGCAGTGGAATGGGCAATGGAGGCACGTGCCATTGAGGGCTGTTGCTCGAGCTGAACTTACATTGCCTGCAGATGATCAGGCAGCTTGGAAAACTCCCTCTCCCAGTCGTTAGTGGCTTCTGGTTCAGTGTGCTGTTTTGAAGTTGCCATCAGTTTTTCAGCTCTAACTAAGGAATAGGTAGGTAGGTCTGGCAGCCTCTTCACTGGATATTAGGGGGAAGTTCTTTGTAGAGGGAGTGGTGAGGGGCTGGAACAGCCTGCCCAGAGAAGTGGTGGGTGCCCCATTCCTGCGGGTATTCAAGGCCAGGTTGGATGGGGCCCTGGGCAACCTTGTGTAGATCCAGGTCTGGAGGTTGGTGGCCCTGCCTGTGGCAGAGGGGTTGGAACTGTATGATCCTTGGGGTCCTTTACAACCCAGACCATTCTGTGATTCTATGATTCACACCCAGGAGGCAAAGGGAGATTTGACTTTGTGAGGACCAGCCATTTGAAGAGCTGCCTTGTTAGGAATGTACCCAGTAGTCCCAAGCCTTAGCCACCTCACCAAAGCATCTTTCTTGCATCATGAAGGGGGGTTTCTATCTAGCTGATGGAAAATAAGTATGCAGTGGTTTTGATAAGATTAGAATACACTTGTGTAAGGTGTTTACCAAGTCATTCTTAAAAATCTCTTTAGAATCTAGAGAAAATTACTTTTCTCCAAATTACTTTCTCTGGCTTTTTTTTTTCTTATTGTGCACATGTGGCCTTTGAAATGAAAGATGCATCAGCTGTTCTCTGTGAAACCTGGTGTCAGAAGGCTTTTTTTTTTTGTTAAGGAAAATGCTTTTTTATACCTCATTTGGTATCATTAGACAAATGATGTTCTGACTTTCACCATACCACTGTTTGTGTTGAATGCAGCATATGTTACCTGGATATTTATAATATAATAAGGCCTTGATGCACACAAAAAGCAAATTAATTTTACCAGCTTGCACCATATCCCTAGTGTAAGGGGAAGAGATATTCGCCATGCTGTAGTCATCCTTGGAAGATGTCAAATAATTGACAACCCTTACTCTAGTGTAGAGAGACTGGATATGTGTGTAATTAAATCCATCACAAACACCCCTCAAAAAATAATTTATTTTGTGCAAAGGATGTCTTATCGTGTTACACACTTGCCAAGGCTAAGAGAATGAATATATAAACAGAGATGATAGGCCTGTCATTTCAGACACAGGAGGAATTGGTGGATATTCAAGCAAAGGTTTGGAACAAACTTTTCTGCATATGCAAGATGAGACACCAATGTGGCATTACGTGCAGTAGCTTGAGGCATAGGTCAGTTGTCTGGTCAGAAGGCAGCATCATACTCTATGTCCAGCTATCTTTGCTCAGGCTAAGTTTATGAAAGAAGATCACACCCATAGAAGGCCCTAAAGTCTCACTCCCCAGAGCAGCTCTGGATGAGCAGGTCCCTTCCAAGCAGCCTTACTGGGGCATTGCACAGTCCAGAGCCACTTCCAGACTGGGAATCTAATTTCTCAGCTGCTCTTCATCTTATCTGTGACACCTATGGAGAATTTTATCAGTTTTTATGTGGAAGGAGACATAGTTATTTTACTTGTCTGGGTAGCAACACGAGTATATAATGCAAGGTGTTGTAGCAGTGGGCAAGCAATAATATCTTACCCTCAGGGTTACTCATCAAAAGGGGAAGATGCCACCTAGCTGGCCTTTGCTCCAGGATTCCTCTGCATGCTGGACACAGTTATCTTTCTCTTGGCAGGGTAAGACCTCAGAGTTTACTTGAAGTTTATGATTATTTCTCCAGCAAAAATGAGAGTTGCAGAAGCACTGCTTCATAAGCAGGGAGAGCTTGTGAATATTACAAGTGGTGTCAACATTGTTCAATTCCTTTATCTGCAGTTACACCCAAACAGACAAGTTGAGATGCCTGAAGAGTTTCCCAGCTGGGCCAGTTATGTGAGAGCCAGCAAATCATTGATTTAACATCATTAACAACATTTCAGGGTATTCTGTGAACTCAAGTTGCTAATGAAAGTCCCAACTTCCAGAAATCAAAATATCTACATTGGCAAAAGCCATCTGGGTACAAGGAGTGAGTGTATTGCACTAAAAAGGGTTAAAAATTGAGCTGGCAGCATACTTTGCTATTGCAGCTGCTAATATGATCCTCTTAGAAACAGCATGTTTCCAGCAACATGCAGAATACCTGTTTTATTTACAGCTGCACTGTGGAAAATTGGAAGCTGTTCTAGGAAGGAGCCAGAGCCCCTGACAGCCTGCCCTAATGAGACTTCAGAAGCTCTCAATTGATTTACTTTATCAAAGAGAAACTGAAGAAGTGATTTGATCAGTGCCTGCATGGGTCAAGATTTCAAATGCTCAGAGGGCTCTTTAATCTAACAGAAGGTATAATAAGATTTCAGTGCCTGCAAGTCAAAACTAAGCAAAATCAAATTGCAATTAGGAAATGTTTAGACAGCAAGGGTAATTAACCGTTGCCACAACTTTCTGGGTCAGAATGGTATCACCTTCTCTTGAAATGTTTTAATTTGGATTATTTCTTGGAACCATAGTCTGTCTTCAATATGCAATGAAATGCGGTGGTGTATGTTCCTATCAACAAAATGAGGACATAGGACTAGAAATAAGATGTGCATATGAAATAAACTCCAGAAAACCTGATGCACCTCTCTCTTTAGTATATTTACTTTCTTGATTTGCTGTTCTACCTGAAAACTCATGAACAGCAGACATGCTTTAGAGGCACTGCCAAAACTTTAGTGGAAGTCTTGGCTGATTTGTCCTACAAACCTGTCCTCATTTGCAAGGCAATCAGGACAGGTTTGTGAGAACAGGGTGGAGAGAAGGGACTATGGCAAACTGCTGAGACATGCCTTAAGTGCAACAATTGAAGCAGAAGCCTGACTTTGCTAAGGGGCTGGTGTTGTCTTTTCCAGTAATAACGGTACCAGAAAGAATGAGATGTGCTTTATGGCTGCAGCCTGCAGGAAAAGGAAAGCCGGTTTGCAAGCCCTCCAAAGACTCTTTTGGTTGACTGACCTAGCGAGAGATCAGTTTGCTGCTACCTCCCCTCCTGCCTGCATCTTGAATTGTTCACAGAATTGCTGGCAACAGCACATCTTGAGAGAAGGTGTAATGCCTTGCTTGAGTGCCTCACGAACCGTGCTCAGGTTCAGTCTCACCGTGTGATTAGACAGAGAAGGAACAATATGTTTTCTGTATCAGGCTTTATTAGCAGAACATCTGAATGCCAGGCTTGCCTCATACATAGCAATTTCTCGCCATAAGAGCCCCTCCACTCTTTCCTTGGACCAGACAAAATAAGTGACAGCTGTCCTGAGTGGTGCAGATGTCAGGCTCAGGTGTTCTTCCAGTAGTGCAGAGGCCATTGAAACTGCATTTGTCACTCGTGTTAGGAGGAGGTCATCTTCTGCCTGGTCTGAGCTCTGTGTGTCATTGGGTTGAGAGTAGGATGACCCAGATTATGTGGCACTTTAAGCAGAAACTCTGGGGTGAGTGGCACACAGACAATGCAATGCCATGGACCATGATGCCAAGAGCTGTTACTACAGTCAGTGATTTTTACATCATTTCTCATCTGTCTGACCAAGGACACCAGAGGCATGGATATCACTATAAGCTTAAAGGTCAGAATCAGATCATTCTTCTGTGCTGAGCAGCTTCTAGGTCCAGATTTGTAACGAGCACCCACTTTGAAGGAAGTTACTCTGGAAAGGATGGGATGCTATGCTTCTGGCTTTCAGCTCTCCCTATGATACGTCTCTTGGAGGAGAGACCCAAGTATACCAGAATTGAAGGGACTGATGAAAAGAGAATTTAATTGCCTGCAAAGGAGCTGACTGATCTGAGCTACACATTACCAGTAGCCTGTGCTCTGCGGGTGCCCTCACTGCATTAGCACCAGAACCACACATTAGGTTTAAGACTCCCTCTCGAATAGGGACAGCCTAATGTTTTTTAATTGGGGCAGATAAAAATGTGGCATTACTTGTAGGTTCCTCAGAGAAGCCAATTGTGAAATTGGGTTTGTATTAAACTTAATGATGGAAAATTAAGCATAGTACGTCTGTCGGAAATGGTCCACAATAAAAATTTTCTCCTCTCCATTACAGGAGGTTAATAGGGAATAGGGGAGGAAAGATGCACTGGGAAAGCGAATCCAACTAGGGGAATTAATAAGCCTTGAAATTCCCTCTGTTCAGAGTTCTCACACTGTCATTAGTCGGAGCATTAGGGATGATTATACAAATGCTTTGGATGTTACTCTTCCTTAAATCCCAAATTTATTCACATTTTGCATGCGAGGGTTGCTTCGCTAGAGCCAGAGCTCTGTACATCTTTGAGTGTCCTGGGAATGTGACTATGTTCATGAGAAGCTGGCATTCAGAAATCCTGAAATTCAGTACCCTAATCGTCAGAGCAGATGATCGCTTTGTGCTAATTCATTTCAGAAGAAGCAGGATGTGTTCAGCATCTCTGACTTATCCCGCACTAGAGATACGCTTGCCCTGCGGCAGAGTCCACTGCTGTCATTGCTTTCTCCTTCTCATAGTCCTGCAACTTCCAAACAGACCATATGCCTGTCTTGATATCTCTCCCCTAACACAACAGCAAACCAGCTAAAGCATTATTTGTCATGTTTTGCCATGGCATCGCTTTGCCAGGTGCCGGGAAGCTGGTGCGATGCCCTTGTCCGTCTGCTCCCACCCAACTTTGCAGCGAGAGACACGGCAGAGATCCGGCCCGCTTTGGATCAAAACTCCACAGCGATTTCTCAAGGATATCAGTGTTTGTGACAGTTCTCTGGCCATATTTCTGTCTCACAAAAATCACCCTGAGATTGCAATTTGATTTATTTATTCTTTATCCCTTCAAAAGCATGACTGTGGTGCTGCTGACAAGGGATACTGTTTAGGCACTCTGTCAGCAAGCCTTCTGTAAGGAATGAGCCCTGTGCATGCAACCGTATGGGTTTTTTTTTTTTATGAACAGTCTGAGGGAGATATAGTTCTGTTTGCTAATGGGTAAGTTTGGGGTAAGACCAGAGGCAGCCTGTATGTGCAAAAGAACCCAAACATCTCCACTGCCTGTAATCGTAGTTTAAAACAAAGGTTCATTTGGCCACCTTTTCCATTTGCTCAGCTCTGGTAGAGAAGAAATTAAATCTTTCATCTGATCAGGGATTTTGTTTTAAAAATAACTACTGTGACAGTCACTTGTTTGGTTATTTAAGCTCTTTTCTGTTAGTTCACCAGGAATATTTTTTTATGCATATAGAGTTTTGCTGGGGATGTAATAGGTTACAATTTCATCTGTACAGTGATCGATATTTTTTAATTCATTTCTTTAAAAAAAAAAAAACTTTTTTCCATTAAGTTTGCATATTTGAAATTTAAGTTTCTGCATGCAGGATAACTGTATTTTTTATGCTGGTTTATCATTTCTGATAATACTACATCTTTGTAATTGACACATAAATTTTAGGTCTGAACTAGCAGAGCAGTTTAATTTGCCTCTAACATTCCGGGTGGCTTATTTGAAATGCTAATAACTTGTTTGCTATTAACTTGGGCTCCTTTCAGCTATTTCATACTGTACACCCCAAATCCTGCTTCAATATCTGGTTCATCTGTATGTATCTTTCATCATGTCCTTTGCAGGTTTCTGCAGCAAGGTATGTAATTCAGCTGGAGTTGATGCAGAGCTCACTCTTATGAACTGTGCTGTTTTGCTGTGTGTGCTGTAATCCTCATTAGCTAGACAGGCCATTTACTCTTGTTTCCCATCTCTTTGGGTTTGTTTCCTTGACACAAAAAATATGCAAGAGTGATTTAGTCGCTCTGGGCAGCTGTAGGCAAGCGGGTGTTTCCTACTTATTTCTTTACTTCCTTTTGCCTGCACCAGCCTGCGGGGTGGTGGAGAAACAGATATGCAAACAGAGCAAGAACGAGAGTGAAATACTAGGTAGGTGAAAGCTTGTTTTGCTTCCCTGTCTTTAAAACAGACAGTAGCCATGGAGAGATGACCCAGCCGACCCTGACTATCCAGACCCACCCGTACCGGAGCTGCGAGCCGGTAGAAATGTCCTACCCCCGGGGACAGTTCCAGCCAGCCATCCGAGTGGCCGACCTGCTGCAGCACATCACCCAGATGAAGCGAGGACAGGGCTATGGATTTAAAGAGGAGTATGAGGTGAGATGAACCTTTGCTCGTATAAGTAGAGAGGTTGCAGTCACAAAGGGTAGATGCTTGGGAGCAATCACTGTCTTTCAGAGCTTCTTTTCCTTAATTCGTTTACCCTTTCCTCTCTTCCTCTTACTTCTGTTACGAGGGCAGCGTTTTGCAGCACTAGCAGTGTTTGGTGGCCCTCTAGTTCAACAAGGAGGACTTTACTACAGTGAGTAAGAAAACGACACTGTGCTCGTCTATTAGCATGAGCCCCCTCTCGTGTGAAGAGCAGATAGTACATATTTAACAGGTCCTGATGTCAGTGAAGGACTTGGGGTCCCATAGTCCCACAGTGATTAACTTTCGTTGACAATAGTGCAAGCCAGGCTTTAAGAAAAGAAAGGGCTTTTTCTTGAGCTTTGTGGGAGCTCCAAATACTCTGTAACAATGGATGAAATTAAATCACAGCATAATTACCTGAATATACAATTGTAAAGGCAAAGGCGGGAGCCTCATGTAGCTTAAATGAAGGTGGTTTTTCAGTACGCTCAAACCTCTGGTTCACCATATGTTCAACTGATGCACTCTTCCAACTCCCAGGTAAGAAGAGGAGGAGTAAGCTGCAAAAATGGAAGTGGTTCTCCTCCAACCCCCACCTCTTCCCCCATGCTGGAATGACCAGGAATATAGTCCAAATTAGAAGAAGAAGCAGCATGGCACTGGGGAGGAGTTGGAAGAGGAATATACATTTAGAGGAGAGAGAACAGAAGAGGGAAATAGCACCAAACATGTGAGACTTTGCCCTAGCAAGTGATAATTATAGTGGATGTAGTAAGCTTGTGGAAAGGCAATAAGCAATTAATATGCATAGTGGCATTAAAACTACTTAAAAATAACATAACAGCTGTGAAAAATAAGTTACTTAATGGAAGCAGCTCACTTTTCCACCCTGCAAGTAAGAGTCCATGGAGTTTGTATCACTGATGCTGGGTTTTGCTGTAATTGAGCAGCAATCTTTTCCTGGTTCACACCAGGGAGTACTTTTTTAATCAGATGGCATCAAAGACTGTCATAACAAATGTTTCTGGTAACTGTATGTTAACCGAGTCTAGTCGCTCATGCCCCAAAATCAAGCGCACTAATTAAACTATCAATATAAAGAGCTCTGTTTAATATTGAAAAAGGGTAATAATTCTCTTAGGAGATTTACTTAGCCCCCCCTTGGCCTCCATTTCCATGAATAGTACCCAAAACTACATTCAGCTCAATTACAGATGCCCTAAGATCTAGTTCTTGATGTTCAAGAAGAAAACAGGTGCCGGCATATATGTAATTTTCTGGCACTGGCATTGGTAATTATCAAAATAACACATTAGCATGAAAAATGTCAATGCAACTTTCAGCTCCACGAGTTCTGCCTTTCCCAGAAAGTGCTATCTACATACGTATATAATGACGATGGCATTATATAGATTTGCATAATTCCTTTCTTTACAAGAAATAGCCTGGAGAATGCCACAAGCTCCTAAACCACATGTGCCATTCTACCCTTCAGTGGGAGGTAATTGCCTGAAGCAGCAGTTATTTTCAATAAATGGTGGGATTTGGTTTTTGGAGCATGGGATGCAGGCAGAACTTCAGCTCCAAATAGCTTTCAGCCATCACCAGCAGTACCAGAAATGTGGGGAGGGTGTCAAGTGGTATTACAGCTCCTGGAGCAGGAGGTCTCACTTGGGTGAGGGTGCTGGCTCAGACTGGAATCTGGAGGAAAACAAAGCTGCAAAAACTGGATTTGGAAATGTTTTGCAGTATGGTTGATAAAATTTTGTGGTGGTTTGACCCTGACTGGAGGCCAGATGCCCACCAAAACCACTCTATCACTCCCCTTTTCAGCTGGACAGGGGAGAAAATATATATTGAGATGCTCAGGAGTCAAGATAAGGACAGGGAGAGATCATTCTGTAATGAGCATCATGGGCAAAACAGACTCAACACAGAAGAAGAAAACTCTCCAGTTTATGACCCTGCCCTGCACCCCCAGTGACACCAGAGTCAGGTAATGATAAGAACAGCCAGATCTTAAAGCACGTCCCCCCATGCCCCCTTCTTAGCAGACTGCACTTCAGTCATGATTTCGCTCCCTTCTTCCCCCACATTGTGGCACGGGGAGGGGCAGGGACTGGGAAAATGGGGGGTTCAGTAATTTCCTCACAAGTTGGTTTCCATCTTGTCTGGGGTCGGGGGGGGGGGATATTCCTCAGACCCTCCCCCTGCTGCACCGTGGGGACCCACCCACGGCAGACAGTCCTCCACAAACTTCTCCAGCGTGAGTCCTTCCCACGTGGTTTCAGCTCCTTACCAGCTGCCTGGGCGTGAGTCACTTCTGGGGGATGCAGTCATGAATCACAGAATGTCTCCCAGTCTCTTAGGCCCAGACTGCTCCAGCCTGCTCCCCCACGGAGTCACAGACCACCCCCCCAGCAAACCTGCTCCATCGCAGATCTCTTCCTTGCTCATCTTCGTGTCTCTTGTCTCTCTCCACTGGCTGCAAATGCTGGCAGAGGCTTGCTCCAATGTGGGTCACAGCATTTCTCCCTGCTCCAGCGTGGGGTCTCTCCATGGGCTAAGGGGGGAAACCAGCTCCCCCATGGGTTTCTCCACAGGCTGCTCAGGGCATCTTTCTCTCCGGCACCTGGGGCGTCTCCTCCTCCCCCTTCCCTGGCCTTGGTTTCTACACAGCTCCTTACATCCTCTCACTCTCTTCTCTGAGGGCAAAAAGCAGCAGCTCGTGGGTTTTTTCTCCTAAATGTGATTCTCAGAGATGTGATCATCGCTGATGGGCTCAGCCTTGGTCAGCAATGACTCCGGCCTTGAATTGGCTGGCGTTTGCTCTGTCGGGCCTGCAGAGAGCTTCTGACTGCTTCTTGCAGAAGCCATCTCTGCAGCCCCCTCCTCCACCAGAACTCAGCCACGTGAAACTACAACAATCTTCAAAAAGAAAACGCCCGAAATTTTATTTGACATCTCTTTTAAAATGTGTTTTCATACACTAAGATCAGTGTCACCTCCAAACATGTTTTTTCTTCGGAGGTGCTGATTTTCTACTTACTTTGCAAATTGATAGCATAAATTACAGCCTGTTTAGTGACATGTTACCAAATAATTTTACTCTCAGGAAAAATCACTTTGAACAGAGTGTATCAGTCACACATGGCAATCTCTTATCTCTGTAAATTCTCATCTCCACTGAGTAACCTGGAAATCCCATTCAATATTTGTTTGAAGTATACCTTTGCCTACAGACCCTTAGAGCAGCATGGTTTACTGAGAGCATCTAGAAAAAGATTTCTGGTGCTTACCTCTTGCACGTAATCCCACATGGAGAGGAAAACCAGGATGTGATGGAATAAATGGTGTCACTGGGTGAAATGGATGATAGCTCTGTGTGGGACCATGGGAGTCCATCTGCAATTGCCACTTGTGTGATACTTCAGCTCTGCCAGAGTATGATTTGGTCATTTTTGGTCTGTGGAGACAGGACAAGGGGCAATGGCTGCAAGTTGGAGCATAGGAAGTTCCACACAAACTTGCGGAAGAACTTTTCCCCAGTGAGGGTGAGGGAGCCCTGGGACAGGCTGCCCAAGGGGTGTGGAGTCTCCTTCTCTGGAGAGATTCCAGCCCCATCTGGACACCGACCTGTGCAGTATGAGCTGGGGAGCTGCTTTGGCAGGGGGGTTGGACCCGATGATCTCTTGAGGTCCCTTCCAACCCCTATGATTCTATGATTTTTGGGTGCTGCCTCTGTTGAGAAATATCACAGAATCACAGAGTTGTAGGGGTTGGAAGGGACCTCGAGAGATCATCGGGTCCAACCTCCCTGCCAAAGCAGCTCCCCAGCTCATACTGCACAGGTCGGCATCCAGACGAGTCTTGAAGCTCTCCAGAGAAGGAGACTCCACACCCCCTGGGCAGCCTGTCCCAGGGCTCTGTCACCCTCACTGTGAAAAAGTTCCTCCCCATGCTGGTGTGGAACTTCCTGTGCTCCAATTTGCAGCCATTGCCCCTTGTCCTGTCTCCTCTAACCACTGAAAAGGGGCTGGCCAATTCCCCCTGCACCCCATACTTAAGATAATTATAAACATTGATCAGGTCCCCCCTCAGTCTTCTTTTCTCCAGGCTGAACAGCCCCAGCTCTCTCAAACTTTCCTCATAGGATAGATGCTCCAGGCCCTTCATCATCTTCGTAGCCCTTCTCTGGACTCTCTCAAGGAGATCCCTGTCCTTTTTATATGATGTGTGGACTGCAAGAGAGAGGTCTATCAGTAACACTGGATGTAGATAGTACTATTTGGGATTAGGAGTAGGTGTAAACATTTCAATGGGACAAGTTTAAATGTCACCTCTTCCTCTTTCAGAACATACCAGCCCTGATTTGTTGTGAGCTCAGGACTAGTCCCACAGACTTGCTGCAAGCACCAATTACTGGCCACGGAGATAATAACCTTAAGTATCCAAAATCATTTCCCACAGTGGTTTAGGATGTCGTTAAAGTACATCTTCCCACTGCGTTCCTACAACCCTTATTTTGGATGTTGTGACTCCTTCCTCAAGCATCTTTGTATGAGAGTCCTCAGTTTACTGAAGTCACCTCTAGATTTTAACCCCTCCAGTTCTGCCTGGCTGCACATCATCTCTCTGTGCCTCAGGCTCTGATCTGGCATGGCAAAATGTTTGGCACCAGGCACTTTATTTGCACACTGTTGACTCATGGCTTTGCTACAAACCAGAGTGGGGAACTGAACTGGCTGAGATATCTTGTCAGGTTTCTGGGGTTCATTTTTAATCCGAAGCAGTTTTTAACCCTGGGTCACAGGAGAGTTGTGAGATCAGTTTTGCCACCACCAGTGACACAGTAGTGGCTGCAGGGATAGGGCGGGGGGTCTGTGGCAGCCTTTGAGATAAGCAGCACAGCTTTTAATTGATGTTGTTGCCTTTGGCAGCAATACTGCAGCATTGGGGTAGATCAGCACAGATGAATGATTCAAGTTTTCGTATTTAAATTAAAAACAAACAGCAAACTAACTAAATGCATCCATTGGGAATTTAAATTGGCTTGCAATAAGCCTCAATTTAATGTGATCACTTTAGTTATGTTTGGGCCATGGTGCTTAGAAAGCTTGATTGAGATGAAGCTGACTTTTAGACGTCTATCCTTGTAATTTCAAATAAAAATTAGATCAATTTAATTTAAAAAGCATCGTCATAACATAAATTCCACTACTGGGAAGATATTTCAGTCTAAAGTTGACAAAATTTCTCAAAAAGAAGAGAAGTGAGAAAAGCCTAAAAATCAAGTCCACATTTTTGAAGACTGAAATATTGCTCTTAACAGCTCAAAGAAAGAAGGGGGAATGTTTCCTTTGAGATGTGGATCAAATACCAATGCCTGAAAGACCTATCCTGCTGATAACGGAGAGAGAAGCAGATATATTAATTCTTGTAGCTATTATAGGGATGTTTGCTGTACAAACAAAACCTGAAGGAACAGAACATTAGCTCTGCACCTCTTTTTCTGGATTATAATTGATATTGTTGCCTCCATATTTTTAATGCAGTTTGGTTTCTTGGTGCTGCCTTTTTAGTGATTTCCCAGGGGGAAAAATTGCTGTACCACCCATGTGTGTGCAATTACTTCAATTTATTCATCTGGTGTGTGTAAAAGTAGGGGATATAAGGTACACCTCTGCAAAGGCAGTTTGTGTTCCTCGCCAACCAGAGCTGTGCTTCCTCTCTTCAGAGATGGATAGTTTAGTGAAAGGCAGAGATTTCTTTGGTATTGAATGAGATAAAAAAAATCCTGGACTCTTAAATCTTTGGAGGCTATATCAGGCAAATATAAAAACATCAATTTCAATGGAGAATTTTATGTTCAAATCACATGAAAGGATAGGGTTTGTTGAAAAGGGATTTATTGGACCTGAATGTATTTTCTTTGGCCAAGATAGCTTCTCCCATGTGGAAGTCATGAGAAATTATTTTCTTTTTTTCTTTCTATTTTTTTTTTTTCTTTTCATATGGCTGTGATTAGATATATAATGACTGTTGCCATTCTCTGGTCAATCTGCTCTAATTTGATAATAGCAGAAAATAAGGCACCTTTTTCCTCAGTCTTTGAAGATGAAAATGAGCCTTCCTCACCTCTTTTCTTTTACTCAGGGATTATTTTTGTGTGTGTGTGTTTGGGTTTCTCAGTTGGTTTGTTGGTTGGTTTTTTTTGCTCAGGAGATGAGCAGCTATTTGGAAACAGCTGTCCATAAAGGAAATATATTTGTGATCAAAGCCCTCACCAATTACAGGGTTATTACTCTTTCTCCTGAGCTTTTGAAAGGAACTCGCTGTCCCTGTCTTTTGTCAGCAATGCTCCTGGCAGTGCTGCAGTGCCTGACATTTCCGTCCTGGAACCCCTTTGGGAGAAATTCACAGCGATCTGGTCTGCCAGGGGTTTGCTCATATTAAGTTTAATTGTAATGTCAGTGTTGTAGATCCTAATAATTGTGTCTCTCTGCTATTGCATTCAGGCACTGTAATAGACCTGGATGCCTTGTGAAGAGGAATATAAATTCATTTTCTAGCACAGCTGTGTCAAACTACCTGCTGCTAGCTAAGGCAGCTGTGATTCTGCAATGATTGTGGTATAAAACCCCCATAATTCCCCAGGGACCATAAATAATACAATTTATAATGTTGTTGTTCTTCGTAGTGTAGGATCATGTTAGAGAGTAGATCTTGGAGGAGGCAGATCTAGCGAGGAAATCCGGTGGGAGCTGTGGTTCTCAGCTGTGAGAAGCCAGGCTAGGCTGACTTCTGGCACGAGTCCAGGCTAGGCTGGCTGTAGCCAAGAGCGGATCCTGCCTTTCCATCCAGTTGCCATGCTGGGGGTACCCAGAGAGCCGGTGCCCTTGCTGTTGTGGCAGAAAGCACTGATGCTTTGCTCTGTGCATGGTGATACCTCCATCTGTCCTGGGATAGGGAGAGGGATCATCCTGCTCACAGCAGCTCAGGCCATCTTCCAAGGAAGGCAGGACCATCCTCCAGCCAGACCCTGTGACAACTGCTGTTTTCCTGGCTTTGCCTTGAAAACACTTCCTGAAGGTGTCTCGAGGGAAAGCAGCTGATTTGAGTGTGTCCAGAAGAGTTGTAGGGCCATCTGTAGAGTAGGGTAGCTCGTGGTGCTGCTGTTGCCTTGCCCCATCCTTTCTCAACCAGAAGAGGAGATTTTAGGAAAATTACTGTTTATTTTCATACTTCATGAGCATGTCAAACCTCCTTTTGCCTCTCTTCCTTTCACATGATCTAAACCCCTGGGTTTTTTATTTTTCTCCAGAGAAAACCAGCTAGTGGTTTGTATTGCATCACTCACTATCAATAGAGAAATAGGTGAAACCATTCTATCTGTTTTCTTAAATGTGAAAGACTGAGCGTTGTGTTCCAGCCACCTGGGTTTTGCTAGATGTGTATGTATGTGACATCTCCACAAACTCTGTTCTACAGGGAGAAATAAGGTTAACCTGTGACTGTGCAGCCAGAAACAAATTCCCCTGATCCTTTCAGATCTTGAAGTAGCAGGAGGAAACTAATTCTTTGCCAGCAGTAGCCAAGAGATGCAAATGGTCTACACCGAACTCTGCTTTTTGCATTAGTGGATGTGCCCTTCCTCAAGACCAGCTGTGTGCTTGGTTGACTACTGAATTATGCAGCGTCTTTATTTTTGCCCTGCTCCGTCATCTTAATCCACCTGAAGGCATTGGCCAGATTTTTTTCACCACTCTGCTATTGTTTATTTTGCAGGCACTCCCCGAGGGGCAGACGGCATCCTGGGATACAGCCAAGGAAGACGAAAACCGCAATAAGAACAGATATGGAAACATAATCTCCTGTAGGTGTAAATTCACATTAAACTGGGCTTTCTGGAAGGTTTTGTCTGCAAACTGTGGAAGAGGGTGTGTTTGAGGATCCCACTAAAATCCAGTTTACAGTGCTGAGCCTTCAGCAGTTCAATCTGTTTGTTCCAGGATATGTTTCTGTGGTTTTTTAATTTTATTTTAGAGTTTTCTCATTGTTTTGTCATTGTGGCTTTTTTACACATTTTCTATCTACCCTGCTCTATGCCTCATATTTGTAATTTAAGGGCTAAATCCTTTTGTCAGATTTTTGCAGTGCATGATGATGATGATGATGACCATTTTCTGTCCATTTTTACTGCATAAGCCAGAGCTTTCAGTGCCATGACCGGGAGCACAAAAGGAGATGCAGATGCATCAGATTTTTAGATACGGATCAGAGACCAGACTTTCTCCTTCTTTGTGGTCAGTAACCAGTGGACAAGCCCCAGAGAGTTGGTTTGATATGTGGGACTAACTTAGCTTCTGCTCTAGAATTACAATAAGGCAGCTGAAAATGCGTTAAAGCCTCTTAGTTTTGCTTCTTTTGATAACTGATTACTGTTGAGTTAGAGGAATATTGATGCATCGCAGAACTGCGGGGCAGTGAAGGACTCCATTTAGGTCAGCTTTATTCTCCAAGACAGGGCTATATTCACCTCTGTCATTTTTACAAAGTATTTGTGAAGCCTCTTCCTAAGGATCTCCAAAGCTGAGCTTGCCACAAGCTCCCCAGGCAGCTTACCCTGGTGTTTCTTTATTCCTTACAATGACTGGGAAAGGAGGTGTGAGATTTAATTCTTTTTAAGGGCTGCTGAGTAGTAGTACCAGGTCTGAGACCACCAAAACAAGAAATAAGAATATAAATATAAGTGGTATAGATTTTTATGATTGGATACACCTACAGAAGGCTGTAAGAACTGAGTGATATATTTAGTACTGTATTTTTTCTCAGGTTAAATATGTATTTTCTGTAGAACTAACAGGCTTCACTAAAGAATTAAAAAAAACCAAACCTAACAACCTTGGCCACAAAGAAAGATCATTCCACACAGAACTACTCATCTTTCTTTTAAGACTTGAAAGAAACGACCAGTGTGCTTAGGGACCTGATTTAGTGGTGGACTCTGCAGTGCTAGGTTAATGGTTGGGCTTGATAACATCAAAGGTAAAGAATTCTACAATGCCACATAACAGTTATGGGGGATTGGCATAGATCAGCTCAGATCAGGGGACCCCTTGGTAAAGATGAAGAAATCAGCCATTAAGTTTGTGAGCCCCAGATGATCCCACTTCTGCTCCATTGGTTGTGAGCAGGACACCAGTTCCATCAATCTTTATTCTCCTTGTGAAAAATTGAAGTGATAGTCCTGAAGTATTACAGCTAGTCTGAGAATCCTCTCCCTTAACTTCAGCAGCTTGAACATTCCACCTTGCTGTGAGCTCCCTGTGTGCATAGTGGCAAAGAGAGATACTTTCAGACAGAGGTTCAATTTCCATGTGTATTCAATTAGCTTAGACTAATTTAATTTAAGGCAGATGAACCAGCCAGCTATACCAGCTACACACTGGATTGAAGATGGAAGTGCCACAGTGTGACATAAGTCTGGGTGATTTTGAGGAAGCAGTTGACATAATCAAGAAGTGGAGGCAAAACCAGACAAGACTGTGTGCAATAACCACCATCTAATTTATGTTGAAGGTGGTCAACAAGAAAACATTGAAGTCCAAATGAAATGTGAGAAGAAATTAAGGAAGCAGAATCAAGGAAGATAAACGGAATATTATCTAAAGGGAAAGTGTTCACAAGGATGAATTGTTGTCTGATGGAGTGATGTTAGCCTTTTAGCTATAAATATCAATACAGTAGCAATGCAGATCAGGGGTGATGCACTTGAAGACAAGAATGCAAAATATTAATCAAAGCTGAAGAAGTATCTGCACAGTATAAAACATCAGAAAAGAAGCTCAAGTTTGAGGGCTGTTAGGAAAGATTTCAGAATGGGTTTGAGAGGGTAGAACATAATGCAAGAAAGGCAGTAAAAGAGAGGAAGGATGTGGGAGAGCCGAAGGTAAATAACAAAGCTAAGTGGCTTTGCTTCCCTTCAAATATGTATTAGAACAAAGAGTTTGAGGAGGAGGCATCAGCTCTTCTGAAAGACAACAAGGAGAATTTAGTACTGTGCAGTAAAGAGTGGAAAAAATGGAGAGAATTTCTTGCTTTACTTTGAAGAGGCCAGGCAGAAGGAAGGGAGAATGCCTTAAGAAGGAGCATATCATTCATCAAACAGTTTCTGAAACCATTGGGAAATTGTCAGTGGGGTCACTGGCTCAGCCTTGAGCCAGCCCCAGCTGATGGGTGACATTGGACAACTTCCTTGAGCAAGGGCAGCGACAGGTTCCAGAATAGAGACTTGACAGCAGAGCTGAGAATAGCAGGAGAGTAGTTCCCTCTGGGCAGAGTGTGCAAGTGAATCAGTGGGCACAAACTCCACAAACACCTGAGCAGAGGAGGGGAGGTGGAAAACTATTACACCCTTACCTGCTTTGTTGTACCAGAATTGTAATTGCTGGTAAATCCCAGAGTGCACTGATTGCTCCTACCAGTTTATTTGGTAAAAAGCTGTAGATGGCAATTAACATTATTTAACCACAGTTACCTTTTCACCACTCCCAATCCAAGGTACCCTATGCTTTTTGGGAGTGAAGTGAAAAGTCGGGTTTTCATTTCGCTTTTCTAACTGCTCCAGAGACTTTAGTTAAAATGTGGGGCTGTAAGCTCCTGCGATAAGTAACACTGCTCAGTGAATCACAGCAGATTGGATCTTGTCTTTATGGCCTTGTGGATAATAGTACACTTACAGGACTGTTTTACTCGGCTCACTGCTTTCCCAGGGCTGTATTAACATTGTGCCTCTCTATGAAAACCTAGATCTTCCTGCCAGCCCCAGCAGCTGCTATTCTTACATTTGCAAACTAAAACTGCAGATGAGGCTAATCTGGGAGGGGAGATATGGGAGAGCCCTGAGCTCTGCCACACTTTAAAGCCCAGCTTTGCAAGGTTCATTTCAATCTGCAACAGTGGTATAGGGGATTTGGGGGGGGAGGGGGTGGAGTTGGAGAAAAGAAAAAGCTGAGGAGTGCATTTAAACCACAGAAATCCACTGTTGATGATGGAAAGATGCAGTGTAATGGCATGGATTTGCCATGCTGGAGGAAGCCGCCCTCTGTGAACTTTTACTGTGTTGGCAGAGTCCGTGAGCTTTGGGTATAGAAATTGTAAGCACAAGGACAGTTGTGGAATCACAAGATATGGTGGCAAGTATAGGTAGTGTATCCATCTGTGTGCTCAACCAATTTATCTAAATTCACTTTAGAGCCTAGATATTGAGGTCTTTAAAGCACATCAGCAGGTGGTTGTTAGGGGACGGATATTGCACTTTTGTGTGTTGAGCTAAACCCATCATGTAGAAAACATCCAGAAGCTCTGCAGGACTTTTGATTCTATTGTCCTCATCTTGTCCAGGTTTAGAGCCAGTACATTGTCAAAGAGTAAATACTCAGATTGAGAACCAAGAACATAAAGATACAGGCTTGTGCATTGTTTTGACTTACAGGAACACACTTTCTTTCCTTTTCTTTTCTCCCTTTACTGAGCATAATATTACAGGAGGAGGTCAGTGCTCGTATTGGTGCTACTTTAGACTCATGCTCCCATCTGCAATGGAGCATCTTGGGCACCATGGTTTTAGTCTTGTGATGGTAGGTTAAAAGCTACTGAGTTGATGAAAAAAGATATTAGAGAAATTTGCTTTGTTTCCATCGTGCTCTGACTCCCATGTGCTTTGGGTTGGAAGACTGGATTAATCAGAGAGTTTTGTGGTGGGTGAGATGAACAACAGAGAGAGCTTGACAGACCTCTGAGGTGGAGTCCACTTCTTGGCCAAGGACAGGAATAATGCATAAAATACCCCAAATGTCACTGTTGGATTTAGAAGAGAAGTCTTTTGTCTTCCACATATATTTATTCCATGGTTTCTTCCGTAGTACTTGAACTCTCTCTTGTCCGTGATATGTGATCCTGCCAGGGTGGGATGCATCACACCTTGCTGTTACCCATTTCTCAAGGCACAGTGCAGGACCAGTAGGGAGAGAAAGTGGAGGACAACGTGCCCTGGGAGTGCAAATCATCCTTTCATGGGCCAATGGGATCCTGGGGGCATCAGGAAGAGTGTGGCCATCAGGTCTAAGGAGGTGATCTTCCCCCTCTACTCTGCCCTGGTCAGGCCCTTCCTGGAGCATTGTGTCCAGTTCTGGGCTCCCTGGTGTAAAAAGGACAGGGATCTCCTGGAGAGAGTCCAGAGAAGGGCTACGAAGATGATTAGGAGCCTGGAGCATCTCTCCTATGAGGAAAGGCTGAGTAAGTTGGGACTCTTCAGCCTTGAGAAGAGAAGACTAAGGGGGGACCTAATTAAAGTCTATAATTATCTGAAGCAGGGGATGCAGGGGGAATCAGCCAGCCCTTTTTCAGTGTCTTTGGGGACAGGACAAGGGGCAATGGCTGCAAGTTGGAGCACAGGAAGTTCTGCACCAACATGGGGAAGAACTTTTCCCCAGTGAGGGTGAGGGAGCCCTGGAAATATTCCAGCCCCGTCTGGATGCCGACCTGTACAATATGAGCTGGGGAGCTGCTTTGACAGGGGGGTTGGACCTGATGAGCTCTCGAGGTCCCTTCCAACCCCTACGATTCTGTGATACCAGAACTGGGTTGAATAATTTCAGAAGCTATCTGTATTTCTCCATTGACTATGTGGGGAACCTTGACAGCCAGTTCAGACGAGCTGCATAGTATTTAGGTGGCAAAAGTTGTGTGAGATTAATCCAGTGCTGGTGTCAAAATGAGATGTGGAAAAATTGCAATGATATTTCAAATGATCGCTAATGGGAATTTTGACAGAAGTTTGAAACGATAACATTTTCTGTGCTAAAATGGGAGCACAATGCTTTTCAGCGAAATCCCTGTCATTTTTTAAATCTGTTTTAAGACCAATTTTCAGTCAAAGTACTCCTCACCCAAATTTAGAGTTCTGCTAACTTGCATACAGACTGTAGTAAACAGGGAGAAATGAAATCATTTATACATTCAGTAAAGTGTGTTTCCATTTTTTGCAATCCTGAATGTTACAGACATGCAATTTTTCTTTGCTTTCTTCCTCCATTTTTAAAGTTTCTTATAATCCATTTGTAACACATGGTGATATTATGGCTGATAAATTTACAGAAGGGTAGAGCAGCGCTTTAATTTCAGTGTTGTCTTGGTTAGTGTAGTCCAGTGGAAAGGGTGCAGAATCAGAAATAAATTCTGAACACTAGGAGAAGATATAATGAAGACATTTGCTGTTCTTCAAAAAGTACTTTAAAGTCTATAGCTGAAAAGAAAAGCACAAGATCATTACTGTCAGTAGCATAAGTTGCATTGGGTTTTTCCCCTCTCCATTAAAAAAAAAACCCACGACAAATAAATTCCAAAGTTGGGGCAGGGAGAGCAATTTCCAAGGTAAATAATTTCATGAACCTTCATTCAGACCGTCCTCCTAAACTGATGAACAAGATTAAAGGCACCATTCATATGTTGTGTTCTTATCATATACAGTGATATTTTTTTCCTGCTGCACTGTTCACACTCATCTAAGAAATAAATCTCTCACAGGAATTAATCTCATTTTTGTAAACTATGCAATGAAATACTGTGAATTCTGTCCTCCCAAAACAAAGTTCAACTAAAAACATTTCTCATTTGGTCTCAAAATATAATTGGACTTAAACCTGAATGGCATTGATTCAGGTCATTTCTTCATCCCTTCTTCAGAGAAGGAATAGCCATATATAGCTTAAAGGGAAAAACCAGCACCACTTTGTACAGAGCATCTTTTCTTTTTTCAGGATTGCCTGAAATGGATAGACCTCTTCCACAGTCTCCTTCTCAAGTGTTTCGCATCTGCCTCCCTCAGGAGGTGTTCGTCCTGTCTGTTTTAAGTTTGTAACTAAAGAGTGGCTCAAAGAGCTGAAACTTTGAGTTCAGTTCTGTTGAGTGAAGTGATGCAGGTTCTTCCTTGAGGGCTGTTCAGAGCACTTCAGCTGCACACAGGCAGAGGCTTTGCCCCACTTTGAAAAAAAAACAACCCACCTGAGATTCTTTTCACTTGCCATTAGGGTCATTTTTGGTCTCGTGGCTTTTTAGTTGTATTGTTGCAATATGGTAAGACTTTCATAGTGTGGCATCACTGGAGATGTTGGTTAATGTTCCCTTCCCAACCATTAGCTCTAGGGGTTTCTTTGCTTTGCTTTTGTTCTGTGTGTTTCATAACTAGCTTAGCTTCCTGCCCTGAACTGCAAGTGTGAAATTATCTATGGGAGATTTTGGGTAATTCATCTAGATGTCCAGTTTAATCAGCTCTTTGTCTGTCCCTGTGAATCGCTCGAAGTATACATTCTTTTGATGTCTGTCTAACCACATGCTTTACTGCAACTCCTCGTGCAGTTGCCTTGAGTGCAGGTAATTGTCTATAGTTGGGAACAACAACAGCACTGCACCTACTTCCACTGTGCCTACAAAGGTAATATTTATTAATACAAATCTAACAGAGCTTTTGATGGATTCACCTGCGTAATCTTCTTTGAATGCTGATGTGGGATTTGAGAAATACAGCAACAGGGTGTAAAAATCTTACCCAAAGAATGAAGAGGATGACAATCATTGCTTTCCTTAAGCAAATAAGTGTTTAATATACAGCCAAATCTTGTTTCTCAGAAGTGCGTGCACATCTGTCTTCATAATTATTACCTGATTCTACATTTAATTAAGTTATGACTAAAACCAATTTGACTCAGTTACTGTAGAATCACACCTCGTATTTTTACGTTTCATTGCTGTGATTTATTTTAATTGAATGTAAATCATGCATAGCCCCATATTCTGCAAAGTGCTTCTAAACATCAGTGCTTTAGTGACTGAGAGCTACAGTCTATATAGCTGGTAGAGAGGAAATAAATTTAATGTACTCGATATTACATTTCTTTAAAAAATCCTTTAGAAACGAGCTCAGCAGTGATGTCCATAACCCAGTAGCCTTTGCCAAGCAAAAAAAACCAACCCAGATTTGCAATTAATTGCAGACCGGTGCTGGAATTGCCAGACCAAATCAGCTCTACAGCCCAGCATCTCCTGTACAGAACCCAGCACCAGCTGTTCCCGAGAAAGATCAAAATATCCCCTTGGTGGAAGATCAGGATATAATCTGCCCGCTGGTGTAGTTCCTTTCTGTGCCTGAACTGTAGAGTATCGTGAGAGGTGGAAAGATTGATACCTGTTATTGTATTGCCTTATCTAAAGTAACTTTGAATGTCCTCAAAAACACGAACACTTCTATTTTATTTGTTTTGATGCCACTTAGCACTTTGTCTTGATGCCGTTTTGCTGCCATGAGCTGTATAAAGGAACATTGCTTCGATTTCCCTTAATATTTCCTTTCAGTTTTCTGGGCTGCCCCATTTGTTATTTGTAGGATTTCATTTGCCATTTTAGCCTCCTTAATCTTTTATTCCTCTGTCACGACCTATTTATTTTTATTTTCGTCCTGACAGTTTTAGCTCTTGCCTCAGTTTCCATAGATCAGATGAAGCTGGGGAGGCTGTTTCTTCTAAGCGTGAAGATGGCTTTTGTAACGCAGATACATCCTGCAAAGATCTGTCCCAAGACCCTCAAACCAAGCAATATTTGTGGTCTGTCTAAAATCTCTATGAAGTTTATGGTGACAGCAGTGAATTAAATTCACAGGGTGTGAATGAACACTAAGGAGCTAAATGTTGCATTTTAAACACAAAGAGCACGTAGGAAAGGGGTGCCTGTGGTATTCTTTCATTTTTTTATTGTTGTGTGTGTTCAATTACCCCCTTGCAGAGATCAGCAGATAAAATAAATCACTTAGAAACTCCTCTTTATCGTTACTGTCACTTTTTTTTCTTTCCTTCTTTCAGATGATCATTCACGAGTGAGACTGCAGCTGCTGGATGGGGACCCTCACTCTGACTACATAAACGCCAATTACATCGACGTAAGGCTCCTGGCCATTCCCCCTGTGCCAAACACTCCTGCTGACAAGTCTGCTTGTGAATTCGGTGCAGCTTACATAGGGACAGACTGTTGATCTGATATGAATGACAGCTGAAGGTTATACAAACATCATGTTGTGACAGGGAGAAGGCTCTTTGTCTCCAGTTTATTCTGTCTGACCAGTCTGGAGAGCTGGAGATTTCCTGTGTTTGACAGATCCACCGACCTATGTGGAATGTGGGCTCAGTTACATACATGGGAATTGGTAGCATTAGATATTGGAGACTTACCAACTTCTTACAAAGTTGCAGTGCAGAAGGTGTGCAAATCAATTGACTTGGTGTGTTTTAGTGGTGTAAACTAACGTTCAAAAGATAGCATCCCTCACACACACAGAGTGAGCAAACAAATGTGTAAGCAATGTCTCCTTCCTAGGCACGTGATGACCTTCAGAAGAGTTTCTTTAAGGCATGAAAAATACTCTTAATAAATCTACTCAGCATTTTCATACAGAGGCAAATCCATACCTTCTTTTTCAGACAAGAAGGTGTGCAGCATTTTGCTTATTGGCTTTCAGAGCTGCCCACAGGTTAGTGGCTGGACCTGTGATTCTTTGAGAAAATAGTGAAAACTACCCCACTAAAAAAAACTACCCCACTAAATAAAACTACCCCACTCCTGTTTCCTCTTTGTCACGATGAGATGTTGCTATTCAGCCTGAGTGAGACACCATCGCTTAAAACCTCATAGGGTAGCCTAGTTGCTGATCTTTACTCCCTGGATAAGTGGTTAGGAGCGCGGTAGCTGTTGGTGCCTAGAAAGTACAAAATACTTATCATGCTCTGACCTGGGATCTCACAGACTGACATGTTTTCTTCTTTTCCAGGGGTACCACCGGCCTCGCCATTACATTGCAACTCAAGGCAAGTTCATTCTTGTATGTCTAAATATTTGTAAAACCACTGCTCTTTTAAACTGTTGTATCACTTGTGTTTCAGGGAACATCTGAAAATGTGGTGTATGGGCATGTAAGGGAAGGATAGATAATGATTTGAGATCTTTAAGGCAGCCAAACATAAAACATCAGCTACAAGTATAAGAAATCCTACAGAGTTAGAGGTAGAGATACAATCTGTAATGTGTCCTTTGTGCATGAAGGATGAGATTAGAACTAGAAGGGACTTTACGGATCTTGGGTTTATTTTCTGGACTGAAATTGCCTGAGGACAGCAGTATGAATAAGCCCGTGACTGATGAACTTCTGGTTCCTGGGAACTTGTAGGAAATACATTTGAACACCACCACCTGTAACTAAGCTGGTGAATTTCCTATGCTGTTGTCAGAGGGAGGGAGGGAGAAACCTAGCACAACACAATTCAATGCTGAGGGCTGTCCATGTTAGACAACAAACCTCCCTACTCTTTACAAGAGGGTGCTGCTTTCCTGCATCACCAGCCAAACTCTTATGCCATGCCTTCTTCCTCTATCATCACTTCTCATTTTTGTGCATTCTTTACCTGCAAATGTGATATATCCTGGAACGGCTCTGTTCTTAAATTCTGCTTTATGACTTTGTTGCTCGCGTGTCCCTACTGAAAGAGCAAAAAAACCCCTATTAGAATAAAACTGACATTTGATGATGTAGAGGTATAGGGAAAACAGCAAGGCAGAGAACATGAAGGATGGAGTATGGGCAGAGTGGGTGAAAGGAAGCTGTGGGAGGATCTTCTCTGCAGTGTAGAAGAGAGGGAGGAAACAAGATCAGAGAGGGACTCTAATTAACCTCTTATGAGTACTGGCTGTTTGGCTGCTGGAACCTCTGGGCAAGCTTCAGAAAAGGGCTAATTTGTGCATGTTTCCTTCCTCCTTCATAATTAATAAATATTATAGCACAAAATGGAGGTATTTTAGTGCTGCATCAGGTAGACATTTCAATAGGGCTTTAATTACAGAGTCACTATGGGGTGCATCCGTGTCCCATTATTCATATAAGATTACCTCCTGGAGCCAGCCCTGCTATGTACAGTATAGCCATTGCCTGTTTCTGGATCCTTAAATACCCAGAAAGGAAGTATCTCATCTCTTAAAGAGCTCCAGGCTGTGCATGTCTGTAACCCTGAATCTCAGAGCGGTGCTCTGAGAGGGAAATTAGATTGGGGAACAGCTGGAAAGAGTCATTGGCATTCGACACACTCTCTTAAGATGTCCTTTTGACTTTTCTCCTGCCCCAGGACCGATGCAAGAGACGGTGAAGGATTTTTGGAGAATGATTTGGCAAGAAAACTCTGCAAGTGTTGTCATGGTCACCAACTTGGTGGAAGTGGGCAGGGTAAGGTTACTACTTCCCCAGCATATAAAGCCAAACCAGCACTGGGTGTAACATGGTGCCACTGTTCAGGCAAGCTCAGCAAGTGAGATGCATTTTGCTTACTGTAGCAAAGGGATGAATTAAGCTACTCTTGGGTTTTTCTGTAAAATAGTAGGTTTTGTAATAGCTGCTTCCCTTCTAGACTAATAAGGATCATGTTCCTGGTGTAAGTCTCAGCTTTAGCAGAGTTATACAAATTTATGCTAGCTGAGAAGTTGTCTCCTCTTTCAGTACAGAAGGAAAAATGTAGTAATTATTCTTTATCTCTACAATTTGAATACTTCTCTACCCACAAAAATCCGGAGAGGCGAGAATGTATGACTGGTGTTCACATTATCAAAAGAGCTCTTTAAATGGCAGTTCAAAGCCTAGAGTTTCCAATCACTTCAGAGGATCACGATTCCATGGTGATATGAGATTGGGTACAGCTGGATCCTGAGGCCACCTAGCAGTGCTGGCTTCCTCCATACCTACCGCTTCACTCTCTTGGCCTCAGATGAACTAGAAGTCCCTGTGCCAGCACAGGGCAATTGCCAAAGTCCACGACAGGAGCAAACATGGAAAATTCAAATGGCATAGGCTAGACTTTGGGGAATAAGGAAAATGGCATGTCCAGGGTGGTTTTCCCAAACATATTTTTCCCACCCTTGGTGGTCTTTGGTTTAGAGGCATTCTCAGCCAGAAACTGGAGGTCTAAAAAATTTGGTTCTGTTTGTCACCTTCCATTGCTTTGGAGCTAAGAAACATTTGAAAGGTAGCTTGCTCACAGCCATTAGTAATTCAGTGGCTTTGTTTTTGATTTCCTTTAGATCTCATGGTTGAATGCCAGCTGATTCTGTTCATTTATTGTTATTTATTCTATTTTACCTTCTACTGACACTTCAGTTTGAAATAAATGCCTCTGTGTAAAAAAACCCCTTCACCAACCAACAAACCTACATTAATCATATTTATATTTCTAAAACCCCATCTGAACTGGAACATGAAACGTACTTCACAGTAGCTAATTGCTTCAGCTTTTAGGTGCTGTTTCCCCTTGCATGCTATAGCATTTAATAACTTGATAGCCTATGTTAGCCTAAATATCCCTTCTAGAGCTTCACAGCCTCAGCTTTGATTTCTACTATTAGTTTTGGGCATGACATCTAGAAGTGGCTAAGCTTGGGATATGTTTACATGATTGGGAGATTTCTTGAGCCTTAGTGGAGGCGTTTCACAGCTGGTAAAATGTCAAATTTGTGTCCACATCCGATAAGAAAAGCTTAGAGTCAAACAAATTTAATGTATCAAGTATCTCACAATCCCTGTGAACTGAAATTCTTTGGCTAAACAGAAAGAGTTCAGAATAATGTTACCAATAGAGAGCATAGATTTTTCTCAAAGGGGAATGGTGTTGACTGCCAGGTATTCTGTAAACCCAATATATATTCAGACCATGTATGAAAAATTAAGGAAGACTATCATAAAGAAGAGCTAAAGGCACTCCTTTCATTTATATCCAAAACAGAGGAAACAAAAGAATAAACGCCCACAACCCACAAAGCAATGCTTCCTGTGGTTGCTATATATGGGAAAAGAATTTTGATCTAATTTATATAGCTGATTTTGAAAAGGTCTGTACATCAGAAGAAAGAAGTTTTTATTGGCTTCAGCTTGAAACTAGAGTAAAACAAAGGTCAGCCCTAACCCAGCTGGAGCTAGTTCCTCTCAATATTTTCTCTTTTCTCCCCAGGTAAAGTGTGTTCGATACTGGCCAGATGACACAGAGGTCTATGGAGATATTAAAGTCACATTAATTGAGACAGAACCATTGGCAGAGTATGTCATACGCACATTTACTGTACAAAAGGTAAGGAAATCTTCAGTCAGCTGAATGTTTTGATACAACACTTAATTTGCATTTGGAAATGTGAACTCTGGGAAGCATATCCAGAAAGTTCTTGGAGATGGGAGCTGTTACTATATGGACAGGTTTCACTTCAGAATCCAAAATTTTTGACAGAGATTCCAATTTTGGACAAATAATTTTACACAGACGTCTTAATGTAGCCACTAAAGTGGAATCCACAGTGCATGAAGTTTAAATGGATCCAAAAGCCAATAGATAATTGTTAGTATGCCAGGAATAATAACTGTCATGTTTCATAGTGGCAAGCTACAGGTGAGAAAAAGTATTGGTTAAACTGGATGCCAGATAGGGCCCCCTTTCAACAGAAATAAAAATATAATAAAGAAAAAGAGCATAGATATTGTCCTCCAGTTGGCAGGATTTGGAAGATCTTTGTTATACGTAATTGGAAATTAGACATCTCAGTGTCAGAGTATTCTAGGTCTGTCCAAATCTTTACCCAAATACTCAATAAGTGGTTTTAAAGCTTTTAAAAAATTTACATTAAGCTTCAACCACACTGGGAATATTGTTTCCATTTTCTAATATACATCAGCTCCTCATTTAATTTTTATCGCTGGCAAACTTGGTAAGAAATGCTAATGCTAAAATCCAATAGGTTACAGGACCTGTCTCTGGGCTCCACGTAAATTTTCTGTAGGGTAAAACATCACAGCAAACTGACACATCTGTGTTGTCATTTGCAGGGCATATACAAATGGTGGCAATTTTCATGTACCAGTAACTGTGTCTCCCCAGAAATACCAGTTTCTGCCCTTTTTACCACCATCTGTAATCCCAAACTGAGACTTTTTGGCAGGAGGTAGGAGAAGATCTACTGTTGCCTGGGCTGTGCCCACTCTCTAGGTGTTCACCCCCCAAGCTGTTGCTTCAACACCTCAAAAAGGATTTAAGAGTGACTTCTTGGCCACCAAAAGAGGCTGGATAAGCACAGCCATGGTATGCTGGGGCTGAAGTCACCCTGTAAAGTTCCCAGTCTGATGGGTTTGAACTCTAGGACAGCAAATTTGAATTGGGAGTTGGCATTCACCTTCAAAGCCCTCAGTTTTCTCTTTCTCACTTCATTTGTGTTTGGAGTTCAGTGTGAAGCTTCTTGGAGTGAAAAGCGAGGCAGGACACGTTCCTGCCTATAATGAGAGTTAAATGCTTGTTCAGCCCTCTGCGTGAGGAAAAGGAGCAGTGATCACAATATGCTGATTGCAGTCTGATGGAAGAAAAATAGAGGCTGTGTTGTCTCCTCAGAAAGGCTACCATGAGATCCGAGAGATTCGGCAGTTCCACTTCACCAGCTGGCCGGATCATGGGGTTCCTTGCTATGCCACTGGCCTCCTGGGCTTTGTTCGTCAAGTGAAGTTTCTCAACCCCCCAGAAGCAGGACCCATCGTTGTGCACTGCAGGTACATGAGCTTTTTCGAGCCCTTCTGCCATCAGGTTTTTCAGGTTTTTTTCCTATTTTCTTCTTGCCTGGCAATAACCAACCACCTTTTCTTTGTTTAAGAGTGTAATTTGTGGGTCTCATGAGGAAACAAAGGGGAATTTGATTTTCTTTTCAAAAGTGACAGCTCCGGAGCTTAGCTGGCATAAATTAGAGATGATATAAGTGGGTCAGAGAAGGCCATTTGAATGTAGAAGGCTCTCTGGTGGCCTATACTCCCTTAGCGGAGCTGGGAAAACGGTAGCTATCTGGGAGAGCCATTCCAGTCAATATCTACAGCAAACCTCTCCTGAGAGAAGGGATGATGCCCAAGAAGAGACAGGGCTGCTGACTGGGAATTTGAAAGCAACTTTGCTTTGGCTTTACCCACATGTACTGAGCTTGAGCTTTGTACCAGCCTCAGCAGTCTTATCTGAAACATCAGTCTGTCTTCCCTGGTCTGGATGCCAGCCAGAGTGCATCTCATCCTCCTCAAAGCCCAGGAGCTAGAATGGGAATATCAGACTGAAAACCTGTCCAGTGCCTCCCAGCTAGCAAATAAAAGAGGAATGCCTGAGGAAACCTTGCTGCTTGGGTTACAGCTTGAAAATTCAGACTGCTGAACAGCATGCTTGCTAACTGCTCAGCTGCTGCTGTTCCTGGTGTGAGCTCTTCTGTACTGTCGTCTTCCAACCGAGCTTAATACCTTGTTGTGCAAGGCACTGTATGAATATGTCTGAGAGTGTCCCTGCCATGAAGAAGTAAGAGTTTGAGGTGTGAAGAAAGTGCAGTGACACACCCAGCCTAGCATCAGAGCCAGAAGGAGAAACCAGTGCTCCTTACTTCGAGACTCATAATGATTGTCAGGTTTCTCTATCAGTTTGTGATACAAGAAAAATTTGAGAAGAGATTATAGTGGATTGGAGTAGTGGATTATATAATTTAAAATGAAGATGACACATTGTGAACCAGGAGGAGATGATGAACCTCAAAGAACTTACTGTTTTTAGTGAGTGTTCAACGTGGGTACATGTCCTCTTCTCTGCTTTAAAAGTGGAAAAACCCATCACAGCTCAGTAAACCCTCATTGTTACATGACTTCAAATGCAAAGACATTGCTAGAGTAGCAGAGTCTGGGTTCAGAGCAGCTACTTTTGCTCTGGTCAGACCAGATCAGAACAGGTGTCCTGCAAGCACAGGCCTAGAAAACAAAGCTGTCTGTCCCAGCATCTCAATCCTGATCAATCCACCAGCGATTCTCTCTAAGTGACTTGCTCTGTCATCAGGAACAGAGAGTGAGTGCAGCCCACAAACATTTTTAAAAGGGTAACTGCTTAAATCTTACCTTTTTTTAAAAAAATTAATGTTGGGTTTGGGAAGGGTGTTTAGTTTTGTTGGCTTTTTTATCAGATAAAGAATCTAATGTATAATAAATATAGCTAAGCATATGGAGCTGGCTGAAGGGAACTCATTCAGAGCTCGGGGCTGGAATTTGCTACCTTGGTGCCATGACATGGGTCTGGTCCTGGAAGGAGTCTGAACCTGATTCATTGTCACCAGGAAAGCAAGGAGAAATTTTTCATCCTTCACATTTTAATGAATAAATGCCATTTCCTCTCTGTTATTTATCTGCTTTTGAATTTTAATGACTTGCTTTAAGTGGTAATTACCAAATTCTCCCTACCGATGCCTGGCTGGATAATATCGCTGTTCGATATTTATGAAGTGCCAGGATCCTCTAAATATAGAAATGTTATAACTATTTGTTAAAAATTCTGAAAAGCTGAGAGATAAAGAGAGAGGAAATGCCACTTATTCATTAAAATTCTGCAAATGAAAAATATCTTCTCTCTATTCAGCAGTTGATTAATCTGGTCCATTAATTTATGGTCATTCATATCTCCTTGCTTTCGGCTCTGCTGGAGTTTTCATGCAACTGAAGTTTTCCTGATTTGAGTTGAGTTTTCCTTCTTCCTTTGGAGTAATGTGAAGAGACGTTCTCCTCTCTCTATCCTTCACACCTAAACAGCTTGGATGATTTCCCAGGAGGGAAGGAGGACATAGTGACAATACAGTTTGCAGGAGATGGTCCAATTCTCGCAAGCAGCGGGGGGGCTCTAAACTGAAGGTTTTGAGTAGCCTCGAGCTCCTTTCTCTGTAATTTTACAATCTACAGTTTGAAATCACCCTCCTCCAGACCCAAACCCTTTCTGATTAAAAAGGGAAAATAAATGCTTGAGGTGGAGGATGTTTGATGTGGACGGCTGAGTTCCTTTCATCGTACCCACATGAGGAAACATGTGTGTGCCTTTTAAAGAGTCCCATGGAAGAAAATGTCTGGAATCGTGTCTGTTTAAAACGTGGAGGCTGCTCTCCTGCATCCTGTATGGTTGAGATGTGCGCAGGTGAACCCACCTGTAAAAACATGGTGATTATTTTCATAGGGTAATTTTTTGTTTGTTGATTTTCAAGAACACAAAGCATTTTTTCCCCCGCCAACTGGGTCCATTTCCCTTTCAAGAAATACTAGTACACCTCATTCTCTTGAATCCTAAGCTAATTATAGCTACACATGAAAATTAACCCATTAAGGAGAGGGGAGCAGCTTCCCAGAGCACAGCTGTATCTGTCATACAGTTATTGTCTATCCCATAAAGCCCAGTGTCTTCGTGGTCCCTCATTTGTGGGGTTTTTTTGGTTTTTTTTAGTGCTGGGGCTGGGAGAACAGGGTGCTTTATTGCCATCGACATCATGCTTGACATGGCAGAGAATGAAGGCGTGGTGGATATATTTAACTGTGTGCGAGAACTGCGATCCCAAAGGGTCAATCTGGTGCAGACAGAGGTAGGTGCCAGCAGGTCTCCTCTTCTCTACTGCTTTCCTGTCACCTTCTCTGCTCAACGGGAGCCCGGCAATTCATTAAGTCAACACTTGCTTGCTCTGTGATGTGATTATACAGAACTTTCAGTGACTAAACATGACCAGATGTGCACCAAATCACATTCACTGGCAGCTACTCGGGGACTCCAAGACAAGAGGGCAAACCTTGAAGTTTAGGTCTTAGCATTGCTGATTAATTTTATTCTCACAGCAGAAAAAAAGCTGGCTCCTGAGTCCTCTCATGACTCATTCATAAGTATACTGCAGACTCAAATAGTACCTAGTTTCCATCAGTTGAGAGTTAAACAAATGAAACATCCTTGATTCAAGCTTTGGGTGTTGATGAAGCAAGCTGCTCCATCACATAGTGTCTAACAGCTGCACAAATGTCTGTGGAACCGGTGCTATGTCAGTTTTTCCTGTGTATTTCAATGCCTTCTCCTCCTGAGGGGTAGGACAGCAGCCTGGAACAGGGAAGAGCTTTTAATTTTCTTAGTCTTCTAGTATTTAGTTCAGGGAAAGAACTTGACCCAGAATACCAAGGGTCCAGGGGTTTTGAAGATGCAGTGGAGCAGACCTGTTTAGTACAGCCATTTCTCTGGTGTTATCATAGGTCCAAAGCACAATCCGTTCCTGACCATCTCCTCATGATTGTGAACAGAAAAGCTTCACACCCCAATTTCCTCCTCAGCCCACCCCCATCTTGTTCCACTGTTCCCGAGAGTGGTGACTTCCCATTTTACTTGTAAATTTGAAATGAGTACATGAGACCTCACATTCAATGATGGATGAAATATGCTCACAAAGCTGTCACATAGCACACTGTGTAATTTGTCTCCACGTGAAACAGAGCCAAATATGCATATCGGGCGTGATTTAAGGGAAAGGGGGGGGGGGGGAAAGTGTGATACTTCATGATCTGTATTGAAAATGTGATTTTAATATCTTATCCCCTCCCCTGTGCAGGAGCAGTATGTATTTGTCCATGATGCCATTTTGGAGGCATGTCTCTGTGGCAACACCGCCATTCCAGTTTGTGAGTTCAGATCCATATATTACAACATCAGCAGGCTAGATCCACAAACCAATTCCAGTCAGATAAAAGATGAGTTTCAGGTAATTTTGTATGTCTCAGTCATTGCAGTTGGTGTATTGAAGGTGCTTAATCAATTTCTGTGTGTTATTTTACGATTTCCAACAGAGCAGAGAAGTGGGACACTGAGCCTAAGTCTGATTTCAGCTGATTTTTGTTGTTTTATTGCTGGATCAAGCAGAGATTTGTTTTTGAGCGTGGACATATCAGCCTTCGGCAAGGAAAACATTTCCCCATCACTTCAGTAGAACAAGGGTACTAATTTTCACACGTAATGTTGTACTTCTCATTTCAGCAAATATTCTGCTGTTCATTTTCTTCTGTAATTTATGCAGAAACATTTATGCCTCGAGGTCCCTTATTACCCATTCTCATGGCTCAGATGCTACTTCTCTGAGTCTTGACAATCAACTTGTTGACGTCCTTCCATACCAAGGAGAAAGTGAGCTCATTGAGCGTTACTTTATCATTAATTGAATCCCTCAGTTCACTGTGTATGTTTTACCAACTACCTGCTGGGGAGAACTGAAATGACATATAGTAAATCTCACAAGTGCTGTAGTAACACACTTTGCCTGGAACGAGCAATAAAATAGGGACCTCTCCAACTTTTACTTTCACCATTGATTCTCCCACCCTAATAAATGGGCTTGGGACGCATGAGCCATGAGTGTAGTTGTACCTCTCACAGGTGGAGAACTCACCCTGCAGAACTAATTCTCCAGTCTTATTCCCCATATATCTGTAAATCCCTTTAGAATCCTTTTCAACCAACACTGATGTATGGAAAAATCATAATACTATGGGAAATCTGGCACAAGGTGAGTTTGATGGGAGAGAGAGAGACCAACCTCTGGTATTTGTTAAGAGGTCATTCTTCTTAGTCAGCAGTAAAATGGAGGATATTCCTTTAACTGTAGGAAATGTCCACCCCCTTTCCCAGCAAAGTATCTTTTCCAGCAAAAGAATGTCTTTTGGGAGCTCCAGGCTGAGCATTATGCCTCTTTTCCTCAATCTCTATGCACAGGGGGAATGTGTGGGGGTTTTTATCTGAAACCTTATAGGGAATCATCAGGGTTGGTATAGTGAGATAAAGAATGTGGATCCCAAGTGATGACAGTTCAATTAAAAAAAGATCCGCTTTTATCAAGTGATATCAGATCTGGAAAAGTGTTTCTGGTTCTGGACGCTTGGCATGAAGGACCCAAAGCCTAACTTCATCACATGTTGTTATAGTATTTAAAAAACCAAGTCACTGCTTCCTGGGCTTATTTTGTCATGATACAAGATGAGATTTTGTCGCCTGTGTGCTTGTTCTTTTGAGCTGCCAGGGGCTGGCAACTCCTGTGGGAAGGAAATGCTCCACTGTACTTTGCATAAGACGTTCCTTCTCTGTCTAGTTGTAGAATCTATTTTTACAGGATTTTGGCTCAGAGCATTCTTCAGCTTTAATTGTCTGGATTTAATGCAAAAGATATCAACTTTTGCTACAATCTCTATGATCCAGTTGATCTAACTGTAGATCTGTTGGTGCAGTTTGTATTATTTAGGTCCCACTGGCCCTCAGGTAAGTCTGTGGATGTATTTCTTATGCACTACATGTTTCTTGAACATGCAAAAGCTCATTCTGAAGAGTTTTTATAATCTGAGTGAGTACAAAAACAAGGGAGAGAGGGGAAGGGTAGGGTATAAAATAGACAAGAGTAAATCACTAACAAGTCACCTGCCTAATTATGTGCACTGTCAGAGATCTGAGATTTCATGTTGTTTCCCCAGCCAGACTGCCTGCTTTCCATCTCTAGACAAAGGGACTTTTATGTAGACCCTGCATAATTTATAGCAACTGTATTGTTTCAGATTTTATACTTTGACACATTCCTTTATCTTGGCTTGTTTGGTCCTCTTCTTTTCTCCATTCATATCCTCTCTGTGGCAGAAGTCAACCTCTTTGTAAGAATTTTTGGACCCTAAATATTTCATGTTCCTCTGATGGCTGCAAAAGACACTGCATGACTGCATGACATCAGATAGCGACTGATCTACTATGACTTAAGCAACATTGTTAAAATGTGTTTGCTTTGATTTGCTATTTTTGATCCCTGCTGACCAAACTGGACCGGTTTGTCAGGAGGCCTCCTCAGTGGATAACACAAAAGAAAATTTGATTTAAAGAAATGCAGTTTATCAAGCTGTGGGAAAGATAGATAATGGTAAAAGACTGACCGCAAAACCCCAGAGATAAGGTATGGCTATGCAAGTGAAGCATCCTATGTGTCACTCCAGAAAGAAAATATCCATCTAAATAATACAGGAAATAAACAAGAGTTTTCTGTTAAAAATTCCCCAACACTTTCTCATATTTTTATTTATGCATTTTAACAATGCATATTTAACAATAAATCAGTAGTTTCCCCAAGGAATCACCAGAGGATTTGAACCCAGTAGAATCTGCTGGGTGAGCCAGGTAAACCCTCAGGGTGCTTCTGCACAGGATCTACTTGAAGAGGGGAAGGAATGCATGCTTTCACCCTAGGGATGGCAGAAACACTTGGAGTTCCACTCCATCACCAGGCCAGAGCTGCAGCTTGTACCTGTGACAGCTATTTCCAACCCCTAGGAAAGATCAGAAATGTTATCTCACTATTGTGGGGCTTTAGAGCTGAAAATCGTTGGAAGGGGTAAAGTGCCCTCAATTTTTGCTGGAGCCTAGAGGTTTCAGAAGAGCACCTCAGGACAATGTGCAGAATGCAATGTATGGTAACAGCAAAAAGCTCCTTGATACTCCTTCAGTTTCATTCTCTGGGATCCCAAAGATCTGTTAGTCTAATATCTTTAAAATCAACATAATGTGCAGATGGCATCCTTCATGGAAGTAAATTCAAAGACACTCAGCCTGCTTCTCTCTCTTTCCCTCCTTCCCTCCCTTCTTCCCAGACTCTCAATATCGTGACACCGCGTGTTCGGCCGGAAGATTGCAGCATCGGTCTTTTGCCAAGGAACCATGACAAGAACCGCTGCATGGATGTGTTGCCCTTGGACCGGTGCCTGCCTTTCCTCATCTCCGTGGATGGCGAATCAAGCAACTACATCAATGCTGCACTCATGGATGTAAGCAGCACTGGGCTGTCCCCACTGATCCTAGTCTGCATCAAATTTTTTCATTCTCAGGGTACTTTTCTGGGAGAAAGCAAAGGAAAAACCCTTTTTTATACCTGCGGTACCTGACATCTCCAAACTGGGCCAAGGCACAGAGAAATCTGTCACCTAGACTACGGTTATCACGTCGGTGGCAAATTTTTGGCAAAGTTTGTGAACATGCAGTCTGAGGTTGTATTGTAGAAAGGCAGATGGACAAAGAAGTGATGGTACAACTCTTTCCCATACAGTGGTTCCCATACAAGTTAGAAGAGAAATGTTTGCCAGGAGCTGTTTGGTCAGCAAAGTTTACAGTGTGGGAGCAAGTGATTTGTCTGATCTTATGGAGTTAAGAATATGCCAGTACAGGGATCAGGTGTGCAAAATAGTCTAAGGTAGAAGGACATAAGTTAGTGTGATGTGAATGTGTCTGAGGGCATTTTCCCTTACTTTGTTTATAGGTTAGAACCTCACAGCACAGGTAGTATGTATAGGGTGAATTATGTTGATGGTTTCTTTTTGTTGTGGTGCCTTAGATAGAGATGTCTTTAAAGCCACTAATTATTGCAGTTGGAGTATGTATAAATATGATCAAGGGTGAAATGTCATTCTTTTTTCCATCAGTGTTGGAGTTGGTTTGGTTTTAATTTTGTCTGTTCTTTCAGTCTTTGGGAAACGGTGATGCTACTGCTTTTAAGAGGTTAAATCAAATGGTCATAGAAGTATTTTTAGATTTTTTTCAGAAAGATTGTGCTGTTTTCATTGGAAACATGCCTAAGGAAACTTTTTTTCTTTCCTTTTAAGTCTGTTATGTGCTTTGGCAAATCTACAGAAGCACAATTTATTCTTCTCTCGTTTCTTAGGGACTGAGAATGTGTTTGCACATTTCAGCCCTCATTACCTCAAATCATTTTGCTAATACTTGTAACCTTCCCCACAAAATTCCTGCAAATTAAAATTTTTGCTATAAAGGAATTTTTCACCCATCATTGAAATTCAGTCACTGAGATGCTCTCTGGCTCCTCTTCCACAGAGGAATGAGCAACCTTTTTTTTGGGGGGGGGAGGCGCGGGGGAAGGAAAAATCAGAGAGAAACAGTTCAAATCCAATGGGATCCTGGGGTGCATCAGGAAGAGTGTGGCCAGCAGGTTGAAGGAGGTGATACTCCCCCTCTACTCTGCCCTGGTCAGGCCCCACCTGGAGTGTTGTGTCCAGTTCTCGGCTCCTGGTATAAAAAAGCCAGGGATCTCTTGGAGAGAGTCTAGAGAAGAGCTACAGAGGTGATTAAGGGCCTGGAGCATCTCCCCTATGAGGAAAGGCTGGGTGAGCTGGGGCTGTTCAGCATGGAGAAAAGAAGGCTAAGGGGGGACCTAATCAATGTTTATAAATATCTTAAGCATGGGGTGCAGGGGGAAATGGCCAGCCCCTTTTCAGTGTCTGTGGAGACAAAACAAGGGGCAATGGCTGCAAATTAGAGCCTATGAAGTTCCACACCAATATGCTGAAGAACTTTTTCACATTGAGGGTAACAGAGCAGTGGGACAGGCTGCCCAGGGGGTGTGGAGTCTCTGGAGAGATTCCAGCCCCGTCTGGACGCTGACCTGTGCAATATGAGCTGGGGAGCTGCTTTGCCAGGGGGTTGGACCCAATGAGCTTTTGAGGTCCCTTGCAACCCCTATGAGTCTATGATTTTCATAGGTGTTCCTGTTGAGGACAGACCTTGGAAATTCTTTGTCTTTTTTCAGTAACTTCACCTCTATGGTCTGGTACTCAGCATTGACAAGGTCATTCATCTTACATTGCCTTGAACTAGTGTTAGTTCTTTCACTGTCTGCAGACCCGCACATGCTGGGCAACGCTTGATAGCACAGTCCCAGTGCTGATTGTTTCATTTACAGATTGCTCATGTTTATCTCCTCCTTTTCTTAAAAAAAACACACCACCTTCTCCCCAGACTTCGTTTGTCTTGCAGTTTGCTCTGTGCATTATATGAAAGCTATGATGGAAGAAGTGATGGGGCAGGAAGAGCTGATGGTACATGTAGAATGAGTTACAGCCTGGCTTTGGAAGCACTGGGAAGGCAATCTGCTCTGGCCTGTGTTCACCAAAATTAATCTTAGACACAGAACATCTGCAAAATGATTTGTTAAGGAGAAAGGAGGAGGACTGTCCCTAAAACAATTGAACCTTAAGCAAAGAGACTTTAGCTACTTCACTGAGGCAAGCCACATGAAAGTAGTGATAGGTTTACATTGGATACACGGGGCTTAGAGAAAGATGTGAGTCCATGTTATATCCCTGTCATCGTCTCTCCCTCAAGATCCTACACAACTTCTGTTACATGAGTAATGAACATATCTCTGTCACCTTCCCTTTAAAATAAGACAGCAAGCCTGGATCCTCACCTGTAGCAAAGAATACAGGTGGGGACATGTTTCTTTTTTCTCCTGACAGCAAAACCCACAAACACATAGTACCTTCAACTGACAGTTACAGTCTGTTGTGTTGGTGCACAATGAAAAAGCATTGTGATGCTCTTAAATTAAGAGATAAGATTCCCTATTTTATTTATGACTCAGTTGGCACTGTTGGTCTGGTACAATGTAGCTTTTGAGCCTGGTGCTCCTATGTTTGAAATACAGAAATAGGGAGAAAGAAGAAAATCCATTCCAGATTGATCATTTCCCAATAAATCATTTCCTTTTCCTTCTCTCTACCTGATGTCTCATCACCCTCCTCACACGTGCATGCTCAGAGCGATGCGCAGCCACCCTGCCAGCTGATACAGAGAGTACACAGCGTCCTCTTCCCCCTCCAGCATAGTCTGCTCAGCACTTCCACCCATTTCAGACTCATCTGGAGAAGAAAAAGCAATCCCCTGCTTTGGGAGTTGATTTATTTCTTTACTTTAAATCCAAAATCTTTATATGTTTGCCTTTTTCTTTTTTTTAATTATATTTTTTTAAGCCCAGAAATACTGTGCGTTTTGATTCAAGGCTGCTTGACAGATGTACAGCACAAAGGACTGTGCGGTTTGTAGGCTCATCTAAGCATTGCCTGCTGTGCTTGGAAAGCGATAAAGTTTTGAGCTTGTACCCTTTCATCTCAAAGTGCCTCACAAACATTCATTAACACAGCCCCGCAGAGGTTGGGAGCACAGTTCCTCCCCTTCGTGATTAGGGAGATTGAGGTCAGAGGGCTTTTTTTGAGGTGAAAGAATAACATTGGAAATTAAATGCCAGTGTTACAAGCTCTGAACATTGCCCCACAAACTCTTAAAGGATGGCTGGGATCCAAACGTGCCACCTCTGCAGCACTACATCATCAGGGAGCAATAGCAGATGGGGCTAATCCCCTCCGTAGTTCCTAGAGTCCATCGCAGCAAAAAGGATAGCATTTGCTTCCAGCTGTTTTCTTTCCAATTATTAATATTACTGATGATAGTAGTAGTAGTAATAGTAGAATTAGTATTATTTGCTGAGTCTCAAAATATAAATAATTGATTTGGGTAATCTCTGCTCTTGTGACACTTCTTTAATGAAATGTCTTCATTGGGAGCAAAAGAATCCCATTATGAGACATTCATTCATTGCAGAGCGATAACAAGGAGAAGGATATGTGATTTGTATAATCTGGTTAAATGGCTCAGATTGCCTGGCCACAGCCTCCCGGGTATAATATTCCTTTGAATGAAAGTTGATTGAATTTTTTTTCTAACTAATCTTATTCTTTTGTTAGAGCCACAAGCAACCTGCTGCCTTTATTGTAACCCAACACCCTTTGCCCAACACCATAGCAGACTTCTGGAGGCTGGTGTTTGATTACAACTGCTCCTCTGTTGTGATGCTGAATGAGATGGATGCGGCACAGGTAAGGGATTTTTCATTGTTTCTGTCATGGAACTTTTTTCTCAAGTCCAGCTGGCTTTAAGAGCATTTCTGCTGCCATTTCCTTGTGTCATGTGTGTCATCATTCCCTGTCTCCCCCCTTCTCCAATAAATAAATGAGGACAACTGGAAAGTTAAAGGTAATGTTTTGGGGTAAAAAGAGCTGGGCTCCTTCTAAGGCAGCTGATTGTTACTGCACTCAGCAGGGATGTCTTAAATACATTGGGTTTGAGGGCCTAAATCTCCCTCCCAAACCAGCTTTCTCCCCTGTCATGTTTATGTCTGTCTGGTTCAGTAGAGCATTCCCTATCACAACCCCAGCAAAAGCTTCACACTTCCCTGATCACATGGCATTTCCTAAAGAATAAAACCAAGAGAGATGCTAAAATCCTTGGAAGGATCTTTTCCCTGAGATTCCCAGTGCAGCTTTGTAATACCAAGAAGTGTGATTCACCCTTTCTGGATAAGCACTTTGTGCTGGGTATTTTTTTTCAATGTTATTTTTTCTTTCTAGTGTCATGTGTAAGTTGGTTTCTTAGCTACTAAACACACCATTATTTTCTGGAGTTGAGCTTGCCAGGGGAGGAGCTGTTGCAGTTCCTCCTGTAGTAGCATTTCCAGCCACCTTGCTGATGAGTGGCAGAAGATAACAGCTTTCAAAAAGGCGTAATCATGCAATTTGTGTGAAGAGTACATTTGGCATGGCTAATTCACCCATTACAGCACTTGTTAAACAAGAGGAGAGGAACCCTCGAGTGGTTGGTACTTCATGGATTAATTTTTCATTTGTCTCTTCTCTGTCTTCAAAATCTTACACACTTGAAGGCAGGGAGATTATTGGTCTCTTTTTTTGATGGTAATGGAGAAACCAATCACCCCATTCATTGAGAGGATCTCCCTTCAGGTTGAATGCTATGGGATTTTGTTTCCAGCCATGGTAGGAGTTTTGCTCGGAAGTGGTGAGCCACAGGGTCCCACCACTGTGAGGGACTGGCCATCCTGTGCATTTTCTGCCTTCTGTCTGATTCACCCTGCCTGGTGCTGTCTTTTGGCAATGAATCCAGCAGCAAATTTCATCTTTTCCTTTTCTTTCCTGACACTGAAAAAAACCATGGCTTTTTCTGGAAACGGTACATGTTCCCACACTTTGTTCCTGGAGCACGCAAACCTGTGAGCCTCACCCTGTGTTACTCTTGTGACCATCTTTCTGCACGAGACGTTAACCTGCTTTGGTTTTTTTCTAGCAAAGTTTTGGGTTTCTTTGCTCTGTAAGCAAAGAAACTGAGATTTGACAGTGCATGAAGTCGCCTTGATGGTTACTCTAGCATGGTGCCACCTATGTTGAATCTGCAGCCAGTGCCAAACCAGCCAGCTAGAGCTGGAAGTTAAGGATGCTTTTACAGTTCCTGTCTTGGGAGTTTTTAAGGCAAGGCGTGGCAGTTTGATATCATAGAAGTATTTAGGTTGGAAAAGACCTTTAAGATCGGGTCCAATCACTACCAAGCCCACCACTAAACCTTGCCCCCAACCCCCACATCTGTGTGTCTTTTAAACCCCTCTGGAGATGGTGACCCCACCACTGCCCTGGGCAGCCTGTTCCAGTGACTGACAACCCTTTCAGGGAGGAAATTGTTCCTCATACCCAATCTAAACCTCCCTGGCACAACTTGAGGCCATTTCTTCTCATCCCATTGCTTGTTACTTGGGAGAAGAAACCGATCCCCACCTGGCTACACCCTCCTTCCAGGTAGCTGTAGGGAGCAATCAGGTCTCCCCCCAGCCTCCTTCTCTCCAGGCTGACCAACCCCAGGTCCCTCAGCCGCTCTCCACCAGATTTGTGCTCCAGACCCTTCCCCACTCCACTGTCCTTCTCTGGACAGGCTCCAGTGCCTCAGTGACCTTCTTGTTATGAGGGGCCCAAACCTGAACCTAGCACTCAAGGGTTGGCCTCACCAGTGCCCAGTACAGGGGACAGTCACTGTCCTGGTCCTGCTGGCCACACCATTGCTGATACAGGCCAGGATGCTGTTTGCCTTGTTGGGAATCTCGGCACACTGTTGGCTCATGTTCAGCTGTTGACCAACACCCTCAAGTCATTTTCCACTGACCAGCTCTCCAGCCACTCTGCCCGAAGCCCGCAGTGCTGCTGACCCAAGTGCAGGACCCAGCACTGAGCTTTGCTGAACCTCCTGAAGTTGGCCTTGGCCCATGGATCCAGCCTGTCCAGATCCCTCTGCAGAGCTTTCCTGCCCTCCAGCATATCTGTTGTGAAAGTGAGGTTTCTGAAAAGGAAACTTAACCATGTTGTGCTTGCCGTGTCATCATATAACAATGTTGTAAATATCTAGATGTTCTAATCCAAGTGCTGCACCCTAAGCACTACGAGACTGTTGGTGTACAGTTCCCTGAAGATACTGTATTACTATGTGTGAGCAGGGTGTGCTAATCATCTACATAAATAGAACTCAAATACAGAAATTCCTTATTAAAAGCTGTGCCTGACCTATAGAGAGGAAGAGAATTAAACTTAACTGAACCTTTAATCTACTGTGCAGAGTGGTGCAGATAAAACCATGTGGAGGTTGGAGAACATAGCAGAGAGTTTTAAACAGTGTGTGTACGTGTACATTTGGGTTTGGGTACATGGCTGTTTTCAGACCTCCTTTATGAAAAGCTGATTTTTCCATATTAAGGAAAGGTTTAATCTTTTTCTTCTTTCTAATGCACCTTGAGGTTGTTTCCTAAAGCCACCTGCTCAGCTCAACTCTCCTTTCCTGTTGGACAGATGCTTGGAGAGATCTGTGGGCTGCTTGAAAGTCATGAAGAGTAAAGACAGCCTTCAAAGGAGGACATGCTTGTGGTCTTGGCTGGCCTGCTTAATTTTGTAAAGTTAGCAAGGGCAAAGATGCAGAAGATTGTGTGAACATCCCACCCAATTTCAGTGCCGTGTGATCAAAGGAATAATAGGAATACAGAATGAATGCAGTAGCATGCACACACTTGACGTTATTACTGGCAGTGATTGAACTTGAAAAGCTTGAGATCAAGTTCAAATGAGCATCTGGGGGTTTCAAAACTTCTAAAAAATTACACTTGAAAATAGGGAGAAAAAATAGAAAGAAATACAGTCTCAGCAGAAACTGCTAATGAGATCTCATGCAAAATATTTTCTCGCCGCGATCTATTTCCAGATGGATTTGAAATTCTCAGATTGGAATTTGTGTGGATAGGATTTGGGTTTTTTTTTTAGTACTTTCAATTCAGTATTATCAGCCTAAGAGAAAAACACTCCCAACCTGCTTCACACATATCAAAGGTTCAGCTGTGGTTTACCTGAAATCAGAGTTGCTCTTGTTGGGCTCAGAGCAAATTGATTCTCCCTCCCCTGCTTGCTGATAGAGTCATAAAGCTAAAAAGTTCATTTTGCTGAAAAAAAGTAATTCCATGTTTCTTCAGTGAAGATTAATTTTCATGTAATATGTCCTCATTAACACCAAACCTCTGTGGTTCCTATTAAATTTAGCTACAGACACTAGTCTTTTAATGTTCATTTTAGATCTGTACCCCTATGGAAGCTGTATTTGTCAGCCACTTTTTCTGCACCTTTAAACCCCAGAATTCCACCAGCTACAAATTATGGCTGTGCAAAAATAAAGAAGGGAAAAACCCTCAAGCTTGTAAACTATCTTTTCTTTTTTTTCTTCAAGTTTGTGATATAAAAAACTTCTACCAAGCTAGAAAGAGGCCTTCTCTGAGCAAATACATGTAATACATGGTTAGCTATGGGGTTTTGAGCTGGTGATAAACTGGATGTGTTTCGTTGTTAATAGTTAAGGTGTTTTCTGTTTCTTTTGGTGTTCTCTCCAGCTCTGCATGCAGTACTGGCCAGAGAAGACATCCTGTTGTTATGGCCCAATTCAAGTAGAGTTTGTTTCAGCAGACATTGATGAAGATATCATCAACCGGATATTCCGGATCTGCAACATGGCCAGGGTAAGAGCAGTGAAATACCAGATTCCTTCTTTTATTTTGTATTTTGGCATGAGGAAGAGGCAGAATCAAGACTGAATCTCTCACCAAGGAACAAAATCTCTCTGCAGAATTTAGTAGCTCCTTCCTTTAATTAACATTTAATTGCATCAGTCTGTATTGGTAAAAGACTCTTGGCTGAAAGTAGAAAGTGGGGGATATGAGATGAGAATCTGTATTTAAATGGAAAGCATTTTTCTGTGTATATTTGAGAACAATTAATCACTTAGTAGCCAATATAAAAGCATCAGTATCATTGGAAATAAACTGGGATAGTGTCAGCAGCTCTCCATCTGTCAGCTACTAGGCAGTGTCTCTGAAGGCAGACACAACGTTTACTGGCTAGACTGGGATTCCCAATTGCCACTGTTTTTCCTGTAAATAAGCAACTGTGATTTCTGTAAGCAACTCTTCATCTGGATCCCTCAGCCCCAGGACAGTTGAAATGATAGAAACAAAGTTCATCTGCACACTGCACCCTGGGAGTGCAACTTTCAGGGCTGCTGGAAAGAGTTTCAGTAGAGGATTTTTCTCTCATTACTTGCTTCCCAGATTTATTGTCTCCCTTTTTGGTTTTTTTTTTTCATTTTTTCCTTCTAATCAGAAGTGGAAACAGACTCCACAATTTCCATTTTCGTGCTGTTTAACACATCAGTCTCTGATTGTATGGTCAGAGCCTGTGCAGCAATTTAGTCGTGGCATTGCAGAGTGAGCCTCATGGTCCAACATAAATCAGTTAGATATTCACCTCCTTATTTCCCAGGCCAGCTGCCTCTGAACCAGGAACAATGTTGAAGTCATATAGCTAGTAAGACCGAGGCTCTGTGACTCTCAGGATGAATCTGGCTCATAAATTCTTAACTGGCAGGGGGATCCTGTGAGCTCACAGCTCTCTGCACCCATCTATGTTCCATACCAGTGGCCATGCTAGTATCTTCATGAGGATCCTGTCACAGTCCCCAGAGATGTTTTTGAGGGTCACCTTTGCCTTTGATTCTTATGACAAAACTAATCTCCAGCACAGGCAACCAGGAAAGACACATTTAATCCATTCATATGGTTCAATGGGAATTTATTCTCTGCTGAAAGCAAAACAAGGGATCCTGAGCACCTAGTTTGTGCCTGGCTCTGTAATAGCTGAAGTCATCATTGCTATGCAGATATCAAAAAGTCCTGTTTCCCAACTGCATCAGGTATCCAAATGGAGGATGTTAACATCAGATTCAGAAGGGAAAATGCTGTGTAACTGGTAACCTGCTTTGCCCTCTCTCATTGATTCCTGCCCCACTCCATATAGCATCTTGAAAATGCTCTTTGTTTTAGCCCCAGGATGGGTATCGCATAGTGCAGCACCTGCAGTACATCGGCTGGCCAGCGTACAGGGACACCCCTCCTTCCAAACGCTCCCTCCTGAAAGTGGTCAGAAGGTTGGAGAAGTGGCAGGAGCAGTACGATGGGAGAGACGGACGGACTGTTGTCCACTGCCTGTAAGTAGGACTGGAAATTATCTGTAACCTCACGAAATACTGTCAGAAGAGGACTGATTATGGATCTGGAAATTTGGTGGTTTCCTAGGCTTCAGCTGGGGAACATGAAGTTAAATTACATTTCTAGCACTTCAAGTTGAATATTCTGCTACATTATATCATCATGGCCCAGGGAATTTGCTGACTGCAGTGAGGAGAGGCTGGGAAAGCTCTCTGCTTGCTGCTTTGTAGGTAAGTCTCACGACTGCAGCCCAGACAGGACCAAAGCAGTGCTGCCACACATCCAACTCCAAACATCAGAGCTGCTGTAAGCCCGAGCAGTGAAGAGCAACACTGCAGCCCCTGGAGCTTCCTGTCCACCAAGGATTGGCTTAGCCCTTCCATCCCTGTCCCCTGCCCTCCCCTCTCACAAACCTTGAAGCATCCTTCACCAGTTCTTACGTTGCAGGGCTTTCTCCATGTGCGTGGGGGGCAAGCAGCTCTGTACACCCTGTTCTCCTCTGTTCCCTCAGCCTAGCCTAGCTTCACATGTTGCCTCTTCTCTCTCGCCCAGGAACGGTGGGGGACGCAGCGGCACCTTCTGCGCCATCTGCAGCGTGTGTGAAATGATTCAGCAGCAAAATATCATTGATGTGTTCCACATAGTGAAAACGTTACGGAATAACAAGTCCAACATGGTGGAGTCACTGGTAAGCTCTTCTGCTGCTGCTGCTGCTTCTTACCCTACCCAGCCTATGCAGGGACAATTTTAGGATGGGGGAATAAAAATAAACAATGTAAAGCCATCGGAATTAAAACCAGTCCCATTTTAGCACAGGCAGTAAATCCTCTGGTCCCACTTCTCCCCCAGATCAGAGAGGGAGCAGCTGCCCTGGCAGCGTGATGAGCAAGGTCTCCCACATCTAACTGTCTCCCGGAGGCTCAACTCCAGTAGCTGTCACTCTGGCTGCGGGGCATGTGGGTGGGATTTGTCCTCCTGTGCACCCATACAGCCAGCCCAGTCCTTAATGCAGTTGCTCTTGCAGCTCACAAGGCCAATAGTATCCTGGGCTCCATCAGCAGAGGGGTGGCCAGAAGGGACAGGGAGGGAATTGTCCCTCTCTACTCTGCCCTCGTGAGGCTCCAGCTGGAGTCCTGTTTCCAGAGCTGGGGCCCCCAGTACAAGAAAGATGTAGAACTTTTGGAGAGGGGTCAGAGGAGCCACAAAGATGATTAGAGGACTGGAGCACCTGCCCTACAAAGAGAGGCTGAGGGAGCTGGGCTGGTTCAGCCTGGAGAAGAGAAGGCTGCAGGGGGACTTCATTGCAGCCTTCCAGTACCTGAAGGGAACATAAAAACAAGAGTGGAATCAACTTTTTAGAAGGGTAGACAATGGTAGGACAAGGGGGATGGATTAAAGCTAAAGGAGGGAAGGGTTAGATTAGATATTAGGGGTAAGTTTTTTTATGGAGAGAGTGGTGAGGGGCTGGAAGGGGCTGCCCAGAGAGGGGGTGGGTGCCCTGTCCCTAAGGGTGTTCAAGGCCAGGTTGGATGGGGCCCTGGGCAACCTTGTGTAGCTCCAGGCCTGAGGTTGGTGGCCCTGCTTGTGGCAGGGGGGTTGAAGCTCTATGATCCTTGGGGTCCCTTCCAACCCATGCCATTCTATGATTCTATGACATGCCTTGAGACCAGGAGAGAACAGTCCAAACCCCCGGCCCACCTCCTTTCAGCCACAGAGATTAAACTGTCCTGAATTTACCATCTCAATGGATCACCCTGAACTCAAAAAGCAATGTGTGCAATGGGGGGTTGAAGCAAACAAGTCTATACCATGGGTCTGAATGGTTTCCTCTTCCATTGATGATACCATCTCGTAGTAATACTTCTTCAGCATTCCATAGAAATGCCATTAATGTTTTCCTGCTCCTGCTGTATGGTATAAGAATGAGGGAGAAGGCACTTTTGGCAGCTTGGAGAACAAGCTCTGAAGAATTTACCCCTACCCTAATGTCTCTGATTTCTGTTCTCTTTTTCAGGAACAGTATAAATTTGTATATGAGGTTGCACTGGAATACTTGAGTTCCTTTTAGCCCAACGGAGGGAGGGGAGCCTCCAAAATGCCAGACCCCAATCTCCGGCAGACGCTTCCCCCCTCTCCCACACTGGAAGGGCAGTACAAGTGTGGGAAGGAAAACCTCTCCTTCCCAGAGCAAGAGACTGAGATTGCACAGACCTCGCTGGAAGGAGGAGACGATGCCTGTGTTTGCTGCTGCCTGCTTTCTATCAGAACATCTACCGCTTCTTAAATAACCTACTGTAAAAATTAGCAAAATGGGGAGACAGGTTGAAAGACTGGACTTTCTAATTCCCTCTGACGACTTCTCTCCTCTTTCGGATTGTATTTTTGCTCTCCTTGCTGCAGAGTGGGGAAGGAATGAAACCTTTAGGAAATTCTCTTTTAAATGCCTCCTTTTTAATTTAGAATTATTTTTTTTCTCAAATCCCAGTCTTTAATTTTTTTTTTTTTTTTTTTTTTTTTAATTTCATGCAGCAGTCATTTGGGAAAAATGAGATAGCCATAGGGGACATATGAAATGTGTCATTGCAATTTGTCTACCTTACCTGTTTCCTTTTATTTGTTTTTGCAAATGAAAAGGCCAACATGTACACAAAATAACATCCCTGGATTTCCAATCTCATACATAGTCCCTTTTAGCATGAAAATAGAAGGTGGAGATGAGAAGCTGTTCATGGATTCACTGCCTCAGCTTCTATACAAGTGTTTCCTCCTAGTTCCTGCTAGACTCCCAAGGCTGTGCATGAACCGGTTACACCTCTCTGGTCAGTGTTCGTTTGGTGCTGGTGAAGCAGTACCATTAATGAGTTTCCCAGCTACTTGAACCTTAAGGTTAAATATTTGCATCAAAGAAATTGCATTTGTCTTGCAACTTTGGTAACTTTGTTACCACATTTTTCAAGTATTTGCTGGGGTGCAGTGTGTCTTTGAAAAACAGGGTATAAAGTAGGTATTACTGATCATATACTATGTATTATTATTTTTTATTTATTATTTGTATTGCTGTAGAGCTTAGGACCCCTAGTCACAACAGGACCCTGCTGAACTAGGCACTGTGCAAACAGACAACAAAGAAGGTTCCTGCTCAAGAGCTTAAAATCTGAAGTTAATCTTAAAATTGGGTTTGGTCAGGATTTCCTCACTATTTCCAAACCATTGTACAGTCAGATGCAGGGGAGTGATTTATTCAGATTTCCAGGCCCTACAAGCTTCAAAATGGTAACCCATCCAAGCTGCGTGAAAGGTGATGTACATACACAGAAACCTACTCTGACATGTGTTAAGAAAAGTGTTAGACCAGCACAGCAAGTTTCCTCCTTAAGCAAAACAGCTTTTGTTTTGTTCTGCAAAAAAAGCCTGTGCAATATTCCTCCTTTGAACCAAACACCAGATGTGTTTTGCCGTGGTTCTGGATCTCACTCTGACTTCTTAGCAGCTAAGAAATTGCTTTTCTAAAGAGTATGTTTAAGCAGTTAATCCATTAAGGTCTGCAGGGTAATCTTGGAGAAAAAAAAATAATTGGAAGGTACAAGGCCTTACAATATTCAGTATTTCAATTTAGCCATTTATTTATCTTGAAGGTGCGGGGGTACGAGGTGCTCAGTGTGTAAATTAGATGCTGGGTAGCGTAGGTTTCTTCAAATACAGACTTGCTAAAAGACACAGGTTTAAGGAAGCTCTACTTTCTTACCACCTGTAGTGTTCTACCCTCAGTTGAATACTCAGAGACTGTGCTGGGAGCTCTGTCATGTCAATGGCTGGCACAGAGCATGCTGCAAGTTCAAAATCATTTTATTAATTCTATGTGTAAGTTCATAAGGCACCTCTGCTTCATGGTCATTCTGTTTTCAATGGTCATACTTCCTTGACAATGAAGGATAAAAATGAACTCTGATAAAAGCAACTCTCGACTCAAACCAGTATCTAACCCAATAGTTTCCATCTCTACCAAGACCTGCAACAGTATAAAGATGCTTGAAACAGCAATAATCCTCTTCCTGCAGAGCAGAGGGGCTTGCATAGGATGCTGAACTGCCTAGCTCTTGTTCTTTCAAAGGAGATCTGGGTTCAATATGATGGTTGTCTTAAATGAGCATGAACCCCGTTGTCTCTGCCATAGCCAGTGTGCCATGAAGTATCGGTGAGATCTCCCCTCATAGCTGCCCCTACTTGGTTCCTAGTTGGTCCTTTCTGCTATAACCAAGAAATCACCTTTAGTTCCTTTTGGGGCTGGAGGTGGATGTTTAATGTCTCCCAAAACAAACTACTGGGTTTAATTGTATCTTTTGCTGTTAAGCAACACAAGCAGTTCTGCAGAAAAATAGAAGGCAAAGCAGGAGTATGAGATAAAAATGAGAAGTAAGGCATAATATTAGTGTTTTGTTTAGCGGTGGCTTGCTGTAACAGTGTAGGTCAGGAGGTGGGAGCTGTTAGCAAAGAAGAGGGAATCCTGATCCCAGAATGGGATTTTTCAACAATTGCCCAGATAGGAAGAAATCACAAGTGAGCAAAGTGTTCGTGACTTCACCAAGTCCAGAAAGCCAGAGAGAATCACTCCCTGTGGATGCTATGGAAATATTAATTAGCATTTAGCACTCTCTTAATTTTACAAGGAAAGTAGCATAGCGATAGGTCCCTCTCATGAGTTAGTGAAGGTCTAGTGCATGCGCTGAGGGGTACAGCAGGATAAAAGGAATAGAGAGGAAGAAAAACAGCAATACGACTGGGATGTGTAGTGTAGGAGGTAATTTGAGGCTTAATGGTAGCATGAAGGAAAGTGGATTGAAAAAGCCAGAAGCAAGCCCATAGGAGGGATGTGGGCATGGAGAGAAGGATGTGTTGGATGAGCAGAGCAGTCTTGCACCTGCAGTGGAGTTTGCTCAAGGTCTTGAGGTAGGTTTGAATGTGTTTTATGGTATGAAAAATGCTACAAAAGGGTTGTGTGTGTGTGTGTCAGCTGACCCACTGCAAGTCACCACGTGCTTTCAGCCCTCTGCAAATGCAAAGTGACGTTAGCATAAACTGCAGAGAAAGGTATTTGAGCTAAATTTTCCCTTGTATTTGCAAGGAACAAGTTTAATGCAAATGTTGGTAACCACAGCCGGACTGTTAGTCACAGCTTAGCATGTGGTGCCTCAGCCGCCTTCTAATTCTTCTCATCTCCAGCCTACAAACCATGGGAAGGATGCTCAGCAAACTCTATGCATTATGTTGCCAAGCTGTTACATCATCATGCAGTTACCTTGCATTCAGGGACTGACCCAGCTCCGGGTCTGTGCTGGCTCAGGGGGTCTTTATGCAGTTCCTTGTGGCACAGCACATATAAACTGAATGTGAATTAATGATGGAGGAAATTGTGTGGAAAGACAAGATCACTTAAAATAACATTATTACCTTGAGGTTGTTTAAACCCTGGAGGACAGCCTATAGCAAAATAGGTAATGCGTTTGAAGCAAGATTATGGGTGATGGGTTTGTTTTCACTGGGAAAGAGAGAAACTATGAGATGAGATGAAGGAGGCTTTCTCACTCCTGCAAGGATTAATAGGGAAAGCTTTCCAACCTAAGCATCCCCTGCGGTGCATGGAAAATGATAATGTACAGTAGAAAAGATGAATTCCTCAGTGATGGAATTTTAGACTGGAAAAACAGCATGTGGACGATGTTTGAATGGTTGTAGCAGAGGTAAACTTGTCCCTGTTCAGACATCCATTGGGGTGAGGGGCACTGCTTGTTAATAGTGCAATATTGGTCTGAAGTCGAATCTGAAAACAGGGAACTAGAAATCGGTAAGGAAGGGTGTTCCAGGGGTGACGGTCTCATACAGGGAGTAACTAACATCTTAAATTATTAAGGGTTGTAGCTGGAGCAGAGAACTCCAGAGTGCTGCAGGCTGGCTAATAGAGAAGGAAGACCCTGAGTTGTCTGCAGGGAGCAGATAGACCCAAACTCCTAAAAGGTACAGTAGGTCTGAACAGGTTTTTTTTCTCTTTTTAGTTTTGCAATCCTTTGGTGGTGGTTTGCAGGGTTGTTGTTTTTGTTAAGATCTCTGCAGGAGCAGTGTTTTATGCTGACTTGTTTTTACATGTAAGGAAAAAGACATTTGACCTCCTGTAAGTAGACTTGGGGTACTTGTTTATTAATGTGTGAAGATAAGAAGCCATGCAAGGGAGTACAGCATACGTGTGAAGGTAACTGAATCAGGACCTCTGGTGGCAAGCAAGCAGATGGGAATTTAGTGATTTTATGTATGCCTGCAGAATGAAATAATAAGTATTCTCTGATCAGGAAAGTCTCTGGACTTAAGTTAGTAGGAAACATTTTAATTTGTGATTGAAATTCTTCAGGAAGACTGCACAGAACTGTCTCACAGAACTTTGCTGTGCTCAGCTCCAACTATTTTATTAATGCAGTGGTGGGTCCCTCTTAATTTATTAAAGTTTTAGCTATTTCCAGCAAAATCATTTGTGTGAGCTTGAGTTGTCCATTTTGATCTACAAGCCACAGACACCTGGCATTGAAAGATCTTTACATGCATTGAAAAAACTTTTGTGGGCTTTACCCCAAATCAGACTGCAGCTTCTCTCTGTCACTCCTGTCCACATGCACAGATGTTTGAAGAATGTCCAGGGAACTCCCAAAAGGCAGACAGAGATTTTGGGAAATGCCTGTGACACCAAATCATTCTGGTCCACATATTTCCATAGGATAGAGGAGGGAATCACAGATCTTTTGCCTTGAGAAGTGAGCATTTGTGTCAGTAGTTTCCAGCCTTTCATTCTGGACCTGTAAACTCCCTGTAAAAAAACCTCCAGTGGCAATGTATAGACCACACAGCAGTAGACCTAACCTTGCAGATAGTAGACCTCTATTTCCATTTATTTTTCACAGGCCTTTTAGAAGTAGTTTGTGGGATTTCCTCTGGGAATCTCAAGCCAGGGACTGAGGTCGCTGCTCTTGATGTGCTATTGAGTCAGAGAAAGGAGAGAGGCTCCTACAGCAGGAGTTTCAGAAGGCAGTTAAACCAACTGCTCTCTGGAAGAGAAGGCAAGGAGAAGAAATTTCCTTTGGGAGGAACCAAACGCTGGAGGAGAAGGCAGATTAAATGGAGTCCTGAAACAGGTAGGAAACTTGCACCTTGTTCTGTTTCTCATTCTCATACAGCTGCTCTTATATCTTTCTTACTCTTCTGAGTTCATGCCCAAGATCATAAAGACAGGTAATGCCACATTCCACGCTGTGGAGCTCTGTGGAGATGGAGCAGTCAGAGTGTAACAGAGGGAATAAATCCTGAGGGACAAAGATAAAAGGAGATTTGCTTGAGAGAGGAATCTTCAAATATGAGGTGCCTCGATGTGTCACACTTGCAGAATTCTTAAGTCATCACAGAGCAGCACAGAGTCCTGGAGCAGTCCTGGATTTGCAGTGCAGGGGAAATGTTCCACTTGGAAATCTTCATCATTCGGTAATAAATTTAAACAATCAACTCCATTACACCAGTAGCACAGTTAACTTTTATGGTATCTCCAACCAGTGCAAAGGGCATCTCAAGAACTCAGTGTAGCCTGCTGCATTTTCATTTGAGACTTTTCATTTGTCTTAAGGGTACCAACTTCTGTTAACCTCAGTTTGTTAGGAATATAAAGGGGGGCGTGTGGCAAAAGGTACTCAGCATAACCACTGCCTTTGGGTCCAAACTTTAGTATGCCTCCTAGGAGACTGTGAAATAGTACAACACAAAACTGCATCTTCCCTGCACAAACCTTTTCAGGAGAGCCAGCTAGTTAGGGAGACAGAAGTGATAAGGATTCTGTGAAGCCTCCTGCATTCCTATTTATTTAGATTGCAGTCTTCTATAGCCATACATACATAATATACAATTGAAATGCAAGTGCTCTTCCTTTCCCTGTTCCCAAAAATACTCATAGCTCTTCTTTCATTGATGGTGAGCCAACAGCATAGCAAGCAAAGCCCACTGTCTGCAGTTTTGGCAAGGACCACTAAGAAAAAGTCATGTATTATCTGTTCCTTGACTTGGAGAAGTTATCAATCATCTTCCTCATATTACATACTTGAAGAATGTACAATTTGCTGTAACAGTCAACCAAAATCATACGTTTTTCATACATCAAGACCAAATCCTGGTGGTACTGAGTGTGATGGAAAGAAAAAAGAAAAACCTTGCTGACTTCCAGTGACCTAGTATAGAAAATTTATTTGCTGTTAAAATACCTTTAATGCCTCCCTTGTAAAAAAGAATAGACTATAATCAGAATATCCTACAGTTTCATGTTGTACTAGCATAATCGTGAAAACTTGGCCACTTTTTCAGTTTGTAAAAAGAGGAGAGATCTAAATTAGCCTTTCTATCCTTGTCCCATCACGTGTAACACACTTTTCACCACTATTCTGTTTCCAACCTGAGCCTTAAGAAACCCAAAATAATGCAGCAGACTGAACAACAGATGCTGGTGTTCCCATAGTGTTTCCCAGTAGAAAGAATGAAAGGAGAAATGAACAACCTCGATGTTTTTCTTACAGGTCAGTTCTGCATGAAGTGACTCTCAGCAGTGTAAACACGAGCCAGTCCACACCAGTTTGTCTGGGACAAGGATTTGCTTGTTGCAAGGTGAAGGTGCTCTCTAGGTGTCAGCTTTGGGACCAGGCCCAGTTTTCTCTATGTAGGTTTCCAAGAGCGTAGGGGTTGTTTTACTGGGGGGCTCGATGTGGAATGACAGTGTTTCAGTGAGGGTACTTTCTACTGGGATATCTAAGGGAGTAGAGAAGCAAGAGGGGAATCAACTTGTTAAAAGGGCAGACAGTGGCAGTACAAGGGGGAATGGATTAAAACTAAAGGAGGGAAGGTTTAGGTTAGGTATTAGGGGGAAGTTCTTTACAGAGGGTGGTGAGGTGCTGGAATGGGCTGCCCAGAGAGGGGGTGGGTGCCTCATTCCTGCGGATGTTCAAAGCTGGGTTGGATGGGGCCCTGGGCAACCCTGTGTAGATCCAGGCCTGAGGTTGGTGGCCCTGCCTGTGGCAGGGGGTGGAACTTGATGATCCTTCCAACCAAGACCATTCTATGATTCTATCTGGTATCCTGAAGCCCCACTATTTGGGGGACTCTGTGAGATACCTCAAACATGTTGCACTGTGGAGATTTATTTCTTTGTGTGAGTACATCATCTTTCCATGGGGACCTCCAGGAAATCTTACTTGTGTGGAATTATGGAAATGAGTCAATTTGGGCAATTAGGCGTGTGGTACTTTACAAGCTTTCTTGAATTTAGGTATTCAAACAAGACTCCCCAGGACAAATGATGGTCAGTTGTTTGGATTGCTAAAAGTCTGACCAGACTTCATGTGCTGGACTGTCACATACCTGGAACAGACCCTCATCACCCCTGTAGCCTTTTCTTGCATCTCCAGCACTTAAACACTGTACTTCTATGCCAAAAGTTTGAGCTGCATCTTTAACACATCCTTTAACCCCCTCATCACATGGACAAATTCCCTTCCATACTGATTTTATCTCCTCCTCCTCCCCACCCCCTGCTGCGCCAATCCTGTTGAATTCAAAACATACTAGCATCACTTGTTGCCAGACTTGTCACTACTTCACACAGCGATGCTCTGGCTGCATCTGAACCGGCAGTATCCTACTCCAGCTCCCTGGTTGCATTTTTGCCAGTGGGGAGGAGTGCTGCATGAGAGCTAGTCTCTGCTGTTGCGATTCCATCCCCCTCATCTCCCCCTCTCCCACCCTCAACCCTTTGGCCTTTATGGATTACTGGTGAAACTCACTTGTACAGTTTGGATGTTTGATAGATAAAGCACGTATGAAAAAAAAAAAGGAAAAAAATATAAATACAGAAATCTCAACACTGTGCATTCAGTGTCTTTTCTTTCTAGCTTAAAAGAAGGAAGGTAAATAATGTCAAGTCAATGAATATCAGATATATTTTTTGACTGTACATTACAGTGAAGTGTAATCTTTTTTTTACAACTGCGAGTCCATCTTATTTATTCTTGTAAATGTTCCCAGACAATGTTTGTAATATGGGCTGTGTTGCAAATCCATAAAATAAATCTGTGATCTGAGATTAATGTTTTACTAAGAGACTCTTGTACTTGTGCCTTTTCTTTGCACTTAGAGGGGGCAATGCATTGCAAATGGTACTACTAGAAATGATGGGGTGATTGCATGGAAAAAACCAAGACTGGTTGCTTGGCACAGTGGTGGGCAGCTGGCTTTGCATCATGGTTGTTGTTCAGGAGGAGCTCAAGAGCAGAAAAGAGACTCACCAGGCACTTCACTCTAGCTGCAGATTTTGAGTCAGTCCTCTCAGAAAACTTGTCCATATGAGCTAAGTGGGTTTGAAAATTTAACAGCATGGGTGAGAGCAAAGTGTATTTTTGAAGCGTTTTCTTTCTGAAAGTATATTAGGATATGTTAGTATATTGTCTCCTTGGTATTCGAGTCCTGAATAACTATTGCTAAGATCTTCCTGAGATTCTTCTCATGTTTTTGATAGATGGACACACAAGGGGTTTTGTGCAGAAGCTGCACACCAAACCCAAAGGCAGGATATGGGTGTCCATAGGTTTTCACAGTTACCAGCAGGTTGCCATCTTCTGCACTTCTGCCTTGGTTTGTCAGTAGGCACACTAGACTACAGGCAAGAAAATGGGTGATAAAGCTGCTGTGCTATGAAGACTGCTGTATTCCCAAAATACAAGCAGGGTTGCATCAAGGTTCACAGCTTAGAGTGTCAGGACAGTCCAGTCGTAGCACACTTACAGCCCAACTGGTGAGAACTACTCTTTTTGGCATTGTTAATTAGCCTTACTAAAAATAATTTTAAAGTAAGACATCTTAGGAAGGATAATACAGCTCTCTTTTTTTCTTAAAGCATGGCAAATCTTCCTTGGAAGCATACTTTTCTATTCCTTTCTGTATGTATTCACTTTCTGGTTTTAATACTTTGTTCTAATTTTTCATTGCTGTGAAGAAAACTCCCTTATTCCACCAGGTATCAGTGTTTGGCTCAGGTACCAAGGTTTTTCATTGGCCTGATGAAGCTGATTCTCCATCGTAATTGCAGTTACCGTTCACATAGAATAAAGGGTTTGTTCAAAGGGTTCATTGCAATGATGTGAATCTGTGTAACACACCCTTCAGTTGCACAGTTATTGTCATGCCAGGGAGCCAGATTGAAGGTTAATGCCAAAGAAATCTCCTTCCCATTGTTACACTGAGAGGGAATTTTTTCCCTATGGACCCAACTGTTTAAAAGACAGTTGTGTGCTCATAGTGATTAATTACAGTTCATCTTGAGGCTTTTTCCAGGTTTAGCCAAAATATTTTATTGAGTCTTGATACCAGCAACAGGTTTGCATTTATGGAGGGTAAATAGTAGAGATGGCTCTGCTGTATTGCAGGTAAAGTGCAAGCACAAAGAAACAGACCCAGATCCACCTGCCTGCCCAGCATGAGGTTAAAGCTGCTGGGGGAAGGCACATGCAGAAGCCTGAAACTCACTGGGGTTCAAAGTGCCTGTTTCTGTTGCTGCAGCTGGCACGTGCTGAGGTGTGAATCCAGTAGAAGTTTTATCCAGGTCAGTCATTGCCTCCAAGCATCAGCTGCTGCCTTTCCATCCATCCCTGTGACAGCCAGTATCATCATACTGATGCTATTGCAAGATCCGTCGAGACTGATGGACACTCTTTGCCTAAGCTGAAACTTTCCCAAGTTAAACCTTTAAATATCATATCTCACGCTGAGCTGAGTGTGTGGCTGCTGTTTTACAGTAGGCTTCAGAACCAGGACTTACTCAGGCATGGCTGTCTACATGAGAACTGTCCAACTGGAGAGAGGGAGCACACATGACTCTCTTGATGGTGAGGAAAAGGCCTCTCTGGAGGGTGAGTGTCTTGGATAAAGCAGCCAAAGGCAGAGGGGTTGATTATCCTCTGGATGTGCCCACTTTGTTCCACTGATCAAGTTAGCTGGGTGACCAGTACTGGTTTAGGCAACTAATTTTGAGATGTCTGCAGTTAGATGAGGTGTGTTCCCACGATTTGTAGATGTCTGCAAGCAAATGACCTCTGTCATAAATAAAATGGCATAGAGAGAGAAGGAAAAGGTTTAACACTTCTTGCTTATGCATGAGAATTCTCCTTCTGAGCCATCTAGCTTGCCCATTTCAGATCCTCTCTTTCTTTTTTCAAGTGCCACATTTAAAAACAATTAATCTATTTTTTTTCATGGTGTGTTAATTTTACTTTTGTACACTGAGGTATAACTTTTAATTTGCAGGAACTAAACCAAATAAAAATACTCATTCTGTTTCTTAAATTTTCTTGGCTTTTTTGTGAGTTATTTCTGTGTCTATTTGTCATATTTCTTACCATGAGGGTATTTATAAGCAGCTTGTAAAAGTTTATTCCTGAAGCATTTGCATGCCATGAATCAGTAGCTACAGAGCATTTATGCTACAGGTCAGTAGGGCTTCTTACAAGTCCACAACACTAGTGATGTGTTTGTAAGCATTGATGATGTACTGTTTATGCCAAAAGTGATATAATATTTAATAAGCCTTTATTAATTCACTGTTAAGATAAACTGTAACTAATGGAATTTTCAGCAATAGGGTGAAATAGCTTTATTATTGCATGTATAAATGGTTGCCTTGAAAACCACTGTGAGAGAAAGCATGGCTTGCATTGGAAGAATCAGAGAGATATGTAGAACCTTATTCTAGGGATGGATAACACCAGATGTTTCTAGCTATAATCCCCTCAGTAGGCTCACACATAGGATGAATGTGAACCTTGGTCCATGGAGAACTGAGAGGCTGAAGAGCTTGTACTAAATATCCTTTTATTTGAAATCTTCAAAGGTGTTCCTGGCAGCGTGCTTTCGTGTGTCGTGACCAACAAGGCTCTGAAGGAAGGAGAGGCCACCAGTTACTGCCTTGAATGTAGGAAACACTTAGCTCTGTGGACTAAACCATCTCTTATTTGGAAAGTTATGTTGTTGACACTAACTGGTAAGTTTGCAATGGCCTTTGTGGGTGTAGTGCCTGGGTATGGGATATCACAAATGCAAAGGGATACTTAGATGGATCTTCCTTCCAAGTAATGTGCTGAATTGTGCTTGAACTGACTCGGACGTTTTCCATCCGTAGGATCCATGTAGGGCTTGTAACCCAACAGCAGAGCCAAGAGTGTGCGCAGCAAGAATCTCCACTGGGGACTGAGACAGTCCAGTTTCGTGCATCACACTTACAAACAAACCTGTTCCATCAGCAAAGTAGGGAATGAATTGTGTGTGCAAGTGTGTGTGTGCTTGCGTGTGTCTCCTGTCTCCTCCTCCTCAACCCTCAGCATAAACATACCTCTAAAACAAGAGCGGCTGGCAGTGTTTATACAGTCCAGAGCGCTGACAGCGAAAGAATGGGTTGTCTAGGAAAATGCTGGTGATGTGCAAAGAACCAAAATTATTGTTTATTCCGGTGCCATAGGAACTATCTTGCAAATAAAACAGGCTTTGACAAAGGAGGTAATGAGCAACCCCAGTTCTCTGTGCTTGTGTGTACACGCAGTCGAGTTATAATTACACCACAGAGCTGAATGTGCAAATACACTGCTTGTAAGCAGCCAGTTTCCAGCTTGTTTGTATAACCAGACATTGTGATACTGGTTCCTGTGGCTGGTGGGGTATGAAGGATTAACTGTGGCCTGAGGCAAAAGGAATGCCAAAATCCAAACTAAGGGTTTGGGTGGTTTTGTTTATACTCTGGATCTAAATGAAATTGCTTGGTTTTCAGATGTTGTATGTAGAAATTACATTAGTCTTAAGGGATCTTTGATTTTTGCTGACTCCCCACCAATGGTGACACCCTCTCCATCACTGTAGACAGAAACTTTGCTTAAGAAACATGAGGAGAAAGGTTTATTCATTAGGAGAGGGGTTTCTTGCTTCAAGTCACAGAGGTCCTCCACACATCCCTTAACCTATCTTTCACACAGAACTCAGACCTGTTGTTCAGGGCTGGTTTGTATCCAGATGAAGAAAGAACTAAGTGCCACTGATTTTTAAAATTTTTTTTAATAACATCTTTACACAAAAATCTAGAACCTGCAGGTATTTAATAATTAATGGTATCTGTGCTATGTTACCTGCTTGCTGTGTTACTCGTATACGATCCTTTTATTTTAATCTGGTTTACTCAGAGTTTTGCTGTCTGAAAATGTCCTTGTTCTAGCAGGTATCGAAATAAAACCTCTGCCTCTAGAAATTCACATCCCTCTTAGTATGGATGCTAAGCGTGGATGGGTCAGAACTGATGTGTGACTCTGGGGCTTGGCCCAAGCTCTGCATTGGAAAATGAGAAGAAAGTGAATCCGGGGAGGAGAGTTTTACCCTGTCCCAGCTCCCTCTGCACCTCTTGGACAAGTGGCTAGCTCTTGCCACCCTCACACCCTCAATTAGTGTATGTGGTCCAAGGTAAATCATAGAATCATAGAGGTTGGAAGGGACCTTGAGAGCTCATCAGGTCCACCCTCCCCCGTGCCAAAGCAGCTCCCCAGATCATATTGCACAGGTCAGTGTCCAGACAGGGCTGGAATCTCTGCAAGAAAGGAGACTCCATCAACCTCCCTGGGCAGCCTGTCCCAGGGCTCCCTCACCCTCACTGGGGAAAAGTTCCTCCCCATGTTGGTGTGGAACTTCCTGTGCTCCAATTTGCAGCCATTGCCCCTTGTCCTGTCCCCACAGACACTGAATAGGGGCTGGCCATTTCCCCCTGCATCCCATGCTTAAGGTATTTATAGACATTAATAAGGTCCCCCCTTAGTCTTCTTTTCTCCAGGCTGAAAAGCCCCAGCTCACCCTGCCTTTCTTCACAGGGGAGATGCTCCTGGCCCTTCATCATCTTCATAGCTCTTCTCTGGACTCTCTCCAGGAGATCCCTGGCTTTTTTATACAAGGGAGCCCAATGGACACAATACTCCATATTCCCCTTCCCCCAGCCTCACATCCTCTTTTAAACAGAATAGCTGCAAAAACATTCTTCATGCCATGAACAAGTATTAAGTCAAAATTCATTTTGGTCTGTAAGCACACAAATAATTCTCTTTAATAAACTCCTGTTGCTGCTGCTGCTTATGTGAAACAGCTTTGCAAGTTTGGAGACAATTTTTTTTGCAAATTGCAGCTTGGAAATTATAGGACCAGGCTAAAAAAGACATGCTAACTCTGTGGAAATGTAAAAGAGCTAGTAGCTTGCTGAAGAGAATGGATCTCCATGAGTACCAGGCGTTGTAACCGGTTTTGATCTGAAAGCATGTTGAATAATGTCAGGATTTTATATGCATTGGGGTGTGGAAAACATTGTCCTTTCTTCAGTGTGGCTTCTTTTTCTTTTTCATCCTCTGCTTTTAAAGTCATTTTCCCACTGTGGACCCTGCATGAAACTGCTTGAGCACTGGCAAACCTTTGCAAGCAGGGACCAGGAGGAGATCAGAGAGGAATGTTTATTCCTGGGAACTGTGCTGGATTTTTAGGAAGATAACTCCCTCACTTCAGGATGCAATTATTGGCAATTTTCTCGCTCTCTCACAGACTTCTGAAAAAAAAAAATGGGGAGGCTTAGAAGTTATCAGCTCCAAAGCAAGCTCTGAGGGGTTGATAAGAACATGCTGCACCCTTTGAACCTGAGGGGCAACCTTAGGAAGAATAAATACTGCAGATGGGTTTAACCTTTTTTGGTAAATGCAGTCACATGGAGTGGCAAGATGGAAATAAAATGTTTTCCTAAAAGTTCCATCCAATTTGAAATGACCTAAGCACTGAAATCACTTGCTGTTGCTTTTTTCCTTACCTTGTTTAATGGTCTTCATTCAAGCCATCCTATCTCAGTGTGAAGCTGCCCACACCTGACCAACTGCCCTCCAAGTGGGTAAGGTGCAGCACAGCAAAGGATGCTCCAGCAGCCTGGGTCACTGAGAGGTAGACTTGTGGCCTTTTGGATTAAATATCATTTTCACCTTGCTGGCATTTTGCACCTTCACTTTAGGAAGTCCAGGTTTCTTTTTTTATCACAAGCTGAACTTGTGTAACAGCTGTGTCTTGTGTCAGGACACATATATATATATCTATGGAGAAGAGAAGGCTCTGGGGTGACTTTGTAGCAGTCTTCCAGTACCTGGAAGGTGCCTATAGGAAAGCTCGGGAAGGACATAGAGTGATAGGATGAGGGGTGATGGTTTTAAACTCGAAAAGGGAGATTTAGGTTGGATATTAGGAAAAGTTCTTCACTATGAGGATGGTAGATCACTGGAAGAGGGTACCCAGATTGGTGGTGGAGGCCCCATCCCTGGAAATATTCAAGGTCAGGCTTGATGGGGTTCTGAGTGACCTGATCGACTGAAGATGTCCCTGATCACTGCAGGGAGGGGGCTGGACTAGATGGGCCTTTGAAGGTCCCTTCCAAACTAAGGTGTTGCACTTGGGCCAGAAGAATCCCAGACACAGATACAGACTGGGAGAAGAGCTTCTTGTGAGCAGCCCTGTGAGAAGGACCTGGGTGTCATAGTGGATGAGAAACTTAATATGAGCCAGCAGTGGCTCTGGCAGCTCACAAGGCCAATGGGATCCAGGGCTCCATCAGCAGAGGGGTGGCAGCAGGGACTGGGAGGTGATTGTCCCTCTCTTCTCTGCCCTCGGGAGGCCCCAGCTGGATCCTGTGTCCAGAGCTGGGGCCCCAATACAAGAAAGATGTGGGACTGTTGGAGAGGGGTCAGAGGAGCCAGGGAGATGATTAGAGGGCTGGAGCACCTGCCCTACAAAGAGAGGCTGAGGGAGCTGGGCTGGTTCAGCCTGGAGAAGAGAAGGCTGTGGGGGGACCTCATTGCAGCCTGCCAGTACCTGAAGGGAGATTATAAGCAGGAGGGGATTCAACTTCTTAAAAGGATAGACAATGGCAGGACAAGGGGGATGGATTAAAGCTAAAGGAGGGAAGGTTTAGATTGGATATTAGGGGGAAGTTTTTTACAGAAAGAGTGTGGTGAGGGGCTGGAACAGGCTGCCCAGAGAAGTAGGTGGATGCCCCATCCCTGGGGGTGTTCAAGGCCAGGCTGGATGGGGCCCTGGGCAACCTTGTGTAGGTCCAGGCCTGAGGTTGGTGTCCCTGCCTGTGGCAGGGGGGTTGGAGCTCTGTGATCCTTGGGGTCCCTTCCAACCCATGCCATTCTATGATTCTAAGACATTCTATAATTCTATGATATATATACTTATGTCCTATACCAAGTCATAGACTCATAAAATCCGTCTAGGTTGGAAAAGACCCTTAGGATCACCAACTCCAACCATATATGCTTCGATGTCCCATATATGGTATGTATAAATACCCAACTTGTAAATGCTCTTTACATGTATTTATGTTTGTGTGTGGAAATCACTTTTATGCTACTTTCTTGTGGGCTTATCAGGCATGCTTGAGGCTGCCTCTTGGAAGGTGGTAGCCAGGGAGATGTGCATTGGAGTGATACCAGTGGACAAGAGTGTAGGAGGGTGTTTCCTCCATCATCACAAACACCACACTTTGATATCTTGGGAAAATTCTCCCAAACTTTTCTAAGCTTTGCTGTTTGTTTTGAAGGTGACTGCTGTTCCCTGAACAAACGCTGTGAGGCCATGGCTGACAATGATGTAGGTTTTCTTGCAATCTCACATCTCAATTCAGTGTGGGAAATTATAGAGGCTTAAAACCCTTTTCTATTTCTGTTCTACCCAGTGCCCAAATATTTCCCTCGAGCTGAACTGAGTTAGGACTTTACCTTCATTTACATCACTCGCTTTGGAGGAATATTTGTGCACTAGGAGGGAAGGGGAATGTTTGCTCATCAGCACAGCCAAACTGTGTGCTGACAAGCAGAGGAGGCTACTAGGTGGTAAACAGCAAAATTAAATTTCTGAAAGCTCTCTTAAACCTGTTCAAATCTCTGTGTTGTGCAGATAAGGCCGAGCTGTTGTATGAGCTGACACAGTAGGAACAAACTTCTGGCATATGTGCAGCAGCTACAGTGTTAGAATTGTAAAACACCTTTTTTTTTCTATTTTTTTTTTTTAATCAAAGTAGGAGCAAGTTTGAAAGGATGATTTGTGTTGTGTGTTTTCTGCTACAAGCAGGAAAATCAAGAGGGGTTGGGAAGGAGGTGAGGAATCTGAGCAAACACGAGCAGTCTGGTCTAATCAATTTGGTTGCCTGAAATGTCATCACTATTTTACCTCAATTATCTTTTAGTCTCAGGATATCACAGATTTTATGGTGTCCTTTAACTGAGCATAACACCCCTCTTCCCTGACGCAATCCTTCCTTTAAGGAAGAATTAACCTAAAATCTGTGCCTAAACTGACTTCTCCCTTTATCTTGGCTATAAAGACGTACATAAAGCTGGAAGCAAATGGATTTGTTTTTCTGCTTAGAGAGTTGTTTGGGTTGGTACGAACAGGTAACAGCAGGCAGTCTGGGGTTCTGCCAAATCCCAGCACCCTTTCCTGTAAAGAATTTGTTTTCCTTGGCTCTGCAGCTGTGCAGGAAGGTAACAGCCTTAAAAACTTTGGAGACCCTGACTTCCACCCACAGGAGAAGGTGAGTTTATTTTAAAGTTGTGACTACTTCAGGTTTAAAAAACATGCAATGCAAGCATTGCTGTGTCCTGCGTGGATGTGACATGTGTCACTCAGCAAAACACCTCCAAGGGAACTTGTAGTCTCATTTCCTTCTTTCCTGCCTGCTCTGAGACAGGCTAATTGTGAAGTTCTGAGTTGTGTTTCAAGTGCTGCTTTTAAAATCTGAGTGCTGTGGTCTAGCCCTGCTTATAGCAATACGGAGTGGTGTGTGTGTGTGTGTGTGTGTGTGTGTAATAATCTATTAATGTATTTTCAGATTGAAAATGTACTAATTGAACCTGGGGAAAAAGAAAACCAAACAACTCAGGTATAGCTATGCTTCTTAAGAAGTTTGAGTTGGAATTTTCTGTTATGATGTCACAAAAGACTTGAAAGGGTAAAGGAAAAGACTGTGCATGTGTAAGGTCAGGTGCATTGCTCTGTGGCTGAATTCACAAAACAAATTCCTGAGATGTTCCCAGAAGGTGGAGAGAGCAGTGCAGGACCCGGAAAGGCTACATATAAAGTGGAGGGAATCAGAGGAAGAGTTGAAGGGACTCAGAGCAATTTTTCTCAACACCCTCAGTCCACAAACATAGCAGAAGCCAGATTGTCCAGAAGACCTCCTTATCCTACCAGAAAAAAATCCAGATGCTTTGATGCACACCTTTGTGGTCCAGCCAGCCATTATGTTCAGATCTGCTGCCAATGGCAAACCAAGCTGTTTCCACACTACCCACTGCTTTAAAAAGTGGCTGCCATCCTTGGGGAAGGGATGCCCGAGCACTGGGACAGGCTGGCCACAGAGACTCTGCAGTCTCCTTCTCTGGAGAGACTCAAAACCTGCCTGGATGCTGTCCTGTGCAGCCTGCTCTCTTCAGAGTCCCCTGCCAACCTCTCCCTTTCTGTGAATTACCTTCTGTGAAAGGCCCAAGTGAGGACCACTGAGCTCTCCTGGCAAGAAGTTCTGTGTCAGAGCTAACAATGACACTGCAGAGGTAGAGCATCCCTTCAAGCAGCCGTTTGAGGGAGGCACCAAATAGAAGCATAGGAATCTACACGTGATATCTAGCTAACACACCTTAAAGCATAAATCTGTACTGTCAAATTAGACAGAAGGAGACATAGAGGCTACTCTGGAGTACCAGAGGATGTCGATCCACCCCGTGCATGATTGGTGCTGCCAGCGTTGTTATCTTGTACTCTGGGTGTTACTCAGCCCATTGCTGTTGAGATGCTGCTGTTTGTAGGGATGAGCCTCCTAACTCTGGCCTTGAACTTGGGGAAGTAAAGGAGAGAAGCCGCCGATGGCTGCTGTTGTCACACGACTCAGACATCAGCAGAGAGCAAGTTGTTAAAAATGAACTAATGAGCGTTGTTAACAACAAAACTGCTGCCTCCAGGCAAAATTATGCCCACTTCAGTTTTCCTCCCTTTCAGCTCAATATACCAATTTAACTATGACTAAAGCAGAAAATGTTCCAGTTTATTTTTAAAGGACACAGACAATAGCATTTTATAAATGCAGCAGTTTCCCTTTGTCCAGAAGGAATGACTATTTTGGCTTCCTCCACGAGCTGCAGTTGCCAAGAGGTGCTCAGCTACTGTCCCAGCTTTGTGATCCCCACAGCACATATGCCTAAGAAATCTAATCCTTCTGCTATTGTCTGCCTGTGTTCCTTTCTGAATACACTTGCAATTGCAGGCATGAAAAACAATCGGAGATGGGAACATTTGTAAGCTTTAAAACTTGCTGGATGACAGCTCAGCCTGACTTTCCAGCACAAATGATCAGGGGAAGAATTGATGCTGCCAGAGGATATGGGGTCCCATATCCACACATGAAGGACTCTACTGAGCTGTGTCTGGGGACTGGCTTTCATTTTCTGCTCATATTAATTCACTCTGCTTGGTTGGAACTGTTAGACTTTGCACAAACTTCTTTTGTCTAACTCTATCCTAAATACAAGAGGGCTTTTGGGAAGAACCATCCCATTGGGGTGTCACACAGAGCACTCTCCATACCCAGATCATAATGATGGCAACTATAGCGTTATATGGGATGGGTGGGCAAACAAGGATACCTTTTCAGCACAATTCATTGCTTTAAAGCATTGCAAATATACTGAAAGACCTATTTCTAAAATCATGTCTGCCTTTTAAAATACTGCTGTTTGGTGGTGTTGATGTGTGTGCATTGGAAAGGAAAAGTACTGGTAAAAAAAAAAATCAAACAAAGGTTTCTACCTTTCTCTTTACTGAAAACCCAGGCTGTTTTCTTTCTATTAATTCTCTTGTAAGTCTATAGCTACCTATTACCTTGGACTGCAATGGCTTCAATGGGCTTTTATAAACCTTTGGCCTCGTCGCTATAAAACCCTTCCATGTTTTTGCCAAACCTCCCTCAGAAAGATTACTTTTGCTTTGAAGATGCCAATAAAGGAAATTGCTTTTGCAAGGAAAGAGCGAGGAAGACAACCCTAGACCCTTCATTTGGATTTCCTCCAATCTTAAATTTATTGGAACTGAAGCGCAATCCCAAATATATTATAAAATGCACCATGGTCCAAGCAGTGAGGTCTCTCAGCAGCGCTTAGTCATGTTTCAGTGCCTTCTGCCCCTTCTTCAGCCCTTTAGCAAAGGAAAAGAGCAAAAACCCCAAGCATCCAGACGAGCTCTGAATGGTTTGACACTGGGCTGCAGTGGGGAGGTGCTGAGTGGCATGGCCCCACGTAGCACGTCCCCGTGTGGCACGGCCTCTATCAGCAGGGATGGAAAATCCCAGATGGTGAATAGCAAACATGGATCTCCTCTCCATGTGCAGGTAGCCCCGTGCCATTCGCTGTCATTGATGAAAGGGGGTTTCTTCATTTATTTATCTATTTTTTTTCTTCAACTCAAATGCCTTTGTGCAGCCTTCCTTGGAAGGTGCTGTATCATGGCATAAACCTGAAAAGATGGGGCAGAGTATGGGCTGCGGTCTTGTGCTCCATGGAGGCAAGCTGGAGTCTGGCATAAACTGCAAAATGAACAACCTGGAAAGGTAGTCAGAGTACTTTTTTGGTTTTTTTCCTGTAAAGCTCTTCCAGCCCTTCAGCAAGCAACTATCTTACATCAGACAGGCAAGTACTGTCACTAAGTCTCTCAGTTCTTTAATGACTACAAGGGAATCTACTCTGTTGTCACCATATCCTCTTCATGAAGCCAGGTGCAGGGTCACTCTCTGCTGCCCAACCTCCAGCAGAACCATCCTCAAAAGCTGACCAAGCCATGGTTGGTCTGATAAACCATCCAGATTTACCCTCGGTGAAGTCACTAGTCAGGTGAGTGAGGAATTGACCCTACACACATACAGATATCAGCCCAACCTCAGATAGTGAGAAGTAGACTCAAAACAGCTTCTGTCTTCAAGGAAAGGGACAGAAAGCTGAGGCTGGGCTGTGGAAAGTTACATTTACAGTTTATTCTTAAAGGACACAGACAATAGCATTTTATAAATGCAGCAGTTTCCCTTTGTCCAGAAGGAATGACTATTTTGGCTTCCTCCACGAGCTGCAGTTGCCGAGGGGTGCTCAGCTACTGTCCCAGCTTCGTGATCCCCAAGGCACATATGCCTAAGAAATCTAATCCTTCTGCTATTGTCTGCCTGTGTTCCTTTCTGAATACACTTACCAAACTTACCCTCGGTGAAGTCACTAGTCATCTGAGTGAGGAATCATCCCTACGCACATACAGGTATCTCAACCCAACCTCAGACAGTGAGAAGTGGCCTCAACACAGCTTCTGTCTGCAAGGAAAGGGACAGAAACCTGGGGCTGGGCTGTGGAAAGTCCTTCCTCTGTGCGCAGAGGGGAGAAGCTTGGGGAGGATCATGGGGAAAGCAGGAGGATTATTTGCTGGGGAGATGCAGACTGGCATAGCAAAAATTTAATCCTAATCTGTCTCCCCAGTTTTACACCAGTATGTGAAGTAGTAATGCCTTCTGCCCCTGCCCTGCTCTGTGAATTGGGACAAACGATCAAGGAAAAAGTATTATTGCTTCTCATTAATGAAGTCACCATTTATTTTATATATATATATATATATATATATATAATCTTTTATTTTGTAAGTGTTTGAATATGCTGGATCACTTGACATTTTAAAATGTTTTGCAGCTTTTGACCAATAGAAACACTTTCTCAGCAGTATTTTGTGACGAGGCAGGGGGACAGCTAACACCAGAAAACAGCACCTGCTCCGGGCAGGTTGAACATGCAGTAGGATGTGAGGTTTGGAAGCACACTAGCATTTCCAGCTCCAAAACAGAGATGTAGCTCAATTGCTTAAGTGAATTATCATGCAGAAATAGGCAACTTCTTTTTTTTCTCTCCTTTTCTCCCCACTGTTGCCAGGGCAGTTGCTGTGCTCCCCACACATGGAGCCTGGCAAGGTCATGCTGAGAGCATCTTGGGTCTCCTCCAGCTCTTGGGATTTCAGATGTGGACAAGGAGCTGAGGAAGAACTGAGCCTGAAACAGCAAGCTCATTTTCAAGGTAAGATGATGGGAGCTTGCTGGGTGCACGGGCTTCTTCAGCCTCCCTGACTTCTCTGTCTGAGCCCATCTGATTTCATCACGTCATCCAGTATCCTCTGATGTCTTCAGAGAAAGTTGCAGTTACCTAAGTGTGGGCATGAGGTAGGGTGCTTTCCTGCATCTTTGCAAAGCGCAAGTTTGGTTTAGATTGAAAGGAGACTCTGGAGGTCTCCAGTCTAGGCTTTAACATCTGCTCAGATGGAGGTTTCAGAGACCCTTTAGGACACAGTTTCCAATGCTGCCACACTTTGATGATTTACTACTTTTTTTATGTCCAATGAGGCTTTCTTTTGCTGCAGCCTGTGACTCTTCTTCTCCTCCTTCGCTGTTCATGTTGGAGAGAAATCCATCTCCATCATTTCTATAACCTCCCTTTAGAACTCTATAACCTTTGATTAGATCTCTGTAAAAATACATTGTTTCCTTGGGGAGCTGGCTCAGTATCTTGGTATTTGGTTCTTCTTGTCATCTTCAATATATTCTTGTTAGTAACTTGTTCAGTCAAAATCGGGATACTGATTGGACCTGCAGAAAAATATCTTCCCCCCTTTGACTTCCCTCATCCATACTTAGCTGCTCAGAGAGGCTGCATGGAGCTGTGTGGCTCTGCCTTCAGGGCAGTCTTCCAGAGCTTCACCCTTTGCTGGTACATTCATTGGACCCTGTGTATCTCTGGGCTGGTTGATCTCTGTTGAGGTCACCTCAATCAAATCACTACTATTCAAAAATTCAGATTGCAGCATGCATAGCAGGGACCCAGTTCTCTTCTGATAACATATTCTTCAGCAATAATGGTGATACTTTGGTTTTCCTCGTAGTTATCAAGATGCTTTTCTTTTCTGTATGCATCAAAGCACTAATAATTTGACTTGTCTTCCTTGAGTAATGATTTTGTCTTATACTTTTTTCAGTCACATTTATCTTCCAGGCATTGATTTCATTCCTTTTTAAATTTTTAAGTTCTTTCTCTTTGCACTTATTTTTGTAGTGATTGTGAATGAATTATGCTGGCTTTGTAATTATTTTAAATAGACACAACGTTTACATCCAGTGCCCAAAAAAAAGTTAGAAACCTTAGGCTAAACTGTTCTAAGGATGTCTTCCTGCACCCTCCAAGATTTTTTGAAACACTGCTTCGTTAATAGTTTCAATGAATGCATTAACTGTGGTAATTGGTTGTTTCCTTTTTTCTGTGGAATACTTCCTAACCTTCCTGCATACCAGCACTCACAGGAGACCCTCTGAGCTGGTGTGGGTGACAGTGGGTGCCCAACCCCTTGCCTCCAGCCCACCCCTATGGAGGATTGATGGGCTCAGAAAGGCAGCATGCACAAAGGAGACTTTCTGTAGATTAGGTTGACTGATTTAATTTCCTCAGATTTCTGGGTGGTGGATTGAGCCAGCAGTTCTGTTTACAAAGTCCTTGGAAACTGTGGACAGCTCTGTACGCTGCCAGTCAGGGTCTCACAGAAGGGCTGCAAAGAGAAGTTTGAAGTGCTCCTGTCGTGTGGCTTTGCTCTGCAGACATTGAGCTTGCTTTTGACTTGACAGAGCAGTAAATTTGCATTCCCAGCACACAGCTGATTCTACATTAAGTCAGTCCCTACAATCACTGGAATGATTTATTTACATAAGGTTCATTTCCAGGACTCCATAGGGATGTGAATGTAACCAGATTAGATGATCTTACTTGGGACTGGAGATCTGAGCTCTGCCTACATGTGCATATCACCCAAGAGATGGTCAAGGATTTATTGGCTCAGATATCCAGTGTCACCAGAAGGCCAGACCCCACCACTGGTACCCAGAGCTAAGTGACCTAGAAGCTGTGGATAGTTGTAATGGACCTCCTGACCTTCTGGACTGGAGACCTGTAGCTTGCGGCGTTCCCCAGGGCTCAGTGTTGGGTCCAGTCCTGTTCAATATCTTCACTGACAACCTTGATGAGGGAACAGCACCCACCCTCAGCACGTGGCGATGATACAAAGCTGGGAGGGGTGGCTGACAGGCAGGACACTGTGCTGCCATCCAGAGACCTGACCAGGCTGGAGAGCTGGGCAGGGAGAGACCAGATGAGATTCAACAAAAGCAAGTGGAGAGTCTGGCACCTGGGGAGGAATAACTGCTGGAATCAGGACAGGCTGGGGGTCACCAGCTGGAGAGGAGCTCTGTGGAGAAGGACCTGGGGGTCCTGGTGGGTGTCAGGTTGGCTATGAGTCAGCAGTGTGCCCTGGGGGCTAAGAGAGCCAACGGGATCCTGGGGGCATCAAGAGGAGTGTGACCAGCAGGTCGAAGGAGGTGATCCTCCCCCTCTGCTCTGCCCTGGTCAGGCCCCACCTGGAGTATTGTGTCCAGTTCTGGGCTCCCTGAGATAAAAAAGACAGGAATCTCCTGGAGAGAGTCCAGAGAAGGGCTACGAAGATGATGAGGGGCCTAGAGCATCTCCCCTATGAGGAAAGGCTGTGTGAGCTGGGACAGTTCAGCCTGGAGAAGAGAAGACTGAGGGGGGACCATACAAATGTCTATAAATATCTCAAGTGTGGGACACAGGGGGAATTGGCCAGCCCCTTTTCAGTGTCTGTGGAGACAGGACAAGGGGCAATGGCTGCAAATTGGAGCACAGGAAGTTCCACACCAACATGGGGAAGAACTTTTCCCCAGTGAGGGTGAGGGAGCCCTGGGACAGGCTGCCCAGGGGGTGTGGAGTTTTCTTCTCTGGAGAGATTCCAGCCCTGTCTGGACACCGACCTGTGCAATATGAGCTGGGGAGCTGCTTTGGCAGGGGGTCAGACCTGATGATCTCTTGAGGTCCCTTCCAACTCCTATGATTCTATGAAAGTGGCTCAGGCCATTTATACAGCTCCAGCTGTGAGCTGTAGGAGAGATAGGCCTTGTATGAGGGCACAAACTGCACTGGAGAATGTCCCAAAGTCCTTTTTTTTTTTTTCTTTTGGCCCCCTTTTATTATTTTGCTCTTTCATCCTTTTATGTCTAAATGTTCCATTGTTAGTGCTGTTCAAACATAATTTTGTGCGGCACAACCAGATGACTGCAAAAATCCCATCATTTGAGGTGTAACATTCGCTGTAATAACAGCTACATCACGTAACTCATGACAGTGATGGTCCTAACTGTCACATTAGGAGAGACACAGCAATGTGACATAGGCTTGGGTTTTATTCTGGTAAAAGAAAAAGCTATAAAAAGAATTCACATCCATTTGAGTAATTTCATAAAATTGCCAGTAAGAAAATTAACCCGTTCAATCCTAGAAAAGAGGTGTTTGAAGTAAGACACATACCTGTATTTGAAGTAAGACACATACCTGTACTTGAAGTAAGACACATGGATTTGAAGAAGCACACATACCTTGATGCCTCAAGACACCTATCTAGACCTCAGAGAATCTAAAATACCAGCTTCAGATTCTGAAGTGTAGGTATCGTGTCCAAAAAGAGGCCTGATTATGGAATAAACTTCCAAAGGAAAATGGACAAAATCTGACTAGTTTAGGAAATAACTGCAGCTCCATCCTCTTATGCAGTACTGCAGAAAAATGACACGTCCTTTCAACCTCACTGGAGATAAGCACACATGGCCTCACTGCACATGGGATGCTGTGTACTCCAAAACTGAGAGAGAACCAGAACCCCAGAGGGACTTTGAGTTTGCTAATCTACTTCACATTTCAGATCTTCTGATACCATGGTGATGGGCAACAGTAGAAAGACCTAAAATAGAGTATAAGTGTTTTCAACAGCTTTCTCTTACTAAGTGCACTTCATACTATCATGAGAAAGTCCTCTTGATTTTTTTCCTCTTTCTCCCACTTCAAATAAATTGTCTAGTACCTAAAAGGTCATTTTGAAGAACTTTGCTTTTCTATAAAATTACTGGGTTTTGTAAAAACACTGAATATAAGTGACAATCTCTTGTCTCTGTATTTAGGTTCTTACTTTCAGAGGCCTAAGGAGAGCCTTTAACAATTTTCTCAAAGGAATGGGGTGAGGCAGAGAAAGGGAGGGGGAGAAGGTACCGCGTTTTCTTTCTGAATTTCCCATGTTTCTTGAGCGAGAAAGGAATGAATATCCCAGAATAATTAGTGTAACGATAATAAAGAAGGCTGTGAAAAGCCTTATCTTCTAAAAAAACGTGTGTTGTTTCTCTCTGCAGAGTGTTGTGAGTGGCATCAGCCTGGTGTGTGTGCAGCCTTTCGATAGAGTTGCATTTGAATAGAAAGCAGTGAGTTTTGTGGGATTTTGCTGATCTTGTAATAACTTTTCTTTCCCCTGCCTTCTAGAGCTAATCTTATGCATGACTTTGATAATTTTGAAGGTATTTGAGATTTGGATGTAACTTGATGGGATTCACTGTATTAGTGCTTCTGTCTACTTAAATCTGCTATATGATCCCAGCGGTGACAAACTGGCAACCACAATTATTGCTGATAATTGAGAAGTGACACGTTGCAGATGTAGGGCTGCCTCTCAACCTGCTCCAGACAATGAAGCCTCTGTGCAGAGCAGTGGAGCTTTTAAAGGCTAAATTTAAAGTCAAAACATATCACTTTCTGTTGAAGAGGCATTCTGGGCATGTAGGGTGTGCTAAGCCTCTTGCAGGAGCAAGTCTCCTACCTTTCCTTCCCTTTGTCTTACCTATTTTCCCTCCACCTCTCAAGTCTCCTCTCTGTGCTCCAGATAACTTTCCCTTCCTTTCATGCTGCTGTGATGCTCAATGGGCCGTTCCAATGCAATTTTTAGGTGCCTCCTGGCTGTGGCTTAAAAGTTGCTTTAACATTTTCTGCACTAAAGTAGATTTTTTTTCTTATAGTCCAACAGTTCTCAGTTCTTAGCTCCCTGGGCTCCTGTAGCTAAAGCTTCCAGAGCCACACCAAAGCCCCAGGTTTTAGTGGCTCACAGTCCATTTTCCGCATCAGGTATTTTTTATCTGGTGTATTTTTTAATCCTTTTGCATCTTTTGGTGTTGCTGGTATTAATTCCTTCTTATTTTTCAAGTGCTAAATGGCACTAGGAGGCAGATGAGCCTTTATATAGGACCCATGCTACGTTGCTTTTGTGCGTGTAAGAGTGGTATGAGAACCAGGCTGAGCATGAGGCAGGCGTTTAAATCCCTGCTGGGATCAGGGAGTTGAAAAGACCCTGAGAAGGCAGGAGGATTGTTTCTTTTGCTTCTGTTTAACATCTAACAAGTCTCCTTGGTATTCCATCTCCTACCAAGGTCCAGGAAAGAGTAGAACGAGAGCTCTCAAAGCCTACTCAGGACTATTCCATTTCAGATGTTGCTGAAGCACTGCATAACTTGGTCCTAAGAAAGCACAGGATCCCTTGACCTTTTTGGTGGTCACAGCAACTGCTTTGTCCTCTACTCATGATTATAGTGCCAGTTTCAATTGTGTGAAGCTTGTAGTGTAATCTCCTGTCCAGCATGTGGGGCAGTGCCCTACTTGCTCTCAGACCTGTCAGTCTTGGCAGGCAAGGAGAAACCTCTGGGAAGATGCTGGAGCTCATTCTTTAATGGACTCATCTGAACCATGATAGAGTCCTTCCAGGGACTTTGCTTCAGGCCTTCACCTGGTGCAGGTTGTGACTTTAGGAAGTGGAGGATCAGTAGGAAATGCAGTTTGCATTTCTTTCTCCCATGCCCCCGTTCACAGGGTCTCACAACCTTGGCAACCGAGTGCCAGTTGTGGATTTATCCCTGCCAAATCAGGCAAGTTTGGGATGTACCAATAAGCCATTTTACAGGAAAGGAGGGGAGAAAGGTTAAATTATTCCATCTGATTAACACCCACAGGAGCTCACCAGTGCTTAAAGGGGTGTGATCCTCCCTTATCCTTATTCTCTTCTGATGATTCCCCACCTCTGCTAAACCCTTGAGAAGACCATTGAGCTTTCTGAGCAGCCGAACATCATTATTTTTCCTAGACTGTCTTTATGCAGCCAAGGGAGCTGCAGGGTGAGGTGAGAGTTGAATGGGCATGAGCAGGTACATGGCCAGGGCATGGCCTTGGAAGACATAACCCCTTTTTCCAGTGGCAGCCACAACCATACCACACACTGACCGCATCAAAAAGCTGAACTGTTTTCTCCCATCCCCATCCTTCCAGAAAATTCACACAGAACACGTTTCTTTATGAAAAGCACCTGGCTTGGGTGAAGAAATAAGTCAGTACTGCAACCCAGCTCTTTCTTCATCTTGGCATCCTGTGGTATGTGACATGTCATGCAAAAGCCTCATTAGCTGGTGTCTTGCTCCTTGACTTACTGTGTTGCCTGCAGAGCAATTGCTGTTCACCACTGGCAGAGCAGACCCTGTCTCTGCACTGCTGCTGGTACCATCACCCAAACCTGTGCAGCTGGGGCAGCATGAGGCATAAGCACCTGTAGCGTTAAGGCATGGGTGCCTACAGCAGTGCACCTTCTCCTGCTCACCTTGCACCCAGCCACAGCAGCATGGGAGCACAACACACACACCACTCCCTCAGCTCCCATCCCTTTGTTCCCCAGGGTGCAAGACAGCCCGTCTTTCTGGCAGTATATTTCATGAGGTGGCATATTTGTAATCGATTAATTCTGCACGGGAAGCACACCCATCATTCTTGGCAACATATGGCAACTAATCTGTCCTTAAGCAGCTAATTAGGCACCATTTGTATGCACATGTCGCCCTTTGCACGCTGAAGCGGCTGCGGTTCCTGTAGGAAGCTGTTTGTTCTGGGCTGTCTTTCTCCTGCCTTTGTGAGAAAAAATGAGATGTTTGGTACACATTCCATATGTTTTTTTTAAACAACAAAAGTCACGAGGTGCGCTGCTGGGGTGCAAGGCTGGAGTAAAAGAGTGACCAGGTCTTTAAAGAGCTGGGAGCAGGTTGAGACAAGCATCAGGACAGCTTTTGGACTCTATCATAGAATCTCACACTGGTTTGGGTTGGAAGGGACCTTAAAGCCCCCCCAGTCCCAACCCCTGCCATGGGAAGGGGCACCCCCACCAGCCCAGGATGCTCAGAGCCCCATCCATCCTGGCCTTGAACCCTGACAGGGGCTTACAGGGGTGAGGGTTAGTTTGGCAAGAATCGTCTCCCTGTGCACTGGCAGGAATGAGGCCCCTTGGCAGAACTGGCCCAGCAAACTTACTCAGAAAGCACTTGTGTCATAAATGCAAGTTACCAGCCAGTGTTATTAATTTCCAAATTTAAAACTTAAAAGATGTTAATGCTTAGTCTTAACAACAACAACATAAAAGCCATCCAAAACCCAACCAAACAGAAAACTCCCAGAGTGTGCATTTTAGTACATGCATAAGTTTTACTGGCCCTTATTAGTCTGGTGGTCACATTGCTGAGCATCATCCAGAGTCCAATTTGAAGCCATTTTATGGAGGGAGAAATAGGTATTGCTGCAAACTGCAGGTGCCCAAAGGCTGGGGCGGGGGAATTTATCCAGCCATTACAGATGGCAGACTGAGTGACACAGAAATTACAATACTCTTCACCTTTTATTATAATTTACTGTTCTGTAGAACAGTCATTTCTGCTGCCCCCAACTCAGAGCTCTTTTATGGCAGGCACTTTCCAGACCATCCCACAATCATGGTCTTTACTTCATAGTGCTCACAATCACTATGAAAGGCCATGGAAGTTTGGGACTGGAATTGCTCTTGCTTTTCTTTTATGAATGGGGAGGTATAGCAAAGATAAACAAAGTTCTAGGGGTAAAAGTGGGGTCTGGATTCTGGAATGTCAGATCCAATGCTGCAGCAAAAAAGGTATCATTATTCCCTTGCTGAATTGCTAGCTTAGTATCTCATGTCTGACATCTGGATGGCATTCTAACAACTTCAGAGGCAAAAATGTGTAATGGGCAATCAATAAACTGTTGGGGAAATTTTCTCCTAACAGAATGATAGAATCAGGAACTGAAAAGTCCTAGGAAGACGTTTCAGAGCTGTTCATCAATTATCACTGCTATTTAGTTTCCTGAAATTCGAATGGAAAACTCAGTGCCTGAGTTGGTTTGAAGACACAGAAAGTGCATGTTGTTCCATTGCCTCCAACTTTGGTAAACTCCTTGTAAGTCTATGACAAATTACTAATCAGTCTGCAATTTTTCATACCTGTCTTGTCTCTATTTTGCCGTGCTTTGGTGTGGTTACTGCATATTGTATCTCACAGCATCTTGTAAATGATATATCAGCTTTTCTGAACGTGGGGTTTCCTCCTGCATTTGATGAGCTGAGTCCAACCTTGGGTGCTTGCAAGTGGCTGAGTTGAGCACATGTGTGTGAAGGCTGTGGCCTCCCTGGCCCTCGGAGTGGGAGGCAGATTGCTGAAGTCAGGCTTCTGAATTCCCCTCAGTAAGCTGGAATCTCTCCTATACATAATAACAACAGTTGGGTAGTGTATCAAATAGCTTCAGACTTTCCTCTAGTGTTTACTGTCTCCTATTAAGTTTAATGTCCTTTTCCTTTAGCAGCAAGTATAAATGCACCAACTACAAATAATACAGGGTAAAAGCAATGTTGTAACATGACTACTTTCCTTAATCTGCCTGAGAATGACTCTTTCCCCATCACCAGCCTCGTTAACCCAATCTAATTTTTGTTTCTTTCCCACTGTGATTGCTTTTTTATTGTATACAGCTGATAAATCCAGTTCTTTCAAAGTAATATATTACAGAACTCTGTATGAATTCTTCAGCATCCTTCTGAGGAAAGCCTGAGACCCAAGGTGGAGCAAGCTGCAGGGGCAGCTCTGAGAGGGCTTTTCATGAGTGTTACTTCTCCATTGCTAGTCACAAGCCTCACCTGGATGGGGGTCCAGTTGAATTTGGTACACTACATGAGTGGCAGGAGGGCATTTCCCCTTTTTGCAACATACCCAAGAGAGTTAAGCTGTAGAGAAAGATAAATTGATGGGAAATCTACCATGGCTATTTACTTTGAAATGTTCTAGGAGAGTGAGTTCAAAATAATAAGAACAGTGAGCTACAAACCAACATTGCAAAGTGCCTTCATGTACTAGGGACAGATAAAAGAGGAAAAAAAGCTTTTTTCTTTTTCTTGTTTTTATAGCTGTCATTGCAGTGTCTCCTGGCTGTTGAGGGAACAGCCAATTTCTGGCATCAGTTTGCAGGCAGGACAGGCTTGCTGCCTTTCAGAGATGCTGGTGTACAGGCATAGCCCCAAGGCTGCCCAGGTTAATGGTGGTCTCTGCTCTCCATCTCATTTACTCCTTTCCAGAGCAAAGGGAACCTGTGTGGCACAAATGCATGATGCTAATGCCCAACAGTTTAATAGTTTAGCTGACTTCCCCTTGGGAGTTGGGAGGGATGGGTCTGTTGCGATGTTGGCTGTGGGGATAAAGCCTTAGAAAGCACTAGGTGGTGAAGAGGCATGTATTGAAGGAGTAGAAACTCCTTGAGGCCACAGAAAACAGCATGAAATCGAGAAACCCTCAGTCATGGTAGGAGACACAGTACAAAGGAGACCGAGTGATTAAATAAGTCTTGTTTGCCACACTCCTGCAGGGATGAAGATGTGTTAGAAGGAGTTTCAAAGGAACCCAGCTCCCAAGTGAAGGAAACAGCCAGATGGGATTAACATAGTGATGGCTATTTGTATGTCAAAGTGACATAAGGATGAAGCTAAAAGACCAGAAGCTCAGGAGAGAAGTGGACTTTGTGTGTCGGCTGGGAGGAAAAGTGAGAAAGAAGAATGAGAGGGAAAACTGGCAGAGGCAAGGGAGTTGAGAGGTTACTACAACTTGAAAAAGGCATTAGAGGTGCTACTATCTTAAATGAAGAAGGGCACCAAGGGGGAATATTTTGCTTTTTCAGAAGTTTTGAAGAACTGTACTGATAAAATAAGGTGAGCAAGCAAGGTCAAGGAGGCCAAAAATGAGCAATGAGGCAGATTTACTGTTCTGACAGATACATGGCTCTCCACCTGCCATGGCCCAGATGTGGGACAAAGGCCTGAAGTAAAAGGCATAAGATAAATAGTGGTGCAGGAAGGCTTTAAATTACAAGGGATCAATTTCTCTGACATAAATAAAGTTTCTTTAACCTCAGTTCCCACATGAGTCAGCATTTCCAACTGGAAATGATTTACACACAAAAATAGAGATGTTAGGGACATGACTGCTAGTGGAGAAAGTAGATTCAAGAAAATCAGTACTTAGCTACAGTTCTGCAACCATTCTGTAGTTTAACAGGACTATATAGTCATTAGCCTATGAGCAAGGCAAAATTCAGACTGCACTGTTCCCCAAGTTATGGTTCCAAACTTCCTTACTTCAAGGGGGGGTCTCTGGTCATTTTGCTCCTGTTAAAGGTAAGATCTGTTTTATGCTGGGCTCTCGAGGGACTAGACTCTCCCAGTCTCATATAGATCTACCCTCATTTGCAGAAGTGTGAAATAATGCCACTTGCCTATTAACCCATGAACTTGGCGTGAGCAGAGACTGACCTCCACTGTGCTACCTCTTAAGTTATCCAATTTTATCTCATTTGCACACATAATTTGCTGCCAAGGTGACATTATTGAGTGCTCATGACAATGAGGACAAATTATTTAGGGCAAGGTAAAAAGAATAAACATGGGCTGGATATCTGAGCTGGAGATAAGGATGTTTAAAGAGCCAATAAAACACAAAACAAAGGCGGTTGTAGGGTAGGGGTTCTTTGGTCTCTGGTTGAGTGCCTGTAGGTTGTAAATTCATGTAGGCTGAACTGCTTGTATGATACCCACAGCCTGTTTTTAGAAACCTTGCTAGAGGTTTCTTTAAGGTGCTGGGCATTCTTTTTCTTTGCCATGTAAGATTCTTTATTTTCTGTTGTGTTTTAGCTTGCTTGTTTTTATCCTGCAAAACTGGAGAAGGACCAACACAGCTTCCCCAGGCCAATGACCGTCCCAGGACCAGTGCAGACTTACTGTGTGATCACATCCTTTTTCCTAATTCTTGAACTCAAAGATCTCTTTTGCTGAACACTGCAACCTTAAGTCTTGTCTGGTTTTGGATAATCCTTACACATTGTCAACTTTCTCATCTTTGTACTTCTTATACATCCCACCATGCCCTGATTTGGGAATGTGTTCAGGAGCAATACTGCTCTCAGCCACTCAGTCCCAGGGAGCCAGAGGCTGCCAACACCTGAATGTGGCTGACATGGCATCATCTCCTGTGTTGAGCAGGAGTCTCGCTCAGGTGCAGCTCAAGGATATCTGAAGTGTGAACTGCTCCATAACCAGCAGCCTGACTTTCCTCAAGAAAATGCCCAATGCTCAGAGCTTTTCTTCTGTTTCTCAGGTGAACAATTACTGCACTGGAGAGGGAGATAACTGCAGTAGAGCCAGTGACTGGTGAGGAAGGCTCTGAAGCTGTCTCTGCTGAAGCACTCATTATGATTCTGAGCTTTGCTGGGTGAGGAAGCAATGAACACATCATTTGAGGCATTGACCAGCTTATAGACCAGCTGTGGTAACCCTCCACATCCACGTTCCTAGCCAGTTATCACTGCCAAGTGCAACATGAAATTTTACTATACAGCCATCTGTTTTAAAGGCCACAATTTCCTGTTTATAGTATTTCAACTATATATATATATATTTTAATAGCCTCTAGAAACCAAATCCATTTCAGCCTCAGTGGTCCCAAATGACAGAAGGCTTCTGAGAAATTAATGCTTTCTGCTCACATTAGTCCTGTGCTGCCATGATTGGGAAGGGCAGGAGGTCAAGATGAACAAACAGGACGTGGAGAAGCTTGTAGGAACTTCTGCTTGAACCTCCCAGTGCAGACTCAAGGTTGGAAATACAATCTGCTTCTCACAACCCTGGTAAGTCCTAGGCACATTTTCTGGGCAGGTGGTGTCTTGGAAGGGGAAAAATGAAGGGAAGAGGACCAGAAAGGCTGATTGACCTGTCATTGTTGTATCACTTTGAGGTATAAAAAAGAATGGGGAAAAGTGCCTCTTCTTAAATGCTGAAGTAAGTCCCAATAATTTTATATATTTCTCCTCATTTTACAGCATTAGCTGTGAGTACTTTTAATGAGTCTTTTTATGAAAACCTCTTTTGGTGTGGGGGGAAGTTATTAAGCCTCCTACAACGGGATTTTATGGTTTTAATTATAAACAGGTAATGGAGTCTATGTAAAAATTACCTTTTGACTTTGCAATAAAGCCCATTCCCCCCAAGGTAAGAACTTCATAAAGAGAGAATTACACAGCTAGGGAATGGAGAAGTCAGCTCTGAAATCACAAGGTGCCTGCACAACAGCAGCTTTCATGATGCCCTAGGCATCCATTGACCTTAGTCTGTGTGTCTGTCTGTCTGCTGCAGGCCAAGGAAATGCAGAGGGCAGTGCAAGGTTTCAGGGATGCTCGGACTACCTCACCGTGTTGCATTGAAGCAGCCTCAGGACATGTTTAACTCTGTTAGTGGTCACATATAGACCACCCAAAAAATGCAGCTGGAGACTGACACAGCAGAGGGGTGGAACAGCTCTGCTGCCTTCCTTTGAGCTGTGCAGTGAGCTGCCACGCTGGAAAGATTCCTTTTTTATTTGACCTGGATAGTATTCTTAGACTTATCTACCCTGGCTTTCCCACTGGTCTTTGCCCACTCTGCAACAGGAATCATAGAATGGCTTGGGTCGGAAGGGACCCCAAGGATCATAGAGCTCCAACCCCAAATCTCTTGACTCTCATTCATGGAGAAGCCCCTGTGCAGGAAAAGCTTTACCTTTCAGTATTTGTCACCATGAAGAGGAAGGAATTTTCTGCTAGTTCTGTCGTGGAGAGGTTGTGCAAGGTTTGGGCTGTCAGTACAGCCGAGGCTTTTAGCCACCACCACCACCCTGTCCCCGTCTTGAAAGGACCACAGTGTTTTGTGTCCTGATGTGAAAATCAAGTCTTTCTGGTTATCATAGGATGCATTTTCTTGGCACTAAGACCTTGGGCTGGCATTCAGCCCTAAGCTCAGCCAAGATGGTCCTGTAGACTTCTAATAACCTTGAGTAAGTCACTTAATTTTTCCTTGCCTCCTGATTTCTCCCCTCTTCCTTCCTCCTCCTCCTCTTCCTTCCTGTCCACAAGGAGGTAAAGTCTTTGATGAATGGGATGTCTTTTAGCATAAGGTCAAGTGATTCAAAGAGACTGAGTTAGTGTGACTTAATGAGTTAATTATGTCAGTCGTCTGTCAGCAAGAACTGACTGCATGTGTGCTCTTAGCTGGCTCCTGCTAGGAAATACAGCATGTTGCTTTAAAACCCCATAAATAGAGCTGCTCTGGCCAAGAGTCTACTGCACTAGAAATCAGAAAATAAGGAAAGGCTCCTCCAAGCACAGGCTCTGAAGTCAAAACATTTATAGAAAACATGAAACCTCTCTTTTCAGACCACAACCCTGGTGTCCAAACACACTCCTGTCTGCCCTGCAGCAGAGGTCAGTGAGGCCACAGCAGGAACCTGTCTTGCAGCAAGACATCTCCTGGGGACACCAGGTAGGTCCTGCCCTCAGGCCAGCTGGGCATGGGCAGCAAAGCTAGCAATTCTGTAATAAATCCAGGCAGGTGGCTGGAAACTGAGTGGTGACTCTTCCAGAGACATGAGCCTGCACCATGCTGATGGGCTGCTGGCAGAGAGCAGTGGTGTCACCCACTGTCATTGTGTGAATGACACTGTTATGAAACCTTCAGGCTCCTTCCAGGCCTCTGGGCATTAATACAACACTCCAGTTGTGCTTAGCTATCTACGCCATCTACTAGAAGCAGTGGCGGGTGGCGTATCCTCCCTTCAGTCCCTGTGCTGTGGGGAACCAGCCCTGGACCACCATGGCGCCAGCGGCCATGCCCTCTGCCAGGCGCCGCCTCTGGGGATGGGGAGCTGTTTCATATCCATCAGTGCCCCACTAAGCAGCAGCTACACCTTCCTGCTGCTCTGCTGGGAGCCAGAGAGGTTTGGGACAGGGTGCGCAGCCCTTGGTCCACCACACATTCCCCTGTCCCTTGCTGCGAGGCAAAGTTCTGGGCTCCTTGGTTTAAAAAGGACAGGGATCTCCTGGAGAGAGTCCAGAGAAGGGCTACGAAGATGATTAGGGGCCTGGAGCATCTCCCCTATGAGGAAAGGCTGAATAAGTTGGGACTCTTCAGACTTGAGAAGAGAAGACTAAGGGAGGACCTAATTAAAGTCTATAATTATCTGAAGCAGGGGATGCAGGGGGAATCAGCCAGCCCCTTTTCAGTGTCTGTGGGGACAGGACAAAGGGCAATGGCTGCAAGTTGGAGCACAGGAAGTTCCGCGCCAACATGGGGAAGAACTTTTCCCCAGTGAGGGTGAGGGAGCCCTGGGACAGGCTGCCCAGGGAGGTGGTGGAGTCTCCTTCTCTGGAGATATTCAAGACCCGTCTGGACGCTTATCTGAGTGATATGTCCTGGGGAGCTGCTTTGGCAGGGAGGTTGGACCCGATGATCTCTTGAGGTCCCTTCCAACCCCTACAATTCTATGATTCTACGACTAAGTTAACACACAGTTGTTCAACAGGAGTTTTAATTGCCACCTCTGAGTTGGAAGAGTGAGGGAAGAAAAAGGTGAAGAGGAAAAAAGCACAGCACTGGAGGCAGTAATTTGCTGCGGTTTAGCTCTCCCTGTATATCATTTATAAGGATATATAGACTGTTATGGCTCATCTGTATCCCTCTAATCATTAATGAGGTGCCTTCCATGCCCTAAAGTTGAAGTCATAAAAGTAAAGTGTGTTTTCTACTGCAGGTCCATTTCAGTTCTTTATACAAATGTCCTAGTGCCCTCTATAATGTATTTGCTATAAATCTTGACAGCGTTATTTGTTTTGCTTTTCTATCTAAATGCGGTGTTGAGTGGAAACAGCCTCATTATCTCCCTATTTCTAAAGAGAATTCACTGTCTTTGAAAGGTGCTATATTAACAGCCCTAGAGATAGAAATCCCTGTACGTACACAAGAGGCACAGCACAGGCAAGCAAATTGAGCCTCCCCCTTCCCCAGTGTCGTGCTCTAAGTGATGAATGATTGGTACTTCTCTTATCTAGCCAGGACTTGTGGGTTCAGCAGCAAGCAGGCTCAGCCACACCTCATCTTTTCCCTTGCTAAGAGTAATCTGGAACGACTTTACCAAATCTAAGGAAGAAGATGTCTGCTTTTTACAAACTGGGTTGTCTCTTTTGACTTTGAGACTGTTAGCTTGTATCGAGCTGGGCCGCCTTCTCATATTTGTATTAATCATATTGATCACAGCAGGGTCTGACAGTTAACTGAGTCTGCACTGTAGCACACTCCTGGATTTTTTTTGAGGTCTCACTCCCAAGGTGTTGTGGGGGCTATCTCTGATGCTTTCCTGCATTTTGCTTCCAAACTCTCCAGCAAGCTACAGTCCCACCAAGTCAGCATCCATAACCCTGCTGAAACACCATGGAAAATCTTCAGGTCACATTCATCAGTGCCAGCGGGGCTGCAGCATGGGTCATGCTTCAGTCAGCTCAACCTCCAGTACAACTGTCTTGAGTTGGGTGTACAGTTTAGTTTTGAGGATGTTTAACTCATCTCACTATTTTAACAGCTCTAGGAAAGTACAGCTGGTTACCCAAGATTTAGAAGACCTAGCTCAAAATTTAAATTCTGCTTTGAGGTCTGTCACCTTTTTGCAGTGCCTTTCCTGCCTTTCTGAGAAATCTCTCATTAGGTTACACATGCTTTCAGCCCTTGCTTGTGTGGAAAGCAAACACAGCTATGCAGCCTTGTTCACACCCCTCATGATGCCTCATGAGGTGACAAAGCAAGACAGTTCACTGAGAAAGTCCATTGGGAAGCAGATGCACATGCTGCTGATTTTCATATCCCAGATTTCTTCATCCAAAACTTTTTCCTGGTGAGAAAAGTGATCTGTTACAAAAAAAACCCCACCTGTTAGAGAGAGAATGGAAAAAAAGAGAGTAATGAGTAAGTGGGGTTTAAGGCCTGAGACCATTTTGATTGTCTTTTTCTTCTGCTAAAGCCTGTCAGTCTTCATGACAGGAATGTCTCTGTCAGCCCAGCTGCATCTTCATGGCATGATAAGGATTGCTTTAAGCCCCAGAGCCTCCAGAATTGCTTATGGTTGTCTATTTAGCTGGAGCTGATAGCTAATCTCCCTCCTACACATACCCACAGGCACACACACGTGGCCACTTTCATGATCCCCCATTTCTTCAGAGACCCTTCATAAGTACATTTTGGGTATCATTCAAAGTTCTTTGAAACCAAGGAGGGCCTTTCTTTCCATTTCACTGGGCTTTGGCTGTGGGGCTTATCCTTATTTGAAAGCAGGCTTATTTTATTCTAAAGAAATTTCTCTGAAGATTCTTGGAAAAGGTTAAAATGATGTTTACAGCTCAGACCTCTGCTGGGAGGTATGATGCTATCATATATCAGCATCAGTTCCACATTATAGATATTTAAAGAGTTAAAAAGTGAAAAGTGATTTTTTTTTCCTCAAAAACTACCATAACAAAGTCCAGTTCAACAAACTGCTCATGAATATGTTTAAATCTTGTTCATCTCACTTGGAATGCACTACATGTGTTGCTGAATCACAGCCAAAGCACTGACCTCCTGGCTCCTACTTACCCACTAGAAAGGGATGGGTTTATTTTTCTCTTTCAGAGTGTTTACCAGAGGTTTCAAAAACTTAGTTGTAAGTGTGCAAGGTCTTGTGTCTCAGAGTCATGAAGGTGGAATCTGGTTTTAGAAGTGCTTTCCCCTAGACTGAAACTGGTGAATACACTATCTGCTTTCTTCCTTTCATTTTTAGTCATCTTTTCTGGTCTGCAAAAGCATTAGCCCTGTGATCCTCTTTGCAGAGCTGCTTTGGTTCAAAGAAAAACAGATGGATTGTTGCTTTACTTCAAGGGCCAGGTTAGCAGGCAGGAGGAAAGGCACTTCACCTCTTCCCAGGAATTGTTTGTACCATCACAAAGTGCTTCAGCACCTCAGAAAACATTTTGCACCAGATATTTCTGCCGCCAAACTGTACTTATCTATTTTGATCTTGGCAATTAAGCTTTGGAAAAGTTTTGTGCAGGTATCATCAAAAGCTACATCTCAATAGGGAAAAAGCTGCTGTTCCAAGTGGGTGTTTTCCTTTGTCCTCCATCTGCCAATCTTCCTGCTGACAGCAACCCTGCTCATCGAGAGTCCTCTCTTTTACAGAGGAAGCCCAGACACCCTGCTAAAAGGGTCTATTGCAAAGCAAATATCTTTTTTATTCAGAATGATGCTGTCTGTCCCTGTCTGCTGGTTAACATGAGAGAAGCTATTCTCATGCCCAGAAGTAAATAGTTTATTCCAGCACTTCTATCCAGGTTGGTCGCCAAGTGAGATTTTTTTTGTCAGAGGACGGGAGGCTGAGTGCTAGGCTTTTTTCTTAATCTCTCTTTTACCCTTCAAATCACCTGACATTCAAAGCAAAACATATCTTTCATAAAAATGGATGTTTACGACTAATGGGCATAATTTTTAAAACAGAGCAATTGCCAGGGACTGCTGAGTGGTGCACCAGATAGGGAAGTTTTTCACAGCTTTGGAGCTAATGAGTTGTAGACATTGGCAAATACCGACTTTTGAAATTAGAGTTACTGTAGTTCAAAAGAGACAGATGGCTTTATTTATGAAAAGGGATTTAAGGACCACACACAGAAGACTCCCCAGAAAGACAATGTGTTGTCGGAGACCATATATTATACAATGTGATATTCAAAACATTTCAAATTTCAATTCACTTTTTCTCATTGCCAACCAAATCTGAGGCAGCTGCTTTTTTAAATCCAGGAGTATTTGTGCCTCAGGGTTTTTTTTGTAACCAAATAAAACAAACACAGAACAAGAGGAAACTCTGAGAGGTCACCTTCAGAGCTGGAAATATTGGAAGGTTCACCTTGGGCTTGATTCAAAACCCTTGGAACTTGTTTCTGTTAATGCCAGCTTGCTTCTCTCTGTTACTATCTCTTCCATTCAATACCCATTATCTCAAGCTTTGGAGACTTAAATTTAATGATCAATACTTTGACTTTTTTCAAGGAGTCCAGTGCAGGGCCTCTGAGATGATTTAAGGGAGTGGAACATCTTCCTTATGAGGACAGACTGAGTGAGATGGGCCTCTTTAGCCAGGAGGAGACTGAGGAGTGACCTTGTCAATGTCATATGTAAAGGGTGAATGTCAGGAGGACGGAGCCAGGCTCTTCTCAGTGATGTCCAGTGATAGGACAAGGGGCAACAGGTGCAAGGTGGAGCATTGGAAGTTCCATGTGGACCTAAGGAGAAACGTTTTCACTGTGAGGGTGACAGAGCCCTGGTACTGACTGCCCAGAGAGATTGGGGAGTCTCCTTCTCTGGAGACATTTAAAAAACCTGCCTGGATTCGTGTCTGTGTGACCTAATCTAGGTGATCCTGCTCTGACAGGGGTTTGGACTAGATGTTATTTTGAGTTCTTTTCCAACCCTTAACGTTGTGTGATTCTGTGATTCAGGTTCTTATGCAACATGCAAGGCATTTGGAGCACAGAATTCCTTGGTTGAAAGGCTGTAGTGGCAGAATTCCTTGGTTGAAAGGCTGCAGTGGCAATTTGCTAGCGTTGTATTCAGCCATCGCTTTAAAATGCAACTTTCATCGCTGAGTTAGATGTCCCAGAGCTGCAGAGATTCCAGCTGATGTTGTTTCAGCAGAACTCTGAGCAGTAATGGGTAACAGTATGTGGTGTTGGGAGCTGAGCAGGGGTAAAGCCATTCTTGTTCAGAAGCAGCTGCACGGCAACAGCACAGAAGAGCGACCAGACACCAGTACAGAATGCTATAGACATCGACAGCTTTTTCATTCATCCGGAAAACATCCAGATCTGGGCCAGGCTGCACAGATTCAAGTGGGAATGAGCCCCACTGGAGGCACTGCTACAAAAGCTGCTTCCCTGTAGAGAGATAGGGGATGTGATAGCACAGTGAAGGCAGTGGTATAAAACCTATGTTTGATTTCATATGAGGATCAAATCACAACCCAGAATGGTCCATGGCTGGTCATGTTCTAAGGGGACAAACTCCTTGTAGGGGAAGATTTTCCTCCTCTTTCCCAGCCTTAAGAACAATCTCCTTCCTGTCAGCACAGCATATGTCTCCTCTGCTCTGCTCTTAATAGAACAGAATACAGAATGGAAGCAATTTCCAGAAAGCACAGCAAGAACTAAGACATGCAGAAGTGCAGGGCATGAGGAAAATATATCCCAGCAGTTACTTGGCTGTTCTGAATGTAGTGTGGCAGCTCAGATATTCATCATGTCCAGACTGCTCCAAACAAGGAGACAACTTCTGCACCTTTAGGTATATGAAGTGTATTATTTATGTCTTGCAGCCTTCATATGTGAAGTGCTACCTTTGCATCTCCTTGTTTTGGTGCCTGTGTCTCCTGGCTATGTCTATGCATCAGAGTCTCTGGCACTCGGATTGTTATTTGGGGCTATTTGAATGACAAGTTGATGGGTAAATTATCTTTTGATAATTTTTTGCTGTCCTGAGCAATGTACACCACAACAAGAAAAACTGCCGTGGTTCTGCCAGTAGTCTGTTCTAGCCAAAGCAGGATTCTTTTCCCACCCTAATCCAATGCATTCCTGTCAGTCAAGCACAGAACTACCTTAAGTCATTGGCTTACAACGTTGCTTTTCCTGTGCCGCCTGGCAGATGTATCTTGAAGAAAGTATCTGCAGAGCAGAGATTGGAGCTTCTGTATTGAAACCTCAATCTCATAATAGCAAAGGAGCTATTGATGTCCTGGCGGTGACATCTGTGCACCCAGGAGTGGCCACCACTGCACGCTGCTGCAGAACCCTGAGCACCCATGACACAGCCGTTGTCTGTAGCTGCATATCCTTCACACGGCTGTTGTAGCTGCAGCCACCATCTACCAGCAGTGCCTAAGGTTGAGCAAAGATCTGGTTTATGTTTTAAGAGAGCTTGTTCTCTTAGGCTTACCAGCAGCTCCAGCAAGATTTACATTTGTGGGTCTGAGGAGAAAGATCTTCATTTTCAAAATCCTGCTTTCCACCTAGTCAGCATGATGGAAGGGTTACAGCCACCTTAGGGCAATGACAGACAGACAAACCCATAGTGTCTGCTGGTAATTAAAGAGCACTTAGGAAGTCCTGGGCTGAATGATTATTATTCTGTAAGAAAGCAGAATTACTCTGTAGATCTCCCCACTGGAAAACAAGACTCAACACCACAGAGACAGACAACAAGCTGCAAGCTACTGTGAAAGGAAAGGTTTGCTGTGTTTGACATTCTGTAATCTTTAAGTAAAGCATAATTTAGTTGCTAAATAGGAGCTCTTACTGCTTTAACGTTAAGACTAATGCAACTACTGACACTAAAAGTAGCTAGGGATACAGGCAGTAATAAGGAATTGCAGACCAGCTTGATTTCCAGCAAAACATAAAGGGGGGTTGGTAATATTTGTTTTAGAATTATGAAATTGCAGTTGGTTTTGCTTCCTTTTTTTTTTCTTTTTTTTTTCCTTTTTACAAGATTGCAACAGAAGAGGATAAATGAAGATAAGTGGCTGACTCAGGCATTCTGAAATTAGCGCTCAAGCTCTCTGTTGTAGCCTGTCATTACTCTGTGGACTTGCAAAGCAAGAAAAAAATGAAAGTATTAAGTGAAGATGCCATTGAAACAAGCTGTTCAGTTATAGGGGCTAAAAAACTGCTTGTTTTTATTGGCCCTTGTGCATTTTTATTTTGGTAGTCATTTTTTGATATGCAAGGCGTAGCTCTCCAGAGAGAGAAAATAGACATAGGGAGTATGTACTGACCTCTACCTAGTGTTTAGACTTTGTACATGCCTTACTATGTTACATGGATTTATTTTATACTAATAGTATAGGAATATCTTAGATTTATATAGCACCTTTCTATTCCCATAGATTCTAAAGCACTTCAAAACCAGCAGGACTTAATTGTGCTTTTATGCACTCTTGACTTCAGGGGGATTACTCTTGATTTACACTAAAAATATACAAGAATTGGTTGTCTTCCCTCTGGACCAGAGCTAAGAGGAACCACAGCAATTATGAAAGATCACTTAGAAGCATGATAAGCCATTTAGGACAGAGAATGAAAATGAGGGGTTTTTGGCATAGCAGAAGAGAGAGCCCTATAGAAAAGCAGATTATTCTTAGCCACAACTGGAATTTGTTTAGGAGCTGTGGCTCAGAACCATTTTGTTCAAAGCATCTGTTAGTCACAGAAACACAGAATCATTAAGGTTGGAAAAGACCTCCAAGATCATCCAGTCCAACCATCCTCCTACCACCTATATTACTAACTAAGCCATGTCCCTCAGTACTTCATCCAACCTTTCCTTGAATACCCCAAGTCTTAACTGGCCAGCTTTGGTTTAGCATTTCATGGGAGCAAGGGCACTTTTGTACAGTACTGAAATATCAGGTCGGTGCTAACAGTTGTTCACAGTCATCATCTCACATTCAGGGGGGTTTCACTGTCAGTGATGTCCCTCCCTGCGTGGGTATTGCCTATGTGGAGCTTGGAAGGCATAAAGCCCATTCCTAGCGAAGGGTAAGTCTCTGTGATGCAGTCTTTGAAAACAACCTTGCATGTTTTTCATTAATCTATGAAGTCTGTGTGTACTACAATGTGTAGTAGAGAGAGCTATGTCTTCTAAAAACAATGCACTATGGAAAACTGTGTCCTCAGCTGGCAAAGGAACTTTTTCTATCAGAACATTTTAAAAAGTTTTCCATCTTTGCAAAACTTGATGCTTAAAAAATCCTATGCCAAACTATTCAATCCACAAAGAATTATTAATTAGAAATCAGAATATATTCTGATGTTTGAAAATGTTTTACTGTTTTAAACTTCCCTTAAAGTCATTTTTTTTCTCCCCCCCACCTTGATCTTTTAAATGGTACAGTGCAAATAACATTCAATCAACCCACAATGGAGGGAAAAAAATCTAATTGGTCCTTCATATCGTTTAGATATTCAAGCTTCCTGAAAATGGAACACATTTGATTAGAAACACTTCTATTTTTTTTAACTCCTAGAATGTCTGTAATTGTGTCCCAAGTGTGGAAATACCATTTATTCTCTTTTAATGTTTGACCTTCGTAGCCAGGAGAAACTAATTCCTTACTTCTCTACCAACTCGACTGTGGTGCACAGAAGAGCAGAGGGCTTCCAGCTGTAGGAGAAAACACACCAACACATCACTGCTGTGCTCAGAGCCAGGCTTTGCCTTCTGACCCCCAAGCACTTACATTTGTGAGAAGAGTGGAGAGAGGATGAGCTGCAGGTTTCAAGGTCTCCAGCTGGTCTCCAGGTTGTCTCTACCTCAGCTCTCCTACCTGGTGTTTTGGTTTCTAAAGATGGAAATGTTGGCAGCATGACGAAGATGGTTGAAATTGGATGGAGCTGCTAAAGGCTACTGGGGTAATGGCATTCCTGTGGGCAGATCCCGCATTGCCTCGCTTGTGCAGTTTTTGGTTTGAGCAATATGACACCGAGCTGAGTGGTGTGGTCAACACCCTAGAAGGAAAGGAGCCATCCAGAGGGATCTTGACAGGCTGGAAAGATGGGCCAGGGAGAACCTCATGAGGTTCAACACTGCCAAGTGTCAGGGGTTGCACTTGGGCTGAAAGAATCCCAGCCAGAGATACAGACTGGGAGAAGAGCTCCTGGAGAGCAGCCCTGTGAGAAGGACCTGGGTGTCATAGTGGATGAGAAGCTTCCCATGAGCCAGCAGTGTGCTCCTGCAGCTCGCAAGGCCAATAGGCTCCTTCAGCAGAGGGGTGGCCAGCAGGGACAGGGAGGGGATTGTCCCTCTCTACTCTGCCCTTCTGAGGCCCCAACTGGATCCTGTGTCCAGAGCTGGGTCCCCAATACAAGAAAGATGTGGGGCTGTTGGAGAGGGTTCAGAGAAGCCATGGAGATGCTCAGAGGGCTGAAGCACCTGTCCTACAAAGAGAGGCTGAGGGAGCTGGGCTGGTTCAGCCTGGAGAAGAGAAGGCTGCAGGGGGACTTCATTGCAGCCTTCCAGTACCTGAAGGGAGATTATAAACAGCAGGGGAATCAACTTTTTAAAAGGGCAGATAATGGCAGGACAAGGGGGATGGATTAAAGCTAAAGGAGGGAAGGGTTAGATTGGATATTAGGGGCAAGTTTTTTACAGAGAGAGTGGTGAGGGGCTGGAACAGGCTGCCCAGAGAAGTAGGTGGATGCCCCGTCCCTGGGGGTGTTCAAGGCCAGGCTGGATGGGGCCCTGGGCAACCTTGTGTAGGTCCAGGTCTGAGGTTGGTGTCCCTGCCTGTGGCAGGGGGGTTCGAGCTCTATGATCCTTGGGGTCCCTTCCAACCCATGCCATTCTATGATTCAATGATTCAATATTTGTCCCTGAGTATTGTATTTTTTCATAAGCTTAGCTTCATACAGCTTCAAGCTTGAGAAAAAATATGGGTTTGCTATTAATAAAAGACATAGCTGCTTTCAGGACCCCCTGGGCTGGACCTGTCCCCTCCCCTGCAGAGAGCAGTTAGCAGTTACTGCATCAGCAAAACCTTCTGAGCTGGGCTGTGATAATCACAGCTGGGCTCACCGTGTGTGTCCACGTGGAGAGAGCAGTGGATTCAGCTAAGACAGCATCAGCGGGTTTGGCAGCGCTAGTGCCTTGCCACGTGCCAGAAGAAGACAACCTGAGACCACCTCCCCAGTGCCCAGGTGGGTTAGTGGGAGATGCTGGAGACTAAACTTCAAATAGCAAATCAGGAAACATCAAATAGGCTGAGATACCCACAGGTGCCAGGAATGGAATAGGTTGAGGAGTTGTCAGCATATGACACATCCCCTTAAGCTGCAGTGAGTGAAGTATGTGCCCTATCCCATGAACAGGACAATGGCTCCACCCAAGAGAATATAGGGGGGCATCTTGGGTTTGGCTTGCATGCTAGGTGGTCATCACATCTGAACAGCTTCCCCCTCTGTTCTTGACCCCTGCTTTTGCTGTAGGGCCCCAGGTGTTGAAGCCTTTTTGTCCAGGCATCTGTAAGTCCAGCCAAGAAACTGAAACAATGTGAAAGTTGGGATTCCATCTTCTCTGAGGAAATTACTAACGATCTGCAAAGTTTACAGCACAAGAAATGAGTGAGTGGCTGAGGGCAAAGTGCTCTGGCTATTTAAAAAATGTACTTGTTTGTTCTAAAGGCTGAAGTGGTGCTTTAGAGAGAAATAAAACAAGGATGAGGAAGCAGTAATAAACCAAGACTGTTGTGCAAGCGAACAGTCACCTTCCCAGAGGAGCACTTACAAGCCCTACTGATGTGTGACGGTGCTCCTTGTCACTCAGTGCTACCAGCTATTGTAATAAAGGTGGCCTTGTAATGGCTGGATGGAGCTCCTGGCTGGGGTAATGACTGCACTTGTTCAGCCCTCCTGGGAGAGGATTTGCCTTGGACCTACAAGGGTCTTGGTCTAAGTCTGCTTCTTCCCACTTGCTGTTTATTGATCTTCAAGGAGAAAACTCCGCTCCGGGTATTAAGGGTCATTTCTCACTGACAGATAGTTAAATGGCACAGGGCAAGTGGTAAGTGTGAATAGAAGAAAGGCTTTAATGAGTGCTTCACACTTGAAATGTGATGGTTCTTCAGGAATGAAAGGGATGCTCATCTCAGCTGAGTAACTCTTGAACCTCCGGCATTGCACTATTTTGTGTCAGATGTGTCATGGAATTCAGAGGTGAGTTGTTAGAAATGGCCTGGGAACCAAATGGGATGCAATAGCACTCTTGAAAACAAATTCAACTTAGAGGTAGTATTAAGTACAGGCAGAACTTGCTCTCAGGAAGCATTTACATGTGAATTCTGCCAAAATTTATTTCAGGGCACGATAAAGAATTTGATCTCTTTTATGCTGAACGTTGGTATTAAAAGAAATTGGTAGACATAAATATATTGAGCTGCTGCTCTTCCTGAAAATACCTGCTTTCACTGGGTATCAAATCAAACTGGCTTGCTCCAGGCAACTCAGCCTCCTATTTATTTCACATAGCTGAGAAGGGTAAATGTATTATACTCTTGCTCAGAGCTCTTACTGTCACATCTTTGTCACAGGAATGACCTAGAATGGGAAAGAAGCCTTGATGTCCAGAGCACATGTGAGAGAAGCCTCCAAACCCCAGGTTAGCCCTTGGTCTGGCATCAACTTCAAGCTACTCCTCTGATGCTGAGAAAGCATGAGCATATCCTGGTTGAGGTATCTCTCCCTCCCCATTAATTGCAAAAGGACCCTAGGTGACTTAATCAAACTGGTTAAGTGGCTAAAGTTATTTGAGATGTCTCTGTGCCCTGGGAAGGTCTTGATGGCTTTCCTGAGCTTTTGGTCAGGCTCTCAGAAAATAAATGTAACATCCTGGAATGATGTGTTCACAGGGGTTTTTTTGCTGATGATGGCAATCATCTGCATTTTGTGTAGAGGGAAAAACATTGCCCTGTTATTCCTACAAAATGGTTGAAATCCTGGGCTTTCTTTAGCCTTCCTGGTGTTATGGAATATTTTTTTCCACATCTGAATGTGCCAGCTTAGCCTGTCTTTAGGTGCCAGGTCATGTTGTAGAAGAAATCCCGGAAGTGTCCTTGAATGATGTTCTAAAAAAGAAGGAAAATTGGTTGGTTGCTTGCTTGTTTTTCTAATTTGGAGATACATTGGTGTTCTACGGGAACACAGAGTTATAGTGAAGCTTCAGATTGACTTCTTAGGTGGTCTTTATCAATACTTCGCTTGAACAGCTCCTAAGCTTCTTAGCTCTCATTATCTTGTATACCTTAGCTATCCTTGTTATCTTATACCTTGTGTACCTTGTATACCCTGTATTCCTTAGTTATCTACAAAGGGAAACTGAGGCATGGGGAGCTCGAGTGCCTAATCTTGAATTCTATGAGGATTCCAAGGGAGCTAGAAATTAGTCTCAAGGCCCCATGTAGTTCCTTAACCACTGAGCATTCCCTAACCTTCCCATAGCATAGCATTTTGGGATAAGGCTATAGAGCACTGCATGATTCCTAATGAACTAGTGAGGTTCACAGAACTTCTGCTCACAGAGTGCTCCCTTTGGAGGTGCTTTGGCTGGAATTCAACACTAAGATTTTCAGAGGTGATTACCTATTTCTGGTGCCTTGGAGTTAACAAAACAAATTCAAGAAGTAGCAAACCTAAATCTTTCTCCTCCTCCAGAGGACAGACCATTCCCTTTTCCACAAGTTCCCATTCATTATTGTTGTTAAAATCATTATAGAGAAACCAGCTGGGAGTTCACATGTTTTTCACTCCTCCTCTCTTCAATCCAGGTTGAAGAGGGCATGGATGGAACATCTCCTCTTTATTGCTGGAGCCTATGGAGAATTAAAACAAAATTTTTGATCAAGTAGTTTTGTAGCATAGGAATGATAATGCTCCTCCTGAAATATTATAAACATAATTAAAAGAACTCCCAGAAGAAGAGAGTCAGCAATTTTGGAAAAAAAATTTCAACCTTATGTAAACGATAATGTGAAAGGGCAGAAGAGAGACTTTCAAGGGCTTTAGTTTGTGTTGTCTCTGTAGTATTTCTGCTTATAGAAAAAAGATACTGTAAACCACTGCTTGTCCACATGGATGCTGCACAGCTATGCTTTAAACAGTTGAGTGTTCAATGGAAGATTGAACAAAAAATGGAGTTTTGTCTCATTCATCCATAGTCAGGAGCATCATACATCTGCACTGTCTTAAGGAGGTATAAACTTATCTTCATGCCTGCTTGCTACAGAGAAAAAGCTGTGTGTGTGGAGGTTGCACCGCCTCATCCCAGCACCTGGACATCACTCATTATACTGGGCAGGAAGATGACCTTCAGCCGTTTCCCCTCTCCTGCAATCAGCTTCCCATGACTACTTCCTCGTGTATCCCCATAGCTCGCAGATAATGCAGAAGGATGTTCTCAGGCATCTCTGATGATGCAGACCCTATGCCTGCCTAGGTTGCTGCTTATGGGCTCTCCTGAAGGGCCATGGGGAAAGGACCAGACTGAGATCCTAGGGCAGTATCTTTATTCACTGAACCTGAAAGCAAAAGTGACTCTGGAGTAGGATTTATTATCCAGGTTTATACAGTTTGATATAAACAATCACATCTTTAGTCAATCGGGTGGATAATGGATGAAACTTTTTTTCTCTCCCTAGGGAATACTTCTGTGACTTAAACTTGGTGACCAGCAAATCCCTTGCAGAAATGAACTTGGCTCAATCTGCATTCAACTACATAAACTGGTATAGCATAATGGCTCTGCCAATTTATTCATACAGCTGATATTTGCTAATGTGCTTTGATTTATTGGCTTTCTCCTATCACAGTAAAGCTGTATTTGTGTATGCTTTATTTCCTCCCCACTCCCTAGCATGCACAGTTCCTGCTGGGCCTTCACAAATTAATCTTTGATATTTTTTTCCTTGTGTCTTATGCAAGCAGAGAGCACCATCCATCTCGTTTGGAAATTGGTTATGCTCCAGCGTTCTGCTCTTCTGTTTTTCCCTCTTTCCTGCTCCCCATCCCATAGTGCTTTCCAGTGGGGATACGTGTGTGTGTGTGCGTGTGTGCACGTGTTGACCCCAGCCATTGCTCATGTCGGTGTGTCTCTAATGCCCAGCACAGCAGGGGGTTGCAGGAACAGGCCTTTGAGCATTTGAGGTCCAGTTTCTTGATGAAGCACACACTCATTGGCCTCTCTAATTTTATTTATATGTATATATATATATATTTTTCCCCCTCGCTGTATCTGGCATGAAAGGCCCTGAGCCACACAGAAATGAGTTGTCACCTTTCCACTCATCAGCAAAACAATTTAATTGACTGTAGCCAGTCTGAGAGATGATCTTAAAGGGGGGAAACCAGTCATGCTGTCTGGGACCCTAAGCTAAGTTAGGACCCACCAACCTAAGAGAGGCATCATGCAAGCCTACCAGGTTGTGCTTGGCAGTTCCATGGGTTGAACTTTCAGGGTGCTGTGCAGGGAATTACACTGATTATACAGAATCACAGAGCTGTAGGGGTTGGAAGGGACCTCAAGAGATTATCGGGTCCAATCCTCCTGGCCAAGGCAGCTCCCCACCTCATACTGCGCAAGTCGGCGTCCAGACGGGGCTGGGATCTCTCCAGAGAAGGAGACTCCACACCCCCTGGGCAGCCTGTCCCAGGGCTCCTTCACCCTCACTGGGGAAAAGTTCTTCCCCATGTTGGTGCAGAACTTCCTGTGCTCCAACTTGCAGCCATTGCCTCTTGTCCTGTCCCCACAGACACTGAACAGGGGCTGGCTAATTCCCCCTGCACCTCATACTTCAGATATTTATAAACATTTATTAGGTCCCCCCTCAGTCTTCTTTTCTCCAGGCTGAACAGCCCCAGCTCTCTCAGCCTTTCCTCGTAGGGTAGATATTCCAGGCCCTTCATCATCTTCGTAGCCCTTCATTTTGTATTTTTTTTGGAGGGGTGCCCAAAACCTACTCTTTGTTTAAATTTCTGTCCCCTGGACTTAGATACTGAAGTGAATTTTCAGAAGATGCTCAAAAGGAATTGCAACCGAGGTTAGATTTAAATTTGCATGCAATTGGTTTTTTGCTTGTACAAAATCCAAGGGATAACAATATCTAGAGAATTGGCCTTGATAGCCTGCTGCTGTTGTTCTTTACAAATAGCATGAATACAAATGGTTGTTATGCATGAATACAAGTGCCTAAAATAGGTGTGGGACATTGTCAGCTCCATCCTGGCTGTCCTAGGAATGGAGGAAGTATATATAGAGGCAGTAATAAAAGCTTTAATTATGTCACCCATGTTTGAAAGCTAGCTTCACAAAATGGTTTAATGGAAGGATTTGGATGCTGGATAACTTTTCCTGACCCTTTTTAGGTGCACTAACTGAGAGAGGGATAATCAAATTTAAGTGATTCTGCTTAATTCACTGGAAACCATACGATCCACCACTGCGACAGCTCTCTTAAATGGCTTGTTCCATTATCCCAAACAGTCTGGGACCCCTGGTGCACAGTCTAGTGCAGATCCCAGGCAGCAACAGCCAGCAAGATTATTTCCCAAAGCTGCTGGAATTTTTATGATTGCTGTATTTTAAACTACTTACAAACATACCGTTAATCTGCTCCCAAATACACCTATGTTTTAGGATCAAGATAAGTACATTTGAATGCAAATGAAAGTAATGCAATGCAAATTGCTTTAATGAAAATGAGTCTGCCTCTTTAAAAGTGTGTGCATTGCTAAAAGAATACAGGCTAAGATAACTTCTCAACATACATGGCATCATGAGTTTGCTTTCAGAACTACATACTTGCCAGGGAAGATACATACAATACATTTAACAGAGGAAAGTACAGTGAAAGGGAGTAGTTAAGGGAATAAACCTAGGATGAAAAACAGGAGAGAGTAAAATGAGAGGGAAAGAGAATGCTACAAGAATCAGCAGAAGATAAACTTCTGTTTGGTCACAGAAGAAGGACTTCATTGGTACAGTTGAGACACAGAAATATATATATACACATTTAAGGAAATGCAGAGTTGAGAAGGAATGGCTATAAGATGCCAATGGTTTGGAATGAAAATCCTGAGCCCCATCCTGTCCCAGGACATTGAGTATGATGGATTTCCCTCCAGCCTTCACAAGTAGAAGAACCTTTCCCTGGGGTGCTGCATGATGAACTGTGGCTGTGTTGGGAACTCTCTTTAGTCTTGTGGCAGATGCTAGGTCTGAAATGTAACTGTGAGAAACAGAATCAACACCCCCATCACGCCCCATGCCCAAATCCAGAATGAATCTATTTGACACCAAGTGAACCAGGGTCTTCATAGGGAATGCAGGAGGGTTGTGTTGTGGCCACTGGTTAGCAAGAATGCTCTTGTCTCGTCAGCTCACCCTGTAAAGGAGAAGCAGAGAAGGGAAGAAGCAGCCCTGTTTGCCCCACTGCCTTTACTCTCAGTCCTGTTCCATGTAGTACTAAAGCTCCTCCTGTGTCATTCCACTGACTTCTGTGAAAAGGATGTCAAATTTTCCTTTTACTTTGCAGTTTCAAATCCAGTGATCAAACAAACAAAACCAGCCTGTGTGGAGAAGCAGTGTATCGGAGAGGAGGAAGGAAGGCATGCTCCAATTCCTGCTCCAGATGTTTTCCTCCTCCTGCCATTTGGCTTCTGCTCTTCCTAAGCACCACAAGTTAATCTTCTCCAGTAAAGCAACAAAACCAAGTGGCAGCTGTTGCCAACACCTCTCTCTGCAGCCCTGGAGAAAGAAGTCTGCTCACATGTCTGTAGGGTATGGATGGTGCCAGTGTGATTTACTGACACTGGGGTTACATCTCTTTGAGGGAATGGGCCTGTTGCTGCCAGATGGGACAGAGAGGCAGAGGCAAAGACAGTGGCAAGCCATGTGCCATCGTTGTGTGAGGTGACATTCTGCCCTACAGCTACATGGAGCTGGGCTGCAGAAAGGAAAAAGAAAAGGTTAAAGGTTGGTTTGCAGCAGAGTTGACTCAAACACCCTGCCCACGGGAGCTGCAGCACTGGCAGTGTCTCTGTCCCTTGTTCTGTCTCTTTGTGATATACTGTCCCTTGTTCAGGCTTTGGGCCTGTGCTGATGAAGTGCTGGGCTGGGTACACCAATGAGACTGAGGCATAGCAGCAGAGGGGACACTTAGTGATTCTTCTTGAACTTAAATTATTGATTACAGGATTACCTGTGACAGCCAGTGTTTGACTTTAAAGACTCTGGTGATAATTTTCAGATGCATATTTGCTAATTATTAATTCCCTCCACTGATCAGTTTTATGATCCATGCTTTCAGCTTTGTTCCATAAAAAATGGATGTGAAGTGGCCTGATGGAGGGCACAGTCCCAGGGCTATGCAGAAACTCATGTTCTGTTCCCAAATGATTTATCTAGAGGTGTTCAAATAACTTCGTGGCTCTCTACCCCAGTGTGCCCATCTGTAACCGAGGGTGTGAGGCACGCTGCATGGCTCTAACATGCTGCTGGAGCCCTGACTGAAAAGCACTGCACCATGCAGGGAACCATAACTGTCATTATGAAGTTTCTACTCTAATAAACTGTTGTCAGGGCCAAGTTGGTACAAAACACCTTTGTGAGTCTGGTATTAGACCTGCATTTAAACCTGGATGGTTTCCCGTGGACTGGTGCGCTGGTGGTTGAGCAGAGAGCTCTAAGGGTCCCAGTGGTTAAAGGTCAGTGCTGGTGTTGGCAGCCTTATGTCCTCTCTCAGCTTCCGCAGTGATGTATTTTAAATGCCTGGTTTGCTTTCTATGTGTGTAAAAGTCACCTGCATGGGAGCAAAGGAAAGCAAAGGCCAGCAGGTTGGGGGAGGTGATTGTGCCACTCTACTTCATTCTTAGGAAACCCCACCTAGAGTACTGCGTCCAGTTCTGGAGTTCCCAAAACAAGAAGGACATGGAGCTGTTGGAATGGGTCCAGAGAATGGCCACGAAGATCATTAGAGGGCAGGAACACCTCTCCTATGAAGACAGGCTGAGAGAGTTGGGTTTGTTCAGCCTGGAGGAGAGAAGGCTCCAGGGGAACCTTATAGTGGCTTTCCAGTACATGAAGGGAGACTAGAAGAAAGCTGGTGGGGTGCTTTTTAGAAGTGATAGGGTGAGGGGGAATGGTTTTAAATTGGACGGGGGTAGATTTAGATTGGATATTAGGAAAAAATTCTTCCCTACAAGGGTGGTGAGGCCCTGGCACAGGTTGCCCAGGGAGGTGGTGGCTGCCCCCTCTCTGGAGGTGTTCAAGGCTGGATTGAATGGCAGCCTGGGCTAGTGAGGGTGTCCCTGCCCATGGCAGAGGGGTTGGAACTTGATGATCTTTAAGGTCCCTTCCAACCCAAACATTTCTATGATTCTATGAAATATGTGTACCTGTCTTTTCTGTCTAACTGACCTTCTTAGGTTGACTGGGAGAAGGAAGATGCAGAGCTGGGAATGAGGAAGGCCTTTTCCCCACAGGGAGGAGGGCAGCAAGGTCCCCTCCTCACCTTGGCCTTTCTGCTTTGTCCACTTGGAAGGCAGGACAAGGCGGGAGGCAGGTTATCAGAGCCAGCAGCTTGCAGAGCTGTCTCTGAGACAAAAGGCAAAAGGCTCAGATTTAGATTGTGACAGATATGTAGGCAGACTGGCTGAATGCTGCTTTCTGCATTCCAACAGTGATTTGCTTAAGATGCCTTAGTAGTGGATGTATGAAGACAACTCAGAGAACCATCACCACTAGGAAAACAGAAAGCCATCTCCCAGCACACCTTGCTGTGGGTCTCTGCCTCCACCCTGGACTCATTTGGCTCCCTCATGTTGAAAGGAGACAAACCAAACCATGGATGCCTTTGCAGGAGGCTTGGTGCAATCTTGCTGCTTCTCTGTGCCAGGTTAGTGTCAAATCAGTCTTAGTGGATTACACTGGCTTAATAAATGCAATCCCATTTCCTTCAGCTCCAAGGCTACAACCCAGTTATTGAGAGCAACTTCTGTAGCTCAGGATGGAGACATATTGTACTGGTGCTGGGGGTCATAGACTTAGTCCCTACTATCATTCATCCTGGGCTTCTCAAGCAAGGCCAGGATGTGCTATTTTAACAACTGGCAGGCAGTGCAGTGGCGAGGCTCATGCAGACAGATGCCCTGGCCTTGAGTCCTCATCTCAGTGCTTCACTCCCTATCTCAGGAGCAGCGAGTGAGCACCCAGCACTGCCTTTTAACTGTCAGTGCCAGGAACAATGCTCCATCTCTTGGGAGGCACTGGGCATGCCTTCAGACCTCTCAGCCAGCTCAGGGCATTTCCAGCCCCTTTCATTCTTTTTTTTTTTAATTGCTTTGTGCCTAAAGGTGAGTATGGAGACATTGGTGACAATAGAGCTGGCTGTCCTGCTCCTTCCAGCTCTGAATTACAGACAAACTGATAGGTGAAGGGAGACTGAACGCAGCTTCTTCCAATGAGCTCGCCCTAAAAACACTGATAACTGGACAGCAAAATTGCACAAATTTCTAGCCATTTCTTTTCAGGCCCTTTGCTGCCTAGAGGACACAGCTGGAAAACCTGGGAGCCTGGACCCAAGGTGCTGTGGGCTGAGACATGCAGCAGGTTGATGCAGATGGGGACAAGGCTTCAACTCCCCCACTGCTTTGGCTGGCAGTGTCAGCCCATGCTGTGGAAGCTGAAAGCTCTGCCCTGGAGTCTGCTATGGGAATCCACTCCTGCAGGGTCAGAAGTCCTGGAGTAAGATAATCTAGGCTGGTATCAGTTTTCTGCTCTGTTGGTTTTCCCTGTAAAGCCATTACTGAGGATTAAGATTAATGCTTTCCCACTAGAGCTTTATGTTGAGGCAGATTCCCCATCCATGTTGAGATCTCTGGGGCCAACCCTCCCTTGTTTACAGATGTCCCAGAGACATTAAGAGCAACATGGGGAGTGCAGGAGAAGGAATGAAGCTCTTGTACTTCTTTTTTCTCCTTGTTGTCAATTAAACAGGATTTATGTCTTATTTCTCTGTTCTGTAATTACCCCCCTGGGATTTATTTCAGATAGCTCAAGAAAACAATATACCTCCAGAACTTTCTGGCTGCTGAGAAGAGTTATTGCTGTACCTCCTGATTGTCTAGCAGAAAACAACTCCCTTCATTATTTGCTTCACCTTACTGAAGCAGAAGAGGGTATCCATTGTGATGGTGTTCTCTTTCAAGAGGTTACATAAGAAATGGCCCTGGACATGTCAGGTACAGTGATGCTCTAGGACAAATTTAATCACAGATCATAGAGTACTAATTAACCCCAGTGCACGTCACGCTGTGATATCTCTCCTGTGCTAGCCTGCAGAGTTAGACTCATCAGTGGTGAGTGAAGGCCAACCTGTTGTTTCTGATGAAATACTCACTAATGAGGGTCTGATGTTATGGGCTGCTTTTTTTTTTTCGTTTTCTGTCCATTTCAATAATTAAAAAAAGAGGTATTTTATTTTCCTACTCAAACTTGGAAACATGGGATCGACTGGCACTTTAGGAGGATCTGTGGTTGCTTAAATTCTGAAAGCTGAGGGGTGGGAAAGGGGCTGGTTTGCATTTGAAGGAAGGCTTGACACAAAAAAAAAGGAGAGACACTGACATAATTTAGGTAGCACACGCTGTAAAGAAGCTGCTACGCTTTTCTCATAATGATTTACATGCATTCCTCCACCAAGTGCAGTCTGTGTATTCTCCTCATCAGAGACAAAGCCAATCATTCTGACTTGTGGGCTTTCTCACACATATTTCTGCCAGATTCACCCTGAACTTTGAGTCTGATGAAACCCCATATCCAGTCAAGCTCTGCTGAAATCGCCACGGGTTTAATGCAAGATAACAAATTGGCTTGTTTTATTCATATGTAGCTTTACTTCACATAGCTCAGCCTGAGTTTGCAGACAGATTTGCTTCCAGCACAGTTCTTTGGGATTGCAGGTTAGCTGGAGGTCATGCAGGTCTACTGCTGGAGAAGCCAACGTGCTGGAAAAGAACATACCCAGTGGGAATGTGTAGCTTCTCCCTAGAAATGCAGACAAGTGATGCTGCCTGCAGCCATCCCACCCATGAAAGAGGGGGTGATAGAGGTGATTGTGAGCAAAAATGATTGGACAGTCACCCCAAGTAGGGCCATCCAGGCATGAAAGCAATTCCCACTGCTCCCTTGGGTGATGCCGGACACTCTCATGTGTTAAGTGTGTTTACCCAGAAGAACACTCTGACCTCAATATCTTGGACAGAACCTAAAGGAGATGTGTTGATTCTTTCATCCCTTTAAAGAGCAGTGATGGTACCAAGGTGGGACTGGCACAGGTACTTGTTAGTACTGATGCTGCATCAGTCCTAAGGGAAGAGAAGACAGGTTTGTGAGAATAATCCTCAGAAGAGGCAGTAGAACAAATTACCTTGCTCCTGCCTTTACATCCAGTGTCCTCCTGCTCATCAGAAGCACTTCTGCTGCCAAAGACAGGCTGCAAAGTACTGCTGTGCATATAAAACCTCCCTTGCTTGCCAGCAGTCATAAATTACAATACATCTCATTTCTCAAGGTACTTCGCCATAGCTTGGGGATGAAAATCATGATATAAAACCAAATTATTCTCTTTCTCAACAATGGCTGTCTATAACAATCAGGTCCTAAATAGAGCCTCCCCAAGGCAGTATGCCCTGACTGCCTCAAGGCTGCACTGGCTGTTCCCCATGGTGAACATTGCTCTTTGCCTTTTTCTTGGTAATTCTTCTTTTGTGTCAGTCCCATGTCTTGCTCTTCTTACATCTCTATGCTGTTGTGCTCTTCCATGTTTTGGAAAGCCATGGTCATGTCCCACAGGGCAGAGAACAATGTAGAAAGCTGTGGAGGAAAGACCTTCATCTTCATCAGTGCCTGGGGAGGGTTATAGCAGTGAGGAAGGATGAAGCTTTGCATTCATTGCAAACTCAGAGGGAAGGGGTCATCTCTGGGTCTGTTGTGTGTTTTTATGGGATGAGTAGCTCAAAATTGAAGTTAGCAAAAGTCACTCTTTCTGCTTCCAGAAATTTGACCCTGTGCTGCGAAGGTTACTCTTGCTGTTGAAAATGCTAGAAATCAGAGCTTTGTTGCTAAAGTTTCCTGCTAATTATTCCAGAAGGTGATGCTCATATTCATTTGCCATTCTGAATGGGGCTTCATTCAGAACTGCTTGGAACAAAAATGTCCTATTTGCTTACTAGAAATAACTGGCTGGCTTAAAAGGTACCTGGGAGAAGCCAGAGAGAAAACAAACACCTTTTTTGTTTTATTATTTCCAAGTGAAAAGGAAAGGTCCAAATTAGAGCTTTGGTGTGTATTTCTTGAAGTGTTCAGAAACATCGCTCACACCACAATTGAAATTACAAATACCACATCTGTGAGACCCTTCTCCTGTCATCACTGCAGTGTTTGTAATGTTAATGCTTGCTTCTGAAAACGTTTTTGCTGAGGAGCTTCAGGCATTTTTACTTGTTTTCCTGCTAGTGTCAGCAAGGTAGTAAGTTCTTCTGATTTTTCACCTCGCTCTTTGGATGCACCTTTAAGTAACCATCTGGCTTTCTGGGGAAAAAAAAAAGAATCATTAGTATTTTCATCTAAGCAAATGAATAATATGCTGACAACTTTCAAGTTCCCCTTTATAGCCACTGTCACTTTCTTTCCTATGGTTACTCCTGAGCCGAATTCAACAGGGTCAAGAGCTTCCTACAGTGAAACTGCAAAGAAAATGGTACAGAAGTGACAGTGTCTCAGTCTATATTGCAAGCTAATAGAGAAGCTGGCAATCTGAATTGGACCGTTTGCTGGATAGCAAATCTTCAGTGGATTGCAATGTAATTTGTCCCCTTTGAAAAAAACCCACAAAACACCAACTTTCTCTTGAAGTGAGGTGAAAGAAAGTATAGTTCCTTCCAATCAGCTGTAGAAAGTAGATCCCAAGTCCACAACACCCAGTTTCAATGCAAAACATTGTTAAACAAAATCTGGGCAGAACTAGGTAAAGGTTTTCAGAAGCTCTGCATGTCTCCCAGATTCATCCAGGAGCTGTAGGCAAGGACTCCTCAAGTCAGGTCTGGTGAGTGCCTGGGAAAGCTGATACCTAGAAACAAGAAACATCTTTCTGTGCTTCTGTCCTGAGGATCTATGAAAATTTCCTCCACAACTTTGACATTTGCCTTACTATATAAACAGAAACATTCAGGTTTCTGTCTTCATTTCCTATGCTGTTCAAACCCACAGAGGGCAGAAATGAACAGGAACAGACATCTCTGACTGATGTGGGTAGCTTAGGAACTGCTGGGAAACATCATCTGCTCTGCCACTGACTGCTTTATGTGCCATGGAAGGAGGATGGATTTTATTGGACTCCCTTGTTATTTGTGTTATCTAGCCAGACAGAAATTTGTTTATAAATCCTCATATTTTTATAAACAGATTTGGTGCCTAATATTGGCAAAGCTTGAGTATAGGGAACAGTGAAGGTGTTCCTTCAGACAAGGATGTGTAAGAGTATGGAGGGTGGATGTAGAAGGAGGCTGAGCTGGGAAGTGGGAAACTACCAGAGCAGCCAGAGGAACTGCCACAGGAGTTAGAGAGGCACCTGTGGAAAAGGCTATGCCAGGCACCTGCCCCGAGTGGCTGCAAATCCAGCTGCCACCACTCCCTCAGGCTGGGATACAGATGTTGGTGCCTATGTTTCCAAACTGGTGGTAGCATTTCTCAAAGTGTAGCAGACTTGTGGCTCCTAAGGCAAAGGGGCTGATGTGAGATAGATTTTATTCATTTCTTTGGGGGGGATGGACCAGGATTTTAGGCAAATTGTCCTCCCCTACCACTGCATCCTCCTGTAGCCTGTAGTCACCATCATCATTGCTTGTTGGGAGTAGTTCAGCACTGAGAGAAACTGGAGCAGATCCTGCACTTGATTTCTTGGGTCATATGGTGAATTTCTGTGCTTCATATGTTGGCTGGGTGGTTGATGAAGAACACCAGGAGGAAAAAAAGCAATTATATCCAGCACAGGCACTCACAGCTGGTATCACTATTCTGTATTCAAAGTGATAGTTACAGTACCACTGGAAAGCCATAACATTTACAGTTCCCAGATGCATTAAGCTCTACTTGGTTAAAGCAACAATGTTTTTCGTCTTCAGAATGAAACCCCGGGATCTCTGCACAAAGTAACCCCGTGTCCAGAGTCTCAGGGTGAACCCAGCAAGGAGCATGTGTGTATGGCAAGAAAATGTACTTGTGTGGGTTTGTGTGAGGCTCATCTGCTTCAAATATCCCTGCTCTCAGGTAATTACCAGCTTCTTTTGAATCCTTCCAGATTCCCTGCTTCTGCCACCCACGTTAACGTGGACAACAGGATTTCTCAGTCTCAGCTCTGCTCATCTCTTCACACGTTGTCAAATGACTACTCAAGAAGTAAAAAAAGGTAAGAAATCTCTGTAGTGCATTCAATTATTGATAACAGGTAACTGTAAATTAGCCTGTGTAGGTAGGCAAAAGACAAGGGAATTTAACACTTTACAGATTGCCAGTAAAAAAATAAAAGGCTGGTGACTTGCAACAAGGGAATACAAACACTTTAAAAAAGCATTGCCAACTTCAAATCCATCACTCCTCCTCCCCTTGAGATTTGGGATATCTTCCAGGGCTTGTTGGCTGCTTTCACATCTTCTCACCCCTCTGCTCTCCCTTCCCCTCTCTCCCATCAGCTCTTCTCAGCTCAGTGACCTCAAGTTAACACTGCCAGTTAAAAAACAGGGAGTGTCACCCAACACAAGGCAACTTTGTAAGAACATGGATACTTTAGGGTTTTTGTAGTGTATTGCTTTGGACGTAGCTTTGGTAGCTTCACAGCATGCAGGGTCGATGATAGATTGCAGAAGACCTGTACCATAGCGTGACTGTCATCAGGAAATGTTGGTAGCTGTGGGCTCTGCCCAGGGCTGTGTATGGCATCATATTCAACCTGAGAAACCCAAGCAGGACCTTACAGCAGTTTGTCAGTGGAGCAGAGTTGGACAGTGGCCTCCTGGCTACAAGGTTAAATAAAGCAGGCCCTGCAAGGCACCTGTAAGAAATGGGAGCACTGTCAGGGAGGTCAACCAAGGAAGATAAGGGCAGCAGTGAGAAATACCTCTGCTTGCTCCCTTCCTGAAGTCCTGGGAGTTTCCACCTTGCCTTGTGCAAAGATTTGGGCAATAACTGGCATCACAGGCTCTTGGCTCTGCACAGCTTCATTCCACCTGATCGGCCACAGAGGTGAACATGGAAAGTGATCTTCCTTTCATGCCATGACCAAACTCTAGCAAAGCCACTCTGCTCAGAAGCCTTTTCCTTTTCCCAAGCTCTTCATTTTTGCTGCATCATTGTTAGGATTGCTCAGGATAGCTGGACATCCTTCGGTGTGTTTCAGAGGAGCGTGGGGTGGCTGGTGTGGCACTGGCTGTGCTGGGTTTGCCATGTCACATGTGTTGTCAAGGCTGAGATCTTCTGCCCCAAAGATGAGTCCATTTGATGAGTCCCAGCTCCAGGGGGTATCACCAGACTGCAAGTCCCTAAGTCTGCAGACAGCTTTGGCTTCCTTCATCCCACAAGGAAGGTTGGGCAGCACCAGGATGTTGCACAGAGCCCAGGGAAGGGTGGTTGATAACCTCCAGGTTTTCTGCTTCAGCTTTGTCTGAAGGAACATATGGCTATCTGAACCTTGCAACATTAAATTAGTCCAGCCCTTCAGCCTGGGAAGGAGGGATTTGTTCACACAGACAAGTAAATTATTAATACAATTTGCAAGAGGCAACCTCACTGAATCACTCACACAGCTGCTTCTTTCCCTGTATGTAGGGCTGCAACTGCAGCAAGGTTAATACAGAGCATCCATCATTTCCATTAATAGATGGCAGAGCTGTGTAGATCCCTTGTGTGGTCTGTCTTTAATTATTTTTTAAGGTGGCCTCTGTATATTTCTCTGCAGTGAAGGCTGAAGTGGAGAATGGAGGTCAGGTCTGTGGACTGACTGATTAAACCTGCCCATCACACATTCTGTACAAAGCTCTTTCCAATGCAAATAATGCCTTGTAGCAGAAAAAATAGATATGAAAAATGTGTTGGTGCAGCCTGTATTTTTGAGGAAGCAGATTTTGAGTAGACTTTAAAAAATTCTTTTTGATTGGTTGGGAGGAATAGAGAGGAAGAGCAGGTTTTCCCCCCCCTTCCAAAACACAGAAGGAAGACTGAGATGCCTTTTTCCACTCCAAACCCTAGGTGCATTAAGAAAGTAGAGAACATGGCCTCTATAGGCATCCCTTGCTAGTACCCTGTTAGTGGTCAGGAATGTTCTCAATACTTCAATTCAATACTACAGTTTACAGTGTATGTTATGTATTTAAAAGACTGTCTGTTACCTGGGAATGAAATGGCATGCAAAGATATCTGGTGTCTTTATCCGCCCTCTGGGCATCCAGCGTACTTCACAAGGTTTACACCATAAGCACACAAGTAACATGGAAAGTAACTGGGGTTTCCCAGGTTATAACACCTTACCTCAAGTATTTCACAGTAATATAATACACAAAGTCCATCCAGAGCGATTGTTTCTTATGCACTGCTCTGACCAAGAGGGAAACATTCCACACGAGGCCTGTGTGTGTACAGGTATGTATGAAAAAGCAAAAATAAGTATTAAAAGCAGCAGCCAAATAAATTTATCCTACATGCAGCAGCACTATGAACAGCATATAGAGAATGGAAGCAGGAACCCTGGCCCACACAGAAGGAGGAAAGCTTTGGTCCAAGGGAAAAGAACTGAAGGTCAAAGCCAAGTTTTCAGGGTAAGTGTATCCCCTGCTGTCATTGTTTTAGTCTCTTCTGTATCTGCCTTACAGAGGTCAGTGAGGTAGGACTGGATCATCTATGTTACAAATGTTGATCGTGCCAAGGATAAGAAACAGTGTATGGCTTCAGATTTATTCTTGACTTGCTGCTTCTAGCACCCAGAGGACCCCAGAGCAATTGCACTTGTCATCATGGGTGTACTCTGTGTCTGCAACACACCCATGGGCTGTGTCTGCATCTCTGTGCTGGACTGCAGGGGCTCTCCCCTTGTGGTCTGGAAAGCCAGGAGAATGTGGTGTTTTTGAAGACAGCCAGGGCAGTCCATCTCTGAACCCAAGCTGTTACTGGTGAATCCCTGCCTGATGTCTGCAGAGCCAGAGTGTCACTGCTATGGCCAGACTGAAGACATCCCTACAGATACCCGTACGCAAGATACCTCTGCCTTTAGTGTCATCTCTAACTTTGGCTCTCCAGATATCTATAAGAAATAGTGTATGAGAGAAATACACAGCCGACAGGTATTTGGTGAGAAGTGTTGAATGCTTTTTTTGTGTGATGTATAAAAATTTAATCCCTTGCATTGAAGAGCTCTGGGAGCTGTTGAAGCTTTTATGACTGGACCTCTAGGTATCTCCTGGTGTGTTTTAGTTGCTGCAAATTAGGGTGTCATGAAGTATGGAGAGAACTTGTTTGCAGAGTACATGTCTAATCCAGTATTCTGATCATCCCAACTCACCAGCTACTTGTACACCACTAAATAATATCCAACCTCAAATGAACACCAGCCGCTGAGGGGTCATTAAAATTCCTTCTCAGTCCTGATCATTAAACAAACCATACAAGAGGCAGACTCCATACCTGGAAAAAGTGGCATGTTAATGGAGATGCACCCAGCATAATTGCTGTCATCCATCACCCCTGTCCCACTGATATTGACAAAGTGCAGCTAAATATTTAAATAAGCCATTTTTCTTCAGAAGCCGAAGGATTAGATGCAGCCAAATTTCTCAGTCTAGTCAGCAAACGATACAAATCCAGGGATTAAACAGGATTTGCTGGAGTGAATGAGAGCTGCTTCTGCATTATGCTTTATGAAAAAATATTCTTTGCTGCCAAGACTGTTGCTTGGGGCAAGAATGGGAGGAGAGACAATTCTCCTCCTTATTGAAAGCAAGCAAATAGAATTAGTTCCTCTTTACTCGACACTCTTGATTTACTTTGAGGGTGTAGTTGAAGGAAAATGTGGCTTTCCCAAGCCCCATTAGACACCTACACTTCTTTTAAAAGCAATATATTTTAAATGAAGATGTAGGGGTTGCAAGGCTCCGTGCATCTATTATGCTTCAGAGTCAGCTCCTTGGAAGGCTTGCCAGGTTGCTATCAGTAAAATAGAGGAGAAATGCTTGTTGAAGTCATTTTTACTTGGATACGTGTTGGCGTGCTGCATTTTTCCCACATTTGGTGATGGGTATATTGAATTTCTTGGGGAAGATAAGAGGTTCTCATTGAAGCACAACAGGTACTTGAAGAGGGAGACAAAAAGGGTTTGCAAGGAGATGCATTTCCTGGGGCTGATTGAGAATATTTTTTAACAAAACTTCTTTTCATTTGCAATGCAACAGTTCACTAAAAGTGAATGAAGTCACTCATGGAAAAAAAAACAGTATTGATTTTTTTTTAATAATCTGAGTGTAAATTTCTAGGCTTTGGTTATTGCTTTTTTCCAGCATAAAATAACTTGGTTTTATTCCTTTGTCTTTAACTATAATAATATTATTGTTAAAAAAAAGCAAAACAAAGCAGAGGAACGGAGTGAATAACTGATTCAAATTAAGTTGAACTGAAAAAATTTGGAATTACCCAAACCAAAAAAAGTTTAAAATCTCCCTTGGAATCTTGAATGTTCAAAACTGATTTGAGTTTGAAGCTTTATGCCGATCTGAACAAGGGGAGAATGACGCTATCTCCTATCAGTTTCTGTGGGATAGTAAAAATCAATTCCTGGACTTTCTCAGGGGCTAGTTTGGCAACTAGCAGGAGGGATTTGTGAATTTTTTTTCTCTGTAAGTGTGAAAGCACATTAAAATCTCAATTTTTCTGATGGCTCCATGTTGGTAAGGGGAGAAAGAAGAGGTTTGCCTTTGCAGTGATAGCAAAAAAGTTTGCATATCATAGCATTTTTTAGAGAGCACCCTAGATTTGTAGGTCTGACTGATTTGGAAGCTGAGCAAAAGCCCTGTCCATTAGCTTTAGACAAGCTATATGTAGCAAGAAAAATTGCAATAAATGGATTTGCCAGTATTGCTCAATTTATGCCGTATTTGGGAAGACTTTTTCTCCCATTACTTTATTTCTCTTTGCATATTTACCATAATTTCCTCTGGAATCTGAACTCAGATAATGTCTGAAGAGAACTCTGTTCAAGGCTTAAAATATTACCTCGCTCACCGGTGCCTCTGTCCAAGGATTGCATGTGCTAATCTTGTCAGATCAAATGTTACATACTTTTTCCCCTTGAATCAATCAATGTCAGGAATCCAAACTTCATGCCCATCTCTAGGGAGAGACAGCAGCATTTATAAATCATGCAGAAAAAAAATTAAAATGGTAAGATAAATGTTTTTCAGCTCAGGCTCACAAGGGACTATGGACTGAATATTTTGCCCTAAACGATAAGAAATAAAACCAATTCTACACTTACATTATAGAGAGCAGGTTTTGGTAGAAATTAAGTAGATTATTTGTTATGACTTTACTGAAATTCTACTAAGCTGTCTAAAAATGAACCAAGCCTGTTGCTTTGCAAGGGAATTCGGTGTGTTTCATCTTTGTGAATTGATAGCGATACATAAATGTCAGCTTTATTGAACATGTCTCCACTGTCTGGCTATCCAAACAGTATTAATTAACTCCCAAAGTCCTGTTCCAGCATGCATTTGGACTCATTTAAAAACTTGCACTAGAGCAGTTGCTAGACAAATGCAGACTAGAAATATGGTGCACATTTTTTAGTGAGAGTAATTAACCACTGAAATAAATTACCCAGCGGCAAGGTGGATTCTCCATCATTTGAAGCCCTTAGCTCGAGGCTAAATGTCTTTGTGAAAGATATGTCATAGCTCCAGCAGAAGTTATAAGCTTGAGGATGTGCTGTCTATAGGACGCGCTTATGTATTTATGGCTTCATTGAGCTGGTTCTGTAGGAGAGTTATTCGTGTTCTGCACACTAGTTACAGAAATTACTGGTGGGACACAGCTCTTCTGCTAGCTGGGAGCAGGACCCAGCACTTGGCCACTTCTCAGCAAGATGTTTAGACCCGCTGCCCGCAGTGAAATCAGCTGGCTGAGGCACTGGCTTGTTTTGTTCACTGTATTTCTCTCCAGAGCTGAGGAGAACACTGAAATCTGTTAAATGTCACCAAAATGGAAAGCATTTCAGAAATACCTTAAGCAGGCTGCCCCCCAGCCCCCATTCTGCTAGCTCCCACTTAGAAGCAAACCTCTTCAGAGGTTAGCCTGAAATAGTGGTGAGTTGGTAAAAATGACAAACTTCTCTGGATTGTGTGTCCAGGAAGTGATGGGATTTCAAATAAAAATGTGCATCTGGGGAGGGATCAGGAATTCTTTTTCATGTGGTACCTGTTTTCTCATGTCCTGTTTCTATCTGACTAGGTGAAAAGTTTGTATCCACGCAGGCCAGCTAGCTGAAAGGAAGGGAATAGGTAAAATACAGCAGCCAGGTGAGCAATAAGGGGGTGCACATGGTGCCACCTTCAGGTGCTCCACCTTGTATGGAGTCTCATCCTGAAACCCAACGCTTGGCACCAGCCAGGAGGCAGCTCTACGTGATCCCCGGTGCGGGTCGGTGTCAGGCCAGCTTGTCTCAGCCTGGCTGGGAGCTGGTGGATAATGTGATTAAACAATAAGCATTTTGTCACAGTAATGAATCCTGGCATCCATCTTTCTGATATGATTAAATCAGTCTGCAGACAAATTCTTCATTCCTGACACCAGGTCACTGCACAAGTCTGCAGTTTGGTTTTGTTTATTTTTTTTCTTGAGGTACTTAGTTAAGCAAGGTGCCGCGAGCAATAACGAGGTCAGTCAGGATTAATTTCTACCTCTGTAAATGGCAGGGAGCATCGAGCCTTTCCCTTTGCTCAGCTGAGGATGTTGACAAGTCTCTGCCTGGAAAAATGGTGTGGCCAGTGCCTTCCTCCTGAGAGGGCACTCACCCTGTGCACACATGCAGGAAGAAACACGGTGCTCTCGTTCACTCGATGTTCTTCAACTCCACTCATTAACAATATCATGCAAAGCTCAGGGTGACTACCTGAGAAGGATTACTCCATAAGGTATGCAGAAAGCTGTGAAAGGGCCATGTAATTATTGTCACTGATGAAAAGTTCATTTTCATCTTTGTCATTGATGAAAAGTTTCCTTCATCGTCAGAACAACAGTTCTGACGTGCAGGTTAAAGAAGGCTTTGCAAATACACTATCACCTGATCACAATTAACTTGGTTATTGATAGTACTCCATAAATGTTTAAAAACACTGAAGGAGAAGTAATAAATGGTTGATTTGTTTTCTTGACTGCAGCTGCTGCAGCCTTGCGCTGTTGGTGTATAACTCTTTCTTTCACGTAACGCCGGTGGATATATCTTCTCTTACCTCCCCACCTTTTAAACTAGGCTAATGAGGTATCTTCTGTATTTACTGCAGGATAAAGAAAATTGCCTGCAGTTCATCCCTGATTAAATATATATATGCATAATCCATCAGACCAGCACCCAAATTCACCTGTTTTCTTCTCAGGGATTTAAGGAATTACTGAAAGTCCATCTGTAGAAATGTGGACAGGTTTCCCATCTTCCAGCATGTCACTTTTGCAAACAGTGCTGTGTGGACACATATAAACTCACCTCTTTTCAAGACACCTTGTAAATCCAAAGTAATCTGTTTTTTAATGCCCATATAGTCTAGCTCTTCCCTTCATTCCTGATTGAGATGTGCAAATACACCGAGTCTCCGGACTTTAAGTGTTGATGCATGAATCCTTGTTTTTAACCAGTAACTCCTTTGTCTTTGGTAGCTGCTGCAGTAATTCACAGGGCACAGATTATGAGTTTGGTTATGGGTTTGAAAAGAAAAAAAAGTAACTGTGTGATCAACAAGAAATTATAACTTTGGTGCTGTGGAATCAGCAGGCAAGACTGCTGCATAGCTTAAAAATAGCTGTCCTTGCTCAATGTCCTTTTTCACTTGCAGCAATAGTTTTTAACTCTTCTAACGACTCAGTTTGCTTTCCCGTGGACTGGCAGGTGCATCAGCTACTGTAAAAAATAGTCTGTTTGGTGGAATAAATCTCCTCTGAAGGACAAGATTGTTCTTTTTTTCTGTTTAAAAAAAAGGGAAAGGGAAAGGGAAATGTTTGCTAAATTTGTCTTCAGACTGCCTGTACACTTGATTGTGTTTGTGGTGGTTTATGGGTGTGCTTTCTGCTTCCTGTAGCCCTGGGGCCATGGAAGGCCCCATGCACTAAGGGCTCCCCATGTTACAGTTAGAAAGGAGAGATCGGTAATAGCTGTAAGCTCTCTGCTTGCAGGCTTTATTCACAACCACTCCTAATGCTGAGCTTCTCTTCATTCAGTCTCAAGAAAACTGTGGTCCCTTGATGCTGGATGAGCAGTGGGGAAGGTTTACTGTGAAACATCTGCAATGGTTCCAGCTCTTGGCTGTCCACATCTTTCCCAGGCTGCTTGTTCCTGTTAAGGTGTCAGTTATTTGTGGAGTAAATCCACAGTCCACGATGAACAAACCTGTGATCAGTTCTGGTTTACCTAAATAGTACAGGGTGGAAGCTGTGGTGGGTCATTATCTGCTGCCCACATGCACAGTGCAGTGCAGGGAGAGCCCTGACAGCAGCAGAAGGGGCTCCTGTGAAAGTGGTGATGTTGACATCACTCACATCAGCAGTGACAGACCCGATGCTTGAGGTTAAATACGGTTCATGCACCTGGGAAGGAAAATTGCTGGTGGACCCACAGAATGGGAGATTCTGCCTTGGTAGCTCTGGGTGTCATTCTGGGCAACAGCCACCAAGTGAGCTCTTGGCTCCACAGCAGAAGGGCAATCCTGTGTGCATGAAAAGAATCAAGTGGAATTAGGGGAGCAACCTCACGTCTGTCCTCAGGGCTTTAGTGATGGCTGCTGGAGGATTGCATCCACTTCTGACAGTGCCTCTTCAGGAACGACACAAGAGCTTACACAGACCTCAAAGGAAGGCTATGAAAATGATTCAGGGGATGGGAAACGAGTTACATGACCTGAAGCACGGAGAACTCTATTCATTAGCTTATTAAAAGACAGAGAGGAGATTTTATCGTTAGTTTTAAGAACATGCACATGGAGAGGAGTCTTGAGAGTCAAGGGCCTTTTGACCTTGCAGAATAGAGCCTAACAAGAAGGCTGGAAACTAAGTGTGGAGAAATTCAGCCTTGAAAAGAAGACAGCATTTCCTAGCAGCCAGAATGAGCAGAGCTGGCTGTGGTCTTGCAAGTGGATTGTGTATAATGAGATTCAGTATCTTAAAAGAAAAGAATTTCCATCCAATTTCAGTGAGAACCTCTCTTCCTTGCCTGCTAGTGCTGGCAGGAGCTTGGTTTGCTGGCACACTCGTACTGCTGTCAAAGTCTCTGAACTGCAGTCCTGCAGCACCATCCCCTTTCTGCTGTGTTACATGCTTGCATGTCCCTCCTCCCCAGGGCAAAGAGCAACACTCCTGCCAGAGTACTGTCACATGCACAAAGGGACCAGAGCATTCGAACTCTGCCTTCTTGGCTTTATTTGATGCTTTTTTGAACTTTAATTGAGGTGCAGTCATGGGCATATGAAACAAATTCATACCTCTTCCTACATGCTAGTGGCAGCCAGGCAGGACAAGCAGCAAACTACTGTCTTCTTTGAGGGTTATTTCTTCCCTTCTATTTAAGTGGAGGCACCAGTCCTGAATTTAACCCTTTTCCTGGGAGGGGTTTGGTAAGTAGATTTATCAGGTAGAAAATGATAGATGGGACTGCTTATCCACATATCCCCTTTGCAAAGCAGAAGCATCACGTACTGATCTTCTGTAGAAGAGAAACCTAGAAGAGAGGCAAGGCAGGTCTTTATTTAGGTTCAGTTCTTTGCTCTTTTCCCTTTTTATTGCCATTTCACTTGCCCAACAGCTTAGATCTAAACAAAGTATCAGTACATCCCATTGTGTTACACCGGGGACACATTTAACCCGTTTATTTTTAAGTGCTCACACTATCTTTTTGTTATCTGCTCCAATGTTTGCTGTTAAAAAAAAAAAAGCTTCATTAACAGAAAAGGTATTTGCAAAGGTGCCTGTGTGTAAAAGTACATGTTGGGAGCTAATGGGGGCTTTCAGGGACTTGACTGTACCAGTGATAATTGAAACAAACAGACCTCGGTGGCCTAAACTAATTCAGAGGAGCTATATTCCTCTTCCTTTTATATTATACATGCAGTAGTTTAGCACTCCCCAGCTCCCCACTGGCATTAAGAGACACTTACAGCTGCTCTCCTCTCCCTAATAACAGCACTCTGTAGAGTTAATGGTGGGCTCTGGGGTCTGATGAAGTGCTGCAGGGCTCTGACGACGCCAGCCAGAGGACTTGCCATATGCCTGGGGAATTTCACCTCTGTTTAGACTCAATTCAACCAAAACTCCCAAGGCGAAATTCCATTTAGGTCGGTACATTTCTGCACTGACAATTACAGTTATGCAGTGAGCACTTTCTTTTATTTCTGCTGGGCTGGTGTCTGTTGCATGTAACCAGATAGGCGATGCCTTCACCCCTGCTGTGGTGACCCCAATTGCAGGAGGAGAAAGAAAATCGAGATGTAAATGGGGGGAAACTTTGGTTCAAACACAAATAAATAAATAAAACCATATTTTTGTGCTGATTTTCCCTGCTGCTGTGATCAGAGAATGAGGAGGAGTAAAGTCGCAGAGCTTTCTGTCTGGCACACTCTTATCAGTCTAAGATAATTTGTGCAGGGCAGTAGATTAATTATGATTTTATAGAAAAGCTGAAAAAATCCATATAAAATATTGTATATATATAATGTGTAGATCTTATATAGAAAGCAGAATTTGTGTTGTCCATAGTCATTACTAAGTGTAAACAGCAATGCCCCAATGAGTGAGAGAATATCTACGGGAGGTGAAGAGCTGGTGACTTCCATAATAACTGTTCATTTCTGAGCCTTGGCCAGACAGTCACAGCCCAGTTGTGTTCCACAAGCCTGCCATGCTCCACAAGCCAGCTGATGACCCTGGACACGATGCCTTTGGGCTGGCCCATGGAGGATGGTCTCTGGCTGCGCTGCATAGCAGCAAGTCCCCCTTTCCTCCCAGGCTCCATCAGCAGTTATCCCAGCAGCCAAGGGGCATCAGGAGCTGTGGAATTTGCCCCTATGGAGCCCCCAGCACAGTTACTGCCTGGGCTGCGGCATCGAAGTACTCTGCAGTACCCCAGCACCTCCTTACAGGTAGGTTACATTTTCACACTTTCCTTCACAACCAGGGAACTACAGACTTAATATATTCATTTACTTGGACTCTTCTTTTGTAGTTCTGCTAATTGTTGTGTGTTTTTGAGAACAATGAAGCTCAAGTCTGGAGACAATTACAGGAATCCCACTTATCCATAGTTACCTGTGTCCTTAATGAAGCCCTGGATATTGTAAGATTTTCTTAACCCATAACTACCTAGACATTTAATTTAGAAGGTCTTTATTCTTAAAAAAAGCAAAACTGTGTGTTTGTGGATGATTTCTTTGTCCATTCTCCAAGGAAGGTGGGGTGAGGAGTTCACCAGCAGAACCCAGGGGCTGCAGGGACGGGGTGTTGCATAGGAACATAAGGTCTATTGGTGCCATCTACATCTGTCTGGGTCCAACTAGACATTTACAAATCCAAACCCATTCGTATAGGGTTTAGCTCCTTTCTAATCTGATGCTGTGTTGCAGCTCCTGTGAGCGTGGAAACTTGTCTCTGACCTTTTGAAACCATAACTTCTATCAGTCATGTCTCTTACTAATTGCTGCTGGGGTTCACGGCCCTGGGTGGATGGAAGAGTGCTACAAAACTGCCCTTGCAAAAAATAAATTATTTTAATTACAGGCAACATGCACTTAATGTGAAACACAGTGAAATAAGTTTCCAGCTGGCTTTTTCAACTGCATCTTTGAAGTGCACAGGCGTATTTTGACTGTGCAAAGCTGGGGCGCTTGTCTGGGTGTTTACCAAAGGGCTGGTGTAGATGCTGGAGCTCACATGTTTGTGCTCCTCTCATACATACCTCAGCAAGGATTGTCCTTTCATAGAACACACAAGCTTGCAGGTTTTGCAGCTGCAATTGGGGAAGTCTGTTAGAAAATGTAATCTAATGGGGTTTTAGTTTCCTTTTTTTTTTTAATTCTTTCCTTTTGCATTTGGTAGATGAGTATCAATATAAAGTATTTTTCTTCTGAGATGCTGCAGCCAAGTAATGAACTTCCCTGCAGGCTGAAGATAAGTCTGGCTTCACACTACAGGTACCTTCTTTTTGAAATAAAGACCTTCCTCTATAGCAAGTTTCATCAGGAAAGGTGCCAGTACTCACCTAAAGCAGCTGCTAGAGCCCTGACTTGTAGTTCATTCCTATGAAGCAAAGCTCTTAAGCATGTTTCTTTACTGAAAGACTAAGATTTGCATCAGTTGTTGCTGAATAGGGATTGATTTAAAATTGTGCTTAAATACCTTGTGGAACAGAGGCACATACAAAGAAACGTGCAGCTGGAGCTTCTCTTGGTGTGCACTGATGTAAATCAGGCATACTTTGTCTGAAACCAGCAGCCCATGTGGGAGAAGAATCAGGTCCCAGGCGTATTAGAAAATAGCTGCTAATATTTTGATTGTCTTACAAAACAAAACCATATTTTTAGGAAACTAAAACTATCAGCTATAGCTCTGCTTTAAAAATCAACCCCTCAGCTGCCAGCAGCGTGGCCTGTTAGCTGTTCCATTAGCCTGTATCTCCTTTCCAAAAAGATGTATTTCAATGTTCATGCAATCAAGCTATCATGTTGGCTGAGCATCCTTCAGAGCTTTCTAATATACAATAATATGGCTATCACTTCATGCCTAATGTTTCATAAAAATGCCATATATAATGGTACCTTCTTGGCTTCCTATCTTCTTTAATGAAAGGTTGCAGGAGTTTCATTTCCAAATGGTTACTCTACCAATCATTAAAAAAAAAAAAAGAAAAAAGAAAAAAGAAAAAAAGAAAGAAAAGCTATTGTAAAATGCTCTCTGATTGTGATGGTGGGGAGGGAAGTGGGCTTCCTGTTCCCTGTACTGCTCAAAAGCAGGAACATAATGAATATATTATAATCACATCTCATTTCTGCAATTGTATGTTTGTGCTTGTGTTCAGCATTTCTTATGTGTCCCATACACAAGCATATGAAAGACACTGGGTTTTGGAAAGTCAAAATACACCCCAAGCCCTTGACTTTGATGACATTCCTTCCAAGTATTTCTTTATGTAAGAGAAATATATGGCTATGTAGAAATTGATACAAACAGCTTCCTGAGTAGCACACGGATGTGATGCTTGTGCATCCTGTTACCTAGCTGCCCAGTAATGTTGTCCTGTGTATTCAAAGAGAATTTCTCATGAGCAATTACTTCTCTGTGCTCTGCTTCCTGCAGTTCTCAGGAACAAGCTAAACTCTGGTTTCTGAAAAATAGGCTTGTAGAAGATTCATTCCCCATACTCCCCCAATCATTTCTGATCCCTGCCTCCCTTTTTATAGGCTTGGAAAGGCTACAGACTCATTTATACTCTAACTTCCTACTCAGATATTTCAGGTATCTGACTTTGCCCATCTCTAATAAGTGGGCAGACATCTGAAAAGCTGCTCACCATTTCTGTGGGTTCATTGACATTTTGAAAATGTGCTTCTTTTTATCATCTCCAAAATGTCTTCCCCTACAAACATCATACTTAGAATGATTTACTAGCCTTTCTGGAGATTTCTGCCTCTTAATGTCTGCTGGGGAATTTTCCAGGAGACTGTAAGGATGTAAAAAATTTGCACTGGGATGCATACACATAGATGTGTATATATATATATAAACACATGTAGGTATATGTACATGCGTAGGTATATGTACATGCATATTTGCACATATATACGTGTGCATATATCCACCCTTGGCTAACAGCAAGACTGATTAATCTAGACTTATGAAGAAAAGCCATATGAAAAGGAGATGGAGCAAGAAAAGGACAAGCAAACCCCTTTTCTTAAGGTCTGCATGGAGGAACCGAATTTTAAATGCATCTGGCTTATGTAACGCAGGGAACAGCCTTATTTTCACATCTCTGTCAACACTTCAGTCTCACTTCTTAGACCCAAGTGTGACTGAAGCAGCCATAGCTTTTGTGCTGAAATTCTTGTCCTGGGATCTTACACGACTGAATCGTGGCAGCACAGTGAGGCCCCGTAGCAGTGTGTGGCCTCCCAACAGGGAGTGCACAGCTCCTCTAGACTTACAGGAGCTTTTCATCAGTGGAGTTTTGGTCTGAAATACTTGCTTTAACCCACCAAAGAGCAAATGTAGTTGACCCCTTTGAGCTAAGGATACTACTGTTGAAAATGCAGCTGCTTATCTATCAATGCTGGAAATTTAAAGAACAGTGACTCCCATATGTCTGTCCAGATTTCTTCCCTGTTTTCCAGATGGAAATGCAGATGCTGTGCTATGTTTGCAGAGTCAGAACATTAAATCCAAACCTGACATACTTTAGGTCTGTGGAAACCCAAATACCACACAGAGTATTATCGGTGCACGTTGTCACAAGATAGCATGTGTAGCTGCCCATTTGTCCAAACTGGTCAAGGGCTGGGCTATTGGCTGTCTAAAAAGCAGGACAAGTGTCTACAAGAGCACAAAGGAGATTGACAACATGTGAAAAGTATAATTTGTGAACAAAGGAAAACGTGGCAAATGAGGCCAAGAGAGATTTCCATGAGTTTCTAGTACCCCCTTTCATATAATCACAGGCTGATTTGGGCAGGGACACCCAAAGCCCCATCCAACCTGGCCTTCAACATTGCCAGGGATCCAGGGGAAGGTACAGCTTCTCTGGGCACCCTGTGCCAGTGGCTCACCTCCATCCCCCCAGGGAAAGGTTTCTTCCTAAGAGTTCCTCTCCATCTGCCCTCTTGCAGCTGAAAGCCATTCCCCTTGTTCTGTCCCTCCATGCCCTTGTCTCTTTCCTGGAGTCTCTTGAGGGACTGGGAGGTGCTCTAAGGTCTCTGAAGAGCCTTATCTTCTCCTGGCTGAACAAGTCCTACTCACCAGCCAACACCCCCAAGTCCTTCTCCTCAGGGCTGCTCTCAGTGCATTCTTTGCCCAGCCTGTAGCTGTGCTTGGCATTGCCCTGACCCACGGGCAGGACCTTGCACTTGGCCCCGTTGAACTTCATGTGGTTCACATGATCCCACCTCTCCAGACTGTCCAGGTCCTTTTGGATGACATCCCTTCCCTTCAGTATGTCAACCACACCACACAACTTAGTGTCTTTGGCAAACTTGCTGAGGGTACACTTGATCCAACGGTCCCCATCTACCAACAAAGATGTTAAACAGTGCCTGCCCCAATACTGACCTGTGAGCAACCCCTCTTGTCACTGGGCTGCACTTGGTCATTGAGCCATTGACTGCATCTTTTGAGTGTGACCATGCAGTCAGTTCCTTATCCAAGGAATTAGTCACCTTTGTCAAGAAGGAAAGAGGCAGTTTTAACAATTCTCTATTGCTTATGCTGTTGGGGTGACACAGTGAGGCCGTGTATGATGGTTGCATCATTCCCCTTTCCAGCTCTCCCCTGAACTACATCAGTAATCCTCTGCATCGCCACCCACTTCTATGAACACTACTTGCTTTCTTTAACCTTAATAGGATTTTCAAAGACTTGAAGCTGTCTGGGAGTCTTCTTCTTGAATCCTTCTGGAGATAATCAGGCTGATGTGCTAATCACATTTATGCTGTATTTAAAAATAGTGGGATAAACTCTGAAAAGTGCTGAGCAGCACTATTCACCTGCAGCTTGTTTACAAGCAAAGCAGAAAGAAAAGAGGTGGCAGACAGCATAGCAAATGGGGATGTCCAGATGCTTTGCATTTGAATTAGAGAATAAGTCAAACCCTGATTATTCACCGGATTGAGGTTCATTTGCCATGGTCGAGGGTGAGCAGGGGAGAACAGTTGTCTCAGCTTGATCACATCTAAGGATAAACACCCCCGGGCTGATCCTTCCTCAGCCCTGTGAGCAGTCTCTGATCTGTGGGATTTATGCTACACATGATTAGGTGTGAAACGGAGAGGAAGTTTATTGCAGAAGGCTTGGCATGGGCTTGGGGAGTAAATTGATAAAGAGGACAAGTACATTGTCAAGTTGGGTGTTCTTAATTTATAGAAACCCTGAGAGCCATTATTCAGTTCCACCCTGCACAGTTCTGCCTGCCAAATCCTACTGTATTTATAGGAATAAAAAGGAAGAACTTGTTGAAAATGAAGAAGCCCCTAACACAGACACACACATATTTAGACAAAATGCTCAGATTTTGAGGTCTGACAGTCTTTCTTTAAAGAGAGCTCTTGCACCCAGAACTAGCCAATGTAGAGATGTGCAGAATGAATTCATTCTCCAGCTTTTTTTTATTCAGAAGGTCTCTTGGGTATAATATAAACTGCTCTCTCTAGTCCCATAATTGGATGCAAAAGTGGAAGGAACAAGGCAATGTACTTAAAGTTTCCTAGAACCATCAGAACATACTACATCCTGAAATGATCACCCTGATCTCAGAGAGTGCCTGCTCACAAGTGGGTTAAATCTGTTACTCAGGCTACCAGGTGCATTTTAAACTGTTAAGATGATAAATAGGCTGTCCTGGTTTGGAGTGGGTGTGAAGAAAGAAAAGGATCTTGCTCCCTATGGTTCACTGCAGTGTCCCTCAGCCTCCTTTGCTGGGTCTCCCCACCCTCCATGGTGCAGGTATCTTGGTGGGGGGTGGCTGGTACTTTGGAGATGAGGGAACTGCACAGGAAAGGGAGGTTGTCAGGACAAATCTATGACATCTCAACTGCCCTGAGCCTTGCCACAGCAGCGGCTCCAGTCAGAGGAGCTTCAGACACATTAGCTGCCCTTGGTGGAAGCCACTGTCCATGTTAGTTTTGGATGTAGCTGTTAATGAGTGTGATTATTCCCCGTCTCACATGTCTCTTTCCATTAATCGTGGCATCCCACTGCCTGACACCCTGAACATGTTCTCTTTCTGCTTTGCATCGTGCAGCCTGCTCCAGAAATGGCAATGCAAATGTTTCCTTGATAATTTTGTCACACCAAATCTGATCACATTTATTCGGTGTCATGAACACATACACACATGCTCAAAGATATTTGCCCTGAGGCAGTCAAGCCAAATTCTGCTCTCTGAGTTGAGGAAACCCAGCAGGAAGTTGTCCAGAGTGCTTGTGCATCGAGGGACCTGTTTTAAGCAGCTTAGTGGGCTGGCTAAGCTTTGGGGCAGAAAAGGAAGACATGGTAACAGTGCTCTTGGAAAAAAAAAAGAACTGCTTAGCTGTGCACAGGCAATGGATTTGGGGACCAGCCTTAGCCACAGACTTGCATAAATTACTTTGTGGCTCTGTGCCCAGATTTGATAAACCTTCTCTATAGGTTTATTTACTGGAGGCTTAATTAATCTGTTTGCCCTGTACTTTCAAAAGGGGTGTGCTCAAATAGCACTGAGACAACAGAAGAGTCGCTTGTTAGTGAAAGGCATCAGAAGCCATTTCTCAAACTTGAGCTTCCTAATTCCAGCTCTAACACACAGGTTCCCTGAGCAAATATAGTAGGTCTTGGGTGGCCTCAATTCACTCAGCGGCTGAGCACCGCTGAACTTGTTGATGTGACTGCCTTTCTCTAATTCCTTCCCTTTTCAATTGAGAGATCCCACAAAGGCATTTTTTTGAAGCACAGACCTGTTCTAGACCTTGAAAGATGAAAGCCAGCCTAGGCAAGGTTTTGAGAAGGAGCTATCAGAGTTTGAGCTCAACTGGCAGGTTCTCCTCCTGACATCAAAGCCCATCTATCCTCATTTGCTATGGCCTCCGTATTTCAAAGGGGGGCTAATTCCACTTTCTCTAGCCTCTTGAGACCTGTAGTTTGCTTCTAGTCTTTTGATGGTTTGATTTCACATGTACTGCTAGAGAAATAGGTGAAAGCCCATTGTGCCTGGAGACTGTTGGCAATGTCCAGCTTCGTTCAGCTGTTGGCCCCCACCTAGAAGGCTATGAAGTAAAACCAGCAGAAATCAAACATCATGCAGGTAAGCAGAAAAAAAACCCAACAAGTTTGGTTTCCTCTGATATAGGGGACAAAATCCATCTCTTTTTGATGTGCAGAAACAAAAGAAGGAAGAAAAAAACATTCCCTGGCTGGAAGCGATTTTTTTTGGTCTTCTTTTAACAGCAGATTTAAGTTTGAAAATTCACTGCAATGTGAGCCCAAGCTCCAGGACTCTTTGAAAACCCAGCAGCTGGAGTTGATGTGAACAAGGGTCTGGCTGAGACCTCACCCTATGCTGTTGTATTCAATCTAGTGTGGCAGTAGTGATGCTGGAGATAAGCGTTGCCTTCCGTGCTACAGCCAGTGCACAGGCAAAACAGAGCGTTAACAGCTGCTCAGTGTATTGCATCTTTATTTCCAAAGCATTTTATGTAAAAAATTAAACTTTAGCAGATGTTTGCAGGCAAATATGTAGCAATTTCTCATTTGGCATAATAGCCCTTAAGGACTAGTGAAACTTTTCTCTGTTCTGCTTGGTGACATTACTAGGCTGACACAGATCTGAACAAGGGCAAGGATGGGAACATTCTAATCAGGGGCTTATTGATTGCCTTAAAAAAATTCTATAAAAAATTAAATATAAGGTTTTATGCAGTGGAAATGCATCCTTCTTGTTAGCTATCAGATAAGTCCGATTGACACAGAGTTTGAGAGTCTTGGCAGGAGGCACAGAGGGCTGCAGAGAAAATCACAGCAGGCAATTCCAGAGTTTCTTGAGCTGTGGGGAAGAGCGGGCAGGATTGCTTTGAGGATTGGGCAAGGATGGCAGCACCCAGTGCCCTGGAAGAGTGTGAGACTGTGCAGCTGTGAGGCCCTGGTGCCCTGTGGGGAAGTGGAGCACACCTTCCCCTTCACCTGCTCCTGTTTTCAGCCTTAGATGTCTATGACTGTGCTCTCGTCTGGGCAGGGAAGACAGTTAAGCTGCATATTCCCACCTCAGCCTTCCTCAACAGGAGCTATCTGCAGCAAAACATTTAAAGTGACTTCACCAGCCTTCAGGTTCCCTAGGGAGAGGAAGCTCATTTGTGACTCTCAGAGCTCTTTCTCAGCTGTCGGCTGACCCTGAGCAGCATCACTGTCTCGCTGACACGCTGGCTACCTTTTAAGCTTCCGTTCTGTCTATGAGGCGGAAGAACAGGGAAGCTTTTCCAGACTCTTTAGGTCTCCTGCAGCTCCAGAATCTGTTTAACTCCATACAAAACACACCCTGCTTTTCCCTCATTAGAGGATGCATTGATAAATGTTAATGCGTCTGCTCCTGTCTTTCCTTTCCTGTCTCCTTCACGCCTACCTAGGGGAAATGATGTCCCTTCTTCCCATTCCATCCTGCCTTCACTTCAGAGAATGATATGTCTCTCTCAGTACAGAAAGTAGCCCCTAGCTCTATATAAAGACCTGGGTTAAATAAATCCCTCACACCACTGTTAGTGACCTGATCCCCAAGGAGATGTCATGGGTGCTTCACTCAGCTGCTCCCCAAAGGATGTGCAACTGTGCCCTTGGAGGATGGCTTTCCATTCGGGAAGTCCAAGGAAGCAGTTTGAGGCAGTTTAGCTCAATGTTTTTGTTCTATTACACCCAAACTCCTCTTCACCCCCACAGTATGTCCCCACTTGCAAACTGGTAATTCTGTCAGAACCTGGTATGTATGTATAAAAAAAATAATTATATATATATCACTGTATGGCTCTGAAGTAAAAATTAGGAACTGGCATAAGGCTGTGTTAACCCATTTATTTTTATTTAATTATTTTTGGTGGCAACTTCTGCATATTCCCTTCTGCAGTCCAGGAGTCCCATTTTTTCCCATTTTACCTGTTGTCCCTCATTAGGCTGAGCTCCTGTTATTGCAGGCAGCAAGAGGGCAGGCTCCCAGGATGATGCTTTCAGCCTCTGGTGCCCAGCAGAACCAAGGGGTGGGGGCCCAGGGCTCAGCGTGCTGAGGTGCACTCAAAGGTGGGCATAGAGGTGGTTAAAAAAATACAGTGGTAAAACCAGTGATGCTGCTTTAGGAGATCAGGGCTGGAAAGATAACACGAGGTCCCCCTATGCTATCAGTTGTCCTTCCTGTTAATCAGATTTCCTGTTCTGTGACATTTTATATGCCAGTAATGTATGAATTTTTGCCTTCCCTATCCCCATGGAGCTGTCAACATGGAATATGCATTTCTGCACTAACCAGGGATGCTCTGAATTATGTAAAGTTCCCTGAGCTGCCTCAGCAAGCCTTTTAAGTGGGCTTTTACTTCTTGATGTGATCAGCTGGCACGCAGCAGCAGGGCTTCGATGAGCACAGGCAAGGTAGGTCCAAGATTTACCTGGCACTTCCACAGCCAGGCATGGGAATGAGAGTGAAAAGCCTTGTCTGAACCTTTCTGGGCTCCTGTTTGGTAATCGACATTTTGGGGAGCATGGGGTCAGATCAGGTCAGGCTCTGACAGCAGTGACATGAGGAATTCATGAAAAAAATTAGGTTGTAACAACAAGATTGCTGTATCAAAGTGTAGTAATTACCAGAACGGAGAGATTTCAAATATCTGATGGCTTCTTTATGATATTGCCAGTTATCAGAAGGAGGAAAAAATTAGAATTGAAAAACTCATGTGCAGAAAATTAGGAAAAGGAACAGGAATGGCAACATGGCATTTTGGATCCTGTTCTCAAAAGTAGAGCATCAGGGAAACAAAGCCAGCACTGAAACTATAATAAAGACATTAGCAATCCTTCCAGACTGGCAGAAGTTCAAGGATTTGTACATGTCTGATGGAAGGATTGTTCACTTAATATCTATTTTTCTATGAGGAGATGATCCTGGCATCAAATCCCACATCATCTTAACCCTGAGTGTTTCTGTTGATATGAGCAGGTGGAGGTTGTTTCACGGCTGGAGGACGACTGCACTCCCTGTGCACAGTTGCAGCACAGGGGATGACACAGGCTTTGCTAAGGAATCAATCCTCCAAAGGAAGATGTGGCCACTTAGTGAAACTAGGCAAAGCCTTCAATCCATTTATCAAAGAATATGCAGTTCTCATTTCAAGGCAGGTGAGGCATTGATGATAACTTCCGAGTGCAGAAACTTAATTTACATCCAGAACATTTTTAATTAACTCTCTGCAGCTACCAAAGGCAAAAAATCAGCAGATGACTGATGAATTTGGTGCCGGTTCTTAGATGATACCAGGCTACAGGGCTATCTTCTGCAGGTTTTTTCATTCCTCTTGGCCGCTCCATGGAGCTGTCCTGTGCAAAGTGAAAGGATGTAACAGGAGTGGACCTGTTGCCTGCCTGACTTTGCAGGACACACGTTTATTTCCCTCTCAAGTTAAAGGGGAAAAGACACTGGTGAAAATTGCAGTCGTTTCTTCACTATTGTTTCAGCTGCTCCGCTGCAGTACCGAGCGCTAAACTTTAACTTTCATGACTGAGGGGAGGGCAGTGAGCACATAATTGCCAAATTTACAAAAATGGGAAAAAATAAAGGGGGGGAGAGGGGGATGGGCAAATATTAAATGATCTCATCCTCCCAAGCCTTAATGGAAATGAATCGAGGCTGCTAGACAGCTCAGGAAGGCAATTACAGGGAAATAATCTGTGGTGCTTAGTGAAGCGGTGATGTGGGGCATGCTGAACATGATGGATCTGGCTGCTATTTCCAGTTAATAATAATGCACTTTAAGAAAAGGCGGTGCTGCACATGTTTGTGCCTTTGTGTCTGTTCGTGTAGTAGCAGAGCCAGCCAATTTTTACCTTCTTGATTTTTTTGCTACCCTGGGAACTGCCTTGAACCCAATGGCTGGAGCAGCTCGTAGCAGCGCAAGTTTCCCCTCAAGGCAAAGCCTCTGTAAGGCAGTATTTGCTTTTGTGAAGAGCTTGGCCTTCTTTCCAACAGTCCAGCTGCTGGGAAATTGTGGCTTAGGGAGCTAATACGCTCTTTGAGAGTTGGTATATGCCCTAGTTGATAGCCATCCTTGGCTGAAGTCCCTGGTATAGGTCAGAACTAGTTGTTAACAATAAAAAGTGTGTGTGCCTGGAAAAAATGTACTTATTAATAGAATCAAGCAGGGTAAGATGGTTTCTTAAACTTTAGTTTCTCCTTTCTGCTGCAGGGCTCAAGAGATAGCAGAACAAGCTGTAGCAAGACACTCCTAAAACTGTCCTGAACTATTTACCAAGGTTTGAAAAGTTGGGTTTAATTTTTCACTTGAAAGCAGAAGCACCCATCACCTGTAAGAAAGGCTGCTTAAAGGAGGACTGTGAGGGTTTTCAGGTCCCCCAACCTCACTGTTACTGTTCAGTCATGGTTGAACCGAGGGGCTGGATGCCACGGCGATTTCCCTCTGCCTGCCAATAGAAGCAGCGCTGAACCTGGCTTTAAATGTCCAAGTGAGCCTTGAGGAAAGTGGTAGTGGGACCTAATGAGTGTCTGTGCAGTTCCTATTGGTGCAAACAAGCTCTTTCTACTTTTCTACTTTCTTCCTCTGTAGCTCACAAATCCAACCTGATTTCATTTTTTTTAAACAGGTTATGGAGCTACCCAGTAATACTAATTTATTCTGCATTTAGTTTGTGGCCTCTGTCAAGCTGATTCAGACTCCCAAATCCTCAGTCTGATTTCCAGGCCAAATATATAAGAATAAACCCAGAGAAATGTAATAAAGACAAACACATTTAAATATTTATCTGGAATGAACGGAATGAAATTCCAAACTCATGAGATTTGCTGGTTGCTAATGATTTGCTAGTAAGTCAGCCTGATACAGGCTGACAAGGCACTGCTTTTCCCAGTGTGTTTCTCTCTCATACTGATTACTTTGCAAAAGAGTCATCTTCACCTGTAGATACCTGGAAGTCAGACAAGAAGGGAAAGAAAGATGGCACAAGAGCATTTCCATAAGATGCATTGCAGAAGAGTAAACAGAATTCATGTTTTTATTTTTCTGGAGATTTATGTATGAGGAACATTCTGTAAACTCTCCATCTCATTCCAGGTCTGGGACCTGCTTTGTTATTTCCCAGACATGGAAAAATATAGATGATTTTTTCCCCTGTTTTCTATATGTGAACTTGGTTTAGTGCTGGTGAAATGTTGCAGTAAATCATACCTATAGATTCAGGTCCTCTACTTACCTACATGTTATCCTGGAAGATTTTGTTGTCTGCTATGTCAGTATGTCCAGTTTCCAGCCTAATGGCAGGTCAGCAAGGAGATGGTCTGTCAATAGTTCATCCAGCCAGTTGTTCTCACACTCCCACCAGAGGTACCAAACATCACTGGCAAGACTTAGGCAATATCCATGCCTGTTGGCATCCTTTGCTAGTTGGATCTTCGCCACTCCATATACTTCTCCAGTTTCTATTTACAAATGTGTTGATTGCTCTAAGCTGGACTCCTTTAGACTTTGATTCAGGTAAGCATAGTTAAGAGTGTTTATAAAGGGAGGGGGGAAAAATAGTTGTTTACAAGGAGTAAATCTGAAAATTAAAAGGATGACATTTATGCACAAAATGGGCATCAACTCAGTGCAGACCTTTGGTGGGGAGGAAGGAAGTTGAGGTGTGGAGATTTTGAGATTGTCATGACATTTCTGACATTTCAGATTGCAACTTTGAAACCTCTTTGTCTTAAAATAATAACCTTTAAAAATTAACCTTGTAAAGATTTTTTTTTTTTTTAAATAAAGCAACCAGGGAGTAAGCCAAAACCAAATGTCTTAAGGAATACTAGATATTGACTGGCAAAAAAGGGGGTTGTTTTATTTTATCAAACCCAACTGAATGATGTAATGTATATCTGTATTTTACATAAGCCTTTTTTTTCTCCTGCATTTAGAGCAAACTGTGAGGTCTGTTGCCCCCCCAGCTTGAACAAGAAACTGGGTTTGAAGATGGCATTTCATTGATTCCGTAGTACCTCTATTTTATTTCTGCTTTGCAAGTATTAAGGTTAAAAGAATTCATCTTTCACCTGGATATGTTTCTGTGAGCTCTATTTCACACTGAAAAGAAAGGGAAAAGGCTGTTGTGCTAAAGAAGTGGAGTTCTGAGCCCTGGATGGGGAAGGATGTGCACAGATGACAGCACAGGGCTTGGAGTGGGGGGAGAGAGACCCTGCTGATGTGCTGGGTTTATACAGGGAAGAGCCATTGCAGTACTGAAGCATAGGACAGGGAGCTGAAAGCGGGTAAGGAAGTAAAAAGGAAAGGAAAAGCTGGCAGCGCGGTTAGGTGTCTTCAGAATAAACTGCCCCAGCTCTGTGTTCAGAGCAGTCAGAAAACCAGACATCCCAAGAAGTCTGACTCCTGCCATGGCCACGGGGTACTGTAAGCAATGGGGAAGGAACCCGCTGGAAGGTAATTCCCAGCTGAATGCAAACACCTCAGATAAAACCTGGCAAGGGATGCTCAAGCAACAGGGGTGGGGGGGAGGGGGGCACTGCAAAAAAATTTGCAGTTGCATCAACTTGGGTTCCCATCTCAATTCCTTTCGATTTGCCTTTTGATTTCCCATCAGTCCCTTGATCCACAGACTCTGCTGTCAGCACCTGCTGTACCGCAGCATCTGAACACCCAGCCCGCCCGGTGTGAGGCTGGGGACAGGCGCCTTTCCCAGAGCCAGCCATACATTTTACATTGTTTGTAGTCTGCATTTCTGAGTCATTACTCAGTGGTACAAGAGTGCATGCCGGGGGGGGGGAATAATTGTGCTATTAATGATTGCTATTTTGATTACAGGATGCAATTGTCACTGCGGTTGGAAGCCAATCAATGCGTTGTGAGTGGGAGCCTGCTGGTACTTTCCAATGGTCCTTGATTAAAAAGGAAGCTCTTGGCTATCTTCAAGCAGCAGGAGAGGAAACAGCACGGATGAAGGTGAGGCAAGTGCCAGACTCTCACTCCTGACAGATCACAGCTCATTTTCGCTGTAGTTTAATCACACAATCTGCTTTTCCCTCAACTCTGAGGGTTCCTTCCCTCTTTGCTCCCAACCAGACAATGTCTAGAGCAGTGTCTGCTTTTCAGTAACAAACACCAAGTGCTCAGATCTTTGCTCTGGCGTATTTTCCTGCAAATTAAATATGCAATGTGCCTTCACAATACATCTTCAGTTTATATATGCCGTTCCTTGCCTTTCAACACACCCTTTTTCAATGCAGTTACAGACAGCCAAATGTGTAACTGGAATTCAGCTCAAAACTAGTGACAATTTACAGGTACAGTATTTTAGTACAGCAATAGGGAATTTTAATTGAAGTGATGGCTGAATGTGGAACTACAAGGTGCTTCTCCCACATTTTCTGTGGATTTTCAGATAGTGGAATTTCATAGAATCATAGAATGGCATGGGTTGGAAGGGAGCCCAAGGATCATAAAGCTCCAACCCCCCTGCCACAGGCAGGGACACCAACCTCAGGCCTGGATCTACACAAAGTTGCCCAGGGCCCCATCCAACCTGGCCTTGAACACTTCCAGGGATGGGGCATCCACCCCCTCTCTGGGCAGCACAGGAACAGCCTGGAAATTTCCTGGCACCAGGTGTGTCAAATCTTTTCCTAAGAAAAAAAAAACAAACAAGGAAGGCAACCTTCTCCTGGGTTTTTTGCTAAAGACAAATAAGAAAAGGTGAGTAAACTCATCTAAACTTCAGTATTCTATCCAATTAAAGTCACTTAACATACTCTAGTGAGTTATTGGTTATGGGGACAGAACGGGATAGGGAGAAATTTGCACTGAAACTGTCACAAAGTTTTGAATTGTGTCTCTAAAGCCTATACATCTGAAACAAGGCACCTCAAATTTCATCTCACGTTGCAAATGCACAGATTCCTTGGTCCAAAGAGCACCTGAGATCAGACAACTGTGCCTAGGTATTTTAATTTTGACTTGTCTCAAGATATAGGAGATTCATTGAAAAAAAGGAAAGTCACAGGTTCGTTTGGGTTTCCTGCTGCATGAAACATCAGCTGATTGATGCAGACAGGTCTCTCTGAATGTTGTAGTGTGAGCCTTGCAGTCCCCAGTGAACACTAGTTAGACTTATGGGGATGCAGGGATGACACTTAAAGCTTTACTTAGCACTCTCCTCTCTCAGTGGAGAGCCGTGTTCTCTGTACTGTAGGAACCACTGTAATTTTTTGTAGATCAACACTAATACCTTGTTTCTAAAAGTTCCTGGTGGAGAGGTTGGCCCTCACTCCAACTCACCATAAGAATTTCAGTTCTTTGGTGGGAAGCACATGGCCTTGGTACCAGGACTGTACCTCTCTGACTGGAGAGTTTTCTGATTTTGTTTGGCCACAGTTAGATGAAAGCAGAGGTATATTTGGAATTTAAAGGTTCCTGCATGAGCAGGAAATATGGAATTGAAAGGGGCTGTATCACCACACAGCCTCGTGCCATGATGCATTTGTACATGATGCTAAGCATGTGAGATTAAGCACTGTTAAAAATACAGGACAGAAACGTACTTAAACAGTCACTCAGGCAAACTGGAAGCATCCATAACCCATGCTTTCAGGAAGGTTCACCCAGCAGCAAAGGGGACTAAAAACGCTGTTACATTCTTTCCCCCTTAGAAATCCTGCTAATGCATCCATCTTTTTAGCTTGTTAAATATGGGATAAGGCTAAAAGGAAAACATGCAAATGCAGTTGTCATAGCCCAAATTAAAAACAAAAATAAGAAACAGCTTACAAGCTCTCTTGGTATCAAAAATTACTTCTCCAGTACCAGGTCTCAGGCTGTATTCTATACACTTTCATTATCCCACTGGTGTTGCAAGGCAACCCACAGAGTCCTAACGTTGAAAAAGCATCCTCTTATGGGACAGAGCTGATAGCTAGCACAGAAAAAGATGGTATCTTTGTTCGTTAATAAGTACAAGTGACAACTATCAGGGGAGTGGTTTTCAGCAGATATCAGAAATACATCAAAGCTTTGAAGAAAAGGTCTGAGTTTGATGCGTTTAGCAGCACAGAGGGGAGATGGGAAGGAAGGCATCACATGTCTGGGGCAGATTGAGTACAAGAACTAACCCAGGCTCAGACAGCAGCAAAGAGTTCTTGTCTGTGGTATCTGGGAAGCTGATTTGGATCTGCAATTAATGTTAGGGAAAAACAGCGTAGCACTGCTGCTTCTCTGACATCCACCATGGATAATCTTTTCTGGGAACTAAAATTAAGTTCAACACAAAATGCTGCAGAAATGCAGTGGTCTTTGAATAGGGGCAAGAGCAAGATGCTTTCTTTATGCCCTTCACAGACAAGCACCTTCCAAAAACCTCCTAATCCTCTTACGGTATCAGCAGAGGAACTGCAAGAGGGCAGATTTGAGGCTTACAGTCACGGTGTCTCTTTTTTATCTTGTTTTTTTCACCCATGTGTCGCTATTGATAACCATCCATAGTTTTCCACACACCATTCATCTCTACCACAGTCAGATCCTTTGATCTAAGAACCTAGCGTGCACCAATGGCTCTATTGAGATGAGGGAAACTTGGTTTTATAGGTTGATAGACAACCTTTTATTAAACTAGGCCATTTTTATATGGTGTTATGTCATATTGCTGCAAATAGACCACACAGTTCTGGTATAAAGCAAGGTCTATTGAAGATATAAAGAAGACATAATGAATGCAATATGAGGTAGTCAATGGCTATAAAATCCAGAATTGTGGCAGACCTCTGACCTTATCCAGAACTGCCTGTGGTCCAGCTCCTGTCGCAGCAGCCTGTCTGCCAGGAGGATTCAGGTGGTGGTTGTGCTGGGGCATTTCTCACGTGAAAATGGAAGAAGTGCTATACAACGATGGATCAAAGGCCCATGTAACTCCCTGTCTCAGGTTCCTGACAGTAGATGATAGTAGGTTAGCTAGGTTGACATCTGCAAGAAAAAAAGGTAATTTTAAATTGATTGTTTTCCCAGCTTCTGGAGTTCAGTGCTTTCTGGGGTCGATGATATGTGATACATGGAACAGCTATGTGCAGCAACTTACCTCAGTGAATCTTTTTCCAATCTACCTGTGGTTTCAGCCACTGAGATGTCTTGTGACGATGAGCTCCTCAATGTATTTCTTTATTTTATGCTAAAAAAGTATATTTTCCTTTGGTTTACCATGTTGGCAATGCTTTAAATTAGGTACTTCCCTGTTTTGACACTGTAAGAAAGTGAATAATCACTCCATGTTGATCTCTACACACTTGATAATTTCATAGGTTTGTCTCATCTTTTACCCTTCCTCATCCACCATTGTTGAGTAATCACCATCTATTTAACCTAGTCCAGACTCCTATAAGCTATCCAGTCATAAATTCCCTCCCACTGAATTTCTTCTCCCATTTTTATGCTGCAGTGTCTTGGGAGCCTTTTACACTTCTTTGAAACAAATTCACATTCAGTTTTTGCAAATCATTTTCTCTCCTCAGCAATTTGCCCAATCAGTGTTCATCCCCATTTTGAGGTTATGCAGAATTGTTGAACAAAACAAGTTCTAGCAAACATCCTTTTAAGACCTCACTGGAAACTAGTAAAAACTTTCCTTACCTTTTGTTTCTTATTTTAGAGCCAGTCATTAATCTACAAAATGAGCAGTTCTTTTATCTTATGGTGGTGTCTCTTCTTGAAGACCCTTAGTGAAGAAACGTAATGAAAGCTTTTTGGAAATCCAGCTATGCTATGTTGACCAATCCTTTTTATTTACAAGCTCATAAACACCCTCAAAGAACTCCAGGAGATTTCTGATCACAATTTAACTCAACAAAAGCAATGTTGACTCATCCTGTTTATTCACATACCTACTTATTCTTTTCTCTACTATACCTGTACAAATTGTCCAGTACAATTATTTCCCTAATAAAAGAAAAAGAATGGAAGAGATTAGTCACCATCCTTTAAATTTAAAAAAGATGAGTGATGTCTTCAGGAAAGCACATCTTGATTTAACACACGCTGGGTTTGGGTCTGCCATTCCTGACTTCAAGGAGCAGGAGGGAGAAGCCTGAACTCCCTGACAGAAATACAGACAGTGAAACAGTTACTTTCACTGGCATCATGGAGGTAGAGGTAGTGGAGGAGGGATCTGGAAGGAGGATGGTATATTACAGTCAACTGAATAGGATCTTCATGGCATGGGCTGAAGTCTTTCAGCAGGTTTTCTGTATGGTGCTCTGGTGGTAATAAAAGTCAAAGTTTATTTGATATGAAAATGCTTGTTTAACTTTTCTTTTTTTCCTTAACATTTAACTTTTCTGTTACAGTGTATTTATTTCCTGGGTTTAGTTTGCCACCTGCAGACAAAGTGTAAATGAGAGAGCTGTAGCACATAGCCATATGTGATGGATATTTATAGGTGACACATGTTTTGCAAGGGGAGTAGTTATTGAACTTGAATTTTATTTTTAACTTTTTACTCAGAAATCAGACCTAATGATGAATGCTGGGGGCCTGAAGTTCCTTAACTATTGTTTAGTAAATCTGAAATGCTCTAATTGGACAGAAGGAAGCTTGCCTTGGCTGGAAAATTCAATTTGATGATTCTCCATGGCTGTAGCAGTAAATATTCCTGGGTAGAGGGTGTCAGAGTGTTTATTCCTACTACAGAAGAGAAAGCACACAAACAACAACTCTCTGACAGTCCATATAGACTTTCACCCAAAAGTAGTATCTACTACAACACCGGTGTTGCAAGGGTAATAATAAATCACAAGCTCAGACTGGTCATCTGGAGCAGATTCCTTTTAAGCTACAGCTTGTCCTGCTCCTATTAAAGTCAGCGACCATTCCGTGCCCTGTCTTTTTGTCACTGAGGCAGAAAATGGACTTTCTCAGCCTTCAGAGACAACCTGGTAGATGTATTTTCAGAAATGTGTTTTACTTGACTTGGCTGGCTGATACACTGTCCTTTAAAAATGAGGGCTGGGCAGTTGTGGCAGTGGGTGATGCTACAGCACCTCCTGCAATGGTTGTAGGGGAGAAAAAAAAAAATTCATGTTTTGGGTCTTCTGAGCTCCCAAGAAGAAGATGCTGGTATCAGTGGCCAAAGGTCAAGCACAGAAAAACAAAGCAAAACTGGCTGCTACTTAGTTCTGAAATGTGCTGCAGGAACTGGCAAGGGCAAAAGCAGAGTCAGGTGCCAAAGCTTTAACTCTTTGCTACCAGCCACTTTGCCATCTTCACAGATTTTTTTTTTCCTGCTACATGAAACCATCAGGATGCTAAAAGCCAAGAAGTGGAAAAATCTCAGGAGTTGATTTTGATTATTTGAGGTATCAGAGGATGCAGACATCATTTTGATTTTTAGTTCAAACACGAAGAGTGCAAACACTGTATGGAAAGAAAGAATTTTACTTGTTTCACACTAAAACATTGCAAAATATCTATTTCCTTGTGCTTCAAGAGCGTCTTGTAGCAAGGAGCTTCACAGAGAAAGTATGTATGAACTGAGTGTTTAAGATCTGAGCAGGTCATCCAGCCTGAATGACCAAAAGTTACCCTTTCTCCTTAGGAACAAGTGCTTCCTCTAGAAAGACAAGGAAGCTTGTATCAATACCAATGCCAACCAACCTGCTGTACCCAGATGCTCCCCTCATAGGGAGGTATTTATTTGTTTACCTCTCATATTAATGTTCTATTCCAGTTAAGCCCAAAGAAGTGGCTGCACTTGGAGCACAACTGTGGAATTATAGCATGACTAAAGGTACTGGGAGTGTTGTCACTGAGCTGTGGCAGTATTTCTCCTTGCCATAACATGAACATGTTTTGCCTGCATAAGGAGTGAATTTGGACACCACTGTGGTGGGAGAGCTCATAAAAGAATAGGAAAAAGAAAAGAAAAAAAGAAACATACTTGTTTATGGGTGGTGTCAGGAAAAGAAATAACCTCTGCAACACTGTCTGGGTCTCCAGGGCTATGAAGGTGGCACTTTCCACCTGCACAAAATTTACTGGGAACATAAAATCCAACGAGGAGAAATGTATCATTTGTGCTGATAGTCTGCTATAGAGACTCTGCTGGAGAATATTACCTCCCATGACTCTCGTCTTCCTAATGCAGGATAGCTTCTAGTACTTCCATCCAGAAAGACTGGTTAATTAATCAGGGTCCATTGTCATGCTGTTGGACTATCCTCTTCTCATTTGGCCACAAGAGACTGGTTTCTTTTCTAGAGTGGAATGCATCAAGATTTACACAGATGTGAAGAGCAGATTTGTAGATAGGCATTATGATAAGTGAACAATACCCAGTCTCTAACATCTTCTTGGACAAGGCCATTTATCTGAGCAATAGGTGGAAGAATGCAGGGGATGATCCTTGGCCAGGATAACCAGATTCATTTCATCTCCTGTATATAAGTACATGATTTTTTAGCTAGATTCAAAGAGGAGCATTAAAATATCCAAAATTGTAATGGCTAATCACAAGGGAAGCTTCTGAATGTTTTAAGAGAGTCATGGCTCTTCTCTAGACTTACTTTCTGTTCCAGTAGGGATTTGTTAAATTGTATTTCTGGGTGGCAGGTTTTAGTGTTTTCTTGTGAAGTTTCTTGTTTGATCATTTTCTGAGCTCAGTCACTAGGTGAAATGGTCACTGTTCTTACCCACGCTGGCAATTGTAATGGTACTCTGAAAGAGTTTTGAATAACAGTGTGAGAGAAAATGGTTGTAACGCTGACCCACAGCCGTCCCCGTCCCAGCCTGACTTCGCAGCGCGATTGAAAGGAGCCTGAGCACAAATGAGCTGTGCAGCACTGCCCTGTGCCTCCCAGCAAAGAGCTGAAACCCAGCTCTGCTTTCCAGTTCTTTTCTCTGTGTTTGAAGACAAAAGGAAACCAAGGGCTGAAAGAGGAAAGTTGGAGGTCACCAGAAAAGAAATCTTATATTAATACAGAAAAAAAAAAACCCTGCAACAGAAAAACAGCCATCTCTATTCTGGAGGATGCATACATTGCTGTATTGATCTTGTTTTACACTGCACTTGCAGGCTCATGTGGTAGGAAAACACCCTCTCCCACGTAGTCCCATTACAATTGGAGGAGCCCTGCTTGCTTTCGTCCATACATTGTGATCAGTCACTCCTTGGCAGTTCATGATCTTGTTCCTAAATCTCTACACAGAGAACATTCTTATCATTTCAGAACACTTGCAAGATGGAAACTTACCTGACAAACCACATCTATTCAACTTTATTTTTTTTCTTGCAGTGTGCCACCTCCTTTCACTTGGGACCATGTCTGAAAGCTTTGTACCCCTGTAACTAAGGGAGATCCATCGCTGTTGGAAGAGTGAAGTTTTCCCAAAGGTAAATCAGGCGTTATTCTTTCAAAAATAAAATTCCATGCTCGGCTCCTCCACACCCAAATTTACCTGGTCCAAAAAAACCCACAAAATCCCAAACAACCCAAAACCAGTATGGTTCCATCTTCTATGAAAAAGAACAACATTTCTGGGTGGAGGAGATATTGATGCTGTGCTGATCTGGTTAGAAAAATACAACAGACTAATTAATTAACACCAGCTCTTGAACAGAGATGATTTTCATCACCAATTTTAGTCTTTCTTTCAAGAAGCTTATCCAAATGCCAGGACTTGGTGTTTGGGAACAACCTGGCTCTACGACTCTACTACAGGTTGATAGAGCCCAGCAGAAAGCAAGGGCTTTTACCACATGAGGCTGCGCCATTGAAGTAACACCCAGGCAGCCTGGCTGCAAATCCTGCTCAGCTGTCATTGCAGACGAAACCCAGAATCCACTGGAGATGGCAGGAAGACACTGTCAGAGGGGTTTGAGGTGGTTTTTAGTGCTAGAAACCAGCAAATACATATTTTTGCTATGTAAATGCTCCTGTGATTGGATCTAAGGCTTGTTGAGACCCTGGCATTATCTGGTAGTGAGATGTATATATAGATATGAATTTAAGTAAAACCTTATTCCCTATCCAGACATTGTCACAATGTGCTGTAGAAATTTTTTTTTTTAAAAAATAGGCTTGGGAATACTTTTAATTAAACAATCAGATGCTTCTGATCACCACTATCTCCTGCCATAGCCCCACTAGCCAGACTCAGACATTGACTGTCAGGGCAGTAGAATTTTTTTTTCCTTCTTTCCCTCAGGACAAGGTTTTCTATTTACTTCCCTCTCCAGCATTTGTAATCAGTATCAGATATGTCTTTATCACCCATTCATAATATTTGAAAATACCGATGGTTTTAACACTAGCCCCCGAGAAGGATGAAGGCAAGATTCAGGCATCCAAACTGAATCTGGTTCCCAGTGGGGATGCAGATTTCCCCTGGGGCTGTGGGACACGGCTGTGTGTGCAGCTGTGCAACGTGCAGAGATTCCTGAGCTGCTGGAAGGGGCGGCCAGAGCATCTACAGTGTGTGACATCTGGGTCACACCTCTGTCTCCTGCAGCATTTCACTTTTAGTTTAGGTACTTGATGTGCCTTTAATCCCCCTGCACTGCCATTTAACCTCCAAAAAATCAAAACAAGAATTCATTACTTCCCCTCTTTGAGGTTTGTCCTCCATCAATGGGTGGATGGCGAGTCTGTGGTGAAGAAACATCCTTGTGCTGGGATAGATCTGCCTATGTGAATGCGCCTGTGTGTGTTTAACAGATTAAGTTAAAAACAATCTTTATCGCTTCATTTAACTAAAGCATTTTTCCAGACAAGTTCCTCTGCTCGAATGTTCCTTCTAATTATCATTTTCCCTTTACAATATGTTGTGTCATGCTGCTTAGGAGAAAGCTCATAGCGAGAGAGAGCACTGGGGTTGCAAAGGAAATATGTCCTGGCTATTAGAAAGTTCAATGAAGCGCTGACTTTTATATCATCATGTAGGGATGGGTGAAACAGTCCAGAAAAAAATACCCCCAGCTGAGCAGCAATGTGGGGCTTATATAAAAAAAAACAAACAAAAAACCTCGGTTTCACAATGTTTTTTAAGGTTTCTCCATCAGTTGCAAAATTATTTTCCTAAGTGTTGTTATCCGAACTGGGTTAGTGTGTGGAATTACAGCCCTGGCTAGGGTGATTGCCAGGCTGATTGCTTTCTGCCCTGAGCACCAGTGGTTCTGCCATGGGCTACGCAGGGGGTCTGCTTTGCTCAGAAGGAATGATTTGGAATCCCGCTCATTTGCTTTTATCCCAATTCCACGAGCTGTTTGCAGCTGTTAATTTAACAGTTTAGTGCTCCCATCTTCCATAGGCAGGAGCAACAGCTCCAGCGCCTTAGACATCGAAACTTCATTTCCAGTAACAGGACTTGGAGGACTGGGAGATGGGAGAAAAATGCTTTTGCTTCAGTGAACAGGGACAACATAGTGCCTATACGAGTCAACTGAGAGATACTTTGTAAAATGAGTCTCCCTAAGCTACAGCTCTACAGGAATGGAAAAAAAAGAGGGTGAAGTGCCATGAAAACAAGGCCATCCAAGGAGCTTTTTTCTAGGGCACAGTGTCTCTGCAGTGCCACAGGAGCTCAATTAGCCCAAACAGCTAAAATATTGGGTGTAAAGACTCTGCTACTGCAGATGGGTGCATGTCCCTGAGTACGTAGAAACTCAGGGGGTTTTCTCTGTGGTAACTTAGGGCAAACCTTTTTTCCAAGCAGTATGTATACCAAAGTAGTGTATAAGAAAGAGTGAAACTGCTATATGGCATCTACTTATGGCAGAAATTGTTTTTCTTTTTTTTCTTCTGAAGGACTGAGAAACTTTATGATCATGAAGCTACATCAAAAACTCTACCCAAAGACTGACACGAGCCAGAATCAGTGAAGTCAAGAGGAAACTTCACTAATTTCAAAATGAGGTGGGTTTTTTTTTCTTCTTCTTCTATAGGAGGAAAAAAAAAAAAAGAGATTTTTTTGTTTTCCAGCCCCTATGTTATCTTGTCAGTTCAGTTGTCAGGCTGCAGGAGAACTTGAAAGCTTAATCAGTACGCTTATTATTTTTATTTTGAATTGCACGTATTTACTTTTGTTTCATGAGGTCTTTTAGCTCCTAAAGAGGAATTCATCCTTCAACATTGTTAGAAACTTTTTTTTTTTTTTTCTAAAGTCCAAATTTTCCATTTCCATACCTAGGTAAGAAGTTCTCCCTTTCAGCATCTCCCTTATGCTGCTCTGTCACCCGCATGCTCTATTTTGAATTCTAGAACCACTAGGGAAAAAAAAACACCTGTATCCAGGGTTTCAGTGTTAATTGTGACTTTTTATTTTGTTTCAATGCTAAGCCATTCTACAGCACTTGAACAATATTTCGTGCAGTGAATTTTGAACAGTATCAGCTACCAAAATGCCATAGCAGTTGGAAAGATCGGGCAATTTGTGTTGGACTCAGTTCAAGGTCTTTTACACAGCCCTGGAAATGGTGCTAATCTTTCTATTCTAGGACACTTCACAGGGCATTTGTACAGCACAACTTCAGACATCTAATTTAATCAATTAAGTTAGCTAGCTGATCTACTTCTCTCTATAATCAATGGGGAGCAGGGAGAGCTTCTCTAGACTGTGACTTAGAGCAGCTAAATTATGTTCCCGTTTGAAATGCTGCTTCAGAGCTGGCTGAGTTCCTCCTTTAATTACAGAGGGAGTCAAATTAGACTAGTTAGTCACCTCAAACAGGGCAGTGTGAATTCCTGCCTTTGTACGCTTACCTGTACCATCAGAATGAGAGGCGGCTTCAACTCGTAAGTCTTTGTTCCATAAATGCCTGCCAGCTTCCCATGCAGCTTGTGACATCGGGTATAAGAACCAGAGTATGACACTGTGGGAACCTCTGTTTAACAATGACATCATTTTCAACAAGTCATTATACAGCTTCTGTGAGAACATGCTGGTGGGTTTCTGCCAACATCCAGGCCTTTGCAGTTCCTAACCCACCCTTCCCAAGAAGTAACTTGGTCTTTCCCACCTTTAACATCTACACTTGGGCAATGCTGAGCTGCAAACCTCTCAATTTTTGCTACTTCCACTAGTTCAGCTCCTGCCCTCCTCTACACTAGAAGGTGCCAGCTCAGCATATCTCTATATTACTTCAAAGCTCAAGAAGCATCTTGTGAGTCTCAGCTCCTGGCTTTATCTAATCCTTCTGCTTTTGTGTTGACGATGATTTCCAGGCTGTTCATGGAGAAATCCCAATGCCCTTTTCAGAGTCACTGTAATATATACTTTTGTCCTCTTGGGAGGTGCTGCCAGGATTGTTTAGGATCTCAGTGTTAAGAATGTTAGTTTTTCCTCTGATGTGCTTGGTAGCTCACCCTGTGGTTTCAATATCAATGTGTTATTTATTGGCAATTCCTTATGCTTCTATAATTCTCCTTTGAGTGGTCATTTGCTTTGCTGGCCAGCTTCTAAGTCCTGAGATCAGTGATTTTTCTCATGGCCCATAAAATAAGAAAAGTAATTTTGTACTTTATTTCTGCCTGGTGGAAATCTATATCTGAAAAGTGGAGTAGGTTCACAATTCATTGGTAGGCACTGGGCAACTTATATAGTATAAAGTCAAACTGCAAAAGAGTTTTTATAAATAGGTGTGCACATTTTTAATGAATCCTTGTGATCAGTAATCTGTTATAGGTTAGGTAAAAAATCCTCCAAAATAGAAATGTAATCATTTTATGAATATTTTGGGCTGCCCAGTTAAAATATGAGCTGTGAATACCCAATGGGAATTTCCCTATGACTTTATTGATTTAGATAATCTTGGAATACTAGAGTATTTATAATATCTTGCTGATGCTCAGATGCAGCACAACTGAAGCATGAAGCTAAACAGCTTCTCAGATATTATTTATTCATCCATCTGCTTGACAGACAATGAATCCTTATGGATTCAAGGACCTGCATCTGTCTTTTAACACCACTAAGTGGTGAGTAGCAAGTGTGGGTTTTCTGAAGTGGGGAACCTGGGGGTTGAAGGATCACTCAGCATCTAAAAGTCTCTCCCAGCAGAAGAAGGAGATTGGGGACCAGGAGACCTGTGGAGAGATGGGCCATCAGAGAGGCTGAGGAGAGACTGAAGGACCCAGGTGATGGGGAGAAGCAAGCTTGTATGCTTCATCAGCCTATTGTTATTGATGTAGATTTTCTCTGAAGAGCTTTTATTTTAATGGATGATAAAATATTTTAAAAGGCTGTGAAGACAGTCATAGGCTGCTTAAATTTTCCTCCACATTGGCTGTTATATAGACCAGTTTCTGCCACATGCAAGAAATGCTGAAAGCCTGGGGACCAGGTAGGGGAGTGAGAAAGACCTGCAAGGGCTGGGCTAGAATGGGAGCTTGGGTCCTTCTTGGTGTACCTGGGCTAATTCAGGCCATTGGGATGATAATTAGACAACTGAATGTGTTCAGTTTTACAGAATTATTCCTATAAAGAAAGTGTTGAAACAGAACTCGCAGCCTTTTTCATTGGAAACCTGTTTCCAAGTCTTCCACTCATCCCAGCAGAAACAGCTGTAATTCCAGGTGATCTTCACATCTTACTGAACCAGAGTAGATCCTGAGCATCCCAATCAAACTGTTCACTGGCAATCTGTCGAGCTGGAATTGTTTACTGAGGTTATCCAGCAAACAATTTCAATAGTGGATAAATACAACAAAATCACCATCTGCCTGTGGATAATTGGAGAAGAGGAGGCCAAATTCACAGCACGGGTTATTCCTCTAGGAATGCTGAATGGGACTTGCTCATTCTACTCTTTGATACAGACCAGATAGTCTTTTATTTCCATCAATGCCAAATTCACTCACCTGATTACACACCTCAACTCTTCTACAGAAATTACTGGGGTGCAACACAGCGCTTCATCAACCCGAAGTAGCAGCAACACTAGTGCTACATGTAGGAAAGTAAAGCAGGACTGAAGTCAGGGGACATGGATGCTGGCAGAATCACAGAATCACAGAATCACAGCCATTGGAAGGGACCTCCAGAGCCCATCGAGTCCAACCCCCTGCCAAAGCAGGGTCCCTAGGACAGGGCACACAGGTCAGTGTCCAGACAGGGCTGGAATCTCTCCAGAGAAGGAGACTCCACACCCCCTGGGCAGCCTGTCCCAGGGCTCCCTCACCCTCACTGGGGAAAAGTTCCTCCCCATGTTGGTGCGGAACTTCAGATGCTCTGACTTGCAGCCATTGCCCCTTGTCCTGTCCCCACAGACACTGAGAAGAGGCTGGCCATTTCCCATGCTTAAGATATTTGTAAACATTAATTAGGTCCCCCCTTAGTCTTCTTTTCTCTAGACTGAACAGTCCAAACTTCAGCCTCTCCACATAGAGGACATGTTCCAGCCCCTTAATCATCTTCATAGCCCTTCTGTGGACTCTCTCCAGGAGATGCCTGGCTTTCTTCTACCAGGGAGCCCAGCACTGGACACAATACTCCAGGCGGGGCCTGACCAGGGCAGGGTAGAGGGGGAGGATCCCCTCCTGTGACCTGCTGCCCACACTCCTCCTGATGCCCCCCAGGATCCCATTGTGTCTCTCAGCCCCCAGGGCACACTGCTGGCTCATGGCCACCCTGTCACCCACCAGCACCCCAGGTCCTTCTCCACAGAGCTCCTCTCCAGCAGCTCACCCCCAGCCTGTCCTGATTCCAGCAGTAATTCCTTCCCAGGCACCAGACTCTCCACTTGCTGTTGTTGAACTTCATCCGGTGTCTCCCTGCCCAGCTCTCCAGCCTGGCCAGGTCTCTGGATGGCAGCGCAGTGTCCTGCCTGTCAGCCACCCCTCCCAGCTTTGTATCATTGGCATCAGCATTCAGTGAAGGCTTGGAGACTGTGAATTGAGATAATCAGGAATGGGTAGATTGAGTTGTAGGCACACACTGACCAGTGTGGCTGAATAACGACCACAGTACTGGTAAAGCAAAGGTTTTGGTACAGATTCATGATGGGTGGAACTGGGATAAAGCCAGGCTGCTCTCATCTCTCCATGGTCCTGCCTCTGCATCCATGCCCACATCAGGATTTATGTAGGAGGTGGGATTCTCCAGGTCCCTTTTCCAGTATTGGTTTTGACTTTGAGACTGGTGCTGGAGGTGAGATTACGTGCTTTATTTTGTGTGAAAATTAATCTTGATCCACAGCTCAATAACATCAATAGGGAAAAAAAGTTCCCATTTAAGAGGCTTTGGACTTCAAGCTCATAACTAATTCTACTGAAGCTAATGGATCTTGTGAGTACACATACCACTCAGGATTCCCTCAAATCCTAGTTTGGCATTAAATGATGAGACTCCTGGGAAGATTACTCTGAAACCTTTTAATGCATCTTTTGCTTTTATAACCCAAGATGTGTATTTTCAAAGCATTTTGGTGTCCAAAACATATGGGTCTGAGATACACTCTTGAATATTTTCATAGAATAGTGATTCTCACTCACAAGTCTGCAGAGGCTTTGCTTGTTGGGAAAATTCAAAATTTCTCTCCGTAATAAGGCAAACCAAATGCATATTTATTAATACAGGACTGTGATCAGATACCTTGTCTTCCATCAATCCATTTTAAAATTATTTTGACTTGAAATATTTTCCTTGTAAAGGTGAAAAAGACTGAAGGTTCTGTTCTGGCATCAGGAGCAATGCTGCATGACTAAGGAGTCGTACATTTAGGTCCTACAGCTGAAGGTAACCATCATTTTTGTCATTGCTCTCATATAATCCATGTTTGTGTGGAAGTCCTGTAGCTGCCATTGCAGTGTAAAAATGAAATAATGGTTTAATACTGTCTTCAGCTATGGAGACCACATTGTATTACTTATGGATTATGCTCATAATATTTTGCCTAAGATAAAAAGAAGATTGTTGGTCGAAAGAAGCATTAGAGTGACAAAGGTTTTTCATATTTAGAGGAATGTTATGCTCTGGGGGAGTATAAACTGGGAATTCTTGGGGGAAAAAAATACTAGGAAATATAAGTCACTTTGTCAGATTGCCAGGAAAAAAAGAAAGCATTTCTGAGATCTAGAGAATGAGGCTGCTTTCTTGAGTTTAGAATTAAAGACAGTGAAAAAAGCTCTACCACTTAATATTTTTTTCCCCTCATTCTTATTCGAGTTTATCACAACAGTGGTGGTAATAAATGGAAAGGTAAACATCCACTTTGGCAGGCTGATCATCAAATGTTTATTTCATTTGATTATTAGTTCTAGCATTTAAGCAAAGAGAAAAGACTTTTGTTTTCTCTATTGTTTCCTTTAACAGATTTGTTTTGTTTTCTTCCCCCCCCTCCCCTTTGTTTGAATGATATTTCTTAAAAAAATAAAATCTTTCTAGGGTTGCATTTTCCATTAGAAACATAGATTTTTGTTTGTTTGTCTAATTTTCTGTTCGCTTCCTTTCGTTGCCACAAATTGGAAGGTGACAAATGACTTTGTGAAGGGATAAGAGGAAGAGTTTCCACAGTGACATTTAAATTGGAACCCATGTTTGATGGCATGCAGATGATTTAAATACATGTCACCAAAGCACAGCTATAAAGGCAGGTTTTTAAAATGCTTTTGCTTCCTTTACTGCTGCTTTAACATGCATCTGGAGAGTGCTGTGATCCAATGGAGCCATTGTGAATAAGCTGCAATCATTGTCTTTCAAAGCCTTTTCTTTACTTGTGTTCCTCAGGTGAGCTGCATTGTGGGGGGTTATAAATAATGATTATAATCTTAACACTTACTATGCAGATAGAATTGTGGTATTAAAGTCACCTCACAGGGAGCACTCCTGACCCTCTTTCTAGGTTTACTATTCAGCTGGGGGTCATAGCACATCAAACTCCCATAATTCAGAACTCCACATCTCCTGCCAGCAAACACATTCACCCTTCCTCTAACCATATGCAGGGGGCAGGGCTGGGATCACGGTTGCTGGAAGCAAGTAAATTCTCTCCTGCAATCAGCACATGCCTGATGCATGAGCTTGACCTTGTCTTGTAGTTCGCAGAGAACTCCAATCCCCCTCCAACAGTGACTACACCACTGTCACACCTAAATCCAGGAGAGCTCCTTTAATGCCCTCACCTTTTCTTCTAGGGAGTAGGTTTGAATGAAATTCAAACTGAAAGGTACAGCTGGCATTTGGGAATGTTTGGATCTCTACCTGGCTGTCATAGCTTGTACCCCATTTGATTTACTGGTGAGGTGGAGCTTCCTTTTTGGGGGGGGGGGGGGGGTGTGAGTGCCTGTGCCTCTGTGTGTTAATGCTATCATTCACTAGCAGCATCCCCAAAATCAAACTCTTGCCACATGAAAGACCTCAAATCCAGGACTGCCAATGTTTCATTGGCATGAAAACCCCCAAGTTCCCCTGTGGTTTATTACATGCTGAATCACAGTGTTTTTTGTAGATTTGCAGAATCCATTAAACAATCTCTATTAAATAAAGACAAAACAAATGAGTAAATGTCTCTTAGTACCTTGTATGAACTTGTGGAGGCATTAGCAGTGTAAAATCTGAGTATTTCCCATGAAACAACTGATATATAAATATCTGGTAATGTGATGATGTCTGAAAAGAATAGTTTAACACCCTTTTTTTTTTTTTCTCCTAACTTCTTTCCCTTAGGAAAATAGGAGTTGGGAGGGGAAATGGCAATTGTTAATCAGGAGGAACATATCTGATACCTGTGTGGCAGTATTTCTGCTCTCCATCCTGTGCTGCCTCACTTAGGTTGTGCTGCATGGTGCTGTTTCTGGGGGCAGGGTTGGATTAAGGATCAACTCTGCTGCTTGTCTCATCTTGGCATCTCACTACTCTTTTCCCTCACCTGAGCCTGGCATGTGAAACAGCTCAGTTGAGATAGTGTTTGGTAATGAGTCTTTATCACACTGGAGCTGTTCTGGAAAGGCAGTAACTTCCTCCTGGGGTGTTTTCATCCTTTTATTTACCTTTACCTACCTATCTATGTATATGTACATATTTAAATTGAAACTTGCCACTCACTAGCTGTATTGATCCCCCTTTTACTTCTATTCCCAGTATGAAAATGCTTGTAAGCCACAAAGTTACCTGCCATCTTCATTAGCTAAGAATTCACCTGTTTGATCTTTTTTCATGTCTGCTGCTCCTGGAACATCAATTCAATTTTCCTTTTCCTTTACTGGTGCCATTCTGAATGCACTCAATGGGTTATTCATGCTTCTTATACTTGGTTAACTCAATGTGGGCTCCAACACAGACCATTCCAAATCTCCACTGTTATTTCCTATGTCTAGCTTTTATATTTCACAGCTCTTTTATCCTCTTGTTCCCTCAGTCTCTTCACTCTTGGTGTTACACCTTCAGCCAGCTGCCTCTGCTTTGGAGACATTCCTCTCCTTCTCCCTAGGCAGCCTTTTCTCCCCTCCATCAAATCCATCTTGTCACACGTTCCCTCCAGCACTCCTTTCCATCTCTTTCCCTTTACCCAGATTTCCTCACTCCTTCCAACACTCAGCTATTATCTAGCATGCTGGTTTGGCTTGTCTGACTTTGCTGGAAGCTTTGTTGGGCATGGGCTCAATCTTATTTCGGATTATTAACAGGGCTGGGAACCCCTGGTGGGAGGATGACTTCCAGGTTTCTGGGGCTGCATCACAGAAATGCAGCATCACCACTTAAAGGCTGCATCTTCTCCCCACTGAGACAATTTTGGACATGTTTCATCAGTCCTGACTTTCATATATAACAGCAGAGCAGAGCCAGGAGACCTGCCTGTATCTTTTCACAGGAGGGATATTTATTCTGAAGATGGCTCCACTATGGCATTACCAAGCCAACTGGAGCCAGAAAAGGCAATCTGAACCAAGGCTGGAGCAAAATCTGGCCAGAATCACAAGGGAAAGGAGTACTGAATCTTTGGGCATCTGGACACATGGATGGAGGGAGGACTTGGCGCAGTCAGGAGTCAAGCAGAGCAGTGTGTGGTGCAGCAACAACAGCTAATTGGGACGAGCGGACAGCCAGCCAGACTCATTGCATTATAGAGAAATGCTGGTTAACTGGGAGGAACAGGAAATGAAATTGGAAGGATAAAGGTGGCAGATGAAGAACCTTTTCACAAATATAGAGCTTGAGATAGCTTCCTGTCCGCTCAGCAAATGTGTCACAAGATTCACAGAATCACAGAATCACAGGGGTTGGAAGGGGCCTCAAGACCCCATGGGATCCAACCCCCTGCAAAGCAGGGTCCCTAGGAGAGGGCACACAGGTTGGGGCTGGATGGGGCTGGAATCTCTCCAGAGAAGGAGACTCCACACCCCCTGGGCAGCCTTTCCCAGGGCTCCCTCACCCTCACTGGGGAAAAGTTCTTCCCCATGTTGGCGCGGAACTTCCTGTGCTCCAACTTGCAGCCATTGCCCCTTGTCCTGTCCCCACAGACAGTGAAATGGGGCTGACCATTTCCTCCTGCATCCCATGCTTAAGATATTTATAAATATTAATAAGGTCCCCCCTTAGTCTTCTTTTCTCCAGGCTGAACAGCCCCAGCTCACACAGCCTTTCAGCAGCCTTTTGTGCCTGTTTTCGAACTGCTTTGCTGAGTGAGTGCTCAGCTGTCAACAGCCACACCAAGAGCTTCAGAATTTTATTTCTCTTGGGTTTGGTATATACTTAAGATATTTATAGACATTAATAAGGTCCCCCCTCAGTCTTCTTTTCTCCAGACTGAACAGCCCCAGCTCACTCAGCCTTTCCTCACAGGGGAGATGTTCCAGGCCCTTCAACATCTTCGTAGCCTCCTCTGGACTCTCTCAAGAAGGTCCCTGTCTTTTTTATACCAGGAAGCCCTAAGATTGGTAGGACCACAGTGGTCCATAGCTGCTGAGCAGGGAGAGGCAGACCTATGGTATCAATAAGGAGAGGCTGAGCCCCACTCATGCCAGTGTGGGAAAAGCATCTGCCCTGTGTCACCAGTTTGGTACAATCTAAAGCACAAAGTGCCTCAGTCTGCTCATTGCTACAGGTTTTCTGGCTCCTTGGGGGAGGGAGACTCAAAGCAAACAGAAAGACTGCGTGAGAGTAGGTGAGAAGTTATGGAGGTGCTAAAATTCCTTTACATCCCCCCAGAAATTGCATGCCTGGTGCTATATGGCTGAATACCATTGACAATCTGGACCCAAGCATATAGCACAAGGAAGGACAATTTGGGGACATTTGCAAAACACTCTGGAGAAGGATTCATAGACTTGAGGGCCAGGAGGGACTATTATCATCATCTAGTCTGACTTCCTGCATAATACAGCTCAGGAAACCTCAGCTAATAATTTCTGCATCCAGCCCATAACTTCTGTTTGAATTATAACATCAGTTTTCAAAAGACATCCAGTCTTGATTTACGGAGGATAAACTTCGGGTTCTTTTTATCTGTCTTCCATCCTCTAAGCCTTGAGGGTACACTCACATCTGGTTTTGAGCTTTTCTCTGCAAATATAAAGACCAGATACTAACTTATCAAAAAAAAATTGAATTAAAGTTGAATTTTTCACAGTGCCTTTCTCATCCATGACTTGGGGCTTCAAAGTGTACACCCCAAAAGTTTGAAGCTTCTGATAACTGTTTTGCCCAGAAGTTGGGAAGTTATCTCTTTCCTGGAGATAGACTGGATTAGCAGTTTCAGAAGGCAACCTCTTTTCTGAAGCTTTCCATCCAAGAGGAGGTGACCTGACAGGCAGCCCTTGCCCTGTCAAACAGCACAGCTGCCATGGTGATGCACAGCTCTCCCACCCTGGCAGAGATCTGGCCAGCTCTTGCTCCAAAGCACCCAGAGTCACCATTTAAAAAGGCATAAAAGGGTCTGAATAAAACGAAGGTTAATAGCTGCTGATGTGGGAGTAACCAGGGCTGTCAGGGAGCGATTAAGCTGCCGAATAATCTTCCACCTGGAGCTGTCAGGCCGGTGTCTAATGTTTCATTCAAAGAAGGAGCTCTACATTCCTGATGAGTAAATGACAGAGAAGATTTCAATTAGAGCTGCTCTGTGACTCAAATCCTGACATATTCTGATGGTTTACTTTCAGTTCTCCTGCTGTTCTCCGGGGGACGCCAACCCATTAATAACACATTTGAAGATGTAGATGGGAGGCATGGCTGCAGTTGATTAGCAGGTAGCCATCAGCAGGTAGGGATGGTGCACCTTTCCCAAGCTGTGAATTGCCTTTATTATAGACATTCAGATGGGGCAAGAAAAGAGCTTAAAGCTGCTTATTTGAGGGAGCTGGTCCTGTTATTACTTCAGTGCAAGGGGAGGCAGGTCCTGTGCAGGGAGTTATCTGCAGTGCTGTTAATGCACTGCCAACCTGGCCTCGTATGAGGTGGGGGATGTGGGGGGGTTGACCTGCTGTGACATTTCAGTTCTTTTCCATATAGTTCAAAACCAAAAAACAAAGAGTTTGCAAACTTGATTTGTATCTACTGCAGAGTGTTGTGGCTGAGGGCAGGAAGGTAAGAAAAACTATTTAACTAAATGCAAAGCATATTGCTTGTGATGTTTCTTGTTTTGAATTTGGTGTGAATTAAGAAATGGTTGAGTACCATGAAAACAAAATGAAAGCTTTCATTTTGGGTCAAACAGTGTGTTTCAGTTGATTGAAGGTGAGCATTTGCTCCTTTTCTGTCATTACAGTGGAAACAAATGTTTCAGGTCAACACAGAACAGCCCTGTTTTGTTTTCCAAATGAACTGAAAAATCCATTACGCTCACAGTTGTACCTGCGATATCTCTGCTACTCTGCTCCCGAGGTCCCCTATGGAGCTGTCAGCAAAACACAAGATAGAAGACAGATTAAATTGTTTTGGGGTTTTTTTTGTTTCTTGTTCTTGTAGAGAAGAAAGTGACCCAAACCTCACAATCAAACCTCCCTCTGGATCCCACTCAGAGATTTTAGAAATATGGCTCTTACACTGACCCTGATCTCTAGAAAGAGTTTGAGCCAAAAATCAAGATTTTATACCCCCCATCCCACCTCATACCTGTGTTTTTTAGTGTAAAAGAATATTTGAGGAGTCCTAGGTTCACCCCTGTTACTGCAGACTGTGGAAAACATGCATGGATGAGTGCATGGGGTGTTTGTGTTCCCTGCTGTGGGGTCACCCCTATTAGCTGTGCTCCAATGCCCCTTCTTCCTGCTCCTGCCAGCCTGTGTATCACCAAGCTGCACCCCAGCATCACTGTGTCAGACCCTACCAGTACCCCAGTGTGGGAACTGGATTTTCACATTGGGAGACATAGGATTTCTTTCCTGCCTTGGTGTTAGGATGAGGAAAAGGCTGTTTGTGTGCTTCCAGAGTGGCTGGGTTTGCAGAAAACAGCCTTTGTACAGCTGATTGGGAAGGTTTTTGTGTCATGAACAGTTGGACACCCTTACAATCTGTGTGTGGCTGGGGCAGGGGGCTTTCCCAAGTGCTGAGGGTATACAATATAAGCCAATGTGTTTGTTCAGTTGGAGAGTGGCTGCAGGGGTAAAAAGTTAATTAATGCAGTAACTCCCTTCACATAATCTTCTGTATCAGAGTAAGAGATACTTCCCAGGTATCCATCTCTCTCTGCATTTCAGTGACTCCTCTGTGTTTCCCTGCTCTCTCTCATGTGTACCAAGGATATTCCAGGATGCAAAGAAGTCAGTGAACCTTTTGCCTTTTTACAGCCAATTTACAACCTGCAAAGTCTTTGTTTCTCCTGCCTAATACATAGCAGCACGCTCCTACATTTCCTGTGCGGTGATGCTAGTGTTCCACTCTGTACTGTGCTGCCTTGTGCCGTCTTCTGGCTAATCCTGACTGCCCTGGGGACTGCTCTGCCTTGGAGAGTGCTACAACAGAGGCAATGACTGATTGTCTTCTGAACTCACTGAGAGCTAGGTGAAAATCATTTCCCCACTCTGTTAAGCTTGAGAAAAAATGGTTCTCAAGATGTTTTGCTTCTTAGGGAGCAGTTCAGTGTGTTTTTGCCATGTTCCCATCCACTTCAGTGCAAAAGTGATGGGAAAGTGGGAGGAAAACACTGCCAGGTGTGAACCTGTAGATGAAGCCAGTCAAAGTTTACAAGGCAGACATGAAAACAATTTTATTTTTATTTTCCTTTGGGCTATGACAGCACAGGCTGGCTGACAACAGCCCGATTTACATCCATCTCTCACTTTTCAGCACCCCTTGGTTCATCCTCATCACCAGCCCCTGCATGCAATAAATCTCAGCAAGGAAGAGCAAGCTCAGGTTTGGGATTTGCTTTCTTCCCCGTTTGCACTCTGCAAAGGCACATGTGTGAAGTGACACCTCTGAGCTGGTTCTGAACTTTCAGAAATGTTGTCAGGAGGGAACATGATTTTCTTACTCTTTCCTCTTCACTGGGCTCTGGAGGCTCTGGCATGGATTTACTGCCTTGTTCTCTCTGCTGTCCGTCGGGCTTCACTTTAATGAGTGCTTGGAGGGTCATTCAGCATTACTTTGCTGTGCAAAGGGGCACAACCTCAGTTTAAGATTTAAGACTAGAGGTCCCCTGCTGCAAAGCTGTCCCTACCATAACTTTGGCTCTGTGGGCAGCACTTGCGTATAAAACCCCGTAAGGAAAGTTAGTGTATTTGTGCTAGCTTGTAATGATGCTTTGCATCTAGGACCAAAACTGTTCTGTGAGTTTCTCAGTTATGTCAGGCCACATTCATCAGGGGAGACCAAAATTTGGAGCAAGCATACTAAAGAGTTAGCATTGCACCTCCTGAGCCTGATCAGTAGAAGTTACACAGCCAGGGACAGTGATTTCCATTTGCTCTACTCATCCAGAGCACAAAAAGAGGGAAGAAGTGGTCCAGGGTTTGGCTGATGTCTACATTTGCCTTTTGTCTACATAAGCTTTTGAATGACAATAAATATCAAATAATTCTAGTGATAATTGCTGGGTTCTGGTATTTTTAGAAAACTATTTGTAGAAGCAGAGGCAGAGCTGAGAACTTCCCAACAGGCTCCTGGAGACTAAAACCTCTCAAATGTTTTAGAAAGCAGCAGTAGGAAATGCTTTGTAAGCCCTTTTCTTCCCATCCCTCTCTTCTCATATCTGCTCATGGTACCTTTATCTTGACCTTCATATTTTTAGTTTCTTACTTCTCAAATGCCCCATCCTGCTTTTCTCATCAAGGGCTGCATCTGCCCTATTGAGCCGTGAGCTCTCAGACAGAAATGTGCTATTCTACCCATTACATGTGATACAAGTCAGAAGCCAGACCCACTGATGGAAAAGGTTAGTGCATTTACCATGAGTACACTGGGGTTTTTAGGTATCACACTGTGCCACTTCCCAAAGTGTGCTCCCCTCCTGGAGCGAGTACATTTCCAGCATCCGCATGACATGCTGGACAGTCATAAAATGGGCTCTGCTGTCTTCACCACAATGCTGCTGCTGTGAACAGTCTGTGACAAAAGGTCTTTGTACCTCCTCCTGCAGGCAGAGTCTATGGGTGAGATACAGCGCTGGGTGCCATGCTACAGGATCACTGCACATCCACAGCAGCTCCTCTCAGGTTTGTGTGGCGATTTCCAGATCTTATTTTTCTCCTCTGGTATGGGGTGGGGAGGAAGGGGCCTTTGAAGTTGCTTTGACAATCCACTAGTAAAGTCAGGACTGGCTATTGCAACAACTATTGCTCCATCTATATGTCCTAAATTGATGAGGCCTTGTGTTACAATGTCCTAGAGATATATTATCTTCCTGGATACTAGATGTTGCCGAGTTTTTCACTTTGCAGCTCCCTCATGCCACACGCTGCATGTACCACTGATGGATTCAGTACCAGGGATGCACTCATAATTTGGGGAAGCAGGGGAGGTGCTCACAGGAGCTCCAGACTTGCTTTCCCCCTGTGTATGAATGACAATAGCATCGTACCAGAGAGCTGAGCAGCATATTGACATAATGAGGGTTTGGTGCATCCAGTTATTTTTGTCCTGTCACTCTGTCCTGCTTTCTTTTTGTGTGTGTCAGCAAAGGAAAGGCAGGATTTATAGTTGTTTCTCATGGCTTCCAGTGCCTGCCCATGCAGGGGAGGCTTTGCTCCTGCACGCAGTGCCACACCATGGCATCTGTGTAACAGAAGCTATTACATAGGCTCTAAGTGATCAAATTAAATGGATCCTACTTTTAATACACTTGAGAATAAAGTGTGTGTGTGAGAGAGAGAGGAAGGAGAGGTGGGTGCAGGAGAGAAAGAGTAAGAGGAAGTGAATTCCCAGTGATCATTAGCTGTCGGACTCTCTTTGACATGCAGGTCTCCGCCAATGCTCTTGTTGAAAGTTTAGTGGTGGAGACAGTACACCTAATGGGATCTCGGGGGAGGCATCCTCTCGCCTATGGATAACAGGCTGCAAGACAAAGCTGTCAGCTTGTTCTGATTTACTACTCTCTTGCAGCAGGGAGATAAAAGTTTGCACTTTTTGTAACAAAGCAGGCAGCAGGACTTCTATGGCAAGACTACATCAAAACCCAGAAAAGGTAGGAGTGAACTGAGCCAAGCAAGATGAGGAGGGAGAAAAACACACAAATTAGAACAGCCTTGTGTTTTAGATCTGGAAACTGCCTCGTGCATCAGACTCATTTACTGAGAAGTACATCCTGTAACCTGCAGTGACCAGAGGAATGACTACCCAAGCAGGCTCTTCACAGAAAAATCCCAATGTGAAAACATCATGTAATATATGAATATTTCTTTATAATCAGATTCCAAATGACCTCAGTTTTATGTTGCATCTCGTCTTTCCCCTGCAGCTTCAGTCAAGTAAGTCCCTCCTTGCTCCTTTCCTCCCTCCCTCTGAATCAGTCACTGCAGCATGTTCATGCCTGGCGTGGCTCTTGCAGAGATGTTCGTTAAAGCCTGAGGGACAAATGAGCACAACAGTAATGAAGACAACAGAAGTAACTCTGGAAGAGTTACAATTTGCAAGTGTGGCTAACTGTAATGTAAGGTCACAGCTCCAAATGCATTATAAGCACCTCGCTCCTAATTTTGCCAGTAGCAGTTGCTAAAAGTGATGAAAGGGCCAGAACATGGGCTAGCTCAAGGGCTTTAGTGTTGTAGTAGGACCTTGGTTTGGACAGAGGCAAAGTTTTCTCTGTAGAGCAAAGATTAGAAGGGATGAGCTGCTGGTTGCTAAATTCACAGGTCACATGAGTCTTAAAATAGTCCTTGAGCTAAAAGGAGGGTGAGGCTGGAGGTGATACCAGGGCCAGAGTGTGGGGCTGGATGGACACTTGGTCGCAACCTCTATGACTCTTCCTGTGCCCCTGAGAAAGACAAGTCTTAGAGCAGATATGACAAAAACGGAGGCCAGAGAGAAAACAAGAGGCCAAAGGGGAGGTGACATCCTTCTGTTCTCATCTCTCATCTTCTCTAACAGCATGTCCTGGGGGAAAAGCCGAGGATGGATATAGTCATCTATGAGTGGAGAGAGCTGGAGGTGATTTCCCTGGGGGAAGTCACTGACAGAAACATCTCTGGGCAGGTTCTGGGGTTGGCTCCCCTGAGTAAGTGTCTGGTGTCATTGCTCAAGACTGCTGAGCTGTCCCTAACTTCAGGCTTCTGGGATTTATTTACATTTTTGTTTTATTTTAGACTAGTGGCAAGAGGGGACTGCTGTACAGATGACTCTGAGGCAGAATGGGTGTGCATAAACACACAGAGAGATGGGAGACATTTTTCTCTTTAATTTCATCTTGAGTCTTTCTGGAGCTGTCTATTTATCGCCAGTCTGCAGGTCCACAAGATCATGAGATGGATAAAATGGGATGATAAGCTTGCACTAGAAGAGAAACTATCAACAGACCTGTTGATTTATTGCCCTTTTCAACTCAGGTGGATTTAGGGTTGAGGGGAAGATAAATTTTCCCCTACCATTAACTCTCCATGGACCATGACTTTCATTTCCCATCAGCTTTGAATTACTCAGTCTGGGACTGAGATGGAAGGTAATTTCAAGAGGCAAAAAGGTGGAGAGAAACCCAAACTTTTACCTAATTATGATTGTGGCTGACTTAAATTCTGCCCTTTATCAGCCCTAGCATCAAAGACAGTCTGAGGAGGATGATGCTACGTGCAAGGGGGCATGACAGGCTTGTCTGGGTGGTCAAGGAATTGTGGACCAGACCTGTGAGGAAACGTGGTGACCAAAAAAATTCAGGAGAATTACAATCAGCATTGCCTAGAGGATAAGGACATTGGTTTGTACAGCCATATAACAAGCAGACAAATAGTACACTGCTTTTTGTGTGTAACTGCACAGTGAACAGAGAGCTTTTCCCACCATTTTTAACTTAAGGTTGCAAGTACCATAAACACTTAAACCAAGAGGTCTTAGGGATAGTTTTGATTCTTCCTACAGACTCATGATTCGTGGCTCTCCTTCACCTTGAAATAGTGCTTAAGGACAGAAGCAGGATCACTGCCTCACTTGGGAGAAACAAATGGCTCCATATCTACTCTAATAGATTAAAACCTCTCTGAATGGCAACAGTGATTATCTAGGCTGGTTCCCACACCTTGCCATCCATCCCTCACCTCACTGTACCAGCATGCTCTCAGGTGGGGAGATGGGACTCCACAGAAACACCAATTTTTACTTGCCTTCTCAATGGAGCTTCTTCTCCATTAAAAGACCCAAAATTCTGTCTAATTTTCCGACTTTGTTCAGAATTTTGCACAAACAAGAATCCATGGCAAACATTTAATAGGGTTACTGGACAAAGTAAGGCAACTGTGTAATGGGGAGACCTTAATCCACAATGGGCATAAAATGCAACAAAGCAAAGCAGTAAAATGAATCAGGAATGGGAGAGAAGCTGAGCAGATATTTACCTTTTTCTCTTTCAGTGTTTGCTTTCAATGCTTTGGAGTGGATTTCCCTCTTCTGGATTGTCTAGTGCAAAAAAACCCCCAGATGTTCAAAAGTTGCATCGCTTTGCAGCCCAGTGTAGCTAACTACCCCAGCACATCTCCCAGGTGGCTAGCTGTCCTGACTTGTGTTAGTTGGAAAGACTAACTCCTGGCTTCAAGTCATGGATCTCAGTCAAAAAATGTACAGGGGCACTAGGAATTAATGTTGCTCATCGTGTTTGTAATGGTTACAGTGCATACTGAAAAGTGCCAGCAGTGTTTAGTGGCTCAGAGTTTGCTCAGTGAAATTGTGGTTGAGGTTATTTTACATACACTTGTCCTGTTGATTAGTCTCCTCTTCCCCTTCCCCAATTAGGAGGGAAAAGATAGAATTCATGTTAATTTAGGTCATTCATTCATTAATCGATTGATGACAACAGTAGTAATAGAACAGCCATGTTCCCCAGTAAAAACAGACTCCTAAATACTATCCAATTTTTAAAAAGACAGAATTAGTGTTCTTATACCTAAAAACTGTTCTCACTAGTTGTGGAAAATTATTAATCAGAATGGTGTGATTAATCACTATGGCACCAAATGGGAGAGGGGTGTCAGCAGGTGAAACCCTGCATGTTGTGCACAGAAACCCTTGTGTCAGCTGGTCTGTCCCAAGCATACCTTGGCAGTGCTTATCACAGAATCACAGAGCTGCAGGGGTTGGAAGGGACCTTGAGAGATCATCGGGTCCAACCCCCCTGCCAAAGCAGCTCCCCAGCTCATACTGCACAGGTCGGTGTCCAGACGGGGCTGGAATCTCTCCAGAGAAGGAGACTCCACACCCCCTGGGCAGCCTGTCCCAGGGCTCCCTCACCCTCACTGGGAAAAAGTTCCTCCCCATGTTGCTGCGGAACTTCCTGTGCTCCACTTTGCAGCCATTGCCCCTTGTCCTGTCCCCACAGACCAAAGAAAAGGGGCTGGCCAATTCCCCCTGCATCCCCTGCTTCAGATAATTGTAAGCACCGATTAGGTCCCCCCTTAGTCTTCTTTTCTCTAGACTGAACAGCCCCAGCTCTCTCAGCCTTTCCTCATAGGATAGATGTTCCAGGCCCTTAATCATCTCCGTAGCCCTTCTCTGCACTCTCTCCAGGAGATCCCTGTCCTTTTTATACCAGGGAGCCCAGCACTGGACACAACACTCCAGGTGGGGCCTGACCAGGGCAGAGTAGAAGGGGAGGATTCCCTCCTGTGACCTGCTGGCCACACTCCTCCTGATGCACCCCAGGATCCCATTGTCACTCTTAGCCACTAGGGCACACTGCTGGCTCATGGCCAACCTGTTGTCAACCAGGACCCCCAGGTCCTTCTCCATAGTGCTCATAATGAGACCTCATAATGGAAAAAACAAAGCATATCTTGGAAAACCTATGAATATGCATATATACCATGAATATGCGTATTTGTCTTGTATAAAAACTGTGTCCATGAACCTTTACAGGAAGCACTTTAGGAGGAGTGATCCCCTCTGTGCCCAGCACTGCAATAAAGAATTCCTGCTTCATAGTCACCCAGGCTAGTGAGCTGTCATCAACCAGGACCCCCAGGTCCTTCTCTACAGAGCTCCTCTCCAGCAGGTCAACCCCCAGCCTGTATGAAGCTGCATCCCTGTAAGGATGGGAAGTCTCCCAGTCCTGCCCCAGCACAGGACAGCACTGGGTGGGGATGGCTCAGTAGGATGAGATTTGCAGCCCCGGAAGGAGGAATGTGGCAGAGAACAGTGCTTCTGGGGGGGATGCTCTCCACCCCAGAATGGAGATATGCTCCCTTGTAAACCCCATCCTGAACATGCCAGTGAACAGCAGGAGCCAGACAGCCTTTTGCAGGCTCTGGCACAGGTGCCGCAGGCAGCAAGTCCAGGACATTCTGGCTGCCGCTGGCAATCCCTCAGCTTGCCCAAGCGTGCAGTTTGCTCTGCTGCTGGGCAGGGCTGGAAACCACTGCAGCGCTCATGGTCTGTCAGAGCAGCTTTGTCCAAACTCCCCTGCAGAATCCTCAGCCCCCCCCATGGGAGAAAGCCTGGCAAGCTGTCCTGGTGGGGAGGCCAAAGCAGTTTGTGCCTCTCATTGGCTCCCAAACTCCTGCCCTTGCTCTGCCCGGCCAGGCAGGGTGGGATCCTGCATCACAGGTTGGGACCAACACACACACTGCTCTGGGACCAGAGTAGGGCTGGTTCCAAGCTGTCCAGCAGGCACTCTCCTTTTGTTCCCATGCACATAGGAACCAGCAGCTAGGTTAGGATCAGAGTAATTTCATCCTCAGTAGAATCTGCAAGGTCTCAGTCCCTCCCTGCTTGGCTGAAAGCACCAAGTTCATCTTTGTGGTACTACTGGCTCTTCTGTAGCTCCTTGTGGGAGATGTACATGACTGGCATTCAAACCTGGCACAAGAGTGGCCTCTGACATCATTTCCTCATAACAAAGATCCATTACATGAAGGTAACGGCTTTGAAGAACCGAGGCAATTGAGTTTAAGATCAATTCCATTCTGTCTTTTTCTTATTACTTCTTTAATTTGTTTTTTATTTATTCTGTGGATCTGCATTTACTTAGTGAAGTATTCATGACTAGGAGCTCTTTCAACAACTTGGCAAGGCAGAGTTATCAAGGCGGGTCGAGAGTAAATATAACCCAGGTAGGGGAGATGGGGGGGTCAGTTGTCACAGTCTGTTTGGATAACAGACCTGCTAAGTCACCATCCAAGGAAGCAGAGAGAAACCACAGTGAAAATGCCAGGAGATCCCTGCAAAAAAAAAAAATCAAAGCAGAGGATAGAAAAAATGTGTTATGGGTAGCACAGATTTTGTAAGCAAGACTTCCTGTTTCCTTTGGGTCAAAAATAAGAGCTCACCTTGAGTGGTGACTGATCTAGGAGAGACTCTTGGCTTTTTGGGAGGAGGATGACTCTTCAAGTTTTTATTCCTCCAAAAATTAGAACAAAACCCCCCAACCCCACCTGGTTCAGATGTTCAAATGTAGAAAACCCATTGCAGACTATGAAATAACTGAGTCACACTGCTGTGACGTGCAAAGATGCCTGTGCTGGAACATGACCCACCTGCCCACGGTCCTGAGCTCTGCCAGCTTCACCAAGGGAGCACACAGGTACCCAGCACTCTCTGCACTACGTGACCAAATACTCTGGAGGCTGACATACAGCGTGAGAAACTTGAAATGATGGGATGGTCTCTTTGGTATCCCCAAGAATGGGATACTGCAGACAGGTGAGGAGGAGGAGGAGGAGAGGAGGAGAAGGAGGAGGCTGGTCTTTCTGTGCTTAGCTGGAAGGACGGTGCTGACACATGACAAAAGGAAAGTTTGCAAGTTGTTCCTTTTGTTCCCAGGGCTCTGTGAGTTGTGTCAGGAGCTGGGAGGAGTTGGAGAGGAAAGTGCTTTTGTTGGGGTAGTCCCACTCTTGCAGCATGCTGGGGCTTGTGGGAATTGTTAGGTACTGGTTTGGGATCCAGCAGTGGTAGCACGGCACAAGTGTCAAATAGCCATAGTTTTTTTATAAATGTCCCTCACATCCAGCTTTCAAAGTGGCTTCAGAGCTGTCCCCTGAGGGAGGGAACTGGGACTGGAACTTTACCATGACTGGACAGTACCCATGGGACTCTGGCATGCTGCTCTGATCTAATCCTCATGAAGTCTGACCCTTCCTTCCAAATGAAGCCTAATCCATCACCCCCTGATTGTGAAAAGCATGAGCTGATGACAAATGCAGTGTCTGCAGTGGCAATAACAGCCTGATTGATGGCTGGGGAACAGCAGCTGGCAACTCTCCTGCCAGTGAGCTGGCTGGGCAGGGACAGGCAGCAGAGTGTCCAAAGGTGAGGGTTAGTATCTGCAGGTGGAGGCTGCTGGGGAACAAAAGGCTCTCTCTGGAGATTCCTTAACCAGTCTAGCATTTTTGACAGGTCTGTGGCAATGACCAGCATTCCCAGGGCTGCTGTGGCAAGGAGGAGTGCAGCTGCCTTTTGTTGCTGTGGTCCAAACTCTGTTGCATTCAGCCTCTTCAGCAAAGCTAAAATCAAACTTTACTATTCGCTTTTTTTTTTTTTAATTATCTAATTCATGCAAGGAAAAGCTTTCACTGACCTGTTTGGCTAGAAACTGTAAGTGGTCCTGACGACCAGGAAGATGGACAACTTTTTAGAAACACTAGATGGAAGGACTGCATGCTCTGTTGAGTTTTTCATTACGATTTTTCTCCCCTGTCTGTGTGTTTTTCACAGTCACTGGATTATGCATTTGCATGCATTGTAATGAGAAGAGCCACACTCGTGATAGATTTTTAAAAAACCCACAAAAAAACACCCCCACCCTCATAGGAAATATTATAGGACATAAGCAAACTGTCAAAATTAGAAGGAAACATCCCATTTTTTGGTCATGTTTTTTCATGTCTCTTGTGGTGGAAATACAAAGTGAGCCTGGGCTGCAATCTGAATTTTGCAGGGAGTTGGAGTTGACAGAAATAAGCCATGTGGTGAGGGAGCCACGTGAACTGAACATAAACATGAATTAAATCCTGCAACTGGGAAGGAACCAGGGATGTTAGAAAAACTTGTACCGAAAATGTAAATGTAAATGCTAAAATAATGGACTGGAAGCAGGTTTAATTGCCTCAGTAAAGGGGTAACATGAAAATTATGGGTGTCAGAGAATATTAAATGCACCTCAGAAATCAGAATAGACTGTTAATGTGTGATGGATGAATGGCAGAAGCCTGACAGAAGGCTATTAGCTGGAGCAATTACACAGAAAATGTGGATAAGTGGTTAAAAAAGGTGAGTGTAAGGCAGGTGTTCTTGCTGGGCTACAGCAGGGTCTCTGCATCACAGCATAACCTTGAACTGGATCTCGTCTTGAGCATGTCTGGATGGACTGCTTGGAATGCCACCCTTGCTTGAGTCCTGGGAGCTGTGTAACCCCATTCCCATGGCTGGGCACATTAACCTGTTCTTTGGAAAATGTGCTGTATTATTCAGGGTCTGTATTAACATGCCTCCATGTTGGCAACTGGGACACAAGTTGGGAGTCTCCACACAGCACTGCACATAGTGGGACAGGAGAGAGTTCATCTAAGTGTAGACATGTAGACCTCTGCTAATCGTTTAGGCAGAGAAACAAGCCTGAGCCACTTCTAGACTGCAATTCATCTCACTGGTTTAAGAACTAAGCGTTGCAATAAGATGAGGAACCACTAAGAAATGACTGCTTGTGTTTCCCCAAAATTCTCAGGAATAAACATAGGAGGACACATGGTGGAGGCATCAGCAGGAGCACGAGTGAGGTTACAGCAGCCTTGTGAGAAGGGCTACGAGAGGTCAGCGCAGGACACCAGTGCCTGCTCACTGAAATCCCACTCTGCTTGTGCTGTAGACAATGTCTTGCTGACTGAGCAACCTGCTTGTGTGAGCAAAGAAACATGCTCAGGGGTCAGTTACGATGTGGCTTCTGCAGTCCATCCGTGGGTAAATGATGCCTGTCACCAGTGCCTCTGGAGCAACTGCAGCGGGGTGGCACTTAGTCAATGGGAAGTGTCAGAGGCTCCGGGGCTAAGGAAGTGTCACTGTGCTGGCAGGCAGAGGCAGATAAAGGGAAGGCTTTGAACCAAACTGCAGTTGCCAGACCCTTAGGAATTTTTCTAATAAGGTTGTGTCTGGCAGCAGGAGCATCAGAAAGGACTTTTGCTACTCATAAAACACTTTGGATGGTATCATCCATTTCCAGAAACTGGTTGCTTTGGCCAGCACCACTCTTCCAGGAAAAAAAAGAACCCTCCTCCTTGCCCCCAGCACAACAACAATGCTTCTGTTAAAAATGGGTATTTCTGAATGTGCATGATTGGCTTTAGAAACAAAACAGTGACATTCTGGGAAGGAAGCTATCATATCTTCCTGATGTACTGGTACAAATCCAAGTGCAAGGGTAGCAGACAAGGTAGTGGTGGGTGTTGGTGTGCGTCTGCCACAGCCTCACAGTGTGATCTTCGCCAAATTCTTTAGGCTGAGAGAGTCTCAGACTGTCTTGGTCAAAGACAATGCACATACTGATTTAGCAACCATTCAGGGGTGCTGTAAGTGTTAGTCATTCATTGTTTAGGAAGCTTTTGTGTAATGGCAAGATCAAAACATGGTGCTATGCAAGGGCAGAAGTTTATTCTGATTAGATTTATTGTACAACTGCTCCCTGATATTTCCAGACCAAGGGCTCCCAGAGGAGGCTGCATTACAATCTGCTCGTTTTCATAATCCAAACACTGAAGCTCTTTCTGTGCATAGCAGGTCGGTGAGATATCAGAGGCTTCAATCTAAGTTAACTTGAGCAAAAGTGCAAATGTCCAGAGAGCAAAGATGTCTGCTCTGCAAACTGGGTCAGATGAGGAGAGATGTCGCCAAGAGAGCTAGACTAGGAGCAGGCAAGTGACTTTAACCATGGGAACCCCTCAGAAACTGAAGCCTTCTTATTCTGCAGTTGAGTTTGCCGTGGTCTTGCCGGCAGTTCCCAAGGGCTGAGTCATCCTGCTCCCTTTGAGGTGGACATCCATGAGATATCTTCATAGAATCATACAATGGTCTGGGTTGGAAGGGACCCCAAGGATCATAGAGCTCCAACCCCCTGCCACAGGCAGGGCCACCAACCTCCAGGCCTGGAGCTATACAAGGTTGCCCAGGGCCCCATCCAACCTGGCTTTGAACACTTCCAGGGACGGGGCATCCACCCTCTCTCTGGGCAGCCAGTTCCAGCCCCTCACCACTCTCTCTGTAAAGAACTTCCCCCTAATATCTCATCTAACCCTTCCCTCCTTTAGTTTTAATCCATTCCCCTTGTCCTGCCATTGTCTTCCCTTCTAAAAAGTTGATTGCCCTCCTGTTCCTCTGCTCCCTTCAGGGACTGGCAGGCTGCAATGAGGTCCCCCCACAACCTTCTCTTCTTCAGGCTGAACAAGCCAGGCTCCCTCAGCCTCCCTTTGTAGGGCAGGTGCTCCAGCCCCTTTTTTCATCTTCATGAAAGCACAGGCTGCAACACACTTCTTCATGTTGACTACAGCTCATCTAGCAGCTATTCAGTTGAAGGATTTTCAGGCAGTATAAGACTATAGGATTTTTGGGGAGGAAAAAAATCCCAACAAACAAAAAAACCCCAAACCCGGACTCCAGAATCCCTGATTTTAATCTCAGTCTCCCATAACTCCTCTCTGAAACTGCAGGAACTGGCATGTAAACAGCAGGAGGCACATATGTATATACTGGCTGTACAACTCCCCTGTCATCCATCCTTTCTTCTTCTGTGTGTATCTCCTTCTCTTCTGTTTTGGGGACTTTTTTTTTGCCTTTGCCAACTCATTTCCCCCACTGTTTATGCCATTCCTGACTCCAGTGCAGGCTGTCAGCACCACACAGAGTCACTCTGCCTGTGGATTTCCTGTGAACTTCATCTCCTTTTAATAGCCTGTCGAAAGCTGCCATAGGTAAAAGAGCTGTGGGAAGCCATAATTTGGGAAGTTTTCCGAGCCACTTGCAGGTTTTTTGCCTGCTTCCATGCCTGACAACTTGAACTGGTGGAATTATTCATTTGAGGAATATAGCTATTGATTGCTATGAATGATTTATGTATTATTTATATTTCTATAGCCTCTAATGATTCCTTATAGATTAGGGCTTTACGGTGTTAAACTTTGCACCCAACTGCACTAAGGCAGTGGTTTTAGTGGAGGATAGTGAAACAAGCAGGTGTGGTTTGGAACAGGGAGCCCAAGGTAGGTGAAACAATCACATTTGGAGTAGTAAGTGACTGTCACAGTGCAACCTGCCCTGCTGTTAGCAAATGTTTTGTAGGCATCTTGTCATAGGTAAATTTTAATGAGATGTTTGGAGGAGGACAACAGGCTTTTGCATTCCTCCCATGGGCAGCGGGGTAATGTGCCAAAAGAAGAAAGAAAAAGCTTGTTGGAAAATGTAACCAACGGGCAATAAAAGCTGGCATTATTACCAGAGCAGAAGGTGGGCTTGATATTTTTTAGCCTGTCTGCAAGCAGGTTGCCTTTGTTGTTGTCGAGCTGCTTGTCTCTCACGGTTGCCTGTTAAATGCTGGAGTCCATCTGCGCTCTCTCATATGCATTTTAGCCCAGAGGCTAGCTTACAAAATCACTCTTATATACAGTAACAGTTGGTTGTTCCACCTGTGGGAGGGGGGCCCCTGAATTTCAGGGTGCTGTTCCTGTTCCCTGAGCTCTTGCTGGACTGCACACTTAGTCCCGTCCTGCCAGTTTAGGAATAACTCAGTGAAGGACTGAGCCTCGTATCTCTTTCAAGATTGATGAAGTGAACTTTCAAAGATGACAGGCAGGATCCTTACTCAGAGTACTTGTAGTCCAGTAAAAAGAACTCAGTTTGGTTTAATTGTTGTAAAAATGCTTTTTTTTTTCACAGTCACAGAATGCTTTGGGTTGGGAGGAACCTCAAAGATCATCTAGTTTCGTCCCCCCCGCTATGGGAGGGATACCTCCACTAGACCATGTTGCCCAAAGCCACATCCAACCCAGCTTTAAACACTTCCAGGGCTGGGGCTTCCACAGGCTCTCTGGGCAACCTGTTCCAGGGCCTCACCACCCTCAGAGCAAATGATTTCTTCCTAACATTTAATCTAAACCTGCTCTCTTTCAGCCTGAAGCCAATCGCCCCTTGTCCTGTCACTACACTCCTCAGTGAAAAGCCTTTCTCCTTCTTTCCTGTAGGACCCTTTTTATTGGTAGGCCATAATTAGGTCACCTGGGAGCCTACTCCAGGCAGAACAAGTCCAACTCTCTCAGCCTGCCTTCACAGGAAAGGTGCTCCAGCCCCCTGATATCTTCATGGCCTCCTCTGGACTCACTGGAGTCCTCTTTCATCCTGGAAGATTAGCCCACAGGTATCTTTTACCTGTTTGCCCACAGGTATCACTAACCCAGAGGGCACTGAGCTCAAGCCAGGGCCTGAAGCAGACCCCAATATAATCATAGAATCATAGAATGGCATGGGTTGAAAGGGACCCCAAGGAGCACAGAGCTCCAACCCCCCTGCCACAAGCAGGGACACCAACCTCAGGCCTGGAGCTACACAAGGTTGCCCAGGGCCCCATCTAACCTGGCCCTGAACACCCCCACCCAGGGATGGGGCATCCACTACTTCTCTGGGCAACCTGTTCCAGCACCTCAACACTCTTTATGTAAAAATCTTTCCCCTAATATCTAATCTAAACTTTCCTTCAGTTTTAATCCATTCTCCCTTGTCCTGCCATTGTCTATCCCTTTAAAAAGTTGAATCCTCTCCTGCTTATAAGCTCCCTTCAGGTACTGGAAGGCTGCAATGAGGTCCCCCTGCAGCCTTCTCTTCTCCAGGCTGAACCAGCCCAGGTCCCTCAGCCTCTCTTTGTAGGGCAGGTGCTCCAGCCCTCTGATCATCTTCATGCGTCCTCTGAACCCTCTCCAACAGCCCCACATCTTTCTTGTATTGGGGCCCCAGCTCTGGACACAGGATCCAGCTGGGGCAGAGCAGAGAGGATCGCTCACCTCCCTGTCCCTGCTGCCACCACTCTCTGATGGAGCCCAGGATCCCATTGGCCTTGTGAGCTGCAAGAGCCACTGCTGGCTCATGTTAAGTTTCTCATCCACCAGAATCCCCAAATCCTTCCCAGCAGGGCTGCTCTCAAGAAGCTCTTCTCCCAGTCTGTAAATTACAATATCAGTAGCAAATTTGGTTCAATGCTGAGGAGTAGTTTCTCTGGTGCCTCATTACCTCTTCCCAGGTAGGTGACCAGCAGATTTGTTTCCAAAGTGCTCTTTCACCCCATATAGTAAGTCATCTTTTCAATGAAGAGCAAACAGCAGCATTTTGGATACATAACAAAGCCTCCCACAACTTTCTCAGTGTTCAGGATTTTCACTGAATCTGGGAGCACTCATGACAATTTCTCCCCACCATTGCACACAGCTTTGTTGTTTTCTTTCAGGCCCGGAGGTTTCACTGCCTCAGCAGGGCCTTTTCATATACATGGCTATTATGTTTGTGTCTTCCATCAGGCGTCCATCTGGCTGGGCGGTCATAAAAGTATTACTCATACTGGTGTCTAGACACCCACTCCAGAATGGGAAATTCATGAATTCAGGGCAAGAAGATTTGACATAAAACTTCACTGTTTCAATATGCTGTTGATTTCACTGGAAGAAAAGGATTCAATCCTTTGAAGATTTTAATAATTTCACCTTTTAATTTCTGTACCCACTTTCCAAAGCTGGAAATTTTGGTCATTTCAGATCGATTTTTAGTTACAGAACATCCTGAGCTTCCTTATCCTGAACAAAGCTTAACCGTAAGTTTAACAGATGGAATTTAATAGACTTCAACAAGGGAAAAAGATTTCCAGTTTAAAAAACACAACTCCACTGGGTTATGAACTTCCACAGACCGAATACTTTCCAGAATTAGAACTTATGTGCTGAAACTCTGACCTACCAAGTAGCTTAATACAGCCACAAAGTCTCTGTCTTTTTTACCCCTTAAATTCATGGAGTTACAGTTTAGCTATAATCTTTTTTCTGTGTTTTTGCTTTAGTGTATGTGAACTTGGTAAATTGTAGCTATTATTGAAAGTAATAACTGAAAAGGGATAATATGCCAGAGCTGTATATATTTAATGAATACCCAAAGGCCATGAAGAAATAATTTTGACCCAACCATGCCCCTGAATATTGAGTTTTGCCTGAGAGTAAAGATAGATTTGAAACATAATTCTGTAGCATCTGTTCTGCTGCCGTCCAGCAGCAGGCAAAGAGGCTTTTTTTTTAAAAAAAATAAAACAAAACCTGAGATGGTTGAAAGCAGAGCAGAGGGTGAGGGCAAGGAGGAAGCAGTCTGAGGACAGCTCTCCATCTGCAAGTCTTGTGGCAGCTCTGCTGGCTGCTTCTCAAGGGTGGGAAGAACCTTCTGAAAAAAAGCTTGTCAAAGCTGTGGAGCAAAGGTGAGGTTTTTACCAGTATGAACTGCTTTGGAAATAGAACAGAGGTGATAGGCAGGAGATTGTGAGAATACCTGCCAGGAACCAAAGTGTAAAGACTCAAAGATACAGGTTTTGAGTAGCAGAAACCCTTTGTGTGGGAAACTGAAAAGAAATGAGGACTGCAAGACAGGACATTTATGCAAGGGACCTACAATATGGAATCTGTTTATGAAGAGGAAAACCCAGGAGTCAAAAGGAAGGAAATACAAGAGAGCCACAGTGCCTAAACCAGATTCTAACTGTTGGAGAACAAGATGGGTCATGTGGGTCATTCTCTGGAGAAGAATTATCTTGCTTTAGTCATCAAAATCTTTGATAAAAGAATCAGACTTATTTAGGAAAAAATTCAGTGTCCATTGAAAAATATGGACCTCACCTCAGAATCAAAGGTTATGTGGAGGCTCAGCATTCGGTATCCACACAGAGTGGACCAGCACTGGTGTGCAGGTCCATAGTTTTGTGTCCATCAGACCAGCAGTACTGGCTTCACAAGCTGAATTCCAGTGGTGACACTGTGATTTTCATTATGCACCACTTCCCTCAGAAAGAGAGGAGACAGTAGTGCTCCTGGAACAGGTGCTCTTGTTAGAGAGAAAAATTAGGAGTTTTATGCAACTGATCTCCTTTGGGGCATGCTGATAGACATTCAGGGTATGGTATTTTTGAACAAAAACTACAGAAAAAAGCACCACAGGAAAAAAACCACCTTTTCTGAACAGCTTTAGTGCCTAGATGGCTCAAGCTGAGATAAATATTAGAAAGTCCCAAAGAGATTAAGTGTGTGAGCTCTGTGTCTGAGTGTACCATGAGGACTTGCAGATCAACCCGTGTCAAACAGAGCAATATCAGTTTTGCCTCACATGCAGAACTCCCACATCGGTTTGGAACCCAAATGCCTCCCAGTGCATCACATCCTCTTCCTGAATTGGATTTTGCCACATGGGATGCCCAAAAAAGTTGTATGGGCTTACCCATAAGGGCTTATTTTGCTTACTAAATAGATATTTATTCATCATTGTCCTTTAAACAAGAGCAAAGCCCTCTGCATAATTCAGCATCATAAGAATTATGAGTTCATTAAGAGGTGTTGGATGGATTAGGTCATGCAGAAGGGCTTGTATTATAAGACAAGAGTTAAACAGACCATTGTATTCCTATAGCTGGAGCTATAGGAATTACCATGAAGGAGCACCAAAAGGTAATTTCCAGTTTGGCTAAACCCTCCTTGATTACCACAAATTATCATATTTCTTCCCTAAATCAGACATCCTCTATGTTTTCAAGCCCCTGTAAATTTAGTGCTGCTGTAGTAATCTCTAATCCTCACACAGAACACTGAACTCCTGCTTTTTTTTCCCCCACAAGCTCATTTGTGAGCTATTTACTGCTGAGAGCCTGATCTTGGCTTCAGCTCAGCTGGTAAGTAGGCACAGAAAGACTTTCAGACTAAAAAGGCAAATAAATATTTGGAACTGATTAAGCTAAGAGAAGGTTCAACAAGTCCAGGGCTTGTTTAAATACATGAAGTTCAGAAATGGTAAAGAGAAAGTGAATTCAGCAATCTTTTGGTGTGAGTTCTGCAAAAGCTAATACTTGTCATGTGAGATCACCTCCTGGTCCAAGATGATCTCACAGGGTGGGGAAAAATGTTGACTTAAGATTCTCCCACTTGCTTAAACTGGCACAACTGTACTGAGCCAAAGTTTGATGGAGAAAATCAGAAGTCTATCCCAGTTGAGATCTGCCACTGATCAGTATGTTTTGTTGCTCCTTCTTGTTATCCTGAATATATTCTACACATGCAGTGTGACAGCTGGCGCTGAGACAGAAAAAAAAGTAACATATGTTGTAGGAAGAACTTGTGTTTAATACAAGATAGATGCACATTTCAGCACTTAAACTGAGCTTCCACTGACTGTGCAAAGCGGATAACCCTGAATAAAGAGTGTGCAAATAGCACTTATGGTTCACAACCAGTCTAAGAAATAGGTCAATGTGATCTATCACTGTGCTAGCCCCACAGTGAGTGGAAAGCTTCCAAATACCTGATCATAGAATCATAGGATGGTCTGGGTTGAAAGGGACCCCAAGGATCATAGAGCTCTAACCCCCCTGCCACAGGCAGGGCCACCAACCTCAGGCCTGATGCTACACAAGGTTGCCCAGGGCCCCATCCAACCTGGCCTTGAACACCCCCAGGGACGGGGCATCCACTACTTCTCTGGGCAGCCTGTTCCAGCCCCTCACCACTCTTTCTGTAAAAAACTTCCCTCTAATATTCAATCTAACCCTTCCTTCCTTTAGTTTTAATCCATTCCCCTTTGTCCTGCCATTGTCTATCCTTTTAAGAAGTTGAATCCCCTCCTGCTTATAAGCTCTCTTCAGGGACTGGAAGGCTGCAATGAGGTCTCCCCACAGCCTTCTCTTCTCCAGGCAGAACAAGCCCGGCTCCCTCAGCCTCTCTTTGTAGGGCAGCTGCTCCAGCCCTCTGATCATCTTTGTCGCCTCCTCTGACCCCTCTCCAACAGCCCCACATCTTTCTTGTATTGGGGGCCCCAGCTCTGGACACAGGACTCCAGCTGGGACCTCAGGAGGGCAGAGTAGAGAGGAACAATCACCTCCCTGTCCCTGCTGGCCACCCCTCTTCTAATGGAGCCTGATACTCACTTTTCTGTCTTTTAATAGATACTCCATATTCTCTACTAGTAGTGGTGTATACCAATAGTGTTCCCACCACTTTGCATTGCCCTCTGGGGAGAGGCAAACAAAAAGAGGCAACAAGGAAGATCTATTGAATTTTGAGTCACCGTATGCTGGGTGTTACATTAGAACTTAAATCAGATCCAGCATTTCACAAGAAAAGGAAAACAGAGAAGTCAAGTGCGATAAAGGGCTGTTTATCCATAGGAAGATGTGATAAGTGTGGAAAGAGCTGCCTTACAAAAGGGTTAGCTGTTCAATATGCCCCCTTAAAGAAGATACAATTAGAGCTTAATCGTTTCTCTCTCCAGTTCAGAGCTCCCACATCTAAGTTAATGAACACGTATGCCAAGTAGACCCTATTTGTACCTTGCTTATCTTGACCATTTAAACAAGCTGGCTCTCCACTAACATTACTGTTTATAGAGATTGCACATCTCTGCATGGGAGCATTGCTCCTCTTTGTAGGTTGGGTTTCACTCTGTACAGAGTGTTGAGGATCAGATGTAATTTCTTCCCTCTAAGGAAGTCCTAACAATTAATTTGCAAAAAAAATTGATCAAAAGCTAATAGATGCTAAATTAACCAGAGGAGGACTCTTGGCCTGTTCCATGAACTCCAGGAACGTGGTGGGAAATCAAAAGAAAAAAATCAATGAAAAAAGAATGTTGGAGTCCATAAAGTTCAAGCACAGTATGATTGTTGACACAGCATCTTCTTGCAGAGCAAATTGGTTTATTAATGTGCACAATACAGCACCCTGTGTGTGTGGCTGCTGTATGTTATGGAGAAGTTGTAATGTGGAGTCAAGGCTCTCAGGAGCCATGTCTATACTGGTAAATGAGATAGATCCAGTATTACTGTCTGGCACTGAGGCTGGCAGGCTCATCATCATGTCACAGCACTCTATTCCTCATCAGTGTAGCCTGCTGTTTGCAGGCTCCTCATTGAAATAGTCCTAATGTTAAATCCCCAGTCCTTCATGGGAGCTGGCTAGAAATGGGTTTGGTAACCTGGACCAAAATGGAGGATTTGGTTAGTGGGTGTCTGCTGGAGTGTGTGAGGAGGAAGGTGAGAGGCAGAGGCATCACCTTGCAGACCCATGCTGGAAGGCTGTCTGGGACCTGGAAGCAGCCCAGGCTTCTTGTTAAGGAACACTGAGCACTGATAAATTCATGGTGTTTCTAGGCTCAGAGACACACTGGTTGTATAGTGAGGCAGAGACATGGCCCTGCCTCTGAAACAGGCTCTTTTTAAAGAGCTGTGTCCCAGCACACTGGCTTCATAGAGTCAGACTTTTCTCTTTTCCTCCTGTAGATCAGTGTCTCTTTCCCTGTTCTATGCACAGCTCTACATTTTTCTCTTCTGTCATTGCATCTTCTGGGGGAGAAACGTGCTGAGGTCAGTGGTTAGCAGTGTGCATGTCCTTGGCCTTTGATGCCAGCCTGTTATGGCCCATTGGCCTCATCCCCTTTGAAGTGTGCTGCCCTTGGTGCAATCTTGCTTTGCAAGAACAGGTGGCTGAGTGCTTTCTTCTTGATATGCACATGCAAAACATACACACACACATAGACATAGGTATACACACAGATACTCCCATACAAGCTGCAGGCTGTCAATCAGCCAGGCACCTCACTAGGTATCTCCTCAAATCTAACTGGTCAGGTTGTTCCAGGTATGGTATTTCTGTCATTTCAGCTTTGCTGTGGTCATATTCATGGGAAGGTGTGCTGTGGGTCTTTTCATGGTTCATTCTGCACTGCTGTTTGCCAGCATGCTGGCTCAAGGTGGAGTGCTGATCCAGCAGTATAGGAGCACACAGATTCCCAATGTGTGTCAGTTCAACACTTAGGAATTGATGCCCATCACACTTTGTCAAATGTGGTGTTACAGACCCCAGGAGGTGCTCATTCATCCCACAGCCCAAAGCACTAATAACACCTGCAGCACCCAAGGTCTCTTGAAAGCAATGAAATCCAATCCCCAAAGCCCTGTCGTAGTGATGAGCAGAAATTCACAGCAACCAGTGTTGGAAAAATAGGAATCCAGCTAAAGCAACAGTACCTTGACAACATTTGGCACTGCAAACATCACTTAACTTGACAAACAACCAGTAATAGCTAGAGTGAAAATAAAGGGTTAGGCAGGTAGAGAGATAAAGTATGAAGAACATGCTGAGCAAATAACAGCCTTTTGAGAACCAACATTAGCATAATTACTAAACATAGGTAATTGCTGAAATAGCATTTGCTGGCAGCGTTTGTGTTTCTAAATGCAACACTTTCTCTCTTCCCTATGTAGTCTTTCTGCTAGGACTATAGAGTGTGCTTGCACTCTGCTTTTAGCTGAGAGAGAGCTGGTATGGAAATTGGCACTATCTGAAAGCCGAGGGCATAGAGAGAGGAACAAACACATTTAACACCTTGGAGTCCAACCATCCTTTTTAAACAAGGTTGTCATACTTGGAGCTACATGCCTTGTTAAAATCTATATGTTATCCCATCAACTCAGCATTTGTCCCAGCGCTGTACTCGATACCTGATAAGATTGGACAGTCTCAAATCAATATCTATTGATTTCTCACTGCTGAAATAGGATAAGCATGTGACAGACACAATGAGTGTTTAGTACAGCAGATCAAGCCATTCCAGCACTAGAAAACAACTTGGCTGATAATAAAAAATATAATAAACAAGCCCAACAAAACAAAACTGACCAACAAACCAACCAAAACCAACCTAAACACAAAACCCCACCAGACACAGATGTGGTAACATGGAGTGCATAAGCAGAAGTCCTGGCTACAGGCAAAAGCATTAGCTGGTTCTGCTTAAAAAGGCATTTGGCCACAGTTTTGATGGAAGAGCAGGTGGAAATTAAAAAGAAGGGGAAAATACCCAACTCACAAACAACTGATGAGGTTACATCTGTGAAGGTTGTAGGACTGATCTGCAATTATTTATGAGTACTGTATGTGACCTGGGTACTGAGATCATGCTCTACTGGCTTACTGCATCTCTTACTGTATGCTGCTTTGCAGGGAAAAAAGGAAGCTGTCAGAGACAATAGCTGGCCTCTATCTAAGTAAGTTACATATAAATACCATGGGGAAGGGAAAACCATATGTGTGCTATTAGTTGTGAAGATTCCTTTGGATAACAGAAGTACAAAAGGGACTCAGCATGGGTTTCTTGAAAAGAAACAAAACAATGATTTGAAAGTAACTGCAGAAGGCAAAATTGGGACCATACCAGGGTGGCTCAGAAGGGGTAGGATGCCACAAAGGCAGCTCCCATGGAGAAAGATGAAGTATTGGGACCTTCTAAAAGTTTAAGGCTGTGGTGAGTTGCAAAAAAGTCATACATAGAGGCAGTTCTCACTGGCTGAAAACATCTCTTTGTTTTAAAAATTGCTGTATTCTTGTGAGGTCAGCAGCTGATATCCATCTCTGGACCACTGACCGTGGCTCACTGAAGCAAGACACCTATTTGCCAAGCTCAGATGAGCTGAGAGATGGACACCATCACTGACATAACCAGGAAAAAACTGTGGGATCAAAACCAAAAGCATTGAGCAAAAGCTGGAGCTAAAGCAAGAGGGACTCCAAATAGTGCCTCGTTGGCTCCCTGGTGAGCTCTTCTGGGGGTTTCACCAGCAGCAACCCAGGCACGTGTTTCATGGAGCATAAATTGCACTCTCCTCAGGGATAGCTCAAGCCTTGAAAATTGGCACTTGAACATAATTTCCTCAGAGGAAACTCAAACACAATAAGCAAGAAGAATGAGGCCATTTGGTGATCCATACATAAAAAGAGATAAAAAAATGGCAGACCCTTCAAAAATAAACCCCAAAAACCTTCTACTGCCTAACCCTTTGGTGGCATTTAGACAGACGTTTCTCTAGGCAAGATCAGTATTTTGCTGTCATTCATTATGGATTTACCAGTTTTGTATTGATTTTGTTGTGGCCTCCTATGTACTTTAATTGCTGCAATAGAAAAACAAGTTGCTATACATGACATTTCCTTTCTGAGAAGCTGGCAACAGAATTGCATGAACCACTGGTAGATTCACTGATTTCCCTTGTGAGTCAGTAATACAATGATGACTGAAACAGCTTGTCCTTCTTTCTGTTCCAAAACAGCAAATTTTTTTTTCAAGAACTCTCACTAGATGTGGATTTAAAAACAGAATTCTTCCTAATTGCTGGATAATATGATAGACTTTCCATAGTGTTTCACAGTTTTTAACTCTGAGGTTTTATTGATCAGGACACCAGAGTGCCTTTGCTCAAACTAGCTGGGTTGCTCAACCTGTGGGTTAAGTCCACCTGGAGTTGACCAAGGGCAATGGGACTAATTGACAAAGTGGTTTCTGGTGCTCTCATCATTAGATTGACACGTAGAGCAGCTCTCAGGGGTGTGGGTTTAAAAAGAAATGCTTTCTTCCTCTGGGATGCAAGCCACCAGCTCAGACTCAAGCCTTCTCACCTGGGAGGTCTGCAGCAGCTGGAAACCCAGATGGTGTGGGGCAAAAAAAAAATGTCACAGTGTGCTTGCAGACTGAGTAGTAGATAAAACTGATTAAGTTACCTCATCTCATTCCTCTGGATGGGATTCCTTTGATGCTGTGGTTTCTAGAAGTTCTCTCAGGGCATTTTCAGCTGCCCCAGCTGAGAAGACTCTATCTTATCTGGGAAGCTGCCATGCCAGCAGAAGGCATCTGCTCCGAGAGTATCTTCAGGCTGAAATGGAGGTGAGAGATGGAGGACTTATTTTGCTTTCCCTGTGCTTTCCTTTCAATATTTTCAAAAAATAATGTTCTAATTTTCTGAGTTTAGCCATCTGCTGACACCCTCTGCCAGGGTTTCCACAGCTGTACTCTTCTTGTGTTGCATTTCCAATCCTGATACTTTTTATTTTTGTATATTTTTTTAAGCTGTGGCCCTGGAACAACTGAGTCTGAGGAGGAAGAAGACAGGAGGTAGTTCACTTCATTGAAAACTGTGTCAGAGTTAGAATTCATGACAATAACCCCTGTTCTCCTTAGACTGGTTTGGGTCCCAGTGCATGAATTAATGTGATAAAAAAAGAATCACAGAATTCTTCCCTCTAGCAGCTTGGAATGTGCATAATTAGGTACCATAATGAGAGGTGCTACAAGAAAACACAGATAGATGAAGGCCTGTGAGGTGATCCATAAATAAAATAGATTCAGTGTGTCCATAAATAAATTAAATTCTGCAACAACCCCATGAGGTAAGTCAGTATTACATATATTTTTAAGATGGATAAAGTAGGTTCCTGGAGATGCAGCTGGTGAGGAGTTCTCTCAGAAGCATGTTGAAAGCAGAGCCTGGGTAGTCCCTGGCAGGATTTCTGAGGAAGGAGAGGATTTGTTAGGGTTGGTCAATCTGATAAGAAACAATTGCATGTAATTAAGTGAAGTAAAATGGGATCTGGAAGCTCTAGGGGTCTATCAGGATTTGTGTGTGTGTTGCAGAGACACAGAATCTTCTTCCTAAAACATGTGACAGACAGAAATAGCAGACACATGATCATTCCAGAAAGCTGAGGTGGGCTGGAGGAAATGAAAAAACCCCACCCAAAAAACCAAACCAAAGAAAGAAAATAAAAAAAGACCTTGTTTTGCCTTCTGCTGGTTCTGCTTCAGATCTGAGCTGCTGGAAAACTCCTCAAGGAGTGTTTGCAAGCTGCTCTGCATGGCCATTTAGGCATGGCCCAGCTGGTTAATGCTAGCAAGTCTGGGCTGGTAACAGTTCCTGAAATAAAACCCATCTTGCCAGAAGAAGAAAGTCTAAGAACAGAAAAGTCTGGTTGTAACTTTTTTTTTTCCATCATTGCCTATGTACTTCTGAGAGACGTGTAAACAAAGCCAACTTGTTGATGACAAATATGTCAATCAAAGAGCTGCTGAATGTTCTGGAGACAGTTATCACTAGATGTTTTGACTAAATGTCTGAGAGCTCATGCTCTTGGGAAATTTCCCAATAGATCTGAAGATAAACATACAAGCTCTTAGCATCTCTTCTGGCTGGGTGAGAATATGAGAACTGATAATTATTTAAGTTTAACCTATGCACCTTATAAAACTTGTGATGCATCCTTTAGAAGGCACCATTGGAGTGATGTTTGTTAAGGATAAAGTCCCAGTGAACAGGAAGACTACTTGTCTACATTTCAAATCATGTCAGAATAAAAAGTTACTCTCCATGTCATATTCATCTGTAGTCACTTTGGTCACAGTTGAAATGTAGAAGCAGCAAAAAATCAAATGAGTGAACCAGTTCTGGGAAGCTCTTCACCAGGGCTGACATCACAGGCATTTGGTGAGGCAGCAAGAAGAAATTTGGTATTCAAAGTGACTTTCATAAGTTTTCATTTAAGTCAAGTGTTTAATGATCCCCTGCTGTGAAAGATCCCCTGCTGCTAAGTTCTGTGCTGCTGAATGATCCTTCGTTGGGCAGAACTCTGCTAAATCCCAGGTTTGGGGCTTCAGGGAAGGAAGATGAATTACTAAGAGGTTGGCCTCAAACAGCAAGAAGTAAAGATTCATAACTAAGCACCTGCAAGAGCACTAAACCAGTAAGTAGCACATCACTACTGGTGGTCTTGTTGCTTGCTTTTCTGTGCAAGACTCTGAAAATGGTCAAGGCTTGCCGTGAGCCAGAGGCTTCTACCCAAGCATGAGTGCTCCTGAGCACTCAGCAGCCTGAGTTGGCTACTTGAACATGGGGCTGTAGAGAAGAATAAAGGCCAATCTCTAAGAAAGAAAAAAAAAAACACTCCTTAATCTTAATCCTTAACTTTTTCCTCCTTATCTTTCTTTTAATTAAATTCTACCAGTGAGGACACAGGCAGTGTCCACTGGGCGGAGTTCTCAATGAATGGCTTGAACTCAGAAGAGGGATCAGTAAGCAGAGATTTTTTTAATTAGAGTGCTCAAATTTTCCTATCTGCCAGCAGCAACATTTTTTATTTGTTTATCAGGAACTTACACAGGAATTGATTCTTTCTTTTGTTCTGGTGACAAGAATAACAGGGCATAAGTGCTTTTGTTCTCCACCTACATTACAAGTATGCTCATTTTAATTTCACCTGCTACAAGCAGTCTCTCCTCCATAGTGCCCATATGACTGGCAGGAACACAAGCCCACACAGCCCACTGAGTAGTAAACACATCTGTGAAATGTCACAGCACTAACCAAGATTCCACAGGTCAGCACAAGGCATAAATATAATGGGCGGGGGAAGAAAGTTTTAACCATGAGCATTAACCACTCTCTGTTAGTGGGAGTAAATGACTGTCTGATTCTATTCGTGGAGCTTGTGGAGTTTTGTAATTTCTGTCTTGGCCATGAACTTACTGGCTTGTCCCAGCTCTGCATGTAAGTCAGCTGCAGTTAAGTCAACAGAATGCAGCCTGGTTCAGAGCAGGCTATAGCAGGCACACAGTGCACTAGCATAGATAACGTTGCACAGAACTGCCACAGTGCAAGTGTTTCATCTGAGCTGCAAAATAATTTTCTCCCCCAGATCAATTAGAAGTTCAAGCTGGTCAGTGTGGTGTGCCTGGCACTCGCCATCTGTCTGATGTAGTCTGGTCAATGGGGGGAAATTATTTATTCCCTGGAAGCAAAGCTCTGGATGGATACTGCTCCACTCTGTGTTTGTGTGTGTGCATGCCTATATATGTAGCGTCCTCTATATATGTGTGTGTATATATATATATATATATATATATATATATATGTAAAATAAAGGCTGTGCTCAAGCCCAGCTCCAGATGACTGGAGGAAAATGTTAATGACCAGTTGGTTGAAGGGTTAGGCTTCCACTTTTCTATGTTTGTAGCTTAAGGAATCACTTCCTTGTTTTCTACAAACACCCACCAACATGTAGGACTTCTCATAACACATCTGAGAACTTTCCAAAATGAATGAGATCTATAACCTTACTGATTCTGTGTGGAGCTTCACTTTGGTGACGAGCTTGCATGTTGATAGCAGAAATGCTCCTGTGCTCTCCTGCCCAAGGGAGGTCACCTGAATGTCTTCAGTGCTCACAGCACCTGGCTTCCCCTGACCAAGCTCATGGGCAATGGCAGAGCATGTGCTTCCATCTGACCCCATTCTTCTGCTTCAGGTCCAACCACTCAGAGTAGGAATAGCTCCTCCTCATTAGCCCATTTGGTCCCTACCTGGAAAACTTAGAAAGAAGGAGGGAGAACACTGCACAAACTCAGGTAACAATTCACACATTGTATTAATTACACTGTGTCTTTCTAAATGACTTTGCCTGAGGAAGCAGGTTCTCAAGTGAGCTCTTCTCTACCAGCTGTGGGTAGCAGGGATGCTCCAGCTGTCCCCATTCCATCCATAACACTGGATTTTTTTGGATCTTATTTCATCTTGAATAATCAAGAGGCCTCAGATAAAGAGAGACTAGCAGTGTTCCTGTTCTTGCAATGGAAGAGATACGACCTAGACCAAGAGCAGGGCAACAAGGGGATTGCTGCCCCCCTGTGTATTTTCAGATCTGCAATCTGCTTAGCCTGTAACCCAAAGCATTGTGTGATTCCATCCTGTTGCTGAAAATAGTCCATATTTGCTGATCCTTAGAAGTTTCTACAAAGACAATTGCTGAGAGATGTCCTGGCTGATTGGCTGTGTATTTGTACAGTTTCTGGGTTACTGTTCATTTACAGTGGTATTATGGGAACAGTTAATTACAATAATTTGTTTGTACAAAAGCTCTTCTATATGCCTAGATCTAAACACATGAGTTTCATAACTCATAAAAATTAAAGTAAGCAACTCAAGAACAAACACATACAAGTGATAATTAAGTTCTGATTCTTCTAGCGTTCCCAAGCCACTCCTGGGACTTGCCAGTCTTGTCAATATTTTAACATGTTCAGCAGCTCTTGAAAGTAAACAAAATGGCCATCGTTGGGTAAGCACTGCTGTATTTGTTTTTCAGAATTACTTGCTCAGGTAGGTTGCATGTATGTGGCAGGCTGAATATATTACTTTAGAAGCACAGAAACCAAGTTTAGTCATCTGTGAAAGCTGAAATCATGAACATGTTCATATCACACCTGAGCTTCAGATGATGTTAAATGTTTTCTCTACCAGTTAAGCACCAATAGAAGGATGGTAAACCAAGGATTCAGATGTATCAGTCTAGCAGCCCTTTACTGACCCCTAAAAATCCTTTCTACTAGTACTGGCAAATAATGGGAAATCCACAATGCATGTAGAGAGACTCAAATGCAGTTTGTACAGATTCAGTTTGACAGTATCTCTTAAAAAATTACTGAGAAACAATATTTTAATCGGCATTATTGTCCTATGGCTTTTCTGGCTAAAACTCTGGGTGATCAGGAGAGGCTGCTCGGTTTTCAGGACCTTAAAAACAAAGCTCAATGAGAGAAAACCCAAAAAAATAACTCATCAGAGACTGATTACTTACTCTGGGAAGAAAACAACGTTATCAGACCACAGCACAGGACAGGGAGTTAAGTTATTAAAAGCCTCACAAGATGGTTTCATGTGAACAAGTGGTGATGCCTCTGACAGATCGGTGCATCTCATGATATCAGGTGGAATAACCAGTGAGGCTGATAGAAGCTACAGCCCCAGAGCAGCGATCCAGCTCATGCACCTTTGGATAAATTAGGCCCTGTCTCTGTCGATGTTAAAGCTCCGGAGGATGCTAACGCAGTGAAGTTATTTCAAGCCCTTCCTGTTGAGTCAATGCTCTGCGTGAGGCAGTTTCTTGCCCTCCTGCAGGTAACCTCGGACTCACCTCCGGGACTTGGCTTGAAGAGAGCCTGCTGTTAATGTGAACGCTGCACACTGGATCATGAATCGCCCTACCTGCCTGCTTAGCTCACTGTGATGTAAGCAGGAGTAAGTACTGCAGTCAGGTGCTCTTTATACTCCTTCATTCCTATTTTTGTAGGAGAGTGGAACAAGCTCTCCACCTCCCCTGGGTTGCCATGTCCCTTATGCCTGAATTATGCTCGATTGTCCTAATAACAACAAATGATGTATCCTTGCTATAAAAGCCAACCTTACGTTAAATTTCTGTGTCCTGCTCCAAGGTACCAGAAATGTTTTACCTGGACAAAATCCATATATATTTGTTCAGACATGCCCAGGCATGCAATATACAGGCTTTCAGCTTACAGCCTGCTGTAGTTCAGGGTCACTGAAAAGAGCTTTACGTGTATAAGCACCGGGCAATTATAATGATAAAGAGAGCTATTTCACACACATCACCACTCACAAAAGTCAGTGTCTGGGCTTCTGTAAATATACTGATGTATACTTAATAATTAAAGCTAACAGTGAGCTAGGTATGTCTGCATATTATATAACTACATAGCCCCCATTATTACACATAAGGACATTTTCTTAATTACCGCATAAAACTGTTGCCTCCTAAAATTCTGTGGGTGGTTTGAAACAAAACACTGAAGATTAATACAGTTTTGAACTAGCAAATTACTTCTTGTGTAACTTAGTTTAGCTTTATGTAGCTGCAATAAATGTGTATCTTGATGGTATGTTTAATATTACATTACATTGTACTGTTTTCCATTGTGCTGAAATCCGTTTTAGCATTTTTCCACAATCTAAGATGACAGAGATCAATTACCTAACTAATAAACGTCAATTAACATCTTTGCAATCTGAATCCCAATGAACCTGTTAAAACTACCTTGTTATATATCACTTATGCATATAAATGCTGGTTAAATGTTTAATGAATGCCTGAAAAAGTAATTACCTATTTACTGTTTATGTAGTGGTAAGCTAATCCCATCACCGTTAGTTATGTCCACTGGAGAGAGGAGATGGAATTTGCAAATCTGAGTGGCTAAACTGGTCTCTGAAATTCATCGTTCATTAATCAGGTGCACTTCTATCAGTGCCTAAATATAGATTTGGGAATCTAATTTTCCACACTTCAACAGGAGTATTTTGTCCTATTAAGCTATGAAGTTATTTTTTCAGCATGGTCTAGTCAACACTGCTGTTCCTTACTATAGAGTTTAAGCATTGTGAAGAGGGTTGGCCAGCAGAGACAGGGAGGGGATTGTCCCTCTCTACTCTGCCCTCATGAGGCCCCATCTGGAGTCCTGTGTCCAGAGCTGGGGCCCCAATACAAGAAAGATGTGGAACTGTTGGAGAGGGTTCAGAGGAGGGCCACAAAGATGAGCCCTACAAAGATGGGCCCTACAGAAAGAGGCTGAGGGAGCTGGGCTGGTTCAGCCTGGAGAAGAGAAGGCTGCGGGGGCACCTCATTGCAGCCTGCCAGTCCCTGAAGGGAGCTTATAAGCAGGAGGGCAATCAACTTTTTAGAAGGGTAGACAATGACAGGACAAGGGGGATGGATTAAAACTAAAGGAGGGAAGGGTTAGATGAGATATTAGGGGGAAGCTTTTTTACAGAGAGAGTGGTGAGGGGCTGGAACAGGCTGCCCAGAGAGGGGGTGGATGCCCCATCCCTGGAAGTGTTCAAGGCCAGGTTGGATGGGGCCCTGGGCAACCTTGTGTAGCTCCAGGCCTGAGGTTGGTGTCCCTGCCTGTGGTAGGGTGGTTGGAACTCTGTGATCCTTGGGGTCCCTTCCAACACATGCCATACTATGATTCTATGATCTACAAAGCTTCAAGCTCTCCTGGAAGAGGTCATCATCACATAAAAAAAGAGTGATACTTTTTGCAGTAATTTAGGCTAAATTGTAGTCAGTGCAACAAGGTTAACACCTCCAATTGTAGGGAAATGTAGTCATTGCCCTTGGGATAAGAATTTTCCCCTTACAGAACATTAAAAATAGGAATTTATTTATTCCAAGTAGTCAGGACTTTGCTTTGGCATCTCAGCTGAAAAATGGCACCTTTAGGACGACAGCAGAGGAGATCACATTGCCTACTGTGTTTATTAATCTTCGTTACCTTTGCTAATGACCCACTCTCTTTGTCTTGTCTGTAGAGAGTGCAGCAATGCTCTGAAGCATGCTCTGGTGTTAGCCAGACTCTCTCCATTGACTACGAAAGCCAGAGGGACTGAGCCTCCCTGCAACAGGTACCTGGGCTAAGGTGGGTAGAAGAGGCTGAGAAGTGGGCCCATGTCCCAGAGAAAAGGAGCCTTTCTGGACACTTAGGCCAGCACTGGCTCTTTCCCCCACAGTGAGAGAAAGCGTGTTTGTTTTTGATGGATATTGTTCACACATCTCCCTTTCCTCTCTGATGAGTTACTTGTGTGGGAGTGAGATCAAAAGGGCTGTTAAAAGCCAAGCCAGACCAGCAACCATACAAGAACAAAGTGGGGAGTTACTAATTGAGGAATGCTTCTTGCCTCTCCCTTCCGGCTGGTAAAGCATAGTCTTCCCAAGGCTAAGCTGAGGATCAAAGGGGGGTACTAAGCCTTACAGATCATAGCCTGCAGAAAGAGCAGTGGAGAGGGAGGCTGCCAGGCAGATGGAGAGTTGGAGAGGAGCAAAGGCTCCAGTTCCTTTGGCAATATGGGACTCCATGGACATGTCAGTCCATGGTGAGCTCCTGAGGAAGTTACTCAGCTTCAGGAACAGAGTGTGTGCAGTGCAGTGCAGATACACCCCTTTGTCCTGTTCAGCCATCCTTCTGCTCTTGGCAACTGCATCGTGCTTTGTATTGAAAGAACTGTCTCTCTGTAATTAGGAAATACAGTTCTCAGGTCCCAAAGGACAAGTATCTTTGTCATGTATGGCAAAAGGGTGCATCCTTGAGCGTGTCAGTTGGAAAGACCCTGCTACAGAGATACAGCAGTCTGGAGATGGGACCAGGAGTGGTGGTATCCCCAGGGATCAGGAGCCAGGATCTTGATGTGGTGCAACACAGCAATAGTTTGGCAGTAAAATTGCACAAAACCCACAAACCTGTCCTGCTTCCTTGAAGTCTATCGATTACATCAAGGCCAACCAACAGGCTGCTGCCTGGGACAGGGTCTCACTCAACAAGGTCCCTGAGAAAAAAACCATTAGAGGGAAAAGGCTTCATCAGAAGTTTGACAACTATCCACTAATGACAGACATCATTTCAGACTTTGTCCTTCTCTTTCATGTGCTGGATCATGCCAGCTGAAGATGTTCTGGGACTTGCTCACTGAATTCTCATTAAAATAATGCACATTGGCCAGCAGACCTTGCCGTATGGCTCGGTAAAGCTGATCTTCAGCATGTCCTCTACTTTTTGAACCAGCTGACTTCAGACAAGGCTATTAACACTAACTAGGTAGGAAGGAGACCAAGGGCTGCTCTGCTGCCAGATTGTCCCATCTGCAGGTGTAATAAAGTGCTGTCTTTGAGGAGCCCAGAGCTATTCTTTCCTGTTAGCTGGGGGCAAAATGCAGCAACAGGCACAGATGTGGCTTTGCTCTCAAAACCTGTGGATTCAGGAAATTGTGTATTTTTGTGGTTGTCACAGTTTCTAACAGAAGAAATAGAATTAAGAATGTTGGTAAGAAGCTGGCCTCTACTGAGAATACCTTGCTCTTCCGTAGCTGCTGTTTTGCCAGAGTTATTCTGGTGGCTCTAATGATAGCAGATGCTTCAATATAATTTACAAGGAAAAATACTGGGTGTTTGGGTCTCCCCTGCAGAACAGAGGGGCTTTTTTGTTCAGTTATTTTAGGAATACAATTTGGTAATTCAGTTGCTTGCCTGATAAACGTCTGCCCTCTGATCCCAGCTACAGGAGATGGAATAAAATGTAACTGGATTTGACAGACAGAATTCATCTGCTGTGTTTGAAGCACAGCGAAGCAGCCTGGGGAGAAAAACATTACAGCAAATTATGCTTCCTTATCTCCCTATGCTAACAGTGCCAGGTCAGCTTGGAGCAGTGAATGAACAAGTCTTTGAAAGGACAGTACCTACCAAGCTGGAACAACAACACTGCCCTGATCTGATTCTGGGGCTGGGGATGTGGACACTGGTGAAGCTGCTGTGAAGTCCAAGCTAATCCACCTTCCCTTTCTGGTCCCCTTCCTGTGCTCAGTTTGCAAGTTAGGATTGCTTCCCAGCAAGGCTAGCATCTGGGACCTTGCTCTGAGATGCAGCCTCCATTGACTGCTGCAACCATCTCTGCTTGCATCATCCTCCTCTCTGCCAAGGTAGTGGAGGGAGGTGGCAGTGCCACAAGCAGAGAAGCTTCTACCATTTAATTTTTTCCCAGTGCTGTTTGCTGGTTTTGGAGTGCTCTCACACTGCAGATATACCTAGCAGCTGGCTGAGATTGGCAGGTGTCCTGACTAATGTGGGTGCCCACAGAACTGCAGAACAGCCACAATTATGTTGGGCTTTTTGGTTTTGGGGTTTTTTTAAATTTGTCTGTGCAAAATATGTTTATTCTAATATTATTCTGCGGGTCGTTTCAGTTCTTACAGGTGGTTCAAAGAATCATCAAGCACAACCTCTACTAGGGGGCTTAATTTCAAACTCACTCTAGTTTCCTATGAACTGACCCTTATTTAAGTGGATGGCCATCATTTAGGCTGGAAAGACTAGGCTCTCCCTGGCTGAGCCTGCTCCGAGCTTGTGGCCACCAGTTCCCATTTGCCCTTCTGCATTCTTGGTAGCTCTGTATTTTGAGGATGGGCAATAATCAGGTGTGGATGCACAGCACTGGGAAAGTTGCACATGCAAAATGATCTCAGCTCAGAACTTGGCCCAGGGTTGACACAGCTCAACACCACTAGGATGGGCTGTTTTCCTGAAGAAACAGGACTCTTCACAATGGTGGTTTAATAAAAGGGTGTCTAGATGTCCCTAGAATTTGGCTTGCAAATACCCGGAGCAGGATGGGTGAAGGAAAAAACCTGCTATCCTCTCTGAAAGAGGAAAACTTGCTCAAAGGCACTTCCACCCTAATCCCTAAATTCACGTAGTGCCATAGGGACATTTTTCTATCAGCAGGTGACTCCGATGTATCTCCAAAGTGATGGAAAAGAGGATGGAAGTAATTTTTAAAATTTTTTTCTAATGTTCACTACCTGGATTGTAACTATCTAGCTTGACCAGATGTACTTCATTCCTCCCACGTCAAAGCCTGCCTTCTCCTTTCCTGAAACATCCATCACACCGTGGGTCAGCTCTTCCTTGATTTGTAGGAGATGGTTGCCCAGTCTGCCTCCCCTTTAATCATTCCTCTGATAGCAGCTAGAGAGATGAAAAGCTGGGGGGATCTAAGTAATCCATTTCTAAGTGTGAAAAACCCAAAAATAAAAAAGTGGGGGGAGAGTGGAAGAGAGCAAGTCTGTCTGCTGAGCAAACAGACTGATTACGTCAAGGGACAGGAAGAGCAGCACTTGGAAATCAATACGGATGAGGCTTTGAAAAGGTTGACTGACTGCACTGGATTAGCTATTGATTTTTGTCATTTTCACAGCTAGTGCCATGCTCTCCACCCGCTGAGGCCATTAAGCTCTGAGGCCTTAAACTTCTAATCCCTGGCTAATAACAACAAGACAATGGCCCGGCAAGCTAAGGATCTAACAGGATGTCCAATAGCTTCGGCGCTGTATCGAGTGTGCCAGTGCCTAGGAAGCAGTCGTGGCAGCCCAGAGACACTGTGAGGAAATAAAATGCACAGAACGATTCAGATCACGCTCAGAAGCCAACTTCAAATCAGAGTTTATTGATAAGAAACTCCAACTGGCTTCCAGTTAGCACCAGCAGCATGGGATGCAACATTTTGGCAGGATCTCTCTGAGCATGGATTTTGTTAAAATAACTGCAGAAAAGAAGTTTGTTTGTTTTCAAGATAGCTTTGGTAGAGATGCCCAACAGGGTGGGCTCCCTCTTCAGCAGGTAAAGGGCTGAAGCATCAAGCATAATGCTGTTACCATAACTTTGTTCAGCACGTGAAGCTGCAAAGAAACCCTGACCTTAAAGGCAGGACTGTAATAAAAGAGATGGTGAAAGGAGTCAAGTCTTTATTGTAGAACCTGAATGGAGACAGAACACAGGAAAGGAAAAACAGAAATGCTCTTCTGAGGTGAATGGGAAGATGGTTAAGGAGTGGATAGGAGAAATGGGTAGAAGACATCTAGCTACAAGTTTCAAGGCTGGGAAACCAAGCCAGCTTCTTCCTATATATAAAGTAGATTTGCCAGGCCAATTAGATTTGTTGCAGCTCAGCTTCCAGAAAGTCTGCAGTTAATCAGTGTGAACATCATCATGGATGAAGCCCGACAAATGCGTGTCATACAGTTAATCTACATCTCACTGGAAATAGTATATTTACAATCTCTGGTGCCTTAAAAAGTGTGCTCCCAGAGTTCAGTCCCACAAAGCAACTCATCTGCATCTCTCAGATTTACTCCCTCAATTCGGGGTGGTAAAGCAGATAAGTGCAACTCACCTGCAGATCACTCAGCCTCTTCTGCCACCCACTGCTCCAGATTCTCTTTATCTCCAGGGCTGCCAGAACTCAGTCTGGCTGTGACTGAATGGGCAGCATGCCCAGAAGAGGAGAAAAACCCTTGGAGATATCCTGTGTGTTCCTTAGCAAGCCCTTGGCCCCTCATACAGAGGTGATCAGCAGCATGGCCATCTTCCCTCTGTGGCAGCTCCTTCATCCTTCCTTAGAACAACAGCAACAGCATCCGTGAGCCTCCCGTGTGCAGCTGAGTGTGCAAACCGCTCACGGGGGAGAGCAATGCACAGAGTCACAGAATCACAGGGGTTGGAAGGGACCCCCAGAGCTCATGGGGTCCAACCCCCTGCCAAAGCAGGGTCCCTGGGACAAGGCACACAGGTCGGTGTCCAGACGGGGCTGGAATCTCTCCAGAGAAGGAGACTCCACACCCCCTGGGCAGCCTGTCCCACGGCTCCCTCACCCTCACTGGGGAAGTTTCTCCCCATGTTGGTGTGGAACTTCCTATGCTCCAACTTGCAGCCATTGCCCCTTGTCCTGTCCCCACAGACACTGAAAAGGGGCTGGCCATTTCCCCCTGCATCCCATGCTTAAGGTATTTGTAGACACTAATAAGGTCCCCCCATAGTCTTCTTTTCTCCAGGCTGAACAGCCCCAGCTCACACAGCCTTTCAGCAGCCTTTTGTGCCTGTTTTCGAACCGCTTTGCTGAGTGAGTGCTCAGCTGTCAACAGCCACACCAAGAGCCTCAGAAAAGTTTTATTTCTCTTGGGTTTGGTATTTATTTTAAGAGCCTTTGTGGTTCTTGGAAACCAAAAGATTATTGTCAATCTACAAAACAAATGGAGCCCGCCAGATTTCATCCCTTTTGGAAGCAGGGAGATAATGCTCCTGCAATAGCAATCATCCCTACCCACCCAAACAGGCAGCACACAAAAGCCCAGGGCTGTGCGAGGCAGCAGATAGAACTTCTCCATTCACAAACCTTGTGCAAATCCAGGCGACGCAACTCTGCGCTCTCCCTTGATCCTTTTCTTCAGGCATCTGGCCAGCTGGCAAAAGCAAGTCCAATTGAAATGTTTTCTCTCATTTTCTTTTCAGCTCATTCCTTGCTTTTTAAGGGCTGGCACATGGCTTCAGCCCGTGCATTGTGTTAAATCCTCCTGAAGTTTTCCAAAAACACAGGCAAGGGAAAAAGTGCTTGAACAAAACAACAGGGACAAAAGGAAACAACTCAATTTTTTTGCATATTTCAGCGTACCTGAAGAACCTGAGGTTCTTCTGAACCCCATTCAGAGCCAATACTGGGGTTCAATGAGAGGGAGCTCTGTAAGGTGAATCGCTTTGGGGCTACTGAAATAGAAATAACTCTGTGGTGTGGAATACTTCTTTTACATTAATTAATGTATGCTTTACACTTCCTTCAGACCTATTTAGAAATACTTTCCTTCTTCCTCTTAAGTGTGACAGGAGATGTTATATGTAAAGTGTTAATGTGTATCAAATACGGTTTGTGGGGGTTTTTTTGTAGGGTGGCTTTTTTTTTTAGTTGCTTAGAGAATGAAAAAAACCCCTGTTTCATTCTACTCAAAATTATTTCCCTCAGCTTTCTCAAAATTGAAGTAAACAAATCCCTTAATTTCTCCTTGCTCGTCAACATCATTCCCCTGAGGCTTAGGCAAAATGTTTCAAAGGAAGCATTTGAAGGGATTACTTCTTTACAGCTGCTGGAAAGGGTCTGAGAGGGAAAGAGATTAAGTGACACAACCTCTCACCTCCTAAGGTTCAACAATTTGGGGAAGAGCCATACAAATCATTTGAACTCCAGAGACCTTTTTATTAAAAGAAAAGGTATTCTTTTTAAAAGTTGATTATCCTGAACACCTCTCAGTTGCCTCAAGAAAATCACAAGAGGGAAATGAGTCCCCTGGGCAAATTGACCTGCTTGTTTGGTAATACCATCATGCATGCTTGCCATGCTGTTTTGCTGAGTTCTTCTGTACCTTTTTTTTAGCCAGAAGTAACAGTCTGTAAGGGAGACAGGAAGGAAATGCCAGCAGTGACCAAGGGAAGAACACATGGGTGCAGTATGTGGTAACTCCTTGTGAACCTGTGTGAATAGGTGAGTTCCAAAATTCCTATGGCAAGCTGGTGAGACAGAAAGTGGCTGAAGGGTCAGATGGCTACTGCCCTCCTGTGCTCCTGCAACCCAGCGGTGGCTGCAACCTGTCCTCCCCCAGGCCACGGGGAGCCACTGCTCCCTGCCTGCTGTGGACATGTCTGGCCAACACCTGGACTTTGGATGCTGCTGCACTGAGGTGGTCTTCCTTGTATCTCCTGTGTACTGTGCTGATTTGTTGCTTATCTATCTTTATGAATAAAAAACAAAAACATTTATCACGGCTAATGAGAACAGACAACACGACCTCTCTCCCCTTTGCGACCACACATGAGTTTGGACCTGAAATTGTTCAGCACAGATACCTGGTGCTTCACACAGGAAGATATTCCCAGGATGTAATACTTGTGTATGGCTTTACAGGAGTAAGTATTACCAACATTTATCTAGACTGAGCTGTTTATCACCCATCACATTTGCAAGGTCTCTGCCATCGCTGTCGTGGGTTCTCACCTCCCTTTGTGGGGAAGGTTCCTTTGTCCCCATGGTGGGGGCTCTTGGGCAACCTGGCTACTTGCGTTTGATGTGTAACCCTGCCACCTGCAAGGTAAGAGGAAGGTGCAGCCTCATATTTATTTCGCAGGAGACAGAATGCTTTTTTTTTTGTTTTATCTCTTTCCAGACAGTTGGCTCAGTTTAATGGACTGTCTTTCAGCCTGTGCATAATTCTTCTCCAAATTAAATTCTCTTAGAAGCCCAACATAATACAGACCGTGTTGTCAGCTCATTACTTTTACATCCTTTCTTGTTCTGTTTATGTGAGCAGAGGTTTAATTAACTATAATCTACTGTGTAGGCAAGAGGAAAAAAAACCCACTCTACTTGAAGGTATGTATTTATGTTCTATTATATTTTTGAACATTTGGGGGGGGTGGGAAGGCATTAACCTTTTTGTCTATGCACAAGGCTGGTTGCTTTAGATTTCTGTGTAAAAGCTCAGGGAAGTCTAAGGCATCCATGCTTGTCTGTCACCCTCTTAGTCACCCTCATCAGCCTCTTACCCTGTAGTGGACTGGACTTAAATCTAAAAGAAGTGGAGCCTTTGCTGCCTGCAGCCTCTGTCTCTGTGGTTGGTCACACTAGCAGCCTGTGCACAGCAGTGCAGGTGCAGCCCTGCTGAGCCCCAGCCCCTAGTGTGTGCTCTTTCCATGGAGCAAACTGATGGTGCTTCCTCCGGAGGAACACAGGCTCAGGGGGAGGCAGCAAGGACTGGCTCTCATCCCTCTGTGCATCCCCAAGGCAGTTAAAGAGCCCAGCTGCTTCCTTCTATGTACATCGTCTGTGAGGTCATTTGTCCTTGTCTATCATGGCAAAAAGTACAGCAAACCCAGCTGATACCATGAGGTTTACAGAGGCTCTGTTTTGATTTCTCAAACTATAGTTTAACCCACGGCAGAGGCTTTCCCAGTGACAAGTTTATAAAACAGCTGCTTTCCTGATGAACATTTATAAAACGATGGATTTCATGCACAAATTATGCTTGTACCTGGAGAACCTTGAGTGCCCAAACAATCCCACACACTTGGGCAGAAGAGGATGTAGTAGAAGGTGCTAATTTTTGCACAAATGCCAGGGTTAGCTGTCAGATTAGAGTGCGATTACATAGGGGGTTGACACTTGTTACTCCAGCTAAATTTAGGTCTCAACAGCCAGCTTCCAATTCCCTTAGAAATTCACAGGTTCCATTCAGAAGATAACAGGAAGCAAAATTAGCATTCGTTATTATTAGATTCAAAGATCAAATTAAGCAATTAAGCTAAATTTAGAGAAATTGTCCCTACACATCTTTTACCATTGTGCAGCGCTGCTCCTGTTTCACATGCAGAGGAGGGCTGTGATTTGAAAAAGTTGGCTTTTCCACTGTATCAGATGTTGGAAGGAAAGCTATTCCTGGTCCCAGCTCTGCCCAAAGAGCATCACAGACTCTCTCATGCTGGCAGGGGTGGCCCTTTCACAGGCTCTGCTGGCAGAATGAGGTTACCAGCCGGCAGGGCAGGTGCGGTCCTGGGGAGAGCTCCAAAAAAACACTTCCTGAAACGTGCTGGTTTGTAACTGAAGCCATCTGATTTACATATAAAGCTATGCTATATATTTGAGGATCTTTGTTAAATCCCAATAAGGTTATATGGCGACTGGCAGAGAGCAACACGCAATTCGATATGAATTTTAGGTGAAGCCATTTATTGGGTGAAATCACCCAGATTCTAGACCTTTATTACTGCAAACATGGCAAGCTAAAAAACTGCTAATTGGTTACACACACTGTTCACACCGTATCGATTGGTTAGTGATTATAATGAGTTCTGATAAACCTATCTTCTAGCTAAACATCCTTAGTTTATCTTTAATGCCTAAAAGCATCCGCACACCTGCTGTTTGACCCTCTGGTTATGGCTGGTTCCTAACATGTTCTGTTACTCCCAAATACCTTCCCATAACTGCTGCTTGGTTTAGGGCAGCCTGTACCCCTATCAACAAGGCCGCTGTGTTTTGAGAATGTGATTATTAGGATCCTGTCAGCATGAGGAACTTTTCCTGTTTCATGGGAACAGAAGAATATTGTCAGGGCCTAAATCTTGGGAGAGAGAGCTAGGCCGCACGCAGGCCTGCTGTCTTCCCCGACAAGGTTATGCCACTAAGATCACAGTAACTTGACAAATGATTTCCCACAGTTCCCAGTGTCAAAACATCCAAGATATTACAAGTATCTATTAAAAATTATTTTAAGATTCTGACTCAGCCCATCTAGGACGTTTGTTGCCATATGTCCAAATAACAATAAACTACTGGCTTCTGTGTTGAGGGCAAATCATCCTGCTGCCACACTTAGCCAACCTCTTGCCTGATGAAGCCCCTTGGGTGCCTAATTTCTTTTGACTCATCTCACCATAATTGCCAGAATCACAGAATTGTAGGGGTTGGAAGGGACCCCCAAAGACCATCAAGTCCACCCCCTCACCCCAAAGGAGGTTCCCTAGAACAGGTTACACAGGTTGGCATCCAGACAGGGCTTGAATATCTCCAGAGAAGGAGACTTCACAACCCCCCTGGACAGCCTGTTCTGGTCACCCTCTGTCACCCTCACCATGAAGCAGGCTTCAGCTTGTCAATACCAATGTGTGTGTGTGTGTAAACATGAGTCTTGTAGAGCAAACAGGGGACACCTACCAGTACTGTGGCTACAGCTACAGAGATTGTCTGGCCCTCAATGTGCTTCATTACGGTTTTCCAAACAGGCAAAATTGGTTAGATGTGACCTGGTAGGATCTGATTCACAACTACTGAGACAGTCTTTCAGGTGGCTAGAGTGTCTGTTGGAGATAATTCCTCAGGAAGTCCAAGAGATGCTGACTGATAGAATCATGGACAAGGAACCGTGTTGGAAAGACCTTTGGGTCACCTATGGTTTCTTTCAGTATTTTGCTTGGAAGCAAGCCAGTCTACAGCCACAGACATGGGGATGTTGCTTTCCACTCTCATCCATTTTCCTCTGGGGAGCAGTGGCAGTGTTCACCATAAACAGGCCAAGTGATTGACTCATCAGGAGCTGTTTCTAACAAATGTCCTCTCTTCCCACCCATAACTGCTCACAAGGTGTCACCTTTTTCCTCGTGGCTCAGGTTTTTTCCAGAGACTCTTCTGCAAATTATTATCACCTTGTGGGTTAAATGTGAGCCCTGAATGTTTAGACTTCAAAAGCTGGAGGTCAGTCACATGTGGTGGGTGGACTTCCCTGTTCCCTGCCATGGGAGGGTGACCCTCACAGGGTGCTACTGCACATCTTCTGCTGTGGGGACTGACACTGGGCTTTCCATTCACGCTTCCCAATTTGAAATGTTCACCCTCCAAGTGGCTGCAGGATTGGATGTGATGGTTTTCATATTTACAGAATAAGGCTGCACGCACCAATGAACAGAACTCTCTTTCATGCCAATGAGCACCAGTGAGCTTGAAGCCAATCTTTTCAATATGAGAGACTATTCATGCAGCTACTTTCTGGCATTCCTTTTGCTCTAATTACAGCTACTTCCTCCTCCCCCTTCCCCCTTGCTTCATTAATGAACGAAGACACTCAAGCCTCAATTCACAAAGGCATTCCAACTCCTGCTGAAATCCCTGGTGAATCTGAGCATTAGACACTCCTCAACTCGCCCCCCGCTCATGAAGTAACACTGGGGACTTGAGTGGTATTGCTCCTGGTTTATACCAGGCTTGAATGGGTGAAGAATCAGGGTCTCTATGAGGGAGAGGAAGGATATTTCAGCCACTGAAAGCCTAACTGGGAGGTTGATGGTACACGTGCTATTTCCCAGCTCTGCATCTGACATTGTGAATGACCTTGAATAAATCTCATCCCTCCTTCTGTGTTTCTGGCCAGCTAGCATGTCTCTGCCTTGCAGGTCTGGGAGGCTCCATGCTTTCATCTTCATAGGTAGGCTAGTCTGGGTTTTCCCAAGGGAACTTGGTGTTTATGTCCCTTTTGGGGCTCTTGCTTCCTTAGTCTCTTTGAAATGCCAATTTTAGAGATTACTATAAGGAAACAGCAGCAGGATCCAGAGCAGGAAGGAAGAGCCTGTCACTCCACTCGATGTTCCATTTTGAAAAAGAGTGAACAGGACAGCACACAAAGAAAAAATCACAGGGAAAGTTAATTGCCTTATGTTTATACTGGAGGATCTCAAGTTTCCCCTCAAGAGTCGCTGTGCATCCTCCCACATCTGTTCATAGCCAGGGCTGTGGTCCCCCAGCACCGAGTGACAACTCTGGATGCACAATGCATCAGCACCTGTAGGCAGAACATGTTGACTATGTGTTTCTTGTTGTGTCTCAGCTTCTCAAGGGCAATATGGCTCGCCAGTAAAACTGTGCTTCAGCTGAAACTGCTGAGGAGTTGAGCTGATACTCCTCTGCAAGTCACTGTTGTTCCCCCCACCGAGGGGAGGGCTTAAATATACACTCCGGTATATGGACCAGCTAATGTTTATTGTTCCTCTCATGCCCTCAATTGCTCTGTTAGGTTGTCTAATGCGACATAGTCATTAAGTCACAGGGGGAGGGTTTTTTTTAAAAGTTTCTGTTCCGCTCCCTTCATGATTTTGGCTTACAGTCATCAGAAACTGAGTCCAGCATCACTTTGCTGGAGAACATGACGTCAAAATAGAGCGGAAGCGTTGCTTACACCCAGCTTGGAAGTGTTACTCTCACTGAGTCCAGGAGTCCACCAAAAAAAAAAGTTAAGAAAGCAATCTTCTAATATTTTCCTTTGCTGTGCACACTCTATTTTCTTTAGCTGCTTAAGCTTAAGTTTTACTTTCTTGTCTTCAAAATGTCATAATCTGCTTGTTCTGCAGCCTCCCGAAATAGTCAATTGTCTCATACCAGATACAGAAAGAAGAGGGTAGCCTAGAAGTCATATAGCACCAAAGTGCAAGTTTGGGTTGCAGTCAGACCCAAATTCTTACAAAAGCCTAACACATATGTGACTCATCCCTTGGCACAGGGAAGGAGAAGATGCTGGTCCTGGCGATGCTCCTGGTAATGCTCAGCTGACTGCAGCTCTTGGCTCAGATGAGCAGGAGGGCTAGGCTGTCACGGACCTGCAGGAGGTGCTCACAGTCTTGCAAGAACAAGTCATAAATTTCAACCCGATGAGGTTTTTTGAGCAGCCACACAAGACAAGGAATGAATTACTGAACCCATTCATGCTTAGTGAGTTATTAAGTGTAAGGCCAAAGACTGCAAGTGCTCTCTACACAGCAATGTCTGAGTTAATAAACCATCACTCAGCCCCTGCAGAATCTGACTGCAGAGCTGAATTGTTATTATGAAATGTGGGGGTTTTAATAGTCATATTTGTTCGTTAAGGGAAGATGTTCAGAAGTTCTGTGCAGTACATTAACCCATGTCACATTTGTCTCTCCTGGTGCCCATTAGTGAGGTGTGCTCCCCTCATTTCAGCTGCCTGGCTTTACAGCAGGGGATGGTGTTCCTTTGAAGAGACCGTGCTGCAGTGCAATCAAAAGGTTTGTTGCCTTCTGCACAGCGAGCCTGGTGAAAGCCATCTAGGAGCAGAGCAATCAAACAGGAAAGGGGATGTTGCAAGCAACATTATTGCTTCTAAAAATATTTTAAATTAGTAGCAAAACTAAACACACCTACGTGTATGCCCTGTACCTAAAGGAACCTACATGAAAGCTGGAGAGGTTACAAGGGTAGGGAGGGTCAGGACAAAGGGAAATGGCTTTAAACATAGAGGGTAGGTTTAGATTAGATGTAAGGAAGAAATCCATCCTGGGAAGGGTGGGTAGGCTCTTACATAGTGTGCCCAGAAAAGTTGTGGCTGCCCCTGGATCCCTGACAGGGTTCAAGACCAGACCTGGATGGGGCTTTGGGCACCCTGGACTGGTGGGGGGGTGTCCCTGCCTATGGCAAGGGGACACTGCGAGGAGCTTTGTGGTCCTTTCCAAACCCAAACCATCCTATGAGTCTATAAAATACCTTTGGGTATTTGGAGTCATAATCTCAGGTGTGAAGACACATGCAATGGAGCTGTGAACTTTGATAGGAATAGCACTGGAATACCAGTAGTGAATATACAGCAGTTCTTCAGGTAGAGTACGAATCTTACTACAACCTATGAGATGTTGTGCATTCAGCATTTTTATGATTATACAAAAATAATGGAAGAAATGAATAATGATCAGAGTAACATAACATAAAGTTATAGTATAATAACATAAAGTTATAGTATAATAGAGGTGGGAAGTGACCACAGGAGGTCTCTAGCCCAACCTCCTACCCAATACAACAAAGCCAGACCAGGTAGTGCAGATCATTATCCTGTTGGGTCTTGAAAACATCCAAGGACAGAGACTGTCCAATCTCCCTGGGCAGGTTGCTGCAATGTTTGACTGTCCCCACAGGCACAATTTTTTTCATTATATACAGTGTGAACTACTAATGTTCTGTGACTGTGTAATCCTCTGATACCATTTCAATTTTCACCCTTTCTGTCTCTTGTCCTACCATCATTTGCTGCTGTGAAGAGTGTGGCCTGTCGTCTCAATTACTTCCTCACAGGTTGTGCAGTGGCATCTCCTAGATCCACCAAAGCCTTCCCCTCTCCCAGTTCAACAAATCCTAGGCCTTTCATGTATCTAAATGGGACCTCATAAGTGTATGTTAGGGGGAAGGTGGAATGCATCTTGATGCCCTCTAAACCTTCTGAAAAACAGAATGAAAACCTGTTCTTATGGTCTCACATTATAACTCAAAGCAATTAAAAATGAAATTAGCACAAAATAACCACAGACAAAATATGGTAATTAATGTCAATTACCCTAGTTGCTATGGAAACATGACTGAAATAAGCAGAAGTTACTGATAAGTTCAAGGTGAACCACAAATGTAAGTGGCTGGCATGGTCTTTTTTCTCTAGCTGATTAGGACTTCAGCTCTTCTGGCTGACAACCAGTTATCGATAGAACTTAATCCATTTAATAATCCCATAATCACTTTAATCCAGTTGGCTCATAGTATTTTGCAACTGGTTGCTCTAACTGATTAACAACTGTCTTTTAAGAAATAAATAAAAGCTATCTGTGCCCTGCACATGCAGCAGCATTTAGCAAAGAACTGGTTCCTAAAGGGAAGATTGCATGTGTAGAAAAACCTCTGTAAATTTTAAATGCCTAACCCTAGGGCACAAAGGGCTTTCAAAAGTCTTTGATTTCATTAACAGGCACCAGTATCACTTTAGCTTTTGTAAAATATAATTAGGAGCATGCAAGGGAAAGTTGTGAAAGGGCAACCCCTTTATCAGATATCTTCAGATGCAAATGTTCAGTAAGAGCATCAGTTTGTGAGTACTGAAGGTTCCTTGACTCAAGGTGCCTTAGAGGTCAAGGACATACAAGACATTGAATTTCTCCCTGTTCTGACCCTATTTTGCTAAGAGATGCTGAAATTGTTGACTGATAATTTTGTGGCAAATGTTTTCAAAAGTGTTTCCTTCTGGTTTGGAATGACACTCAGCTATTTGCAAGATCTATTGTAAACTGTAAATTCCTTCCTACCCCCTCCACCCCCACCCCCAGGCACTACTTTAGGAAATTTCATTTGAAACACAGTTTATGGCTCAGATGGAAGACAAAGATGTTTTTAATCCTTTCTGGTTTTACTTGGCATTTCCATACAATAGCAGTACTGAAAGAAGGGGCAACACATAATGGGACATTTCAGGTTTACTGAGACATCATTTCCAAATGGAAAACAGCTCCAAAAATATGCTGACCAGGTCTGTAATGACTTAATTTGACAAACACTTTGAAATCCACTAGTGAAAAAGACCATTTTCTAGAAGATCAGGATTAATTATTACAATGATTATATTGTTGCTTAGCTCCTGGACATTTTTGTGGTCCTCTCAACTCAGAATTTATTGTGTTGTGATTTATGAGCCTCAGGATCAGTTATAAATACTGTCTAGCCAGTGATTCTTCTACGTCTGTGCAACACTCAGGAACTCAGAAGTAGCAGTCCTAAGAGTTTTGATTAACTACCCTTTGGCAGTTTGTGAGGCTGAACTTGTTAAAAGTTTTAAAGGAAAGGATTTCAAATAGATTTTTCTGGATTTGGGCTCTACCTCATCATTTGAACTTGCCTAAAACAACTGGCATGAAGGGCAGTACAGACAGATAGCAGGTTGGATTGGATTTGTCAGCTGAGATCTCCTCAGCCATCACCTATAGTACCTGGGAAGACTAATCAGCTTGGGGCACATTTCCTCACTTATTTGAGGTGTTTTCACAGGCCACAGAAATCTTTTAGCCATCCTGTACCTTGGGGAGCTTTTGCCTGCCGACACTTCTCTCAGTTGACAGTCACAAGGAAATTAAATAGTGGCTGGGGCTGTAGTGCCCACAGGAACGAATGCAGGGACTATCTCTGCTTATTGGACTCAACTCCACAAGTTACACAGGCTCTCTCAGGGTGGAACAAATAGAAAATAATAAAGACAACACAGATCGATGACTGACTTGTGTTTACAGCTGTAGGGAGTTTTTGTATTTCATTAAGTTTCCAGCTGAAGTTTTGTCTGAGTCAAACTTAAGATGTGAATGACTCAAGATAGGGTTTCATCTCTGGATGGAAACTTGTATCTGGAAGTTAGTTTCAAGCTCTGAATGATCCTGGGCTCACTCTTTAAGTGAGGTAGAGCTCATCTCCACTTTCAAATTAAGGTCTTCATTAGCTGTAGGCTAGTCTAGAGGCAGGATAAAAGAGTCTCCAGAGGCAACATAGCACAGAAGACAAATTATTTCAGGTCAGATTTAAGCAGAATACAGTTGGAGATTTAGGGGATTGGGGTTTTTTTATTGTTGTTTTTTGCAGGGATGGGGAGAGGAACATTTAAGGAAACTAACCATTTTTTGGTAGAACACCAGAAAACAAACCCAGAATTGCAAATGTTTTGGTTTAATGAGAGCACTTCATCAAACTTAAAGCTTGAGTGTGTTTTTCCTTGCTTCATTATTTAAGCCTTTTTTAAAACTTTGTGAAATCTGTGCCAGTTTTATTTTTAGGAGCCCAAGAAAAATATAAGCAATTTTGAAAAAAAACCCAAAGCTTTCTTTTTATATTTTTCCACTTCTACAGCAAAAATGTTTGCCAAAAAAAAGAAATTCACATGAGTAGCTTCCTCCTGGAGCTCAACTTCCTACAAAATTTCTATTTGATAAATGTAGTGGTTTGACCCTGGTTGGAGGCCAGACACCCATCAAAGTCACTCTGTCACCCCACTTTTCAGTAGGACAGGGGAGAAAATACACATAGAGAGGCTCAGGAGTGGAGATAAGAAGAGGGAGAGATCATTCTGCAATTAGCATCACCAGCAAAACTGACTCAACACAGACTAAAGAAAACTCTCTAATGACACTGCCTAAACTCTCTAATGACTCTTTATGACACTGCCCTGCACCCCCAGTGACATCAGAGTCGGGTGATGAGATGATCTTAAAGCACCCTCCCACCCCCCCTTTCTTAGCAGACTTCATCTTAGTCATGATTTAGTCATGTGGCACAAGTATGGGGAGGGACTGGGAGAATGGGGGTTTTGGTCAGTTCCTCATGAGTTGGTTTCCTTCTTGGCTGAGGGGGGGGGGGATATTCCTCACCCCCTCCCCCTGCTGCACTGTAGGGACCCACCCACAGCAGACAGTCCTCCACGAACTTCTCCAGCCTGAGTCCTTCCTACATGGCTTCAGCTCCTCACCAGCTGCCCCGGCGTGGGTCACTTCTAGGGGATGCAGTCATGAATCACAGAATGTCTCCCAGTCTCTCAGGCCCAGACTGCCCCAGCCTGGTCCCCCACAGAGTCACAGGCCTCCCCCCCAGCAAACCTGCTTCCGTGTGGATTTCTCTCTCACTCATCTCTTTTTCTCTCCACGGGCTGCAAGTGCTGGCAGAGGCTTGCTCCAATGTGGGTCACAGCATCTTCTGTCTGTCTCCACCCACTCAACCATGGGTTTCTCCACATGCTGCAGGGGAATCTTCCTCCCTGGCACCTGGAGCACCTCATCCTCTCCCCAGGCCCCTCCTTCCCTGTCCTTGGTGTCTGCAAGCTCCTTACATCTTCTCACTCCCTTCTCTGGGGGCAAAAAACAGCTGCTTGTGTTGTTTTTTCACCTCACTGTGATTCCCAGAGGCACTGTGACCATCACTGATGGGCTTGGCCTTGGTCAGCAAGACTCTGGCCTTGAGCTGGCTGGTGTTTGCTCTGTTGGGCCTGAGGGAAGCTTCTCACTGCTTCTTGCAGAAGCCACCCCTGCAGCCCCCCAACCACCAGAACCCAGCCACACAAAACAACAATCCAATTATTGAAAAAAAAGCCTTTTCACAGAGTTAACAGCTTAACTTTGTGCTGTCACTTCTTTGCATCTATTGCTATTCACAGCAAATCACAACAGAGGAGCTACAAGTTTATTTTTCCATGTAATAGGAGGTTGAATGGGAGTATATGCCTTTCACCACTGATGAAGCTCTGTCCCATATCTCACTTCCCATAGTTAACACTTACAAATCATTTGTGTTAGTTCCCACAAATCAAAAGCAATGGATTTTTCCTCTGTTCTACTTGTAATGAACATTTTCTGTTTCTCCTTCAGGGGAATTATGTATGAGAATTAATGGGGCTGTAAGTCCATAAAGTAAAGTACATTTTTTGAAGTGGGTTACTTGCACCTTGGATAGTATCACATATTATTTTATAGCTGCAATGAAGAGAGAAAAAGCTCCTAGCCAGTGCTCGGAGTACTTCCAGGCTATTGTTGAGACTGGTTTAAGATGGTGTTTTATTTGATGTATTTGCAAAATAATGAAAAATAAAGAGGAAACTGTTACATATTATTAAATATGGGTATGGAAAGAAAAGGACTTGCTTTCAGTGGGGGTTATATGAAGACTGGAAGGAAAGGTTGGTTAGAGAAGGAAAAGATGAATATGTGAGTGTGGAAACAGGAATGGCTAAGAGGGAAATGAACTTTAGGAACTTTAGGAACCACCAGCGCATCATTTATAGATGTGAAGGGTAGTGCAAGCTATTTGGCAACAGTCTATTCTGGATAAGCAAGGAAAGTTTTGAAGATAATATTTTTCCTCCTGTGAAGGCAGAAGAAGTTTCTGCATGGGTTGTGCCATGGTGGCCACAGTTGAGACTGCAAATGGGGATAGGCTGGCCAGGCAACTCCAACACTGTACAACACAACTCAATCACTGCACGAGTCTCTTGGTTTACAAACTGAGAATTTGTGCTGAAACCAGAGACTATGCTTGCAGGGTTATGCCAGCACCCAGAAGAAGCAAGAACTTAATTTTCTTCCTGTGGGCACTCCTATGTCTGATTTAAATAACTGGCAAGGAGCATTTAGGTTTTTAATTCCTTCATAGAGAAAGTATCACCTCTAAATTAAGTTTGGACTTTCTGATATGTCCTTATCCATTTGGCTGATTTTCCCTCCTGCAGTTGATTGATAACAGTTTTTATATGAAGATTATAGAGTGAGTTTTCCTAGTCAGGAAGATGAGATTGTTCTGTAGTTGGGTCACTTTTGTTTGATGCTCATTAATTAATTCCTCTCCCCGAAACCAGTGCCATCCTCATGAAGAAACACTGCAAGCATCCCACAGGCATAACTTTTCAGAGAGTTTGTATTCTGCTTGCTAGCAGCTATTAACACCCAGAAACAACTTTTCCATGTGGAAAGCACAAGCCAGCAACTCTTTGCCCATGCAATTACTGTGATTGTCTACACAAATCAAGTGGGTTTGTATGCAAATGGCCAGTAAGCATCTAGAGAATGCAATGGCTTGAATTTCAATTTACCATGAGTAGTTGCATATGGAAACATATGTAAAAATGTGTATGTGTATTAATATCTGACAAATCATCAGCATCCCTTTCAAAGAGTTTTTTGGCTGGTGGCAGTTCAAAACTTGTCTGTGTGCTATATGTAACCCCTCACAAGTGAACAGTGGCTCTTCCCAAAGCAATGATTACTGTTATCTCCCAGCCACTATAATGCTTCCAGATATGCTAGGAAGCTTATTTCCAATAATTAGTAATTAGCAGTAACTATTTTATGGAGCAGAAAAGAGTTGATTACAGTTGTTTTATCAGCTGGTACAATAATAGGAAAAAAATCTTGTTTCAGAAAGGGGAGAAAAAGGGACCATTTCAGAAAGTTGGCTCTCACTTGCCAGCTGCCCATCACTGAACCCACAGCTTCAGGGATCAGGAATTATTGATTTTGAGGGGATTAACTCTCAGCTACAGATAGTGCAGTTTCAGGGCATCATTTGTAAGCTGAGCTGTAGCCATAAACCAGCTGGCTCTGGAGGCCTGATCCAAAATTCCCTCAAATGATTTGGACAGCAATTTCAGGGACACCTTTGGGTTAATAAGTCCCCAGCTTGAGAGGAGTCTCAGTTCTCAGAGCATCTGGCACCAGGGAGAAGCCCATTTACAGACAATTTCTTCAAGACAGAAGGAAAGTGGTTTTTGAAATGAGGAACAGGTTTCTTCCATGAAAGTGAGCTGTGAGGATTGCACCTGGCACACATCAATTCCTGCACAGCCTCCAGTGCCTTTCGAGCTAGCTGAGGAAGTACAAACAGGTAAACATCATCTCTGCTGACACCAGGCTCTCCCTTCTAATGCTCACTGAGTTAATTAATTTTTGCTCAATTTGATTTGACATTCAGATCTGTGATATGTTTATCCTTCTAATGGGCACTTCTCCCTAATCCTGGCTTCCTCTGAAAGGTTTAACAAATGACAGGGACTTTTTTGGGTGGGTAATGAGCCTTTAATTTTGTACTTATTTATTCATTAAGCTTCGGTATTATCCAGAAAGTAACAAATTGAAAGGCTGTGTATTTAGTCTCTGCTCTTTTAAAAAACAAAACCAAAACCCAAACCAAATCTCTTACAGCCACAGGTCTATTGTTGCTTTTGTGCAAGTTAGGCCTAAGATATCTCAAGAATTACATCTGTTACTCTGCAACTAAGGCATACAGCATCAGTCCATCATATGTATTCCAAGTCAAAGGGCTATATACACTGTCCATCAGATAAAAATAGCAAAACAGCCAAGAAAAACAACTCTGCTTTGGAAATTCTGTACAGGTTGTGAAAAACATCATGGTGATGGACCCTAAGAACCACCCACAGACCCATATCCACAGGGAATGCATGACATTCCCTAGAACAATTAACAGTCACCACATTATGCTCCTTCCCATAATAATGTGTGGATAATAATGTCAACCATGCCTGAGCCACCCGCTAGGTAAAATTATAGGGTTAGGATCAGAAGTGTGTATCAGCTGATTAACTGAGAGTGCCCCAAGAGCTGTGCTACACAGCAGGGGAGCATGTGTTTCACTGGGCACAAAGCAGTGAAGCCCATCAGGGTCAGACTTTCATGTACACATACACACACAGTCTTTGACAGACACACAGCACAGTATTATTGAAAGAACTGGGCAGCACAGCACTCCTCCTGAAGATGGGGGGAGAATGCCTGGGTAAGCTGGGAAAATCAAGGTGCTTTGAAATGCAAGGATAAAGGAGCAAACAGAGTCCCCTTATTGCCTTTGCCATGTGCAGAACATCAGACTGTAGAGCCTGGAGCACTGGTTTGGGGCCTCCAGATATCTGCAGGGGACTCCGACCTGTTTCTCTTTGAATTTCATCTTTACTCACATGTTTGTTCACCTGTGCCAGTGTTTTGCACTGTTGCTGCCTCTCTCTAGCAGTTCCCTGTGCAGGCTACCATGTGAAAATCAGGATGAGAAGAGTAAAAAGAGAGAGGAAGTGAAGGGAGGGAGGAGGAACTGCAGGCTTGCTGTCTGCCAGTATTCAAGGCAACAGGGGGGTTGCATTGAAGGGTTACTCCAGAAAGTCCTTTGTACCTGGGACCTGCAGAAGACCAAGTGTATTGGGAAGCCACAGACTCATCATAGAATCATAGGATGGTTTGGGTTGGAAGGGACATTAAAGACCATCCTGTTCCAACCCCTCTGCCATGGGTAGCGACACCCTCCACTAGCCCAGGGTGTTCAAATCCTCATCCAGCCTGCCCTTGAACCCTGTCAGGGATTCAGGTGCAGCCCCAGCTTCTCTGGGCACCCTGAGCAAGGGCGGCACAGTGAAGGATTTCTTCCTAAAAATCTATCCTCTATTAGTTTAAAGCCATTCCCCTTGTCCTGTCACTCCTTGTCCTGGTCACCAGTCCCTCTCCAGCTTTCCTGTAGGTCCCTTTAGGTACTGGAAGAGGCTCTGAGGTCTCCCTGGAACCTTCTCAAGGTGGAACAACACCAAGTCTTGCAGCCTGTTTTCGTAGCAGAGGTGCTCCAGCTCTCTTATGATCAGGACCCAGACAACCAGCACAACGTCTCTTCACCTGCTGGTGGGTCATGATGATCCGTGGCCCTGGACAGTATTTAATGCTGTCTTTACCACCTTGGTAGTACCTTATCCTTGTGCCTCACTGCCTTCTTACTGTTTAAATCCAGCCAGGAACAACACTGCCTGATTTACCATTTGTTCATCAATAACAGATTCCTTTTTAGTTCAAAAGCCTGATTGTTTACTGCAGCTTTTCACAATTTCCCTCATAATTGTGTTGCCTGGAAATTAGGCTGTGCATGCATAGCAGGAAGCCGAAGGCATCTGCCCTGCTGTTACTACAAGAGCCTACCCACACAGCATGGAAGAGCCCCAACACACACTCTGATGGGAATAAATCCAGGAGATTTAGCAAGAAGGGTACATGGGTAGAGGGCTAAAGGCAAAGTGTCCTGGGAAAGGGGAGGCTCTGTGGGGTCCTTTTGGCCAAGCAGACCTGGCAGGTGAACAGCAGTTGGTTCCCTGTGATGCCCCTCACAGAGCAGCCCTCTGAGCATATGAGCAGTTGTTTTAATCTCAATGCAAAATACAGGATGGAAACTAGCTAGGAGATGTTGCCTTTTACATATTGCACTCAGCCCAGGCTCTCTAGGCCTTTCACTGGTTAATAGCCAGTTACTAAACTCCAGTGATGACTCTTTGCCATCTGTCTTGGCCTCTCAGCTCCTGGTGCCTCATCCACACCTTGAATTCATCTTGTTTTCACGGCCTGTTTGGCAGGGTGCATCAGGCCACACAATGGGCACAGGAAGAGATGACCTGCTTCCATATTCATCACCCCATCTGGCCAGGTAACCAGCTTCTGGCTGGGACAGTGGCTTCTTCCTGCAGTCTGGGCCTCTGTAAAAGGTTTTGTGAGACAGGCAGCAATGGGCAGGCCAGGTTATAAGGTAAAAACACCAGTTGTAGGGTAGAGTCACCATGGAGTTTCATGCAAGCCTTTGCTCACACAATATAACAAGCCAGAGTTTTCTTGTCCCACATAACCTCCAGATCATCTTGGTCCATCAGTAACCAGTTCCTCTAACACAGCATGGGAAAACTTCAGACACTGACCAGTTCTTCAGTGGTCTTCTCCCTGCTGCCTGCTTGCTGCCTCTACCTGCTACTCTGCCACACGCATGGAGAGCTCCTTCAGATGGTGTCAAGCACTCAAGATTTCTCCATCACCCACAAGGGACACCTCTTGGGCTGCCTGATTTGACTTTTAATCATGCACGGCATGCATCTGTGTGCTGGTGCCAGCTCCTCCAGCTCCATTCTGTGGAGAAATTCAATTACTTTGAGAGTTTTTTGGTGAAAAACCCTGCTCCAGCCTCCATTCTCAACCCACACAATGCAGGACACAACCTTCCAGTGCACCAGCACCTCCTCCTGTGAGTACCACAGCACTCTGCAAGCTGCCTGAGGAAGCATCAGGAAAGCATAGCTGCACTCACCCAGTGTGGCACAAAATAATAAAGGGGGAAAAAAGATGCAGTCTGAATATTATGCCTGAATTTTCTATTATTACTATATCACTGTGTCAAAATTGAAAGCAATGTAAGATTTCTCAAGAGGGGCCATCCATAATGCATTGCAGAGCTGTGTGTAGGTGTTTTATGAAATGTATTTTATTCAAACCAGTATATACAACACTAACATTATTGAAAGAAATTGAAGGCCCAGTCTTCTCTCCTTAAAATATTCATTATTCACGTTATAGTCCTTTAACAAAAACTAAAGCCAAATACATATTCAATTTAGGGTTTTTTTTCCATTCAAACTTACCTGCTATTCATCTCTGGTGTCCAATGGAGATGAAATGTCCTCTTATTATTCCTGTATTAGCTTCTGACAGTTCAATTTCTCTGAGTGCTGTGTTTGAGACAACCCTTAACAAATAGCCACACAGGTAATTGCTCTGATCCAAATTTCTTGCCAAATCTTTTAGATCTGATGTAGATCGGAGGCAGTAGGATGTTGACACATTCTGATTCAGCCCTGGCAGCTGCCTCTGTGAGGCTTTTTCTTCTGATAAATATTATTAGAATAGCTTTCAACATATGCAGTTCCATTCCTTCCTTCCGAATAAGACCTTGCAAAGCTATTGTGCCAGAAATGGCCCACAACTTTGCTTCTGTCTTCATTTTGCATTCACAGAAATTATGAGGGCATCTGGTGGTTTGAAATTTCTCTTTCTTTTTGGGTAACTTCTTGGAAGAGAGATCATCTCACCAGTTCATAGAACTTACTAGCTCCCTGCACACCTAACGATTGCTGTTCAAAACACATTGTAAGATGGCTTCATCTCCCACCAGTTCAAGGTTATCCTTCAGAGTGTGCTTTTCCAGATGAGATTTAAGGGACTCACCTGACAACGTTCCCTTTTGGAACTCTGTTTCTTGCATTACCTGATTTTTGCCTCTCGTGCATATTTCAGCCATAGCTTCTTCACTAGTTATTTCTGTTAAGAGCACCAGTTTGAGGTGCTTGGCAAGATCAGGAGTCTCTTGGGCAAAGCACTGTGTATTCAGACAACAAAAGCTCTGTGCCTTTCACCTGGCTACAGCCCGAAGAAGACAAAGAAATCCAACAGGAAAGAAAGGAACCATCACAGTTTTAGAGGGGGGAAACTGAGGCAGGGAACTACTAAGGATTTTGGTTCTCTAATCACATTTAGAAGTTTGAGCAACCTAATTTATTTTTTTTTTACTGGTGTCTAAATTAATTTCAGTAACTTTTGGGATTTCAGTATTTTTGGGATCCTGGAGTGCATCCGGAGGAGTGTGGCCAGCAGGTCACAGGAGGGGATCCTCCCCCTCTACTCTGCTCTGGTCAGGCCCCACCTGGAGTATTGTGTCCAGTTCTGGGCTCCATGGTGTAAAAAAGGACAGGGATCTCCTGGAGAGAGTCCAGAGAAGGGCTATGAAGATGATTAAGGGCCTGGAGCATCTATCCTATGAGGAAAGGCTGAGTAAGTTGGGACTCTTCAGCCTTGAGAAGAGAAGACTAAGGGGGAACCTAATAAAAGTCTATAATTATCTGAAGCAGGGGATGCAGGGGGAATTGGCCAGCCCCTTTTCAGTGTCTGTGGGGACAGGACAAGGGGCAATGGCTGCAAGTTAGAGCATAGGAAGTTCCACACCAACATGGGGAGGAACTTTTCCCCAGTGAGGGTGAGGGAGCCCTGGGACAGGCTGCCCAGGGGGTGTGGAGTCTCCTTCTCTGGAGAGATTCAAGACCCATCTGGACACCTGAGTGATATGTCCTAGGGAGCTGCTTTGGCAGGGAGGTTGGACCTGATGATCTCTTGAGGTCCCTTCCAACCCCTACAATTCTATGATTCTATTCTATGATTCTATGATCTAGGACTCTGATGGCCCATGTGTCCCAGAAAGCCTGTAGAAGAGGTGTGGAGTGACACAGCTCATCCTCAGTTTTAATCACAGGCTCATTAACCCTGCTGCAGACTGCCATAATCTTGCTTTGTCCCCCCCAGCGGGATTTTGTGTTCCAGAAGATTTTGCCTGTGATGAGTTACTATTGATTTTTTCCAGGCTGCTATTAATCTTTCAAGCACTTTCAAAACAGAATTTAAAAAATCCTCAGGATTATAAACATATGTCCATACCTTTGTTCCACTGAATCCTGAGCTGAAAACGCTCAAAACCCTCTCCCTCACCTTTCCCTTACATCTACCAAACAAATGCAACAAACTTTCTGGCAGTAAGAGCTTAATAACAAAGTCTCCAAGCAGAAGGCAAGGAGAAACAGGCTCCTGAACTGCCATAGCTCCTGGGTTTTGCATGGGAGTGGTGATCCTCTGTGCCAAACTGAAAGTGTCTTTAGTTCAAATGGTAAATGATAGGGAGCTGGCTGAGATCAAGGAAAAAAACAAACCCCACTTTTCCACTGGGAACAGTACGTATATACCTGTAGAACTTACCACATCTGTAGCATTTACCCTTGGTCTCTGGAGAGAGCAGCTGATGCATGCCACAGAGCATGGCTGAGGAAGACTTCTCTTTGCTTTCTGAAAGGCTGTTCCTTGCACATACACAGCTGAAGCCCAGCTTTGCTCATCTGCCCAAAGCTAACAACTAACTTGCATTTCCTCCCTGTTCTAGTCTCAACACGAGCAGCAGAACTGTCTTGAACTGCAATGTAGGTATTAAACTTGCATTTAAAGGCTGATGCTGGTGGGCAAAGCCTGTGTGGAATGCAGACTGCATGCCTTGGACTGAGAGCTGTGCCCGTTCATTCACACACCAGAACACTGCCTGTACAGCCACAGTTCCCTTTGTGGGCAGCACAGAATGGTATCATGGACTCACAGACCAGTCAGGACTGGAACAGACCTCTAGAGACCATCTGGTCCAGCCCCACGCCACCCCTCTTCCACCAAAGCAGGGTCACCTACAGCAGGTTCCACAGGATCATGTCCCAGTGTGTTGTGACTCTCCAGATTCCACAGCCTCTCTGGGCAGCCTGTCCCAGTGCTCAGCCACCTGCAGAGTGAGGAAGTTTTTCCTCTTTTTTCCCCAGTGATTTAGGGATTTCTCTATTCCCTTTTTGGTTGTCCCTAGCACTGTGAAGCCTCAATGCCACACAAAGCTGACTGGAGCTGCCCTAGCAGTTCTTTCAAACCTGCTGCGAAGCTGCTCTGGGAGGGTCTGAGACCAGACACCCTTTGGTGTGAGAAATGGAGCTTGTGATAGGAGGAAAAATAACCTCCTGATCCACAGGCAGCTTCCAAGACTCCAGAGACCTAAAGGAAACTCTGTATCAGAAGCTCATGGACATGACTGGGAGCAGAACAAGAGCTATCCCACCTTTGCCAAAGAGAAGGAGCAAACAGGCAGCAGAGAAGGTGAGCCCCTGGCTCATTTTAGGTTTCATTGCTAGAAGTGGCCCTAGTTAACGTGTCACACTGCAAAAACTGTTAGTGGGATTGCTAAGGAGCAGCATGCTATAGAAAAGTCCATTGATCTGATCCCATCACCCCCACTACAAACATCTTAACTGCAAAATACATCTTCTGACAACCTGCTGCTGAACAAATGACTAGAAATAAATGCTACATGAATTGGTTACAAAACCATCACAAAATTAAGGCCATCTCAACCAAAAGACATTTCTCCAGTTCTGGGCTCCCTGGGATGAAAAAGCCAGGGATCTCCTGGAGAGAGTCCAGAGAAGAGCTGCAAAGGTGATGAAGGGCCTGGAGCATCTATCCTGTGAGGAAAGGCTGAGAGAGCTGGGGCTGTTCAGTCTGGAGAGAAGAAGACTGAGGGGGGGACCTTATTAATGTCTATAAATATCTTAAGCATGGGATGCAGGGGGAAATGGCCAGCCTCTTTTCAGTGTCTGTGGGGACAGGACAAGGGGCAATGGCTGCAAGTTGGAGCATAGGAAGTTCCACACCAACCAGGGGAAGAACTTTTCCCCAGTGAGGGTGAGGGAGCCCTGGGACAGGCTGCCCAGGGGGTGTGGAGTCTCCTTCTCTGGAGAGATTCCAGCCCCGTCTGGACACCAAACTGTGTGCCCTGTCCTAGGGACCCTGCTTTGGCAGGGGGTTGGACCCCATGGGCTCTGGAGGCCCCTTCCAACCCCTGCAGCTCTGTGATTCTGTTATTCAGTCTGCCACTGCAAAGCTCATTCTAGATAAAGTTGAAAAATCAGGAGCATGTTTTCCTTGAAACTGGGCAATGTAAAGGACAGCATGAAAGTGCAGCACTGTGTCAGCACCCTAGCAAGCAGGAGACAGAAGTCCCTACCTACCATATGAGTCAGGACCAATTACCTTCGTTCTGGGCCTTCCCCACCATTTGGTGTATAAGCATATTAAAGCACACCTACGTGTCTGCAAGAATTGTCTAGTGCAAGAAAAATACTAGCAGTTATCTGGGCTTTTTTTCTTTCTGAACTGGCTGCATGTGAACTTCTAAGCCCAACCCACCAGCATAGTGCAATGTTAGCACAGCCAGCCCTGGAGAAAGCTAATACATGTACCTGCACATTTGCACAGACAATGGGAGAAGACACCTGACAAGTGGTAGTTGTATAGTACAGCCCACAGCAATTTGCCAGGCTGTAGGACAACAGGAGAGAGTCATAAAATTATTATGGTTCCCAGTTACTGTCAGGTTCTATTTCAACTGGAGCAGTGGTAGGCATTATCAGACATGTCGAGCTACATCTGTTATTATTGTGGGGGAAAAAAATGCTCTTTGTGTGTGTGTGTGTGTGTGTATAAAGGAGTTATTTATTTGAATATAGTGTACTCTATCAATTTTTTCAGCTACCAAAAAGCAGTGGGATACATGAAACTGAGTGGAGGTTTTGTTCTTTGGGTTTTGGGGCTTTTTTTTCCCCAGAAAGGTTATGTGATTTTTTGGGGGTTTCATAACACTTGGAAATGTCTTTTCAGAGCTACAGTAAGGGCTCATTTGTACAAGGGCAAATGTATCTTCCAAATCTGTCTGTCTGAAAGGAAGTAAAGCTTTAAAAAATAATTAAGGTTTCCTACAAGTGCCTCGTTCACAATAGACTTTTACAATATAGTTACGTTAGGAGGAAATGAATGCCTCTCATTTGAGGCTATTACCACAAATGAATTAAATGAGCAGATACCTTTCAGAGGCTGGTTTTAAAATCTGGATTCAGCTCAGAAATAGATTTGTTCCAAAATGTTCCGTTAGTGCAATGGCACATGAACAAGATGAGCAGTACCCAGGGTCTGGTGCCCAGGTGAGAATGACCCCACTACATATTTAATGAGCATGTACTGCATATAGCCAGCACCTCATTGCCAGTGGCTTCTGGCAGGATGAAGCCAATGACTTCATGGCAAAACAAAGCAAATGAAAAGATGTTATTTTTGAAATTCATCTGAAATATAACAGACTTGGAGTAGTTCCAATAGCTCCTACCCTGACCCTACTGAAATCAACAGAAGAGGAGCACTAAGCAGATGCACTGGCCTAGATGTGCATGATCAGATCCGTTGCTCTCTGGCTCTATTTCCTTACCAATAAGCTGTAGTGACAGGCAGCTGGGTAATTCAGGCTGTACCTGATTACCTTAGTTAAATATGCTTACTGAATCATGCAACTGGAGTAGTGTTGGTAGTCGAGCTGATACGAGTTATTCCATATTTAATAAGGATGTTTGGCTTTTCCTCTGCAGATCCCAAAGCTCTATTGTTAGGGGATCCTTCTTTTTACTTCATCTCAAATATCAAATCTACCTGCCTCTCAGCTAGCCAAAACCCCATCCAGGGAAAGGTAAGGATTGCTCATGAAATGGATTTAACAGATTATCATTAAATGTACAAAAAGGATGTTAATTCCTTAGCTGTGGTTACTCAGCACAACCAAAGGCCAAATAAATAAGTAAAATACAGGTTGACATGGAGACCAGTTTATTAGTGAGTACATCTGTAAATAAATGTGTCTCTTGTGTTTTCTCAATATTTAAGACAAGATGATACAGAGAAGGGCACAAAGTCTTCAGCCTCATGAGGATTGACTGTTGTACAGTCATAAAATAAATGTCTAGCTGTTTCTTTTCACTTCAAGTATCAACTGTGTGGAAAGGCACATAAGGACCTACAATCAGTTGTTTAATCAGCTTTAAATAATAAAATTTAAAAAAAAAATCCAGAGACATTCAGACAACCTACTTGTGCGTAACTGATATGCTTGATTTGTGAGAATTATGGGCAGTAATCATATTATCATTTCCATTAGCTTTTTCTCTTCCACACTTTTTATAACTCAAGTGATTCATCTAGCAGATGAATATACAGACACAGACAAAATACTTCAAAATGGTTTTTTAGAGCTGTTTATGTTTAATTTGTCACATAAGCAGTTCATCTCACCTCATTTTCCAAGAGCTGAGGTTGTTATTACAAGCACAAAGAAATAAAGAATGTCTTGGCCAGGGAGAAGATGAAGGAAGAAGGAACCACACATGGGAAAAGGAGGGTGAGAAGCAACAGTGTGTGCAGTACCTGCCAAAGGCGTGATGCAGCAAGAGGGGGAATACACAGGAAAAATCACACTGAAAAAGCAGGTTTAGGTATTTTGCAGATACTTAGAGATTGAGAAGGATCTGGCATAGACAAGCTAAGGACAGAAGTCCAGCCTTGCTTAGTAGTCCAGCTGGACAGCAGAACACAAAGCTGCCTCAACAGTCAAGACTTGAGTATCATATCACCTGTCATTGATCAGAGGGCTGGAGCAGCTCCCCTACAGAGAGAGGCTGAGGGACCTGGGCTGGGTCAGCCTGGAGAAGAGAAGGCTGTGGGGGGACCTCATTGCAGCCTGCCAGTCCCTGAAGGGAGCAGAGAAACAGGAGGGGAATCAGCTTGTTAAAGGGCAGAGACTGGCAGGATGGAGTGAAGCTGAAGGAAAGAAGGTTTAAATTAAGAAGAGAGAAGTTCTTTCCAGAGAGAGTGGTGAGGGGCTGGAACAGGCTGCCTAGAGAGGGGGTGGGTGCCCCCATCTATGGAGGTGTTCAAGGCCAGGTTGGATGGGGCCCTGGGCAACCTTGTGTAGCTCCAGGCCTGAGGTTGGTGTCCCTGCCTGTGGCAGGGGGTTGGAGCTCTTTGATCCTTGGGGTCCCTTCCAACCCAGACCAGTCTGGGATACTATGATTGGAAAGATCAGTTCCTCAAACTGACAACACAACAGGTTGTCTAATTCAGGACCTTCAGAGTAGAAGGTGATGATCCCTTGCACCTCAGAAAAGGGTGAAGATCAACAATTGGAAACAACCAGTCACAAGGCTTTCATTATCCTTTGTGTGAAAAACTCCTAGAGCATTATTAATTTCTGATGATACTGGCAATCAGTAGAACTCATTCATTTTTTAAGTTTGGCTTATTTGCAGTGAATGGATCTGTTTCTCAGCTGGGTAGCTGCATTCATTTTGCAATAATGGTGTTTGTTTGACATCTGAGAAATTAACAATGCAAATGCCTCCGTGTCTTTGTTGCACATTTGAAATAAAATATCTTCTCATACAGAATTGATGGCATGACTGTAAAAAGGGCTCCCTAATAGTCGAAACATTTTTCAAAACCTATTATAATGTTTGGTGCTTGGATGTGATGGGATTGTCTATTGGGGCCCAGATCTATCCACACTGTCCAAAAGAAATTTAAAAAATCATGGGAATCTCTGTGTGAATCTGTGCTGTGGTTTTCACAGAATCACCAGGTTAGAAAAGACCTTTAAGATCATCAAGTCCAACCAATCCCATCCTAAACTAAAACATATCCCTAAGTAACTCATCTACCCTTTTCTTAAACACACCCAGGGGTGGGGACTCAGCCCCTCCCTGGGCAGCCTGTCCCAGGCCCCAACAACTCTTTCAGTAAAATGTTTTTTTTCTAATATCTAATCTGCCCCTGCCCTGGCACAGCTTGAGCCCATTGCCCCTTGTCCCATCTCCTGTCCCCTGGCTGAAGAGACCATCCCCCACCTCTCTGCACCCTCCTGTCAGGTCAGTGGAGGTGGGGAGAAGGTCTCCCCTCAGCCTCCTCTTCTCCAGGCTGAACACCCCCAGCTCCCTCAGTTGTTCTTCATAGAATTTGCCCTCCAGCCCCTTCCCCAGCCTGGTTGCCCTTCTCTGGACTCATTCAAAGACCTCAATGTCCTTCTTATGGTGAGGAGCCCAGAACTGGACCCAGCACTCGAGGTGCAGCCTCACCAATGCCCAGTCCAGGGGCACAATCCCCTCCCCAGACCTACTGGCCACACTGTTTCTGACACAAGCCAGGATGCCATTGGCCTTCCTGGCACCCTGGGCACACTGCTGGCTCATATTCAGCCTGCAGTCACACAACATCCCCAGGTCCTTCTCTGCCTGACAGCTCTCCAGCCAGTCTCCCCCAGCCTGTAGCTCTGCAGGGGGTTGTTCTGTCCCATGTGCAGCACTCTGCCCTTGGCCTTGTTAAACCTCATCCCATTGCTCTCAGCCCATCGGTCCAGTCTGTTCAGATCCCTCTGAAGAGCCTCCCCACCCTCAGGCAGATCAACACTTCCTCCCAGTTTAGTGTCATCTGCAACACTGAACTCCTTCTCCCACACCTATGTGCTCTCAGAGGCAACCTGCGTCTCTGCTGGCTCTCTGTCTCTGCCAGGTCCATAGGGCAGACTAGCAATGGATGCAAGCCCATGCCTGCTTGCTCCTGGGCAGCGTTAGCAGCATCACCTCTCTCCTGAGGGTGACGGTGTCAGCTAGCAGGTATCCCCAGAGGTCCCCAGACACCCTAAGATTGGGCACGTTAATGAAGAACCTGGCAGTGTAACGCTTTATAATTCATGTTCATGCCAACAATAAAGATGGGGGGTGGAGTGGGGGGGTGGGGATTAACCCTTAATTTACAAATTAAAGCCTGCAAATGTTCAATACCAAAGGTGGAAATGTGAAGAGGAAAACAAAGCAAACTGTAGGCATGATGTGTAAAAAAAAAAACCAACCAACTCATTATTTTAAAACAAATTCTTTTTTTAGAAGAGGAGGAGACTGAATGTAGTGTGTTGGCACACAGGAAAAAGTGCATTACTTTCCTTCCCTGGCTGGCAGGAAGGCCCACAACGATTCGTACCATACAGCTTTCTGTTGACCTCCTGTTTCTATAACCCATTTATGGCTGCTCATTTCTGCATTTTCTTCCACCAGGAAAGCCCTTTGTTTACAAGCCATTGATAAATTGTCATTTACAGGAGGCAATAACTTCCTTAAAAATTTGCATAATGCTTTTACTGGTCATTTAGGGCTGTTGCATATTATATTAAACCTTAACTGGCAGATTTTTATTATGCATTAAGCCTCAAATAGTATTACGAATCCACCAGCCTCACTGGAATATTTTCTGTTTCCTGAAATTTAATTGTGTTGCAAGCCAAGGCAGCTCATAAGCTTCAATAAGTCTCATTACTAAATTGGGATGTTGAACTTGCCATTTCAGATCGCTTACATTAAATAAAATGGACACATCATATTGCTAGCAGGCCTTGGAGGACCGAGGTCATGGGAAAGAGCTTCAAAGACAGACTGAGGAGCAGCCCAGCTTGAAGAACACTTTAAAGCCTGGCTTCAGATCTTCCCTCACAAACTCTGGCATTGGGAAGAATGTGCATATATATATAAGTAGACATATAGAAAAAGGGCATAGACTCCAGGGACATCAGATTTCCTCCAGGAGTTTCCCTTGAATGGATTAAAGCTAAAGGAGGGAAGGGTTAGATTGGATATTAGGGGGAAGCTTTTTACAGAGAGAGTGGTGAGGGGCTGGAACAGGCTGCCCAGAGAGGGGATGGGTCCCCCATCCCTGGGGGTGTTCAAGGCCAGGTTGGATGGGGCCCTGGGCAGTCTTGTGTAGATCCAGGCCTGAGATTGGTGGCCCTGCCTGTGGCAGAGGGGTTGGAGCTCTGTGATCCTTGGGGTCCCCTCCAACCCTTGCCATTCTATGATTCTGTGATTCTATGATTATGGCAGAGGCATACAACCAGTTGTAAGATGGTGCTAGGCTAGTGCAAGGACAGTTGTGCAGATGAGTAGGAGGAAAAAGTATTTTGGGAAACTACTCCTTCTTTTCTGGGAATATGTGTCACTGGGACTAGTAAATCAACTGAGGCCACCACTGATTGTTGGAGGCCATTACTGATTGTTGATGTCACCTGAGATCTACTTCAGGAACTGCTGAGCCAATTGGAAGTCTCTCACGGATATCAGACGGCTTTGAGTTAGAGCCCAAGATCAGGTTTAGCTTAAGTTTACCTGGCAGTGTGATTTGTACTGGTAGAAGTAACTGGCCTCAATAACAAGTGCTTGACTGTCATGGACTTGCTCAAATTAATGTGCTCAACTGGACTTTCAAATAAAGCTGTTTTAAGAATGCAGTGTACCACAGAAAACAAATTGTTTCCTTAAGATTTAGCACCAAATGCCTAGCTGGATTTTTATTTTAGAGAAAGTAGCAATGGGTAAAGTGGGCAATTTGAAACTTAACATATTTCTCCTCCCTAAGATCCCAACACATTAAAATTAGGTGCAAAGTGCTTCTAATTTGTCAATCATTCCTTGTGTAATTTTATTCCTCCAAGAAAATTGCCTGGGAGAGTGTTTCCTTTTTCCTTCATCTCCTTTCACTGCACCCTTCATCTGACTTGATCCCAGTTCAGGCAAGCAAGCAACACCCCCGCACCCACCTTCACGTCATCTGCCATCGTGCCAGCTGCTGCCTCCAGATGACATCTTTCTCTTGCCATCTGCAGAATAGCTGTGTAGACAGGGTAGAGAGAAAAGGACAACTGAATGAGCCTTCCACCCAGAAGGCAAACTCTGATTCATATCTACAGTTAAAATAGCCTTAGCAAAGGAAGGAGTGGAAGTATCCCACACCTCTGAGAAAAAATGCTTCTGCTGATGTTGTCCATAAAGCCTGGAAAGTGCCAGAAATGGCACAAGGCAGCCTTTTCTTGTGAAGTTTCCACCTCATGTCTCTAGCAAAGAAAGTTCAGATAGGTTCCTGATTTAGAGCCATCAAAAGTATATGCAGCACAACATAAACCCAAAGCAAAACGCATCAGTTCTTGGGCTTTGTCAAAAATGCTTACATTTACATCAAATTTCACTGAGCACTTTGGAAAGGTTCATAAAATCTGAGCCCAAGTTTTAGGGCTGCATTTCATGCAAGCTGTGCAGAGAGATACACATGGTTATCTGCTCACTTCAAAACCAGTTCATGTCAAACAAAACCAGAAGGCTGGGTGAAGCTCAGAAGCCACACAGGGAAAACCTGTGCTAAGCAGCCCTGCTTTCCAGCTCTGCTCCAGCTCTAACAAACCCACGTAAGGAGTGTTTAACTGATCCACCCTCTGGAACTGCAGGAGATCAGCCCACCAATAATGTGTAATTGTGAGAGGACATATTTATCTACAGCTCAGTCATAAATTCTGCTCAGAATTTCAATGTACCGGTGTTATTTACAATAGCAGACCTCTAAGCCAAGCATGAACTACTTTGATGGTTTGATAGCAGCTGTCTTTTCTCAAATGCAGGAGCTCTGGCTTTGCTGTGGTGGATTGATTTCTGTCTGAGAATGGCCAATATCAGCTCAGGGTAAAAATCCCCCGGTCTGCTACTATAGTAACAGGTGTGCAGTGTTACAAATGGATGGATGTAAAACAATGGAGATGGAAGAGCATCTCTTTCTTCTGTGAATTTTAATGCTTTTATATTTTGTTATAGCCTGAGCTTTGGCTACTCTGATGAGCACTTGTAACTACAGCTGTAATATTCAGCACCAGATCCACCCCTAAAATTCAGGTTTCCTTCTTTTGCTTGACCTTTTGACAGTTATTTTGTTTTGGTTGGGTTTGGGGGGGGGGGGGGGGGGGAATCATCAGCGAATTACACTCTGCAGGAAGCATAATTTCTTGTCATAAATTTGCCTGTCATTAATGCCCCTGAGTGACCCCGTGTTTCTTGTGCTACAAGATTGGCAAAGAAGACTCTAATCAGTTAGTGCCATGCTCTTCAGGCTTCATCTCTGCTCCAGAGATGTCCTGCTTGCTCTCTGCACATGGATGATGGCACAGAAATGCCCTAAGAAGGTTGTGTGGCACCAGAAATAGTCTTTACTCATACGGTATCAAGTGAAGTTTTTTTAAGAACAGAAGTAGAAGAGATGTAGTGATGCTGGATCACTAGAACCCAGAAACAACTTCCCTAATTGTCCTCCTTCTCAAGAGCTGGTTGCTTCCTACATAAGCCAGCATTTATCACAGAATCATAGAATCATAGAATGGCAAGGGTTGGAAGGGACCCCAAGGATCACAGAGCTCCAACCCCCCTGCCACAGGCAGGGACACCAACCTCAGGCCTGGAGCTACACAAGGTTGCCCAGGGCCCCATCCAACCTGGCCTGGAACACTTCCAGGGATGGGGCATCCACCCCCTCTCTGGGCAGCCTGTTCCAGCACCTCACCACTCTTTCTGTAAAAAACTTCCCCCTAATATCCAATCTAAACCTTCCCTCCTTCAGCTTTAATCCATCCCCCTTGTCTTGCCATTATCTGCCCTTTTAAAAAGTTGAATCCCCTCCTGTTTCTCTGCTCCCTTCAGGGACTGGCAGGCTGCAATGAGGTCCCCCCACAGCCTTCTCTTCTCCAGGCTGAGCCAGCCCAGCTCATGCAAATGTAGCCTTTTAGGATGGTAAAGGTTGTCACCAAAGGGCAAACTTAATCCTTCCCTTTCTCTCTTATTCATTTTGGGAAAGACAGGTCACTCAAGGGAATTCCTCCCAGTGCCTGTCCACCCGTAGCCTGTTGGCATAAACAAGCCTTAACTCCACCACAAAGCCGAGAGAGCCGCAGAGGAACAAGCCACAGTCCATCACACCTCACGCATCACCAGCAGAACCCATTTGTGCAGCAGAAAGAACAACATAGCTTGGTTTACAGATATTGGATCTACCCTGCAGCTCTGGCAAAGAGGGAGAAAGAGAGGGGGGTGGGGGGGGAGAGAAAAAAAAAAAATCAAGTTTTGATTTTTAAAATGAGCAAATTGCTGTGGAAGTCACAGATGGTGAATAAATATGGGGCACAGAGTTGTCATTCAGCAGCCAGTTCTCCTGACCAATTTAAGAGGGATATGCTGTTATCTAACATGGTTCAGGGAAAATATATTCTGGGCAGCAGTTAGCTATTTAAGAGGCCTCATTGTTTCGTAAAATATATTTGGGTTTGATACAAACACAATTAATTCAGCTTCCTAATATTGTGTTTGAACCAAACCCAAAATATGTGTTGTGAACATTTATGTCATTTATCGGTTCCAGGTTCTTTTCTGAAGGCTTACATTTTAAAAGGGATTTGCAACAAAGAATGAACATTTGGGGTGACTTCAGCTGGTGCAGCAAACTCCATTCTTATGCACTGTTTTGAGATGTGCCTCCAAATTATCTGACAAATGATATGTTCCAAATTAAGTCCCTCATTACCCATGCTTTTCTATTGCTAAGTGCTGCACAGCATTCTTCATTATTATACCACTATATTTTGGGGACTTATTAGGTTTTGTTGTGTTGAGTCTAGCAATTGAAGGAAAGGATTTGAATCAGGCATAGTACAGCCAGCAGTTCTGCCAGCTGAATCGCCCTGCAACTGCATTTAAACTCGCAGGGTTACACCCTTTGAGGAGAACTTGTGAAAAAACACCAAGATCTCCAGCCCTCCTGATCCAGAGACTTCTTTTATCCCAGCTGTCCACACAATCTCCTGGCCTTTGTTTAGGTAATTTGTGCTTTGTCTGCTGCCTTTCAGCAAGGCTTTCGACACTGTCTCCCATGACATCCTGATAGAAAAGCTGAGAGAGCATGGGATGGATGAGTGGACGGTGAGGTGGATGGAGAACTGGCTGTGGGACCGAGCCCAGAGAGTCGTGATAGGTGGAGCAGAACCTGATTGGAGGCCTGTGACCAGCGGTGTCCCCAGGGCTAGGTGTTGGGTCCAGTCCTGTTCAATATCTTCATTGACACCTTGATGAGGGAACAGGACCCACCCTCAGCAAGTGCTGCTGATCCAGAGCTGGGAGGGGTGGCTGACAGGCAGGACACTGCGCTGCCATCCAGAGACCTGGCCAGGCTGGAGAGCTGGGCACGGAGAGACCAGATGAGATTCAACAAAAGCAAGTGGAGAGTCTGGCACCTGGGGAGGAACAACCACATGTATCAGTACAGGCTGGGGGTGACCTGCTGGAGAAGAGCTCTGTGGAGAAGGACCTGGGGTCCTGGTGGGTGACAGGGTGGCCATGAGCCAGCAGTGTGCCCTGGGGGCTGAGAGAGACAATGGGATCCTGGGGGCATGAAGAGGAGTGTGACCAGCAGGTCACAGGAGGGGATCCTCCCCCTCTGCTCTGCCCTGGTCAGGCCCCACCTGGAGTGTTGTGTCCAGTTCTGGGCTCCTTGGTGTATAAAGGACAAAGATCTCCTGGAGAGAGTCCAGAGGAGACTGAGGAGATGCTGAAGGGCCTGGAGCATCTGCCCTGTAAGGAGAGGCTGAATAAGCTGGGACTGTTCAGTCTGGAGAAAAGAAGACTAAGGGGGGACCTAATTGGTGTTTAAAATTATCTTAAGCATGGGATGCAGGGGGAATTAGCCAGCCCCTTGTCAGTGTCTGTGGGGACAGGACAAGGGGCAATGGCTGCAAGTCAGAGCACAGGAAGTTCTGCACCAACATGGGGAAAAGCTTTTTCACAGGTGAGGAGCCCTGGGACAGGCTGCCCAGGGGGTGTGGAGTCTCCTTCTCTGGAGAGATTCCAGACCCATCTGGACATGGACCAGTGCAATATGAGCTGGGGAGCTGCTTTGGCAGGGGGGTTGGACCTGATGATCTCTTGTTTTGGACCAAGTTATTTATAACATCATCATTGCTAACTGCTGAGTGCATCTTCTGTGCAACTCAGAAGGCATCAGCAAACACAAATTATAAGCCCAGGCTCTTGACCTGCAAATCAAACCCTCCCTTTCCTTCCCAGAAGAGTTTCTTTGCCAGTGTTATAAATGACTTGATGCGAAACAGGATTTTAACCAAATCGAACAATTCATTAACCAAATGAAGGCAGCAAACGGCCCTGGGGGGCACAGGCAGCGCCGGGTGCGCCGGGAGTCTCTGCCCCACCAAGACGCACCCCGAACAGTTCCAGTCCCTGGCTTATAGACATTCCAGGGATAGCACAGCCCACCAGCTTCAACTGACAGGCTGGAGTGCCTGGCACCCCCCACAAGACATAACCATATACATCTCAAACTGACATGCTGGGGTACCAGCCAGGTAACCCCCACAAGACATCCTGTAGCTTTTGTCTTGCTAACGATTGGGCAGCTGGTTCTGTAGACTCGGTTCCTTCCTCTTCTTCCCTTCTTCTTCTTGATTACCTCCTTTACAAAGACAAGTTGTTTCTCCTGAGGTATCCCAATGCACACAATGTGCTACATTGTGGTCCTTTAGGCAAAGCTTCGCACATCCTTTACATAGTTTGTTGCTGCTTCAACAGACTTTATTCAGTCCATGCAAAATCTCCAACTGTCCCTCCCAGGCCCATGAACATACCAGGGTCTGTCATTAATCCCCCATAGAATCATAGAATGGCATGGGTTGGAAGGGACCCCAAGGATCACAGAGCTCCAACCCCCTGCCACAGGCAGGGACACCAACCTCAGGCCTGGAGCTACACAAGGTTGCCCAGGGCCCCATCCAACCTGGCCTTGAACACTTCCAGGGATGGGGCACCCACCCCCTCTCTGGGCAGCCTGTTCCAGCCCCTCACCACTCTCTCTGTAAAAAGCTTCCCCCTAATATCTAATCTAAACCTCTCTTCCTTTAGTTTTAATCCATCCCCCTTGTCCTGGCATTATTCCATATATGCCCAACATTATTCCATATTAACACAAATCACATGGACATATATCACAAAACCCACCCTTTCCTTCCCAGAAGGGTTTCTTTGCCACTGGTCCCTGTAAAATCTTATTTTCCAACATATAGCACACAGAACTTCCCAAGGTTCTGGGTTAGGTCAGGTTCAACATCCAGCTTCTCTGAGCTCACTTGCCAGTTACTGACACTACAGAGGACAGAGGGGTGAAGAGGGAACGTGATAAATATTAGTTGGTCAGCAACAAACTATGCAAAGGTTGTGCAAAATTCTGCCTAAAGGACTATAATATTAGCACATGGTGAGCATTGTGGTATCTCAGGAGAAACGTAACTCTGAGAAGGGAATGATAAAGAGGAAGAGGGAGAAAGGACAGGAGAGCCTCAAGGCTGCAGAACCAGCTCCATGGCTTTGCTAGCAAGACAAAAGCTACAGCTCACCAAAAGGACCTGCAATGAAGAGGAGCAAATGAAGTACATGGTCATCAAGTGTCTTTGAAGCCCATCAGGAGATTATTGGGGTGGGGTAGGTGGTAATCACAGAATCACAGAATCATAGGGGTTGGAAGGGACCTCAAGAGATCATTGGGTCCAACCCCCCTGCCAAAGCAGCTCCCCAGCTCACATTGCACTGGTCCATGTCCAGATGGGTCTGGAATCTCTCCAGAGAAGGAGACTCCAAACCCCCTGGGCAGCCTGTCCCAGGGCTCCCTCACCCTCACTGGGGAAACGTTCCTCCCCATGTTGGTGTGGAACTTCCTATGCTCTGACTTGCAGCCATTGCCCCTTGTCCTGTCTCCACTAACCACAGAAAAGGGGCTGGCTAATTCCCCCTGCATCCCATGCTTAAGATAATTTTAAACACCAATCAGGTCCCCCCTCAGTCTTCTTTTCTCTAGACTGAACAGCCCCAGCTTATTCAGCCTCTCCTCACAGGGCAGATGCTCCAGGCCCTTCATCATCTTCATAGCCCTTCTCTGGACTCTCTCCAGGAGATCCCAGTCCTTTTGATCCCAGGGAGCCCAGCACTGGACACAACACTCCAGGTGGGGCCTGACCAGAGCAGAGTAGAGGGGGAGGATCCCCTCCTGTGACCTGCTGCCCACACTCCTCCTGATGCCCCCCAGGATCCCATTGTCTCTCTCAGCCCCCAGGGCACACTGCTGGCTCATGGCCACCCTGTCATCCACCAGCACCCTGAGGTCCTTCTCCATAGTGCTCATAATGAGACCTCATAATGGAAAAAAGAAAGCATGTCTTGGAAAACCTATGAATATGCATATATACCATGAATATGCATATTTGTCTTGTATAAAAACTGTGTCCATGACCCTTTACAGGAAGCACTTTAGGAGGAGTGATCCCCTCTGCGCCCAGCACTGCAATAAAGAATTCCTGCTTCATAGTCACCCAGGCTAGTGAGCTGTGATTTCAGTTTTCCACTGTATCAGGGCAAGACAATAAAATCTCCCCTTAGTGATCAGTGCCCTGCTCATCTGTGTAAGGAGAGGTAGGATTAGGTCACGATATTTCAAGACTTTTCTGGGCCTCTCATTCACAGTAGGGACCTTGCGGTGTAAAGCTGTGCTGCAGATCCCTCTCAGTAACCAATGTGAGTTGAGCTTTTTAGAACAAAGGAGCAAAGCCTGTTCTGCCATACGTTATCCCTCATCTGGTGGCACATCAGGACTGCTGCTTATTTGCAAAACACATTCCTCCAACCCAGACATAAATGCTAATTAGTGAAATTTCCCCTTCAAATTAGTGATGCCAAAGCACTTTGAGATCCACACATGAAAAGAGCTACAGAGGCCAAAATGTTATTCTCCTCTTTGGTCACAGTGCTTGCAGTAGATATCCTTTCAAAGCTCTGTTTTCTCCTAGCAGGTAGTTTGATAAATGAGCCCTGGTACCCAGCCTCCCCCGAAAACACAAGAAGCCACTAGCAGGGCTCTTCAAAGCTCCTCCACAATTAGAGTCTTCTGCTGAGGACAGAGAGTGTGCTGTTAAGAATTTTCAAAATATACATAAGAACCAGAGAGATTAGGACTTTCAGAAAAGCCTTCCATGAGAATCCTTGTCAAGTCTAAGATAGATATCTAGTTTATTCACCATCTCCAGATATGAAAGCAAATTCTGATGGTATCTACTCACCACATTATCATATCAATAATAAAAAGGTCAGTCAACCTTCCTGGCTTCAGAACTCATAATGCAATTATTAATAGTTGTCTTTTTTCCCCTCCCTTGGATGGGTGTCTGTGTGAAGGAGTACTTATAGAGCACAGGCAGTTGAGAACAGCGCAGGAGTCTCTGCGCTGTACTAATGCAACCACAGTGAGAAAAGACAGCTCCTGCTCCTCAGCCTCCCATTGCAGGCGATAAGGGGAATGCGCTGTGCTCAGTGCCAGCTGCATCTTTTGCAGGACACACTATTACCATGGCTACAGGGATGGAGCCAGGAGAAGGAGAAGAACAGAGCACTCCACGTCATCGAGTGCTTGGCCTTGAAATGCACGGCACCATACACTCACAGAGGTCACATCGACCCACACAGGTGAGGTATGTTTGTACCTCTCCTCACTAACAGGTTTTCCAAAGCTTCTTGCATTCACAAAGTACCTCAGGAAGCCATGTCAGCAACTGCTACTGTGTCGGGTGGCGTTAATCATCTCTGCGTGATCTGGAAAAGGAGGGGATGCTGCACACAATGGCAAGGAGACGGTGAGATGTGTGTCATGCTGCTTTGGTAATGCAAGGTGGGAAAAGTGCCTTCTGCAATAAAGAAATAATAGTAGTTAGCATTAATTGCAGGTTTAGAACTAGGGAATCCCGCTGGGTTATACACATATGGTAAGTGTCTTCTCCACTTTGTGGATGGAGAAAGGAAAATATGAAAGGGGAAGAGCTGCCTGCAACCTCACCCCAGGATGGATAAATGTGAAAGTCAAATAATAACTTTTCTTGGAAGTATAATCAGATTTTTCAAACCATAAATGCTTTTTGCTGTAAAACAAAAACCAAGTCTATTTAGATTCCAAGATTGAAAATGGACTGTGTAAATTTATTATAATCTATTACACAGCTTAAACCAGAAATGCTCTATCTGGATGTCACATGCTCATCACTGCAGATAAGAGGAGGTCAGACCAACTAACCTGTCTCACCCAGAACTGATGTTCACAAAAGTGCATAAACTCATGGTCACTTCTGCAGGAACTAGAGGACTATTTTTCTTTATATCACCTTATTCAACTACTGTAGAACTGTGACCAGGCAACTCAGAAAGTCAGAAAGTCAGGATCTGCTAAGTTCAAGAGTATAACATTAAGGATGAGAGAAAAATATCTCTATTTTCTAAAACTACACCATAAGATGGCCAGAAATACTGCTGGCATTCATCTTTTTACACTCAACACTTTCATGGACTATTATTTAAAGAATAAGACAGAGAAGTAAAATGCTGCCTATTTACATCCCTAAGTCACACTTGCCATCACATTCCATGGGAGCAGCTGATTGTCCACCAGTAAAAAAGTATGTCATCCACCTTTTTTAAGGTTGCAAAAGATAATAATCAAGGCTTGATTAATATGTGCTTAAACAACATACTTGTTTAAATCATTTTATCTAGGCATACTGCATTCTTCTAGCTAGTAATTATCAGAAAGGCCATCTTGAATATCAACCATCTGTTTACTAATTATGTACCAAAAAGTTTCAAGGTTTTCCAGGGGAAAAAATGAATAGTATATAGCTAAACTATAAATTGTCCATCCAGCCAATTTTTCTCTGAATACCTTCATATCCAGATTGGAAATCCTAAATTCCTAGGCTGCACATGGTTTACACCACTCCTGTCCTGCCTGCATGAGCATCTTGCTTAATTCCTGTCCTCGACTTGTTGCAGGGCGGTCACTGCTCAGCACCGTGGAGCACATCTCAGACAGGCACCCTTCTGCTCCAGCAGTCCTGCCAAACCTCTTCCTGCACTTCCGAACTCTTTGGAGCACTCTGCCTTTTAGTCCTCTGCCCAGCAGCAGCCAAGAGGTACTTAATACCACCCTGTTTGGCTCCTTCACTCTGGGCTGCCTATTTCAGGCTGCCAATACAAGCGGAGCAGCTCCAAACTGCCCAGCCCTGCCAAGAATTCACTCCCTTGTGTGCAGCTCAGCAGCCAGAGGCAAATACATGAACTTTAGAGATTATCTAGAGGGAATATTCCAGGAATTTAGATTTCAGCCGCAGCAGTAGGACCATACATCATTAAAGCTGCCTCTCCTGCCAATGTAAAAAGCAAACATCGATGATTTAAATCACAGTTCCCTGGTGGCTCATTTAAATCACTTGGATGGAAATCAGTCCACCTTGTCACTGTGGAAGAGGTGGAAATGGAAATTGTGGATTCATGACTCCCAGGGTCAACGCTCCGCATCGGATGTGGACCAGGTGACAATAAATCCTGCAAGGCACAGTATATAATAAGCAATTTTATGAGGTGTGGCACTGATGAAACCTGTTTCCTACGGTTGTGTGTGTTGTGTTTGGAGTTTCTGTTGTCTGTGAAGCATGACTACTGACCAGAGCTCTTCCTGCAGTCATGATATGCAACACCCTCCCCTTCGGTGTCTTGTGACATTTAGTTTCCTTCTGTGAGCACTTTCATGGAGTTTTTTGGGTTTTGTTTTGTTTTGCTTTTTTTTAACCTGCCAGTCGATTTTCAAGAAACCTTCCCAAGGGGTGGTGTTTGCTGCAAAGCTGGTACCTTGTGCATAGGGACACATTCAGAGTCACATAGCATGGGCAAGGTGCCTTGAGAGTGTTAGAAATGACAAAAGGTCCTAAAAAAAGGACTCAAGGTAGTTATGTTAGTGAAGCAGTAATTTATTATACATTCTTGCAAGAGCGGGTGACCCAAAAAGTAGGCACGCTTTTGGTCAGAGCCTGCAGCCTTTTTATACCATGTTCTTGTACATATTCATCACTTGTCCTGCTTTGTATTAAGTTGAGTTCTAGGAAATGATTTCCATAAACTCCTCCCAATTGCGTCTGCGCATTGTCCTATGGTGGTGGTCGTCAGGGGTCTTGGTGATGAAGGCTTGAAGTCTTCCTCCTTCCCCTGTTTAACTATGGATTTTACAGGGTCAACCAAGGCGCCTTATTCACAATTGTACACAATACAATACACATTGCAGATCTGGCAGATTCCCATGTCCCATAGGTGAAGAGAATTAAAATATATGAGTCTCTCTGTCCGGGACAACCGCTCACTGGCAGGTACTTGTTATCTTAACTTTTCTCCGGCAACTGACATGGGCCCTGGGCTGAAGGAAGTCAAAGCTCCATAGAGGTTTCAGATTGGGCATGTTAATTTTGTAGCCTCTGATAGGATGGAAACCCCACATTGTCTTGCCTGTTTGCCTTAATGTGGCAATTTGTGCCCCAGTAGGAATCAGCACTGTGGAAGCCTGTTGGTTGAGCTTTATTTCCTTCAGTCACATTTTAACCCTTATTTGAGAGGGATTTTGCCATAACAGCAAAGCTATATTAACAGTACTCCCTCCTAGTCCTCCACAAGTCAGCATAAAAAATACGACAACCCGTTTCAGTTTCCAAAAGCAACATTGCCCAGCATTTTCTACAAGAGCACCTATCTGATGTCATTGCCCCAAAAGATTGACCTGGATGCACACAGGCCTGGCCCGACGTGCCCATACATACCTCAGCACGCTCTGTGCAGCCTCTGAGATGCAGGATGCAAACTAGGCATCTGGTCCCCATCACTGAAGCACTGTGCAGGGCAGATGCATTAGTAGAGGTGGCCCCTGCCAGGGAAAAGAAAATATTGTTTGACTAGAGAAGCCTGAGGAAGGTTGGCAAAGGCAAGAAATGCTCCTGTCTTTCTACAGGTGAGTGACTGATGCAGACAAGAAAATCCAACACTTTCCACCCAAAGCAGCCCAAATCGTCATTTCCCTCAAGCAAGCAGAGCTGTGCCAGTTTCCTGGCACACAGATGTGTTTTAATTGGTTTGAATTTTTACAGCTGTACGGTACCCAACAAGCAGCAGAACCTGCCATGGAACAGATGCGTTGGCTCCACATTTTTCTGCCTGTTTGGTTTTTTGAAAGCAGCAGATTTTATTGCCTGTGTTACCTATAGAAAGAGACAACATTTAGCATGAAAGCAGGTAACAGAACCCAGCCCCAGCTAAACTGCTTTGTGTGCAGGCAGCTGCCCACGTTTTGACAAACTTGTTTGACACTTTGAGCACTGGAGAGGCGTTTGAGAGGTGACAGCTGATTTCAGTCTCGGTGGCATTGCATGCCGATTGCTGACACTCACAAGGGCTGTTAAGAAATCTTCCTGCCTTATGAACAGATAAATAAAAAACAGAAGGAAAGAAAATAGAATGATAGAAGCAATGTCACATCACTGCTCTCTCCAGCACAGCCTTACAGGGGCAAGAAAAAGAGCACATAGAATTAAAGCCCTCAGGTTCTTTTGGCTGCTAAGTCCCCTCGTCCTCTGTTTTGTGATGCCCCTGTGGCTGGCTCTTAACTGACTGGGGCTTGGACAACATTTAGGGGCCTCCCACAGTATATAAAAAGCTGGTGGAATCCGTGCACCATAAAGAGGAGTGTGATAGTTTTGGTTGAGATGAAGTCAGTTTTCTTCACTGTAGTTGGTATGGGGCTGTGCTTGGATTTGTGCTAGAAAGTGTTGATAACACAGGGGTGTTTTAGGTCGGGATGAGCAGTGCTCACACAGAGCCAAGGCATTTGCTGTTCCTCACCCACCCCACCTACGAGCCAGAGTTGGGAAGGGACAGAGCCAGGACAGCTAACCCCACTGACCAAAGGGATACCCCAGACCATATGATATTATGCTCAGCATATAGAGCTGGGGGAAGAAGGAGGAAGGACACACACATTCAGAGTGAAGAAGGAGGAAGGACACACACACACACATTCAGAGTGATGGTGTTTGTCTTCCCAAGTCACCATAACATGTGATGCAGCCCTGCTGTCCTGGGGATGACTGAACTCCTGCCTGCCAAAGAAAGTGGGGAAGGAATTCCTGGGTTTGCTGTGCTTGTGTGTGAGGCTTTTACCTTACCTATTAAACTGTACTTATCTCAGCCCATGAGTTTTTTCACTGTTACTCTTCTGATTCTCTCCACCATCCCCCCAGGGGGGAGCAAGCGAGTGGCTACGTGGGGCTTGGTTGCTGGTTGGGGTTAAACCACGACAAGGAGAAAACCTCCACTTGAAACAGTGTCCTCAGCTGGCAGAAAAGATTTACCTTGATATGCCTGGAGAAGGCTCAGAAGAAATAATCAGAGGTAGCACAGACAGGCAGGTCCTATAATAAGAATATGCTTTGTCTGCAGATGCACTTAAGTGGCTTATGAGCTGATTTAATCCTCTCCTTTTTAAAGTGATAACAGCTCATTAGTGAGGATTTTACTTTCTATTAGGAGACACTGCTGGCTCTATTTAGAGAATCTTCAATCCATGCTTGCTTTTTTGTTCCCCTCAGTGCTTTTTTCTCTCAAACCTTTTCCAGTCAATGGCAAGAAAAAAAAATCATATTTTTATTACAGCAAGGTTAGTGATATTATCCTTTGTCCATAAGACCCTTTTACAAGTTTCTATCTGATTTTCTAACAGTTTTAAACAGATAAAGAAGTCTGGCAAGTGACAAATGCCCATGACCTGACAGCTCCCAGCATGGGGAAGGGCTTGAGTGAATAGCTGATGCCCTGTCTGACTGTGATGGGGTCTGTCTTCTATTCTGCTCAAGTGGCAGAACAACCCAGCAGCCCTCCAGTGCCCTGGCCTCTGATCCAGAGGCTACCACCTCAGGATACTGAGCCCTAGATGGGTTAGACATGGAAGTGTTATAAACAGGATTTTAACCAAATTGAACAAACCATTAAATGAATAAAGGCAGCAAATGGCGCTGGGGGGCACAGGCAGCGCCAGGTCTCTGGCCCACCAAGACGCACCCTGAACAGTTCCAGTCCCTGGCTTATAGACCTTCCAGGGATAGCACAGCCCACCGGCTTCAACTGACAGGCTGGAGTGCCTGGCAACGCCCCCCCCCCCCAAAACATAACCATATACATCTCAAACTGACATGCTGGGGTACCGGCCAGGTAACCCCCACAAGACATCCTGTAGCTTTTGTCTTGCTAACGATTGGGCAGCTGGTTCGGCAGGTTCAGGGGGCCTCTCTCTTCTTCTTCCCTTCTTCTGGTTGATCACCTCATTTTCAGAGACAAGTTGTTTCTCCTGAGGTTTCCCAATGCACACACTGTGCTACATTGTGGTACTTTAGGCAAAGATTTGCACATCCTTTATATAGTTTGTTGCTTCAACAGACTTCATTCAGTCCATGCAAAATCTCCAGCTGTCCCTCCCAGGCCCGTGGCCATACAAGGGTCTGTCATTAACCCCCCAACATTATTCCATATTAACACGAATCAGAGGAACATATATCACAGAAGGATAAGTGAAGTCCTATACAGAAATCATCTTGCTCAACCCACACAGCTTCCAGACTCTAAATGACTGACCAACCACAAAGTCAGTGCACCTATAGCACTAAGATATGGGGAAGGGTCCAAGTGTGCACGTGCCTAGTCCCACTGTCTGGGTAACACAGTCCCTCTGTAGCCAGTAGCATCATAAGGGATAAATAAAGAATGAAGAAATCAAAGAACATTATGGAAAAAAAATTGGTGGCTACTGAGCAGGCTGCAAATGAACAAGAGCAAGAGGAAACATGATAAATTCATGCTGAGACCTCTGAAGATGGGGATGAGAGGGTAAAACAGAGAAGCCTACAGAAGGATATGAATATAATTGGGGTATGGTTGGAGCCGTGAGATCTGTTAAATTGAATTTCTGTTTGGTGTAACATCCCTTGTATATGTTAATCAGTATGTGCTCTAGCAGCCTGATTTAGTGTTATTATCAAAAAGGGTTCCTCAGCTGCCTTTGTCAAAGAAAGATTACAAATTATTCCAGATAAGTAATGGAACTAAAGACCTTTAAAACTAATTGGCCATTGCACAATCCCGTTAATAGCCTTTCTTGTCTAACAAAAAACTGAGAAGGCAATTAAGGGCAAATACCAAAAAATCTGTACCTGGTCTCTTGCATGAAAATATAATTTATACACTCTTGGCTCTTCTTATCAAGAGAAAAAAAAAATGGCAAGGGATCATCCACCTACAGCTAAGATGGCCAGGAAAACTATAGCCACATAATAAGCCCTGAGCTGGGAATGGTTTAAGAACCAAGAACATTCTCCTGGACTTGCCACAAAAGCCAGGAAATGCTATCAAATCTCCATATTAATTAAGGAGCCCTGGTATTTATTGAGCTTTGACAAACTTGAGCTGCAGCAGCCTTTGAGATACAGCTCCAAGAGGATTGTACCTGCCCAGTAGAGTCTTGGCGAGACATGAAATGGGTTAGCAGGACCCGGCTGTGCAAACCTGCTGCATCCAGTGACAGCTGGTCAGGCTCCATCAGAAGAGGCAAAAACAGACCTCGGAAAGTAGTGCTCTAAGGCCTTCTGGTCATTTATAATCAATCAGGTCCCAGCTGTTGCTTGATATTATTAATAATCACCATTGTATTCAGTTGGCATTGTGTGCATGATACTTGCTCTACATACATCCTTTCCCCGGTCCTATATCCTCTCAGTGCTGCTTTAAAACAGAGGAAAACAGGAAAACAAATGGTCCTGCAAGTCATTAGCAGGTGGGATCTGAGGAAACCAGCCCACCACTGCTGCCCAAAGGTGGCAAGCAGGGATGGAATGAACCCCTCTCTGCTCAATGAGAGCACAGGCAAATGACAGCAGGAGAATCCTTGTGGATGCAGCTGGGAAAACAGCCCTTCACAGAACACCCAAGGAATATGATCACCTTAATGCTCAGCTTTATTGTGCCATTAATTCATAACACCATGTTCTGAGGCAGTTCCTTGATCTCAACAAACATTATCCCCTCTTTTACCTTAGCATGTCACCTGCTTTGTTCATTTCTCTGACTACCTCAGTCTCTCCTAGATGAATTGCATCAGTTGTTAGATCTTTGCTTTATTTAATCCTGTGTTTCATGTTCACTTGCTCAGTTAAAAGTGGGATAAAGGCAGTCTAAAAATTAAAATTTCAGGAGAAGACCTCGTAGCTGTACTCAATCCTTCAGCCACAAGCATCTTCCTGCACCACTTTCCTGAGCATGGGGTTTCAAATTCTTGTCTGTCAAACTCATGAAAGCCAGCTTTGGACTGCATCCTCACAGTCCAAATGGTAATTCAGCAGTAATTCATTGATCTATACATATACACAGACAGAAAAGGAGGAGCATGTGCAGCTTTGGGGGTCACATCCTGCCCCAGAGCCTGTTCCCTGCGTCTTGAGGAGCTGGGGAGGAAAGGTGATGACTCAAAGTCATCACTCAGTGAGCCAGCTCCAGCCCCAGAGGGCACTGACAGACCACCTGACTAACTGGCAGAAATCTGTTGCAAGCATAGGGATTTTTCATTTTGTAAATGAGGTAAGGCTAGATTAAAAGAAGAGAGATTAAGCTAATACCTCTGCAAGGTCTTTAAAGTTGCCTTATACAGCATGCTTTTTATCTGATACCTCCAAGCCACAGCACTCTCCTCCCCAGGTCTGAAGCTTTTGCATTTTATTGAAGTGCTATAACTACCTGATTGATAGCCTGATTAATAGCCAGACTGAAACTCCCCCTGTGGGAAGACATCTCTGCAATGTTATGGCAAGATCTCCAAGAGGTCATTATCACACAATCAGAGGGGTTGGAAAGGATCTCCAGAGCCCATGGGGTCCAAACCCCTGCCAAAGCAGGCTATATATTATCATAGAATCATAGAATCACAGGGGTTGGAAGGGACCTCCAGAGCCCATGGGGTCCAAACCCCTGCCAAAGCAGGGTCCCTAGGACAGGGCACCCAGGTCGGTGTCCAGACGGGGCTGGAACCTCTCCAGAGAAGGAGACTCCACACCCCCTGGGCAGCCTGTCCCAGGGCTCCCTCACCCTCACTGGGGAAAAGTTCTTCCACATGTTGGTGTGGAACTCCCTGTGCTCCAACTTGCAGCCATTGCCCCTTGTCCTGTCCCCACAGACACTGAAAAGGGGCTGTCCATTTCCCCCTGCATCCCATACTTAAGATATTTATATTAAGGTCCCCCCTTAATCTTCTTCTCTCCAGGCTGAACAGTCCCAGCACACTCATCTTTCCCTCACAGGGGAGATGCTCCAGGCCCTTTATCATCTCCGTAGCCTCCTCTAGACAAAGCCTTGAAGATCTGTTTCTTCCCAAAACATGTGACAGAAGTCTTTGTGGCACCCCAAAGAAATAAGAGTTGGGAGAGAGTAAGATTAAAACAAGATAAGTGTTGAAGAAAGTGCTTTCACTTGAGGTGGGTGGGGGGGCTGTGGAGGGAAGTATCAGGACAGAATTCTAATGGGAATTGAAGTCAGCCAAATTTTGCCTGCATCCAAAGGAGCTCTGATCCCTCCAGCACCTGAGAGCACGGCAACATTGGCCACAACCTTGCACAGCCTTTATGCAGCCTTTTCTCAAGAAAACCCAGCCCACCAAGCTACTAAATCCACCAAGATTTAGTAAGACCTTGTGAGTAAAATATTGCTCCCTAAACACACTCCCCTCCATGCTAACAGGATTTTCATATTTGCAATAAAACCCCCAGCCTTTTTGTTGCTGTATCAGTGTCTCAGCAGCAACTCTTTGCTGCTCAAGGAGTTAGTGAGTAATGGCACCTCCAAACATCACTGTAAGGACAAACAAACACCAAGTGCCTTACAGAAAGGTTGCTGCTGCTCAGAACCCAGGCGGGCATTTACATCTAAAGATATACCTTCTCTTTAATTAATTATGGGTTTTTACTAGGCTGCATTTTCCATATGAGGCAGAATCTTCAACCTCCCTAGTAAAAGGGATCTTAGGAAATCTCATTTAAATTTCAAGGACCTCTTAGGGATAGTTGCTAATGGTTATGCTAATTGGCATAGGGTCTGAGTGACAGTTATGTCCTGGAATGATTTGCAAATCACATTTTCTTGGAGCTTATTAGCAGACTCATTAACTGTACAACACTACATTACTTTCAGAAATTCAGATCTAAGCAGAAAATTAAAATTATTTGCTAAATGACCTAATAAAATTGAATAAAATGTGCTGAGAAAGTGAAAACTGAGGTATATCAGGATTCCTGAATTTGGCTAAAAATAATCTCCATTTACTGCTGGTGGTTGCCCCTCCTCTGGGAGCAGCAATTGTAGCCCAGGTGAGACTCTGGTTAGAAAGCGATTTAGGTATGAAAACATGACCACAAACACCCAGAGCTGGCATTAAGATTTAGTTCAGCCTTGGCCAGGACTTTATCCAGCGATGCATCTTGTGGTCACTGCTCCACATCTCCGTTTCTCCTTCCCTCCACAATTCCCAATGTAATCCAATACCCAAAGACCTGCACTCTCCTGCCTCCCTGACAAAAAAAAAATCCATTTCCAGAGTCTTTCTAATAATATAAAGTCTTCTCTGCAGTCAAAAAGATCACATGAGGGAATGAGAGTCCACATATTTAGTTTTACTTACGGGTGAGAGAGGACACACTATGAAATCTTCAATCTGGTTAAGATGTGTTACCCAATCTTCCTCAGTGTGAACAAGATGTTTCCCAAACTTCACAAAACTCATCTGCAAAACAGTTTAATGATGATAGATTTAAAATTTTACTAAACTATCAGGTTTTCATGCTATTCAGAAATACACATTTAAGCATATGCAATATATACATGTATTTCCACACAGAATATATTGTGTAATGGCAAGTCTCTGAAGGCAGAAGGATCTGATTTATTTGGTGGTGGATGCCCCATCCCTGCAGGTGTTTGAGGCCAGGATGGGGCCCTGGGCAACCTTGTGTAGATCCAGGCCTGGAGGTTGGTGGCCCTGCCTGTGGCAGGGGGTTGGAGCTCTGTGATCCTTGGGGTCCCTTCCAACCCCACCAGTCTGTGATTCTATGATGGTGTGTGAGCATATAACTCTGATGCTCCAGATCCCAGTTTGCTAGCAGGCAAATCCTTGCAGATTTTATAATTATAGGCTGAAGATCAAGATCTGAATTATCACCTGAAAACCTGCCATGCACAATTGCCCTAAACTTATTCTCTCTCCATCAGAATTTTCACTGACATGTATAAAGTTTCCAGCACCATTTCAACACCCTATATTTTATTGTTTGTCTGTGTCGTGGCTCTCCAAGTATAATAGCAACCAAGAGTATTTTATGGGACCTTAAGGTCCTTTTTGAGGCTTTCAATGCAAAAAACCCCAAGAAGGGCTGGGCTTCCCAGCACACAGAGAGAAGAAATTTCTGTTAAACTTTCAAAGAACCAGGCTGTTGCCTCACATTCAGAATTATCCCGGGCTCCATCAGCAGAGGGGTGGCAGCAGGGACAGGGAGGGGATTGTCCCTCTCTGCTCTGCCCTGTGAGGCCCCAGCTGGATCCTGTGTCCAGAGCTGGGGCCCCAATACAAGAAAGATGTGTGGCTGTTGGAGAGGGGTCAGAGGAGCCACAGAGACGATTAGAGGGTTGGAGCAGCTCCCCTATGGAGAGAGGCTGAGGGTGCTGGGCTGGTTCAGCCTGGAGAAGAGAAGGCTTTGGGGGGACCTCATTGCAGCCTGCCAGTCCCTGAAGGGAGCGGAGAAACAGGAGGGGAATCAGCTTGTTAAAAGGGTAGACAATGGTAGGACAAGGGGGATGGAGTGAAGCTAAAGGAAGGAAGGTTTAGATTGGATATTAGGGGGAAGGTCTTTCCAGAGAGAGGGGTGAGGGGCTGGAACAGGCTGCCCAGAGAGCGGGTGGGTGCCCCATCCCTAGGGGTATTCAAGGCCAGGTTGGATGGGGCCCTGGGCAACCTTGTGTAGCTCCAGGCCTGAGGTTGGTGTCCCTGCCTGTGGCAGGGGGGTTGGAGCTCTGTGATCCTTGGGGTCCCTTCCAACCCAGACCAGTCTGGGATTCTACGATTCCTTTTGGTTCTGGATTTTACAGAGAACTCTTTAATATATCTACTTCAGAATATCTTGAGCTGTAGCAGGAATAACTGATGAGTGAGCAGTTTCCTTGGCACACTGAAGTGCTTGAAAAATTCTCTCCAGTTCACCGTTTCTCACAGGCATTGTTACACTTGCAATTTATGTCGGGGTGAATAAAACACATTCCAGTTTATGACACTTTTTGGTTTGACTTTTTTTTAAGGCACATAACAGCAGGTCTTAAATAGAATCCATGGGATTTATTTTTTTTTTCACTAAAGATATCTCAAACCAAGAGAAGCTATTTAAATTTAAACATACTTGTCACCCTCACGAAGTTTTGCTTTACAAAAGAAGCAATCTGATAAGGTTGAAGTGATCCACGATGAAATGCCTGGCTTTTTTCTTGAACTAGCATTTCAAAAGAACCAACTTTTGAAAGAGAAGGTTTAAAAAAAGATGGAAATTGGAATTAAATATTGCTATGTCATAGAAACATTCACTTCACATGAACAAACTACCGTCGGCTCTAGTGCTTTGGAACTGAGATGCCTGAAGTTGGGATACTCTCAGTGAAAGAGGAAATCTGGGTCTTCAAAAACAGTTTGTTTTTGGAAGTGTCCCATATTTTTAGCATTCAGGTATAACATTTCAATCCAATCCATGGTGGCCTTTAACAGGTATCAGACCTGCTCCAGAGGAATGACTGTAATTCATGGATACAAGCCCATTAGGTACAAGAAATTGGGTAAAAAGGTAATGAGAAATGGAGAAGACACTCCTGCAAATGCCACATGTCATGGGATGGTGGGATTAATGCATCAGGGGAGGAGGGGAAGCAGCAGATCATGCAGTGTGACATGACTTGCCTTTAAAAAAGTAGGAAGAGACACTGGTGTTGCTCCTAGGGATGGCTGCATTGGAGATTGGCATGCCAGCACCATTCAGCCCCTTGCCCCCACAAAGTCACCTCCACCTGGACACTGAGAAAGTAAGTTCTTGTGCTTGCTGACTTGCAGGTCCTACCCCTCTATAGGATGGTGGCAGTTCTGCGTTACCATTTCTTGCCACCTTGAAAGCTGATGCACTATGACTTTTTATCATGTCTAAAGCTAACTGAACATCTAACCCCATGAAATCCTCAGTGTCTTTCCCCCTTTATCTCAGCTCTGGTGATGGATGCTGGAGGTTTGACCTCCAAGCCTCTTGTCTCAGCACATTTGCCTCCCTTCTGTTTTGGCTTCACTCAGGCAGATGTCGGGCAACACTGAACAAGTAGGTCTGGATGTGTGGAGCAAAGGTGCCACCATACTGTGAAAATAGCTTACCTTCCCACCACTTCTGCAGGTCACAGATGCCTCCTCTTTCTCCAAGTCCCTTCCCAGACCACTGGATTTAATGTGGAGAAAGATTATGCTGTGGTTTCGTCATCATGAGCAGATATCTACTGACTGATACAGACTGAAGTCAACTGATGTCTACTTCTAGTGTCCCACCTACCTTTCCTATCACAAAACTAGTCCTGTGATGATATTTCTGGTAAATATAACTGCAATCAAATCCAGAAAATGTGGTTTTGTCTCAGGAGGTCCTTTGAAAGCTTTTTCCTAAATTTATAGTGAAAACGTTCTTTTAATCCACTTACTGTTATTTTAGTATGGTCCAAATTTAAAGTGCTTGCAAGCTAGTGAGAAATCTTACTTGGGATATCTGGAGAGGCCAAATTGTTAAAGGCACTAGTGGAAATAGGGGAAAAGGCACACTACCTCCATGTCCCTGCCTCTTCTCCCAGCAGCCAAATAAGAAACACAGGCAAATAGAAGATCATGTTCTAGAATCAAAAGCCAGCTAGGATGACAAATTGAAATAGGAGGAAGACTCAACTTCTGTAAGAGTTCAGACTTAGAATCATAGAATCATAGAATGGCAAGGGTTGGAAGGGACCCCAAGGATCATAAAGCTCCAACCCCCCTGCCACAGGCAGGGACACCAACCTCAGGCCTGGAGCTACACAAGGTTGCCCAGGGCCCCATCCAACCTGGCCTTGAACACTTCCAGGGATGGGGCATCCACCACCTCTCTGGGCAGCCTGTTCCAGCACCTCACCACTCTTTCCGTAAAAAACTTCCCCCTAATATCCAATCTAACCCTTCCCTCCTTCAGCTTTAATCCATCCCCCTTGTCCTGCCATTATCTGCCCTTTTAAAAAGTTGATTCCCCTCCTGTGTCTCTGCTCCCTTCAGGGACTGGCAGGCTGCAATGAGGTCCCCCCACAGCCTTCTCTTCTCCAGGCTGAACAAGCCCAGCTCCCTCAGCCTCTCCTTGTAGGGCAGCTGCTCCAGCCCTCTAATCATCCTTGTGGCTCCTCTGACCCCTCTCCAACAGTTCTACATCCTTCTTGTATTTGGGCCCCAGATCTGGACACAGGATCCAGCTGGGGCCTCACGAGGGCAGAGTAGAGAGGGACAATCCCCTCCCTGTCCCTGCTGGCCACCCCTCTGCTGATGGAGCCCAGGATACCATTGGCCTTGCGAGCTGCCAGAGCCACTGCTGGCTCATGGTAAGTTTCTCATCCACTATGACACCCAGGTCCTTCTCACAGGGCTGCTCTCCAGGAGCTCTTCTCCCAGTCTGTATCTATGGCTGGGATTCTTCCGGCCCAAGTGCAACACCTTACACTTGGCAGTGTTGAACCTCATTAGGTTCACCTGGGCCCATTTTTCCAGCCTGGCAAGATCCCTCTGGATGGCTCCTTTCCTTCAAGAGTGTCAACCACACCACTGAGCTTGGTGTCATCCGCAAACTTGCTGAGGGTGCAAATGAAGACCTGAAATGTATGAGATCCAAGAAGCTCCGTGGTGCTGTCCAATACCTGCATCTTTAGACTTGCTTAAGCGTCAGGGGCTGTGTGGAAGTCTATGGAGTCAAAGCAACTACACAACAGAAACTTTCACACTGTGCTTTTCATCCCAAGACCTTTTTCACATTAGTGACCCAGCTGTGTCTCCAAATGAATTTCCATTTGGCTTCAGAAGCTGCTCAGCATGTTGGAAAATCAGCCTACTTGTTTAGGAAACTGCATGCAAAGTGGGGAACTCAGCAGTACACTCCTGCACTTGAAAATGCTGTTCTGGTTTGATTTCTATTTCTCTAGCTTTGAAACAGGGACAAAGAAACCTCTAAACCCTACACAGGTCTCCAAAATGGAATTGAATGGCAGAGGCTGAGGCTCTGGGGTGGCAGAGGAGGTGAGCACCCTTCAGCCTTTGATTTTGCACCAGCTCAGTTCTGTTACTGACTGACTAGTGCTACTAGTTTGCTTTAGGAGACCTCAATTTCCCAAAGTTTTCCCTCAAAATTGTAACCTACAGCCACTGTTTCAGGGCATTCAACCTATCCCCAGGCAGCATTATTCTGATAGTTTTACAAGAGGAAAATTTCTCAAGCATTCACCCTTTTCAAAGCTCACCCCAAGTATTTGCAGCTCATCCCGTTGGCTGTTGGAGTTCTTCCCTGCAGCTACATCTTTCCACTGTATTTCTGTGCCTGTAGTAATAAAAACAAGGCAATAATTTAGCTCCCATGATTGTTGTACTGAAGCTTGTTTTTTATCCCAGTCTCTTATCTTCTCCATTCAGAGCCAACGTATCTTATTACTTTGCCACAAACATGGTCAGAGATGAAAGATTCTGTCATATATTTTCCTTCATATTAAACCACAAGGCTTTATCCTTCTCTTTCATTTTTCAATCTTAGACTTTATTGTTTCTGACTATCTCTGCCACATGTGATTTTGGCTTTCATGCAGCTGTGAATATGTGCATTTCTCTATTTATCCTCTTTATCACAACCAAACAAGATTGGGAGCACTTTAAAATAACTGGCCACTGAATGCTGTTTCATCAGTTATTCATTGCAGTAACCTTACCAGGGCAGATTTGGGGTTATGAAGATACCACAATAAAACATTGAAATATTTCCACACATTCTCTTTACCAGTTTCATACATGAATGTGTCACAGCAGACAAAAACCAACCCAGAATCAGTAGCAGCAGGTCAAATCCTGCCCACACCAGCACAGGGGAATGGACCCAGTGACAAGAAGTCAGGCAGGACTCTGCAGGATGCTGTGGGATGCTGTTGGACTGGCTAAACTGATCCATGTTCTCCTCCCCCTATCTGCAAAACACAGCTCAGCTGCAGGTAAGGATTAAAATTCTTGATCATCCTGCAGCAGTTAGTTATTTTCCTCTCTATCTTCTCCCTTCAGATCTCTGATTTTGGGTTTTTTTCATGGTAAAGGGTTGGGTTTGCTGTAGACTCAGTGAGTGTCATTTCTATCCTGCTGAGGGAGAAATGGGCGTCAGAAATATAATCAGGGGGTCGAAAACTATTTAAGTAAAAAATAGTTCACCTTTTTAATGTGCACTTTGAAGATGGAATGGAAGAGAAGCCAGAAAGATCAGGGTGCCTGAAGGATTAGTATCTGATTTGAGTTTAAAGGGGTAATCATATCACCTAATTTAGTCTCCCAGTGCCAGAAGCCTTATTGCTCTTGATAATCAATGAAACAAGGTGTGCTTAAACTGCAAACCTTATAAGCATTGCCCATCCTTGCCTTACTCCAATTTATGTTCCTTTTCCTCTGTAGTTCAGGTCCCTTTTGGCTTTTCAGAAGGGAGCTGAGGGCACATTTCAGCCAGATCCTCTTCAGGACAGGCAGCAAAGCCAAAGACAAATGTTTATCATCGTGTCCTGTCGTGTATTTCAGCTCAGTTGATACAAGCAGTGATTAGAGATTAACTGACGATTAACTGTCAAAAGAATCATGGAATCACAGGGGTTGGAAGGGACCTCCAGAGCTCATTGGGACCAACCCCCTGCCAAAGCAGGGTCCCTAGGACAGGTCGCACAGGTCGGTGTCCAGACGGGGCTGGAATCTCTCCAGAGAAGGAGACTCCACACCCCCTGGGCAGCCTGTCCCAGGGCTCCCTCACCCTCACTGGGGAAAAGTTCTTCCACATGTTGGTGTGGAGCTTCCTATGCTCTGACTTGCAGCCATTGTCCCTTGTCCTGTCCCCACAGACACTGAAAAGGGGCTGGCCATTTCACCCTGCATCCCATGCTTCAGATATTTATAGACATTAATAAGGTCCCCCCTCAGTCTTCTTTTCTCCAGGCTGAACAGCCCCAGCTCTCTCAGCCTTTCCTCACAGGGGAGATGCTCCAGGCCCTTCACCATCTTTGTAGCTCTTTTCTGGACTCTCTCCAGGAGATCCCTGGCTTTTTTATACCAGGACACTCACTTTGTCTATAGAAAGCTCCAACAGTGTAAATCCCCTCATTCCCCCAACATCTTGGGTTCTGATGCCTCCAAAGGACATAGTAACAGGGGTTGTAGTAATCTGGTGTAGCACTAGTACTCCCAACCATAACTACACCTTGTCCTTGCACAGAAAGGTGCAAGAGCCATATTCTCTTATTTGGTGGTATTCCTATACAAGCACAGAAAGAACAGGCATGGCTGAAACCCTTCAGGGTTGTGTCAGCAACCACAAGAGCCCTCCCCTCCTCATGCTTTCTAGGCTGTGCAGAGTGGGTCAACTCATGACATCAGTATGATTTTCATCAGGTTCCAACTCTACAGCAGAAAAACTGTAATTTTCCCATGGATGCAGTGTTCACTGAGCCCAGATTGATGTGGTGACTTTGAAGTTGCCCACCCACTGCTTAACTGGAACAGTAGGTTGGAATGGTAGAAAAGGAGACCCAACAAGGAACATGGCTGGGTGTGAATTCCTATTCACACCTCTAATTAGTGTCAGTGGGGTCATCACTGGTGTAGTCATATTAGTTACACATGAATGACAGCTACAATAGCTTTGAGACTAACTACAATTTTACTAGAGTGAGTGCCAGAAAGGACATACCTTTGACATAATCCTGAATGTATTAAGAAATAATTTGAGATTTTAAGATCTTAATATTAGAGTATATTACCATATCAACAGGTTAGATGACAAAAAATGGAAAAACACACTATAAAAATACTATAGAAATACAGTTAGCATTATGCTGGTGGAAATTATTTACCAGAAGTTTCTTACAAGATGGATCTATAAATATTTTCATGGCGGTTGCTAAACCTTCCTGATCTCATCTGGTAGAGACCATCTGTTCTCCTGTCCTTTGCTCTAGGAAGGTGTGTGTGACTTGCAAGCACAAATACACATTAACCACTCCCATGCTGGAAGCTGCTCAGCCCTGCTTTAGTCTGAGGGTGCTTAACATACCTTCAATGCACAGCACAATCGTGCACAGGACCACCATTGCAATTTAGTCCACAACTGATGGAGAGTCTCCAAACGGTGATTTAGACCATGCAGGGGCTCAGTTGCTACCTCCCTTGATCACAGGGAGTTTGGGTGGTCTTCAAACATTGTTCGGTGGTTGGGTGGAAGGAGCCTGGGTGGCTGGAGTCACACAGTCAGAGGACGTGCCCTGTCAGAGGTGTATCTACCAGGCATCATGGGGTTGTGATGTCAACACAGGTATATACATACCTGCAGTAGCTCCGATCTGTCACTGTCCTGGTTTCAGCTAAGATGGGGTTCATTTACTTTTTAGCAGTGGATGGAATGCCGTGTTTGGGTGTTAGGACAGGAGCAGTGCTGATAGCACCCTGATGTCTCTAGTTGTTACCAAGCAATCAAGGACTTTTTCAGTTGTTCGTATTTCCATATGAACGAGAAAGGAGGGGACACAGCCAGGACAGGTGACCCGGAGTGGCCAAAGAGGATATTCCATGCCAGTTACATCATGCTCAGTATAAAGGGGGGACTGGGAGAAGGAAAAAAGAAGATCCTCCAGGACGTGCGGTTTTGGGGGACGGTCGTGTTGCGGGACAGCTCTGGGCTGTACGGCCTGAGTTGTGTGGTTCGGTGAGAGACTGCATTGTGTATCACCAGTTTCCTGTATCTTGTGCTCTAAAGTAGTGTTATCAGTGTTGTTCATTTTTTATCTTTTTCTGCTGTTTTAGTAAACTGTCCTTATCCCAACCCGCGGGGGTTGGGTTTGGGTTTTTTTTCCCTCTTTACATTTCCCTTTCTTCCCCCTCCCCCCAACTTTCCGCCCTCCCCCCCCTCTTTTTGTTAAAAGAACAAGTCACTGTGTGGGGCTCAGCTCTCAGCTGAGGCTAAACCACCACAGTCACAGACAACAAAATGAACAAGCTGCATCACATCTTTCCCAGCCAAGCTAACTGCAGAGATTTGAAAATCTCCCCTGCTGGCAGGGCAGGCGAGTCTGAAACGTTGCCCCTTCCCTGGCACCTGACTGGAAGAGGACCATTTGCAATTACACTCCCTTAATGTCTTCATGCAAAAAGAATCAACTTCCAAACTGTGCAGAGATCAAAATTCTTGTTATAAAGAGCATGCTGCTCCTGAACATTAACAATGTTGGGATTTTCTTTTTTTTTTTTTCCTCATTAAGAGGCATTTTCCTGTCCATTAGCATCCCTGGTACTCCTGTGCAGAAGTGTATTACCTCTAACACCACAGAGCTGACAAGCAGCAAGAGATGTGTAGCTCCCCGATGGTTAAATCTATAGGAAACCTCTGGTGTTTAATGAAACCCCTATGGAGACCTCCATATTAACCATGGTTTAATGCTCCATAATGGCAGTGAGTAATTTATCTATGAGCAACAGCAACTCCTAGTTCTCTGTGCATTAGGAGTTATTTATGAGGTAATTTTAACAGCTTCACACTGGCTGGTCATTATGTTGCTGAAGGCTAACTGTCGGCAGTTGTAGCCTAGGAGAAGAGAAATACTTTCCCTGTTGCTGGCTAAGTAGTAAACAATGGCATGGGAGCACTTGCATGGTGGTGTGTGCACATAAAAGATGACAGAAGAAACAGCTCTACAAGAAACCCTCAGGAATCTGTGCAGACAACAGAGCCTACTTCCCACTTCAGTCCTACCAGCTCTGCCCCCAGGTTTCCCTGTGCACAGTTCCACCATGGAAGTGGGAGGTAACTACAGAATGGAAAAAGTGAAAACACAAAGTAGGAGATGATGTCATAGACTAGCACTCTCTGTGAGGCTGGGGTGTCAGTCACCTGCAGAAGATGAGGACCCTGTAGCCAGACACAATCCTTACTACATGTTAGTGATGCTCTGGCCTTGGTAGATCAACTTAACTGCTGCCACAAGAAACAGAATAATGAAGAATATTGAAAGGAACAATGGTTGGAAGAAAGAAATGAGAAAGAAATTGGTCTTCAGGTATATACATGGCAGTAGTTGTTACAACAATACAAGGAGGTTTCTATATTCAGATCTGTTGTTTGAGGGGTATTTTGTTTGGGTCGGGTTTTTTTTTGGAGGGGTTGGGGTTTTTTCCCCCTTAAAAAGTTTCTTACCAAAAACCTGGTAGCAGTACACAGACAATTGAGTAAGTTCAAAGCAGACTGCTCATACACACAGAAGCTGCAGGACCTTCCTCCTGCAGCATCTCTAAGGCTCAAATCCTGGCTCAACTCTCTCTGCTGGCAGTCTTCCTTCCCACAACATGCTGCTCAGCAGAACTAGACAGGTGCATGATGATAAAAGTGTTGGCCTTTCAGGTAACTTCTAGCCACAACTCGTCCTGGGTTCATTCTGTTGGCAATGTGCAAGCCAGAAAGGGACCCAGGCTTGCTTTTTTTTTTCCCCTCCCAGAGCTCTGCAGGTTCTGTTAAATTATATGGCAGATGTGATGCTGCACAAATTTGTAGAGCAGATGTGCTCACTGAGAAGGTCCTGTAGCTAAACCACTCTTTCAGACTGGAAGATCACATCAGGAGAATTTACTGAAGGGAAACGTAATTCCTTGGCTGTACATATGGGTTTGCTGAAGCCAGTTAAAACACCTTTTCCTATCTGAAGGAGCATCATCTGGCTTTCTGGATTCAGCCCAACAGAAATGCTAAAAATAAATATCTCACTTCCACTGTCCACTTCCCCCACATGAAATCATCCAGCACTGCAGAGTTTTACCCCGAGGTGTCCCCTTGCCATGTGTCAGCTTCCCTGTGCATCTTGCCAGGTGTCCACTTTGAAAAAACCTTCATCCTGCCCTCTGTCCCAGTTGTTCTGGCAGCTGATTCTCCCTGCAGATTTGAGATTGATGCATTAAGGTGTCAGAGACCTTAATGTGATGGTTACACCATGGGTACAGGTTGTGATGGAGAATCTCCCTCCCCAGAGCAGAGCTGTCCCCTCTCCCAGCTTGGAACTGCCCAGGCTTGGCAAGTGGGGCAGGTGGAACAGTGATGACTGAACAGCCAAGCACGTGGCCAACAGTGAGCAGGGCTAATCAACACCACTTCAACAAAGTAAACCCCCTCTGAAACATCAAGTCCATATTGCAGTGCAAGAGCTCGTCCTTTAGCAAAAAGATTCAGACTAAGGCAGGTACCCAGCCCAGAACATTTCAGCTTAAGCCATCCGTTCAAAAGAGAATAAAAAGGTGGTCTTACAATGAGAAGTATTGGGCCAGCATGACTGTGGACTGTGGCTTTGGTACATATTCAAGCTGGTCTATATCCAGGCCCAGGGAAGGACTTCTTAAGAAGCAAGTAGTTCTATAAGCTATAAAATATATTGCACATATCAGGAAAATACCAGATCTTCTGACTGCTTCAGAAATTTCAGCATTTACTAAGCAGATCGATACCTCCCTAACTGCATCCATAAAACTCCCAGAGAAACCCCCACCTGCTACCCCACACTATCATTTTTTTGTCCTGTATCACCAGTATCCCAAAGGATTCTTCTGAAATGATTCTCCTTCCTTTCAATTAGAACCAAACCTGCATAAGAGCTTCCAGAGTTGGACTTAATTACAGAACTGCAGGGGTTGGAAGGGACCTCCAGAGCTCATCAGGCCCAACCTCCTGCCAAAGCCCTACGGAGAGAGGCTGAGGGAGCTGGGCTGGTTCAGCCTGGAGAAGAGAAGGCTGTGGGGGGACCTCATTGCAGCCTGCCAGTCCCTGAAGGGAGCAGAGGAACAGGAGGGGAATCAGCTTGTTAAAGGGCAGAGACTGGCAGGACAAGGGGGGGATGGATTAAAGCTGAAGGAGGGAAGGTTTAGATTGGATATTAGGGGGAAGTTTTTTACAGAGAGAGTGGTGAGCGGCTGGAACAGGCTGCCCAGAGAGGGGATGGGTGTCCAAGGCCAGGTTGGATGGGGTCCTGGGCAACCTTGTGTAGCTCCAGGCCTGGAGGCTGGTGTCCCTGCCTGTGGCAGGGGGGTTGGAGCTCTGTGACCCTTGGGGTCCCTTCCAACCCAGACCAGTCTGGGATTCTATGAAAGCAGGGTCCCTAGGACAGGGCACACAGGTCGGTGTCCAGACGGGGCTGGAATCTCTCCAGAGAAGGAGACTCCACACCCCCTGGGCAGCCTGTCCCAGGGTCCCTCACCAGGAAGAAGGTCTTCCCCATGTTGGTGTGGAACCCCCTGTGCTCCAACTTGAGGCCATCGCCCCCTGTCCTGTCCCCACAGACACTGAGAAGAGGCTGGTTATTTCCCTGTCTCCCATATTTAAGATATTTCCCAATCATTTCCCAATAATTGGAATTACCTGGCCAGAGATCACCCAACAGAGACTGAAAACCATTTCCTCACCCACTGAAGCTTCTCCAGGCCCAGTAATCCCTTAATCTCACCGACACCCTCAATACCTGATAATTCTGTTGCCCCATCCTTTGCCCCACCCTGGCAACTCTTCATGAAACAAAACACCAGTATATGTTTTACTAACAGCCATTAACCACACAGCTTACAATGGGCTGAGCATGGTGCCTTTGGAACATTAACCAGACCTCCCAAGTCACATACAAAGCATCAGAGAGACTCCCAAGCGTGTCCTTTGATACACTACCTGTATCAAAGCTGCACTTTCATATTTATAAATCCAGACCTGGTACAGAGCTCATTTGAATCCAACAAGACTGTAGGGGTGTAGAACTGCCTTTGGAGAGACAAGATGATTTTATTTTACCTAGGGAGAATAAAAGACTGTATCACCTTCCATTTTCACTGCTTCAGAGAAGACGACTTGCAAAAGCAAGCAATGAGAAAGTCCACTTGAAAACCCCCCTTAACACACAGACTTTGTTTTACCTTCCTTCTTCCTTTCCTGAGCATCAAATGAGACAGATGTGCCTAGGAGAGCCACCTCCATATCTATCCATGTCTTTGGTGGAGAATTAACACTTCTTTAATTCTTCTGGGCATGCTGGACAATTTTGAGATAACTTCAGACTGCAAGGAAACACATCCAACAGTGGCATAATGACATCAAATGTGGGAGACAAGGAATGGCACTTGCACGAGCCTCTGCCTAACAACAACATACCTGGAACAGACTTTTACAGGGAAGAAAAGTGATTTCCTGACATTTTAAAATCAAGCTCATTCAGAAGCAACATGGAACAATTACATGCAGGTAGCAATCACAGAATCACAGATTTGTTGGGTTTGGAAGGGACCTTGAGAGATCATCAGGTCCAACCCCCTGCCAAAGCAGCTCCCCAGCTCATACTGCACAGGTCGGTGTCCAGACGGGGCTGGAATCTCTCCAGAGAAGGAGACTCCACACCCCCTGGGCAGCCTGTCCCAGGGCTCCCTCACCCTCACTGGGGAAAAGTTCCTCCCCATGTTGGTGCGGAACTTCCTGTGCTCCAGCTTGCAGCCATTGCCCCTTGTCCTGTCCCCACAGACACTGAAAAGGGGCTGGCCATTTCCTCCTGCACCCCATCCTTCAGATATTTATGAACATTGATCAGGTCCCCCCTCAATCTTCTTTTCTCCAGGCTGAACAGCCCCAGCTCTCTCAGCCTTTCCTCACAGGGGAGATGCTCCAGGCCCTTCATCATCTTCATAGCCCTCCTCTGGACTCTCTCCAGGAGATCCCTGTCCTTTTTAAACCATGGAGTCCAGCACTGGACACAACACTCCAGGTGAGGCCTGACCAGGGCAGAGTAAAGAGGGAGGATCTCCTTAGACCTGCTGGCCACACTCCTCCTGATGCCCCCAGGATCCCATTGTCTCTCTCAGCCCCAGGGCACACTGCTGGCTCATGGCCACCCTGTCACCCACCAGGACCTCCAGGTCCTTCTCCACAGAGCTCCTCTCCAGCAGGTCACCCCCAGCCTGTCCTGATTCCAGCAGTTATTCCTCCCCAGGTGCCAGACTCTCCACTTGCTTTTGTTGAATCTCATCTGGTCTCTCCCTGCCCAGCTCTCCAGCCTGGCCAGGTCTCTCTAGATGGCAGCGCAGTGTCCTGCCTGTCAGCCACCCCTCCCAGCTCTGGATCATCTGACAGGAAGAGTTAACCTTGGGATAGGCTAGGGGAACTTTCTTTTCTTTTTTCACTGGGAAAGTCAAACAATAGCGCTGTGGTGCTTTGAAATGTTTTTAAGTGGCCAGAGGGAAAAAGAAGCTGCTATAGTTGGATTTAGATATATGTACACAACTGTGATGATTCACACTGTTGAAATTATTTCTGTACACTTGTAAATTGAGTACTTTACAAAGCTGACTGCTACTGGAATCAATGGAGGCGCTTCAGTGCATTTAGAAAAGTCTCCTATCCACCTCTAAGTCTTTGTTTTTAAAATGTGCCTTAAAATCAGGGCTTTGATTCCATTTTAGTCAAGTTCCAAACATGAACAGTGTGAGAAACCAGATATTTTTATACAATAAAGTGAAGATGCTCATTGAACATTTGGAGGGGCAATGTACTGTGTTGGTTTGCATGAGGGTGTTGCAGACCAGGGTTTAAAAGCCCCAGCTGCCCTTTTATGTCTTTCAAACTTCTGCCCAAGCACACCAGAGGTAAAGTAACTCAGCTATGAATTGCCCAGGACAAAGTAACAATACATCCATCCTCCCAGCCTCAGACTGCTTCCAGCTCAGGGTCTTCCTGAACTGGAGATAAATTCTGTAACTTTGAAACCCTCTGATTCCCTTCCATGATCACATCTTCCCTTAAATCCACATTCGAATCAACATCCTCCACGTTTGTGGCATGAGATCCAGCAAATCCACCCTCTATCAGCTGGAAGAAGAGTCATCCTGTTACATTTATTTCAGAGTTGGCTCCATATGAGGCTTCCTAATTCCTCTGTGGGGGAAATAGTGAGCAATCAATCTCAATCCATGCTCTCCCTTCCTCCCTCCTGTAGTTTTATAGATCTCCATGTCCTCCTCAGCAGTTTCTTTCCCTGAATGTTGTAAAGGGAGTAATAGACAGCGTTACAAATGATCAGACATATTTACAAACAAGCTATTATGTTTTTTCAATCTAGAGCAACGACAGCAACCCCCCCATGGAGTGACATTTGTATAAACTATTGATAAAAAGAAACTTTTATGAGAAGCATGGGAAGAGAAATATCAGTATATTTCCAGCTAATCAGCTGAAAACAGGAACTATATTGTAATTATTGCAAGTTGTTCCATCTGTACATAGTGCAAAACTTTGCAGCATCAATGCTATTTAAATCTGCAATTTGTCCTGGCTGTAGATAGAAAATATAACCATGACACAAGAACAAATGAGGAATGATGCCTTGAGGGAGAATAAGTTTAGGCTGGAAATTAGAAGGATCCTAGCAGTGAAAGGAATGAAGTATTTGAACATCCTGCAGCTTGGAGTAGGCAGGGTAAAAAAGCCTAGGTGTGTTTGTCTTGTCCACCCTTAACTTCAACTAATTCTATACAAAATAGATTCATAGTAGGCTATAGAAATTGGAGGGTTTGGACCAAAAGCTAGGAGTGCATATGTGCTGCTTGTGAATCCACATTGAGGTGTGGACTCCTAAAAAATCAGTGGAGGGAGAGGAGCCCTGTGCAGGCAGACACCTGCATAACTCAGACAGTGATGTGGCTGCTGTGTGAACAGAGGGATGCACTCCTGACAGGTCCCCTAGCTCCCAAAGAAGCCTGGGTAAGACTCAGTCAGGGCTCTCATCTAGTGTATGCACATTTGAGAAAGCCCCAGCTGACATGACCTGGACCAGATAAGCTGAACCCTCATTTCCAAGGCTGCCAGGGTCAGCTTTTGCTAGCCTGACATTTAGAGGGCAAAAAAGGGGCTTTTGCTTTTTGATCTTTGCAGTAAGCAGCAGAACACTACAACAAAGTAACGTGCAATGCCTTTAAATCAGGTGGGGATTTTTTGGGTTGATTTTATAGGGTTTGTCGGCTCTTTTTAAAAATTCTTTTAAGCTTCTTTGTTCAAGTTTGGATATTTGGATGTTTTGGGATTTTTTCCACCCTTTTCTGTATTCTTGTGTTTTGATTTCAGTTGGTTTTTGTTTGGGTTTGGTATTTTTGGAACTCTGGAGCAGTTCTGGATTATGTGAGAGCCACCTCCAGCTGATGGACACAGAAAAAAACCCAAACAAACAAAAAAAATCACTGCAAAGGAGCAGAGAGCAATTCCATTGTGTGTGGATTTGACATTGCCCCTCTAATTGCAGTGGAGAAAAGGCCATTGGAAATTCCTTTGTCTGAGGCTGTGCAGTTTGCAGCTAGGATGCTGAGATGTTTCATGGCAAAGCAGAGCCATGTGCTCTCTAACAAGCAAACCAAGCAATATCTGCAGCAGGAAATACAGGGCAGGGGGCTTGCTGCTCCAAGAGGGTGAGCACAGTTTGGGAACTCTTTTCACTGGTGTTTTTGATTGAAATGGTTTAGTAATTAGCATTGTTGCTAATCACTGCTCTCACAGAACTGAGCTGACCAGACATTGCTGGCAGCAGGAAGAGGGATTTGTTACTTGACAAAGATTACAGAGAAAGGCAGGAGGAGATCTAAATAGAAGATGGGAGTGAGGAAGGGACTAGCATAGGCATGGGGACCTGCAGCTTGTGCTTCAGACACAAAATGCATTAATCAGGGGCTGTTTCAAAACAGGGAGTGATGTGCAGGGAGACTCATCCTCTTGCCAAAGAGGGTTAAAAGGATTCTATAGAGAACGAGTTGTGTTTTAATTTAACACCTTGATCAAAGATAGGGTTTTTTTAAGAGGGATCAATTGAAAACATTGACTGCAAACTCTGAAGACCACAGCAAGTAAACAACTCCACTGACTGCATTTGGCTCTACTGTGCCCGCTGGCTTCAGGGTTCTGGATGCAATTTTTCATGGAGGGAACAGCAGATTGGGCTTGGGTATAATGCACACTGACTATAAAAACACAAGGGATCTTTATTGTTGCTATGCAACATTCCAACATTGCAATTATTTGACAACTTTATGCCCCTGATGCCCTCAGTTTTGTTTTGGCGTCCACTTAGCTAGATCCCCAGCTTTTGCAGCTTCACTTACTTTCAGTCAGCATCATGTCAGAGTCACTCCCCTCTGCCTATCGGTAAGGTATGGCTGCCTCCAAAATCCCCCTCAAGCAAAACAAAACCATCCATAGTTTCCCCTCCCCCCAGTTATCAGTACTTCATTCTCAGGACAAGGCTCAGACTGCAGAACTGCTTCCCCATCTGAACAGCAGCAGTGGTTTTGCCTGACATTTTGTTTTGTCCAGTGAGTTTTATTACAGGAAGAAAATGAATATATTTGCAGCCCTCGTCATTCCACTTGTGGGGGAGTGAAAAAGTACAAGAGCTGCATCAGAACTGACTCAAGTACAGACCAAACCATCCCTCTTTCCCCTCCCACAGCCTCCCTCATGCTCCTCTCACTCCTCCTATAACTTACACCCTTATTTATCTTATCTGCCACTCATCTGCATTGAAAAGGTTATCTGGGAAGACTTTAACCAGCTCCAGCTGATCTCCTGCACTCTGGAGGAGACCACTGACCAATTCCTTCTCTCTAGATCTGGCTTCTAAAAAGGATACAAAGTTTGCAGTACAGGGTTTTAGAAGCTGTTCAATCTATCTCTTTCTAGAAAGAGAGAAAGCCATGTGATGAACATCTTCCCAGATTTATTAAACAGCCAATCATTAGGAGTTATATGCCATATATATACATACACACAGAGTTTCAGGTAGTTGGAAGAAAGTAGAGTACATTCTCCTGATAGACCAAAGAACACCAGATGTTCTGCACTGCACCAAGCTGAAGGAGCAAAATAATTAAATAAGGTCTCTGCAGAGCAGTAACAGCACCTTCTCCTGAGTATCTGAGGTGGCAGTTTGCACATCCAGCTGCAATCTCTGCTGGCACATACCAAACCCTGAGCACCTGTGCTGCATTTCACACTGCACCTGAAAACACCCTGGGACCTGTTGCAGAGGTGGGCTGTGCCCTGTAATGCCATGGCACAGCCATTTCTGGGCTGCAGAAGCAGATCAGAAAGTTCCCATTCACATGCAAAACCAAATAATTCAAGCTGGAGGACCTGAACATGCCCAGAATTTTTTACAGGGGCTAAAAGAAAGCCAGAGCCTTGCTTTTTGTAACAGCTATTCTTAACGCTGCCAACATACCCTGAAACTCCCTTAGAAAACACAGAGCAGCAGCACCGCCTTCACTATAACTAAGCAGCCACACAGGCAGTGATCCTGAGCTTTCCTACCTCCACAAACCTCTCAGCTCCCCCTGAAGCCTACACTTCCACAATAGCTCTGAGCCTGTGAGGGTGCCCAAGGCTGGAGAGCAGAAAGCTAAAGCCTAAAGGAGGGTTTCACATGACTAAAGGTATAACACCTCTCATTCCAAATAATGCCAGGTTCAGTGGGGACCCCTTGGGAGGGGAAGCAATCCCACCCACAAGAAAGAGCCGTGCCATTTGTATGTTAAAAGAAGAGCATCATGAGTGAGTTACAATAATGACCCATAAAACTGAAATCACAGGAACAGGGCTTCACCTGCTCTGTGATTTATACCTCTCTAGATTGGTAAATAATGGGGACTCTTGCTGGTTTTTTCTTTCTTGTGTGAGAGCTCCCATTATCTGAGCCAGAATTGAAAACACAAAGTGAAACAGATGTTTGTCAGAGCCCTGGTACTGTACCTCTCTGCACCCGAGGGAAAAAAAGGGATTATTTTGAATTTAAGAAGTTGTCTATGCAATGTGATTGCTACTAAAAAGGGAACCTGTTAAAAGGTCACCAGCCTTCACTGTTATCAAGACATACCAGTGTCACCCTGTGCTCTGTTCAGTGCCAGGAATGTAACAGCCCTGTCATATTTCAGCTGAAATGCCACTTTCTTAGCTGGAGCTCAGGGAACAACTACAGCTTATCCCTGCTTTCCATCATGGATTTGTGGAGATCCTCATCCAAGGGGGACCTCCTGCCCTGTGTATGGAAGGGGACAGAGTCCATGGACAGGATCAGGGTGTTTCCCTACCTGGCATTTGAACCTCCACAGGTCTGGACATCTGCTTCTCTGTCCCCACACAGTTGCTGCCCTGGAAAGAAACACCACAGGAGATACTCACTGGGTGCAGCAAGAGCAGGCTGCTCTGCAGAAGAGGCTGAGAGGGAGGAGGCATGAGGCCATCTAAGCAAGGGGAGACATGCAAGTCCAGCCAGGATAGTACACAGAAGGTGAGGAAGGATAAAAGCTAGTCAGAGGCAGTAAGGTGCCAGGTCAGGCTTAGCATGCACACAGCCATGCTCAGGGAAGGAGGGGCTAGTCAAAGGCCTGAGCTTAAATGCAGCCTCAGGAAGCCCAGTTAAGGCTCAGCTGAGCAGGCACAGCCTCTCAGTGTGTGAAGGAAACTCTGGGTCCCTGAGACATAAATATCTTCAGTGGGACTCTCTGCACCACCTACTTTACATATAGTAATATTGCTGGTGCATGGACACCACTGCCTTGCTTTTAGCTCACCAGGGCCAGCTTGAGCTCCTGGCTCAGTAATGTGGGATCCTGGGACAAGGCTGCTTTTTCCAAGCAAATCCCTTGGGTTTTATTCTTTAAGTCTTAGTCCAATCCAGGAATCACAGAATGACAGGTGTTGGAAGGGACCTCAAGAGATCATGGGGTCCAACCCCCCTGCCAAAGCAGCTCCCCAGCTCATACTGCACAGGTCGGTGTCCAGACGGGGCTGGAATATCTCCAGAGAAGGAGACTCCACACCCCCCGGGCAGCCTGTCCCAGGGCTCCCTCACCCTCACTGGGGAAAAGTTATTCCCCATGTTGGTGCAGAACTTCCTGTGCTCCAATTTGCAGCCATTGCCCCTTGTCCTGTCCCCACAGACACTGAAAAGGGGCTGGCTATTTCCCCTGCATCCCCTGCTTAAGATAATTATAGACATGCATAAGACCCCCCCTTAGTCTTCTCCAGGCTGAACAGCCCCAGCTCTCTCAGCCTTTCCCCATACGGGAGATGTTCCAGGCCCTTCATCATCTCCTCAGCCTCCTCTGGACTCTCTCCAGGAGATGCCTGGCTTTCTTCTACCAGGGAGCCCAGCACTGGACACAACACTCCAGGTGGGTCCTGACCAGGGCAGAGCAGAGGGGGAGGATCCCCTCCTGTGACCTGCTGCCCACACTCCTCCTGATGCCTCCCAGGATCCCATTGTCTCTCTCAGCCCCAGGGCACACTGCTGGCTCATGGCCACCCTGTCACCCACCAGGACCCCCAGGTCCTTCTCCACAGAGCTCTTCTCCAGCAGGTCACCCCCAGCCTGTACTGATACAAGAATTTGAAACTCCTGCTTTCTGTAGCCCGGAACTGAACCATGAGTATCAGGTTATGGCTGCACACCAAGCTCCTCACTGGTTCCTTGAGGAAATGACCTTTTTCACATATTAACATTGACTTTACCACACTGAGTAACACACTGCAAAGAGAACTGCAGAGAGATGATGGAGGAAAAACTAAAAAGCTGACCAAGAATCCCCTCATCCCTGTGGCAGAAAGGGATATTTGTACCCTGTTTTCTAACTTGTACCTTGTGTAAGAGTCTCTAACAGCCCTTTAGGAACAGAGGTGACAGGCTCTGCATACCACCAGTGCTGATCAGGCAGCATAAATTAGAACAGGTTGTCTTTAGAGTCATCTGCAATGTATGATGATGCTAAGGTATTGTGTTGGTTCAGCCTGGGACAGCGGCTGAGCACCACATCACACCCCACTCATTCCCACAGGAGATACAGACAGAGCCTCCATGCACTGGGAGAAGGACAGATTACTGAAAAAATCCACCATGATTTTAGAACAATAATGGACAATTACACCCACACCCAGTGCTAACACAGAGTACCTTACTGACCTGATGATTACAGAGGGCTGACCAACGGCAAGGACCAACCGACCAACAGCCCAGCCACACTCAGACTGTTCTGGAGGCAACAAGCCCCTACTCATCCCCAACCAGCTGCTTTTATGGGGAAGTGGTGTCAGGTGGTGTGGAAAACAGCCCAGGCTGACTCAGCTCACCTGTGCTGGCTGCTTAGAGAAGTAAACTCTGGCCTGTCTAGAACCAGGACAGGTATACAGAGCTTTTTGGCACCCATTAGTGATCAAAGTAAAGCCTTCAACTGATGTTGGAGGTCATATGAAGCTGGAAAAGCATACCTATAGCATCAGTTTTGGGGTGATTGAGCATGGGCTGTAGGCTTACTACCACTTGGGTTTGGGGGTTGTTTCCAAAATGGTATTATTTAACTCTTGGGCACTTGTTACACTTTGGTCAACGGATCAAACTTAACCAAGTGACTAAAACACACCCATGAAGCATAGAGTCCAATTCAAGAGCTGTACCCTTTTGGGGATAAAACAAACACCAGAAAAGTAGGGCTTTTTAGAGACTTTTTGTAAGTGACCAAAGAGCACATGAAATTATAATACTGAAACAGTGAAATGCCCAAGAGACATTTTCACATTTACCTTGCGTGCATTAAAATATATAATAAGGCTTTAGGAGATAGGCTGTATTTCTCCTTCAGGCATTCCTGATGTAATAGGGCTCATTTGAATTGGAAAAAAGAGAAGCCTTGGAATTACTCTAGACATAATCTTGGGGATTTTCCAGTAAATTCAATAAATTCAATTTATTTTGGACTTTGCATGTGGGCCTGGCTGAGCCTTGGAAGGTTCAGGAGAATTTTTTTGAACCTCTCTGTTAGATTTTTATCTGTTACACAAGTGGGAGCCTGAAACAGTTGCATTTATAGCATGAGAATCACTTCAGCATTACACCTTGGTGTATTAATTGAGACTATACTCTAGCTCCATCCCTAAATGGTTCCTTTTTGTGAACTTAGATGAGAGGGAAAGACAGTTCCTTGGGTGTATTATACCCCAATGATGTTTAAGTTTAAAATAGAAGGGGAGGGGGGTGATCAGCAAAATATTTTCTCCTCTCTTTCTTAAGTTTCTCATCTAAGCCACTGAAGGTCTCAGATCACACAATGAAGGAAAGGGGACTGCCTTCCAGTGTCCACAAAAACTTTGGAGCCAGTTGCATTGTCTACTCAATTGCTACTGAAGAAGTATGTTTTCTCAGCTTTGTGGTAGTGCCATCTCTCTGTAGCATGGCAGGGCTTTTTCTTTTATCAAGATAAACATATAGAAATAGGCAAAGCACGTGTGTGACTCCTGCATCCAGAGCTCAGGGCCTGAGGGAGCCTCAGGAGATTGCTTAGTTTACTTCTTGCCCCAGGGCAGGCTCAATCCACGGTGCACCATCCCTGACAGATGTCAGCCACACACATCTTCAGTCAGACCACAGGGAACAGCACCAGATTTCAGTGAGGTAGGCCAGGATCCAACAACAACAACTATTAATTTGCGAATGTAATTACTGTTAGTTGGGGTTGCTTCATTGAAGATAGTCTCTTTTAAAAGTGATGCTGTGAGCATGAGACCTAATCAGCCCTAGCTCAAGGGAAGGTCAGTGGGGAAAGCTTGAGAACATTCTGATTGGCACAGAGAAGAAACTGAACAGGAGAGGTAGTAAATGGCAATTTTTTTCTTCTTCCCTCCCCCCTCCAACTAAAAAGCCTTCCCTTTGGATAGACAAAGATTTTGTTTGAGGTATCTCAACAAGCAGATTGATCATCACAGAGTGAAAGACAAGATGATCAAATCACCTATTAGAGAATTAAAGATCATTTGCCTTTGCTGGATATAGTTTACAATTATACTGGACTACTTGAGTTTCACTTTGATAGCCAGCTATGGGATCATAGAATCATAGGGGATGGAAGGGACCTCCAGAGCTCATGGGGTCCAACCCCCTGCCAAAGCAGGGTCCCTAGGACAGGTCACACAGGTCTGGGTCCAGACAGGGCTGGAATCTCTCCAGAGAAGGAGACTCCACATCCCCTGGGCAGCCTGTCCCAGGGCTCCCTCACCCTCACTGGGGAAAAGTTCTTCCCCATGTTGATGTGGAACTTCCTGTGCTCCAACTTGCAGCCATTGCCCCTTGTCCTGTCCCCACAGACACTGAAAAGGGGCTGGCCATTTCCCCCTGCATCCCATCCTTCAGATATTTATAGACATTAATAAGGTCCTCCCTCAGTCTTCTCCAGGCTGAACAGCCCCAGCTCACTCAGCCTTTCCTCATATGGGAGATGCTCCAGCCCCTTAATCATCTTCATATCCCTCCTCTGGACTCTCTCCAGGAGATCCCTGGTTTTTTACACTAAGGAGCCCGAAACTGGACACAATACTCCAGGTGGATGCCCCCCTTGTGATGGTTAGCCCAAAAAAACTCTAGGGATGTAGGTACTTTTAAACTCTCCAGTGATGGCTTTGCACAAAGATAATTGCTTTTCCAGTGGGCAGGCTGCTAGAGAGCTGGTTGAACTGTCAGGTGTTTGAAGATCTGAATATATTGCCATGGTTAAGAACCGATGTGATTATGCAGAATTAAGCTCTGTGCATGTCTGGGAGTGCACGAGGGTGTGTAGGGGAACTGAAGGCAGTAGCTTTCCCTGAAATGTGACTGCTTTTTCTAAGATAGTGAAAAATTTCTGCTGTCAAATAAATGCTCACAAAGTGCTAATGGAAAGTGGAATCTGAGGAGGAATTAAGGTTCAACCAGATTGCACAGGCTGGATCCTTAGTTGGTATAAATCGGTGCCTACAGTGGATCTGACTGCTAGTCTACTCTAGGCTAGTCTCATCCATCCTGCTCTCGTTCTTTCTACATGCCCACCAGCACAGCGGCTGGATGAATGTCTGCACAGTCAGGATCCATCCCATTACTATGCTGCCTGCAGACATGGCTCCAAAAATAAAATACTCTGTATGTCTCAGAGCAGCCTGGAGACAACATAAGCAAAGGTTCCTTCCCAGGCCCCGCTCGCTCTCCTGAACAAAGCGTTGTTTGGGCAGGTCTTCAAGAGCAGCTTTTGTCTCCTTCCCAGCTTTCTTCCTCCTCCAGTCACCCTCCACAGTTCTCCCCCTCCAACATGCCTTGGTGGAACTAAGACAACCCTGACAACTTAGGAAGTGAGTGGAGTTGAAAAGTCAATGCTAATTTAAGAAGAGCTGGCGAGAGGCAGAGCAAGGTGTGAGGAAGAGGTGAGTCCAAGGAGACCACAGATAAAACAAACTCTGCAGCAGTGCTTTGAAAAAAGCCACTTTCCAAAATCTCCCCATTGCTGAGACAGTATTTCCTGCTGGTGGATGTGCTGGCCCATGAGAATGAGAGGGAAGGGGAACGCATCAGGGAGCTGAGATATCAGGAGCAAAGGCAGCTGAACAGGTGTAAAATGAGTGAAAGATGCCAGCGGGAAGACAGGAGCCAGGCTGTGATGTGCCAGGATGCTTTGTTATCTCATGGAGCGCTTGCTCTGCTCTGCAATGACTTGCCAGTCGTGCAGGGTGGGCTCCTGCTGCTCCTGGTAATTGCACATGGGTGGGTGGCAAAACAGGAGGGGGACAGGGAAGGAGGAGGGAAGCGAGAGGAGAAGTGGGGCAGCTTCGGAGGTCCATGTTAGCTCCTCTTGGTGGGGCATGCATGGGGGGATGTTCATTGCACTCCTGTGGAGATCCCTTTCACTGTCTGAAGTGAGATGTTTTGTAGAAGCAGAGAAAGGGAAAGGTGGAAACAAGAAGTCAGGGATGTCTGAATCTGTGGAAGAACCTGCCTTGCCAGCAGCAAGGAGCAAGAGGGAGAGGTAATTCTGCACAGCACCTTCAGCACAGAGCAATGCTTGCCACGAGACCTGACCTCTGCATGGAGAGAACAGGTGGCACACACCTGTCCTCTTCAGAAAGGGTATCTAATTTCCCATCTGTAGCAGCCAGTCTAGTGAAAAGTACTGCCCCCAGCACAAATCTGTGGGCTGCCATAGCTGCACCTCATGCTGAGCTGGTAGGACAGGTGTTTTCTAAGCCAGGGGCTTGTGAGGCAGAACCTAAAGGTGACAGTGGGGGATTGCAGAGTCCAGCTTGAGTTCCTATGTTCACAGCAGTGAGAGGGTCCCTTGGGAACAACCCCATCACTCCCCTGTAAAAGACAAGGGGAATTGAATCAGGGGCCATGGCACCTTCCTTCAAGGCTGCTACTACCCAGTGTCTCCTGTGCTCCAGCTCAGAAGATGCTAGAACAAACCCCAGTTCCTCTCCTCCAAAGATAATTTCAACCACCCAATGACTGATTTGGAAGCATCATTTTTAGAAAATTTTCCAGGGTCAATAAAGATGTGTCATCCAGAGAAAGGACTGGGGATGACATCCTGGCTCCTCAAGGGTTAATGGGCTCATTATGCAGTGCTCAGGAGGGCCAGGATTTCAGGCTGTATTTCCAGGGTGTGAAATACTGTCTCATTATTTCTGTGATCCAAACACCATAGCATAAGACTAACAGCAGCAGGAAAATAGATCTTAGGAGATACTGACCATAAACAAAAGTGAATTAAATGCTTATTTTCCCTTAGGCAGGCAAACAATCCATAAGTATTCAGCTAGCTGAGACTCCACTCAGCTCACAAATACCAGTGAACACACCATGCCCACTGCTGTTCTGAATTTCTTCTTCCCTCTGACTTGCCACAGGACTCCCCAGCCACGTTACACTCCAACAGAGCTCCAGGACGTGTCACCCAGATGGGACTTTACCTCCAGCCCCTCACATCTGTTCAGGAGTTTCAACTCTCCTTTGCACAGGCAGCTCTGCCAAGAAACCTGAACTGCCCAGACACCTGCAGGAAGGTGTCAAACCCAGGAGAGGCATGCAAAAAAAGCTTTTGCACCAGTCTGGGATCCCTTTCTGAATTCTCCAAGCTTCCTTCCTCACCAATGTGTGGCTCCACCTCTGTTAGTCCCTTTTTTCTATTTAGTGCAGTATTTACTGTGCAGATGGATCCCATGAGCTTCTAAAGCATAAGAAAATATGTGCAGCTCTTTTTGTCCTCTTTTATAAATCCAGGATAGGGGTTATCCTGGAAAGAGTCCAGGCTACAAAGATGATGAAGGGCCTGGAGCATCTCCCCTGTGGGGAAAGGCTGAGTGAGCTGGGACTGTTCATCCTGGAGAAAAGAATAAGGGAGGACCCTATTAATGTTTATAATGACCTACACAAAAAGAGGCTGAGGGAGCTGGGACGGTTCAGCCTGGAGAAGAGAAGGCTGTGGGGGGACCTCATTGCAGCCTGCCAGTCCCTGAAGGCAGCTTATAAGCAGGAGGGGATTCAACATTTTAAAAGGACAGACAATGGCAGGACAAGGGGGATGGATTGAAGCTAAAGGAGGAAAGGTTTAGATTGGATATTAGGGGGAAGTTTTTTACAGAGAGAGTGGTGAGGGGCTGGAACAGGCTGCCCAGAGAGGGGGTGGGTGCCCCATCCCTGGGGGTGTTCAAGGCCAGGTTGGATGGGGCCCTGGGCAACCTTGTGAAGCTCCAGGCCTGAGGTTGGTGGCCCTGCTTGTTTCAGGGGGGTTGGAGCTCTGTGATCCTTCAGGTCCCTTCCAATCCATGCCATTCTATGATTCTATGACAAATATCTTAAGTATGGGATGCAGGGGGAAATGGCCAGCCCCTTGTCAGTGTCTGTGGGGACAGGACAAGGGGCAATGGCTACAAGTCAGAGCATAGAAAGTTCCACACCAACATGTGGAAGAACCTTTCCCCAGTGAGGGTGAGGGAGCCCTGGGACAGGCTGCCCAGGGGGTGTGGAGTCTCCTTCTCTGGAGAGATTCCTGCCCCATCTGGACGCTGACCTGTTTGACCTGTCCCAGGGACCCTGCTTTGGCAGGGGGTTGGACCTGATGAGCTCTGGAGGTCCCTTCCAACCCCTGTGATTCTGTGATTCTCTGATTCTGTTATCATACAAGTCCATCCAGATTTAAATATTGTTTTCATGCTAGGCTTTCTCTGAAATATCTCTAAATGCTGCTGTAAAAGTGTGAATTGATTGAGTCTCACAGCATCGTTTCAGGTAGGTATCATTAACCCACCCACTTCACAGCTCTTCTTTAAGGCACAGGGTGATTACCTGACACACCCAAGGACAGAACAAGTTGGTATCTGAGGCAAAACAAGCCTGAAATCTCAGTGTTAGACTCTGGAATATATTTGATAGGTTGTGCATTAAAATGCAGAATTAATGGATATCCATCACTGTGTGCTGGCATTTACTAGCAGTGCTATGTAAGCTAGTGAATAATACACAACGGTAAAATGTAAGTGATTTTGATGACCAAATGCTCTTCTAGTGACAATAGCTTCTGTTGGTAGAGAATTTGGTGCTGCAACTCCAAATAAGCACAATTAAAAGAGATCTGTAAGGAACTGACAGCTCAGTTTCTGAGGCTGAACTGTTCTCATTTAGGTACAGGTCAAGGCTCAATCAATTTAGTTATTAAGAATTCCTTGTCTTGTGGTACTTTCAGGAGGAAAAGGAATGCAAAGGGAGGAAGATAGGATATAACAGAAAATGCTAATGGGTAAAAATACAAATTAAAATCCTGGGGGGGTTTATTCAGCTCAGTCATATTCCCCATATTCCAATCCAGTCTCACCACGCTCTTCCCACAGGTCTACTCATCATCTCATCTGAAAGAGGAACTGGTAACTTCTCATGTCATCCTACCTGAGCATCAGCCAGGGCCCCTAAATGCTGAGGAAAGACCTTTGCTCCATATGTGCATTTGGCTTCTGCAGGTTCACGCTCCCTGTCACAGCAGTGATCCTCCTCCTCCATGTGAGCAACTTCAGAACACCTTCTAAAAGAAAGGATTGCTAGAATACACTTTTTTTCATAGAATCATAGAATATGTAATGTTGGAAGGGACCTTTAGATGTCACCTAGCCCAACCCCCTTGCAGTAAGCAGGGACACCTTCAGTAGACCAGGTTGCTCAGAGCCCCATCAAGCCTGACCTTGAATATCTCCAGGGATGGGGCCTCCACTACATCTCTGGGTAACCTGTGCAAGTGATCCACCACCCTCATATTGAAGAATTTTTTCCTAATAACCAACCTAAATCTCCCCCTTTCTACTTTAAAACCAACAGCCCTCATCCTATTGTAATCCCCCCTCATGAACTGTTCTTCCCCAACTTTCCTGTTAGGATGATTAAACCCACATATTTATCTTCTTTCCTGGGTATTCAAAAATCCTTTTGCCTGAACTCTTCCCTAGCCAAGACAACTGGGGACAGGCACCTGCTGCAGAAAATTTCAGCCCAAATACTTAAGGAGTTTACAGTGAGATGTGTTAGGGGCTCAGTGACAGGCAACACCCCTGTGTGAAGAAGGGCAGAAGACTGGATGGGGATGAAAAGATAGGAGTAAAATTAAACACTGATGCTACCAGTAATTTTAAAGAGTCAGAGAAGATTCACCTAAAAGGAAGGATGTGACTGAGGCCAGCATGGTAAACAAATCATTCAGTATTGAGTTAGTACATTTAAAACATAACAAAACAAAACAGAATCACAGAATCGCAGAGCTGTAGGGGTTGGAAGGGACCTTGAGAGATCCTGGGGTCCAACCTCCCTGCCAAAGCAGCTCCCCAGCTCATACTGCACAGGTCGGTGTCCAGACAGGGTTGGAATCTCTCCAGAGAAGGAGACTCCACACCCCCTGGGCAGCCTGTCCCAGGGCTCCCTCACCCTCACTGGGGAAAAGTTCCTCCCCATGTTGGTGTGGAACTTCCTGTGCTCCAACTGGCAGCCATTGCCCCTTGTTCTGTCCCCACAGACACTGAAAAGGGGCTGGCCAATTCCCCCTGCACCCCATGTCTAAGATATTTATAAACATTGATCAGGTCCCCCCTCAGTCTTCTTTTCTCCAGGCTGAACAGCCACAGCTCTCTCAGCCTTTCCTCACAGGGGAGATGCTCCAGGCCCTTCATCATCTTCGTAGCCCTCCTCTGGACTCTCTCCAGGAGATCCCTGTCCTTTTTATCCCAGGGAGCCCAGCACTGGACACAACACTCCAGGTGGGGCCTGAGCAGGGCAGAGCAGAGGTGGAGGATCACCTCCTTAGACCTGCTGGCCACACTCCATAACCTTCAGCTGAGCCTACTCCCTGGCTGTTTGTATTTGACTTGCCAATAAATAACAGAATCTATCAGTAAAGCTTGTTCACACCTTTCTACTCCAGGTACCAATTTCAGCCTAAATCTAAACTCCTGATACTCAATTAGGTGGACTAAGAGATGTTTCAACTGATTGAAAAGTCACATGAAGGGAAAACTAATACCATTATTCTTCTGTGTAGATGGAAGAAGCCTTGTAAGACGTGGCAGGTCTGGGATGCTGGCTGATGTGACTCCAAAGGGAGTTAAGGGCACCCTTCAGCACTCCCTGTATGGGAACATGCAGGTGGCAGCTGCTGCCAGCACTGCAATGCACCCAGCACTGCTGGATTTCACCTGCTACAAAGGGAAATAGAAAGGTCAAAATACTTTTCAGTGAGCAGCTGTGAATGTAAATGATAAGATAATGACTCTTAAATTGGAAACATCAGCTCCCAAAGAAGGTTTTAGCTCTCTCTTATCATGGTGCAAGATGGTGAATACTCAGTCAGGTTTTTCCTAGCTGCTCCCCACTTGAAGTACAATGTACCAAATTCAGTGGGTAGGGCTGAGCCTGCAGACACATCTGCCCACACAGGCCCCAAGGGGCAGATTTTCAAAGGCATTTAAACCATCAATTCCCTTTAAATCAATGGGACTTGGGCACTAAAATATTTTTTAAATCTGAGCATTGGCCTGTAGCAAATTCAAGTAAGGCAAGCTGGCCCTGGAAGAGGACAGGGAAGATGGCTTAAGAACCACACTGTATTTATACTATTAACAGCTTTCCAGACAGCATGGGCTTGGTGGGACCTGAAAACAAGCAGCTCCAGCCCAGGCATTTTGTTAGGAGTATGCAGTCAGCTCACATCCTTCCAGGCCAGCGGATGCCGGGAGCGGTACAACAATTACCGCAGCACTTACCCATCCCGCGTGCCACCTTGGGATCTAGAGACAGAGATGGAGCTCTGTGTAAATGACAAAGTCTCATTATCCCCAGGGTGTAGCTGGAGAAACTAAAAGATTTTTATGGGTCCAAGGTCACATGGCAGCAAACAGTGGCAGCAGGGATAGAAAACAGATTTGCTGGTGCCCAGCACAGCAGCTGTTTGCTCAAGTTCAGAAACCAAACACTGTTTCTGAATATCCTGATGTTTGGGGATTTCATTCCAACCAATGTCTGTGAATGTCTTTTTATTTCAGTGAATAAAGTCTCCTTTCTCATTCAAGAGTTCCAGTGGTGATTATCATGCATTTGTATTATTTATAGAGAACTAGTGATTATGGGGAAAACAGCAAGGTTACCATAATCCAAATTCCATTTTCCTACAAATATGGAAACTATAATTATCCTGGGTCTGATTCAGAATACATAAGGATGATCAGATCTCAGTTAAACACTTTAAAGAGAACTTCTTTCAGCTTGAATCTACATCATTGGTGGATGAGAAACTTCCCATGAGCCAGCTGTGGCTCTTGCAGCTCACAAGGCCAATGGGATCCAGGGCTCCATCAGCAGAGGGGTGGCAGCAGGGACAGGGAGGGGATTGTCCCTCTCTGATCTGCCCTCAGGAGGCCCCAGCTGGATCCTGTGTCCAGAGCTGGGGCCCAAATACAAGGAAGATGTGGGGCTGTTGGAGGGTACAGAGGAGCCACAAAGATGATCAGAGGGCTGGAGCACCTGCCCTACAAAGAGAGGCTGAGGGAGCTGGGCTTGTTCAGCCTGGAGAAGAGAAGGCTGTGGGGGGACCTCATTGCAGCCTGCCAGTCCCTGAATGGAGATTATAAACAGGAGGGGATTCAACTTTTTAAAAGGATAGACAATGGCAGGACAAGGGGGATGGATTAAAGCTGAAGGAGGGAAGGTTTAGATTAGATATTAGAGGGAAGTTTTTTCCAGAGAGTGTGGTGAGGGGCTGGAACAGGCTGCCCAGAGAGGGGGTGGATGCCCCATCCCTGGAAGTGTTCAAGGCCAGGTTGGATGGGGCCCTGGGCAACCTTGTGTAGCTCCAGGCCTGAGGTTGGTGTCCCTGCCTGTGGCAGGGGTGTTGGAGCTCTGTGATCCTTGGGGTCCCTTCCAACCCATGCCATTCTATGATTCTATGATCAGTACTCCCAGATTCATATCTATGCCTCTTTCCCTGTGAGTGATAACTCTGGTCTTCCCAAAGAAGAAGGATGTATTTACTCAGTGCTTGGATAAGAGGAACCTGAGAAAAACTTCCCGGATCAGAAAGAAATATGACTGTGTTAGCAGATAGAGCTTATTTTTGCCTGAAATCTGGAAAATCCAGGATTCACACCTACCCAAAATTCAGAGGAATTTCTCAAGGACAATCAACAGTGAACAGAGTACCTTGACAGACCTGAACCTCCCCTGGTGCACCTTGCAATCATTCTCTCTTGTCCTATCGCTACATCCCATATTTCATCCTACACTTTAGCAATCATACATGCAATCCCAGCCAAGCTACAGCACTACACATGTAGTGGTCTGATCTGTTGGCACTGCTCATTAAGCTTGATATTGTACATTTTTTTTTAATTCACCATTATAAAAATGTCTTGTCAAAAAAATCTGGCCCAGCAATTCTGCCTGCAAAGGAGCTGATGATGGGAAAAGATAAAAGCTGAAAGGCTGCTTAAAATCACACACACACAAAAAAAAAGAAGCAGCATAAAATCTACAGACAAGAGTGTCTGCTGAAGTTCTAGGATCCAACTCTACCTAGAAATGCCAAACTGACTTAAATTGTAGGATCACATCATAATCCCATATAATTACTGTTTGTCATCTTGCTGTAAACTGCCAGATTATCATTAGTTCATCTTTTGTATTTCCAGGAGAAACTCATTACTCAGTGAGTGAAACGTTAGGAAATTATTTACAATTATGCTGCCGAGAGCAGTAGGCTAATTCCATCTACTAATTAGCACCACTTACATAAGTATAGGTAGAGTGCTATAAATAATAGCGGTAATGTGTGCTATGCTGGCACCAGCCCTGGGGTCCTCCGAGCAGCAGTGGAAGCTACCCCCCTCTGGTGGCCTTCTAATGGGATTTTACTCAAACTGCAAGAAAAGCTCCTAAAACTTACTCTCCCTGCAGTGCAGAGATGGAGTGCCTTGCAATGCAGGTGTTTGTAACCTCCTCTCTCCAGTGGGCATCTTCATTCAGCCACCAGTTGATGCTTTCCAGCCTGCTTTGGCACTGCTGGGAGAAAAGTACTTCCACATGGACCTTTAGAGGAAGTAGTGCTGCTAGCAGGAGAAAAAGAACTCCTTTGCTTTGACCTGGAAGGCATGCAGGCTCCAGGCAGGAGTCACCAAAGCACCAAGATTCTGGGGAATTCTGCCACCAGCAGCTCAAGTCTCCTTAACTCAACCACTGAACCAGGATGCCTCATTGCACATCCATGTGCTTCACTGTGCTTTGCAGCAGCAGCAGTTACGTTTTGTATTCAATAGTGACTAGACTTTGAAAAACACACCAAAAAAGAAAAAAACCCCAGTGACACCCCCACCACCACCACCACCAGACAACCCAGCCCCTAGAGAAAGAATCTGCCTCCCTTCCAGCTGGATCAACTCACCAAAAGGCAGGGGAGATGTGTCTGATCTGAACAGCACGTGGATGTAAGCAACCTATGCCTGAGTAACACCTCTGCAAAGCAATATCCCTCATACTCTTTATAATCTGACTTCCACCACCCTACAGTGATGCTATGTGTCCACCTCTTTGCTTTTATTCTTCTCCCTGCATGGAACTTTCTCCTCTCTCTACAGTAACCTTGATTTAGCAGGCAGTCACCTTACTGTACCCCCCAAACTGCTTTGGGGATTGACTAGAGATGTGCATTTATGTGTGAATTCATGAAAGCCACACTGGTGCTATTGTTAAAAAGGTGATGAGGGTACCTTCCTCAGGAAAGCATTCCAGGTTGCAAAGCTTCCATGGACAAAAGCAGCACTGAGATCGGCTCCCTCTGATCCTAGTGGACCTTCCTTTGGTGGTGCTTAGAACCAGGTGCCTTCCCAGGATCTTCAGTCCCTCTAGAAAGCCTTGATGTCTAGAAATGAAAAGTGCAAAGCCCACATCTTTCCTTGGGTCTAGGCTGACAAATCAGCATCTGTTTGGTTGGGGGGGGATTAGGGTACACTTTAAATGTAATTTTTTAGTCTAAGCCAGCATTTATTTCATGTGTGTTTTCTATTCTCAACGACTTCAGGGACATCTGGGACATTAGAGAGGGAAGATGAATGATGCTGTAAAGCCAAGGGGTACACTGAAAACAAGATATCCAGAGAAGATTTTTTCTTAAGGCATTGAAATACAGAGAAACGAGCAGCTGCCATTCTAAACCACTTTAAATATTAGTGACATAATAAACAACTTATTTTCATTGTTTCATATGGTTTTCAGTTTGCACACTTAGCAAAAGCCAGAATTTCCTGACTGAGAGCATGGAATTGGCCAACAGATTCAGCCAAACAGTCTCAGATGTTAGAGTCCTTACTGCAATGTTCCCAGCACCAACTGCCTGGAACCGTTTAATAAGATGGAATTGCAGCTTGAATGACACATATAATCAAAATTTTCATTTGTTTTCAGAAAGTAAATCCATCTAATCTCCAGCAGAAGAGAATGGAAGAGGTTTTGAGGCAGGCAGTCCATGTTCCAGTATCAATTTAGATGCAGTTCAAAATATAGGATTTGCCTTAACGGATCATCAGGTCCTAATATAGAGGGAAAATGAGGGTATAAGAAGGGTTATTGAATGAGAAGGAAAGGCTATATTAAAAGACAACAAAAAATAAGAGAGGGGAAAATAAAAGATAGATATATACACATTTCTGTGACTGTAACTAGAAATAATTGCTACATGCAGTGCAATTTTTCAAAACCTCTTGGTCACTTGCTATAGCCAGACCATTTTCCTGCTGTGGCAGGAATGTTCCATATAGTCTGTGATCAAATTTGCCAGCCACTTTTTCAATGACCCATGCAAGACATCAAAATAATCCCTGCATGGTTATTACATCACTCCAATCTCCAAGATGAGATCATATCATTTTCATTACAGGGAAAAGCCTCCATCCAAAGTGGCTTGCTTGAAGAAGCAGCCAAGAGGAATAGTGTATTACTTTTGCTGCTATTTTAAAACATATAACTTTGATTGTTTCCAGCTCAGTACTTTCTCTTTTCCTCCTCAGTGTCGTTCTCCAAAGAAAGTTGTTTTCTTCTTCCAGTGCTCAAATCCCTGCTTTTTGTTGTTGTTTCCTGCCTGCTCATTCTCTTATGTCATCTCAACTTTTAATCAAATGTATTTATTAGGAAAAGTAGACCAACAAAGCATATGTGTCTCCCTCCCCATACATTTATCTAGTTTGCACACCTGTTAAACAGGTGGGTTATCCATGATAAACCAACTGGAGTGAGCAGGAGACCCCTGGTTCCTTACTGCCAAGCCTCAGGGCTTGATCCATCAGCCTTGGTCATCCAGTGGTTGATGTTGTGAGACACAAGCATCTCTGCTGGCACAGGGGTGCTAGAGGAGCCCAAGCCCCAGCTGAGGAGGGAAGCAAGCATGCAGGGTCTGACCCAGTTCATACCAGGTCGGTCTGCAGAACAGCAGCAATACCCCAGGGACCAATGTCCCACAAAAGTAATTCCTAAAGCTCTCCAGTCCCTCAGCTCTTCCAGGTATGTAACACATGCCTTGTGGCACAGGAAATTTTAGGATACGGTTTACAGGGCCACATGCCTGCCTTTGCACTCACTGGTGGTGTTAATCCTGCCTCTCTTTCTTGTGTTGGCTTCCAGCTCCTGGCCAGACTCCTCCTTTAGAGATGCTCTACTGTTCCTTATTGGAAAGGTGCCCAGAATCCTCAAATTCTTCCTGATTATCTTCCTCCCTATGGGGCATTTTCCTGATTTGTAACAGGTTAATATAAATACATTTCCTCATAGCTCCCACTTCACTCTCAGCCAGCCTGTATGTCCCACAGTCCATAAGTTTGCATGGCCATCAGGCCACATTGTATCTGTTGTGGGAGTCACATTGTTAAAGGTGGCAATAACAGAGCAGCAGCTGCATCTGTAACCTGAAAATTATGTGTGCAGCAAGTAAAAGCATCACCTGAGGCCCGATCAGACCCCATATCCCTCCATCTGACTCCCAGCACAGACTGCCTGTCAACCCAGAAGTTACTGATGGGACCAGTAAAGTTTTTACCAAGAGCCTCCAGGAAAAGCATCCAGCCAGTTGGAAGCAGTTCCACATGCAGTGAGTTGCCCTTACACTCTGTCTTGCTAAGTCAAAGGTAGAAATTACTTTGACTTGATCCTGCTCACAGCATTCCCTCTGGGTCAATGGATCTCAAGATTTGCTTTGTTGAGCATCAGGGAAGGAAGCCTTGACCTTGAAAGTTACCTTTTTATAGATTTATAAAACCAGAAAAACACAGATGTAGACCCATGCACATTCAGTTGTTTTCCTTGCAAACTTTAAGTCATCTCACCAGTTCTTATATGTCAAATTCAAAGGGCAAAAGTTTGCTGTTGTTTTATTTTTATCCCCTTATTTGATTTTGTATTTCTAGCATGCTGCAAATCACAGGCTTACACCAGGATGTAAGCCATAAAAGCATTGCCTCATTACACACACAAATGTTTGGGATTAAAATTATAGGATAGTGGCATATATGAGAGGCAGATTATAATTAGTATCTAGACTCTTGGGTGATGAATCACAACAGAGTGGTATATACCATCAGTCTTGCACGATGTTGCAGGTCAGGAGTTAATGATCCAAGTAATGCCATTCGACACAAGCACTGCAGGGCTGGATGCCCATGCTCCCATCTTACAGCTACTGTGTGGCACTGCACAAAACTCCAAGGTAGGGATTAACAAGGCCAAGTGTAGAGTGCTGCACATGGGATATAACAACCCCATGCAGCGCTACAGACTGGGGGAGACTGGCTGGAGAGCTGTCAGGCAGAGAAGGAACTGGGGGTGATGGGTCACTGCAGGCTGACCATGAGCCAGCAGTGTGCCCAGGTGACCAGGAAGGCCAATGGCATCCTGGCTTGTGTCAGCAATAGTGTGGCCAGTAGGTCTGGGGAAGTGATTGTGCCCCTGGATTGGGCACTGGTGAGTCCACAGCTGGAGTACTGGGTCCAGTTCTGGGCTCCTCACCATAAGAAGGACATTGAGGTCCTGGAGCGAGTCCAGAGAAGGGCAACCAGGCTGGGGAAGGGGCTGAAGGGCAAATCCTCTGAGGAGCAGCTGAGGGAGCTGGGGGTGTTGAGCCTGGAGAAGAGGAGGCTGAGGGGAGACCTTCTCCCCACCTCCACTGACCTGCCAGGAGGGTGCAGAGAGGTGGGGGATGGTCTCTTCAGCCAGGGGACAGGAGATGGGACAAGGGGCAATGGGCTCAAGCTGGGCCAGGGCAGGGGCAGAGCAGATGGGAGGGAAAAGTTCTTCCCTGGAAGAGTTGTCAGGGCCTGGCACAGGCTGCCCAGGGGAGAAGGTTGAGTCACCTTCCCTGGGTGTGTTCAAAAAAGGGTAGATGAGGTGCTCAGGGATATGGTTCAGCTTAGGATGGGATTGGATGGACTTGATGATCTTTAAAGGTCTTTTCCAACCTGGTGATTCTGTGACTCCATGACTTACAATGGGTGCTAGGCAGACTGCTCCAGAGCATGGAGACTGAGGTCTATCCCTGGCTGTTGCATGTCAGGAGGGATGAAGCAGAGAGAAAGCTGGGGAGAGAACTGGAAAAGAATGAGTAGATAGTAGATAGAATGAGTTGGAAGGTTTTCAGTTAAGGTTCTGCAGGGAAATATCCATCTCTTGAAATTGAACATTTCTACAGGGAAATATAAATCTTCAGAGAAACGTTCTGTTGGGATGGAAGGGCAAGAGATGGGAAGGGGAGCAGGCAGACTTCCTAGGCTCCCTGGAGCATTTCTGTGGGCTAGAATAGACTGTCCCAGGTCTGCCTCCACAAAGCTGAGCAGGTTCTCAGAGGCTCCAGTCCCTGCTGATTTAAAGACAAAAAGGAGCAGCTTGCACAACTTGACCACGAGGAGAGGAGATTTAGCATCAGGAAGGCCTTCCAGCACAGGGACTACCAGGCACTCATCCTCATGTGAGCCCCCTCCACTGAGTGCTTTTAGATGCTCTCTGGTGTCTTGCAATATTACTGGGGTTTTTTAAGCTGACTGAACATTTAAGAAGCTGCAGATGCTGTTTAAATGCATAGTTCTCTGCATGCATGCTGCTCCCTACACTTAGTGTACATAGCCTACAAGCTTAGCATACATACTCATATATATATATATATGTATAGTCACACATGTGCTCACGAGACACACACACACACATAGGAGTGAACATTTCAATTGCAAAACCACCCTGCATCTCATCCCTCAGTAATTCTGCCCTCCAGGGAGACATGTGCTGACAGTGAGATGATTAGGAAGGTGATTGAGCTTTGAAACACATTGTTGCTGTCTTCAATAGTGCTGATTGGCAGTGGTGATTAAATGACTCAGGCAAGGGGAAGTGGTATTCAGAGGCTGACCAGGCAGATCATGGATGCAATCAGCTTAAGCAGCTGAGCCTAAGTGCTGGATTTCTTCTTGAACAGCAGTTGTGGTTCAGAGGGAGGATGGCTGGCAGGAACCAGGTGAGGATACACACACCCTGTGTGGTTAGGATGGGAACAGGAGTCTGGGTATTTCTCCATGTCTTTACTTACCCCATCCCAGTTCCAAGTCTCTTCTCTCCTGAATATACAATGGTAGAAAGCCACAATCCAAACAGGACTTCATACTCTCCTGGGGAGCAGCCCTGCTGAGAAGGACTTGGGGATTCTGGCGGATGAAAAACTCCCCAGGAGCCAGCAGTGGCTCTGGCAGCTCGAAAGGCCAATGGGATCCTGGGCTCCATCAGCAGAGGGGTGGAAGCAGGGACAGGGAGGGGATTGTCCCTCTCTTCTCTGCCCTCGGGAGGCCCCAGCTGGATCCTGTGTCCAGAGCTGGGGCCCCAATACAAGAAAGATGTGGGGCTGTTGGAGAGGGGTCAGAGGAGCCACGGAGATGATCAGAGGGCTGGAGCAGCTGCCCTACAAAGAGAGGCTGAGGGAGCTGGGCTGGGTCAGCCTGGAGAAGAGAAGGCTGTGGGGGGACCTCATTGCAGCCTGCCAGTCCCTGAAGGGAGCAAAGAAACAGGAGGGGAATCAACCTTTCAGAAGGGTAGATAATGGCAGGACAAGGGGGATGGATTAAAGCTGAAGGAGGGAAGGTTTAGATTAGATATTAAGGGGAAGCTCTTTCCAGAGAGACTGGTGAGGGGCTGGAACAGGCTGCCCAGAGAGGGGCTGCGTGCCCCATCCCTGGGGGTGTTCAAGGCCAGGTTGGCTGGGGCCCTGGGCAACCTTGTGTAGCTCCAGGCCTGGAGGTTGGTGTCCCTGCCTGTGGCAGGGGGTTGGAGCTCTATGATCCTTGGGGTCCCTTCCAACCCATGTTGATTCATTGTAATTACCTCTCCTGCAGTGCTCTAGAGGAGCTGGGCCTTTGGGTTCCTGCTTCTGTTTTCCAGCTCAGTCACTGATACACCTTGGTTTTTCTTCCTAGTGACTCTCTGGTTCTTAGCAGTGGCAGAAGTGTCACGTCTAGGGAGAAAAGAGGGGTGTTAACAAAAATTTAGGCCCACCATGGGATCATACACTCAATATCACAAATACACATAATTTAAAATGCTCCTTTGGGGGTTTATACCTGGTGCCATCTGAACCCTCTCTGCCAGCCAGGGAACAGTTCTGACCCAAGGAAACTACTTCTCCAATCTTTAGTGACGACTCCCATCTCCAGCAGCAATTGTTTACTAAGGTATAGAAAATATCAAAACTACAAGGGTGAAACCAGAAAGAGTGTTTATGCATAATATGATACTCCAAAGAACAGCCAACAAAATAGACTTCTAATGTAGAGAAGAGGGACAAATGCCCAGTAGGGTTACTGCATCGTGCATTGCAGGGTTTCATTCTTAACTTCCCTCATAAGGCAGAAAACAGGTGAATTACTGTAACAATTGCTGACTGCAATTATATCATCACAACCTCAGCTCTCCCCTCAGATACAACACAGTCACCAGAGCAAGCAACCCAGTGCAAAGGTGACCCAGTCCTGGTCCTCAGAGGAGGGTGCTGCTTATGCCGTCTTGCAGCACAGTCATGTATTGATCCTCCTCATCCCATTGTACAGTCACATACTGTCAGTTGGACTGACTGAAGGAAGGCATTCCTCTCCTGAGTCATGGGTCATCATCAGGAAGAGTGTGGCCAGCAGGTCGAAGGAGGTGATCCTCCCCCTCTACTCTGCCCTGGTCAGGATCCACCTGGAGTGTTGTGTCCAGTTCTGGGCTCCCTGGGATAAAAAAGACAGGGATCTCCTGGAGAGAGTCCAGAGAAGAGCTGCAAAGATGATGAAGGGCCTGGAGCATCTCCCCTGTGAGGAAAGGCTGAGAGAGCTGGGGCTGTTCAGCCTGGAGAAAAGAAGATTAAGGGGGGAACTAATCAATACTTATAAATATCTTAAGTATGGGGTGCAGGGGGAATTGGCCAGCCCCTTTTCAGTGTCTGTGGGGACAGGACAAGGGGCAATGGCTGCAAGTCAGAGCATAGGAAGTTCCACACCAAAATGGGGAGGAACATTTCCCCAGTGAGGGTGAGGGAGCCCTGGGACAGGCTGCCCAGGGGGTGTGGAGTCTCCTTCTCTGGAGAGATTCCAGACCCATCTGGACACCGACCTGTGCAGTATGAGCTGGGGAGCTGCTTTGGCAGGGGGTTGGACCCCAGGAGCTCCTGAGGTCCCTTCCAACCTCTGTGATTCTGTGATTTCTTCTGTGGCAGAGGTCTTCCTCAGGAAGCAGTAGGATAAAAAATACTGCTTTATATTTTCTTATGACTTTAAGCAAGTTTCACTGGACAGGGAAGGGAGGACAACCAACCTGAGTGAGGTTAAGGACAGATTTGGAATTTCTAGCATGTAACCAGCACCAATTTAGGATGGAAAGTACGACCTGTGCAGCATGGTGCTGCTCTCATGCCTGCCTCTCTTAGCATCCTCTTGCTACCTCTGTGTGAGGATAAATGCTTAGAGGAGACAGTGAAGAAGGGACAGGCTGACGAGTTGGAGCCTCGCAGAGGACAGCAACCTCTCTAACTCCTGCTGCTCACTCACACAGCTCCCAGGACTCATTACCTATTTCTGTTCCTGACGTTCATTTCCCAAATTGCAGATAGAACATCTTTCAGTATTAAATGTAATTAATTATTTGATCATAATTAAATTGACAATTAACTGCAAAGAATAATAGATCTACAGAAAGGTTTTAATTGGAAAAGACCTTAAAAAGCCCATCTTGTTCCACACCCCTGCCATGGGCAGGGACACCTCCCCACTAGCCCAGGGTGTCCAAAGCTCCATCCAGCCTGGCCTTGAACCCTGCCAGAGACCCAGAAGCAGTCCCAGCTTCTCTGGGCACCCTGTGCCAGGGCCTCCCCATGCTTTCTAGGAAGGATTTCTTACTAATGTCTAATCTAAATCTCCCCTCCTCTATCTCTTAAGGCCATTGTCCTGACACTCCCTTCTCCAGCTCTCCAGCTCTATTATAAAGCCCCCTTTAGGTACCAGAAGGATGCTAAGGTCTCCCCACAGCCTTCTCTTCTCCAGACTGAACAACCCCAATTCTCACAGCCTATCTTCATAGCAGCCCTCCGATCATCTCTGTGGCCTCCTCTAGACTTTCTCCAGCAGCTCCGTGTCCTTCTTGTTCTGGGAACCCCCAAGTTGGACAAAGCATTGCAGGGGGGTCTCCCCAGAGCAGAGGGGCAGAATCCACCCCGCCTCGACCTGCTGGTCCTGCTACTGGGGATGCAGCCCAGGACACAACTGGCTTTCTTGTCTGCCAGCGCACATTGCTGGGTCCTGTTAAGCTTCTCATCAGCCAACACCCCCAAGTCCTTCTCTCCAAGGCTGTTCTCAAGTCCATTCTCTGCCCAACCTGGAGCTGTGCTTGGGGTGGCCCCAAACCATGTGCAGGACTTTGCACTCTGGACCCTTGTTGAACAAACCTCATTAATTTTATGATGCATTAGGGCTGTCTGGTCTGGTCTGTTTCAGAAGCAGCTACCCCACAGCTGGCAGCAATGCAGGGACTGCAGAAAACATCTTTTATTCCTGTCAGAGCCCTTCTGCAGGCTTCCACAGTGCAGTAGCAGCTCTGTTCACAAGCACTGTTAGGTCCTGGTGTCTGGATCCTACAAAGACAGAAGAACAAAAGAAAAAGTTAAACAAAGATGGGTAAGAGGCAATGGCCTCAGATGACCAGCTCCCCACCAACAATCTATCATTTGTGAGAAGCCCAGACAAAAAGGTTTTAAAAAGAATTTATAGGAGGCCAGTGTTTTGACATCAGCTTTAGAGGAGGATGTCTCTACAGCAGCCCAACACACTGGAAGCCACCAGCTGCAGGAATGAGGTGTAAGAGAATGAGCACAGAATCACAGAATCACAGAGTTGTAGGGGTTGGAAGGGACCTCGAGAGATCATCGGGTCCAACCCCCCTGCCAAAGCAGCTCCCCAGGACGTATCACTCAGATAGGCGTCCAGATGGGTCTTGAATCCAGACAGGGCTGGAATCTCTCCAGAGAAGGAGACTCCACCACCTCCCTGGGCAGCCTGTCCCAGGGCTCCCTCACCCTCACTGGGGAAAAGTTCCTCCGCATGTTGGTGCGGAACTCACCTCACACAACAGCACCCTGTGCCCTCAACTTTGGTCCTCATAAGCCTAGACCAGTTGTCCTCCTCCTTTGCAGAGAGCTCAGATGATTGCCATGGGGACAGCAAAGAGCCGTGGTACCACAGACTCCTTGAACTGACCCACCAGCACTGAACACAGGACTAGATTTGGAGCTTGAATGTTTTAAGTGCTGCAAGCACACAAGTTGCAGAGGCTTAGACTAGAAACCTTGCATGGAAATGCCTTTAAGACCTTAGACTCAAACCAACTGGTCAGTGGCATATTTTGGTACCCTTCACCACAACTTGAGGCCCAGGTCCTCTGCCACACCACTGTAATCAGCCTGCAACAGAACCAGCACTGTTCTTTTGGTATTGAAGCATCTGAAACTAAGACTTTAGCTTTCCCTTGAAGCTAACTGAGTTAATCAATTCCTCCTTGGCATTGAAATAAAGCTCACTTTCTGCTAGGTGGGTCAAAACCACACAATCTCTTTCAGCAGTTCTGTTCCCATGAATTCTATTACAATAGGTTGCAAAGGGGAAGATTCCAGGGGAGGCAGAGCCAGCGGCATGCCTGGCTTTATGGAGGGGAAAAAAAACACACACACAATTTATTTTTCATTGCTTTATGATGAATATGAATTCAATTACATGCAGGGGAGAACTGCAGTAGTCAGGCAGAATTATACTCAGCTAGTAGTGAATATAATGGCTTTTAACAAGGAGAGCTTATCATCAAGGTTCAGACAAGCTTGAGTCCGTGTTGCACCTGATGAACCCACACAAAGAGACTATGACTATCATAGCTGAGAATTAATCTCTTATCTCCATGTCTGGAGGAGGGAGGGGGGATGCAGGGTGATAGTGGGGCCCTCTGGACATTGCCAGTTCTCCAACCACACATGTCAGGACAGCAGCCATGGGCATGAGGGAGCAGGAGAACCATCTGTCAAAACATGAGCTCCTGCAAGAAAAGCAACACAGAAACATGCTTCTCTGCCTTCTTGTTTCTGTCATTTATCCCACCAGACAACATGCATCTCTCCCTGTCCCTGGGTAACTCAGAGACTTGGTGGCCACGTGTGCAGAAGACATCTCACCTTCTGCCTTGATTCAGCCAGACATCTGGGAAGTGCCTGTAGAAATGGCACCACAGCACACAGACACTCCAGTGCACGGGTGTGTATGTATCCATTTATCTGTGCCTTTGCATGTAGAAGGCTACAGACTCTCCAAAATGATGACTTGCTGTGCAGGAGCTATGAGTTCTTCGAGGAGGCCTTTTCAGCCCACAATCATCTGTACATCTCTGCTCCACAGGAGAAATAAGCAGCCTGCCTCAGCTGGGAGTCCCCTCACAAGCTCCCCTTGCTCCCAGCACACCCCTGAGGTGCTCAGTGACCCCCCAGCCCTTCTACCACTCCCCAGAAACACCAGTGCTCTGGCAGCAGCCACACCATCAACAAGAGGAATCCTCAAGCAAGGGGGAGGAGAAACTGCCACATCCTGTGCATTAATTTCATGCACGGTGCAACTCTCCTGGGGTGTCACCAACGTTTGTGCAACCTCCATACATCCAGTTTTTCTTTCTTTATGTTAGCTCTCAAGTTGTTTCCTGGGGTGCTTAGCAACTCAGAAACGTTAATGTGAGGAGCCAAGCAACCACCTCCAGCCCTCCTCTGGGAGCATGCATGAAAAGACTGTACAACTTTAGCAAGCTGTTAACAAATTAGCCCTAAGCAGCAAGTCCAGCTGACTTGACATTGCTTCTCCCTAACACAGAAGGCCTGAAATGCCCAGCAGTGTGTGCAAACACACATACCTGTGTGCTGCCACTGTGCAAACACAGACACAGGCGTGCTGCCACCTGTCACATCAGTGACACAGCAGTCAGGCAAAAGGGGAGAAGCTGGTGGGGAAATGGGAAGGGTCAGGCAGCAGTAAGCCAGATGAGACTGGAAGGAGATGTTGTGTGTTTGGTGTAGGAGATATAGCTGTTAAAGTCCAGGCCTGGAGCAGCAGACATGCCTAGCTGTTCTTCCCAGAGGTGGCTGAAGGGGACAAGCTTCCCAGGTGAAGCTGGTCTACCTTCCTCTCTGCTAACAGGCAACACACACTAGGCTTTCCCTGGTGTCCAAAATGTTGGTTTGGAGCATCTGCCTGGAAAAGGCTGGTCAAATCTTGCCCAATAACAAACACTTCAAATTTCCTCACTATTATTCATTAAAGCATTTCATGGAGATCTGTGGGTAAAGCTTTACATCTTCTTTAGCATGGAAGAGGACTGTTGCTGCTCTTTAGAGACATGAGAAAAAAGACATGGGACATCACATTTCTTGCCCAAACCTATGAATCAAGACAAAGCAGAGCTCATCCAAACCCCTGACATCTGAAGTCTTTCATCCCTGTGTATGATCACAGCTCTGAACATGGTAGTGTAGGGTTGATGGTTGGACTTGATGATCTTGAAGGTCTTTTCCAACCTGGATGACTCTATGAAACACAGTGGCTGTTCTCTTACCCATTGCCTGGGAAGTATTTTCTCAGTGCTGGAGACATCACCAAGTTTTTGTCCCAACAACCATCATTAAACAGCTTCTGCTGGCAAGTAGAGAGGATCCACATTCAATGCACAGTGCTGACACCCTGATAGAACTGTCCCCTCCTTGGGCACAAGAAGGTCCAACAGCAGCACAGCACCAGCCAAGCCCTGCTGCCCTGCACCCCCCACACCCAACTCCGCACACCCATCAGAGAGAACTCTGTGGTCATACAGCAAGAGGCTGTTCCAGCCTTTTATTGAAAGAAAAGGTGTTTAATCCCATTTCCAGGCAGGTGAGGCTGCCTGGCTGGCCACCCCAGCCCAGCTCTGAGCTTCCCCATTCCTGAACTCGTGCCAGAGTGGCGTAAGCAGAGCTGGGCTCAGCCACGCACGCAGAGACAGCATCAGCGGATGGCTTCTGGTCTGGAATCAGACTGCATCATTAGACAAAATCTACAGGCTTGAATTCTGCCATCTGCTCACAGGCTTGATTGAAAGTGTAGGAATTACATTAAATTACCTGATTATGTGAAGGCTGACAAATGATAGCAGATATTACAGCCAAGTCTGAACAAGAGCTGGCTGCTCCTGTCTCTACAGGAGGAGTGGGAGTTTTGCCCTGGTAATAACAAGCATTGCAAGTTTCTTCTCTTTAGAGCTGGGTGGGTTGTTTGGTTGGTTTTTTTTAATCTGAGGATGGAGAAGAAAACATACAAATTGCACATAATAAGTGGAACACTGAGAAAAAAAGCCAGCTGTACTCACAGATGTTACAATACAACCAAAGGTGCTTCTCTATTTTCTCTCCTCCTAGAATAAGCTGTATACATCTAATGAATAATGCAAGAGATTTCCTCTATAGAATTAATAGCACGCAGTCCTTCTTGACTTGCCTTTAATCACACTCAGCACCCAGTGGGCCTGGGAAGGAAAGTCAGCATTACTCATTTACTCCAGCAAACTCAGTGGTTGTCAGCCATCCTAATCCTTCACAGCTTTAATGCCACAGTTTGGGGAACAAAATCAGAATTTGTGGGCAGCTCTATGAGCTTTTCTCCTCACCAGGGGCAAAGTTTGGATTAAAGGCAATTGACATTTCACTTGAACACAACCCAGTGTTTTCAAATGTTGCACGTAGGAAAAGCCTTTGCTTAATTAGTTGGACTCATTCAACTTAATTCATGCACAGCAATACTTCAGATGTATATTTGTGCAAATTCACAGAGATCCAGAGGATTTCACTCACTTAAAGAAGGCAGATTAGATGGAGATCTGAGTCTTTCAGTCTATAGGATGCACACAGGCTATTTATTCTGTGCCTGTTACACACCTGCTCTTTGCAGTGCGAAGGGCAGGACTTCAAGGGTCACTGAATCACAGGGGTGGGAAGGGACCTCAAGAGATCATCAGGTCCAACCCCCTGCCCAAGCAGGGTCCCTAGGACAGGGCACACAGGTCGGTGTCCAGACAGGGCTGGAATCTCTCCAGAGAAGGAGACTCCACACCCCCTGGGCAGCCTGTCCCAGGGCTCCCTCACCCTCACTGGGGAAAAGTTCTTCCCCATGTTGGTGTGGAACTTCCTATGCTCTGACTTGCAGCCATTGCCCCTTGTCCTGTCCCCACAGACACTGAAAAGGGGCTGGCCGATTCCCCCTGCATCCCATACTTAAGATATTTATAAACATTAATAAGGTCCCCCCTTAGTCTTCTTTTCTCCAGGCTGAACAGCCCCAGCTCTCTCAGCCTTTCCTCACAGGGGAGATGCTCCAGGCCCTTCATCATCTTTGTAGCCTCCTCTGGACTCTCTCCAGGAAATCCCTGTCTTTTTTATACCATGGAGCCCAGATCTGTGCAAGCCTACAGCTCAAGGCTGAAATCCAGTCTATTCCCAGAAACTAGTGAACACAAAAGTATCTGTGAAGCTTTGCAAATTAGGGGATGAAAAGAGAAAAGCAGTTAAGATCTGAAAAAAAGATTCAGGATTTGGAAAAAAACTTTCTAAGTGGTCTGTCCTGATTTGGCCAGTGCCAGTTCAGACCAGAAGACAGCAAGGTCTAACACAGCAGGAGTTTTGCCTAAAGAAAAAGTAAATCAAGTATGAGTCAGAGGCAAGTGTTGTTAGAGAATATTGCAAACTGGAGTTCCCATCCATCAGAAAATGTGATTACCTTAATGTGTTTTTGTTTAGAAACATTTCTACATAAATCAAAAAGTTTTGCTTTGCCTTGTTGAACTGTTACAGCAGCTGAGCAGCTTACCTCCACTGCCTGGGCTCTCAGCCCAAGTGCCAACCCCCAGCTCTCCTACAGAGCAGAGCCTTAGAGGGACAGCTGCCTGTCCCTCTGTCCTGCCTGGACAGACCAAGCCTAGGGAGGCACATGAGCCACCGAGCTCTCTGGGCTGCAGGCGGATGGCACACAGCTCCTGAGCTACAGCTCCTGCAGGGCACTGAACCAGCCTCAGTAAACACAAAGAAATGTTGAATTAACTGAGAATGACATGTTTTGATTTGGCTTCATATACCAAGATAGTTCGATTTGGATCCACCAGGCTGGAATGGGCTGCTTCATTTGAATCTTGGGGACAGAGAAAACTCTATGCATTGATTTGATATCAAAGAATTCCTTTTTTTTTCATAGAAACAATGATCTTTTTGTACAGCAATGGCATTACCCATATGCAGAGATTGCTGATGGGCAGCACACAATTCACTATGAATTTTAGGTGAAGGCATTTATTGGGTGCAATCACACAGATTCTATATATTTGTTACTCCAAACGTGGCAAGCTGAAAAACTGCTAATTGGTTACATACACTGTTTACACCCTACTGATTGGTTAGTGATTATAACGAGTTCTGATAAACCTATCTTATAGCTAAACATCCTTAGTTTACCTTTGATGCCTAAAAGCATCCACACACCTGCTGTTTGACCCTCTTGTTCTGGTTAGTTCCTAACATGTTCTGTTACTCCCAAATACCTTCCCATAACTGCTTCTTGGTTTAGGGCAGCCTGTACCCCTGTCATCAAGGCCACTGTGTTTTGAGAATGTGATTATTAGGATTTGCCCTACAAAGAGAGGCTGAGGGAGCTGGGCTGGTTCAGCCTGGAGAAGAGAAGGCTGTGGGGGGACCTCATTGCAGCCTGCCAGTCCCTGAAGGGAGCAGAGAAACAGGAGGGGAATCAGCTTGTTAAAAGGGCAGATAATGGCAGGACAAGGGGTATGGAGTGATGCTGAAGGAGGGAAGGGTTAGATTGGATATTAGGGGGAAGTTTTTTACAGAGAGAGTGGTGAGGGGCTGGAACAGGCTGCCCAGAGAGGGGGTGGATGCCCCATCCCTGGAAGTGTTCAAGGCCAGGTTGGATGGGGCCCTGGGCAACCTTGTGTAGCTCCAGACCTGAGGTTGGTGGCCCTGCCTGTGGCAGGGGGGTTGGAGCTTTATGATCCTTGGGGTCCCTTCCAACCCATGCCATTCTATGATTCTATGAGGAACATTTCCTGTCTCATGGGAACACGAGGATGTTGTCAGGGCCTGTGTCTGCTGTGCAGAGACCTAGGCCACAGACAGGCCCGCTGCCTTCTCCAACACCCATACACACAAACACCTAAGTGCCTCTAATTGCTACACAGCAGTGAGTTTGCTAAGAGCTATAGGGCTTGATTCTCAATCACAGTAGTCATTTTACATCGTCTTACTCCCTGCTACCTAGACCCATAAAATGGATGTAAAAATAGTTATGGTAAACCATAAAGAGCCCCCAGACAGTAAACGTCTCCAGCTGCAAGCTGCAACAGGTAGGCACAAGAACAGCCTTAGGCAAAGGGTAGTGCACAACCTAAGCCCAAACCATGTCACATGAGGGTTTGACAGCACTGCAAGGTGCTGGGAGAGGCTGGGTTGTAGATGTGAGCAGGATTGGGCCACAAGCGACTAATCACACAGAATCACAGAATCACAAGGTTGGAAAAGACCTTTCAAGATCATCAAGTCCAACCAATCCCATCCTAAGCTGAACCATATCCCTAAGTACCTCATCTACCCTTTTTTTGAACACATCCAGGGAAGGTGACTCAGCCCCTCCCTGGGCAGCCTGTCCCAGGCCCTGACAACTTTCAGTAAAACATTTTTTTCTAATGTCTAATCTGCCTCTGCCCTGGCACAGCTTGAGCCCATTGCCCCTTGTCCCATCTCCTGTCCCCTGGCTGAAGAGACCATCCCCCACCTCTCTGCACCCTCCTGGCAGGGCAGTGGAGGTGGGGAGAAGGTCTCCCCTCAGCCTCCTCTTCTCCAGGCTGAACACCCCCAGCTCCCTCAGCTGCTCCTCAGAGGATTTGCCCTCCAGTCCCTTCCCCAGCCTGGTTGCCCTTCTGTGGACTCGCTCAGGATTTCATGAACTGCCACCTCTGATTACCCTGCAAGGGTTGCTCCAGCCCTGTTGGTCCCTCCCTTCTTATTTCCCTTCCAGGTGTCAACAAAGAGTGCAGAAAGAAAAAGTGCCACAGTTGGAGGAAAGGGGGAAAGGAGATCTTAAGTATGTCTTGAAAAAACATAAATAAACTTTCCCACCCCCATGATGACTCGTATATTTGTCAACTGGTCTTTATGGGAAAGTGGTAAAGAAGATTTCTGATGCCTCATAGTGACAAATATTCCCACTGAGGAACAAATTTTGAACCAATTTCTGAATTTTAAAATTATTTAGAGGAGGGGCTATCACAACTGAGAATAACTGTGTGTGAAAGGAAATTGATTTCTAGTCTGCTAATAATTTATTTGACGCCCTTCATAAGCATAATTCCAAAAGGCACATATTGTAGTGCAATAAATAGTTCCAAGGACTCTCCTTGTTTACTCTCCTTGTTTACTCTCCCCACAGCATTCTTTGGACTTGCTTAATTTCATAGCCCAAGGCTGCTCTGGGGTTTAGGTGAATTTTATATTGTACCTGTTTAAGATGACAAGCCATCAAAAAGCCACTGGTGCCTCCCTGCCAGTGCAGGGTATCTTACCAGCAACGGCTCCCAGCACTCTCTCTATTTAAAGCTCTCCCCTGATTTTTAATAAGCAATTTAATTCAGTCCACATCTGTAGCATTCTGGTGTTTCCATAGCCAGCCTGTGTTTTCCTGTGCAGCAGGCTGCTGCCTTCTCGTCTGGCTTAGGGACCACTCAGAAAGTTTCCCTGGTGCTTCTCTTTCTGAACTAGCTGGGACAAGAGGTGAATTTTAAAATAAGCAAGTGGAAAAATGACCAAATGAACAAACTGAGCCAGAATGAGTGGCTATTCACAGAATGCTGAAAGGACATGGCAGGCTGGTTGCTGCCCCATCTGCCTCCCTGCTCAGTGGAATCAGAATCACAGACTGGTCAGGGTTGGAAGGGACCCCAAGGGTCACAGAGCTCCAACCTCCCTACCACAGGCAGGGACACCAACCTCCAGGCCTGGAGCTACATAAGGTTGCCCAGGGCCCCATCCAACCTGGCCTTGAACACCCCCAGGGATGGGGCATCCACCCCTTCACTGGGCAGCCTGGATCCCTGAAGTTCCCCTGAATGCTTGGGGAGCCAAGGCAGGGGGACTACACGACTGGGGTGCTCAGAGTTAGCCACAGCTGTGACTTCTAGGCACCACACTGAGACAAATAGTAATTAAAAAACCAGAAACAAAACCCTCAACAGGATGAGTCACCCTTAACATGGCTACTTTAACTGGTGGGTTTTGTCTATATCAACCAGTGAACTACCCAACAGTGTGCAGACACTCCTCTTCTCCACACAGAAGGGGAAACTGAGGCACGGGCCAATTGAATAACATTTAATGTCATAGTAAGAGCAAACAATTTTCATTTCCACCACACATGGTGTGGCAGCTGCTGAGTTTTGCTGCTTCTACGAGGAAACTTTTGTCTGAGGTCACTGTTCCCTATTAAAACAATTTCTTGCCCTTTAAGAAAACCTATGTTTAACCTTGGGCAGAAAATCTCAGGACCAACATTCTTGGTGAAAGTTGAGAACTGAAAATTCATGGTCAGTTTATTGCTAAAGATATTCCAGATATGGAAAGTGGTCAACACTAGAGGATGCTCTTCAAATCCTGGCTTTTAAAGCAGTCCAGGGAAGCATTGTGGGATAAACAGGAAAATTTCTGATTGCCAAGTGAATTCACTGTTTTCATTACTATTGTTCTACCTTTACCTTGTAGTCTTGGGACCTGACTTCTTCAAAACATTATTTTCACCTAACAGAGATAAAAAAAGCATTGTATTTAAATACCTTACCAAGTACCTTCAAGTTACAACTTTAAAATATCTTTGTTTGTCATTACTTGAAAAAACAAAGTACACAGCTACTTAGGGCTTCTTTTCCTTCCATACTGATTCATCTGCCAAGCACTCAGCCACCTGCATCACTGGAAGCAGGAAGGCATTCACAAACAGGTTGGAAGTCATCCCCAATTCAACAGCAATCTAGGATTTGTCTCAATAGAGGGTGGCTTGCTATAGGAATTTAGGGGTGATAAAGGTCCTCCCTGGGTCATCCTTACCAGTGCCAGCAATTGGAAGGACCATAGTGTGTCATCCTCTTCCTGAGGTTACCACAGGCCACTTCAGTTCTGAGTTGAGGTTTCAGCCATGCTTTGGGAAATCTGCTCCTTTTTCCAGTGGGCCATGCCTTAATGTCATCACTTTGGGCTGTGTTCCATCCACACCACAATCCCCATGCCCAGGGGGACCTTTGCAAGGCATAAAGAACCATTCATTTGGCAGACAAGAGCCGAGGACCTCAACCATAGCTGCTTTCAAGGACTTGAAGCCAGATTTACCCACAGACCTTCTGCCTAACCTTGGACAAGCTGCATTTAAATCTGCATCTGCTCTAAAATGAAAGATCACCCCTGAGACTTGGCCAGAGACCAAACTTACAGAGAGCCCATACTCCTCACTTGGTGGAGAACTTGGATGCTCACCCTGGTGACAGATCAGCTCTGGTATCTGCAGGGCAGGCTGTGAGCACAAGGTAGGTGGGCTGTGCCCATCCCCAAAATATCTGCTTTGTAAGAGTCACCTGATAGCTGAGGATGGGGAGATAAAACAGTCCAAGGATCTTAAAAGGATCTTGTTACCTTGCTTGGCAGCAGATGGGGTTTGCAGTACAGCCTGCCCATAAGGGCAACGTGATTGTGTGGATCAGGGCTCTGGGATGCTGCAGGCTGCTGTTCCCAGGACAGCCAAACCAAGGGAAGTGTTAACACTGCTCCTGTGCTTCAATTTATGCCTGCAAAATGAATGCTATTCTCCTGGGCTGCAATAAGGTTGTAACATGCTTAAATACTTCATTAATGAGGGCTCTGCAAGTACCACAGAGACGAGCAAGATTTGAGAGGGGCAGAAGCCGTTGTGCTTTTCCCATTCTCCACAGGGGAGAAGTTCAAATCACTGCCCAATTTGCAATTGCTAACAGAAAATTTTGCACATGGAGATGGATTTGCTAACACAGTTTGTGCCTCCATCTAATTGTTTTTAAACTTTGCATCTTGGGAAGAATTAGCAATCATGCTTTGGTGCATCTCTGCTCTTACAGTCCTCAGGTTTTTTTTTAAAATGCTTCCCATATTATCCCATATGTTTCTATTGCTTTCAGGGGAGCAGAGCAGAGTCATCTTCTAACTAAAACCTGTTCATTCACAGAGCACATCAGTCTACTGGACAAAGAATTTTGCAGGCTGTTGTAAAGGTTAAGACCAACTCCCCTAGTGGGGGAAATTATTCCAGGAATAAATGTAAATCTTGTCAACATGATTATTTGTGGGAGTTTTTTTAACTATGCACACAAAGAGAGATCCATTTTCTTAGGGCTTTTTCAAAGAGAGGAGGAATGAGAAGGCGAGAATAGGAGGATGTTCAATTAAGACTACTGAGGCCAGATGTTTGCATGGAGCTGTTCCTTCAAACCTTGCCAGCAATGATTCCAGAACACCAGGGAGGTGGAGATGCCTTTTGTCAGCTTCCTGATCTGGCTCCTACTGTAACTTAGAAAACACTCCAAGGTTTCTTTAGTAGTGATAACCACTGCTAAAGGTCACACTGCCACCCAGGATACGCCCACACCCCACACTTAGACATGCACATAGAATCATAGAATGGCAAGGGTTGGAAGGGACCCCAAGGATCACAGAGCTCCAACCCCCCTGCCACAGGCAGGGACACCAACCTCAGGCCTGGAGCTACACAAGGTTGCCCAGGGCCCCATCCAACCTGGCCTTGAACACCCCCAGGGATGGGGCATCCACCCCCTCTCTGGGCAGCCTGTTCCAGCCCCTCACCACTCTCTCTGTAAAAAACTTCCCCCTAATATCCAGTCTAACCCCTCCCTCCTTCAGCTTTAATCCATCCCCCTTGTCCTGCCATTATCTGCCCTTTTAAAAAGTCGATTCCCCTCCTGTTTCTCTGCTCCCTTCAGGGCCTGCAGGCTGCAATGAGGTCCCCCCACAGCCTTCACATCTCCTAGGCTTCTGCTTTCAAGTCGCTTAAATGTGAGACAAAGGGGATGGGCAGTACAAAGATCTGGTCTATGGTGGCTGTAGAAAAATTCTGAGGTATTTAAATTGTTATGCTTAAAACTAATATTGGCTCTGGTTTTAAATTCTCTTAAATCCTCCTACTCAGGGAAAGAGGTTAAAAATATCCCACACCACCTGGTTCAGTTAGCCACTAGTAACAGCCATTGCTTTCTGAGGATGGATTTTTCAAGGTGGTGTCCCCTAAAATACTTTTTCTGAGCACTTGACAGGTTGGGTATTTTAGGATGTAGGCAATGTGCACCAAATCAGAGAAAAGGCCAAGAACTCAAGGCATTTGTGTCTGGTGGAAGGGCAGGTTGTGTCAGAGCCTCACTCACTGCAGCATTGTGACATCCACCCCTCTGGCTTCTACAAAAGCCTCTGAACTCATTTCCTTCAAGGGAAACTGGTCCCCTTTCCATTGCTCTATTGTAGGCTTCTAATCTCAAGCAGGCTCCTAAAAATAGAAGCACTACCCTAACATCTGTGCCCTTCTAATGTCAGTAAATGCAGGGCAGGAAGTGCTTTAAATCAGCCTCCCATTCTCTGGAACAAGGGGGATCACCCCTCTCTGGTCAAAAGCCACAGATGGCAGATGTTTGGTTTTATTCCCCTTGGCCACTGGCAGTGGCAGATTCAGAGCTGCTGCAAAGAACTAAGGCTCTGCACCAGCTCTTAGCTTTGGGAAATCCCAGCTGTCTGCTCTCATTCATTCTCTGGAAGCAATCTTTAATCTTCCCAACATTCCCTTCAGGCTCTCCATTCCAAGGCCAACCAGTATAATGTCTTCACACAGCCTCAAAGTCCAGAAGTGCAATGCAACCTCAAGGGTTAGAGTGAAAAAGTGAACATGAAAGGGGTTTTGCAGGGTTTTTTTTTGTTTTGTTAAAAAGAGAAACACAAACCCACAAAAATCCCTACCATCAAATTAAAGGGATTGCCAGCTTCCCCTCCCATGAAGAGACTTAATCTGCTCATTCTTTTGAGTATACAAACCAAGAAGTCTTGTTCTTCCTCCCCTCCTCATCCTTTCCCCCCATGCCCTTCCAACAAACTTCCTTACTACGACAGAAGCATCAACCACAGACCCACTGAAGCTCTGGGTAGTAGATGGAGCATCCCATCTACTTTTCCTACCTTGAGATGGCCAATCGGTATGACTCACTCACACACTGACTTACCCACTGAAGACTTTATAACCATGGTTTTCAAAGGATCTCCAAGTGCCTTTGGCTGTCTGAAGCTTGCAGCAAAGGGCACCCAGAGCCCTGGCTGCTTCTGCAGTTCTCTGGCCCTCAGGATCTCACCTGCAATTAAAGAGAGGGGTCACAAGCTTGAATACCAGAAAGCACTGGAGCACACCTTGCACACACTTCTCTGGGTGAGATCCTCTTTGTTTTCTGACACATGTCTGTTTAAGACACCCATGTGGTATGGAAAGATATATCTTTTTAAGTTGAGGGAAGGTAAAGGAAACATAGTTGAGAGCTAAGTGAAAGTAGAGGACAAGAGCATGGAGAAGTTCTCTAGCTGTCTTATCTGCAGGTGGAGGACAAGCCTGAAACAGAACCAAAGCTTCTAACCAGACCTTTGGAGTCATCTGAGGTGAGACAGAATCAGCAGAGATTTCATTACTCACAAATCCCTCCAGATGCCCTAAATAATTCATCACAAACACTGGGACATAAAGACCAGGAGTCCCATTAGGAGGCACATGGCTTTGTTTTTGTTCATTAGGGTGAGTCACACAAAACACATTATTACATAAAGCAGGATGTCTCATTAATTACATCAGTCTGGGGGCTATAATGTACCAGTGCCTAGAAGAGCTCTGGGAGACTCAGTCCTCATCCTCGCTGTTCCAGAAAGTCCCACAGCATCTCTCTGCAGAGAGTCACCCATCACTCCCACCCTGGCTGGCGCTCAGGGTCTGCCCCCCAGCACCCTCTCTATGACTCTGCCCATGGGTGCCAGCATGCATTTCTCCAGCAATGTCACCTCTTCCCCCATGAACTGCCCACCCCTCGTCCCCCCCAAAGGACACAAACCTCCTCATGCTTCCCACACCCAAGCAGGGCACAGCTCCAGCTCTGACATCAGCAAGGGAAAACCCATCCCCAAGCAGAGCTCCTGCTGCCACCCTCAACTCCCAGAACAGACCAGCAGCTACAGGAGAAGCATTTATTGCTGTTGCCTTTGGACTAACAAGGCAGAGCTGCACCGTGGCTTTCAGAGCCAGGGGAACTGAAGCATTTCAGCAGCAGCTGCCAGTGTTTGCCCACACAAGCAGGTGGTAGCTGTGCCTGCCAGCTGGAGGGGAGACCCTGCGACCCCACCTCTCCATGCTCTGTGCCTGCACACATTCACCAGAGCCAGCCCTGCTTGCATGGACTTCGGTGCAAAGGGGTGCCATCCGTTTCAGCCCTGCCACCTGCAAGCTGCCCAGACAAAGGGAGTTGGATTCATGAAGAATAACAGAAGGTTGGCTTTCTTTGGCTACACAGACTCTGCAGTGCCTGAGGAGAGTAACCAGGTTCCTAGGGCTGGAGTTGTTTCTGTACAGAGAAGAGAGTCCCTCCTTGGGAATGTACCAGAGAGTCTGGGCAACTGTAGGAAGGCAACCTGTCCCATCTGTGCCACTTCTGCCCACTTTTGGAGCTGAGCAATGCAGGTCCTTCCTATCTCTTCAGTATAAAAGAGTTGTTATGGGAGACACACACTACTTCTCCACAAAGTCAGTCTTCAAAAATGCACACCATCCTGTGAAAGCCCATTGCAACATCAGAGCTCTGGGGTGGAAAACACACTCCTCAGGTCCCCTGCAGCCTCCTTTCTACTGTCCTACAACTTTCCAGGTAGGACCATGGCCAGTGATGGAGGTTTGTACCCTGCAGCGATGTGAGACACACAGAGACATGAATGGGAATTAGATTTAACTGCCTGGCACAGAAGAGGATCATATAAATAAGTCAGGAGACCATCAAGGTGTGCACTAATATAAACTTTATGAAAACCACTTACCCTATGGATGTGAGTGTATCTGGACTTTGCACCACAGACATTACCAAAATACTGCTGCCATTGATGCTGTTGGTTGCCCTTACAGAATCTATAGAATTTACTGGTGGGGAAGAGGGAAGGTCAGGGAACATCCTCACATGTTTTGCTCTCTAACACCCAGTCCTCATGACTGTATCAATATGCAGTAGCAATGACATAGATAGATGATCTAGAAGTTCCTGCATTATTAATATACAGTGAAAGATGAGGCAGCTATTGTGAGAAGTATCTGTGTGCATGTTTAATATACAATGCTCTAAACTCAGTGCATTGCTACTGACCGTAGAATCATGGAATCACAGGGGTTGGAAGGGGCCTCCAGAGCCCATGGTGTCTAACCCCCCCTGCCAAAGCAGGGTCCCCAAGACAGGGCACACAGGTCGGTGTCCAGATGGGGCTGGAATCTCTCCAGAGAAGGAGACTCCACACCCCCTGGGCAGCCTGTCCCAGGGCTCCCTCACCCTCACTGGGGAAAAGTTCCTCCACATGTTGGTGTGGAACTCCCTGTGCTCTGACTTGCAGCCATTGCCCCTTGTCCTGTCCCCACAGACACTGAAAAGGGGCTGGCTAATTCCCCCTGCATCCCATCCTTAAGATATTTATAGACATTAATAAGGTCCCCCCTCAATCTTCTTTTCTCCAGGCTGAACAGCCCCAGCTCACTCAGCCTTTCCTCACAGGGGAGATGCTCCAGGCCCTTCAGCATCTTTGTAGCCTCCTCTGGACTCTCTCCAGGAGATCCCTGTCTTTTTTATCCCAGGGAGCCCAGAACTGGACACAACACTCCAGGTGGGGCCTGACCAGGGCAGAGCAGAGGGGGAGGATCCCCTCCTGTGACCTGCTGCCCACACTCCTCCTGATGCCCCCAGGATCCCATTGTCTCTCTCAGCCCCCAGGGCACACTGCTGGCTCATGGCCAACCTGTCATCAACAAATGCCACATTAAAACACAGCTAACCTTTTATGAAACCCCACACTGAACAGAGCAGAAAATAGTTGCTGGCCTCAAATGCTCCCAAATGTTCCAAGCATGGATATAGGACCCTTATGATCAGGAGAACAAAACAAGTCAACAAAACAGGATGGTGGGGAGAGAAAGTACAGTGACACATGCCAATGGAAGTGAAGTAGAAGGAACAAAAAGAGGGGAAGTGGAGGTACAGGGAGAGAGTTCAAGGTGTGCAAAGACTCTATCAACTCCACTTCTACCAGCCAAAGTTGCGGCTTCAGCTCCCACATTGGGACACCCAGACCACAACACAGAGTGATAGAGCACCACACCTTATAATGTGGGAAGGCTCTTCTGACTGCCCTTTGAGCCTCCATGGCTCTAAGGCACCATCCACTTCTCCTGGGAAAGATATGCACAAGCTCACCCCAGTACTTCGAATACCAAAGTCTCATCCTATCATTGCTTGAAGCAAACTCTAGCCATGGCTCTGGTCTGGCTTCTGGTGGGGCCTTTCTTCCCTCATCTCAAGCTCAGCCTCATGACGACTAGGTTCCTCAAGCAGCAAGACTCCTCTCTACAGCAGCAGAGGAGCAGGAAGAAAGGGTAGGGTGACATAAGGAACAAGGGGATCATTTGTCCTCCACGAACCCCTGAGTGGTCACATCGTACCTGATCATCATGTCATCCAAAGAGAGCATGAATATGGCAGTCCCAGGCCCTTAAGCTCTCTAACAACCAAATCCAGCTTATCCTAAGCTTTTTAACATGGAGTGACAGAGCAACACATGTTAAAACCAGCCTTAATGCTGGCAGACAGCAAGGAGTGAGGGAGATATGGGTCTCTTCCCGTTAAGTTAAGCTTAAAGAGAATGATATGGTCTTTAGTTTACCTTGCTGTGCAGGCATATTAGGCATGGATTTCTCTGAAACCAGAACATCACAAGCTGCCCAAACAGGCTTGTCATTGCAATTTCACAAGTTCCCTCTTTTGTGCATCTTTGAGCTCTGACTGCAGTAAAATTTCATCTCCTCAGCCCACTGCCATCTGGAGCAAGGTTCAGACTCAGTCACAAGCATAATGGGAAAGGATATTTCTGGGTAACAGTGGGAAGGTTACTGATGAGTATGCTTAGAGCTGGTGTATCTCACTGTGACACTCTGGTCTCCACCATATGATCTGGAACCACTAAGAGGAAGTTACTGGGATGAAAACAAGAACTGAGATCCAGCAGGAATTGTGGACTGCAAAACCTCAGTCAACCATGCAGGGGAGCCTCTCCAAAGGGTTTTTGATCTGAAGTTATGATTCATCCAGGAGACTGGAGCAGGCCTTAGACTGTCTGCAGAGCATCAGAAGGAGATTCTCAGCAGCTGCAGGGACTTTTCAGCTCCCAAGTCTGGGCCAGCTCAGATCTCAAGAGAGCAAAGATGGATGGTGTTCAGACAGGTTCATTCCAAGTTTGCTGTTAGGCTTCACAAGAAACATCAAACCCTTAATTATCAGGGTTAAAAAGGGACATGAGAGGGACCCTTGTAACCTCTGCCATCAAGAAGACAGGTGGTACCCATGTCTTTGCACAGATCAGATAACACACCAAGCTCCCAAACTGCTCTCTGACTGCAAGCTGGTTCTCTCTGTGCTAGCCCCAGCAATGCATGGCATCTCCTTGAAGAGCTTCAGCTCTCTGACAACCTTCTTTAGCCATTTCAGCGCTCTTGCCCTTTCTGTCATGGCCCTGCCTTACAAGGCTATGTTCCTCCAACACTCCACAGGCAGAAAGCAGGAAGGAGAAAAGGAAGAGAGATGCTAATTCTTTTGCTAGCTCATATCAGACAGGCTGTTGGTTGGTTTTTTTTCCTGCTGGGCTTCGCTGGAGGTATTTGGATGCTTTTATATGACTTGACATCAACCTCTCAAATAATTGACCCTGCATCCCCAAAAAGGCCAGAGACAAGCATATTATGCCCTGATGCTATTTCTAGCATTGTCCAGCAGCCACCACAGGGAAGAAGAACAGCTACAGCCCAGGCAGTTGTACAAGCTGTTAGTGGCCTGGCTCTTCCAGCAATGCCTGTCAGGTCTGAGCAAGCTGGCCTCCAGTAATGGGGCAAAGCTGTTGTTCGTTAGCCCCTCGCGGTCTCTTGACTTTTCCTCTTGATTAAAGCCCATGCTGAAGGCTGGGATTAGGGAGGCAGGGATCAGGGATCCTAATCCTTCCCCTCTCCAGAAACCCAGTCGCCTGAGCACGTGCTCATCCTCAGGGCTACCAATTAGTGGCACCAGCTGCTAGCCTGGATGCCAGGGCCAGGAGCTATTAGTGCACAGACCATTAGCTTTAAAAGGCATTTGGAACTTCAGAATGTATTAGGTTTTGTGTGACTGATGTACACTACAGCCATATGTAGCTCACTGTCTTTTCTGTCAACCATTTTATCTCCAAAAATGCATTGGTTTATCAGAGTGCTCTAGGTGGAGCATCTCATGAAAGCATCTTACCAAGAGGATTCAGTAACATTATGCAGTTAAATAGTTGTTACCCACTTTAACTGACTTCCTTGGCACCTTTCCTCTGAGTTAGGAATGGCATGGCTTGTATGAAAGGTTGAATATCTGGGCTCTATTTTTAGCCCTGTCATTTGCCCAGTTAATAGTTCCAGGGAAGTAATTTCATTTCTTTATGCTTCAGCGACCCCATCTGTAAGATGGTAATGATGAGTCTGTACCATAAGGCTTTGAGATCTCTGCTTGTAAAAAATATAATAAAACTTAGAATTTCCATTACTGCCTAAAGCAAGGGTGGGGAGAAGCCTCATGGGCTTTTGCATATTTTGCACCAGTACCTGCATGGATTATTTTTTTTCAGATCCTGTCCTGCTGTAGCATCAGCCCTGGATCCTCCAGCTCACCTTGGCAATCACTGGTTCCTGCTTGGTGCAGATGAGACTTGCTGAGAGCTGCTGGGTCCCCAGGAATGATGGTACCAGCAAGTTGTGCAAGTCATCTTCCAAGAAGCTGACCTGAAATGATAATGAAGGTGCTTTCTTGATTACCCACAATGTGCATAAATCCATCACCATGGCAAAAGGGATCAAACAACAGTCTGCCAGATTCTTTCCCCTATGCTGCCTTCATTTCCACAGTCACAGCTCAGTGCTGGGTAAATCATGAGCTACTCACCTCTCTTTCCATCATTACTTGGGTCAACCAGCACATCTCTGCTCCCCCATTGACTCTCACTTCTCAGCTTTGCCAGCATCCAGGAGAGATTCTGCCATGCAGGACCTACTCTTTGTGAAAATTAAATAGAGTTGGACTGGAGCTCACCTGAGCATACTGCTAGCACACTGGTTACATGATATTTGAAGCCAGTGCCAGGAGGGAGAGCCAGAACACCAGGCTGTTAGCTGTGCATCTTGTGGCAGTGGGTCCCTGGCAAATGCAGGCAGAGGAGGAGGTCCATCAGGAGACCACCTGGCTCCCCAACCATTAACCCTGACCTATAGGGATGAGCCAGGTGGCAAACCAGAGCCTTAGCTCTCAAAAACAGGTTAAAAGACAGCTTGTCTCAGCCCACTGCAATCTGGCTGCAGGGAGATCCTCCCACTTCTTTCCCAGCTTTTTGTTTAAAGCAGAGCTGTCACAGAAATTGGAGTTCAAATGCACTACTTCTCCAAAAGTCTCTAAACCAGACTTTATAATGTGAAGTTCTGATGAAATTTCCAGGCCTTCCTCCTTCACACAGCTGGCAAACACCAGTAAAAGTCTTTTATTACTTAAAAAAATATTAAAATCTTGTGCCCCTTAAGCTGTATTCTTGACATGCAAACATTAAATCAGTGCCATTCTAAGCTGGTCTTTTAATCTCATCTGGCAGATTTTTCAGGTTTAGGACAGTTCTTTTGTTATTCAAAAGGACTCTTCCCTCAGTAAGACATACATATCTTTCTACTTCCCCAGATGGTATCCTCCTCCAAGCTAGAATAATGTATTTAAATTTATCCAATGGTTTTCATGACTCAGATTTCCCATAACTGGATGGTTTCTAACTGTCCTCTGCTCCACCTGTTCAGACAGTAAAGCAACCCTCTCTCTGGCTCACAACCTGCAATGCTGCAGTCTGTCAGTGGAGTGTGATTCCTGTTGAGTCAGGGAGAGGTTTTTAGCTGCTTTAGACTATCCCACAGAAGTTCTAGAGCAGCTTCATGTTCACATCACCCATCATCTGCAGCTTGGTTCATGGCAATCCTAGAGGGAAACCATGGCTTTTAGAAATTGTTTTGAAGCTTTTTTCCCTTGTTTCTTCTGTCCTGAAAGCAGGCATTTCAATCCTCTGATCAGGCAGAGGGAAAAACACTTTACAATTTACAAATTGTACAGTTTACAAATCTCTACCTCCCCAAATATTTCTCATGCAGGTACATATCTGAGCCGATGGAAAAGCCATTCAGCAACCACAAACACAGCAACTTCACTGTCTACATAAAGAGATCCTTTTCCAGTTTGGATTACAGGAGAAAAATTTAAATCCTTGCAAGCTGATCATAGAATCATAGAATCATAGAATCATAGAATCATAGAATCATAGAATCATAGAATCATAGAATCATAGAATCATAGAATCATAGAATCATAGAATTGTAGGGGTTGGAAGGGACCTCGAGAGATCATCGGGTCCAACCCCCCTGCCAAAGCAGCTCCCCAGGACACATCACTCAGATAGGCGTCCAGATGGGTCTTGAATCCAGGTTTGTAGATTTGAATGTTCACAGAGCTGTGAAAATCCACTAGACAAAAATAGTACTGTAAATAAACAAATCATCAGCCCCAGCAATTTCTGAGTTGAAAGAAGAAGAAGAAAATCCATGGAACCCAGTTTGCAGCTCTTCTGTGCCTGTTCCTCAATTGCCAAACAAGATGTTGTGCAATGGGTCAGGGATATGATGGAAAAAAATACTAAAAGTCCAATCATGACTGAGAGGTGCAGGTAGTACAGAGAAGTACAGCTAGGAAGAAGATCTCAGGCACACACAGGGTCTGTGAAGAAGGACCCAAGAAAAATAGGGAGAAACACTGCAGGGTTGTCCAAACACTGAGCAAAGCCAATGGCATCCTGGCTTGTGTCAAAAATAGCGTGGCCAGTAGGTCTGGGGAGGGGATTGTGCACCTGTACTGGGCACTGGTGAGGCTGCACCTTGAGTGCTGGGTCCAGTTCTGGACCCCTCACCATCAGAAGGACATCGAGGTCCTGGAGCAAATCCAGAGAAGGGCAACCAGGCTGGGGAAGGGGCTGGAGGGCAAATCCTCTGAGGAGCAGCTGAGGGAGCTGGGGATGTTCAGCCTGGAGAAGAGGAGGCTGAGGGGAGACCTTCTTCCCACCTCCACTGACCTGCCAGGAGGGTGCAGAGAGGTGGGTGATGGTCTCTTCAGCCAGGGGACAGGAGATGGGACAAGGGGCAATGGGCTCAAGCTGTGCCAGGGCAGGGGCAGATTAAATATTAGAATAAACCCCCCTGGGGGGTTTAAGAAAATGGTAGATGAGGTGCTCAGGGATGTGGGTCAGCCCAGGATGGGATTGGTTGGACTTGATGATCTTAAATGCCTTTTCCAACCTTGCGATTCTGTGAAAGCAAAACTTCTGCAGAAGAATCTGTGTGTTGCCACACTTAGGTGTGACTGCAGAAGCTAATTTAAAGTTATGCACATACTATTAAGCAAGACATTTCCAAATACCCAGAGCCAGCTGGGATTCCTGGTATCCCTTGCACAGGATTCCTGGAAGTTCCTTACATATGCGTTCCACTGCACTGCTACCATTTCTGAGGAGTAGGATGGGAGGACAACGCCACTTTTTCCCTCTGAAATTTCATGCTGAGACTCTGCAGAGAGCTCTGGTATTTGAATAATCAAACCTGGCTGGTTCCTCTAGTGTCCTGCTGTGATTTCATCTGAACTGGCAGATAAACATGGAATTAAGTGATGTAAATGAAAAGCTGGTCAGGAGGTTGCCTGAGAGTGTCTGAGTCTTGCTGGGTGCAAGGAGCTGATGCTGATTTTGAGTCACCATCATTTCTTGGTGGACTTCCTGTGCTCACCTGAAGAAGATGAGCCAGGTGATGACAACTGACCTGAAGGTAAAGGAAAACAAGCACATGGCACCAGCATCAAAGCCATAGCAAGGGTGAAGTGAGGTAGGATGCATCCAGAAAAGTCCTTGAGGATCTCACGATGGGAAACATGCCTGCAGCCCACTGATGCACTCCAGGAGGATGGGTTGTTCTTCCACAGCAGCAGTGACAAAAGAAAATAAAACAAAACTAACAAAAATCAGGTTTTATTAGCTGAAAGCAAATCTTCTCTTCCATGTTGCTTCAACAGCCTAAGGAGAAGCAGACAGGTTTTTGGTTTTTGTCAATATGCCTGAGGAACATTTATGGCTTCCAACATCAATGTGTCATTTCCCATAACAGCCCATCATCAGGGCAAGTCCTACAAACAAGGCTTCATGATCATAATATATGTTTCAGTGTATTTTGCTGTCTCCAGAAGCCCCCCAGGCTGCTTGTTCAGGCTACAGGCTGCTGTCTGGAGACTGTGAACGAGCAGTGGCTGGGACCATCTCAGCAATGGCAATCCCAAGGCTGCTCCTAAGAAGACAAGTCCACACACATCACCATCAGAGCTGCATTCTCCTTGCCAGAGCCAGGCTGCCACACTTACTTAAATCCTGCCTCCCAACTGCTTTACTACCATGGAGATGACCTGGCCAGAGGGTGCTGCAAGCAGCCAGAGCTGCTGTGGGGAGATCATGGGACAAGGACCTGTGCTCTTCAGGAGCTACTAAGGAAATGCAAGTCAATAGCACTCAGGAATATGAAGCTGTGGTCCTGGAGCTTGGCAACAGTTTGGACCTACCAACACTTTATTTTTCCAGCTCCTATAAAGGATTTTTTTACTTAGAATTTTAGCTTGAGAAGAGGAGGCTGAGGGGAGACCTTATCACCACCTACAACTACCTGAAAGGAGGTTGTAGAGAGGTGGGTGATGGTCTCTTCAGTCAGGGGACAGGAGATGGGACAAGGGGCAATGGGCTCAAGCTGTGCCAGGGCAGGGGTAGATTAGATATTAGAAAAAAAGAATGTTTTACTGAAAGAGTTGTGAGGGACTGGAACAGGCTGCCCAGGGAGGGGCTGAGTCACCCTCCCTGGGTGTGTTCAAAAAAAGGGCAGATGAGGTGCTCAGGGATATGGTTTAGCTTAGGATGGGATTGGTTGGACTTGATGATCTTCAAAGGTCTTTTCCAACCTTGTGAATTTCATGCTATGGATTTTCAGTGCTAAGACTGTAAGATCAGATTTGGCTCAGGCTCCCACACCTGTGGGTTTTAAGAAATAGCAAGGTTTGAACTAGGAGACATGTGTGCTGGGCAGATGATGCTAACAGCACTTGTTGAGTGATCTAACAAGCTTCAGAGCAGCACAGCAAAGCTCAGTGTGCTCCCAGGTACATCAGTGGTCCTGAGGCCACCCTGAGTGATCCTGGGGATGGAGCCTCCATGTGAGGGACCAGACACTGGACCAAATCAGACTAAGCAAACCAGCTTCCTCAAACCCACACCTGCTTTAGCCCTACTTGATTCAGGTCTGGAACTTATCACAGTCCAGCTGATAAGCTTTGTCTCCAAGGCCAGGAGCAGCATATCAGAAATATGTGACCTCTATAACGAGCTTGGCAAATGAGATAATTGTACACCAGTCCTGCAGGTTTCATTAGTCTTGTCTATGTCCACGGCAGGCTGATCTGCCTCTGTGCTCTGAAGTGGCTGCGTGCCAGCACCATCCATCTCTCACTGTCCTCTTGGCTGAGGAATCCAGTTCTGTAATAGACATGACCTGAACAGAATTAACAGGCACCTGATGGAAGGAGCGAAGCTGCATCTCTGACCATCCCAAAGGATGGCTGAACATGAAGCAGTCCCATCCATGATTGTCTTTCTAAGGTCAAAGGATGGAGAGGCATGGTATCACCATGACAGATTGAGAGAGAGATCATGAATATGGTATGCATTTAATCCCAAAATATTCTTCATATGTTAAAATAAGATGCTTGGAAGGAACCCCTTGAAAGGAGAGTTCAGCAGGGTTTATGTTTTGCATCTTCAGGATGATAATGAGTTTGTTCAAACCAGGGTGGCAGAGTGATGGAGGTGGTCAGAACACACAATTGTTCATTAAATTGTGAGGAGTTAGTGGGGCCTTTCTTACAGAAGTGGAAAGACTGGAAGTGCTATTTGAAGAGGCAAAGATATGCTTGTAAAGTTCCTGCATTTAAATAAATCACTTTTTTTTTTTTTTTTTGCATCTGTGACTTGTGATCAGAGTTTTACCCTCATAAATAATTTCTACAGCTTTTAAAAGCTTTCATATCTCTTCTCCTTAATTTGTACTCCTACCATGAAAACTCAGCATATACATTAACCAAAGCTTTGGTGAATATTAAGAATTCAAGAACTTCCTGCATAAGGAAAGGGAAAGAGGGGAGGAAAGAAAGAGGGGAGGAAAGAAAGAGGGGAGGAAAGAAAGAGGGGAGGAAAGAAAGAGGGGAGGAAAGAAAGAGGGGAGGAAAGAAAGAGGGGAGGAAAGAAAGAGGGGAGGAAAGAAAGAGGGGAGGAAAGAAAGAGGGGAGGAAAGAAAGAGGGGAGGAAAGAAAGAGGGGAGGAAAGAAAGAGGGGAGGAAAGAAAGAGGGGAGGAAAGAAAGAGGGGAGGAAAGAAAGAGGGGAGGAAAGAAAGAGGGGAGGAAAGAAAGAGGGGAGGAAAGAAAGAGGGGAGGAAAGAAAGAGGGGAGGAAAGAGGGGACAAGAAAAGAGAAAAGAGAGAAGAAAAGAGAAAAGAAAAAAAGCAAGAAATCAACTTTAAAAGGAAAACAGAGTAAGAAAGAAAGAAGTCCAGGTGTTAGGGATTAATCTGATTTAGCCTGAACTTGCCCCAGATAGAGAATATTCTTCAAAAGTCAAACCCAGGCCCCTATTTCATGTTCTCTACAGTAACCTTTAGAGTCCAGACTGCTGCTCTGCTCACCCCTCCGCGTCCCCTCGCAGTGGCGTTTGCAAGTGACACAGCCATCTGCCTCGGCCCTGTGCTCTGCCTGACACAGCCGGGCCCGTGCTCGCCTTGTAACGATTGTCTCTGGAGCAAGTTCAAGCCCAATTTGCTCCTGCTGGTCTCTCTGTCAGAGGATGTGTCAGCTGCATCTCACAGCTCGGGTGGGGAGGAAGGAGAAGAAAGGTCACCTTCTGCATACAGTATGTTCTCCAGGAGGCAGGACCAGAGAAGGAAGGAAACTAAGTTTTCATGTACCTGACAGGAATCAAATGCTTTTTTCCCTTTCCCTTTGCATATCCTCCTCTGCTCTGCCCTGGTCAGGCCCCACCTGGAGTGTTGTGTCCAGTGCTGGGCACCCTGGGATAAAAAGTCAGGGATCTCCTAGAGAGAGTCCAGAGAAGAGCTACAAAGATGATGAAGGGCCTGGAGCATCTCCTCTGTGAGGAAAGGCTGGGTGACCTGGGACTGTTCAGCCTGGAGAAAAGAAGATTGAGGGGGGACCTTATTAGTGTCTGTAAATATCTTAAGGATAGGATGCAGGGGGAAGTGGGCAGCCCCTTTTCAGTGTCTGTGGGGACAGGACAAGGGGCAATGGCTGCAAATCAGAACACAGGAAGTTCTGCACCAACATGGGGAAGAACTTTCCCCAGTGAGGGTGAGGGAGCCCTGGGACAGGCTGCCCAGGGGGTGTGGAGTCTCCTTCTCTGGAGAGATTCCAGCCCCGTCTGGACACCGACCTGTGCAGTATGAGCTGGGGAGCTGCTTTGGCAGGGGGGTTGGACCCCATGAGCTCTCAAGGTCCCTTCCAACCCCTGTGATCTTGTGATTTCATTCCTCACATTAGCAGCATGACTCAGTGCCTCTGGTCGCAGCTGGATGTGCTCAGGACAGATGAAAATGAACCAGGTCCATCAGAAAGCCAGGGGAGTTGGTGCTGCTCTCAAGGCAATGTTGCAGGTTGCAATGCCTTTCCTTTAGGAAGGACTGCTTACCAGCCTTTGAATGCTGACAGTGCCTTAACTCCCCAAGGCTGGATTGATACAACCAAGGTGCTACCAGGAGCCAGCACGAGGCACTTTACACCACCCCAGCTGAAGTCACACCATGATGCTTGAGAGACACAAGCTAGGAAGATGACTTCAAGTGCAGTTCTACACTGAATAATGGAGTTAATGAGAAAACAGCACCTTCATAGTCTTTGTGTGCACTCATAACTGCATGTGATGACAAACTGCATGCAAGAACACAGGGCACTGTGACCCTGGCCTGCCCCACCACAAGCTGGCATGGCTTTCCATAGAGTTCCCATTGAGAAGGAGGACTTCACAGCCTAAGCATCTCCCTGCATTAGACACTTAGTTCAGTGTGCTGATTTTGGCTCAGATAAAGTTATTTTTCTTCATGGGAGCTGGCTTGGGGCTGTATTTGGATTTGTGCTGAAAAGCATTGATAACACAGGGATGGTTTTGTTCCTGCTGAGCAGTACTCACACCAAGCCAAGGCCTTTTCTGCTCCTCACCAATGAGCAGGCTGGGGGTGCGCAGGAGTTGGAGGGGAGACAGTGTAGACAGCTGACCCCACTGACCAAAGGGATATCCCATATTGTATGACATCATGCTCAGCATAGAGAGCTGGGGGAAGCAGGGGGAAGCAGAAGGAAACAGGGGATATTTGGAGTGATGGTGTACGTGTGATGGAGCCCTGCCGTCTTAGAGATGGCTGAATACTGGCCTGGCCCTGGGGAGCAGGGAATCAATGCCTTGCCTTGCCTTGCTTTGCAAGTAGCTTTTCCTTTATTTATTAAGCTGCCTTTACCTCAAACCATTAGTTTTCTCACTTTTACCCTATTCTCACCCCCATACCACTGCAGGGGGGGTAAGTGACTGTGGGGGACTCAGCTGTCAACTGAGGTTAAACCACAACAGTCCTTTTTGGTGCCCAACATGGGGTTCAAATGGTTTGAGATAATGACAGGTTTGACTGTATGCACTAGATTGAGTTTGTAGCAGTTATTGCAGTTTAATTTTTAATTGACAGTCTCCTGTGCCTGCCATGTGTTTCCTTACCTTACTCTACTATAGATTTCAGTGTTCATCAGTGGCTGCTCTTCACTTTCACTGCTGGCTGTAGTGCTGTCCTGCTTATCATCTTGCTCTGCTGTGCCTGGGAACACTATGATAACAGCAACAGCATTGTGCTGGGTCTGTCTGATGGCCAGGGCACTGCTGCTGAACTAGACAGGTTGGAAGTCCTGTGTGCACTTCAGTCAAAGGGGCCATGACCTGGGAATGAGTCCACATGGGAGCAGGACACCCCAAAACTTCTGTGGCAGTGGATAAGTCTGCAGAAGAGCAGGTATATCTCAAAGTGTCAGTGGCCATGGTTAGATCTGTGCCACAGCAGGCATACTGCTGTAGGGATTGTGGGATAAGTCCATACTGAAGCAAGTACACCTTGAAGCATCACTGTTTGTGCATGAGGTCATGCTGGAGCACCTCTAAGTGTGGGCCATGGATAGACCTACAACAGAGCAGGCCCATCCCTGGAGGCACTGCAGCCATGGGTAAGGCCACGCTGGAGCAGGTGTTTCTCTGAAGGCATTGTGGCCTGTGAATAGGGACACACTGGAAAAAGTACACCTCAAAGTAACTGTGGCTGTGGATAATTACACTGAAGCAGGTAGACCCCTGGAGACACTATGGCATATAGATAAGGCTCCTCTTGGTGCAGGTACACCCTAAGGGACTGCAGTCTGCAGATAAGTCTGAGATGGAGCAAGGGCAAAGTAGTGGTTAAACCATGACACTCAGGTACAGGAGTTACCTTCAGCAACACAACAGTTAGAAGCCTAAGCTCTCTGAAATTACAATCCTGAGCACACCAGTTGGGTGACTAGAGTAGATCATGCTGCTCCAGTTAGGCAATGGGAAGCCTGTATGCTGCTGCATGCAGGGTGGTGACAGCCTGGCTGACTGCTGGTGACCACCAACCCAACTCACGGGTCAGCACAGGGCAGGCATGACTTGGAAACCATTGCAAAACTCCAACCCCACCAAAGACCAAAGTATCTCCTGATACCAGGCAAGGGTTTCCTGTGCTCCAAGAAAGCCATGGTCCAAGGCACGCCCTGAAGTGTGAAACTTTGGTAACCCATACTCACTTGCTTAGGGAGACTAGAAAGCCCACCAGGAAGAATCACAGTGTGTGATGTGACCACTGCCCACACAAGAGCCAACCTCTGTCCCATCCTACCCAGGCTAAGACTGTTCTGGCTTGGGAGAGAGACAGAAAAGCAGCTGGAAGGGGGAGAGAAGCCAGAGCATCCATCTCCATTGAAAAAGGTCCTTATCTTCACTGCAGATAGAACCACAAGGATTATTTTTATCCTGAAGGTTCGTTAGTGTTTCTGTACCTGACACCAGTCAAAAGGGATTCTGGGATAAAACATAAATGGTACTTTTAGTGTTTTATGAAAGAAAACGTATGATCTCTGTAGTTCACTGAGAGCAGACGACTTACAGGATGGTAAGAAACAGAGAAGAGCTTGGAGATTTATTTCCCATTAGAGTGGGAGGCAGATGGGGAGAAAGGGGGCACAGACAGAACCAAATGATTTGATGGGGAATGAGAACCAACATGTAGAAAAGCAAAAATGAAGCTAAGACAAGTTGAAAGTTTTCCAGTGAAATGCTTCCCTTCCCCTAAGAAAGAAGTGTTTTCTAGAGAAGGATGTGTTCTGCAGCAGCCCACAGCTTTCATGAGATTGTGATTATTTTTCAGTTTGCATTGAGTAACCAACCCAAAAAGGATTAGCATCACCAGAAAAAGAAGTTATGTTGCAGCAGACTTATTTCCATTGAAAATGCAGGTGAAAGCAAAGGCTTATGTGCAATTCTTCTATCAATAAAATCTAATTTCCCAACCATTTTTAAGGCTGAAGTGGGGGAAAAAAAATAGCTAAGGAAAAAAATTCTCAAGGAAAGGAAGCAAGGTGTTATTGACAGTAAATCTACAGAAACTTTTACTAGTCTGGCTGCTGTTATTACTTGTCAATCACCCAGAGTTGTCTTGTGAAGGGTAACCATGTCCTGGAGGAGAGCCTGCTGCTTACAACAGGGATGGGCTCACTCACACACACAGAATTGGGGATTTTTTTTTCTCCCACAGCAATATCCCTCAGTCTCATAAAAGGTTTTATCTTTCCCTAAAAACTTACTATAATGCTTAACCTTCAGCAGCCACACAGGTTCAAAATAAGCAAGCACTTTTCAAGGAACAAGAGAGGACTGCAACATAGGGCTGCAGCTGGTTGTGGCAGAGGAGTGCATCCTAGCTGGATCAGAGCAGAAAAGCTACTGTCCTTCCAGGAGGGCAGTTCCCTACAGCAGAACCCACTCTGCTTCAAGGACACCATTTCTCACAGCATTCTGCTTGAGAAACTGGCTACCACTGCTCTGGACAGGCTCACCCTCCACTGGGTAAAACAACTGGTTGAGTGGTGAGGCCCAAAGAGTTGCATGAACAGAGCAAAATCCAGCTGGAGGCCAGTCACAGGTGGTGCACCCCACCAGTCACAGGGCTCAGTCCTGTTCAATGTCATTATTGACGACCTGGATGAATTGATCAAATGATCCCTCAGTCAGTTTGCAGGCAACACTGAGCTGGGAGGAAGTGTTGATCTGCCTGAGGATAGGGAGGCTCTTCAGAGGGATCTGGACAGGTTGGATGAGCATCCAGCTTCCAAAGTGCTAAAGGTCCAGCAATAGCTCCCAAACCAAAGGTGTGAGTACTGAAAGATGTTCCTGGCCTTAATCCTCCCAAAGCATCCCACATGCAGCCCCTCTAACACTGGAGCTCAGGGCTTTAGTGACTGAAGGAAGGGTCCTATCAGTGCCCTATGCTATTTTCTAGCTCTAAAAGTGCTCAAAGCCCAACAATAGATCCCAAACCAAAGGTGCAAGGACTGAAAGCTGTTTCTGGCCTGAAAATCAAAAAAAGAGCCCAATATAAGCCCTTCTGAACCTGGGGTTCAGGGCTTTCCTAGCCAAATGAAGGCTCCTAACAGTGCCCTATGACATCACCCAGCTCTAGCTGGGTCCAACAGCAGAAGTGATAACTGTCCAGCAATGGTTCCCAAGCAAATGGTGCCAGGATTGAAAGATGTTCCTGGCTTGAAACCTCCCCAAAGAACCCACAATCAGCCCATTGGACCCTGGGGTTAAGGGCAGGATCCTAAAACTGCTTTAAGTAATTCTGTGGCTATAACAGGGTCCACCATCAGAAGTGCTTAACGTCCAGAAATTACTCCCAGAGCAAAGGTCCAAAGAATCAATTCTATTCCTGGCCTGAAACCTAATCTTGTAGCCAAGAGGCAGCCCATCTGACCCTGGGTCTAAGGCATGTCCTCGCTGAAAGAAGGGTCCTAACAGTGCCCTTTATCATTTTCCAGTTCTAAGAAGGTCCATATTCAAAAGTTCTCAATGTTCAGCCTTAGCTCATAAAAAAAAAAAAAAAAGGTGTGAGGACTGAAAGAAAATCCTGGACTGAAACATCCCCAAGTATCCCAAAAGGACCTGCTCTGTCCAAAGGAAGGGTCCTAACAGTGCACTATCTCATTTTTCAGCTCTAATAGGGTTCAACTCCAGAAGTGATAAATGGCCAGCAATAGCTCTCAAAACAAAGCCAAGAGAACAGAAAGATCATCATGGCCTGAAAGCTCCCTGTATGGCCCACAAAGAGTCCCTCTGAGCCTGGTGCTCCATGCTTTCCTAGAGAAGGAAAAGGGACTATCTCTGCCCTAAGTCATTTTCCAGCTTTACCAGCATCCACCTTCAGTATTGCTAAATATCCAGCAACTGCTCCAAAAAACAAGGCATGAAGACTAAAACATGTTCCTGGCACGAAACCCCCCAGTGTCACTGACAAGCTGCCCTGCTGACTCTGGGGCTCATTCCTTCAGTAGCTGAGGGTAGGCTTCTAATAGTGCCCAAAGTCATTTCCCAGCACTACCATCAGCCAGCTTCAAAATACACAAACATCAAGCAATAGCTCCAAAAACAAAGGCACGAAGACTGAAAGATGTTCCTGGCCTGAAAGCTCCCTGTATGGCCCACAAAGAGTCCCTCTGAGCCTGGTTTCCTAGAGAAGGGAAAGGGACTATCTCTGCCCTAAGTAATTTTCCAGCTTTACCAGCATCCACATTCAGTATTGCTAAACATCCAGCAACTGCTCCAAAAAACAAGGCATGAGGACTAAAACATGTTCCTGGCATGAAACCTCCCAGTGTCACTGACAAGCTGCCCTGCTGACTCTGGGGCTCATTCCTTTAGTGGCCAAGGGAAGGTTTCTAATAATGCCCTAAGTCATTTTTTGGCACTACCAGCAGCCAGCTTCAAAATTGCTCAACATCCAGCAATAGCTCCCAAAACAAAGGCGTGAGGACAAAAACATGATCCTGGCCTGAACCCTCCTGATATCATCTAGAAACTGCCTTGCTGATTCTGGGGCTCACTGCTTTGGTAGCCAAGGGAACGTTTTTAATAGTGCCCTAAGTCATATCCCAGCACTACCAGCAGCCAGCTGCAAAATAAATAAACATACAGCAACAGATCAAAAAACAAAGGCTTGAGGACTGAAAGATGTTCTGGGCCTGAAAGCTCCCTGTGTAGCCCACAGAAAGTTCCCCTGAGCCTGATGCTCTGTGCTTTCTAAAAAAAGGGTAAGGGACTATGTTAGCTCTAAAGCATTTTTCAGCTTCAGCAGTATCCACATTCAAACATGCTAAACATCCAGCAGTAGTTCCCAAAACAAATGAGCCAAGAGTGAAAGACATACCTGGCCTTAAATATTCACATATAGCCCACAAGCAGCCCCTATGACCATGGGACTGAGGGCTTTCCTTTTCCAGGGAACCCTCCTAATACTTCCCTAGGCACTTTTCTTGGCTCTAGCAGCATTCAAAATTGAAAACATGATAAACGTCCAGCAGTGGCTCCCAAACCAAAGGAGCCAGGACTCAAAGACATACCTGGCCTGAAACCTCCCCATGTAGCCCCTCTGACCCTGGGGCTCAAAGCTTTCCTTGTCCAGGGACCTGTCCTAACAATTCCTAATTATTCCCTATGGGCTTTAATAGTCTCTAACATTCTTAATATTCCAATATGCTAAACATCCAGAGGTGACTCCTGTGGTGGTTTAACCCTGGCTGGAGGGCAGATGCCCACCAAAGCCAGTCTATTATTCCCCTTCTAAGTTGGACAGGGGAGAAAATATATATTAAGAGGCTTAGGAGTCAAGATAAGGACAAGGAGAGATCATTGGGGTGCCTGACAGGCAGGAACACTGCGCTGCCATCCAGAGACCTGGCCAGGCTGGAGAGCTGGGCAGGGAGAGACCAGATGAAATTCAACAAAAGCAAGTGGAGAGTCTGGCATCTGGGAAGAAGTAACTGCTGAAATCAGGACAGGCTGGGGGTGACCTGCTGGAGAAGAGCTCTGTGGACAAGGACCTGGGGGTCCTGGTGGGTGACAGGTTGGCCATGAGCCAGCAGTGTGCCCTGGGGCTGAGACAATGGGATCCTGGGGGCATCAGGAAGAGTGTGGCCAGCAGGTCACAGGAGAGGATCCTCCCCCTCTGCTCTGCCCTGGTCAGGCACCACCTGGAGTGTTGTGTCCAGTGCTGGGCTCCCTGGGATAAAAAGGACAGGGAGAGAGTCCAGAGAAGGGCTACGAAGATGATGAAGGGCCTGGAGCATCTCCCCTGTGAGGAAAGGCTGAGAGAGCTGGGGCTGTTCAGCCTGGAGAGAAGAAGACTGAGGGGGGACCTAATCAATGTTTATAAATATCTTAAGTATGGGGTGCAGGGGGAATTGGCCAGCCCCTTTTCAGTGTCTGTGGGGACAGGACAAGGGGCAATGGCTGCAAATTGGAGCACAGGAAGTTCCACACCAACATGGGGAGGAACTTTTCCCCAGTGAGGGTGAGGGAGCCCTGGGACAGGCTGCCCAGGGGGTGTGGAGTCTCCTTCTCTGGAGAGATTCCAGTCCCGTCTGGACAACGACCTGTGCAGTATCAGCTGGGGAGCTGCTTTGGCAGGGGGTTGGACCCCATGAGCTCTCGAGGTCCCTTCCAACCCCTACAACTCTGTGATTCTGTGATTTTATCAGCAACGATATGGGTGAAAACAGACTCAACCCAGTGGAGGAAAGAACTATTCGAATTCATTACACTGCACTAAAAAGAACAGAGAAAAAAAACGGAGTCGGGAGTGTGACCAAATCTTAAACCAAATGCAATCAGATCTTAAAACACATTCCCCCTACCACTCCCTCCTTAGCAGACTTTAATCAGAATCTTGCTCCCTTCTTCCCTCCCATTTGCAGTACAGGGGGGCAGGGACTGGGGAAATGGGGTTCTCAGCAGCACCTTCACCCCATCCCTCCATTCCAAGCAGACTTCCCTTTAGCCAGGATTTTACTCCCTTCTTTATCCCCCACTCGCAGTACAGGGGGGGCAGGGACTAGGAACAATAATGGGGTTCTCGGTTACTTCTTCATGAGCTGTTTTCCTTTTCCAGACCTTAAAACACCTTTACCTCCCTCCCCCCCACTCCCTTCTTAGCAGACTTCACTCTAGTCATGATTGCACTCCCTTCTTCCCCCCAACCACAGCACAGAGGGGGCAGGGACTGGCAAATGGGGGCTTCGGTCAGTTCCTTGCAAGTTGGCTTCCTTCTTGGTTTGGGGGGGTGGTGGGGAGTGGGGTGGGGTGGAGCATTCATTCCACACACCCTCCCCCTGCTGCCCCGTGGGGTCCCACCCACAAGAGACAGTCCTCCATGAACTTCTCCACCATGAGTCTCTTCTCCCAGAGCTTTATCTCTTCATCAGCTGCTCCGCCTGGATCCCTGCTATGGTGGGGAGCAATAAATCACAATGTCTCTCTAGTCCTCCACAGGGTCACCAGCCTCCCCCTGCAAACCTGTTTCGGCACAATTCTCTCTCTCACTCATCTCTGTAGGCTGCAAGTGCCAGCAGCTGCTTGCTTCAATGTAAGGGTCACAGTGTCTTCTCTATGTCTCCACCTGCTCCATCCAGCGTGAAGCCCCTCCACAGGCTGCAGGTGAGGTCTCGGCCTTTTCCATGGGGTTTCTCCACGGGCTGCAAGGGCATCTTTCTCTCTGGCATCTGGGGTGCCTCCTCCCCCTCCCTGGCCTTGGTGTCTGCACAGCTCATTACACCTTCTCACTCCCTTCTCCGGTGGCAAAATGCAGCTGCTTCCAGGTTGTTTTCTCCCCTATGTGATTCTCAGAGGCGCTATGACTATCTGTCATTGGCCTGGCCCTGGTCAACATTGATTCTGACCTTGGATTGTTTACATTTTGGAGCTCCAGAGAATTCCAGCAGCTCCTCACAGCAGCCACTTTCTGTACCCCCTGTTCTTTTTCAACACCCAACCTCACAAAACTACAACAGCTCCCAAACACAAGGAGCCAGGACTGAAAGACATACCTGGCCTGAAACCTCCCCATGGAACCCACAAGCAGCCCCTCTCACCCTGGGTCTCAGGGCTTTCCTTTTCCAGGGAACCCTCCTAATACTTCCCTAATATTTTTCTTGGCCGCATCCACATTCAATTTCAAACATGCCAAGCGTCCAGCAATAGCTCCCAAACCCTAGGAACCAGGACTGAAGGACATACCTGGCCTGGAACCTCCCCATGGAGCCCACAAGCAGCCCCTCTGACCCTGGGCCTCAGGGCATTCCTTGTCCAGGGAACCATCCTAAGGTTACTAATAGTTCCTTATGGACTTTAATAGGCTCTTCCTGCCTTCACATTCAACCATGCTAAACATCCAGAAGTAGCTCCCAAACCAAAGGAGCAAGGAGTGAACCATGTTCCTTGCCTAATACCACCTCATGTTGCTCACAAGTAGCCCCTCAGACCCTGGCACTCAGGGCATTCTTAATTGATGATGGGTTGAAAACAATGGGATGCAGTTCAACAAGGCCACGTGCAGAGTCCTGTAGTCTGCAGGCAACACCACCATGGAGATCTACATCCTTGGGGAAGGGTTACTCCAATGTGCCTGGCATAGAGGGAGCTGGATATTTTGGTTTACTGCTGACTGAACATGAGCCAGTCCTGTGCCCAGGTGTCGAAGGCAGTCTGTGGCATCCCTGCTTGTTTCATAAACAGCGTTGCCAGCAGATTCAGGGCAGTGATTGTGCCCCTGTACTCAGTATTGATGAGGCTGCATCTCAAATTCTGTGTTCAGTTCTAGGCCCCTCACTACAAGAGAGACATCACAGTCATCAAACGTGTCCAGAGAAGGGCAACATGGCTGGTGAAGTAGCTGGAGAGCAAACCTTATGGAGACTTGCTGAGGGAACTGGGCATGTTCAAGCCTAGAGAAGGAAGGCTGATAGGGGGACCTTATCACCACCTACAATTACCTCAAAGGAGAGTGTAGTGAGGTGAGTGGTGGTCTCTTCACCCAAGTGACAGGTGATAGAACAAGGGGGAATGGACTCAAGGTGCACCAGGATAGGATCAGATTAGATATTAGATTAGAAAAAATTCTTCACCAAAAAGTTTTTCAGGCACCGGAACAGGCTGCCCAGGGAGGAGGCTGAGTCACTAACCCTGGATTTACTTAAAAGATGGGTAAGCAAGGTGCATAGAGATAGGGTTTAGTAGAGGACAGGTAGGGTTGGACTCCATCTCAAGGGTCTTTTCCAGCCTAGTGATTCTGTGAGGTTTAGTTCACTGTGCCTCGATCTCTGCTCCCCAGGCATCTCTTCTCTCCTTGCATCCCCAATGCTTCCTGTCGCCCTGTCAGATGTTTGCAGTCACTGAAACAGGAAAATACAGACAAACACCCACACAATACACATTTAGTAACAGGAATCAGAGAAGAGAGAGGTTTTTTTACACGCCGGCTGTTCCCAGCACACAGCAACAATCGGTGCGCACTGTGTGTTTGGCAGCACCTGGCAATGTGCAGACACCCAGGCACAGATTTTTAGCAGCAGCAGTAGCTGTCATGAAGCTGGTTTGTAACAACCAGCTTTAAGTAACGAAGCACTAGAAACTACTTCACTGTGTGACCAAACTAAATGCCTTTTAGTCCTTCATGTATGAGTCTTGTAAGAGTAAACTTTTCACACTGAAAGAAAATCATCTTTAGACTTCAGCAAGAGGAATGATTCAGATAGCCCCAAGCAACAAAGATCTGAGCCAATGAAGAACACAGTGTTTGCCTTTGGAAAAGTATTTGCTGACTTTTTTATTTGGTTTTTTTTTGGTGTGCAACTTTACATTCAGCTACAAAAGACACAGAGGTTAATGGCAGGGCACTGGGAAGATGTTATTGGTTTAGCTCTTGTATCTCCCCTTTTCCAGAGGTGTAGGGCCAAATGGAAGATGGACTGATCCCCAGACTCTGATCAGATGTCAGCCCAGCCCTGGGTTTGAGCTTTGGGGATGGAACCTCCTCTGTTACCCTGAGAACTAAAGGCAGCATTGCTTTAGTAGAGGCTGTTCCAGAGCTGTTTTCAGAAGCTAATGTGCACAGATATAAAAGCCAAGCATCCATCAATTCCACGTGACTTACTCAGAAACACAGCACATACATAGGAAACCTGGTAAAGAAAGAGTGGGGGAACAGCTACCTTGAGAGTTCCCATCATTCAACTATCTCAGCACTTTCCATCTCTGAAATAAACCTCTCTGATGGACAGAGTACCTTGCAGGAGTCCCTAGCTGCCCCAATAGCAGCAAATATTTTCTATTCAAAGAGAAAGCAGTGCATGGAGAAGACAGTCAATGAAAGCAAGGGGAAAAGTCACTGAAAGCCAGAAAAGTAACTGAAGAACCACAGGAGGAAATCCTGGTACTTCCCAAGTCAGTGGCAACAGTTTTCATAGGTTCATTCAGGTAAGTTCTCCTTTCATCAGCAAAATATCCCAACAAACTCAGAAAATTTTATCAGGAAGGCTTAAGTTCACACTGTCCATCATTCCTTCTGCAATTCCATCACCAATGTTAAGAGACCAGGTAAGGTCACCTGTCCTGCCAGTAGCAATGCTCTTATGTGGAGGAGACTATGACCTTTTGCCCTTCTTTACTAGCTATAAGATATGAGGCCTTTTCACCTCCTGCTTAGCTGGGATTCTACAGTTCTTTCAGAACAAGGAGTGGAGCATAAAAACCTCTGTCTCACAATCATGATTTATTTACAGAATGCTTCCCAACACACTGATGAGATGATACAGAGAGAACCACCTCTGTGCCTGTGCTCCCCTGAGACAGCCTCCACAGGCTGCCAGGGAGTGAGCAGCATCCACAGTCACCACCCAACAGTCCCGGGGTGAAGTGAGATAATGAACTGACCTCCTGCTTTGCAAAAGTAGGTGGCTTCCTCAGAGCTTCCTTCCAACTCTGTAAATCAGAGCCCAAGCAGGGTGCCTCATCCCTTCCAAGACTTACTGCCTTGTCCTCCTCACCCAGAGCCATTTATTTGCAAAGGGCAAGGACAGGTCCCAGCAAAGCTATGACTAATGCCTAGCTAATTCCCAGAAGGGAAGGCAAACCAGCTCCCTAGGAAACAGAGTCTTATGTTTTCCTGACCCAGGCTGTGACAGTTTAAGAGAGAGCTTGCTCTTACCAGTAAAAATAAACTTTCCTCATCAGAGATTACAGAGGGCAGCTTTCCCATCTGTGTTACATCTGAAAGGCCAGTGGTGCAAGGGCACATGTCAAGACGTTGACTACACTGAAGACCTGCAGCAGTGCACCACAGGGATTAACCTAGGAGAAGAGGAAAAAAATCTAGGGTGACTCTTGTCTGAACCTTTCCTAGGGTGTTAAATCCTCAAGTCATTGGTTGGTTTTCATTGTCCCAACCAAGTAAAACTTACCTTTCACTTTCCCTGACCAGTTGCTTCCTACTTTGTGTTTGAAGACCAGAACGTGCACAGCCCTTACTGCAACGTTCAGCTCATGGCTGTGGAGCAGCAGAAGGTGCTCTTCATTAAAGCCTGGAAAGCAGGTTCCAAAGGCAGCAAGCAAGCTGCCAGAGTGTCACTGCTTTCTAAATAGAAACAAGCTGCCTGCACCACAGAGCAACAGGGCTCCATGAACCTGAGGAAATATCTATTATCATGCCCCATCCCTGGGGGTGTTGAAGGCCAGGTTGGATGGGGCCCTGGGCAACCTTGTGTAGCTCCAGGCCTGGAGGTTGGCGGCCCTGCCTGTGGCAGGGGGGTTGGAGCTCTGTGACCCTTGGGGTCCCTTCCAACCCAGACCAGTCTGGGATTCTATGATTAAAATGAAGAATACTTCAAAGTGTGATATATTCATCTTCAAACGTGTTTGCTTCAATTAAGTCAGTTCAGCACTTTAAGCTTCCAGCATCACTAGCTAATTCCTAAATTCCAACATCTTTACATACTTTAAGCTACGCTTGTTCTGATGATTAATATTTTATTCATCTAGCATTTTTCCATTCACCAAAGAGGTATAAAATCTTTTCTCTTTGCAGGAAAAGAGGCATTCTTTCCATGACCTCCAGTGCTGTGCTGCAGGCAGTGTTTTGCAGGTGTACATGGGAGCTGGGAAACAATTACACCAAGCTGGAAGTGCCAATGCTTACCCTCCCTTTGGAGGAAGGAGGGTTCCAGCACGGAGTCTTTAGGAGAAAGGATGTTGCACACCAATCACTGTGGTTACTTCAGTTAATATTGTGCATTTTACTCATATGAACTTAGATAAGTTGCCTCTTTCTAAAGGGACATAAAGTCTCTTGATCCACCAGTTCCCTCTACCTGTGCAGGAACAGGGGAAGTACTAGAGCTCTGGCACATAATCTTAGAAGGTAACTTCTCCCCTGGAGAAGCTGACCTACAGAAATAGTTTTCTAGAAAGGCCCCTGCAGAAAAGGAATGTGGAAATGGATGTGAACCTCACTCTTTCCATCGAGGTTTGGCCCTTCTGCACAGGCCTTCAGAGAGTTTTGCGTGCTTGTGGGTGTGAGCAGGGTGCCTCTGTAGTAAAACACTGCAAAGCAGAACTGAAAACCTCACAAAGTCTGAAATGCAGAAGAAATTTAGGTATGAGCTTGTCAGCAAGGAGCAGAAGTACCTGAGAACATGAACTACACAATAAATGACCAATAAATGTCTTTCTGTATAAAAAAGGGGAAATTCATGTAGTAAAACATTACAAGGAAGGAAATGCTTTTAACCATAAAAAAAAAAAAAATCACAGAATCACAGACTGGTTTGGGTTGGAAGGGACCTTAAAGATCATCTGGTTCCAACCCCCTGCTGTGGGCAGGGACACCCCTGCACTAGCCCAGGGTGCCCAAAGCCCCATCATACCTGGCCTTGAGAACAACAAGCATATTTCATATTTTAAAGAAAATAGTTCTTAGTTTAGCAGAAGGTCTTTCTGACCTAGGGATACTTTGCTGGTACAGAGGGAACCCAGTATCTAACTTTGCTTTCACGATGCTGTGCCAACACAGCCCATTATGCGTGAGAGGACTTTCACATACTTATTTAAGAGGTCAGACTGAGCTCAGACAGCTTCTTGTGGGGATTTGCTTAACTATCATCACTCAGTGCCAGACAGAGATGTTTCTGAGAAAGGTTCCTTCAACCTTCCTTTGTTTCAGCCTTCCTTGTTTGGGGAAGGAGAGTAAAGCAACAGGATGGAGGGGTTTTCATAAAGGAAAACTATGACTGAGTCTTGCCATGGAATAACTCTAATGAGCAAGTCAAGGCATCCATGCCAGACAATGCATCTGCTGGTTTTTCTGCTGGATGACATCTTACCTTATAGGCAGCCAAGAGAGTTGTCTGTAGGCAAAATGAACAGAAAAATGAAGCTGTGTGCACTGCAGAGAGGAATATGTCATTTCAAGCACAGGTTGGGATTGACTGGAGGGTGAGACTGGCAAAATCTTTTATTCATGCTAATTTCATGGCTAGATCTCTAAAGATGAGGACAACAGTTTTGAAAAGCATCACCACAAACGTGTTTATTTTGTTGCATTTTTTTTCTCTTAAGGCTTAAAACTTGGTGTATTCAATCAAGGCCACTGTTCCTGTTACATTGTGGATTAGTTAATTGCAGAAAGAAAGAAAGATGCCAGATTTATTATGTATGAGCTTTGGAAAACTGCAAAAAGCAGAAACCTAGACAAGTCATCCAACTCCTCACTAATGGCCTTCAGCAATGAGGAAATGAGACTAACTGTAGTAAAAATGCAAATAAAAAGCAACATATTAATTCAGGCCTCTGTCTTCATTACAGAATCAATAAGAAATACATGAATTCATGCAGCCAGAAGTTTAAAGCTAAAAAAAATAAGAAGAAAAAGAAGAGGACAAACACCAGTCTTTCACATCTGTAGGCCTGGCAGCATGAAAACCTTGCCAAATTCCTAAACATTTAGATAGCAATTAAGACCTCTCATCACCCTACGTGGGTTCTAGTAGCCTACGTCAACAGTTCAGAGAACAAGACTCCAGAATAGAAAGGCCAGTCTTCCTCCAGGCACAGGAAATTGTGCAGACCCATTGAAATGAACTCCAACCAAACTTAATCTGGAATTTCTGACCAGTCCAAAAATCCTCACCACTTCCCAGATGTTTTTCTTGCAGGCACAATGCCTGTCCTGCTGCAAGAAGGCCTCAAGTACAGTGACACCACCAGCTCTAAGGAGTTTTCTGTCATGGTAAGTACAAGACTGATCAGCATCTGCATGAGAAATCCCCTTCAAGGGTAAGTTTCAGACAACCTATTCTGGATAGAATGAAAGAACCTGTTAAATTCAGCTTTGATACCAGCTGCTTCTGAGGAATCCATGAGCCATCAGCTCATGACAACGGTTGGCTCTTAAAGACTGAACCAGTGACATGAAGAAGAGAGATCTACATGCAGCTACCTAACCCCAAAGCCCCTTCACAGAGAAGCATCTGATAAAGCAGTAAGCCTGTGCACACTGAATTTAGTGCTGAGAAAATGGAGCTGAAACACATACAGAGCTGTCACTCACTGTGTGAGCACATGCATGGGTCTGAATCAAATTCCTACACTGCTCTCTGCCAGTTAATGCCACCAGATAGAACACACCAGGGAGACCCTCATAATTTCAAAGATCTGTGTGCTCACCTGCCCTGACAGACATCATAGCACTTTACTACTGTTTTACATGTCCAAATATTTGCCTGGATAAATAGATTTAGAATAGTTTGCATAAGCTGTGCTTTCTCTTAGGAAGCTGGGTGAGTCACACTGAAAAAAATATTCTGGAAATGATCTATGGCAAAACCACAGACAGGAAAATGAAAGGAGAAGTTGGCACTAAACACTGCATCAAGGGCAGAGATGGGTTCTGTAAGAAGCCTAGAGAAGAAGCCTGGGTACTGTAAGACTCTGGGTACTCTAAGAAGCCTTGAGATTTACAGAAAATTTGTCAAAGGAGGGATTTCCCCAAGACAAACCTCTATGAAAACTTTCATAAACCAAACTATTGTGTGTATATATAAACATAAAATACATATTTTTTTAAAACACAGAAGGCACAAACAGTTAAGAACTTCTCAAGGTGGTTTTATACATATCTGGTCTAACTAGACGCTGCCGTAACACAACCTGTGAGCTCAAAAGGCATTAACCAGTGAGGAAGACCTGTCAAACCATCATTAGAGTTAGAGCTTTTCCTCCCAGCAAGGTTCTCAGAAACCCCAGGGTGTCATTCCTTAAAGCCATCTGCTTGACCAGACTGCTGTGACGCTACAGGCCCTGGGTCCCTGCAGCAAGTAGGCCTTAGTCCCGGGCCCAGAACTTGCCAGGCAAAGGAAAATAAGTTGAGAGGGGTTTGAGTGGAAACCTGCCCAGCATGCTGGAAGCACCCCTGGAGAGCTGACACCAATACCCCAGAGAGGCAACAAACCAAGTGTTTTTCCAGTCTTTTGCTCATACCACAACGAAGCAAAGTACAAAAATAACACACACACCATAAAAGAGCATTCGAGTTAGAATTTGGTGTCTGTTGGGACACAGTGAGAGTCCTAACACTTCAGAAATCCAGGTGAAGATCGAGCAGGTTAGGTAAATCAATTGCAAACGTAGAATTAGGGAAGCAAAAAGTGATATTCCCTCCATTAAATATAGGTTGGAGCCTTAATAAGGCACGAAGTGAGGGAAATAAGAAGCTTTAAAATTGAAGTTATTATACGCTGCAACAACTGCCAGAAATTATATGTTAATGCCATTCTCTTGCTTTTATTCCTCTCCAATTCAGCAACAACCCACTCCTCTCCATCTCTTCCTGCATCTGCAACTGCTCCTGTCTCACAGTCTGGTATCATTCTCTCTTTGGACTGCAGACCTTCCCCCATCAAAATATAACCTCCTCCCCCAAAATGCCCCAAACCCAACAACTTCACCATGGGTCCAGCCAACGTTTCTCCCTGGCCCCAGTATTAAAAAGCCCAGGACTTTTCCATGTCTGTGCCCCAGAGAGAGAGCCTAATCTTATAATTTCTTTTTACCAGTAGTAAATCTGCTGCTAGAAGTACCCACTTAGTCATTCTTGCTTTCTCAGCCTTGTCTTTCACTTCTGTTGACAAGAAAAAGTAAAAATAAAAACCAAAAAAATTAAGACAATCACATTTTCCCTCCTTGCTGATTTGCTTCATTTCAAATTAAGAAACAGTCCAAGGTTGGCCAACTGGAAGCTTACATCATAGCAACTTCCACCACTTTCCCACTTCCTCCTCTTCTTCAGCTTCTGGCTCTGCATTACACATGCATTGTGCCATCAACTTGCTTTCCATCTCTTAGCTCTCATTAAACAGAAGATAATTTCAGCCTTCAGCTGATTCCTTCTACAGTGGGACTCCAAACCTACATTATTCCTTCTGCTCTGTCCAATCTGCAGTCTGCCACAGCACCAAGGGCAGGAGGATGGTGTGTGTGGTCAACCCATGAGCCTCTAGCAGCATCAGTCCTGTTGGCAACCTCTGTGTCATCTCCAGACAACAGAGTAGTGTCTCAGCAATGTGGCTTGCTGTACAACAGTGAGTGGTCAGACATTACAGAATAAAAAGAGTAACTACAACTGAAGTGAAGGGTTGCCTGGGAAAAGCTGATGGAAGTCAATGTGGAGGACTTGTTAGCACCTAGAAGCTATTTAAAACTAGAAATAAATACTGCAGCCCTCACACAAGTGCACTGTGACATCCTCAGCCACAGGTAGTGGTTCTGAATCCCATCTGCAGCCCCAGGAAACTTTGCTCTTCTTCTCTATGCCTGATGGCTGATGTCCTCTAGTCACCATGGGTGCTGGCACCCCAAATCAGCCTGTGACAGAAGATCAATCACACCAGTAGCAATAAGCAGAAAAGTGAAGAAAAGAATCTGTGGGTAAAAAAAGAAAAGGACCAAAAAGAACCCTCACACACCCCCAAAGAAAACCCAAACCCTAACACAGCATTTACAGGGGAACACAAGACCAAGGTGAAAAGCAGAAAGCCACAAGAGCACAGGCAATTATGGGCGACTGTCTTGGCCATCACAACTTGCAAATCACGTCCACCTCCTGCCCTTGGTGGCTGATTGCCAGGAACAAGTTAATTAACCATCACTAACAAATGCACATCTAGTCTAGACTTTAACAACTCTACTAACGCTGCCTCCACCTTCTCTTGGCAGCTTTCCCTGACTGACCTATCATTGCCCACAGGCCAAATTCATCCTCTGGGAAAGCTTTTTTCTTTAGCTTGCATCAGGAATTAGTTTATCCCCAAAAGTATACCCTAGCATTTTTCCCATAACCTCAAGGAAATAATCATATCTTTCCCTTTTTTTAAAAAAAAAGAACCCAAACAAGCCAACCTTCACTCAATACTATTGATCTTTTCTGTCTTCCTCCAATCACCTTCACGTCAAAGGCTTCCAGCCAGCTCTTTCTCCCTTTCAGCTGGTATTTGCAAGCATTTATTTTATTTTACATGTTGCTCATTGAACTTTTTTCCAGTTCATGTGTCTTATTTTAAAACTACAATTCACAAAACAGCCTAATTCTCCAAACGGTGCTGAAACGAGTGGAATAATTACCTCACTTGTTTTAGTCCTCTGTTGGAGTCCAGAATTATACACTTGGAAAATTATGATTGTTTTATCTCTTTTTTTTTCCCAGTTTCACGAGATGTGTGAAAGACAGGTTTTTAGAAAGGACATAAAACCAGCCAAAACTATAATTACCACAGACAGAAAAGAATTCAGAGAAAAAGATGATTTTATGATTAAGGCATTGAAGTAGAAACTCAGAAATTTAGATTCTTTTTGTGGCTCTGCCAAAACCACTCTCTATAACTTCTGTTGAGTGAGTTAATCCCTCTCTGTGCCTCAAATAAAATACTCTGGCACTTCCTTTTTTTTAGGCTAGCCGCTGTGCAAACACGTTCATTCACATTGTGAGATGTTTGAACGCACCAGTAACCAAAGAACCACGACGACTGGGACGGTTACAGTCAGAGAGTCATAGAATCACAGGGGTTGGAAGGGACCTCGAGTCATCTGGCTACATTTAATCATCTCTTGTCAAAAGTAAACACATCTTTAATCACAAGCACATGGGACAGAGCAGCATCACTCCTGAGGAAGGAGTGCTGTGCTATAAGGGGAAAAAAGAAAAGCCAAAAATCCATGTTTGGAATAGAAAGCATTCTGCAAAGCAAGGCAGTGGATGTCTCAGTGTGCGCCTGAAGCTTAGCATCTCCCCACTCCAATTCGCCCAAAACAGGGACAGGCTCTTCCTAAAACCCCAAACAGCCTCACCAACACCTCAGTTCGTATTCCATAGAGATGTGCAAAGTGAACAGCAATTACAGCAGCTCCCAGACTTCCACCATGAGACCAGAGAGAAGTACACAAAAGAAACACTACTAAAGGCATCCTCATAGTTGTTAGAATGATCTTAGGAACGGGATGCCAGGGGAGTCGATGGGATTAGACACACGTGTTTCCAGGATGTGATGAGGATATTGAACCTTTGGAGTGAATCCCATTTCAAAACTATGTCAATGAGCAGCGAGTGAATAAGAAAGCAGGAAAGCAGAGCAACAGGGTCACTGCTGGCATGTGTGAAGGCAGGTGCCTTCAACGCTTCAGCACCTTGCTGGAAGCTTTGGGCACAAACCAAGGCAGACCCAGAAGGCCTTTTATCCAACGCTGCCCACACTTCTACAGAGACTATTGCCACCATGCTCTGCCCACCCCAAGGACCCTGTGCCCATGGGAGAAGCCAAGCTCAGGGGTGTCCTCTTCCTCCCTGAAAGCCAAAGACTAGGAAGCCCGTGATGTCAACCAATTCCCCCCTTACTCTTTCGTTGCTTTAATAAATTAAGCCAAGCAACAATAGAGATGAGAGAAAGCAGGACAATGTGGTAAATGTAGCAGAAAGAAATTTGAATTGTAATGAGGAGAGCTAATCAGGAAAAGAATGGACTATAGAAAGAGCACTAATGAGTTTCTAAATAAATTCAAAAGGTTAATATTGTTCTATCTAACAAATACGAGAAGAATCCTGATGTGAAATTAAAGGTCTCACTCCAGTGCCATTGCAGCCATACATTAAAGCCATACTGCCCACCCACCCTATTCACCTGCCTGGTCACCACAGCCTCCTGCAGCCTCTTATACACGGCTGCTGGGAACAGGATCTCCTCAGACAGCCACCAGCCCCACCCCCTTCTTGCTTCTGCCCATCGAATGCTGATCAGAAGTCAGTTACTCAATGGACAGACTCTTTTTGACAAACAGAGTTCACATCAAGACTTTTGTGGCTCGTTCACATTAGCATTTAAAAAAACCAAACAAACCTGCAATCAAAACACAGTTTGGAAACCAGGAGGGAGGTGTGCTTGCAACGTGCCTGGCGATGCAGTTCCCAAGCACATCTGTATTCACTTTTATTACCACGTGGGTTGCCAGGGTGAGTAAAAAGCCACCACAGGTTCACCAAGGAAAGGGCAAGTAAAAATAAAAGTTTATAAAAATAAAAAGCCAGAGGGCTTTTGTTCATTTGTTTTAATTTATCCAATGCCAGTAGTTCAAAGTATAAAGCTAAGACTTTCTCTCTATATAATAAAACCTGAAAATATTCAGAGCCCTTTACACACTGCATTACAAAACATGGTAAATATTGTATTTCAGCCTATTTATTTCTTTTTTAGGCAAGGAAAGCAGCCCCTTTCAAGAAAAAAAAAAATCCAATTCCCAGCAAAGTAATAGACTCACAGGCTTTCCAGAAGAATAGAAGATCTGCTCAACTATTTTCTTGCTTGAAGGAAGGAAACGGTGCCATTATAATATTTTACCCTGAATATATATTAAAAAAAACCCCTAGAATGACATCATTCTTTGGGGAGAAGTCTGAGTGTATTTGTGTACGTGGCTGTCCATCTGTCTTCTGAACTGCAAACAAAATCTAGAGGGAAGAGATGAGGGTAGCCACACATTTATCTCCCCCACGGTCCCACACTGCCTGGAGATGAGTTCGGTGGAGTCCCAGAGCCCCGTAGCCTCGTTAGGATCCCACCCTACTCGCACTAATCAATCTATCTGCACACATTACCATGGGCAGAACTGCACGCTGACACACTGGCAGAGCCAGGGGATGACAAGGACTCATATCTCATCGGGTCTGCACGGGGCAGAGCTGAGCGTGGCTGTGCTCCTCTGCCCTGCCCCAGGCACCAGCCACAGTCAGACCCAACGCGTGGTCCCCATGAGCAGTGCTGGAGCTGTTCAAGCTCGGCCACCAACGGATCCCTTCACCCCCATCACTTACAGAAAATGAACAAAATTAAGATATGCACCTTTTTTCTCTCAAGCATGTGAGTTATTCTGCAGTCAGAGGAACAGCCCGGTGCCCAGGCTGACCGCCCAATGTTTTATTCACAGGAACCTTGCAAGAAGCTGCCCAGCCACTCACCTGCCATGAATAATTCTGTTTGACAGGCAGGTTAAATACTTTAACTTTCTAATCCTCTTCCTCCTGGCAGGGGAGGTGGGCAGCCATGCCCTGCGCTGAGCAGCATCACAGTGAGGATGTTTAATAGGGGCTTTGGTGAAGTTACAGCCTGGGATGGAAAGATGGAAAGCAAGACCCCTTGGACCTGAGAGACAGGAGGAGTGGGAAATTCATGGAGACAGAGACTTAACAGTCAAGGCATGTAAGCTCTTTGCAAGTAACCCTTTAGATGCCAGTGGGAGAGACACACTTAGCCTCACGTCAGTGATGGGGAGCTCAGCAGATCTCCTCAGTGTTTCCAGCTCAACCCATGAAGGAAACAAGCTGGGAAGCAATTGAGCAGCTTGTGCTCCTGAGCCCGAAGTGGAAGTGTCACAGGCTGAATGTTTCTGGCACTAGTCTGTAAAAGCTTAAACACAAAACCCTTTCTGAGACAAAGGGCGCTGTGATGAAATTGCTAACTGTGAATAAACAAGGCAGTTGCACAGCTCATCATAACCCTAATGATCCTCTGTAAATCATGCAGGCCCAGCACCTAGATCCATCACCCACATTAGCAGACTGCTGAGTGCGGGAAACATGGAGAGGTTCATTTTTAAAGGGTTTTCTGTGCTGCACTCATTGGGAACCCTTTGAGAAGGAGTCTAAAGCAGATGGTGCAATGGGAAAATTATTCACATTAACTCCTTAGCAACCTAACATAAACAAAAAAATAGATGAAATCATGAAAGCCCCATTCAGTCACAATTCTGCAACAGTCATAAAAGTCCCAACAGGGAGACTCCAACGCTTCTGCATTCTGCACCACAAACCTGCTAATAGCAAATGGATTTGAGGGCACAGGAACAGCCGTATCCTCTTAAAAACCCTAAACCATAAGGTCCTTTGCCTTCACTGACTATTGCTCAATGGCCTGACAAAAGAACAAACAAGCTGAAACAGTAAATTATCCTCACTGTATAGTGCTGAACGCTGAAACATGCTTTCCTTTGCAGACATAAAATCAGAGAATCGTAAAATACCCTGAGTTGGAAGGAACCCATAAGAATCATCAGGTCCAACTCCTGGACATTCTCTACAGAACAACATCTTTTGCTTTGAGCTTTGCACCTGCTCCACAATCTCTTACAATGAGACATCTCTGCTAGTCCCTCACTGTACAGACAGGGAAACGAAGACACTGATTTCATCCAGAGGGGCAATGGCAAAGCCAGGGCTCAATACTCGTCTAACCCAACCTGAAGACTGAGTTTTTCTGCTCCTTTAGCAGCAGGACAAGCTGCCTGCATGACTTGGCCTATTAAAGCATCAACATCTCCTGAGCTGAATAAGCTGAGGCCACAGCACCACCAGGACTTGTAGCCAGGGAAGTCTTCCCTCACCCAGATGAGCCAGAGGACCTGCAGACTGTGCCCCACTCTCACAGCAGCAGGTCATACCCTGTTTTACTGTCTTAAACACAAGAGTAAACAGAGACCTGTATAGTCTTCAAAAGGTGTTTGTGTGAGGGAGCAGTACAAAGCCCTGCGACCCTACTGAAAGCAAATGGGGGGGATGCAATTGGTTCATACTAAAACAGCTGAAGTTCACTTTCAAAACCACTCACACCAAACTGACTTAATATTAAAATATAATATTTGCTAAATGGAAATCTCTGACTTCATTTTTGCTCCTGACACTTCACAGCCCCGTTGCTTTCTGGCTGTTTTAATTCCTATTAATTTTTGGCATGATGAGTAAAGCCTACCAAGGCTTACAACTGCTCGTAGCTCTAATCTGCATTTCTCTAAGCTTCGGTCTGTGGTCCTGACACTATTTTAATTTCATCCTCTCCTCTCTAATGCACCAAGGTGTGCAAAATGAGCTCAGATCACACAGCAAGAGCTGCCATCAGCAGAGAGCTGCTTCATTAGTGTTTTTCCCATCAGGTTAGTGCTGGGATAAGCAGCCAGCTGTTTCGGTGAATAAACATATGTGGACCTGTATCACCTGGACAGACTGCCCTGCCTCGTTTCCCAGAGTCTGGTGACTGTGAGACAAAAGTTAAGACAGCTCCAGCAGTACCTGAGTGGATTCTGCAGCCAGGCTTTGAGACCAGAGGCCAGACTGCAGTCTGCCAAGATGCCACCCATCATCTGAGCTCTGTGGACTGCACTTCCGCTCTTAGTCTGTGGTAAGAGAAAGCAGGGGTGACTCAAGAGAGCCCATACTGGCTAAGCTAAGGCTCAACAGACACACTTACTGCTGGCCACACACAGCTGTCACTGCTCAGCTCACTACAGTAAGCTCACCATGTTCCCAACCACTTGTCAAACTGCATCCCCAGCTCCCACAACAGGCTCTGAAAATCCTACTTTCCAGTTTAGAACATCCCTGGGGCCGAGACTCTCCTGCCCTGCTCCCAAAATGACAACTGCTACTGGAGCAGAGGGGATGGGAGGAAAACTTCTCCACGCTCCTCTTAGCATCAGCTGAAAGCTCCAAGCTCTGGGAAAAAAAACACGTCTTGGTAAAGGTCACGATCTGAATGCAGATTATTCATGGACATGAATTTATCTGATGAATTATTCTAAACATATAATTCAGCTGGCTCTGCTGAGCACGTATAGGATGCGCCTCTGCAGCTACTCTAAATACAAAGCAGGGCATTAAATAAGGACAGTGACTTGCTTGAAAGCATAATATTTTATTTGCAACAAAGATGCTAATTCTTTAATTTTCACACGCTGCACTAACTGGAAATACAGCCCAAGCAAGATAGGTTTTCTTGTAGCTGATTACAAGGGAGCATATCATAAGTGAGACCCTAGATTTTAAACCCTGATTCAGTGCTTCCTTAGCCTTGTACCTCGTTTTCATCACACAGTAATGGATTTTGAGTTGCTTACAAACATGCAGGACTATTATCTGTCAGCTGTATCCCCATGCTACTCATTATTGGTGCCTTCTGAGAAAATATATTGGCAGGTTTGTCAGCAAACACGGGGGCTTTTTTTCTAGTGCCTTCTAAATAAATGCTAAGAGACAATGAAGAACCAGTCATTTCAGTATTGCCTCTACTTCAACATGAACATCTTGGTTTCTGGGAGGCAGTTTACTTGGTTCAGACAATAAAAGCAAAATAACGAGACCCTTTATCATTTAACAAACCTTCTTCACTTAAGCTTCACTGGTCTTGCTATATAAGTCATCACTTAAAAAAGGCCATTTTCTGTCACTGGGATCTCTGCAGAGCTCCAGCTCCCATGTGGAGGGACCACAGGCATCATTTCCAATAGGATCCAGGGAGGTTAGAAACCATTTACTCTGTCTGTTGTAGGTAGGTCTAGTTAGAGCTAATCTAATTACACACAAATTACAGGAATCATCTCCAAGGAGGAAGGCACTAGGCCTCAGTCCAAGAGGAATCAACTGCAATTCGCCAAAGCAAGGAGGTTCAGAGATACCAACCTGGGACTGCAGCACATCATTCCCTTTCAGGGGTGTATTTGTACATGGTTAATTGTACTGATTTTACTGTATTTGCCCAACATGGTAAATGGAAACACACACTTAAAGCTGAGCTTCAGGAACTGGGACAACATGAACACTTCAGCTTGAGTCCATCTCCAGAATCTGCAGCTCTGTGGAGTCATCTCCTTGGCAAATTATATCTCCAAAGGCTTTGAGCTCCACAGGAGTTACCAACATCAGGTGTTATTTTGCTGTGATGAGAGTGGGATGGGAAAGTTTGCTATTGTCAGATTTTAAAGAGACAAGTTTAGTGTCACCCTGTGGAGTCTGGGACTCTTGATTGTCTTGGTACTCAAGCCCAACATGAGCACAGAGACTTTTAGGTGATGAAGAAAGCAGAAAAGCTATTTTAAAAATAAGCACAGCTCTTTGACCCCTGAATAGTTCAAGTGCACAGTTGGTACAGGACAAATATTCAATTTAATTCTTATCTTATCCAAACTCCAAATCTCTTTTGTCATCAGTTATTTTCCAAGGCACCAAACAAGAGAGCTCTGAACTTACATTCCAAAGACACAGAAACAACACAGCCCTTCCACCTCTCTCCACAAAGATTAACCCAGACTCTTAACAACCTCAAGACCTTGAGGAAGTTCAAACCCAGAAGAATCCAGAATTAAGTCCCAAAAGTCTGGAAGTAATGGCAGTATCTAAACATTACAGGTAATTTGCTAGACCTGTCAGGGCAGATTGATACAAAGCTGGGAGGAGTGGATGACAGGCAGGACACTGTGCTGCCATCCAGAGAGACCTGGCCAGGCTGGAGAGCCGGACAGAAAGAAACCAGATGAAATTCAACAAAAGCAAGTGGAGAGTCTGGCACCTGGGAAGGAATAACTGCTGGAATCAGGACAGGCTGGGGGGGAGCTGCTGGAGAAGAGCTCTGTGGAGAAGGACCTGGGGGTGCTGGTGGATGACAGGGTGGCCATGAGCCAGCAGTGTGCCCTGGGGCTGAGAGAGACAATGGGATCCTGGGGGCATCAGGAGGAGTGTGGCCAGCAGGTCACAGGAGGGGATCCTCCCCCTCTGCTCTGCCCTGGTCAGGCCCCACCTGGAGTGTTGTGTCCAGTGCTGGGCTCCCTGGGATGAAAAAGCCAGGGATCTCCTGGAGAGAGTCCAGAGGAGGCTGAGGAGATGATGAAGGGCCTGGAGCATCTCCCCTGTGAGGAAAGGCTGAGTGAGCTGGGGCTGTTCAGCCTGGAGAAAAGACGACTAAGGGGGGACCATTATCTTAAGTATGGGATGCAGGGGGAATTGGCCAGCCCCTTTTCAGTGTCTGTGGGGACAGGACAAGGGGCAATGGCTGCAAGTTGGAGCACAGGGAGTTCTGCACCAACATGGGGAAGAACTTTTCCCCAGTGAGGGTGAGGGAGCCCTGGGACAGGCTGCCCAGGGGGTGTGGAGTCTCTTTCTCTGGAGAGATTCCAGCCCCATCTGGACACCAACCTGTGCAGTATGAGCTGGGGAGCTGCTTTGGCCGGGGGCTTGGACCCCATGGGCTCTGGAGGTCCCTTCCAACCTCTGTGATTATACTCTGGAGTGTACGTGTGGGAAATAAGAGATCAACTGGAACGATCAAACTGCTTCAGACAGCATCTTTATCCAGCCAGCAGATAATGAGCTGCTCAGCCCTGAGCTTTATTGGCTGGTTTATTTGTGGGAACTGGGCAGCCCAAACCTGAGGAATCCTAACTTAAAACACAGAGTGGGAGTATCAGTGCCTTGAGAACGACCACTTGCAGCTTTGCTTTCTTTAGCGAAAGGGATGGAAGAAGGAAACCTGCCCCTGGGGGTGTTCAAGGCCAGGTTGGATGGGGCCCTGGGCAACCTTGTGTAGCTCCAGGCCTGGAGGTTGGTGTCCCTGCCTGTGGCAGGGGGGTTGGGGCTCTGTGACCCTTGGAGTCCCTTCCAACCCAGCCCAGTCTGGGATTCCATGATTCTGTGACATGCAATAGGAAGTAGCAGAACAGCAAAACTAGACGGCGGGTGACGGGAAACCGTTTATGACTTGAGAGCCTTTTCCAAGCCATCAGTTCCGCAGCTCAAGCAGCAGAGGAGGTTTGTTTGACTATTACACACAGACACATAAGCACACAGACGCTCAAAGCTGTTTGTAACCACGTCCTTCATCCTGAGCTGTGGGGATTGCTCCGACAAGCCACATCTGTAGCGATGTGCTTTCAAGCTCAGGGCTGAACCAAGTAAGCAGTGACAAAATTCAGAGTGTTCTGGCGAACCGCAAGGGAAAGCTGCTCTAATGCCACAGAAACAGCTCTTCAAATTAATTACAAATTAACAGCTCTTATGTGCAACTTGCTAAACTCAAATCAAAATTTCAAAGAGCATGATCTGGGGGTTGGACCCGATGTTCTCTTTAGGTCCCTTTCCAAGCCCTACGGTTCTGTGATCCCTCAGATACATTTGCACCATCGTTCTGTGCTGAGTTGAGAGACAGAGACCAGTGCTCCAGCTCAATAAACTGCCCAGCAAAGCTCCAGAGAAAAGAACACCAGTGCTGCCCTCCCTCAGGGTGTTCGTACAAGCCGTGACCCTGGGGACCTGCTGCAAGTCTGTGGGACACCACTGCTCAGGATGAGGACTGGGAAGCTCTAGGGTCCCTGTCCCATCCCTGACACTGGGACCACATCAGTGGGTGCCACCACACAGGCAGCAAAGGTGCCATCAGCTGTCCATGCTTTGAGGCCCCATTTCAGGGCTGCCTCAGAATATTTAATGTGTTCTTCAGGCCCACCAGAACACACCCTCATTAATTTTCCCATCCTTCCTGTCTGTATAGGAGAAAACTTTCTGATTCCCTAAATTGATGGACAGCTGCTGCTTGAGTTCAGCTGGGTCTAAGCCCAGCAGCTGCACCCAGAGAGGTGGGGCTGTCCCCATACCATCCTCAGGGGCAGACAAGGAGCTTCAAAGCCCATGAGTGACCAAGCTGCGGCTGCTAACATGCCTTGCTTCAAACACCAATGCAAACTCCTAGCTGGAGGCATTAACATTTAATTACCAGGGACAGCTGGATCCAGGCAAGGGGCTGACTCTAAGTACCCGGAGGAAAAAACCACTCTGTTCAGCACCAAGCTGTCCAGCATGAGGAAAGGGACTCCAGCCAAGTATTATTTATATGTTTTAAGGTCTCTCAGATTCCATTCCAGCAGGCTCAGCCAGCCAAGTGACTGAACCCAGACCTACAGCCTGCAGTATGCACCCTGGGGGACAGCAATTCAGGGGACCCGCTTTGCCATCTCCACACTTTTAGGGAGGGACCTGAGTCCTGCCGCACAGGTGCTCTGTATTTTAGGAGTCACACATGGCAGGGGGTCAGGAGGATGCAGGTATCTGTGTGCACACACACCCAAACTTCAAGCTGGCTGCTACCGCCAGCATCACCAGCACGACAGCTGGAGCATCCTCCAGCCCGTGACCAGTTACAGCGAGCACCCTGTGACAGATTTCATACTCTCTGTCACAAATGAAACTCAATCTCACATGAATAATTGTGTTTGTTTCCCCACAGGTTCCAATCAGGCATCACTTGCTACTGAAAAAGCAAAAATACTCCTCCAATTTGCTTCTCCTCTCATTTTCGACGCCACAGGTTACAAATTTTTCTCCTGGATGCTGGGTACCAACTTAAACACCCCAAAACCAGCTGTGTTACAGCTTACAGTGAATCAGGTCAAAACTGGGGGGAGCAGATCCTGCTATACGTTATCACAGAATCACAGGGATTGGAAAGGACCTCAGGAGCTCATGGGGTACAACCCCCTGCCATGGCAGGGTCCCTAGGACAGGGCACACAGGTCGGTGTCCAGACGGGGCTGGAATCTCTCCAGAGAAGGAGACTCCACACCCCCTGGGCAGCCTGTCCCAGGGCTCCCTCACCCTCACTGGGGAAAAGTTCTTCCCCACGTTGGTGTGGAACTCCCTGTGCTCCAACTTGCAGCCATTGCCCCTTGTCCTGTCCCCACAGACACTGAAAAGGGGCTGGCCATTTCCCCCTGCATCCCATGCTTAAGATAATTATAAACACCAATTAGGTCCCCCCTCAGTCGTCTTCTCTCCAGGCTGAACAGCCCCAGCTCTCTCAGCCTTTCCTCACAGGGGAGATGCTCCAGGCCCTTCATCATCTTTGCAGCCCTTCTCTGGACTCTCTCCAGGAGATCCCTGTCCTTTTGATCCCAGGGAGCCCAGAACTGGACACAACACTCCAGGTGGGGCCTGACTAGGGCAGAGCAGAGGGGGAGGATCCCCTCCTGTGACCTGCTGGCCACACTCCTCCTGATGCCCCCCAGGATCCCATTGTCAGCCCCCAGGGCACACTGCTGTTATCTCTGTACATACAAACAGTGACTTTTAAGCAGTGTTTTAGTTGCCATGAAAGCCAGGAAAAACTGAGGAGCAGTTCTGAAACGCTATTTGCAACAAAAGCTCAATCTTCTCCTTCACCCCCAGCAAACCTACAGCTGTTTTGAGTGCTGGGGGGATGCCTTTAAAAGCCCTCACACCCCGTTTCAAGTCAATAAGGGCAGCGGTACCATGCGATGCCAGAACAAGCCCAGGCTGGCCCTGTGGCCTAGCAGCCAGCCTGCCACCAGCATCACCCCCCTAGCCTGGGGTTTGGGGCACCCAGGAGTGCAGCTGGGGTCCTGCAACCCCAAAAAGCATCTTCCAGCCTGGCATGTTCTCAAAAGAAGGGTTTTTGGTGGGGGAAGAAGCATTACCTCCTATACTTGCCATGCATGGGGCTCTGTCCCCCTCTGGTGCCCGACTCACAGAAGGACAGTGGGACCAGCTGCTCAGCAAGCCCAGCTTACCTGGGCTGGGCTCAGCCTGCTGGGGCACAACAGGTGGAGAGACATCATCACAGCATAGGTGGGGGGGTGGATTTTTCCTCAGGTATTTAAGTGTTTAAACCAGTTTTCGGTTTTTCTTCTCCCAAGAGGAGGAAAATGGTGCACCTGGCTTGGCTACCAGCTTTGTGCAGAGGAAGTGTGTGCACTTGTCTCCTCTCCCAGTCCCAGCTGCTTTGTAGACATCATAATCTTTTCTTTGAAACTGTAATTTGGATGTTTTCTAAGTTTTCCTCTTCCCCTGAAACCACTGCTTTAAAGGGGAACCTGAAACAAAGGGATCTGCTTTATACTTCCATCACCTTGGCCATTCACATCAGAGGGTCAGGAGGTTTTCCCTCCATCCTGCTTGGTAAGGTCGCTGTGCAAGATGTCCCTCCTGTGCCACACCTCTGCGTTGGTCACAGTGGAAAGACAGTCCTGGAGAAATCACTGAAGTTCAGTGATGCCAAGGGCTCACATGGTGACAAGTGTCACCTCATTCACACCCCCATCCTGCCGTGGTGTCCAGGAGCTTCTCCAGGTCAGTGAGAGCAGCTTCTGGAAGAAGCTCCTCTGGGCAGATCTCATCTAGTATCACAAGAACTCAGGATGAAGAGGCCTTGCAAGGATTTGAGCATTCCCAGCCCATGTCTCCTTGCTGGCAATTAGGTGTTGGATGAGTGGGACCAGCCTTCCCCCCATCCTTACTCCTTTTCCCCTGTTTCTCTTCATGGATGTGCCTGTTTGCTCCATGAGTGTCTGCTGGTGTCCTCTAGTGGCTCCTTCCTGCACAAGAAACACCAGCTCCCTTGGATAATTCCTGTCAACTGCATTGTACAAGCAAAACCCACAAACTTCTGACAGGGCTCAAAGGAATAGAAAAAAAAATAATATATATGTCATACTTCTTCATTTATGTACTTAAAAGTTATAGCAAAGTTCAGCCTGTCCTAAAATTATGGAAATTTTTTGAAAGGCAACAAACAGCAGTGTAATTCAGTATTTTTTGAAGTGATGCCTTTCTATAAATACAGCAAAAAATCAGAAATAGCCAGGAGAAGCATTAATTAAACTGTGAAAGCAGATAAATAATGAATAGCAGCGTCATGTATTCATTAAGATTCTACAAATGAAAAATATCTCTCCTGGTTATTCCTTTGATGAATCTAGCCCAAATATACTTGAACTGCAACATAAAAAATTCAGGATGCTCGTATTTCACTCAGTATCAGCCAGTCTCAGATCCCCAGATCTCAAAGCAAGAAGACTGCAAGCACCCAAGCACAGCACTGATACCCACCTCCTTCCCCAGCCTCAGACAAGGTATTTAACCCACCACTGTCTTTAATAAACCCTTATGAAGTTGAGCATAGGGGATTTTGAAGGGACCAGGGCTGTGGGGGAAAAGTCTGCAAGACTCCAAGGATCCTTTGGAGGTGGATCCTCCCCCTCTGCTCTGCCCTGGTCAGGTCCCACCTGGAGTGTTGTGTCCAGTGCTGGGCTCCCTGGGATAAAAAGGACAGGGATCTCCTGGAGAGAGTCCAGAGGAGGCTGAGGAGATGATTGAAGGACTGGAGCATCTCGCCTGTGAGGAAAGGCTGGGTGAGCTGGGGCTGTTCAGCCTGGAGAGAAGCAGCCTGAGTGGGGATCTGATCAATGGTTATCAATATCTGAAGGGTGGGACACAGAGGGACATGGCCAGCCTCTTCTCAGTGTCTGTGGGGACAGGACAAGGGGCGATGCCCTCAAGTTGGAGCACAGGGAGCTCCACACCAACATGGGGAAGAACTTCTTCCCAGTGAGGGTGAGGGAGCCCTGGGACAGGCTGCCCAGGGGGTGTGGAGTCTCCTTCTCTGGAGAGATTCCAGCCCTGTCTGGACACCGACCTGTGTGCCCTGTCCTGGGGACCCTGCTTTGGCAGGGGGTTGGACCCCATGAGCTCTGGAGGCCCCTTCCAACCCCTGTGATTCTGTGACTCCTGACACCTGAGGCTGTGTCTTGTTTATCCAGGGGATCATTGTCCAATGACAAGGTCCCACATCTCCTGCTTGCTGTGGTTATTTGCTTTGTGGAAGACTTGTACCTGACAGGTAGAAATCCATACTGTTCACTGTGTCCTGGCTCTCCACACACACATTTGTTCCTTACACTCTTTTCAGTTTATATCCAGAGTTACCAGCCCAGCCAAGCCAGCTTCACTGCCACCTCTGCCTCACCAGCAAGATCAGTCACACTGCTGTGGTCCACCAGTGTCTTTAATCCAGGGGTCCAGCTCTCCCTTTCCAGCAGTAACCACAGGCTGGCAGGGACAGCAGTTTACATGCAAATTCCTTACATTTTGGAACTTCAACAATAGACAGGGATTGGAGCAAATCATTGAAGTTTCAGAATGACTGGCCAGATCTCAGGACAGCAACAGAGGGACTGAGCCATGCAGCAAGGAAGGGAGCTACAAGGAAGGGGTGACTCAGCCAGCCGTGGAAGAGAAGGCATTTCTCACAGCACTACAGCTCCCCCAGAGCCATCATGGCAGCACACTTGCTTTCTTCTCTTATAGAAGCCAGATTGACAGTGTTTACTCAAGCAATGGCTTTTCCTTCACAATTATTGACTCAGTTTCAACCCTGCATCATAGTACCGACCCTGCATCATCACTGGAGGGACTATCATAGTACCGACATCTACAAGACCTTTGGAGAGCAACCCACAGCTTCCCAATGAGCATGGCCATCACACACAGCCCTTGTCATCTCACTGCCACCCTCAGCAGGATTTAATTCGAAGACCCAGGACATCAAGGTCTGTGACACTGCTCTAGCAAGCTACAACCTCTGACCCTACTTGCAGAAAAAAACATCTCCAGGACACAGGGGCTTTCCTCCAACTGCTGGTGCTCAGAGTGCCATCATGGATGTGTTTTGGGGCCCTGTCAAGCAAAGGAAGCAAGTGGGAACAAGGATGCTTAGCATTGCTGGAGGGAGAGGGAGGAGAGTGCTACAGGCCAGTTCTCCCACGTGAATCTCTATTTGTGCAGGGTAGATTAAGGACAGGAAAGAATGGATCCACTTGCTGCATTATATAGATGTATTTAAAATAAATCTAGAGGCACATATGTACAACATACTAACGATGCTTCCTTGTTAAGATGTTTTCCAAAAGCACCTAAGCCCCTTTCCAAGAGCCAGAACCCAGGGTGCCACTGAAACCCAAGGTCAGCCTCGGGCACTGAGCCACCTCAGTACTAACACACCCACAAAAGCCCCCCAAACAGCCAAAAATACACACACCCAAAAAAACTCCAACCCCCTAAACTCCAAACTAAGTCAAAACAACTGCCACATCACTACTTGACAACATGAGTAGCTACCACACACTCTCTTACTTGCAGACCCTCAGCAGTGACCATCACCATGCGCTGGGCCCTCTCCCACCCCAGGGGTGCAGGAGGGCCCACAGGCACTGCAGCCCCCCTGCCACGGCCAGTGGATGTCTCATCCCAGTGATTCTCTTTGCTCACACAGAAAAGGCTTTTGCTAAATGTTCAAATAAGGTTCCTGAAGTGCCCTGGCAGCTGCTAATGAGAGACAGGCTTCCCCTGGGGTCTGTCAGCTCCCTGCTTCACAGCTCGTTTCACACGCAGACCAACGCCAGCATTCAAAAAGTGAATGTTAACACAAGCTCTTTACTCAGGTGAATGAAGGTATCAGGAGCCCCCTTCACCAAAAATCCTCACCAAAAAATCCCAACAAGCCAGCAGCCTCTGATGGATTCCACATTGCAATGGTTTTTCTGATGCAACTTCACTCCTCAAACTTGTGCTGCCCCACCAACATCGCCCCTCTGCTCTTCCAGTTGCAAATTCCTCCCAGCATGAGCAGCCCTCAGCTCCCAACCTGTTTGTGTCTGAGGTCTCACCTCCAGCTTCACAGAGAGCCCAGAGCACTTGAGCATGGCCATCACACACCGTACACTTTGGATGGAGACATCCCCCAAACACTGCAAAGCTCCCATGGTGCCTTCCTTCAGGCAGAGGACAGCTCACATGTACTGGCAGAAAAACGTAGGAAATACTTTCCAAGAGCAGAGAGAGAGGGTGGTTGGGTGGTCTTACCAGCATTCAAGCACTCTTCCTTCCCATTAGAAGGGCAGTGGAAAGGCTAAGCAAGGAGTGTACTAGCATCCTAGCTCCTAAACAGAGACATAGAGACATTGGAAGGGGGAGCAGGAGGTTAAACAAAAATCCCAGGCTCCATGAATGTGATTTGTTTCCATAATTGCAAAACCGAAAGTAAGAGAACTGACACAGGCCAAGGAATGAGTCAATATCCAGTGTGGCCAAAGGGTGCTTGGCCACCTCACCTTTTCCCCATTAAACAAAGGCTGATGTTGATACAGGCTCAGAGAGACGTGCTGGAGCTGCAGCCTGCACTGCAGAGGAGTGAAGGGCTGGAGATGCCCATTTTCTGGTGTGCTTTTACCTCACACCTCTTGCCTAGGTTGCTCTGCAGAGGCCATTGTCTCATGCTCTTCTTCATGACCAAGTTCTCCAACTCCTGTTCACAGTGGGTCACAAATGACCCACTGTCCCTGCATGAGTATGATGGTCCAGAGCCATCTCAAATCCTTTGCTCTGGGGCTTCCTGCCTACAGGAGCTCTTGGTCAACTTGCATCTAGCAACATCTCCCAGCCCTGGCCAGAAGGAAACTGCTTTCTCCTCTCCAAGGAGCTGAAAACTTTCACCCTCCCTCCTTAAGAAAGCTCATCTTTGGACAAAGCCCAAACCACCATAACAACAGACTTTCAGCTGAAGGACAACATTAGCACTGTGTTGTGCTGTGCTGCCCAGCACAGCCAACTCCTGCAAGTTTCCTTGCCTGAACTCTTTGGAGGTTGTCTCTCATTCACATTCCCACCAAGATCAACAGCATCTCCATGGAAGTAGCATCCTGGAAGAAGATGCCAGCCCCAGCAAGCTACAGCAAAACCACCCAACTCTCAGCTTAAGACACTAGTGGTGTAGAGTTGCTACAGGCTCCATAAGCCACATCCAGGGTGAAGAACCCTGATTTAGGGGCTGCAGGGCTCAGCACAGTCTAAGCCAAACAGGCTGACTACACACACAAAGAGCCAGGGTCCTTTTACAACCTTTAGAGAAACCCCTCCAGGCATTAATCACAGAATCACAGGGGTAAGAAGGGACCTCCAGAGCCCATGGGGTACAACCCCCTGCCAAAGCAGGGTCCCCAAGACAGGGCACACAGGTCGGTGTCCAGACAGGGCTGGAATCTCTCCAGAGAAGGAGACTCCACACCCCCTGGGCAGCCTGTCCCAGGGCTCCCTCACCCTCACTGGGGAAAAGTTCTTCCCCAGATTGGTGTGGAACTCCCTGTGCTCCAACTTGAGGCCATTGCCCCTTGTCCTGTCCCCACAGACACTGAAAAGGGGCTGGCTAATTCCCCCTGCATCCCATGCTTAAGATATTTATAGACATTAATAATTAGTCTTCTTTTCTCCAGGCTGAACAGTCCCATCTCACTCAGCCTTTCCTCACAGGGGAGATGCTCCAGGCCCTTCATCATCTCTGTAGCCTCCTCTGCACTCTCTCCAGGAGATCCCTGCCCTTTTTATCCCAGGGAGCCCAGAACTGGACACAACACTCCAGGCGGGGCCTGACCAGGGCAGAGCAGAGGGGGAGGATCCCCTCCTGTGACCTGCTGCCCACACTCCTCCTGATGCCCCCAGGATCCCATTGTCTCTCTCAGCCCCAGGGCACACTGCTGGCTCATGACCACCCTGTCATCTACCAGCACCCCAAGGTCCTTCTCCACAGAGCTCCTCTCCAGCAGGTCACCCCCAGCCTGTCCTGATTCCAGCAGTTATTCCTCCCCAGGTGCCAGACTCTCCACTTGCTTTTGTTGAATCCCATCTGGTTTCTCCCTGCCCAGCTCTCCAGCCTGGCCAAGTCTCTGGATGGCAGCACAGTGTCCTGCCTGTCAGCCACCCCTCCCAGCTCTGGATCATCTGAGCACATAAATTAGGTGCTGTCTACTGATAGGGATAAACAGAGAGAGAAGGGAGGTCTCAAGCATAGGACAACTGAAGTTGTGAAATCAAAAGAAAATGAAAAGAAAAATACACTTCTTCTAGTTACCACTTCTAGTTACAGTCAGTTACAATGAGATAGATAGAAAGCTCATTTATTGTAATCACTGAATAATTTCTATCACTGTGCAGTTTACAAATTGTATAAAGAAATGAGAATGACTTTAAAATAATTTGAAGTCTTTGCATGTATGAGAACTTGTAAAATATATTGAAAGATTCTAAACCCAATCGTGACACCACCTTACAGAAAGGTCTGACTGGGACAATGTGGGGATTTTCTTTTTCTGGCCACTAGAAAGCAGCTGATGATGCAATTACACTCTCAAGAGGGTTTTGCAACCAGGATACTTTTAAAGTGAAAAATAATCAGAAACCATAACAGATGTGAGAAGCAGTCACGGTCATTCTTATTCTGTTCACTTTCTCCAGGCACATTTTGTAGCTCCAGCACAGGTCTCTGCACAACAAAAGGGTGGCATCAAGTGTGTGTGTGGAGATGGGGAGGGGGAAGAGCCAAGACAAGCAATTAATGCATGGAAACTCTCCTCAGAAAGGATTATCCCAGCCTCCATCAGAGGAGTGTGAAGTTAAGGTTAATTTCTGATGGAAGAATAATCTCACACATGAGAGTAAGAAGATTAAAAGCCAAAAGACAGAATGAAAATGCTTAGAGACAGTTTGTTTTCCAAACCTCCTGATTTCAATAGAACAACTCAGTGGGCTGGGGACTTCATTCTTTACCCTGCTTTGCCCATTTCCTGGGTGAGCAGCACTGCAGCTTTGTAGCCACAACCAAAACCTCTTTGGGAAAGATGGTCATTAACCAAAGGCCAAGTTCCCTCAACTCAAACATCCAAGAACGTGCCCTGGCTCAACCTTGTGCCTGAGGGGCATCGAGCCAATCTCAGCCAAGCCAGCTAACCCCAGGAGCCCAGCCAGAGAGGCAAAGGAGGCACCTGTGTCAAGGTCCAAAGGAATTGACTCCCTGAGTCACCTTGAAGCCGGTATGTTCCTTCCAAGAGTCAGCAGGTTGTATCAGGTCTGCCTTCCCCTCCTCTTTTTTTCTTGTGCTTTTCTGCTTGGACCATATTTCACAGAATCACAGAGCTGTAGGGGTTGGAAGGGGCCTCCAGAGCTCATGGGGTCCAACCCCCTGCCAGAGCAGGGTCCCTAGGACAGGGCACACAGGTCGGTGTCCAGACGGGGCTGGAATCTCTCCAGAGAAGGAGACTCCACACCCCCTGGGCAGCCTGTCCCAGGGCTCCCTCACCCTCACTGGGGAAAAGTTCCTCCCCATGTTGGTGGGGAACTTCCTGTGCTCCAACTTGCAGCCATTGCCCCTTGTCCTGTCCCCACAGACACTGAAAAGGGGCTGGCCATTTCCCCCTGCATCCCATCCTTAAGATATTTATAGACATTCATAAAGTCCCCCCTCAGTCTTCTTCTCTCCAGGCTGAACAGCCCCAGCTCATAGTCCATTCTATTTCCTCATAGGGGAGATGCTCCAGGCCCTTCATCATCTTCATAGCCCTTCTCTGGACTCTCTCCAGGAGATCCCTGGCTTTTTTATCCCAGGGAGCCCAGCACTGGACACAACACTCCAGGTGGGGCCTGACCAGGACAGAGCAGAGCAGGGCAGGGAACTCCCTGTGCTCCAACTTGAGGCCATCGCTGATTCAGTGAAAAGTAATCATGCTGAACAGATTGATATAGGTGTAGCTTAAGAGACAATATAACTTTAATGTAAGAATTTTCATGGTTTTAAGAATAGACTGGTTTAAGAGCAAGCTGTAACTGTGTAAGCTGCTTGTGAGAGCAGATGCAAAACTTAGCCTTAACAATGCAACAGTCGCAGCCTTCAAGATAAAGAAGTGAGAATCTGTGTGTTTTTAGGAATAGATTAGTTTTGAATTTTAGCAGAATTTGGCTGTGATCACATCAGCTGTTTGATGAAAGTGGCTACAAAACTGAACCATAACGATGCCACAGCCTTGAAACTAGAGGAAGTAGGAGATAGAGGAGTCATTATAATGAGACTAACGACCAATTAAAAGACAGAGTATATCTTGTTTTCAGGGAAAAGCTAACTAGTTGGTGCAGGTGTTTGGAGCCCAGATAAGCATGGAGAAAACCATAAAGAGCATGGGCTGAGAGCGAGGAAGATGCCCAGCCTTCATCCCTGAAGACCACCAGAAGACCCCCTGAGTGTCACTGAGCATGCTCCATCTGGGTGGAGTTCATGTAAATGACTTCCTGGAAATAATTTGCATAAGCCTGCCTTTTCTTAGAAATTAGAATGAATATATATAATTAATCTGTATCAATAGGAGCAATTTGGCTTTACTGGGCACACCCATTTGGAGGAGCCCTGTGTGCCCAGAGCTGCAATAAAGGATCCCTGCTTCAGAGTCACCAAGGCTAGTGAGTTTTGATTCTGGCTTTCTGAGGCATCATCACCCCTTGTCCTGTCCCCACAGACACTGAGAAGAGGCTGGCCATTTCCCCCCTGTGTCCCACCCTTCAGATATTGATAACCATTGATCAGATCCCCTCTCAGGCTGCTTTTCTCCAGTTCTTCCAGCAGATCTGGTGAGCCAGGCTGCCCAGCCTGTCCAAATGCCAGTCAGCTTTGAAAAGGATCATTTAGATAATTAAGAACAGCTAGAATTGGAAGCTGAGATTTATCAGTGGATTAGGAAATAGCAGATGAAAAATCAAAGCCCACACTATCAGTCACCAATAATAAATGTTTCCCTCTAGAAAATGAAAATCTTATGCAAAGAAGCATTCATTACCATCCATCATGGGCACTTCTGCAGAGTCAGTCTTTCCTGTACCCTGGGATGGCACAATCCCAGACAGGCAGCAGTCTATCACTTCTTCTGAAATGAGCACATTCTCCTTAAATCTTTATCCCACACTGACTTTTCTTGCTCATTTACAGCAACTGCATCTCCACTGAATTCCACAAGATTATTGCTGCTGACTTCCATCAATGGGAGAGAGCTTCAGGGCTGCATAGCCAAAGGCTAGGGTCTTCAAGGAAGTCCAAGAGCCTCAGGTCTATTTTACCTTAAGATGCAGAGAAGTTACTGAAGCAGCCATTCAAACACTGAAGCTCAGGTGGTGAAGACTGGAAACATCAGGCTCCTCTCCAGAAGTGCCTGTAGGCTTCCACCCACATAGATCTCCTTGGCATCACCATGCTGCAGGTGCAGACAGAACTTCCTTATGCCATCATCAGCCAAGGGCCACAGGTCCTCTCTGGCAGGACTTGTCCCACAGAGGCCACACGGTGCCTGCACACTCCATCAGAGCATCCCTTGGCAGTTCCAGGTTGCTAAGTAGGAGCACTGCTTGCTCAGTGACTTGGCAGGTGTGATGTTAGGCAGGTGTGATGTTAGGCAGGTCTTGCATCTGCTAATGCAAGCATCCTGGCTCTGTGATCCATGTGGAAGCAGTAGCAGTGGCTACCAATTCTGGTCACCTTTTTTTCCTGGAATTTACAGGTTTAAATATTTATTTTGTGGTGGATTATTGGGGTTCTAGAGAGGTAGAGCTCAAGGGAAAAAATAGTGATTCAACAGAATAAAAAGCCCTATAATTGAAAAAAAACCCCTGGTTAACACAATATCCATATTTCCATGTCTTCCCATCACATGTTCAGCTTTAGAAACACACAGAAGTTGTTACCATGGTCAATGGCAAATACTCAGGTTGTCAGAGCTGGGTAGAAGAGAACCAGCTAAACACTGAACCCTGTTGCTGTCCCCTTCATGCTCAGAGCCAGCTAAGAGGAGACACAAGCACTTCACACGGGGAGCAGATCAGCTGGTAACTAACTGGAAGCAGCAACAAAACTTTCAAAGCTTGTGCTGGCAGAAGGTACAGAGCAGCAGATGTGGATTCCCAAGGAAACACTGGACTGAGAGGAAAATAAGGCAGCAGACAGCCAGCACGAGCATGAGGCCAAGTGGAAGAGTAAGGCAGGGCTTCAGGGGGACAGCCTGGAAGCAAAGTGAGGAAGTGGAGAGAATCAGAAGGAAGGGAACTGTGCAAAGGAAAACATCCAGTGCAATGAAATGAAGTGACCCAGCTGCCTTTCCCAGTGGTACTGGGGAGAGCTGAAAGCAGCCACACCAGCACACTGCAGGGTGAAAGCATGGAACTGGTGCTGGTGAAATCAGACTGGGGTGTTGTTTGAAGGTACCACCAGCACCCTGGGATATACACCTTCCATGTTAGTGCAACACAACTTCAGCAATACCATCAATTAAACCCCAACAGCCTCATGTGCTGACCTGGGAAAAACCAACCTGCACAGAGCATCCTGCACACACGGAGGCCAGGCTGGACCAGGCACCCTCACCTGTGGCATCCACAATGGAAACACAGGCTCTGGAGCCTGCTCAGCACAGATGGAACTCTGACATTCTGGGACTGATCAGATGTGGCCCCCAAAAGTCACTGTGCTACTTACAGGTGGTATTTCAAAATCATAGAGTCAGAGAATTGTAGGGGTTGGAAGGGACCTCCAGAGCCCATGGGGTCCAACCCCCTGCCAAAGCAGGGTCCCTAGGACAGGGCACACAGGTCGGTGTCCAGACGGGGCTGGAATCTCTCCAGAGAAGGAGACTCCACACCCCCTGGGCAGCCTGTCCCAGGGCTCCCTCACCCTCACTGGGGAAAAGTTCTTCCCCATGTTGGTGCAGAACTCCCTGTGCTCCAACTTGCAGCCATTGCCCCTTGTCCTGTCCCCACAGACACTGACAAGGGGTTGGCCATTTCCCCCTGCATCCCCTGCTTAATATATTTATAGACATTCATAAGGTCCCCCCCCTTAGTTGTCTCTTCTCCAGGCTGAAACCACAAGCAAGGTTTCTGCTACTTATCTGCACAGTAATACCTGGGGTTATAGCTGCATCTTTCTACCTTCAGATGTTTGCTGAGATGGCCTCTGCTTTCTGGTGCCAAGTTTCCTTATGCACATGGGGAATCTAATCAAAGACATTGTCATTTTTCAAACAGGGCAAAATCCCAGAGGCTCTGTAAGGAATGAGATGCTCCTACAAGCTCCTGGAGTTAAGCAGGAGTGCCCTCAACAGCCCCTGGAAGCACTGGCAACCAGAAAACATTTGCAGGCAAAGGAGAGAGGGGCCAGACAGTTTAAATTACTCCAACCTTATCTGAATGAAAGTCTGAGGAAGAGGTAGGAGAACTTACTTTAACAAATCATAACAGATTGCCAAGGGATGCAGTAGCCTTTCCATCACTTCATATCTTTCAAAGAAGATTGAATTTTATATACACACACACACACATTTTCATTCCAGGTCAAGCAGAAGTTATTGGGTTGGATACATCACTGAGTGAAGTCCTGAGACTTATGTGTTATAACAGCAAGTTAACCAGGGTTCTAACATTAATTTCTCTGCTTCTCCTAAAAACTTATGGCTGAACTAACTTCATTTGGAATAGAAAACCAAAATAGCCTTCATGATAATTATAACAGTAGCTCAGCTTATGAACTTACTGATAACCAAACCAGAAATAATAGCTGCTATACAGAGTAAATAAGAATTTACAACCACTGAAGTCAAAATAGTCTTTGATTGCAACTGTAAATGAATGATGGTATGCTACATCACCATTTAAAAAGCCACACAGTGTCTGGTCAAGAACACAAGCCAAAGAAGCAGCTGAAAGCTCCCAGATTCCCAAGACACAGCACAGATTTTTACAACTAATTCCTGGGAAGGAAAATGCCTGTTTTAAGTAGAAGAAAAAAAAAAATAAGGACTTTTCTGTAATGGTTTAGAGCATTTCCCTCACATGAAACTAGGTACCAGTTCTATGGAATGAAGAATGTCTAGAGAGCTTTTCATATTTTCTCATCTTTAAGTTTTTACACCAGGATTTTAAAGTTTCCTGGTGGTTTTCTGTAGGAGCCTGACAACCTTGGAGGACTGCAGGTTTGTAACACAGCTCTGCAGTTGTGCAGAGCAGCACAAGGGTCACCACCAATCACAAACAGCTCTGCAGAGCATAAAACTTAACAGACCTGAGGAATACCAGAGCAGGGGCCATAAATGTAAAAATTAACTGTGGGAGCACCCTGTCATTAAACTGGGATCGAGGAGCCAGCCAAAAGGCTGGTGTTGGATCAGGAAGCTGGCATAATAACTGAGGCAATTAGTGAACTGTGGTGTTGAGCAGTTCACTGCCCCATGTGAACATCCTACGTTCGAGTTCACGTGCTGTGCTGGCTCTGGGCTGCACAGCCACTCTCTGACTTGTGCTTCTACAGGCTCACAGCACTCAGGAGCTGCAATTTATGGCTGTGGAAAAGCTCTGGCTGCCATGAAGATACCAAGGCAAATGACCACATTGTATATACAAAATATCCATACCATAGAATCATAGAATGGCATGGGTTGGAAGGGACCCCAAGGATCACAGAGCTCCAACCCCCCTGCCACAGGCAGGGACACCAACCTCCAGGCCTGGAGCTACACAAGGTTGCCCAGGGCCCCATCCAACCTGGCCTTGAACACCCCCAGGGATGGGGCACCCACCTCCTCTCTGGGCAGCCTGTTCCAGCCCCTCACCACTCTCTGGAAAGAATTTTCCCCTAATCTCTCATCTAACCCTTCCCTCCTCCAGCTTCACTCCATCCCCCTTGTCCTGCCAGTCTCTGCCCTTTAACAAGCCGATTCCCCTCCTGTGTCTCTGCTCCCTTCAGGGACTGGCAGGCTGCAATGAGGTCCCCCCACAGCCTTCTCTTCTCCAGGCTGAACCAGCCCAGCTCCCTCAGCCTCTCTCCACAGGTGAGCTGCTCCAGCCCTCTGAGCATCTCCGTGGCTCCTCTGACCCCTCTCCAACTGCCCCACATCTTTCTTGTGTTGGGCCCCCAGCTCTGGACACAGGATCCAGCTGGGGCCTCCCAAGGGCAGAATAGAGAGGGACAATCCCCTCCCTGTCCCTGCTGCCACCCCTCTGCTGATGGAGCCCAGGATCCCATTGGCCTTGCGAGCTGCAAGAGCCACTGCTGGCTCATGGGAAGTTTCTCATCCACTGTGACACCCAGGTCCTTCTCAGCAGGGCATACCATGCAGGGATCCCCTGCGCTCCCCATGTCTGAAAACCTGGCTACAAAGCCTGGCACTTGGGAGTTAACAGCCCAGGCACGTGCAGGAAACTGGGTTTCTCTTACTACCTGGTTCAAAAATCCAAAGTATTAGGAAAAACCTACCCTCAGGATTTAGTTGGGCAACAAACACCCATCTCTCCAGAAGGAGGAGTCACCCCACACACTGAGCAGGCTGCAAAAAGACAAAAGCTACATTGTCTGTGCTGCTTGAAATGGCACCTCCTGACCCACAAGGAGCTGCAGAGAGCAGCAGGGCTGGGAGTGAGAGCATTAGGCTGTGAGACAAAGGTCACAGAGGGGCTGATATAATACAAAAAACGTGATTTGCCTGAAAACAGAGGCATACCCAGGCTGAGATCCACAGGGTAGGAAAAAATATGAAACCACAGGAAACAATGGGCAAACAGTGCAGGAGGCAGCAGCAGGCAGGTGGATTTCACCCTCTGCCTTGGCTAGAAGGATGCTTAGATGAGAAGCCAGTCCTCAGGTCACAAGATGAAGGGGGAAAGCAGCTGTATTACCCAGGAAAGCACAGCAGTTGTTTCCCACACCTCCAGCCACATCACTCAGCAACCAGGAGTGACTTTCCCTGAGCACAGCACTGCTGGATTTCTGCTCTGCAGCCACCTAACTCAACTCTCTTCCACAGTGAGGAAATGATGTATTATTTTTTAAATGGCAAATCAGGATGTTTAAGCAAAACACTAAGTTTGGGAGTCCAAATCCTGAAGCTATCAGGATCTTTTCCTAGGAAATTAGGAGATCAAAAGCCTCAGAAAGCCACAGCTGGCCCAAGAGACTCCTAAAGAGAGACTTCATGTCCCAGGCTCCTGGGAAGCAGACATTGCTGAGACTTCAGAACTCCTAAGCCATGTAAGAGCCTACAACATCTCCTCACCCTTTATTGTGCTAAAAGTTGACCTCTGAAGATGCCAGCACGTTCCCTTGATGCATTAGCTTTTGTTGCTGGTATAACAGTTTCTTGTGCAGTGTTTTCCATATGACTTTCCAGTGGAAACTGGGAGTCACCTGATGGAGAGCAAAATCTGATCAGCAGATGGCAGGTGCAAATGAAAGCAGGAGACACACACTGCTGTCATCTTCTGAGACCAGCTGAGGAGTTTTATCAGGATGAAGAAAAGCAACAGCATCCTTAACAGTCCAACTTATGGTAACCCTTGGCTACTTCACAGCACCAAGACCAACAGTGCTGCTGCTGTCCTCAGTTCTACATGGGCTGAAAGAACTTGACCAGACTCCCACAGAAGTCCCAGGGAAGAACAGGAAAACTGCCCCAGCTCTTCCTGTAGCCACGGCCCTCCTTTCCCCTTGGTCCCACATGCTGCTCTCCCACGCTGTAAAAATACTTTGTCTCATGCTGCCTTCCCAATTTTATAGATGTAAAAAACATTTCACATGCTATTTATCTTTGAAATTAATATATTTGCTTTCTATATGCTATAGTGTGTCTACATATATAATGTCTACATATATAAATCATATAAACTCAGAGAATTCTCTCTTGCCAAAAAGCCAGAGAAGCACTTCTACCCTGGCAAACCAGGTGATGCAGGGTTTCCTTTACCCATCACAGAGCAGCTGTCCTTAACCCATGGAGCTCTCCAATTGCACCCATGGGCAGAGCCCAGGCAGCAGTGTGCCCCTTTCACCTTTCTTGGATGCCACTTATGCAGCTCTTCTCTTTGCAGAAGATGTGATATGACATTAGTAAGGTGGGGAAAGCTACTGATTGAGGTTGCTACTCTAATCCCACCAGCCAGGAAGAGTCCTTTCAGCCTTGGGAAGGCTGCTGAAAATAAACTCCTACATTTGTTACTGATACAATGACACATGGGAGCTGAGGATTCCTCAGCACAGGGCCCTGCTGAGCCATCAGCCATACTTTCTCCATTCTCCCCCTTACCACACAGCCTCACTGCGTGTCGGTGCTGAGCTCAGTGCTCTACCTGGGATGATGCTCAGAGCGAGGCATTGTACCAAGTGCCCATGTAAAAGGCACCCTCTGGTCTCACAGCAGATGCCAGCTGCCTCACACCAGGCACTGAGCAGTTACAGAACAAGCCTACATGGACACAGCACTCACCAATGCTATAAAACTGTGACAGAATTTATTCTAAAGTAAAAAAAAATAAAACAACACAACAACAAACCAAAGCAAACCAAGAATCTGTTGGGGCTGCTGATTTGTGGTGTGTTTTACAGTACTTGGGGAGAAAGCAGAGAGGGAATAAATCTGGTAGCTAGTAGCCACAGCAACAGATTGTGTTTCTCCTCTGGATGGGTTTCCAACACACACCCCTCTCAAAACAACAGCAATTACTGGGCATCACAGGGTAACACAGCAAAGTTTATGTTGCTTCTGTGGCAAAGTGGTTTTCACAAGGCTAATTTGTTCCAGGTCTGCAAGGTGCTGACTCATTACAGCGCGTTACCAGGGGTCTGATCACAACAGCCACTGAGAACACGAAGTAAAAAGCCCTGGACAGGGCTCATCCTGCTCTGTCAGGCTTGTTCTGATACCAATTAAGAGCCCAGCACACCCAGCTTGGAAGAGAGATACCTTCCTGACTCTGAGGAACAGGGGAAAGGCAGCAAAGATAAAAGCATTTGGGGGAAGCAACCAGGGGTGAGAGGAAACATCGGCTCGTACCTGCCAGCATCAGCCTGGATAAAGGGCCGTGGCTGAGAAACCATGTACGTGCTGCTTGAAAAGATAATAATGAAGGCATAGCTGTGCTTCCTTCTGCTCTTGAAAGGCTGCTTCCAAACCACTTCAAATTCTCTCTGTATCGCTGCGGTGCCATCATGTCTAACAAGGAGCTGGGAATCTGGTTGCCACAGGTTTTTATCCAAAGGAACTTTTTGAAGAACCAAGGTTGATTTGCTTTCGAAACATCGGCATGAACACATCACAGATCACCTACCCTGGCACATGAAAGGGCTAGTTCAGCAGTGGGCAAAGTGTGACATGTACTGCTCTGTCCCAGGGCACGCAAACCCACCAAAGCATCGTGCCATGCTCTTTGCAAAGGGCTTTAAAGCAGAGGCTGAGGCAGAAGGACAGAGGGAGGAAGAAGCCACGCATGGCAGGGCAGACCTCTCAACTCTGATGTGACTCAGCAGCTGTCATTGTTGGATTTTAGCTGCTTTTGCTGCCTTTAGGCCCTCAAGGCTTTCTGTTTCCAAGGGAATGACCTCCAGGTGCCGAGCTCCCATCTAGAACCGGCAGCGGGACAGCTTGCCACATGCAGGTGCATTCATCCGGCTGGTGGGAAAAGCAGTGGGAAATCCTGCTGCCCAAGGAGGAGATTTATTGCCCCTGAACCAACCTCCCTCCAAGGCAGCACAGGCTCCAGCACCCTCCCAGCAGGCAGGGTCAGCATTGCAGGCTGCGAGGCAGGCACTGCCTGTCCTAAGGAGGAGGCAGAGGCAGTGGAAAGAGCCATCTCCACAGCACGTTTACTCAAACTGACAGGAAGGATTTGTCTAGTTTCCTAAACATTTTGCAGGAAAGCTGAGAGTTCATCTCCACATGGAGATGATCACCACGCAGGATGAAGTGCTCTGTGCTCTCGCTCAGCAGCAATCTTGTCCTGGGTGTAGCTACAGCAAGGATGAAACACTCTGGATGATGCACCAGAGGGGACCCAGCACCACCCGTGACAGCTGGACATGCTGCTTTACTTGCCCTAAACACACTCTTATGACCGCCCAGGAATCCTGTAAGCTATAAGATGCTGTGTAGGACTCAAATCTCAGCTGCCCACAGTCTCAAAACACACATGGGGCTAAGAGGACACAATGTTCCAGATATATTCCAGATATCTCCTGTCAGGGAAGACAGCAGGCCTGCTAGCGGCCTAGCTCTCTTCACCCAAGACATAGGCCCTGACAATATTCTCCTATTCCCATGAGAAAAGTTCCTCATGCTGACAGGATCCTATTAATCATTCTCAAAACACAGCAGCCTTGTTGATAGGGGTACAGGCTGCCCTAACCCAAGAAGCAGTTATGGGAAGGGATTTGGGAGTAACAGAACATGTTAGGAACCAGCCATAACAAGAGGGTCAAACAGCAGGTGTGCGGATGCTTTTAGGCATCAAAGGTAAACTAAGGATGTTTAGCTATAAGATAGGTTTATCAGAACTCACTATAGTTACTAACCAATCAATATGGTGTGAACAGAGTGTGCAACCAATTAGCAGTTTTTTAGCTTGCCACGTTTGCAGCAAGAAAGGTCTAGAATCTGGGTGATTTCGCCTAATAAATTGGCTGGCTTCATGGCTTCACCTACAATTCATACATTGAATTGCGTGTTACTCCCTGCTGGACACCACAATCTCCTGTCCAGATACACCACTTGCCTCTCCAGCCATGTACAACCACATAGGACAGACCACCCAGAGACACCTTCTCTCCTTACTGGCAGCACAGGCGCTGGGTCCATCAAACCCAAACTTCACCTGCTTGTCAGAAGCCTCCTCTTTCAGCCCAGGCTGCCAGAATGAATCCCTCAGTTCTGCTGCTGTTTATTATATCAGCTTATTTCCACACTACCTTTGTCAAACACTGGGATTTCCCCAGAAAAATATTAAACACCAGCCTAGATGGGGCCCCTGGGAACACCCCCAGCTTGCCAATACAAAGTGTGAGGGCAAACACAGGTGCCTCTTCCCCACCTGAGCAGCCTCTACACACACCCAGGCAATATTTTTCTGTCAAAGTACTTCACTAGCCCTCTCTCCAAAATTTTTTTTAGGCTCCTTTAATCTAGAGCCAAAGCTCCCTGCCCCGCTGCCACCCAAATTAATAGATGCTTTGCCATTGTGGTCAGTGGGATGGAAATTGAGCCTGAAGAAGGCCAGACAATCCCACTGCAGCCCGTGTCCATGCAGTGAATGCTGCAAGCAGGATTAAAAGGGCCTCACATTTATCTTTGTGCTGCCTGTGCTCCATCTGCATACAATCCCCAATGCCTACAGATGCTGCCAGGCTCATCCAGGGCCGTATCCTTACCCTCACTGGGGCTGTCTTTCCATGGGTAGGGAACTCATGCTGCTTCACAAGCTGCACACAGACATTTAGCATTTAATAATTCAAATTGCAATACAATATTTGATGGGAAATAGTCATTATGGATTTATAACACAAGGCAGGTAGCTGAAGTACACAAATTTCCACGTTTCAGGAAACAGATACTATTTTCAAACAGAGCTAATCCTATAACAAAAAAATACCCCATAATATTATCCATAATCTTTACTTGCTGCATGCATCTGTGGGGTTTGGTTGATTTCCTCCCCCCCTCCTTTAATGCTCAGACTATGGAGTTATAGCAGGCCATTTTTCTACACTATGAAGCTTATTTACATACTGTAAATAACCATGAATGCAATAAAATCATGGTACAAATAACATGAAATAATGCCTCAATTTGCAGTTGTTTTACATCAGCATAGTTTATAGTGGTGTTTACTGTAGGCTTAGAAACAAATAAATAAATAAATGGAGACACAAAGACAAAAACTTCGTTATTCCCCACTGCTGGCCTCTAGCCCATTAACCAGCACTCACCAATTAATAATATTTAAAATCAAATGACACCAGACCCCAGCCTGGTCAGCACAGCCCAGGGAGAAGATGACAGCTGGGTTTCCACCCCACATCATGCCTGATACCCCAAGAGCTACACACTGGAGTAAATCTGTGAGAGTGGGGCACTGCTTGGATAGCTAATGCATCCTTCTCCCCATTACAGACTCCACGTGGGATTTAGGACCAGCTTCTTCCTTCTCTGTGGCCCCACATTCCCCAGCCAGGCTGATATTTTCACCTCTAACTTGGATGGTCTCCTTGGGATGTCAGCTGCAGTGCACAGGGTGCTTCAGATCCCAGCCCAGCACTGGTTTCTATCAGCTTTTATAACACTCAGGTCAAACAACCCTGTGACTAATTCTTACTGTCTTCAATTGAGAGATCCCAGAGGTAACTGTCTGAACTATCCTATCTTGTCAGGTAGCCCCCTGAAGCCACCCACCCCCTGGGAGCAGGGCTGTCTTTAAAGCCTGGCTGATGCCCATCTGGCACATACAGGATCTAATATTCCCTGCCTACAGCCCACTGCAAATCTGAGGTACTGATGACATGACAAAAGTCATCACCTTCCTCTCTGGAAGCTTGTTGTGGTTCAGCCCCAGCCAGGAGCTGAGCACAACACAGCCACCCACTCATCCCTCCATCCCCAGCAGGATGGAAAAGAGGTGGGCAGAGGAAGGCAGAAAACCCATGGGGTGGGGTAAGGACAGTTTTCTGGGCCAGCACAGAGAGAGGGGAGCAACAGCAGGACCCGTGGCAGAACACACATGGTGATAACACAAAGCACTTCACCAACCCAGTGGCCAAGTGGATGCTCAGCCTGGGCTCAGACCACCCTGGAGCCACAGACCAACCCCTCCCCACCCAGCCCCTTTTGTGGGGGCATGATGTGACAGGGTTTGGAAACACCCTTGGCCAGCTCAGCTCACCTGTGCTGGCTCAACAGGAAAACTAACTCTATCCTAGCCAAAACAAGGACTAAGCTTGGACTATTGGCTCCTAGTTTAAGTCTCTCTCTGCCTGTTTTGGGTCTTTGATGAGCATGTTGCCACAGTATCTACACAAGGATTTGATCTGCTTTTCATTAAAAAAGAAAAAAATTAAGAGAGCCAAAACTAACCCCCTTGTAACACCTTAGAAGTGCTCATGGGGATCACTTTGGGCTGCCAGCAGGGCTCAGCCAAGATAGGCCAGGTATAGCAGCCAATCTCAGTCTGCCAGCAGCCAGCCCCAGCAGTCAGATAAACGTGTCAGACTCAAGACACTGCAACAGACAGGTCAGGAGAAAGATTTTTTCGTCCTGGTGTATGAGAGCACCAGAATTGAGCCTTGACATGATGGAGAGCAATTTCCTCCTTCTTTTAAGCATGCACTGAGATGTAAATAGTCATTTCCATGAACTTAAAAACCCCAGGGAAGCAGATAATAAGCAATTACTCTAACTAGATAGCACTGATGTCTAAAAATTAATTTCTGTGCTAACATCCCACCCCTAAAGTTTTACATTTCAAAGCAGAGCATCCTCTGGAAAAGGCACACAGGTGTACAATCCCATTTCCCAGGCATCTGTGTCTATCTTCTCTGGTGGCACACCCATTCCTGCTTACCCAGAGCACAGGCAGCACACAGCAGCCTTTCCTCCACGTGTGCCTTCAGAGAAGAGCTGCTGCTGGAGCATGAGGCACCATGCTGATCACAGCCAATCGATCTTGTCACCACAGCATTCCTGACATGCTCATCCCAGTATGGATTTAGAATCATAGAATGGCATGGGTTGGAAGGGATCCCAAGGATCATAAAGCTCCAACCCCCTGTCACAGGCAGGGACACCAACCTCAGGCCTGGAGCTACACAAGGTTGCCCAGGGCCCCATCCAACCTGGCCTTGAACACTTCCAGGGATGGGGCATCCACCCCCTCTCTGGGCAGCCTGTTCCAGCACCTCACCACTCTTTCTGTAAAAAACTTCCCCCTAATATCCAATCTAAACCTTCCCTCCTTCAGCTTTAAACCATTCCCCCTTGTCCTGCCATTATCTACCCTTTTAACAAGCTGATTCCCCCCCTGTTCCTCTGCTCCCTTCAGGGACTGGCAGGCTGCAATGAGGTCCCCCCACAGCCTTCTCTTCTCCAGGCTGAACAAGCCCAGCTCCCTCAGCCTCTCCTTGTAGGGCAGGTGCTCCAGCCCTCTAATCATCTTTGTGGCCCTCCTCTGATACCAAGTAAATCCTCTGATTTACTTGGTATCTCTGCCAGGATTTAGAAATAAATTATTTATTTTTTTTCCAGAGGAGGTTGCTGTTTTCCTCAAGATCTGCTCAAGCACTGAGCCACCCAGCATCTTCAGAAGTCATTGAAACAGGACAATGAAGCCATCAGAGTCAGAAGAGTCAGGATCACAACCACAGGAACCTGGTTCCTTCAAGCATCTCCTCTGCTCACAGCACTCAGCCTGCAGGCACCAGCACTACAGCTCTCATTGATCCTCTAGGGCTGTTGGCTGACAGGGAGATGCTCTACCTTCATGGCTTCATACCACAAGAACATCCCCCTTCCTCTGAATTCAGAAGTAGCATCCGTAAGAACAACCTCAAGTCTTAACAGTAAATGCTACCTTCTCCCACTAATACTGTTCAGAAAAACAGGAGCAGTTACAGTGACTACACAGTCCCAGTGCTCTTTATTTCATCCTACATAACCATTAAGGATAGCCAAAAGAAGTGAAGCAAAGCCAGAGAAACCATCACCAAGAGCAGCACTTTGGATGTTCTTTATAATAGATCCCATCGTGGTCAGCCTGTCTTGCATCTAAGGTCCTCAGAGACATCTACACATGTGCCTAAACAACCATCCCAGACACCCAGAGACACCTTTTATTGTTTATTCTCTGTCATTCTTTGAAGGTTAAATACCAAAACCAAACAGCAGGTACCTGCATCTGGATTTAGTGCCCACCTTAATACAGGCTTATGTCTGGAAGCTGAGCACAACTACTGTGCAATCCTTAAAACAGGGAAAGAGAGAAGTAGCTACTTTGTAGGAGTTCAGTGAATATTAACTTTAAATTGCCCATTAATTTGTGATATTCTGGAAAAAAAACCACCCCAACAACTCCAAACTAGATCTTCTATCAAAGCCACCCATGTTGTTCTACTCCCTGCTCTTCAAGACTCATCCCTGAAAGGCACCTGGAAACAGGATTGTTAGGAAGCTTGAGCCCCAAGGTATCATTTTTTATTTTATGTCCTTTGCCAAACACTCTTTCACATTTTTTTTCCTGCAGCTCTGAATGTTCCCTGCCCTTTATCTCAATTAATGATGTCATAGATCAGCATATTCTCCCAACAAACTATTAAATTAACTGCCACGTTCTTCCTTCATTCTTTATTCAGAGAAAGGAAGGAAAAATAAGCACAAACCAAAGCACTTAACTCTTTATGATTTCAAATAAAAGCCAGACAAATGATGGCAATGCTTTGCCAGCCCCACGATTTACCCAAAAAGCCCACTGTACATCTTAGTTATGTCATGTTTTATTCCTCAGCCTATGGAGATGCTGGGGAGTAATGCATCTAGGGTCAAAAAAACCCCCACCAAAATGAGAAGAAACTAGCAGCAACTTGAAGTCAGAGATTTTTCTGTTGCTTAACTTAATGCCTCCACAAATCACCTTGTTCTTCTCCCCCTCTAAAAACAAAGACACAACACAGGAAATAAAAATGCCATGTGAAGCTCTGATTTCCCAGCCTGTGAAAGGAGGAGTTTCTCATCTTTAGCTCTCCTGGTTATCATCCCTGTCACGTCCTGTCCCTCCTGGCTGTGGGTAGCTGATTGACAAGGTGCTGTCTGCATTCGTGCCACGTTGGGAAGAGGGTCAAACGCTGCCCCAGACAAACAGGCTGGAGGAAACTTCCCCTCACAACCATCACTATTAAATATTTACAGATACCTCTTCTCATTACTGGACCACCAAGGACAGAGAGATGCCCACTGGGTGATTCAAACTGACCACCACCACCACCCCTTCTCCAGCTACTCCTTGGAGCAACAGTCCCTACACCCCTTTCTCTGTACCTTTTTCTTCTCCTCCTTTCCCAAGGCTTCCTACAGCCTCCTCCCCACAGCCTCCTCCAGCAAACTTGTCCATCCAGCAGCATCCTTTCCACCTCCCCACTCTACCATCTCCTGCTCATTTCTTTTGAGGGAAACTTTGGGCTTAATTAGGCTTAAAAAACAATAACAAAATACATGTCAACAACTCAACACAATCTTCAGAATAAGCAAGAATTTGTTGCCACTAACAAACCCACAGCAGACCCAGGTCAGCACTTCCCAGGGCATTCCCTGGTGATGGAGCAGCATGCCTTCACCCCACAGCTGAACTCAGCCTCTTGCTCATCATGACAAACACACAAACCTGCTAGGCTCTTCTCCAAAGTCAGCCCCCTCTATGAGCTCCCACATTTTTCATCACCCTGCTTTGTGTTTGAGCACTGCCCAGCAGAGCAGGACCCCAGGCAAGGAGCAAAGCTTTCCAGGGCCACCATAAACCACACATACACCAACCTATTGCACTGAAGGTCATCTACATCACAGCACCAAGGCCAGGCAGTCCCACACAGGCCCATACACATGCCCATCTCCACGTGTGATGGAGGAGGGAGCTGGACTGGTTCAGCCCAGAGAAGAGAAGGCTGTGGGGGGACCTCACTGCAGCCTGCCAGTCCCTGAAGGGAGCAGAGGAACAGGAGGGGAATCAGCTTGTTAAAGGGCAGAGACTGGCAGGACAAGGGGGATGGAGGGAAGCTGGAGGAGGGAAGGGTTAGATGAGATATTAGGGGGAAGTTCTTTCCAGAGAGAGTGGTGAGGGGCTGGAAGGGGCTGCCCAGAGAGGGGGTGGGTGCCCCATCCCTGGGGGTGTTCAAGGCCAGGTTGGATGGGGCCCTGGGCAACCTTGTGTAACTCCAGGCCTGGAGGTTGGTGGCCCTGCCTGTGGCAGAGGGTTGGAGCACTGTGATCCTTGGGGTCACTTCCAACCCAGACCAAGCTGGAATTCTATTTTTTCCCAGACCAAACATTTTATTGGTGCCTGTGCAGAGAGGATTTCAGGGCTGCTAAGGAGCCCTCTGCCCTGCCCCACACACTGCTCCAACTCAGGCTGTGGGATTGGCAGGCTCTGGGGCTACCCTGGTACATCAGCTGCTGATGCCATGCTGGGACACTCCTCTGAGCTCTGCAAACAGACCTTAACGAGAAAGTCCTTAACCAGGACTATGGTGGGGATGTAAGCAAGGAATAAAGACAAAGTGAGAACGAGGAGAGAGAAAATGACAGAAGTTACATGAACTGCAAAACATTTCAGAGTAACATCACTTTTTGGGTGTCTCCCATTTACTCCAGACAGGGAAGGGAAGAGGGGCCTGATCCGCTGCTGTGCACCTTTCTGGGCTTCCCAGCTGCTAGGGCAGCTTCCCCTCTGCTTCCAGGACAGGATGCATTCAAGCTCAGGCTTTCCTCTGCAGCATATTTCCTTCCTTACTCCATAGTGAGCTCCAAGAACTATGACACAATTTGGCAGAGGGGAGGAGAAACATGGTGACAGGTTTCTTACCATGATTTGCCCTCAACTGTATCTACTGACAACAAAAGAAGGTACAAGGACCTGTTTCTTCCTCATTACACAAGGGGGAGGAGTCGCTCATTAAGTTCCACTCCAGGGCCCAGCTTATCTCCCCAAGGCAGAGAAGGGTTTCTCCTCAAAAAGCCAGGAGGAAAGTGCAACATGCAAGTCACAAGTCTTCAGTAGCCATGCACACCCCCCATAATTAAGCATGCAGCACCAGCAAACTCCAAAGAAATGCAAGATTTGGCCACTTCTCCAGTGCTTGTGAAACAGGATGCACAGGAATAATTCCCATCAAAAACCTCCACCAGCTCCAGGTAATGGTCCTGCCATCTGCATCCTGGATGGGGAACCTGACCAACCACAGTCACAGCAGTTCACACAGACCACTGAATTCCTGATATCAAACATCCAGGGACCTGTGGAGCTTTGCTTCTCTTCAGGGCCCCCAGATCCAGAAGAGAAAACCCCAAAAGCTACATGGGCAGTTAACCTGAAGAGCTGAATCCAGGGATTAAAGGAAATGTAGTTTCTAGCACCACAAGTTGCAGAGGATAGTTTTAACCATCATCCCTGAAGACTCCAACTAAAGTAAAAACATGAATCCATATGTTTAGGAGAACCTTGTTTGACCTCCCTGTCATGGGCAGGCAACACTGCAGGGCCTGGCCACCACCACACTGCACACACTCTCGGCACTGACTCATGCTCCATGTTCTCCAGGGACATTGCCCACTGTCATCAGGCTCACTCCAGTTACAGTGGCCTTTAGACTCTTTTCTTTAAAGAAAAGCAGGTCTGAAATCTATCACAGATGCTTCATGGTTATAGACTCATCATTAGCCCTCCTGCTCTTTGAGGGCTGTGACTCACAAGCTGGGTTGTCCTCTGCACACTGAGGATGAGGCAGGGAGGGCCATGAATCACTCCAGGCACCCTTACCTCATGCTGTGATTGAGTAATGGGACAGAAGCACAAGGAGCCAACCCTTCCCACAGACCACACAGAGGAATTTGTTGCTGCTTGGGAGCCCCCACCACTTTGGTCACCTACCAAAAAGGAAAAGGCACAGCAGCAGGTTCTTCCAAAGCTCCTGGTGGCAACACTTGTGATGTGTGGCATCCAGCAGGGAGCAACATGCAATTCAATATATGAATTGTAGGTGAAGCCATGAAGCCAGGAAGCCAGCCAATTTATTAGGTGAAATCACCCAGATTCTAGACCTTTCTTACTGGCAATGTGGCCATCTGATTTACATATAAAGCTATGCCATATATTTGAGGATCTTTGTTAAATCCCAATAAGGTTATATGGCGACTGGCAGAGAGCAACATTCAATTCAATATGAATTTTAGGTGAAGCCATTTATTGGGTGAAATCACCCAGATTCTAGACCTTTCTTACTGCAAACATGGCAAGCTAAAAAACTGCTAATCGGTTTCACACTGTTCACACCATATTGATTGGTTAGTAACTATAACGAGTTCTGATAAACCTATCTTATAGCTAAACATCCTTAGTTTATCTTTAATGCCTAAAAGCATCCGCACCCCTGCTGTTTGACCCTCTTGTTATGGTTGGTTCCTAACATGTTCTGTTACTCCCAAATCCCTTCCCATAACTGCTTCTTGGGTTAGGGCAGCCTGTACCCCTATCAACAAGGCCGCTGTGTTTTGAGAATGGGATTATTAGGATCCTGTCAGCATGAGGAACTTTTCTCACGGGAATAGGAGAATATTGTCAGGGCCTATGTCTTGGGTGAAGAGAGCTAGGCCGCACGCAGGCCTGCTGTCTTCCCCAACAGTGATGCAGAAGACAAACCTGATGCTCTATCTCTCTTTCATCCCAGAGGGCATCCAGCCACGTTCCCCACAAGCACCCACCTCCACAAAGCCGTACTGCTAGAGGAGACTGTCACACCAGCTTCCATGGAGCAGGAGCCAGTGTTTTGTCCCAGAGCTGACAGATTTGTTACATGTTAAGACATTGTTTAATTACACACCCCCTCCCAGCCCCACCAGCAGCACACAAGGCTCCGGTGCCCTCTCGAGGCTGGTTTCCTATTACAAAGCCCTCTGAGGTCAGCCAGTCCCATCATCTTTTATTGCTGACAAACACATTATATCAGCCTTTTAATAAACGTTATCAATCCTGCCTGTACAAACTCATTAGGTTAATGTGGTGCTATTTTTATTAAAGCTCAGAGAACTTGCATTTAACAGCAATTACACTATTTAAACACCAAACAGCTCCAAAGAGACAGGAGCCAGAGCTCAGTGTCAGCTGAGGTTCCCAGCCCCCAACCCCAGCACTCAGAGTCAGGCAGACTTTCCTGTTCTGCAGTTACACCCCCAACTCTTCTCCAACAGCGACCGATCCCACGCTCCCAAAGGATTCAGATCCACTCCCCAGTGAAGGATCTGACTTCCAGCTCTCAGCTTGCTCTGCACAGGCTCCCCTGAAGCCCGTATGAAATTCAGATGAGAGGCATTCCCACCACTCCAGAGCTCCACATGGCACAGCACTGTCCCCAGGAGGGTCACATCCTGAGGCACTTGACTCAGTGCAGCACGTTCCTCCCCCACTAACAGCATGAGAATAAGAGTGTTCTAAAAGCTGCCCCTTCAATAAGATTTAGATAAGCTGCAACTGAGACAACGGAGCCCCCTCTGTGGTAAGGTGTCATTAGGGGCAGGGGCAGTCCTTGCACGCACTGTAGGAACTTCACCTCTAAATGCTTTAAGAGCAGTCAGCTGGATGGAGAGGAGATGGGAGCCAGATGAAGCAAAGGGAGGTTGGTTGGGGTACTTTTTCCTTCCTGTGCAGACTTCATGTCACAAACTGGCACATACAGTAAGTCAAACCAAAACATGAGAATCCAAAGACTCCCTTCTGGTTTCCAACAGCAGAAACCAAAGCTCCAGCCCTTTCCTGTTCCCTATTTCATAGCAAAGAGCAACCAATACTGCCTGCTTAAAGCATCAAGTGCCCTCACTGTTCTCTCCCGACTACATATTCCTGTTCCTGCCAGGAGAGGACAGGATTTGCACAAATTCAGGTTTACTCTTACATTGCTCCTCTTCCTAGTCTCAAGAGTCATCCTAGAAAGCAGAACACATCACCGGGTCAGCTCTCAGAACACCTGAGAGGAAGCAGGCAGAACCAGCACCAATCTGGTGACATTACTTCCACTAAGACATTACTTTCACTAAGAATTTATATTTTCATCTGTGTGGACATCTCATAAGGCTCTTTCCATGATCTATTAGTCCCTCTAAAGCCTTCACACTCAGCAACCTGGCAATCGTCACACACGTTGCACCATCAAGAAAACAAAAGGCCACAGTTAAAGTAAAGTTGGTGCAGAGTCCTCATTAGTCAGGTGTTGGCAGGACTTTATTAATGGCAGTAATTAGTAGGAAAAAAGTTCAGCAGTGGCAGTGGAAAATTCCACCACTTAAATATTCATTATTATCGACCTCTCTGGCTTCACAGTGCAGCTATCTTATTAGCTTCCTTTGGGCCAACCTCTCAGGTCAGCTCTGCTACTGTCCTTGAAGGTGAAAGGCTGGAAACGTTCAACTCCCTTCAGAAGTCAGCAGAATTATATGCTAAGAGAAATGACCACCCCTCAATTACCTGAGCAGCCCCTTCAGCTCTCCAGGGCCTCAGGGCAAGGTGAGGATGGATAACAAGTTCTGCTCTTCACTTAGGCCTTTTAACCAAGAGGAAAGTAAAGCTCTGATTGTAGGAACAACGCACTAAGCATAAGGAGATCACAGATCCATAAAGAGCCCTGCAACTGTCTGACAGGACTGAATCATTAATCTAAGCAAAGAAATCTAGAAAGTTTTGTAGCAAAGGTCGTTTAAGCACAGAGTCAGGTAATTGAGAAACACCCAAACAACCTAGCACAAAGTTCTCTTAAGTTAGGTCTCCATTTACCACATTCAGCTTTGACAGAGTCAGGTCTGGAGCAGCAGAGCAACCCAACTGCTTAAACATGCTGAAGTCCTCGGGAAACAGAGGCACAAGCCCTGGCAAACCATGACCCTGATGTTTGTTTTTCAAAGCTACCCTCCTACAGAGCTCGCTTTTACCTCGACCTAGCTGCAGGAGATGAAGGCAGTTCAGAGGCACAGTGGTTCAGTGAAATCCTTTGGTTTTTAATGGACCAATTTCTGTTCTGCAACAGAAGCTCTTCTACATTAAACCCTTTACAGTGAGTATCTCAGTGACCCATGCTCCAACAGCTGCCATACACATTAGGTCCACAGCCTCCACCATATCCAACATACAGGCACTCCAGACACACACACTGATATATCCATTCTCATTCCACATACCTCTGGGACTCCTGGCCATCTGCAGCTTCCCCTCTGAAGCACACTTCTGCTCCTCAGCACAGGGACACAAGGCCCAGGACAAACACCACCCCCCAACCTCAGCACAGTGATATTTATCCCCTCTGGCAATCTGCTTGGCCTGGGTGTTGTTGCTCCCAAAAGCATCAGCTGACAGTTATTATTCTATCAGCATGAATTTAGCAAACTCCATTCAGCTGGAGGGGCTTGGAGTTAAATTCTACTGGCCCAAAGTATTTTTGGGGATAAGATCTGTGATTCTCAAAAGCCAACCAGGGTCTCTGTGGCTTCTTCTCCTACCTATGATCTCAAGATAGAACTTTGCTGTCCTTGTAGTGCTGTATATCACAACACAATAGCTGTTAAGGGCAAGAAGAGCTTTAGGATGGAGGGGGAAACATAAACCTACAGTGAGTTTTATTGCTCAAAGCAAAGGGTCATCTGAGTGGCACTTGTAAAAACAAGCTGAGCACATCTGACCATCCTGCTGCCCAGTAGCTTTTCCCAAGGAGGCTGTCCCAGACCCAGAGAAGGGAAGCAAGCTCACAGCATGCTGCTACAGCAGAGTTTTCAGGACAAGAAAGATGGTGCTTATTAGAAAAGGCCAGTCTGGGGCTACTTATAAACAGTTGGGGGAAGGCAGCTCTTAGGGATGCTGGAGCTGGGGGAAGGCAGCTCTTAGGGACGCTGGTGCTGGGGGAAGGCAGCTCTTAGGGACGCTGGAGCTGGGGGAAGGCAGCTCTTAGGGACGCTGGTGCTTCATTAAGAAGCCTTCATAAAAGCCATGAAGGCATTCGCTGAGATCATTCCATGCCTGGAAGTGAAATATTTCCACAAATTTAGCTGATTCCATGTTTTTACCCTTGTAAGTCTCTATGTGTGAAAGGATTTAGGACAAAGCAACTCCGTTTCCCATCCTACTAGATGGCCTGTGATACCCTTCTATCTACTGTTCCCTTGGCGATAGCTTTTCCCCTCCACCACATGTGATCTGTTCCTGTTTGTACCTCTGCCTTCAGCTCTGAATGTTGTCGTTTGACTTTCTGCTGGAAGGTTGGTTTAAACGAAGAGTAAAAATGGGAGAGCTTGGAAATCCACATGGTTCTAGCAAATGTAAAAAGCAGCTTTCCCACTGTCACCTGGGCTGGAAAAGCAACACTCCCTGCCTGGCATTAGGCATGCAGAGCACTGGCAGCAAAGCTCCCGAGACACCATCTGTGCACATAATAAAGAGCAGTGGGATTTTTGTAACATAAATGATTGAATTTGCTCTCTGCTTCCCTTGCAGTGGGAGTATGCCAGCTATTAAGTGCCATAAGAACTTGCCAGACTACCTTAGAATATAAAATTTATCTTCTCTGATTCACGCCCTCTCCCAGCTCTGCAAAGATCGCTGGTGCTGCGGCAGGAAATACTGTGGTCGTTTCTCTTAGGCAGAAGGAAGTCTACCTGCCACATGGGACAGGCTGCCCAGGGTGTGTGGAGTCTCCTTCTCTGGAGAGATTCCAGACCCATCTGGACACCGACCTGTGTGACCTGTCCTAGGGACCCTGCTTTGGCAGGGGGTTTAGACTTGAGTTCTGGAGGTCACTTCCAACCCCTACGATTCTGGGATTCTGTGATCCACAAAAATTAGGAGTGCAGCTCTGAACTACAGAAAGCCTGCACTGTTTTTGGGATGTGCATCATTCTTCATTGACAGTGGGACAAACCTGGAGTGACTGCTGGGTCTTAACACCTCTCACAAGCCTTTTAAATTTTAGGAACAAACCTGAGCCCAGTGAGAAGGCTGATACACAGCACCATCCATCTCTGTCACCTGACCCTTGGTTTACTCCAGTGCTTGTCTCTCACTTCACAGAATCACAGACTCACAGAACCATAGGGGTTGGAAGGGACCTCCAGAGCCCATGAGGTCCAACCCCCTGCCAAAGCAGGGTCCCTAGGACAGGGCACACAGGTCGGCGTCCAGACGGGGCTGGAATCTCTCCAGAGAAGGAGACTCCACACCCCCTGGGCAGCCTGTCCCAGGGCTCCCTCACCCTCACTGGGGAAAAGTTCTTCCCCAGGTTGCTGTGGAACTTCCTGTGCTCCAACTTGAGGCCATCACCCCTTGTCCTGTTCCCACAGACACTGAGAAGAGGCTGGCCATGTCCCTCTCTGTCCCACCCTTCAGATATTGATAACCATTGATCAGATCCCCTCTCAGGCTGCTTTTCTCAAGGCTAAACAGCCCCAGTTCACTCAGCCTTTCCTCACAGGGGAGATGCTCGAGGCCCTTAATCATCTCCATAGCCCTGTGCTGCACTCTCTCACTTTTCAAGTAAGAGGGAAACTCTGAGTCTCCAACATCTGACAGTATTTTTCTTCAATAAGGAAATAAATCCCATTTGTTGGCCACGTGCATCAGGGTCAAGACCAGCAGCGCTCCTGGGCTGCTGTGGTTTAACCCACATGGCAGCTCAAACAGCCACAGAGCCAGTCACCCCCTGCCCCATCCTCAGCAGGAGTGGGGACAGGGCTGAAAAGGGAACAAAAAGATCATGGGTTGAGCTAAATACAGTTTAATAGGGCAGAGAAAGATAATATTAATAATGACAAAAGAAGTGACATAGAGCACACCTTCTGACCACCCAGAGGAGATGCTCAGCTAGTTCTTTAGCCAAACCACCTCACATCCGACCTTCAGTTACACACTGAGCATGACACCATATGGTATGGACATCCCTTGGGCCAGTTTGTTGTGGCCGTGTCACCTCCAGCTTCTCGGGTGCCCCCCACCTTCCCGTTGGCATGGTGGTATGAGAAGCTTAACTGCTTGGCAAGGGCTAAACTATCAGTGTGTTATCAACATCATTCCATCCTCAGAGGATAAGAAACTGGTTAACAGACCGTAGCCAAAGGGTGGTGGTCAATGGGTCTATGTCCAGGTGGAGGCCGGTGATAAGCGGTGTCCCCCAGGGGTCTGTCTTGGGACCGGTTCTCTTTAACATCCTTATCAATGACATCGATGATGGGGTTGAGTGCACCCTCAGCAAGTTTGGGGATGACACCAAGCTGAGTGGTGTGGTTGACACCCTAGAAGGAAAGGAGCCATCCAGAGGGATCTTGCCAGGCTGGAAAAATGGGCCCAGGTGAACCTAATGAGGTTCAACACTGCCAAGTGTCAGGGGTGGCACTTGGGCTGGAGGAATCCCAGACACAGATACAAACTGGGAGAAGAGCTCCTTGAGAGCAGCCCTGTGAGAAGGACCTGGGTGTCACCGTGGATGAGAAACTTACCATGAGCCAGCAGTGGCTCTTGCAGCTCACAAGGCCAATGGGATCCTGGGCTCCATCAGCAGAGGGGTGGCAGCAGGGACAGGGAGGGGATTGTCCCTCTCTACTCTGCCCTCGTGAGGCCCCACCTGGAGTACTGTGTCCAGATCTGGGGCCCTTGCCATTCTATGATTCTATGATTCTATGATTCTAAATCCAAAACCCAGCACTACACCAGCTGCTGGGAAGAGAATTAACTCTATCCCTGCCGAAACCAGGACACCAGGAAAAGTACCCCTCGTTAGACCTCTTTTCAGTAGACTATAACACCAGACTTCCTACGTGGTTAGAACTTTAACTCTTGGGTTCCTACATCAGGCCTAAGAGGTTTGCAATAGCTCAGCCAAAACAAGTCAGGTATCTCAAAAAAGAAAAGAAAAGAAGGAACAAACAAAATCATTTCGATGTTAAAAATAAAACCAGCCCAGCTAGTGATGCTTTTACTGGGAACATCAAAGCATCTCATCTTCCTGGTAGCACAAGTGCTAGCAGGGAGCTTTAAACATGACCAGCAATTAAAATGGCAAAAAAGTGCATGTGCACAAGGCAACTCCACAAACCAGTTTAATTCTGGCCTACCCCCAACTCTGTTCCTCTTGACTTTTTGCTCTCTGGTAGGTTGATCCTGCTGTTCCCATGGTTATAGAAATGAAACGCAGCCCAGTTACTCCCAGGCAAGGCTTTACATTTTATGGGACTGGGGGATGTATGTGGTGGGAAAACTTAGCTGGTACAAGCTGAACAGCGAATAGAGGGAGAGGGAAGAACAGCAGCAACCGTGCAGTGGAGGCAGCCCCTGGTCTGTGGGAGTGCTGGGGTCTCACCCAGCCCCAGGCTGCGCCCTCGGCGGGCACAGGATTTAACAAGGAAATAACACACCAGCTACAGAAGTCATTATGCTGCATATAAAGGACAAGAACATGTCCCACAGCCTCTGAGTGGCCATGCCATTCAAATTGTGCTTAAGCAAGTCCATGGGGAGGGAAAGGGATGTTTTCTGTAGGCTGCAGCATCACCTTTCCAGCAGCAATATGCGTGGCATCATAGAATCATAGAATCATAGAATCATAGAATGGCATGGGTTGGAAGGGACCCCAAGGATCATAAAGCTCCAACCCCCTGCCACAGGCAGGGCCACCAACCTCCAGGCCTGGAGCTACACAAGGTTGCCCAGGGCCCCATCCAACCTGGCCTTGAACACTTCCAGGGATTGGGCATCCACCCCCTCTCTGGGCAGCCTGTTCCAGGACCTCACCACTCTTTCCATAAAAAACTTCCCCCTAACATCCAATCTAAACCTTCCCTCCTTCAGCTTTAAACCATTCCCCTTGTCCTGCCATTATCTGCCCTTTTAAAAAGTTGATTCCCCTCCTGTGTCTCTGCTCCCTTCAGGGACTGGCAGGCTGCAATGAGGTCCCCCCACAGCTTTCTCTTCTCCAGGCTGAACAAGCCCAGCTCCCTCAGCCTCTCTTTGTAGGGCAGGTGCTCCAGCCCTCTAATCATCCTTGTGGCCCTCCTCTGAACCCTCTCCAACAGTTCTACATCCTTCTTGTATTTGGGGCCCCAGATCTGGACACAGGATCCAGCTGGGGCCTCCTGAGGGCAGAGCAGAGAGGGACAATCCCCTCCCTGTCCCTGCTGCCACCCCTCTGCTGATGGAGCCCAGGATACCATCACCCTTGTGCTGCAAGAGCCACATCTGGCTCATGTTAAGTTTTTCATCCACGGTGACACCCAGGTCCTTCTCACAGGGCTGCTCCCCAGGAGCTCTTCTCCCAGTCTGTATCTATGTCTGGGATTCCTCCAGCCCAAGTGCCACCCCTGACCCTTGGCAGTGTTGAACCCCATTAGGTTCACCCGGGCCCATCTTTCCAGCCTGGCAAGATCATCCTCCACCTCCAGACCAGCACTAGCTCTCCAGCTAAAGATGAGCTGACAGTAACACATCAGTCAAGGTAATAACCACATGGATAATTAGACACACACTGTTGAAGGAGCTTTGGGAGCAAAACCCACTTTCCAGAAAAAACTTTAAGTCCAATATGTTAAGAGCCAACGAGCAAACTTGGTATGAACGAGCAAACCCAGCACCACCAGCAGCTTCCTCCCATCCTGCAGTCCCTGAGGCTGGGACAAGAGATGTGAGGATGTGCTGACAGTTGGGAACTCTTACTGGCTCCATGTGCGTGGCACAGCCCCAGCAGCATGGCACAGATGTGACATGGCTGCCCCAGGCTTTGGGCTGAGAGCCAAAAGAGCCACAGCATCTTGGACAGGGTTTGTATGGCAACAGCGAGCCGTGCAGCTGATGCAGTCCCTGGTTTGTGATAACCCAGCTGAACTGTGAGCTCCTTTCTGGTTTGGGAGAGGGAGGCAATGAGAAGCAAAGACACAGAAGAGAAGGAAAGTCAACCCAAATTTGTGGTGGCACACAAACTACTAACTGGTTTGTACTGGGTACACTCATGGGCCACCATGGAGGACAGGACCACCAGTCTACCCCTGTGTCCCAGGGGTTTCTTCACCGCAGATCTGCACAGCTGCAAGTTTCCAGCTTGGCAACTGTGCTGGAGTCTTTAGGGACAGTCACTGGGAGACCACAACCTTGGTACATGGGGATACAGTCTGCTTGCTCTAAACTGCTGACCAGATCTCCAGCTCACAGGAAGAGTGAAATCTTGGGGTGACAGAGAGGACAAGGTGCACTTGAAACCTGCCCAATTCAGCATGACCTGATACTGATGGGTGGGTTCTCTTGGAGAATGTAATGAGGGACACACAAGCTCAAAGCTTCATCTGAGGATCAGAGGTAGTGGGGCTCACCAAGCCCTGCACAACTAAATGCTGCTCTTGATTCAAAGCTCATCTCTCCAGCCAAGAAGTACCTTTTTCACATGCTTGTCCCCAAAACTGCTGCACCATTGTCATAACAGATGCACACTCCCAAACCAACTGGTCTCCTTACAGAGCCCTGGGAGAAGACCCTCTGTTATCTTCTGCTAAAACCAGCCCTGCCCTCCCTCATCACAGCAATCCCCCCACTCAGTACATCCCGCTCCACACAGGTCCCAGCAGGGAGCCCTGGTTATGCTGTAAAAAAGGATTTAAATCCACAGTAAGAGATTTCTCAAGTGCAAACACAAAGAGCCATCTGGGCTCCCAGTAAGCTCCATGAAGAGCATCAGTGCACCCATCAACAAACGCTCTCCCCTCCCACGCCATGCCCCAGCTTCCCTCCCTTCTCCTGCCCTTCTCCTGCCCAGTGCCAGCCTTTGACTGACATATATGTTTTGGTGGTTGCTTCATTACTGCATCTGCAGTGAGCTGGGGAGAGGTGAGAGGAAAGGAAGGATGAGAAAGGGGAGAAAATAATTACACTGAGATTTCATCGACAAGCAGCAAAAAAGGAAGTGTCCCTCGGGGTTTGATCAATAATGCAGCACTTGTTATCTTGATCTTCTTAATAAACCACAAGCAGCCCAGATGTATTTCTATCTGAGAATCGATCCTTCGCAGTGTTTCCAGCACAATATTGCCAGGACATGCAACCACACACAAATAAAATGAAATGGGCTGGTTTATTGATTATCCAAACAAGAAACCTGTGATTCTGTGATTCTGTGATTCTGTTTGCATAGATTATCAGCAGAGAGCTGCTGCCTGCTTTGCTGCTGGTTAATTACTTTTGCTTTGTTTCAGACTTTCTCCCTCTCCCACTGGGGCCATGTACAACCCCCTGTGATGTACCAAGGACCAAATCCTTCCTGTTTAACCCCAAAGCCACTTGTTAAACCTGCCATGGGAACCACTCCTGTATCCATGCCCCACTTAGGAGAGAAACTCGTGGGCACTGCTTTTATTTCTCCTCAGGCACAGATGCTGGAGGTGTTGCCACGCTCCACAGAAGGCAGGACTGGCTCAGAGTTCCTTGCCCCAGAGAAAGTTTAATTACACAGCTAATTATATGGCTGAGTTCACCTCCTTTCACCTCTTCTTTTGTTCCTGTCTTGAAGCCTGCCTGCAAAGCTCAGCCTCTCTGACCCATCGCTGTGCAGGCTGCGACCTCCCACCCAGCCCCACGCCGAGCTGCAGTAATTGCTGGGCTGGGGTCAGACCCAGGGTCTGACCAGGCTGACCTAGAAAGCAGCTCTGGGAAGCTCTGCTGACCCTCATGACAACCCAGGAATAAAATGCTCAAAGGTATTTTGAGTTTGGGTATTCCCAGCTCCCCAATGTACCCTCTGGATCACACCAGGCCAGGACCTGGTATAACAGCAGAGCTTGCATCCCTTGGTGGGCCTGGCCTTGGAGAAGGGCTCCCCACAACGTGACTGCAGCAACGTGCCACATGGTTACCACACAGCAGAGGTAAGGACACCCACTTCACACACACCATCTGGCCAGTGCCAGGTTATACTCATCTATAGGTAACATCATCTATAGTCATACCCAGAGAAGGCTTTCCTCACCCTGGATTGAATCCCAATGTCTTTATTTTGGCTCCTTCAGTTTGCAGGGATGCCTTCAGCCTTCTGTGAAGGAAGATTTCCTTTTGCAAAGGAAATGTAATAATAACCCAAGTGAAGCCTTCAAGATCTGACCAAAGAAGAAATTCCTTCTTTTCAGATTTTGTGCCCATCTGATGGAAGCAGCAAGCACAAAAGGAGAAGGTAACATCTTCTTGTCTATTAATTCTAATATCGAGCTTGGTAATGTTTCCTGTGGGCCTGATGGATCCATGCTGCAGCTTGCACTGATCAAAAGAAGGTCCTAAAGTAATTCCCCACCAGTTTTAGGCATTTACCATAGATATTACTAAGTTTTGAGCAGGCAGGCCCTGAATGTATGCAGATGAGCCCCCCTTCCCGCTGAGCCAGCATAAAATCCTTCAAGAAAAAATGTAATTAAGAGTTGTGAACGATAATGAGTTTCTATTACACCCTGCTGAGAGCAGCAGCAACAGCTGAAAATGGTTTTTAGCTGCCTACAACCCAGCACTAGCTCTGTTCTGAGGAACTGGGATGGAGCTGGTAGCTTGGACTGCTCCAGTTCAAACTTAACTTTAAGACCAAAGACTGGTGAAAGATGATGCTGTGGATTAACAGTCTGTACAGAGATAAGGGAGCGTTGCTCTAGCAGGACAGTGCTGAAGTCTCAGAATAAGACAGATACAAACCCTTTCCATCCCAGTGCATTACAGCTCGGCAGCTGCACTGTGTCCATGCCCACAGCACACAACAGCCTTGGCCTGGCTCTTCCATCCCCTTCAGCCACCACTGGCCACTGCCATGGGGATGTGTGTAAGAAGAGAACAAGCAGTGAGACGTCCCTGGGGCTTGTGCTGCAGCCTCTGGCTCAAGGCCCTGCAGAGCCACGGGCCGTGTCCCTCTAGAATGAGAAGCTCTTTGCGTTTTTTCCTCCAGTTTTGCTAAGTCACGTTTCTAAATGTGATGGCAGGGGCTTGACTGCATTGCCATGTGCCCAGGGCCCCCACACCTCAGCAATCCAGTGCCTGAAAGCAAACCCTTCTTTGGGGTTTTCTGAACCTGTTGTTTTAGTTAGTGTGGCTTCAGGAGAGGCAGAGAACCTCTCCTCCCAAGTCACACCTCTCCTGGTTTTCTCAAGCTCTGTCACAATCTCCCCTACACCTTTTCTTTTCCAGGTTGGACTCCTTGGCCCCCTTGCCACCACTCCCTGGGGAGAAGCAGCTCTGTGCCCCTTGCCCAGCCTCGCTGGACATCCCACAGCAGGGAGCTGGCCCAGTTGCTGGGCCTGCAGGAGATCAGCAGTGGGGTGCACGGTGTCACAAGAGATTTGGTTTTGTTCACTCTTTATTCCCTGGTGATCTCTCACACTTGATTCACCTACTTGTTTCCTCTTGAGCACCAAGCTTACATTTCCTTAAGGATTCTCTAAGTCCAATGTCTCATTCCACAGGGTCAGAACAAGGATGACCAGAGTATATACACACACACACATATAAATGAATGTATATGAGGAGCACATGAGGAGCGGCTGAGGGAACTGGGGGTGTTCAGCCTGGAGAGGAGGAGGCTGAGGGGAGACCTTCTCCTCACCTCCCCTGCCCTGCCAGGAGGGTGCAGAGAGGTGGGTGATGGTCTCTTCAGCCAGGGGACAGGAGATGGGACAAGGGGCAATGGGCTCAAGCTGTGCCAGGGCAGGGTCAGCTCAGATGTGAGGGAAAAGTTCTTCCCTGGCAGAGTTGTGGGGCTGTGGCACAGGCTGCCCAGGGAGGAGGCTGAGTCACCACCCCTGGGGGTGTTTAACAGATGGGGAGATGAGGTGCTCAGGGATATGGTTTAGTATAGGACAGGAATGTTTGGACTCTATGATCTCAAAAGTCTTGTGATTCTGTGATATTTATAGTATGTATAAGTAAAAAAAAAAAAGGGGGGGGGTGAGGGGGAAAGGGGTGTCCCCATGTGCATACCTTATGTTCATGCACATTTAGTGTCACCAGGTATTGTCTTACCACTCACTGTTATGAGCCCTTTACACTCAGCCCTCGCCCACTTAGTGAGTTTGGTGTTTTTTTAAGAATAAAATGGAGAAAACTCCAACAATCTCCTGAGATGCAGTAGAGGGGAAGTTTATCCTACAGAGAAGTAACAGTTTATCTAGGAGCCCAACCACACCAGATGAAAAACCTCTTGTGAATTTTATCCAAGAGAGTTCATTGCTTTAATCCTGGATAATCCGTACCTAATCCTTTTTATAATCTTACTCATCTACTTGCCTCAATAGTTTTCCACAGCAGGGAGTTTACGTGTCATAAAAGGAATATTTTCCTCTTCCTTTTTTGAAATGGGTTTTACTCTTATGGAGGTTTCTCTTCTACAAGTGCTCTTCACCCAAACTGAAAACCATTTCCTCTTTGTGATGCCATGCTGTGTGAAGAGTTGCTTTGTTTCCCAATAGGACTTAGAAACCAGGTGGCAAATGGCTGCTCCCAGGCATATTTTAGGACCCAGGAATAGTCACTGACCCCCTGAAACCCATAAATGTCAAACATATGCTGACTGGAGTAAGTATATATTCAATACTGAACAGAATGGATTTTAGCAGAAGAAAAGCAGTGTGTGCAGGAACCTATAATGATCACAGAATCACAGGGGTTGGAAGGGACCTCGAGAGATCATCAGGTCCAACCCCCCTGCCAAAGGAGCTCCCCAGCTCATATTACACAGTGTCTTCAATATCTCCAGAGAAGGCCAAACCAGTGTGTTTCAGGGCTGGCCATGACAGAGAGAAACAAGAAATCCTGCCTTCTGTGTGGCTTTCCCAAAACCTGGTACAGAATAAACATCCTGGAGACTTTCTCCAAGACTCCAAGACCCAGAGTCAGCCTCTGCCAGGCGATCTGTGCCGCCTGGCCAGCCTGCCAGGGAGCCCTTCTGCTGCTCAGGACCGTCATCCTGAGGATGCCCACAGGCTGGGATGCTGCAGGAGGGGCAGGCAGGAGGCAGGCAAGGGCCAAGCTGCCCTTCTGCTCACATGCTTTGTGGCCCAGAGGCAGAGAGCCAGGTGAAGCCACAAACACAGCCCATGAGAAAATCAGTTTTCCGGTCCCAGCTCTTGCTGGTGCAGCAGCTGTGTGGATTTCTGGCTTAGGAATCTGCTTGAATCATCTCTGCTGTGCTTAAGAAACCAAGACAGATGTGCTTTTACCTTGTGTGGGGAGGAATGATTAGAGAAAAGGCAACGCAGGAAGTGTTGTTGCTGCATGTCACGGCTTCCTCATCCTGACAGAAACAAATCAGCCAGCCCTCAAACCTCTGTTAGGCACTCGGGGGAAGGGGATGCAGCGTCTCCCCCAAAGCAAACACCCACAGCAGGTACAGTACACACAACACAACCCACGTTCTCAAACTGAATAATCTATTAGCAATCAAAGGCCTGGAACCAAATCCACACTCTACAAATAACACACCAGGATGGGTAACAGTGAAGAGGAACAGGCAGACCTGTCACCAGGATGCAGGTGGTGAAGCTCCTGGAACCTAACAATCGTAACCCTCAGTAATCACCAAAGAAATCCTACCTTCATTAAGCAGAGCATCCTCAATTGAGATTCAAATCTCTGTGCCCAGCTACCCAATTCCTCAGTTTTTTAATGAATTTCAGAATGAATTTTCATTCCTTTGCCCCAAACCCTGCATGCAATTTCCAAACCACGGGCCAACGACATCCAGCTAGCAAACACAGTGGGCACCACACTGTGCAGTGATGCTGGCTCGTGCTAATGAACAATCAGGTCCTCACAATCAGGGTACTGGGGAGCAAGAGGATGAGTGTGTCCCCCTTCTCACCTGGAATATATAGTACCTCCCCAAAATCCCTGAAGTTTTTTTGACTTGCTGCCAGTACCAGCAGTTTCCTAGCAGTGCCAGGTATTAAATACAAGCAGATCGCTTCCAGCTGCTCCTTATCTAATTCCCGTTGTCACCTGACACTGTTCATTTACAGTGTATCAATCTAGCCTGGGAATGTTTAAAATATTAATTACTCATCAGTCTCAGCTCGTTACCACGGGTGCATTCAGCACGATGCACAGCTGCTTACAGGTAGCCAAACTGCTACATAAAACAACCAGTGCTTCCCCCTTAGGGTATGTCTGTGCAGAACTGCTCAAACTAGCTTTAATTGAGCCAGCTTGGGTGCTGCACTGGGTCTTCAGCCATGATAATGAGCTTTGGGGAGACACGAGATATATTAGGATCCGCTGAGGATCCTGGATGGGCTGCACCATGCTGCTGCTTCATTTGTGTCTATCCAAACCCACCTAGGCCCATGTGAGTAAACATGGAGATGCTCTTAATAACCCTGCTAAAAGGTGATGGATACCTCCTGCCGCCCCCACCCCGCTGGCTGGGATGCAGGAGGGTGCTGCTGGTATAGGTGCAGGGTCAGGGTGGGCTGCCTGGTCAGTCCTTGCCCAGGTCTCCAGCAGGTTTTACAGCCAGTGCTGGGCTGCTCTGTGATTAGCATCACATCCAAACCCATCTCACCCACACAGCCTGTGGTCCCTGCACACCAGCCCTGCCCTCTTTTTGCCTCGTTCCTTTGCACCAAGGCTGGAGCACAGAAAATGTCAGAGGAACAGAGCACAGAAGGCTGTGCTCCACCTAAAAAAGAAAGGGTGGCAAGAACCAGCTTTTCCTGAAGGCACCCAACAAGAAAACACCAGACAGCAACTTTACCCCCATCCTGCTTCTTGCTGAGGCCATGGGGAATCATCACTCACATGAGAAAATAGGGGCTTTGCACAAGACAAGCCCCACAGTACAGCTCATGTGGCAACCTCATGTCTCCAGCTATACCCCAACCAACTGTTCTTTGGTTCTGCCTTTTGGGGAGGGGTGACTTGAGTTTTTAGGGGAGAAAAAGAGTCAGAAAGTTCAGTTCTGGGCTCCCTGGTATAAAAAAGCCAGGGATCCCCTGGAGAGAGTCCAGCGGAGGACTACAAAGGGGGTTAAAGGCCTGGAGCATCTCCCCTAGAAGGAAAGGCTGAGTGAGCTGGGACTGTTCAGCCTGGAGAAAAGAAGACTGAGGGGGGATCTGATCAATGGTTATCAATATCTGAAGGGCGGGACACAGGGGGACATGGCCAGACTCTCCTCAGTGTCTGTGGGGACAGGACAAGGGGTGATGGCCTCAAGTTGGAGCACAGGGAGTTCCACATCCCGGTGAGGGTGAGGGAGCCCTGGGACAGGCTGCCCAGGGGGTGTGGAGTCTCCTTCTCTGGAGAGATTCCAGCCCTGTCCGGACGCCGACCTGTGTGACCTGTTCTAGGGACCCTGCTTTGGCAGGGGGTTGGACCTGAGATCCCTTCCAACAGATTCCATGACTCTGTGAAAGACAAGCCCTGCTCTGCTGTTTCAGGCCCAGCACAGCTCTGCCCAAATACACAATGAAACATCAGTGCTAGGAGATGCTCAGCCCCTCCTGCACCCGCATCTCTCCCCAGGGGGGCAGAACTGAGGATCTAGTCAATGACTGCACGCCAAGATGAGCACACAGTCACTAAAAGCTGTCATTTCAATGCCTGGAAAATAGCCTAATTTCTGCATACCCTGGCTGCCTGTTGCCGAGATGCTGGAGGAAGATGGGCCAGTGATTGACAAAGTGAGACATAAACTCCATCAAGCAGATGGAGAACAGCATAATTATGAAAATAATAACAGTGATTGGCCGAGATATGAGAGAAAGAAAAAAAAGCCAGTAGGAATTATTTACATTTAGGGTTGTTGGGGCCTAATTTATTCTAGTGTTTGAACAGCAAGAGGAAACACAGAAATCAGCTCCCAAAACACTCTGTGTCAGTGCTTGTAATAGGTAGTACAGCTCAGAACAACAACTACCAGCTGAAGTGGTTTAATCACATCTCCTGATGAATGAAATTAACCTTTCTTTGGGGCTCATGTGCACGTGTCATCCAGCAGTATTTCTCCAAAGGCTCACGCTTGCTTCCAGCCCAGCCAATGCCTTAAATGAGTTCGCCACGGGCTGGAGCGAGCCGAGCTCACACACCCCAGGATGCCAGATCAGAGGAGTTAAGCTGTACCCAGAGGATCAGCTCTGGAGTAATTAAAGCCCCTCACTAGCAAACAATTTGCAGGGAGGTGGGGAAAGACCGATGAATAAGAAGAAAACACACACTGCAATTCCCTTTCTGCCTCTGTGCTTCAAGAGGGGCAGATCTGGGCACACATTTGTGGTGGCCAGCCAGGAAACCCGTGACCTCCCTAAATAAAACACTCTCATCCAGCACTTGAAATATGATTGTGAAGACTGTGGTGCTGCTGGGAACACTTACATTTTTCATACTTAACCCTAAATCTCCTCTCCCCTCTGAAGACTCTCATCAATTCCCCTGCCACACTTGCTGTCTCTCAAAGCAAGCCAACTGGCCCCATCCCACCCCGCTTCCCCTCTCCTGGAATGGACATTACCTGGGGCGGGTGGGACAGGTCTGCACACATGCACCTCACTGACCACTGGCCCATCCTCCCTGCCCCCTCTCCAAGGGGCAGGATGAAGGATATTTCAGGATTAAATCCCACTTTTTTTATCCACAGGACCCCTGTTGCATTTGCAGTGCAGGACAGACACTGCTCAGGGAACAGCGGAGTTACTCAGCACCTCAATTCATTCTCATTCGATGGGGAACCTCCTCTGCCTTATTTACTGCACCTCACCAGCCCCTGTGCTTGAAGATTCCTGGTCTTTCCAGGGATGTTCATCATTCTGCCTTACCAATGCTAATTTGCCACTCTCTGCCTCTTCCCAGGAGAAAGCAGAAACTGGTTTTGTCCTTGTTGGGAGCAGGGAAGCCAAGGCAGAGGGACACCCACCATGCCCAGAGGAAACCAGCTGCAGAGATAGAAATGAAGGCTGTGAGGTTGCTTCCCACCTTCCTGGCTCCACCACCATCAGCCTCATTCCCTGGGGTGGAGGGGACACAGGGGGACATGACCTCCACTTTGGGTACCAGATATCCCCTCAACATGAGGGAGAGGCACACAGCTTCAGCAGCAATGGGTCCAGCATCACCTGCCCTATTTTCCCAGTACAAATTGCTCCTAAAGCAATTCCTTTGCTGTTCCATCTCAATTTCCTTCTGTGGCACCACCACTCTTCCCAGGGACCAGGTGATGCGAAGGAACAGCACATCAGTGACCCAGGATGAAATGGATAAGCTAAAATGGAGCATTCCTGGAATTCCAGTGTTGCCTCCTCCCAGCCTTATCTGCCACTCTCAATCTGCTCCTCAGCCAGGACAGGATTCATTTCCACCCACTAGCTAGGCATAAAGATAACATGGAATTTGAGAAGTGGAGTAACCCCTGTGCTCCCCAGCCACCCCACACCTTTCTGCTCAGGGCAGCTCCCAAAGAAGCCCCTCCAGCCCTGTCCTGCACCTGAGGCATTGAGCCAGCCCCGGCTGCAGCTCCCACCTCTCCCAGGCTCAGGAGAGAGCAGCTGGCCTGCTCCCAGGTAGGCTGAAAGCAGATACCAGAGGAGCTCTTAAATTCAGGTCTCACTGATGGTAACAGCCTCAAGTTTGGCCACAGCTCCACATCTTTTTGAAGCCAAGCAGGTCCCACCATCGGCTGCTAGGGCGGCCAGGGAGGCTGCATCCCAGTGTGCAGCTCCAAGCTTAGCATGTGGAAGGGGGAGAAGGGCAGGAAAAGTTGAAAGAAAATATGGAAACCACAGCTATTACATGGTCTTTTAGAATCCCGCTGTCACGTAGAGTCATACCCAGCCTTGATCAACTCACCGGAGCCTCACCATAGAGGAAACCCGCGCCACCTGACACAGGCTGTGGCACCTGAAATGAGCCGTGACCATGGTATTTACACACTACTTTAACTAATACACAGACACTTAATGCAGGAGCATCCAGGGTTTCTCAAACTCTGGGTTCTGCCACCCAACTTGTTTTGAGCCAGTTCCAACAGGGGTAAGAAACTCCAGAGTTACCCCTCAGCAACACAGCACGGTGCCAGCAGACAGTGCAGTGCCTTTGCCAGTCCGAGAGCCTTTGCCAGCCCTGGGAAGGATGAGGGAGCTGCAGTTGGCCATGACTGTCAGTCTGCTGCCTTTCAGAACCACAGAATTCACTCAGTACTTGATTAAAGAGGAAACATTGCTTTTTGTCTGAATTTTCCCCCAGTTAGGTCGTTTTGTTTTGCTCCACTTTATTTAATGCAGGGAAAATAATACAAAAAAAAAAAAAGTATTAATTGCATGCTGCCAAGATCTTTGGAGAAAAATTCAATATTATCTTTCAGTGCAAAGAACAAATGAATCAAGGCTCCATTCCAGATCCAGCAGCAGTCCTGACTTTGACGTGCTGAGGAAAATAATAACTTTCGGCACATACTAATTGTCTTGTTAACATGGATTATGCAGCCAGCCAAATAAATGTCATTCACACTTTTATGAGGAAGAGCATAAATCTAAAACTCAGAAATGCATAAGATTTTTTAATCTTTTCTTTTCTCCCCATTCTGCATTCATAGCCTAAATATATTTACATTTTTAATCCAAGCAAACAAAGCAAGACTCTGCTGGAGACTTCTGAAACCTCCCAGGGGTCCCAAGCTCAAGGTGATCAGGTTTTTAAAATAACAAGCTTGGTTCCCATGTAGCTTTCAAACCAGTTTATACTTTCTTGGCACTGCAAAGCAGTTTTGAAATAAGAATAACGTACACTCAATTTAATTTACACCAAGTCTCCTTCACACCGCTGGTGCAGCACAAACAAGCACCGAGGCCAGCCTGTGTGGGGAAGGGAGCGTGCTGAATGCTCATTTCGGTCCTCTGCATGGGAGGGATGTGTCCAGGAACCCAGAAGCAAAGACAACACCCCCACCTCCCAGGGTGGTTTCCCAGTTCAGATGACTGCCTGACCCCACTAGGCTGGGTTTAACCTGTCTCCCTCCCAGCAAGGTAACAGCTACCACCTCTGACATGCTCAATGGTGAATTTTCTCTCTGAGAGTCCTTGTCATACCACCACCTTCGCTTGGTGCCAGGAAAAGGGGAGACGCAGAGGTGACGTGACTTGCAAAGCCACCCAGCAGCAGCTAACAGAACAGCCCAGGGGTCCAGGCTCCTGCTCAGCACCCAGCAGCCAGACCCTCTTGAAAGGTACAAAGACTCTTTAACTGAAGGAAGGAATGGCCAAACAAGGAGACACAGACCAACAGGGCACAAATAAGACTGGACTCATCAGTGTTGCCTCTGCAGTTACGCAAATTCAGCATTCACCTCTCCACACAGATGGGGTGCTGGAGAAGCAGCACCCACTGAGGCCAGCCGCTGCACCGCCCTGTTTCTGACCTCCCTGACACAAACTGCATTTCTCAGCAGGAAATGCTCACTGGGCTTTCTTCCCTTCCGCACAGCTCTGGCACAACGCTGGGCTACAGCCTGCAGCAAGGAGCCCTGCCTCCATCTCTCCAGCCTGCTCCCAGGTGAGATTATCCTTCGCCCCAGCCCAGTCCTGCCATTGCTGTGCCAGTGTTCACTACACACTAATCCACCTTCAGAGACTCAGGTATCTCTTCTAGCACCACTCCTTAGTTGGGATCACTTTAATCACCAGTAGTCTGTTTCTCCTGGTCTCTCCTGCTCTGGCTAGCCAGCAGCAGCAGTTGGCAGGCCCGGCGGTGTTGAAGGTGCCCACGGCACAACTGCCCTTCTCCCCCTCAGCAGCTGTCCCACTCTGGCTTATCGAGCACCAAAAACAGTGCCAAGGTGCTGTTCTCCTTCAGGGCAAGAAGCAATCTCAGCATGAACACACCACGGCTGGAGACAAACTTCCCCCCAGGCCACAAGTGCCTGATGCAGAAAGGCCAAAGACAGGCCCGTAGGAAAGAGGGGGAGGGATTGATTTTTGGGCAGCTCTAAAGTCCTGCTGCGCTTCACAACAATAAAACCAAACCTACTTTAACAAAAACCCCTTCCCTGACAGTGTAGCATTATCCAGCTCAGGGGCAGAGCTAGCAGGGTGGGGGAGCGACCTCGACTGAGCAATTCCAGCCAAGGCTTATGGACAGACACAATTAAAATAAGCACTATAGTTTCAATTAACCGTTCTCCCCAGCAGCACGGGCTTGGAAAGGACTCCTAATAGATCTCTTCCACCACAGTGCACAAACTCTATTGCCATTGCTTCACCGATTATTGAGAGTTAGCAGAGTGAGGCTGCTCTCTCCCAACACCTTCAATAGCGATTTGGGGATCTGTCTGTTATTAGGTGGCTGCTCCCTGTACGGGGAGGCTGAGCAGGGCATGGAGTAACCCTTTCTCAGGTAGTCTGTCTGCTCTGAACCCTCTTTGCTGCCTTTGGGGGATGCCTCTGCCCTGCTGCCCCAGCCATACCCCACACACAGAGCAGCATCCCAGCCTCCCAGGAACGGTTGGACCACACCGCGCTGTCTTAAGTCACAGGAGCACACAGTTCTTCCATTGCCTCAGGTTGATTGGGAACAAGGCTCAGAATAATCCCTGATAGATTTTCTTTCACAGACAGATGCCCTTAAGGTTTCTTTTCTGGCTTGCAAAAGACTCCCCCGGGAAGGCAGGCTCTTGGCAGCCCCTCCACGGGGTTCTCACGTATGACATCCTAATAGGGCAGGGAGTGGAGAGAAGATTGATTAAGCCAGGTCTGAAGGTCAGCCACCTGCATGTCTGGACATTTGGGAGCAATATTAAATTTAGCTGCATCCACACTGTCGATACGCAGAGGCTCTGGAAGGAAGCAGCCAGCCAAGCAAAGAGCATCAAGGAAAGCAGACCTGAGCAGACCTGAACCTTCGTTCCCCATCTCAAAACACTCAGTAGGAAGCAAGAGGTTGTTTTTAATAGAAATTATTAACCTTTGGAACAACCGACCCAGAGAAGTCAGAGATTCTCTAATTCTACAGTTTTGAAATCAACCCTGGCAGACTTTCCAAAAAAAGCTATTACAAAAATAGACAATACCACTCGAGTTTTTCCATGAGAAATAACAGCTACCAACAGCTTCTTCATCTCCTTTTCCTCCAGCTTATCCTTGACCAGGAGAAAATGAAGTGCCCTGTGACTGAGTCTCAGGGAGAAAAAACAAGAGGCTCAGAGACGAGGTCTGGTCCTGGCACAGACTCTCCATGACCTTGTGCCTCCACTTCTCTTCTTGTGAAAAAGTGATGGAGATACCCACTGTACTTTCTGCAAAGGTGCCACAGCATCCTTGAAAGGAAACTATGGTGGAACAACCATTTATTAATTTTCCTGTAGAGTTGGCTACTCCCATCATTTCCTTCAAGTCCCACTGAACATGGTATTGTCACTTCTTGATTCTTCTTATCAATGTCCACTTTAATTTAGGTTCATTTCAATGGTCCCCAAGGTCTCCAAACACGGGACATCATGAGCATCCATCCTCCCAGTTTCCCACCTTTCTTTTAGCAGAAAAACAAAAGCCAACTCACTTTAAGTTCCTGTGAAGCCAGGAGAATTACCAAATCCTACTTCCTTATGGAAAGCACCCAAGCAAATCTTTTTACATTTCCCAAAATGCAAGTTCATGCTGCAGGTTTTCTCCCAGCTGAGCCTGAAGAAGAACCTCTTCTTCACCTGTACAGCTATTTTCACAGAGCTTTTCAGAAATCTATTATCTTTCTAAGCTTTTGTCTATCAAATTCCATTGAAATTGTCCAATTCTTCACAACCTAACAAGAACAGGCTAACTGGCAGACTCACACACATTTGGTACTCCCACAACCCTTTTCTGCCCAGTAAAGAAGCACACACGTACATCCTTCTTCCCAGCCAGTCTGATGAGACTGGTACTGCTGGGACTAAGAGCCCCTGAGCCAGCATGGACTGCCCGGGACCACAGGGACAGGTCCCGGTGGAGGCTCAGAGCTGAAATCACCCCTCATGGGGATGTACCCCAAAACCAGAAGGAAGCACAGGAGGCAGGCTGGGGTTAGATTTCAGCAATGCTAAACCAGAAAAAAAGTGTTTTGAGTTTGGATCCTGATCTGGGTCTAAATTGGGTCTTGCACTCTCTGAACCTGATGCCAGATCCTGACTCCATCTGTCGGCACCAACAAGGACATCACGCAGATTTTACACCACAGAGGAGCTGGACATCACCAGCAACTTCTGAGCAGATTCACATGCTTCACTGCACACCTCAACTAAGATCTACGTTGACTGCAGAAGAACTTTTTCATTGCAGAACTTCTTCCTGGTGAGAGAGCCCTGGGACAGGCTGCCCAGGGGGTGTGGAGTCTCCTTCTCTGGAGAGATTCCAGCCCCGTCTGGACACCGACCTGTGTGCCCTGTCCCAGGGACCCTGCTTTGGCAGGGGGTTGGACACAATGAGTTCTGGAGGGCCCTTCCAACCCCTACAGTTCTATGAACCTGTGATCTCATTTTCAGACAGTCTGTGCCCAGCTGCTACCCCTGGAACAGGAACCAGGACCCACAGGAGACTTGCAGCTTTGGTCTGCATATAGCAGAGGGCAGCAGACACTGAGCAGCAGGTTGTTTTGGAGTAGCTACTCCCAAAGCAGATTCCAGGAGTCTGAACATGAGGTAGCTGTAGTTGGACACCTCCTACAAACATCTCCTATTGCTTCCAGGTAGCCAGGGTGGGGAAAGAGCAAGAGAAAGTGTGAGGGTGTAGGAAGTGAGAAAAGTTTTATCTTTGGATGAAAGAGAAGGTGGCATTAAGAGCAATCAAATGTGGTCAGATCACAGCTCCCCTATCATACAAATATCCCCACACAGATTCAGAGAACTGCTGAGGCATTGTTGACGAAATTTTGTTTTCTTACCTCTGAAAGATCCACCTATGGTGAGGGGAAATTTCTATACAAATCCCACTTTGAACTGTAGAACTCAAAGTTTCCAGCTGTGAGCCCTTTCCAGAGAGGGTCAGCATCCTTTTGGGCTACCCACACCCCTCTGTTCCCGCCTCCCCCCCCGCCCCAGCCCCAGTCCCCTGGCTTCTGTCTTACTTTAAAAATCAAACTCTGTAATGGGTGCTGTCCCCCTCTGGGTCTGGATCTCTCTCATTTTTCTCCAAGGGTTTTGAATTACTGGACAACACAAGACAAAAATCCTGTCTGCTTTTTTCCTTGCTTGAAAGGAATAATTTCACCTGGATGGCTGCAGCGAGCACGCTGCAATAACAAGAAGCTGTTCCAGAAGGGTAAATTACTTAGTGGTGGTACCAACTGGGAGCGATGCTGGTTTATAACATCAGATGTAATCTTTCAGCAACAGGGGGGAAAACAGCTTTCAGAAAAATGCTTTTTGTCATTGGCCACGATGGTGGCGCATCCAATTACTCTGCTTTCATTTCAGATCCAGGGGGCACAGCTCAGAGGAGAAATCAACAGCCACCATAAATGTGTGTGGCAGGGACACAGCCAGCAGGAAGAGGGGCTCATATGTGCCCTGCTACATGACACAAAGTCTGTCCTATCTCTTCTCCATTCCTTTTGGACTCCTCGGAGGAATCTCATGGCTTTTGATGGCTGGGGGAGGTGCACACCAGAAATGGGGCAGGTTAAAGGGAGGGAGAAGCGTCATGTCCTTCATTTTGAAAACCAGAGTCAGCACATCAAATCCCACCTGAAGCCAATGGCAATCTGACTGAAAGTCTCTGAGCCTGTTCTGAATCCTACTGGTATGCTGGCCTTTGAAATCTTTTTCTGTAAAACATCATAGAGAGTTGCCCTGACAAGGAGCTGATGCAGTGCACAGAAGCTGGGCAGGCCCCAGGCATCCTTGTGAGCCCTGCCATCTCCATTATGAACTACCTCATCGATTATTCCTCCTCTTCCAACTCCATAGTTCTCCCATCTGCCAATATTATCTATTATCTTTACTAGCTGTCATTCTCATTGATTTTCTCTAGACTTCTTGCCCTGCTCCAGACCTGCTGCCAGCATGTGGGAATTGGGTTTGTTTGGCACACTTTCCCCCATTCCTTGGTCAGGGAGCTACGGCCCTCGCACACAGCGAGCCAGTGCCTACCCCTACGGCACATGTCACGCTGTGCGCACAGGCGACATCACCCTGTTACATCATCTGCGATAGTTTTATGTCAGTTGGCGAATGAAGATCCTGATACCTGTGTTATATCAGATACATATATATCTTGCAGCTGGGAAGGGCGATGGGATCCTGGGCTCCATCAGCAGAGGGGTGTCAGCAGGGACAGGGAGGGGATTGTCCCTCTCTACTCTGTCCTCAGGAGGCCCCAGCTGGATCCTGTGTCCAGAGCTGGGGCCCCCAATACAAGAAAGATGTGGGACTGTTGGAGAGGGGTCAGAGGAGCCACGGAGGTACTCAGAGGGCTGGAGCAGCTGCCCTACAAAGAGAGGCTGAGGGAGCTGGGCTGGTTCAGCCTGGAGAAGAGAAGGCTGCGGGGGGACCTCACTGCAGCCTGCCAGTCCCTGAAGGGAGATTATAAACAGGAGGGGATTTAACTTTTTAAAAGGGCAGATAATGGCAGGACAAGGGGGATGGATTAAAGCTAAAGGAGGAAGGTTTAGGTTGGATATTAGGAGGACGTTTTTTACAGAGAGAGTGGTGAGGGGCTGGAACAGGCTGCCCAGAGAGGGGGTGGGTGCCCCGTCCCTGGAGGTGTTCAAGGCCAGGTTGGATGGGGCCCTGGGCAACCTTGTGTAGCTCCAGGCCTGGAGGTTGGTGGCCCTGCCTATGGCAAGGAGTTGGAACTCTCCCTGAGGTCCCTTCCAACACAGCCTAGTCTGGGATTTTATATATATATAAAATCTAACCCTGTGTGGATCTAACCCTGTGTGGGAACACAGCATCCCGTCTGCAGCAGCAGAGACCTTCGTGCTCCCATCACACCAGTGGGGCTCTGACTTGCACAAACCAGACCCAACCCAGCACTGTGCAGCCCCACAGCGGGTGGAAGGGCCTGTGCGCTCAGGGAGCCGCGCTCACGTGTCGCACAACAGAGGGAGCGACGGGGGGCCTTTTCCAGCCCGCCTGCCCCATCAGCACAGCTCTGTGCCTTGCAGAGCTCCTGGGGAGCCCAAGATAGAGATTTTTATTTCAAATCCACTCCTGGTTTAGGAAGCTCTTGCTTCTGTAGGTACATAATGGAGCGATTTGTGGGGGAAATGGCTGCACAGTATTCATTTCTTTCTTTCTGCCAATTATTACGATACATTTGCAAAAACATTTTTCCAATATTCAGCCAGCTTAACAGGTGACTGAATAATATACAGCAACTACATCATTTGCAATATTTTCCTGTCAGTCATCAACTAATGTATTCAGAGACAAATTCCCTTTCTCCTAGGCCAGCTTTAAGTCAAATTTAGTGACTCAAAACAACATTAGCCTTATTGACTCTTTTATCAGAATCCCATCTGTTGGTGGGGAGACATCCCAGGTTTTCATGAATAATAAGACTGACCAGACTTTAAAATCACAAGAAGCAAGGGGAGAGTCGGGCAGGGCAGAGGCAGAGCTTTCCGTGGCCAGACTGGGCACCAGTAATGCCTGAGCCCTTTCCCCCTGCTACTGCCTTCGAGTCTGAACGTTGCTGCTAACACACAGAAGTCGGGTTCTGATAAGGACTCTCGCTCTCTCCCACCATGGCCTCAACTACCCGGTTGCTCCTTCAGACCTCGAAGCAAATCCCTGCTAAAATCCTCTTCTCAGCTGCTGCACACTGATTTCTGGAGTCTGCATTCACAGGACATTCCCTGGGTGTAAAGTCATAGCAATACCTAAACAGACACCTACAGAACCCCAGCAGTTTGCACTCCCAGACCAGCGCTGGCGGCTCATCAAGCCCTTTCCCAGATGCCCCTGGCACTGCCAGAGGGTGCAGCCACTCCACAAACACACATTGTGTCCAGTTCTGGGCTCCCTGGGATAAAAAGGACAGGGATCTCCTTCAGAGAGTGCAGAGAAGGGCTACAAAGATGATGAAGGGCCTGGAACATCTCCCCTATGAGGAAAGGCTGAGAGAGCTGGGGCTGCTCAGCCTGGAGAAAAGACGACTGAGGGGGGACCTAATCAATGTTTATAAATATCTGAAGCATGGAGTGCAGGGGGAATTGGCCAGCCCCTTTTCAGTGTCTGTGGGGACAGGACAAGGGACAATGGCTGCAAGTTGGAGCATAGGAAGTTCCACACCAACATGTGGACGAACTTTTCCCCAGTGAGGGTGAGGGAGCCCTGGGACAGGCTGCCCAGGGGGTGTGGAGTCTCCTTCTCTGGAGTGATTCCAGCCCCGTCTGGACATGGACCTGTGCAGTATGAGCTGGGGAGCTGCTTTGGCAGGGGGGTTGGACCCAATGATCTCTGGAGGTCCCTTCCAACCCCTACAATTCTGTGATTCTGTGAAAAGAACTCAGGTGTCCTCACTCACCACTACCAGCCCTACCCACCAGCCCACGCACATCCTATTTTTGTTCTCGATAAGCAGGACAATCCAGCTCTGCTCTCTGAAGAGTAATACCTGCTGCCCGGTAGTCAAAGCTGAGCTCCTGCTCAATAACTCACAGCCACAGCACATTTATCTGCCTTCAGCACCTGTAATCTCCTGTTTCCCGTGCCCTGCTCCCTTCCTTGGCAATGCAGATGTGACTCAACATCCATACGGCTCCAAGGAACAGAAACAAATCATTTACATTTGGTTCCTAACCAGTAGCAATTCTCATTTAATTCCCTACCTCCTTATTGTAATCATCCTCTACACAACTTCAATCCAATCACATCCATCAATCTGCCCAGCCCAAAGCTTAATGATGGGAACACTCTCACCTGCCCAAACGCAGTATGTAATTGCAAATTGCAGCAGGCAGCAGCTATCTGACCTGTGCTCACTCCTCATTGATAACCTTCTGGTCCAGAGATGACTCACGGTATCAATTTATCTCTGGGAGAAGCTCTCTGGTGTAGGTCAAGCTGCCACATAAATTCTCATGTGAAGGTAAACTGCAAAAGGAGAGAATTCTGCCCTTTGAAATATGGGAGGCTGGCAAAGGGAGAGGTCACATCTACAATTGCAGCTCTGTGTGCCCTTGTACACCTGGGGGAACTCTACGATCCTTGGGGTCCCTTCCAACCCAGACCATTCTTGGTGCTACCATGTGCATTTAACCATTTCATGGTCAACCTGGTAGAGCCACGTCCCTGTGAAGACTGAGGCAGGTTGCTGGTACCCCAGCCTTCTCTGGGTGGTTCCAGATGCCAGGTTGGGATCAGGACCACCTCTGTTTTGTCTCCTCCAGGATCCTGCAATGCCTCAGCTGTCTCAGGTCTTCTGCTTTGCTTTCACACTAGATTTTTGGGGCAGCCACAACCTGTGCCAGTGGTTCTGTGAGCTCTCCAAGGACACACTCTGTGCTCCCCATGTTTGTGTGATGTTCAAGAGGGTGAATACAAACTCTTCCAGTACCATTCAGATAAGTCAAGCCTGAAGTCTCGTATGGGATGAATCCCTAGGAGAAACAAAACCCACAGGGTGTGATTCATACCTAAGTCTCAGCTAGCTGAGCAACTTCATAGGAAGCACCTTCACACAGCACATGCCTGAGGATGTATGTGCCCATCACAGCCCCAGGATGGATCTGCCCCTTAGTAGGAACAGAGACTAAGCTGTGTTTGGAGATGCTCTGATGTTTTTCCACCGTAGTTACACACAGGTAGGAGTAGTAGGGAAAGGAACAAACAAGTTAAGAGCAGCACACCAGACTTCCACACATCATTGCCCTCTACACCAGGACAATCACATCCACGATGAGTGTGGCTCATCCACCTGAATTACACTAAAAGAGATTCAACATAGAGGTCGTCCTGGGGCAGTAGGATCTGGCCTGGAGGATGGTGGCTGTGCAGCTGACTTCCCAGAGGCCCTGCAGGCCTTGACAAGCACAACATGCAGAGGTGCAAATCACACTGATCTGTATGTGAACATACTTCTCCTCGTCTTCCAAGGCTGCAAATCGCTCTTAAAGCTGTCCCAGGAGGAACAGCTACAAGAAAGGGGGCACACAGCATGTGATGGGCAGGGCCCACCATCTGTGGACAAGAGCATCCTAATACAAGAACAGAGGTGATCAACCTTCATGCCCTGGGGTCCTCAAGGGAGGCTCTCTGTGAGGCTGAACGTCCTGCCATGCCTTTGAATCTCTGAGAAAGACCTGCCACGGGCTGGTGGGTGTAGGAAAGCTGGCCACCACCCTGCTGCAAACAGCACTCCTCAAAATCAGCCCCACATCAGGAAAGAAATCATCTCACTCTTCCATCTGAACAGGTCCTGGCTGTGCCCAGACCCAGCACAGTTCCTCCTCCTCCCACCACCAGCACATTTGACACCGACATAGAGCAGATCTGGCTCTGCAATAGCACAGCAACCTGCTGCTAGCAACGGGGCGTTGTACTGCACACAAGTAATGAGAAAACTGGGAATAGAGTAGAAGAGTCGAGATTATTAGATAATAAATTATCGATGCACCAAAAACTGCTCTGTACATATTTTTCCCCCCTTACAGCTTCCCTAATGTCCTGGGAAAGTGACAATTACACAATTTAAGGAGGTTAAGTTTATTAAAATCCTTTTTTTATTACTTTTCTTTTAATATATAGTTGAGATAAAGCATCTGATTAGAGGAAGGTCACAAAATAAAATATTTAATACTCATGGCAAGAGCAATTCATCCTCCCCCCTGCATGCAGCTGAAGCAGAGGCAGGGGGTCCCGATGACAGCTCACTGCAGAGGCTGCTCCACAGAGGCCGTGAGCAAGAAACCACTGCCAGCAGCCAGACCCTGCTCTTCCAGGTTGGCTTTGCCAAGTTCTGGCAGCCCTTAGAAATGGTAAAACTGGCCATGTTCACACTGAAAGAGGCAGGCCACCCATAAGGAGGCCTTACAGGGTGCTTACTAACACCTCCCTGCCCTCGGTCTCAATTGAAATGAAAATTACACTAAACAGGCTGGAGTCATAGAATCCCAGACTGGTCTGGGTTGGAAGGGACACCAAAGATCCCAGATTTCCAACCCCCTGCCACAGGCAGGGCCACCAACCCTTCCTTCCTTCAGCTTCACTCCATTCCCCCCTTGTCCTGCCAGTCTCTGCCCTTTAACAAGCTGATTCCCCTCCTGTTCCTCTGCTCCCTTCAGGGACTGGCAGGCTGCACTGAGGTCTCCCCACAGCCTTCTCTTCTCCAGGCTGAGCCAGCCCAGCTCCCTCTGCCTCTTTTTGTAGAGGAGCTGCTCCAGCCCTCTGAGTATCTTTGTGGCTCCTCTGACCCCTCTCCAACAGTCCCACATCTTTCTTGTATTGCAGGACCCCAGTCTGGACACAGGACTCCAGCCTCATGAGTCACAGTGCCCACTCCAGCTCCACACTGATGGACACAATACCCAGAGCCACAGTGAGGTTTTAGAATTCATTCTGTGCTCCACTGCACCCCAGTCCAGCATGCACTCACCCCCAGGTGAGCCACTCCACTGTACCCAAACTGTACGTTGCAGACACCAAATTACAGGCTTTCTCTTGCCACAGCCTCCCAGTCCATGCCAATGCCTTCAGGAACTATTTGCACACTGAAGCTCATTTCTTTTTTCTCCATTTCTAGGCACTGCAGGCTGTACAGCCCCTTCACAGCAGCTCCTGGGAGCAGGGACTAGTCTAGCCTGGCCATGGGGCCAGGGAACAGCCTCATCTTTTCCACCAGGAAGGAAACAAAATCACTTGTGTTCCATAGCTGCTCCAGAGCCTGATTTCCTGAAGGAGAAAGGGCCCACTTGCCCACGCAGCATCTACCTTTTCTCAGGGCAGCCCCACCAGTCCTCTCCACCAGCATCCCCTGGCTCCACTGCCCACTCCCCTCTCACCCAACACAAACCCTTACTCAAATCTCGTGGCACACAGCCTGGCCAGATGGAGAAGACGACTGCTTTGTGTAGAGCATGAAGCACTGTTACCTCTGGGTTACAGAGGGATCAGGTTAGGACAGAGGTACCATGGTGAACATGATGTGACAAGAGAGAACAGCAAAGCTCCCACCAGTACCAGCTGAGCCTCTAAGGGCTCTTCTGCAAAACCTCAGTGATGGCTAAAGGAACAGCAAGGAAGCCCTTAGCCTTCTTAAAAACCTTAGTCAAAGTTTTCACAAAAAGCTATTAATGGGAACAGGTGGGCATGAGGTGAGAGGCACAGCCCAGCAACCCATTGGCAAGGGAGGGTGGAACTGGCAGAGGTAACCATGGCATGGCAGTGACAGCACCGTGCTCCTCCACCAAGGTGTCTCCTGGGATATAACACCAGGGGAGCCAAGTCTGCCAGTGACAGGAACCTGCTGGAGACCAGGAAACACCAAAGAGTTCCAGAGGTGCCAGTTCAAACTCAGCTGGGCACGTGGGGTGATAAAACTCACTGCCAATATGGAATAGCACAGAGAGGTGTATTTTCAAGTGGTTATGCTCATTCCTATTACAGATTGGAAAAACATCCTCCTGCTCATGAGGAAAGTCACATCCCTTTCGCAGCCTCTGCTGCAGGCATTCTACACAGCCTGTCTACAGCTCCAGCCACAAGCACCAGCCAAATTCTGCAAGAAACATCAGGGCAGCAGAACTGGAAAAGCCCCTCAGCCTTTACAGTGCCCTGCAGCCCCTGGTAGATACCTGCTCCATGTTTAAAGTCCTATATAACACCTCATGTTCCATAGAGAAGCTATCCCAAGCTCACCTCCTTTAAGCGATGACAGTGAGGGAGTGCACCACGGATGAGCTGTATTTACCCACCAGACACTGTCTGCAGCCTGGACTCCAAGTCAGGACCCTGGAAGTCAGTGCCTTGCAGACACTTTGGCTTGGGCTTTGCTAAAGGTTCCTGGAAGGAACTGGCTCTGCACACCACCTGCCACACGCTGGCTCCCTTGGCTCTTGCAAGCTGGGCTTTCCTTGGACAGTGCAAGCCCCAAGAGCTCAGCAGTAAAGATGGATGGTGAGCAATAGGTACTTTTATGAGTCCAAGTGTTCCTGCGTGTTCAGAGGCAAGAGGCCAGTGCCCTACACAATGGCACTGTCAACTCATCCAGATTAATTTAGTACTAATGGCTTCCAAACACTCCTGTGTGGCAGAGAGCAACTCCTTCCTGCATCCTGCTTGTGATATGCCACAAAGGGAGGAAAAAAAGCATATGGATTGTTAACTACACTGCAGGGAAGAAATAACAGCCCCAAGCTCTGAAAGCCATGTACAAACACTGCCTAATTACTGCTTGTTAACACTCCTCTGAGCCAGGTACAGGCTTTTTTTTGCCCAAAGCCATTAAAAAGAATAAAATCAGTACCTCAGGCATCATTAAGAGTTAGGTCCAGACAGCCTAAAATCCCAACAGGCACTTACCTGTCTCATGTATAGCAGCCAACCCTTTCAAGCCCAGATGACACCTGAACAGCAAGAAGCATGGCCAATGCTCCTCAGCCAGGCAAATGAACATGGAGGGATGGAATGACTGTTGGGGGCTTGAACTCCCTGCTTCCAAACCAGCAGCAGCTCCCCCCCAGCTCCTGGGGAAAGGGCTGTGGCTGCTCCTGCACTACTGGGAGCACTGGACCAGCAACCAGCTGGAGACAAGAGTGTTGCTCATTAACACTACAAATGGGTGGGGTAAAATAAAGTTTCATTGCTAGGAATGGGCCCTGCATGGCCTGATAAAACCAGCAGACTAGAGATGGATGATGCTGCAAATCACTCCTGAGTTACAGAGCTTATACAATAGCAGAACTGGATAGAGTCCTCACACTCAAACACATTTTAATTTAGAAGAGCTGAAAGTTAAAAAAATATAAGCATCTGTCACATTTCCAGGTCAGCATTTGACTTATTGACTTCTGCTCTGGCCACAAGTAAATGACCCAACGCCACGTGCCGTACCGTGGCTGCCAACCTTACACAGGGTGTCATTTTCTTTAACAGGGTCGTTAGGAATTGTTTGTGTGTCTGGAAGGGGCATCAAATAAAAAGTGTTTTCACTTAATAATCAGGCTTAATCTCTTTAAGTTTTGTTGAAGTTGCTTTCCCAGGGCCTTAGGCAAAAATCAATCTTAAAAGCGTTGTGAAGCTGTACTGTGGTAGTTAGATAATTTATTATTCCAGAACTGCGGGTTTTAATCTAATTAGAGATCATATCTAGGATTTGCTTCAAAATCTATTTACTTCTCTATTTTTACTTGCAAACATTCACAAGGAAATGACTTTGTAAGCAAAGGAAATGGAGGTATGCTGGGCTCCTTCTGCCACACTCCCAGATTTAACTCCCCATTTAGTTCTCAGAGCACAAGACACTATAGAACCAAGTCCAAGGATTTATTGCAGAACTTCAGAAGCTATAGGGAAAAACTTCCCTCAAGCAACCTAGAGGGAAAAACCAAAGAAAACGTGCCCAAACACAAGCTTCTCCTTCCCAGAGGACACACCATCCCAAGCCTTCTCTTTGCACATCTCCGTGGTTTGCATTGCCATTAGGTAGATACATGGAGTTTGACAGGTCATTTGCCCTGGTCTGCAGCATGGGGATGGTGCTCACCCCCAGGACCCCAGAAATCAATCACCAGCTGCCACGCTCCACCAGGACTCACACCGCTTGAAAATGGTACCTTGCTTGCTCCATACCCTGGGGAGGGGTGGCAGTCCTACAGACAAGACATGATTTATTTGTTTAAAATAACTAGAGGTACCTCTTGGAGCCTGTCAGACACCTGGAATAAATTCCTGAGATGCAATAAAGTGCAAATAGAAAGGACAAAAATAAGAAAATCAACCTCATGGCATATATTAACATAAAATCATTGGGGCAGCATGGAAATAAACTTAGGCCCCTACTTGCTCCACAGCGGGCCCAAAAGCATTTATTTTCTTCTTCTGTGAGCAGAAATAATGGCTTGGTTTGGAAAGATTTTGCACAAATCCTCAGAACACAAGCCTTTCCTACAAACAATTCTACAAGATTGAATTTGACAGTTTTGAAAACGAATAATTCAAATTTCTTCTGCCCTGTGGTTTCCCAGAGAAAAGTTCCTAAGTGCTGGAAAAAGTACTCAACAGCTGTCCTTGCACTCACAGGTTGGGGCCATAAGTGACCAAAACCCAGTCATACACATTCAACATCAGCACATACTTCACCTAAAGTAAAGCAAGGGTTTTTTTGTGGGTATGTGTGTGTGGATACAGCATCTGGAAAGCTCACAGTATCAACAGATTTTAAAACAAACAAACAAAAAAAGACAGCCTGCTTCACTGATCCCTAAATCACCCAGTATTGTCCTCTGCATTGCTCCCCCCCTCTCACAAAAGAGGTTAGTAAGACTCTGGGGCATTCCTCTTGCAGGTCTTGGAAGGAGCTTTTAGGGTCCTTGGAAGTGGGAGATACTAAACATTTGCTTTCACTGCGCCTTCCTCTCCTCTACCTGCTCTGTCAGGGAGCTCATTCATGGCTCTGCAAAGCTTCAGACTGTAACAACTTCTGCACTTGGACAACAGGAACATGCTAACACTGCAGCATGTTCCTTGTGGGCCCTTGGAAGCGAGATGTGGTTAGACCTGTCTCCCTGGTTTCCTCTCACACACCCCAAGCAAGGAGAAATCAGGCTCAGGAAGGACCTGGTGTGGTAGCACTTCTCCAAAAGGGATGGCTAACCGGTACCTCTTTGGGTGCTCATTACAAATGCTCACACACACCTTCATCCCTAGAGTAACAGGAAGCATACTGCTTTCCTGAGTTACCAGACTCTCCATCAGCTCATCCTTCCTCACTCCTGAGCTCAATCTCCATGGAGAAGGACACATCCCATTTTCTATATTAACTGTCAGCGTGATGCTACCTGAGTAATCATGAAAAATGAAGCAATAATTCATCCGCTTGTGTCAAGAGGGCCTTTGGCCTCCTTGGCTCTCACTGCTGAATTTGTGCCAGAGTCACTGAGCCCAGCACAGCACTGGGAAGTGAAAGGCCCTGCTGAAGGAGCCCCACACAGCTCCGCAGGGCCTAAGAGCCCTGAGCGCTGGGTTATGGTGGCCTGCGGCCCTCCTGGCTTCCAAGAGGAGGCCAAAGCTGTACCCAAACCAACGCCACGCTCACACCAACATGAATTTCAGTCACATTAGAAACTGAAAGAAGAACTTGGCTGCTAGGACTGGTTTACAATTATCTTTGCCCACCTGCCCTATTTATCAGTACACAGGCACTGCCATCAAGTTGCAGCAACAGCTAAATCCACGTGTTCGCAGCCCTGAAGTGTCCTTCACAGACACATTTCAGCATCTGTTCATAACTATTGTTACCCAACTATGCACTTTAAATTAACCATATGCTTAACTACTTTTCCCAGCACAGACCTTGGAGGACATTTGAATTAATAATGTCGAGACACAAGTAAAGGAAGACAATCCAAATCCCCTAAGAGCGAGGGAAGTTCTTTCCTTTAAGTGTGAAGAATGAAGCTATCTTTTGAACACTGCAGGAACACTGCTCTGCCATCCAGTGAGGCCTGGACAAGCTGGAGAGCTGGGCAGGGAGAAACCTAATGAAGTTCAACAAAAGCAAGTGGAGAGTCTGCCCCCTGGGGAGGAACAACCGTTTGTTTCAGCACAGGCTGGGGGTGACCTGCTGGAGAGGAGCTCTGTGGAGAAGGACCTGGGGGTGCTGGTTCATGACAGGTTGGCCATGAGCCAGCAGTGTGCCCTGGTGGCTGAGAGAGACAATGGGATCCTGGGGGCATCAGGAGGAGTGTGGGCAGCAGGTCACAGGAGGGGATCCTCCCTCTTTACTCTGCCCTGGTCAGGCCCCACCTGGAGTGTTGTGTCCAGTGCTGGGCTCCCTGGTGTAAAAAGGACAGGGATCTCCTGGAGAGAGTCCAGAGAAGAGCTACAAAGATGATTAAGGGCCTGGAGCATCTCCCCTGTGAGGAAAGGCTGAATAAGATGGGACTGTTCAGTCTAAAGAAAAGAAGACTAAGGAGGGACCTAATTGGTGTTTATAATTATCTTAAGTATGGGATGCAGGGGGAAATGGCCAGCCCCTTTTTCAGTGTCTGTGGGGACAGGACAAGGGGCCATGGCTGCAAGTCAGAGCATAGGAAGTTCTGCACCAACATGGGGAGGAACTTTTCCCCAGTGAGGGTGAGGGAGCCCTGGGACAGGCTGCCCAGGGGGTGTGGAGTCTCCTTCTCTGGAGAGATTCAAGACTCGTCTGGACGCCAACCTGTGCAGTATGAGCTGGGGAGCTGCTTTGGCTCCCATGAGCTCTTGAGGTCCCTTCCAACCCCTACAATTCTGTGATTCTGTGAACGTAGGAGATTTCTGAACCTGTTCTCCAGTAAATCAGAAATAAAAGCTTTCCCTTTCATGCTACAGGTCCCATGCTGCCAGTGTAAGAGTTCACAGCAGCCAGGAAGGGCTCACACCTCAGCTCTGCCCCATCCTCCACCTCAGGGTGTCCCTGGAGCCCTCAGCCCTCCACCAGCCCATTCAGATCACCTCTCCTGCCAAAAACTATGATTCTTCCCCCATTGATTTAATGATCTGAACTGGCTCCTGGAGGCATTTGAGGAGTCCTGGAGCTGGTGTAAAATGAGATGTGGGAAGAAGTGGCACAGAGTAAAGAGCATGCTCTCCCCTGTCATCAGCAACGAGGTTCTCTCTGACCCATCCCCCAGAAGCACCATCAGACAAACCTCTGGTAATCTGGGGTCCTGCTGCCCTGCCAGGAGTGCATTAAGCCCACATAACACACAGCAAATCATTCAGGTGCCGCTACTTCTCCAGCTCCCAGGTCTGCTCATTAGCTAATGCTGGTCCCTACCTGCCCCCCAGAGAAAAACAATCACCAACTGCCCATCAAACCTTTCCAATAGGATTTCTTCAGCAGAGATGGGCCCACACAAGAGTAACTTGACATAAGGAAGGAACAGAAAAAAAAAAAAGAGAGAGGTTGTGCAGGCTGAAACAACGATAAGTTGTGTGAAAATCTGCCATGAGAGTTCAGCTGAGTTATAACTAATCTCTGCGTTTCCCTTTGCCATGGGAGTCGCATTAATTATCAGAGAATCAGAAAGGGCTCCATCCAGCTCTCCTCTGCGTCACCAGGGAAAAAAATTAAAACTTATTAGGCTTCTATTTTCTTCACTGTCTCTCTTCAAAAACCTCATAACAGCCAGAAATCCAGATCAAAAAATATGACACACTCCAATTTCCCTTGATTTCATTTCCTCAAGCTGACTAATTTAATTGCAATATTTGCCTGGTACCTTGAGTTCTGCTTTTTCATTCAGTCCCCATTGCTGGAACCTGCTCCCCAGACCTGTTCCCTAAGCTTAAATCAGCACAGATGTTTCCAAATTTGTATTTGTTAGAGACTAATTACCCTCATTCCCCAATGGATCGTTCCATAGGGATGCAAGATTCCATTTGCGATCGCAGATGTAACACACTCACATATCATGTGGTTATCTGAAAGAGGCTGGGTAATTAGGGATCTCAGAAAGGATAAATTGTTTCAAGTGAGACAGATTAAAAATGAAATCTGGATTATTTTTTTTTAATCTTCCATGTGATAGGAGCCTGGAAGGTATAGCTGGCTAGCAAAGCTAATGAAGTGAAATTAGAATTCAGCTTAGCCACCAGGAACTCAAACACCACCAAGGTGAGGCAATATTTAGAAGTCCACAGGATGAAAAGCTTCTAATAGATTTCAGACTTTATCTTTCCCCTTTGTTATGCTTCTGAGTTCAGAAATAATTAAAAAATAGCAACAGCAGAAACTGTAACTCCAAATGAGGCCATATTGTTAGATAGGTGAGAAAGCAAGATGTTTTGTTCTTTGTGGGTATCTGCTCCTTTTCCCACTGCCAAAAGGCAGTTGAGTTTCTTTCTCCAAGCTAAAGGCATTGGGGTGGGAACCTGCCCCGAGAAACACAGCTCGTGCCTTGCATCCTGCACCCGCCTGTGCCCATGCACCCCCTGTGCCCATACACCCCTGTTCCCTGCAACCCACCAATGCCCTACACCACCCCGTGCTCATACACACCCCCTGTTCCCTGCACCCTCCCATGCCCATACACTCCCTCTGCCCATGTACCCCTCCCATGCCCATGCACACCCCATGCCCATGGACCCCCCAGCTTGCCTGCAGCTCCCTGCAGAAGCAGCCTAAGCAAAGTCTTCCCTTTCCCTGAGTTTTACATCTCAGTGTAGCACGTTTGGTGAGGATGAATGTTACAACCTCATGTAAAGCTGGAGTCTGAGGGGAGCCCTCCCGTGCGCAGGGCTCTGAAGTGCACATCACCTCCTGCTTCAGGCTTTAGCTATAGACTTGCAGAGGTAAGAATTAGGGATCTTAACTATCTCTGGAGATGTATCACAGACAAAAGTCTTTGGAGACCAGAGGCTCTCCCGATGACTTGCAGTCACCAGAGATCCCACAGCAACCTTCTCTAGACCAAAAGGCCTTACTATAGCACGCAGCCGTGGAGGAGCGCAGCATGGCAGCTCTATACTGTACATGCCCAAGCACTGTGGGCTCCACAGACTGCCATCCAGCCCAGCAGCCCCAGCCACCATCCCTGTCTGGATGTGCCTTGACTTCCTTGAATCCCCTGTCAGAAGGGGGCACTCTTCCTGTCTAAAAACAAAGGATTTGCAGTCCTGTGCTCCAACAGGTGCTGGGACACAGTATCTAGGTCAGCCCCAGACCTCTCTCTTCCCAGGAATTGTCCTGGATTTGCCCTATCTAGGAAGGCACCACCACCCTTTGCTCCCAGAGCCCCCACCCTCATATCAAAGCAGAGGTACAATTGGGGTTTCTGCATTTTCTTGCAGGAAAATTGCAGGTAGAGCCTGGGCTGAAGGACCACAGTATTGGGAAATCCATCTCCTAACTGAAGGTGGCAGCTCTCCATCATGGATTGTCTGCTGAGATGCTGTCGTCCCCTCCCTTGTGCCCACTCTCCCCCAGAGCAAGCAGCCCTGCTCAGAGGAAGCCCCATGGCACCAAGGGCATGGATACCAAGAGGTGCTGTCTATCCATGGAAAGTAAGAGCACAGAGGAGAGGCATCATCTTAAGACTGACTGGAATACAGATGGAGAGCTCTCGCTGCTGTTAGCCCAATCCTGAACACAACATCCCTGCACCAAGGAAATCAGGATCCTTTAGTTATTCAGCTTGGCTTCTGACTATGAGCAAGCTGGAAATTACTTACTATTATATTCATTATTATTTTGCTTACAGAGCCAGCCAACCAAGCTTAGACCAGGCCTGCAGAGGCCTGGCAGCAGTAGTTCTTAGACCCAAGCCTTTCAAATCCGGCATAACTTAAACCTGGCACATGTCTAGCAGCTTGATGCTGGCTTTAGCAGGCACTCAGCAGATGAACACTCATGCACACACTCATTGCTTTATCTCTATCCCCATGCAAACCCCAGAATCCCTCACTACCTGCCAAGCCTAGAAAGCTGAAGATATTTTCACCAGCTGTAACCCCACCCACAGCACAACAGGGCTGGCAGCCCGCAGGCCCGGCAGCCCTCAGGCCCAAGGTGGCTGGTTGAGACCTCAATAGCAGCCACCAGGTCACTGCAGCTCTGACTCCATCGTGATGGTTTTTACAAACATTCTCCATGATTGGATTCAGGCTAGATGGAAAGTGAAAGGAGGCTTCACACTGCAGAAATAGCCCTGCTCTTCCTAGCTACAGCTCTTTCGCCCTTGGCGGGCCCTTTGTGCAGGGGAGGCCACAGAGACACTCAGGTGGTATACTGGGCATTGGTGAGGCCACACCTCAAGTGCTGGGTCCAGTTCTGGGCCCAGTTCTGGGCCCTTCACTACAAGAAGGACATTGAGATCCTGGAGCGAGTCCAGAGAAGGGCAACCAGGCTGGGGAAGGGGCTGGAGGGCAAATCCTCTGAGAAGCAGCTGAGGGAGCTGGGGGTGTTGAGCCTGGAGAAGAGGAGGCTGAGGGGAGACCTTCTCCCCACCTCCCCTGCCCTGCCAGGAGGGTGCAGAGAGGTGGGGGATGGTCTCTTCAGCCAGGGGACAGGAGATGGGACAAAGGGCAATGGGCTCAAGCTGGGCCAGGGCAGAGGCAGCTCAGATGGGAGGGAAAAGTGTGACCTACATTGCCAGCTGTAGGGGTAGAAATGACAGTGGCATCACGTGTAGGACAGCAAGGGGCTGATGTTGCTGGGGCAAAACCAAGAGAAAGAGCTGAGCTTTCAGGGCAAAGTGTTCCTACAGCTGAGGAGCCACCTGGCTCTGCCACGGCCTTGAGTTCACCAGCAAGGCCCTGACAGACAGGAAAGGGGTTTCCCAGTAAGCAAAGCAAGCAGAAGGCTGACCAAGTCACAGGAAGAGGCATCTCCCAACACAGTCCCACCTTTAGCAGGCTCCTGTAGCCTCTGTGAGGTGACGCTTGTCCATCTTGCAGTGGGGCCAAGAACCTGTTGATTGGTTGGTTGGTTCTGGTTCTCATCCAAAGGTCCTTCTTGTGAAAAAGATTCAGTTCTATTGAAGCTGAAGTTCTTTGTGAATTGCCATTAAGAAATTCGGGAACCACATGACATCACCTTCCCTTCAATTTTCCAGTAGGAGTTTCATTTCAGAGTGAGGACATTTGAGTGGTGAGGCTGTCATACAGCTCTGGGGGCTTTTTTCCTTTGATGACAAGTTCACTGGAACTTCTAATACCTGTTAGTGTGACTGGCAAGTCCTACCATGACAGGAGATATGACACACTTGGTTTCTTTGTTTATTTTTTAACTATCAAGGACAGCAGATACCAAAACCTCCTGCAGAACAAAAGATCTCCTGTTTGTTCCAATGAAAGGAGCTGATGCACAGATCAAAGCACTGCCTACTTGAAAACTGTCAAACCATTTCACTGCCAATGAGATGGGAAACACTTTGAAACACAAGGAAAAACATTGATGTTTCATTCAGCAAAAGGCAAATCTCAGCTATCCTGTAACACAGGAAAGGGGAACATTGATGAGATTTGCTTAACTAGTTGTCATCATTGTACCATTCCAAGTGAAATCTGTTCTTCATTATTAGCAGGTGTCACAAAGTGATGGTAAAATAAGAGAGATGAAAGTAAACCTGAATTGTCAGAGTTTCAGAGTGAGAATACTTCTGGTCTGTGTTAAAGACATTTTCTCCCTGGAAAGTTACAGTATGTGAGAACAGCAGCACGTTTGCTGTCCTGTCCCTGTCCTCAAGGCATGATGGCTGGTGGGATAACCGAGAGAGTGCCTACCCCAGCCTCTGGCTGCTGGAGCCTGCCAGGGCACACAGGAGATGATGTGTCACATTCAGGAACTTCTACGAACTCCAGAATAAAATCCCTCTGACCCAACTGCCTTTGAATCCTAAAAACAATACTAAATATACCACATAAACTATGTAAAAACAGCTGGGGAAAACCACATCCTGGACCAGAGTCAGGAAAGTATGTAGATGTAGAAACTGATGCAAATGGCCATGGATTGGGTACCTATAACCACTGTGTTGACCCACCCCAACAACAACCCCCAGCAGCAGCACTACAGGCTGGGGGCAGAGTGGCTGGAAAGCTGTCCAGCAGAAAACGACCTGGGGGCATTGGTGGACAGCAGAACATGAGCCAGCATGTGGCATTGGCATGGACTGAGAGGCTGTGGCAAGAGAAAACCTGTAATTTGGCGTCTGCAACGTACAGTTTGGGTACAGTGGTTCACCTGGGGGTGGTTCACCTGGGGGTGAGTGCATGCTGGACTGGGGTGCAGTGGGGCACAGAATGAATTCTAAAACCTCGGTGTGGCTCTGGGTATTGTGTCCATCGGTGTGGAGCTGGAGTGGGCACTGTGACTCATGAGGCCCCAGCTGGATCCTGTGTCCAGACTGGGGTCCTGCAATACAAGAAAGATGTGGGGCCATTGGAGAGGGGTCAGAGGAGCCACAAAGATGCTCAGAGGGCAGGAGCAGCTCCCCTAGAAAAAGAGGCTGAGGGAGCTGGGCTGGCTCAGCCTGGAGAAGAGAAGGCTGTGGGGGGACCTCAGTGCAGCCTGCCGGTCCCTGAGGGGAACAGAGGAGCAGGAGGGGAATCAGCTTGTTAAAGGGCAGAGACTGGCAGGACAAGGAGGGATGGAGGGAAGCTGAAGGAGGGAAGGGCTGGTGTCCCTGCCTGTGGCAGGGGGGTTGGAGCTCCGTGATCCTTGGGGTCCCTTCCAACCCATGCCATTCTATGATTCTATGATCTAGTGGTGGGCTTTGCAATGGTCAATTTACACACTGTAGAGTTTGTAAGGAGCCTCAAAAACAACAACATCTTAAGTCAAATTACTAATAAGTCACTGACCAGGAGAAGAATTCCTGACATTCAGCCCAGCTCAGTTATCAACCACGACTGCAGAGGGTAAAGTGCACTGCTAAAAACAAGTCATTTATACCAATATTTCAACTGTTACTTGTGACCAAGAGGTACAGATGCAGACTTTGAGGGGAAAGCCAGAGTCTGGAAGGTATTTTATACAAACTACACGTTTTGAAAGCAGCTGGGTCTGCTGAGACCCACTGGCAGGCACTTACAAGCAGTGAGGGAAGTCTGAGGGCTGTTAGCGCTTATCTTCTGAAACCCAGGGACGGTGGCAGGTCCCAGCAGAGCACAGGACAACAAACATCGCAGGGAATTACCAGCCCATCGGCTTGACTTCAACTCCCAGAAAAAATACTGTAGCAAATCATCAAGCACAGACTTCCCAAGCACCTAAAGATAACGAGGCAGCAAGGAGCAGCCAGCACAGGTTTGTCAAGAACAAATCACAGCAAGCCAGTGTCATGTTTTCCTGTGACAGGACAGCAGGGCTCACAGAGAGGCAGCCACAGATGTGCTCAATGACCTCAACAAGGCTTCTGGCACCACCTTACATGTCCTTGTCTTAAGCAAGCCACAGAAGATTCGATGAATTTAAGGTGTGAGGTGGAAAACATACTCAGAAAGCAGCTTTCCATGGCTTTCTGTCAAACTGGAAGGACATCCCAGTAAGCCCTAGGTGAGGATTTGTCCTGGGCCATTATTATACACTACTTGCACGATCTGGCCTGGGTGAAACAGTAAGTTTGGAGGTGACACCAGGTGTGGGGCAGCACTGCAAGCAAACAGGAGGGGACAGGCATCAGGTCCAGTCTTGACAAACAAGATAAATGCTCTGTGGGAAAAGAGGCTGCAGGTCAGTAAGGACCTGCCCAGAGACTTAGTTAGGTAGGAGACACCCATCACATGGCCAGCAGCTTGAAGACCATCCTGAACCAAACAGGGCCAACAGTAGGGAAAGCAGGGAAGCCATGGGGCAGTGGTGGAGAGGGAAAGCAGGAAGGGGGGACTGTGAGGAAAGGTGAATGAGCTGATACTCAGTTTAAAGAGGAGATGATGTAGGCAGGAAAAAGCATTGCAGCATCAGAGGGATGGACAGACAGATCATCATCATCATCCTCTACATCTGCTATGGATAAAGAGATAAGGAACACGTTTGAGTTGTAGCAATGCCTGTTTATGGTTAGTATCAACAGAGATTGTAGAGTGTGAGGGTTAGCAAAGCACCAGAGCCAACTGCCCAGAAAGCACGGCCAACATTCCTCCCCTTGAAGCTTGGGGGGGGGGGGGGGGAAGGCAGACAAATGGAGGAGGAGACAACAGTTATCACTTAAAATGTTTCACTGGGAGAGATGGGTTGGTGAGCAGGCAGGTGGAGCCACCCTGAGCTCCTCTTCGCTGCACCCAGCTGCCTGTCTGGATACCCAGCAAGATGTGCACTACACACCATGTGTCATGGGGATGTTCTTTTACTTATTATTCATTATCAGGGTTTATTTTTCTTCAAAGAGAAAAAAAAACCCTCACATAAGGAAGCACTGTGCTTATCACTATTAGTGACTCAGAGTGCTACCTCTCTGAATAGGCCAGTTAATTCTCCATGATGTACTCTGCCATATGGAGAGATTCATTCTGCTGCCTAATGATTGGCACTAAATGGCAAATAAAATACCCTTCCATAACAGTCACCATAACCTGAGTCCATTTACAACAGAAAAAAGAGAACATTCACATTTTCCACCACCCTCCCTCAAAAAAACTCACCCATAAAAATCTCTGGGCCAATAACGAGGCACTTGTCATTTCTGTGTGGAGCCAGAGCTGCCAATTTTCACTTCAACATTGATTCCTCTAAAATATGACCCCCAGACTGTGCCCTCAGAGGAAGAAAGGGGATGCTGATACCACACAGGAGCCAGGAGCACTGACACAGCTGGATTAGCTGAGGAGAGAGTGCATGAATCACCCCAGCATGGAAAATTAAAGGAGCAGGGAAAGGGGAGGGGAGGAAATCAGGATCCTCCCACTCCTCTGGACAACAGCAGGATCCAGCAGCCCTGAACACACAGACACAGGTTCCCTAATAGCACAGCGCTGTAAATCCTCAGGATCACAGGCACAAAGCAAACCCTGCTCACATCAGGACAGGAATAAACTTCCCCCATCAGCCAGGCAGGGGCACTGAGCGCCCTGCTCAGGCACGGCCTCAGAAACCAGCACCAGAGGAACAGCATGGGAAACTGAACTGAATTAATCCTCCTTTTATTTCTTTTAACCTCTCTTTGCTTTTGACATCCCAATAGGGTCTTCAGAATACAGTGCAATTCCCAGGATGGACCATTTTGCCTGTATTCCAGGACTTCACCATACACCCCTTTCTCATCCCAGACCCCACATCTACACGCTTTCCTTAAAATAAGATTCTCCTAAGCCAGGACTCACAGAGAGATGCTGGTAAAGCAGCAACAACACCTCCTGAGCCTAAAGGAAATACTTTTTAAAAAAGAATCAAGAAGTTTAAACTACTTATTTAAACTACTTATTCATTCACTCTTTTGCTCCCAAAACAAAGATAGGGATGCAACAGTCAGCACAGTCTGGAGGGAGCACAAAACAAGGAATTGATTTCTTTTGGCCCTGTGCATGAGTGTGAAAACCATTAGGGCTTTATCAACCCTTTGCCTTCTCCTGACACCCCCAAGGAGCTGGGAGATGTGGGTTATATCTTTATACCCCATTGCCCAAGGCCCCAGATTTCTTACCTGCATCAGCAAAACCCCCTTCATTCCTGATCTTGGAAGAAGAATTGCCCTGACAACAGGTCGTTAGCAAGTGATTCAGGGCAAGCAGAACCAGGGAATCACAGAATCTCCTGAGCTGGAAGGGACCCATAAGGACCACGGCGTCCAAACTCCATCGTCCAGATGCTCCTTGCCCTCAGCCCAGCTCGGGGCTGGGACCCCTTCCCTGGGGAGCCTGTGCCAGCACCCAACCCCCCTCTCAGGACAGAACCACCCCTGAGGGGGGCCCTCTCAGTACAGATGTTCCTGACATCCAGCCTAAACCTCCTCTGGTGCAGCTTCATGCCATTCCCTTGGGTTCTGTCCCTGGTCCCCAAAGAGAGGAGATCAGTACCTGCCCCTTCACTCCCCTTGTCAGGAAGCCACAGACTGCCATGAGGTCTCCCTTCAGCCTCCTCTTCTCCAGGCTGAACAAACCCAGGCCCTTCAGCCTCTCCTCCTAAGATTCCCCCTCCAGACCCTGCCCCATTCTCACTGCCTTCCTCTGGACACTCTCTTAAGTACTTTGGGGTTCCTCCAGATTTCCCCCATCAGCGTGCAGCATCTGACCCCGAGTCCAACAGCAAGCCTACAGTACAGCCCAGCTCCCTACTTCCTTTTATTTGATTTACTCTTCCCTACCTTCCCACCCCAGGAGGGGCAGAACAACTCCCAGCTTTGCAAGCGTGTGCTGATGATTCTCTGACCATGCTAAAAACACTCCCGGCTCCTGCTCTTGGTCGCCCTGCCATGATCCTCAAACAAGGGGCCTGACTTCCCTGCTGTAATTCCCAGGCTAACAGCAGCAGCGATAAGGCTGCTATCTGCCTCTGCAGAGCCTGAGCCAGATGTAAAAACATGACCCTGAGGGCAAGGCAGCCAAGGATTCAGATCAGCAGCGTTTTATCCCCACTTAGCCCAGGTGTAAATGGCTCCACACCAAGCAAGGCAGAGGCAACCCAGCTCAGAGAAGATTACTCAGCTGCTGAGGTTTATCTCCATCCCTCCCTAAGCTTACCGAGCTCTTCCTGTAATGATAGCCCTGAGCTGGTGCTGGGTAGAACTGAGACTCATTGGCTGCATTGCATATTAATAATTTAAACATATAGGACAATACATGGGATACATTTCAGAGAGTGCAATCCTGCCATGCTTTTTCCAGCATGTTAAAACTGATGGCCCCTGGTTTAAGTACCAGGCAAACCTGAAAGAGAGCTAATGCCCACCACATTCTGCCATTACATCCATTTTTAATTATCAGGAACACTGGGACAAGTTTGTGCCATTTTTAAGAGGTTTCTGCGTGGTATGGCAAGTGCCTGAATTACTGATGCACAACACACTTTATTAAGCAGGGCATTTCAAGAGAACTCTGTTTTGGGGATACAATTTTACTAGAATAAAGCTGTTAAGGCAAGAGGAGGAGTCTCTAGAAGCAAATCTTGAAGAGTGAGGTGAGAGCAGTATCAGTGTTTTGGAGGGTGAGGATTTAAAGTCTCAGCTGTTTTTTCCCATGGGAAGGAAAGGGACAGATATTATGCTGGCTTTTGATGCTTAACAGAAGTCTCTAAAAGGGCTGTAGGTGGTTCCTCTAATTGAGAAAGTGGCTGAGGAAGGGATTTTCCTTCTTTAAGAGCAACCATTCCCTATAGCTATACCCAGAGCAGGTAAAGCCCTACATCCTTGGAGCATTACAACGTCTAACACATCCCTCTCACCCTAAGCACCTGTGGTCTCCCAGGCCTCCAGCATGGTTGATCGGTGCTTTACCAGATCTAGACATGGGAAGCCAAGGCACATGGACTCCAGCTGGGAAGCCTCAGATGGTGCAGGGAGCCAAAAGCAGAACAATCAATGAGGGCATCCCTAAACCACTCAGACACAAGAACCGCGCAACAAACGCTCGATCAGCTCTTAGCTCCTTTCCTTCTCCCAGTTACATCCCTACATAGAAACATCTGGTCAAACATAACCTGACAATCACAACAGAGAGAAGTAGGACACAAGAGAGGAGCAACACTGAAGCTAGGCAGAGTAGCTGAGGCTCAGACCCAGCTGGATGGGCCCACCTCGGTCACTCAGCATCACTTCAGCACAACATCCTTGATGAAAACCACAGGAGGCACAGATGCAGCTCTTCCACGGCGGCTTTTCACTGCTGGTGCTCTTGTATTGCTGAACAGGCTGGCTCAGCTGGGCACAGTTATTTTTCCTCCACAACTGAAGTTTGAACAAGCTGCCCTGGGGAGTAATTTTGGAAGCAGCTGCAGGGTTTACTATCAGTGTGGGTGGGTTTTTTATCCCTTTAACAGCAAATCTATCCTGGCCCATTTGATTAGTGCTATTTCTCACTGTTTGCCCTCAGAAGGGCTGGAAACTTTTCTGTTCTGTCCTAGTGCTGGAGAAAACATGGCACTTTCAGCTCTCCACATCAGGGAGCAGAGCAGCCTTCCCCAGGTCTATCCCCTGCAAAGAGGAACCATGACCAGCCAGAGCTGTTGGGTTGCACCCGCGATGGAGAGCTCTGCTCTTCCTGCTCCCTTCCTAGTAGGGATGGCTTCATTTACATAAAGGTGTTTTAAATCAGCAAGCACCACTGGTCTCAATCCTATTTCTGTTTGTACTTTTGAGCGACTCTTGAGCAGAAAGGTTCAATTCTCATTGGTGGGAAGGCTTTAAAACATGAACTGTAATTAAAGCCAGCTTTACCATTCCACCCAGCGCTTCCCCCGTATGCATTTAAGCAAACACAGCTACCTGTGTTCACTCCCAGGCTGGAGTTTTCCAGTGTTTTGCCAGGTTAAGCAATGCTATGTGATGCCTTTCTATTTACTAAATGATGGTTTATTTTTCACTTGTGTCAATCTCTGTTTGGCCAAAAAACCTGGAACTGCATGAAAACACAGGAATCAGCATTTCAAACAGCTCTCTGCCAATTACAGGTTCTTCATGTGTGCTACATAATGAAAATATTTTCATTAAAGCATGCTTTGCATTCAAATCCCATCTACTACACAAGAGAAGAATTATCTGCAGTCAATAAACCCTAACCAATTGTCACCAGTAACTGGAGCCCAAAGCTTCAAGATGTTACAGCCAATAGACATTATCCCCCTGCACATGATCTTCATACAGAGGTTGCAGAAGGAAAACCACCTTCCTGGCTTGTGTCTTGTTACCAAATTTGAATTAATAATTGAGCTTTGCTGCTGGATAAAACCACTATAAAAATGATTCTTCTTGCTTTTAAAGATGACACAGCCCCTCAGCCAGGCTCACCACAGGTGTTTAGCCAGGTTACATCTATCATTTCAGAGGTCTGATGCATCAGAAGCCTCCAGCAGTAAACGTGATGCACTTCAGCATTTTCATTTCATGTAAGTCACTGAAATATATTCAAGGTCTTAATACAGATGGGCAGCATTTCACCCTTCATTTTCCAGTATAAAAAAAAGCCTTATTAAAGTAGTTTTTCTTACCTGCCATATCTCCTACGAAGACTCCGTTGCAAGGGTTCCTATGCAGGTAGAGCATAAATCAGGGCTCCCAAGGAAAGAACATGGACAGTCAGGGCTGGACATAAGGAGTGTCCATCTGTCACATCAGCCCCACCCAGGCCAAGAAAGCACATGCAGGGGCAAAAGCTCCTGCAGCTTTAATGCCTGAACGTGGAAGAACCAGCTCCTCACAGTGGCACAGTACACCACTCTGGACAGCACCATCCCCATCTCCCACACCTTGGTTCTCCTGCTTCCTGCATCCCAGCCCAGGCAGTAATCCCATGCTCTGCACTTTAAGGTGACAAGAAGCCTTGTGCCTTTCCAGGTGGAGGTTGGAGAGGTTTCATTTCCATGGCAGCGGGACCACCCCGTGCCTGCCCATTGTTTCTGGAGCAGGTAGCTGAGATGTCACAAGCAGGGGATGACAACATGTGTCTGTGCAGCTGCAGGTGCCACCAGGGTCACAGTTCTGTGCTTAGAAAGCTAAACAGCAGAAGTCATGGCACCTCTTGGGCAAGACAAGGAGTAAGAGCTTTGCTATCTTCCAAATTAAACCCCCCACCACACCCCTTGTAGCTACATTACTGCAGCCTTGGACCAGAAACAATGACAAGTCACTGCTGGTTTCTGCAAAAATCCCAGGTTTTTCTCCAGATACCTCCAACCAGTGGGACCAGTCCCTAGAATCCCATCTCCCAGAACAATAGGAGCTAGCAGGGACCCCACTGAGACCACCAGCCCCGTTCTGCACCCCGCTTCTGTTATTGTGTGGGTCTATTGCTGCCTTTAAGCAGCAGTGTTGAACTCTGATCTCCCTTTTGCCACATCACTGAGATCTCCTAGGAAAATGATGTGCACCCACATCCAAGTGCTTGAATCCCTACGAACCGTAGCGAGCAGGTTTCACTGGAAGGAGCAGCCTTGCTCCAGGTCTCATTCCCAAAGCCACTGTAAGCGTACGGCTGGGTGCAGGACTGGAGATGGGAATGGTGACTTCAGAGATCAATGCTGGATTGTCTCCAAAGAGAAAGCCAAGCAGACAGGACAGCAAATTGGTTTGGACACAAGTAATTACTTAACTTCTTAGTGCCATTGTGCAGAACACCGACTAAAGTGGAGATGGCAGGAGGAGCCTGCAAGCAGGACAGCTGTGACACTCGTGTCCCAGGTCCTGAACAGTCTGGGACAACTCAGACCATAAAGAACCCTCTTAACTTCTGTGTCAGTATCCTGCCCTTGCACAGCCCTGCCTCAGAGGTGCAGAGGGACAAGCTCTTTAAAAGGGCAAACTGGGGTTTGTTGGGAAAAGCAACAAAAAGATGAGATACATCATAGACTTCTATGATTCTATAAAGGGGAATGGATTAAAACTAAAGGAGGGAAGGTTTGGATTGGATATTAGGGGGACTTTTTTTACAGAAAGAGTGGTGAGGGGCTGGAAGGAGCTGCCCAGAGAGGGGGTGGTTGCCCTGTCCCTGGAAGCGTTCAAGGCCAGGTTGGATGGGGCCCTGGGCAACCTTGTGTAGCTCCAGGCCTGAGGTTGGTGGCCCTGCCTGTGGCAGGGAGGTTAGAGCTCTGTGATCCTTGGGGTCCCTTCCCATGCCATTCTATGATTCCCTGATAGAGGGGATGGTATTCGAGATGCCCAGTGTGAGCAGGAAGATGCAGGCAGTAGATGCAAGAGTGGGGGAGCAGTCTCTTTTTCAGGGTTTGTATTCCCAGACACACACAAAGCCACACCATTCAGCAGTTTGGGCAGCCCCTGGGGTGATGCCCCACTGTCAATGCCACCTAGCTTGGGGACAAGTTGTTCCTAGAGATAAAAATTCCCCTACAATTCCTTCAGCCCCTGTCCTTGCCCCAGTGCCTGGCTTGGTGCCCATTGGGGAGAGAGCTCTGGTACCACTGACACATTCACATCATGTTCTTCTCACCACAGCTCAGCGGCACCAAAGTCCCTCACAAAAAGCATGAGGGAACACTGAGACTCTGCATCCCTGTGGCCAAACTCCAGACACATCACCATACCAGGGGTTTGCAGGCAGGGAATCCATCCCCAGCACTTCAAAGGGGTGCTACACAGCACAGGGAGGAGAGATCACCCAAATCAATTCACATGGATGAAAAGCAACAGGGACAAAGCACTCAAAACACAGGGTACATCTTCAAAGCACTGAGCAGAAGGCAGAGGGTCATTCAGTGGGAAACATAGGCCAGCCTGCATGAGGGACATGTTTTTCATGACCTTCCCCATCCTTGATATTTCCAACTTTCAAATACACATAAAGAGGGGTATCCTTCCCTCCTCCCACCAGCTGCAGATTGGCCCTGCTGACCACAGGAGCAGCTCAGGCTGGGTGGAGGAGAAGAGTTCCTCAGCTGCCTTAATAGCCAAGCTTGACTTGAAAGGAAAGGAATCCGAGTCCTCCCAGAGATGGAAATTACAGAAATAATACATCCTGTGAAGCAACAAAAATGCTGCTTGGAAATGAACAAGTGAGCAACAAGAGGAGGAATTTATCTTAAATGATGCTCTCTCATTTTAATCCTTCAAACAGGGAACTCACCTTCTGCCCTCAGCATCAGAGATCACCTATCTTGGGTGGACAATGCAGAAAACATCAATAAATGGGTGTTACCAGCTGGTTCTTTTTTCATCCTTGAGTATTTACCACCCCCATCTGTGCAGATGAGAGGTGGGATGTATGAAGCCTCAGATAAAGAAATGAAAGCAAGGAAGTGTCCAGTTCTATTGGAAGAGCAGCAGAGTTCATTTTTTGATGAGGATTACACCTCAGGAAGCAGGGCAGCACACTAATAACATTCATGCCAGCCCGTTAGCACACACTGCTCCTCATACACACTATCCTCTCTGCTCCGTCATGTGTCACCGCTGCTGACACCTCGTGTGCTCCAGTCCCACTGTGTAACACTCATGTCACCCACTCAATTCTAGAGAGCATCAGCTGAAAGTGCCACCATCCCTTGTCACAGCTGGAAGCCAGGAGCCTGCGTTGCCACCACTGGCATACCCTGCCCACGCAAGGCTGCTGGCTTGTTCATAGGAGACACCAAGCTCGTTGGTAGAGGATGACCTGTACTTGAGGACCTGTGCTGACCCACACCATACAAACACCCAGCAACCTCACAGCACAAGCCCCAGCTACAAGGCTCATGCAGACACAGAGCCTGTCTCGTAGCAGTGCCACCAAACCCTGTTTTACTGGCTCTTCCAGGCTGTGTCCCCCCCCATCCTGGGGACATCCAGTTCAGAGTCCCCAGCAACACAGGCCAGTCTCTATAGGAAACACTCATTAAAGGGAACATTGACAGAATCACAAGATGGAAAAAACCTTTAAGATCATCAAGTCCAACCATTCCTGTCCTGTGCTTAAACCATATCCCTGAGCACCTCATCTACCCTTTTATTAAACACACCCATGGTCCAGGACTCAGCCCCAGGTCTTCCCCACCTCGTTGGCAGTGAAATGGTTTGACAGTTTTCAAGTAGGCAGTGCTTTGATCTATGCATCAGCTCCCTTCATTGGAACAAACAGGAGATCTTTTGTTCTGCAGGAGGTTTTGGTATCTGCTGTCCTTGATAGTTAAAAAATAAACAAAGAAACCAAGTGTGTCATATCTCCTGTCATGGTAGGACTTGCCAGTCACACTAACAGGTATTAGAAGTTCCAGTGAACTTGTCATCAAAGGAAAAAAGCCCCCAGAGCTGTATGACAGCCTCACCACTCAAATGTCCTCATTCTGAAATGAAAACTCCTACTGGAAAATTGAAGGGAGCCTGCTAAAGGTGGGACTGTGTTGGGAGATGCCTCTTCCTGTGACTTGGTCAGCCTTCTGCTTGCTTTGCTTGCTGGGAAACCCCTTTCCTGTCTGTCAGGGCCTTGATGGTGAACTCAAGGCCGTGGCAGAGCCAGGTGGCTCCTCAGCTGTAGGAACACTTTGCCCTGAAAGCTCAGCTCTTTCTCTTGGTTTTGCCCCAGCAACATCAGCCCCTTGCTGTCCTACACGTGATGCCACTGTCATTTCTACCCCTACAGCTGGCAAAGTAGGTCTGCTGCTTTTGTCTAAGCATACTCACTGCAGCCTCCTCTCCGAGGAATCCCAGCCTCTGAAATGCTGCTGGCTGTTGCCCCCTGGGATGTCTTGGTGGCATTTCCCTTCTGGGGAAAGCTTTGATGTGGAGAGAAGCAAAACTCTTGGCTTGGACCGTCTGCTCAGCTGAGATGTGGTGTCATGGGGAGCAGCAGAGAAGGGTGGCCAGTTTGGGGTGTTCTGCCACAGATTAAGCTGGGTCCCTCCTGACTACACCTTAGTTGGTAATGGTCTGGCTTGCTAGAGGAGATTGACCTGGAAGGGAAAATGGGTGAACGTAGGAAATTGTACCCCACTCTACTTGGGGAACCAGCCCTCTTCTGTTCTATAAAGGAGGATGATGATGATGATCCAGTCATTAATTAGTACTACATTAGTAGTACATTACTAAAGAGAAGAGCAGCACAGGCTGATTCTTCTGCTCTACCTTTTTACAGTTGTTTTGCTTTGCAGAAGTCTGCCAGAACCCTGACACCTCTGGCCCAGCCTGATGGCTTGTGCCAGGCACCACGTTTGGATCTTGACTGGATGGTGCTTTACAAAAAAACTTGTGCAAAATATTGACATTGGAAGAGGGGACTGTGTGTTCCTGCATGTGCAGCACACAGAAGGAGCTGATTTCACAGTTTACCTTTGCAGGGTAAAAAAGGCAATATTTTGGAATTTGATAGGGTTTGAATGACAGGTTTTGATATTTTTAGGTTTGAAATAACCTTTTATTTCAAAGTATGGAAGAGGCAGAGAGAGGAGAACTCAAGAGCCAAAAGTGAAGAGAAACCTATCAGTTGATGGTAATCTTATTCTTCCCCTTGGAAAAGTATTTCAGAATTTAACAAAGGGAAAAAAATAATTTGCTTTTCCACTCAAGACAAAAAAAACCAAAACAAACTCACAGCACAGACTCACAGGGTTGGAAAAGCCCTTTAAGCTCATCAAGTCCAACCGTCCCTTGTCCTGTGCTGACCCAGATCCCTGAGCACCTCATCTCCCCTCTGTTAAACACCCCCAGGGGTGGGGACTCAGCCCCTCCCTGGGCAGCCTGTGCCACAGCCCCACAGCTCTGCCAGGGAAGAACTTTTCCCTCCCATCTGCTCTGACCCTGCCCTGGCACAGCTTGAGCCCATTGCCCCTTGTCCCATCTCCTGTCCCCTGGCTGAAGAGACCATCCCCCACCTCTCTGCACCCTCCTGGCAGGGCAGGGGAGGTGGGGAGAAGGTCTCCCCTCAGCCTCCTCTTCTCCAGGCTCAACACCCCCAGCTCCCTCAGCTGCTCCTCAGAGGATTTGCCCTCCAGCCCCTTCCCCAGCCTGGTTGCCCTTCTCTGGACCCTTCTGAAGCTTACAGGATGAGTTGTCCCCATTTCTGGGCAGGATCACAAGATCTCCCTTGCATCTGAGTGTCAAATAAAGGCTTTGATGGCCACTCCCTAAAAGGGAGCCAACTGCACGTTAGCCAACTGCACAGCTCAATCACAGCTACATTTTCCCAACACCAGTGCAGCAGCCCCCCTCTGACCTTCCCCCCAACGCAAGGTTTCTGCATACAGTCAGTTCAGGACTCCTTCCCAGAGCTTTACCTCCTGGGCCTACTTCCCCACTCCCCCACACAACGATGAATACAAGCAGCAGGTACCGCCTTTGCAGGGACAGGTAAGTACACCTGCCTCCTCTGTACAGCTCTGTGCAGCCACACACACCCATGACACCCGCAGCAGCTGTCAGGTCTCTGCTCCCAGCCCACAATGGGAAGCACAGCCTAAGGCAGCTCTCCTCTAGCACAGGGTAAGGAACAAGCCTGGAACCCCTGCAGCAGCTGAAGGAAGGTATCTCAATCACCACAGCTTGAGACCAAAGGTGAAAGGGTGACGTTTCCATGCCTTGCTGCCAGCTGGGGGCTAGAGCCCCAACTGTGATGCCAAAGCACTTTCAGCATGAGAGTTCTGGGCTGGCACTGAGCTCTGGCTTCCTAACCACCCACAGTTGGGGCCAAGCCAGGCTCAACTCATCCCCATCCCCTTGTTCTTCCCACTCCAGTCACAGCTCACCCCTCCCTTGGGGCTGGACACCAGCTAAAGGTGTCAGCCAGGTAGGATTTTTCTTCTTTTGTTGGTCTTGGGTTTTTTTTAAACCACAAAATAATCTGAGTGGCAAGAAGTAGGTGATACAGTACTTCCAGTGATGCCCCAGACTGCCCAACTTTTTGCCTTCCTGTTACAACAGCTGAGGACCAGCTGTGCCCCAGCACCAGTTTAAAAGCTTTTGTGCCATTGTGGCAGAGATCCATCTACATCCCAAACCCTCTCCTTCCAGACCTGCTGCACTGTGGACCTTCACACCTCAGGGTGTTACTCTGCTAGCTTCTCAGGATGCTGTATCTCAAAACCTCAAATTTCTTGGCTGCTCCAGATGTTGCAATCCAGCTTTGCTCAGCATGTTGTAATCAGCTAATAGCTGATCTTCTGTGCTCCTTCTTCCATTTGTCAGCCATAAGCAGAACAAAACTCCAGCAGTGGGTAGCACTGGCTCTCACAGCTCCGATGCCAAAGAAGGAAAAGCCCTGGAAGCTCTGCAGCAGTGGCTTGCAATTTGCACCAGGGGCTGTTGGGGAGCTCTGGCTCCTTTCCTGGGAAATGAACCTGTGAGCCCCGAATCAGCACGAGCACCCCAGTGCTGTGCCCTGTGGCTAACAGCAACTTAGCCCTCTCTTACTGGCATTTAATGTGCTATGGCTGAGTAAAGATGCAGGGCTGTGTAATGAACACAACTGCAATCTGTTTATACAGCAAATAAGGGTAATATTTTTCTTGTATAATGCCCTGTAGCCTGGTGAAAGCTTCACTGAGCAGGGTGCTCAGAGACTCTGCATTCTGGCTCTGTATCATCTACAGATGCTATTTCTGCATCTGGTGTGACCCCAAAGTGGGTTTAAGTCCTGGGTTTCTTACAGATGATTTCTCACAGGAAATTTCCTTTGGTGCCTAAATACCAGCTCCTGGATGTGCTGCCAGAGGTCTGCATGCTGGTGGTGCAGAGCAGAGGGCAGTTAAGCCATGGAGTGTGAGGAAGGGTTGCTGTCACTCTGCACCTGGGCTGATAGAAGTATTTGTTGGGATTTCACTGATTTAAGCCCTTCTGTATCACCTACAGTACTTCCCCCTAATATCCAATCTAAACCTTCCCTCCTTTAGCTTTAATCCATCCCCCTTGTCCTGCCATTGTCTATCCTTTTAACAAGCTGATTCCCCTCCTGTTCCTCTGCTCCCTTCAGGGACTGGCAGGCTGCAACGAGGTCCCCCCACAGCCTTCTCTTCTCCAGGCTGAACCAGCCCAGCTCCCTCAGCCTCTTTTTCTAGGGGAGCTGCTCCAGCCCTCTGAGCATCTCTGTGGCTCCTCTGACCCCTCTCCAACAACCCCACATCTTTCTTGTATTGGGCTCTAGATCTGGACACAGGATCCAGCTGGGGCCTCCTGAGGGCAGAGCAGAGAGGGACAATCCCCTCCCTGTCCCTGCTGCCACCCCTCTGCTGATGGAGCCCAGGATCCCATCGCCCTTCCCAGCTGCCAGAACCACTGCTGGCTCATGAGAAGTTTCCCACCCACCAGAATCCCCAAGTCCTTCTCAGCAGGGCTGCTCTCAAGAAGCTATAAGAATACTGTGTTGCTCCATTAATTATTTTATCTTAATTTTCCAGATTAATATAGAATCAGGAGATTTGCTTTCAAATGTTAATTTTCTTTCTTTCCCTTTTTTTCCAAGTACACCCCTGAGCTGGCTGGCTCAGGCTGTTGAAGCCTTTGTTTTAAAATGAAGCTCCCCTTCACAGGGATTTCAACAGCAACACTATTTCCATGGCTCAGGTGAGCCAAGAGCAAAGATGACCCCAAAGACCTGTAGCAGGTTTTGCTTTGTGCACCCTAAGAGGTGAGAAATAGCTGGGAACTAAGCTCAGGGACCAGCAGGCAGGACCAGGACTGGGTGCCTGGCAGTGCTAAAAATGCAGATGCACCAGAGAGGGCATCTCCTGCATAACTCATCTGCCTTCCAGCAGCAGCTCAGGAAGAGCTGCACACAGCTGGGGCCAGCTGTGAAGTCAGCACACCCCAGCAGCCAGGGAAAGGGGAAAAATCTAAAGAGAAAGGGGGATCACCTCATCTAAAGAGAAAGGGGGGTGGGGGGGGATCACCTCATCTAAAGAGAAAGGGGGGTGGGGGGGGATCACCTCATCTAAAGAGAAAGGGGGGTGGGGGGGATTCACCTCATCTAAAGAGAAAGGGGGGGGGATCACCTCATCTAAAGAGAAAGGGGGGGTCACCCCTCATCTAAAGAGAAAGGGGGGGTCACCCCCTCATCTAAAGAGAAAGGGGGGGTCACCCCCTCATCTAAAGAGAAAGGGGGGGTCACCCCCTCATCTAAAGAGAAAGGGGGGGTCACCCCCTCATCTAAAGAGAAAGGGGGGGTCACCCCCTCATCTAAAGAGAAAGGGGGGGTCACCACCTCATCTAAAGAGAAAGGGGGGGGATCACCTCATCTAAAGAGAAAGGGGGGGGATCACCTCATCTAAAGAGAAAGGGGGGGGATCACCTCATCTAAAGAGAAAGGGGGGGAATCACCTCATCTAAAGAGAAAGGGGGGGGAATCACCTCATCTAAAGAGAAAGGGGGGGGAATCATCTAAAGAGGAAAAAATCTAAAGAGAAAGAGGAAGGGAGGAAAGGATTTGAGGAGTCTCAGGCATTCCAGCTTTTTTTGTTTTGCTCTGTTCTACCTAATAAAAAGGAATCATTTGGAAGGGTGACCAAGGTCCTTTCTGCCTGGCAGAACCCTCAGCATACAAACCCCACACCCAGCAATATCCTCTGGTGTAAGTTTTCCCTCAGGCTACTCCAGCCCTTGCAGAGGCACCTTTGGGTTTTGTGGCACCCCTGCCCTATCCAGGGACAGGGGGTGACAAACAAAGTCACACCAACTGCTGCAGATGGAGGGTGGCCCCTGTGTGTGACCCGAGGCCTGGCTGAGGGGGAACTGGCTTTGGAGACTTGGTTGGCTACACATGGCCTGTCAGCCCACAAAGTCATTTCAGTTTTCCTTGCCCCTGTACACCACCTCTAATGTGTAATTACCTACTACGGGTTTTCACAGAATCACAGGGGTTGGAAAGGACCTCCAGAGCCCATGGGGTCCAACCCCCTGCCAAAGCAGGGTCCCTAGGACAGGGCACACAGGTCGGTGTCCAGACGGGGCTGGAATCTCTCCAGAGAAGGAGACTCCACACCCCCTGGGCAGCCTGTCCCAGGGCTCCCTCACCCTCACTGGGAAGAAGTTCTTCCCCATGTTGGTGTGGAACTCCCTGTGCTCTGACTTGCAGCCATTGCCCCTTGTCCTGTCCCCACAGACACTGAAAAGGGGCTGGCCAATTCCCCCTGCACCCCATGCTTAAGATAATTATAAACCGCAATTACGTTCCCCCCTCAGTCTTCTTTTCTCTAAAGACTGAACAATTCCAGCTCACTGACCCTTTCTTTCCTCATAGAGGAGATGCTCCAGGCCCTTCATCATCTCCTCAGCCTCCTCTGGACTCTCTCCAGGAGATCCCTGTCCTTTTTATCCCAGGGAGCCCAGCACTGGACACAACACTCCAGGTGGGGCCTGACCAGGGCAGAGCAGAGGGGGAGGATCCCCTCCTGTGACCTGCTGCCCACACTCCTCCTGATGCCCCCAGGATCCCATTGTCTCTCTCAGCCCCCAGGGCACACTGCTGGCTCATGGCCACCCTGTCACCCACCAGCACCCCCAGGTCCTTCTCCACAGAGCTCCTCTCCAGCAGGTCACCCCCAGCCTGTACTGATTCCAGCAGTTATTCCTTCCCAGGTGCCAGACTCTCCACTTGCTTTTGTTGAACCCCATCTGGTCTCTCCCTGCCCAGCTCTCCAGCCTGGCCAGGTCTCTGGATGGCAGCGCAGTGTCCTGCCTGTCAGCCACCCCTCCCAGCTTTGAATCATCAGCACTTGCTGAGGGTGGGTGCTGTTCCCTCATCAAGGTTGTCTCCAGAGTGTTTAGAGTCATGTTAGTGTTGCTTATGCAGAGACAAACAAATGATGGGAAGAAGCTGCAGAAAGCAAAGAAGGCCCTTCTCTTGGTAAGTGACACTCCTTATAACATCAATTGCACTCAGCAATTCTCATCTCTTTGTTTGCCCTTTGAATGCTCACTCCAGAGAGTTACCACCCTTCACTGTGCAGCAAAAGGTCTTTTTGTGCTAGGTTTGCAGTCAGTGGACAGCAAAGGAAAGCCAAATATCCCTCCTTTCTAGTACTGCACACTGACTAGAAAGAACTGGGTTGAGTTTGCAGGGAAATCCTGCATTTTACTCCAGGGACAGAATAAGGCTGAGACTGACAGCAGACAGCTTTTTCCTTCCAGAGTCCCCCTGCAAGTCTGACATCAAGCAGGCTGCAGCATCCCAGACTGGTCTGGGTTGGAAGGAACCCCAAGGATCACAGAGCTCCAACCCCCCTGCCACAGGCAGGGACACCAACCTCAGGCCTGGAGCTACACAAGGTTGCCCAGGGCCCCATCCAACCTGGCCTTGAACACCCCCAGGGACGGGGCACCCACCCCCTCTCTGGGCAGCCTGTTCCAGCCCCTCACCACTCTCTCTGGAAAGAGCTTCCCCCCAATCTCTCCCCTAACCCCTCCCTCCTCCAGCTTCCCTCCATCCCCCTTGTCCTGCCAGTCTCCTCCCTTTAACAAGCTGATTCCCCTCCTGTTCCTCTGCTCCCTTCAGGGACTGGCAGGCTGCAATGAGGTCCCCCCACAGCCTTCTCTTGGCTAACCATATATATATGGTTATATATGACCCATATATATATAAAAATACATATATATACATATATATATATATACATACTGCGGTGAGTGTAGAGGAAGCCCCTGCCCCACAGACCATTCAGAGAGCTCCCAGGGGTGTTGGGGTAGATCAGGCTTCCCTCACTGGGTAGATGTGTCTGGAATCACATCTAGGTCAGAAGCCATTAGAGGGGCTCTAACTTCCTGGAGAAATAGAGGAGGAAAGATAATTAACTTTAAAAAGCAGCTCAGTTCATTAAGGTAAAACAGGAGCTCCCTCAGCATCTCTCTGTAAGGGAGGTAAGAGATCTGTCCCATCAGTAGGTTCAACGAACTGGTGGCCTCTGTGCCTCCTTGCAGCAGGAAGACTTCCAGAGGGGTGTTTTGGGGTGACCGTATCATCATGCACCCCCTCCTACCAGGGAGAGGAAGGGGACGACTCATTACCCCCAGGTAAAAACAACCACAGCTCCCAGCACTGTACAGCCTGGAATGACCAAGAATTCATTTCTTTCTAAAAAAGAAACAAGCTGCTTTTGGTTCAGTACAAATCCATTGTCCAGAACCCTTAATTAAGAGCACAGGGCCATCATAAACCAGCTTATTCCCTATTTCTCTACCTCCCAGTGAGGCTCTCTAAAGAGCTGAGTGTATTTCAGCAACACTCACCCCACAACCTGACATAACACACACGTGTGTGTGTGTGTGTGTGCACCCCCTTTGCTTCACACAGCCCAGCACAGAGCCCAACACCAGCGCTGCAGTCAATCCAGAGACCAAGGATCACTCCTAATGGAGACAATAGAACAGAATCCATTTCATATTCTCCTCAGATTCCAAATAATAATATTGTCAACTAAATAAAAGGCAAGCATTCATTTGTATGTAAAACAGCTGGTTATATCAGGCCTATTTATGCCTGCTCTGCCTTCCAGCTACAAAGATTTATGACTGAACACCCAAGGGACCTTTATATATCTATCCAAATTCATGTATTTTTTTCATTAACCTGTGTACTGGCATCTTGTACAACACAGCACCAAACAGTAATATAGATTCTTATATTTTTCTCCCTTACTCTTCAGGCAAAGGAAGGAAAAGTCCCTGCCAATAACAGCAATAATAAATAACATCCCTCTGTGCTGGCTTGTCATACATAAATATAGGTTTATATTTTATGTGTGCATGTATATGCATGCAAATACATGCATACAGACACATGTTATGGGCACACATGTCTGTGTGCAGAGGGGGCTCCTCATCCTCCTCTGCCTGTTCTTCTCCACCTCCCGTTGCAATCCTCCCCCAGCCTTCCCACCTCCTTCCAATGCCAGACTTCTTCCAGTATCTCCCTGGTGACAGGGCAGGAACAGCTGCAATATATTGCTCAGTGTGCTTTTTCCATTAAATATAGTTTTTAAAGTGAAAGTTTGAAAGCCAGAAGTGTGTTTGTGTAGAGTTAGAACAACTGGCTAAGTAATTCCAGGGAAGTGACTGCTGGCTGAGAGAGGGGGGAGTCTGGAGGGTATGGAACAAGCCCAGCTCTCTTAAGTGCAAGTTTGGTCCTAAATCTCTCAGTGACTAGATTATTGGCCTTGCTTATGTTTGGAGCCTATTGAAGCTGTTCCACCAAAAAGGTTTTGCCTCTGAAGCCCCTGGCAATTGGCCATGCCCTGAGGAGGGGATCCCCATTTCTTATCTGGGGACCTCAGGCATCACTATTGCCTCTTGGGGAAAGGGGAAGTGAGAGAATAGGAATGGTCCAGCTCTGGGTGCTGGGGACAGCAGTGGGGCACAATTTCAAGACACATAGGGGAACATCCCTAGGTGCTTTCCTCAAAAGAAAGCACCCATCATCATCACAGGTCCAGGATCACTGCTGTGCACCAGTGCACCCACAGCTAAGCACAGCTTTACCTCCAGAATACACCATTCTTCTGGCAGAAGGCTGTCCTGAGGTGCCAGCAGAGCATCCAGGATGACTGCAGCAGTGAAGCCCCCACCAAGCCCCCTGATATCCCTGCTTCATCCTAAACCCACCTGCCACAAGCAGCCAACCCTAGCCAAGCAGTGCCCCTTCCTGCTGGCACCCCAGTGAGACCCAGGCACTGTGGGGAAGCTTGTCCTGAGTGAGATCATTTAGTGATGGGAAAAGAGCACACTGCCTTCCTGTGCAGGCTGCTGGGAGAGCTGGGAGCAGTTCCAAGGCAGCAGGCAACACACCAAATCCAAGAGACACCTATGACTCACATCCTAGTGCCCGATGAACTGCATTGGATTCCAACTTCTCTATTTTTAGAAAAATTAATTCCCTGAGACAGACTTATTCTCCTTTCTTTTCCACAGGGAGGTGCTAGGTGTGAGGTTTGGTGAGAGCCAGGAGATGGAGATCTTTTGGAACAGCAGAGCATCCAAGCAGCACGAGCTTTCCTATCCCACTCATCCATTTGGCAGCTGGCTGGACATGAGCCAGCAGTGTGCCCAGGTGGCCAACTGCATCCTGGCCTGTGCCAGGAATGGTGTGACCAGCAGCAGGGCAGGGATAGTTCCATTGTGCTCTGCTCTGGTGAGGCTGCACCTCGACTGCTGGGTCCAATTCTGGGCCCCTCACTACAGGAAGGACGTTGAGATGCTGGAGCACATCCAGAGGAGAGAGAGGGAGCTGGGGAAGGGTCTGGAGCACAAGCCCTGTGAGGAGTGGCTGAGGGATCTGGGGCTCTGTAGCCTTAAAAGGCTGAGAAGAGACCTCATTACTCTCTACAGCTGCCTGCGTGGCTGCTGCAGAGATGCCAGGGTCAGTCTCTTCTCTCAGGTCACAAGCCACAGGACGAGAGGGAACAGCTTGAAATTGCCCCAGGGGAGATTCAGGTCAGATGCCAGAAGAATTTCTGTACTGAACGGGCTGTCAGGCATCAGGACAGGCTGCCCAGGGGGTGGTGGGGTCACCATCCTGGGGGGATTTAAAAGGCCTGTGGATGAAGTGCTGAAAGGCATGGTCTACAGGTGGGCTGGGCAGGGTTAGGTCTGTGGTTGGACTCAGTCTAAAGGGTCTCTTCCAACCCAGGTGATTCTATGATGCTCAGACCTAGATTTCAATCTGACACACACACATCAGGAAGGCTGTTGCTGAAATAGCACTGCCCAATTACTGCCAGCCAAACCAGCACCTCTTCCTTCCCACCAGAAAGCACCAGGTCAGGTAACCTCTCTGAAGCACTGCACCTTGTCAGACAGCTGGCAGGTTTCTTCCCCACCCACTGCTAGGACAGGGCTGAGCCCCTTAAGTAAGCACCAGAACGCCTAGAGAACTTGGGTGGGAAACCTCAAGCCTCACTCTTTGGGGTTTTCCACTGGAGTTTATTCCCTTGCATCCCTCTATTCTTTATGTTTAATAACACACTGAGGCAGAGTAATCGATCTTAAGAAAGAGAGCGCAGCCTCTCTGCACAGTGCTCACTCCTGTGCCTGGAAGTCTCAAGAGTATCATGGACATTTTCTAGAAGGGGCTCCTCAGGGTACAATTTTCAGCTCAGCTTCATCCCACACTCCTGCTACACAGGTGCAAGCTCACACTGCAACATCTATCCACAACCCAGTGCCTGCAAGAGAACCATCACCTGAACTGGAGAGCACAACTGAGTCAGGCAGTTAGGACAGACAACTGGGTTGGTCAGAAACAGGTTCTCCCACTTCCATGGGGCATTCTAGAACACTGGCTCCTATGCAGTGATCTGAATTAGGCCGTGACCTGACACCTAGGCCTTTGAGAAGTCTTCCTAGCATCCACAGCTTCCCTCAGTTGCTTACAAGCACTCAGTATTCTAGATCTTGTAAAGGTCCAAGCAGCTCTCACAGTGAGTCCCTGGTTAAAGGGCAGCACAGAGGAATCTCCCCTTCATGCTGCCATCAGCCAACCCTCCTCTTCCTATGGAGAAGGTTTGGATAGAGCATCTCCCCTGTGAGGAAAGGCTGAGAGAGCTGGGAATGTTCAGCCTGGAGAGAAGAAGACTGAGGGGGGACCTAATCAATGTTTATAAATATCTTAAGTATGGGGTACAGGGGGAATGGCCAGCCCCTTTTCAGTGTCTGTGGGGACAGGACAAGGGGCAATGGCTGCACATTGGAGCACAGGAAGTTCCACACCAACATGGGGAGGAACTTTTTCACAGTGAGGGAGCCCTGGATCAGGCTGCCCAGGGAGGTGGTGGAGTCTCCTTCCCTGGAGACATTCAAGACCCATCTGGATCCCTATCTGTGCAATATGAGCTGGGGAGCTGCTTTGGCAGGGGGGTTAGACCCCATGATCTCTTGAGGTCCCTTCCAACCCCTACAACTCTGATTCTGTGATTATTGTGTATCTTGAGTTAGTGACACTGTTGCCCAGAAGGTCTGGTAACCCACCTAAACAGTAACAGTTAAGCACTACATCTTTCCTTGATAGACCTCCTCATTCTGCAGGCTGACACAACTCTATTCCCCACCTCCTGTGAATTATGATGGTTTGTGCACTAACTCCTGGAGACTAAACTGGTCCTCTGGGGAAATTTCATCCGCAAATTTCAATATTCATTACATAGCAAGCCTGTATCCATGCTTCCCCGGGCCAGGCTGGCAATGTGGCTGACTCAGAGCTTTCCTGCTCTGGAAAGAACTGCATTGTGACATCAGTAAAAAAAGTCACAGTTGGAATCCCTCCAACAGCCACCTACCCCTGCAGAGGGTCAGGGCATGCAGCGGTTAAGGATAACACATCTTCCCCAGAGACAGCTTTTTTGTCCATCTCAGGATGTCTCCTGACTTGATGGGTCCCTCCCCACTGAGCAGATCAGGCCGCAGCTGGGGAGCCTTTGCTTCTGTCCCTGTCTCTCTTGTCCCAAGACCACAGATAAAAAGCATCACACAGACCCAGACTGGCTGGGGTCAGAGGGGACCTTGAAGTCTATCCAGTCCCACCCTTGCCACAGGCAGGGACATACCCCTGCAGCCCATGGTGCCCAAAGCCCCATCCAACCTGGCCTTGAACCCTGCCAGGAATCCTGGGGCAGCCCCAGCTTCTCTGTGCACCCTGGTCCATCATCTGCATTTCCTGCGTGTTGTCCAGTCCCTTAGACAGCAAGCTGTCCCCTCAGAGCCAGAGGGGTTTCCTCTCTCAAGGACACACCTTGTTCACCACTCAAAGCATGAATTCACCGAGAAGGGCAGCCACTCCCCAGCACATCCCACAATATCCAGCACAGGCAGCATTCACTCCCATGAGATTTATCGAGTTGGGATGCAGTCAGCAGCTAGAGACCCATTTCTCACCTGGCTCCCACTGTAACAAAGGACACCAAGGGTGTTGGGGAAGACAGCAGGCCTGCGAGCGGCCTAGCTCTCTTCTCCCAAGATTTAGGCCCTGACAATATTCTCCAGTTCCCATGAGACAGGAAAAGTTCCTCATGCTGACAGGATCCTAATAATCACATTCTCAAAACACAGTGGCCTTGTTGATAGGGGTACAGGCTGCCCTAAACCTAGAAGCAGTTATGGGAAGGTATTTGGGAGTAACAGAACATGTCAGGAACCAGCCATAACAAGAGGGTCAAACAGCAGGGGTGCAGATGCTTTTAGGCATTAAAGATAGGTTTATCAGAACTTGTTATAAACACTAACAAATCAATACCATGTAAAGAGTGTGTGTAACCAATTAGCAGGTTTTTAGCTTGCCATGTTTGCAGTAAGAAAGGTCTAGAATCTGGGTGATTTCACCCAATAAATGGCTTCACCTAAAATTCATATTGAATTGCGTGTTGCCCATCGCCAGTCGCCACAAAAGGGTAGCACGATGACTTCCCTCCCCATTTAGCTAAGCAAGTCCTGCCACCTAGAAGATACTGGTGATGATGGGAAGGAGCCAGTGCCCCAGGCTCAGTGTCCACATCCAACAAGACACAAGGTCAGTGTGTGACAAGTCACATTCTCAGCTTTCTCAGCTGTTCCTCATGCAACATGCCCCAAGACACAGTAAGAAACACGCTGCTCCCTGGTGCAGCTTCCCAGGCACACAGAAAACAGTGATTTTCATGACTGAAAGGATGGAAGAGTTGCAGAACATGGTGTCAGCTTGCCAAGTGCTTCATCTCAAGTTACACACACAATTATTCTCTCCACAAAAATCAAAGGCAATCCATCAATTACTGTCTCTTTACCCTACCTGCTTTTCTATTATTTTGTACTTTTAAAAACACTGTATGTATTAATGACACCGAATTCACAGCACACACAGGGATTTCCCATTCATCTTGCTATAGCTGAGCTTAAAAGAGCCAAGACTCTTTTTCTCCTGACACAAGTTAAGCACAGGCAGCTGTTCACAGCGGGGCCAAGAAGGCCAATGGGATCCTGAGGGGCTTCAAAAGGAGGGTGGCCAGCAGTCAAAGGAGGTGATCCTCCTCTTCTACTCTGCCCTGGTCAGGCCCCACTTGCAGTATTGTGTCTCGTTCTGGGCTCCCTGGTATAAAAAAAGACAGAGATCTCCTGGAGAGAGTCCAGCACATGGCTATGGAGATGATGAAGGGCCTCGAGCATCTCCCCTGTGAGGAAAGCCTGAGTGACGTGGGGTTGTTCAGCCTGGAGAAAAGAAGCCTGAGAAGGGATCTGATCAATGGTTATCAATATCTGAAGGGTGGGATGCAGGGGGACATGGTCAGCCTCTCCTCAGTGTCTGTGGGGACAGGACAAGGGGTGATGGCCTCAAGTTGGAGCACAGGGAGTTCCACACCAACATGGGGAAGAACTTCTTCCCAGTGAGGGTGAGGGAGCCCTGGGACAGGCTGCCCAGGGGGTGTGGAGTCTCCTTCTCTGGAGAGATTCCAGCCCTGTCTGGACACCGACCTGTGTGCCCTGTCCTAGGGACCCTGCTTTGGCAGGGGGTTGGACCCCATGGGCCCTTCCAACCCCTGTGATTCTGATCTACAGAAAGAGCTGAAAAGATTCATTAGAGACCAGATTTCCAAATGCAGGGACATAAGAACTGGGGAAATTGAGCACACCAGCTCAGAGAACACAGGTTGAGCCAAGGGTTCCCTGGTTTGGTTTTGGGTGGTTTTTTTTTTTGTTTTGTTTTTTTTTCCCCCCACAGATATTTGAACCATGGTGTCTACCAGGCGGAGACCATCCCCCTACAAATTTGGGGCAACCCCAATGAGGGACGTGGCTAGGGATGCCTCGGTCCAGGTCACTGGCTGCAGGGAATGTCTGAGTCTACTGCTGCCAAGGGAAAGAGGCAAGGGCCTCACCTGTGTGAGGTGTGAGCAGGTGGATGACCTCCTCTGCTTAGTTGCTAGGCTAGAGGATGAGCTTGCGAGGGTAAAAGCCACCCGGGTAAGGGAGCGTGAAGAGCTCGAAAGGCTGAAAGCCATTCGGGAATGCAAGATGGAAATTGACTGGTGGAGTAGCTCCCTGGCATCCAAGAGGGAAGAGTGCCAGGAAGATTCCACACTACTGAAGGCGGCCCCCCTGCCCTGCCCTAGCCAGGTAAATGGGAGCAACCCACACCCTGAGGAGGGCTGGAAGGTGGTCCCTACTCGCTGCCGTAGACACTCCCCCTGATACAGATGGTGCAGGAACCTACTAGGGGAGGGCGGATGCTTGACCTTGTTTTTACTAACAAGGACAGGCTCGTCAGTGAAGTGAAGGTCGGGGGCTGCTTAGGACAAAGCGACCATGAAATGGTCGAGTTCAAGATCCTGAGTGGAAGAGGCAAGCCAAAAAGTAGGATAGCTACCCTGAATTTTGGAAGAGCTAACTTTGATCTCCTCCGAAATCAAATAGGGGCTATCCCATGGGCTGCTCTGTTTGAAGGAATGGGAGCCTGCGAGTGCTGGCTAACATTCAAACAGCACTTCTTCCAAGCGCAGAATAGGTGCATCCCTTTGAGTAAGAAATCGGGAAAGAGAGGTAGAAGACCTGCGTGGATAAGCAGGGAACTTATGAGTAAACTCAAAGGGAAGCAGAAAACCTATAAACTGTGGAAACAGGGTCTGAGATCATGGGATGAATATAAGGATGTGGCCAGGGCCTGTAGGGATGCAACTAGGAGGGCTAAGGCCTGCTTAGAAATTAAGCTGGCAAGGGACATAAAGGACAACAAAAAGAGCTTATTCAGGTATGTAAATAGTAAAAGGATGACCAGGGATAATGTAGGTCCCTTGTTGAATGAGGCGGGTGTCTTGGTGACGGGAGATGATGAGAAGGTGGAGATACTTAATGCCTTCTTTGCCTCGGTCTTTACTCCGAAGGCTTCTCAGGACTCACAGATCCCAGATGTAAGTAGGAGTGGTTGGGGAACGAGTGGTTGGGGAACGAATGGCTCCCCTCTAGTAGAGGTAGGGGTGGTCCAGGAGCTACTCAAAGGAATGGATGCACACAAATCCATGGGCCCGGATGGGATACACCCACGTGTGCTGAGAGAGCTGGCGGAGGTGATTGCGGAGCCGCTGTCTATCATCTTTGATAGATCCTGGACTACAGGAGAAGTGCCTGAGGATTGGAGGATAGCCAATGTCACTCCAGTCTTTAAAAAAGGCAAGAAGGAGGATCCCAGTAATTATAGGCCAGTCAGCCTCACTTCTGTCCCTGGAAAGGTGATGGAACAGCTTGTTTTGGATGCCATCTCCAAACAACTGGAAGAGAAGAAGGTCATGAGGAATAGTCAGCATGGATTCACCAAGGGGAGATCGTGCTCGACCAATCTCATTGCCTTCTATGATGTCATTACCAACTGGGTGGATGGAGGGAGAGCAGTGGATGTCTCTACCTCGACTTCAGCAAAGCTTTCGATACTGTCTCCCACAACATCCTGATAGAGAAGCTGAGGAAACAAGGGATAGACGAGTGGACAGTGAGGTGGGTTGAGAACTGGCTGTCAGACCGGGCTCAGAGGGTCGTGATCAGTGGAGTAGAATCTGAATGGAGGCCTGTGACTAGTGGTGTTCCCCAGGGCTCAGTGTTGGGTCCGGTCCTGTTTAATATCTTCATTGACGACCTTGATGAGTGAATAGCATCCACCCTCGGCAAGTATGCCGATGATACAAAGCTGGGAGGAGTGGCTGACACGCAGGAACACTGCGCTGCCATTCAGCGAGATCTGGACAGACTGGAGAGCTGGGCAGGGAGAAATCTAATGAAATTCAACAAAAGCAAGTGCAAAGTCTTGCACCTGGGGAGGAATAACCGACTGTATCAGTACAGGCTGGGGGATGACCTGTTGGAGAAGAGCTCTATGGAGAAGGACCTGGGGGTCCTGGTTGATGACAGGTTGGCTATGAGCCAGCAGTGTGCCCTGGTGGCTGAGAGAGCCAATGGGATCCTGGGATGCATCAGGAAGAGTGTGTCCAGCAGGTCGAAGGAGGTGATCCTCCCCCTCTACTCTGCGTTGGTCAGGCCCCACCTGGAATACTGTGTCCAGTTCTGGGCTCCCTGGTATAGAAAAGACAGGGACCTTCTGGAGAGAGTCCAGAGAAGGGCGACAAAGATGATTAGGGGTCTGGAACATCTCTCCTATGAGGAAAGGCTGAGTGAGCTGGGTCTGTTCAGCCTGGAAAAAAGAAGACTTAGGGGGGACCTAATTAGTGTTTACAAGTATCTTAGACATGGGTGGCAGGGGGAATTGGCCAGCCCCTTTTCAGTGGTCAGTGGGGACAGGACTAGGGGCAATGGCTGTAAGCTGGAGCATAGGAAGTTCCGCACCAACATGCGGAAGAACTTTTTCACAGTGAGGGTGACAGAGCAGTGGAATAGGCTGCCCAGGGAGGTGGTGGAGTCTCCTTCTCTGGAGATATTCAAGTCTCGTCTGGACGCCTATCTATGTAATATGAGATAGGGAGGCTGCTTTGGCAGGGGGGTTGGACCCGAAGATCTCTTGAGGTCCCTTCCAACCCCTAAGATTCTGTGATTCTGTGAAACACTTTGGTTGGGGTGGGGGGTCGAGAGTGAGGACTGGAAGCTGGGGATTAGTGAGGGCAGGTTGGCTTTCTCTTGGGCTGTGCCAGCCACGCTCTGCCTTCCAGAGCCAGGTCACTGCACACACACTGAGGAAGACAGGTTCATCCAGCCAGGAACAGGCCACTGCCATCCCCATCAGTCTCTCACAGTGTGAGAACAGGCACCACCAGCACCCCACAGCAACACCCCACCCTGCCTGGACTGGCACTGCGATGCATCACACACACCCCCACCAGCAGCTCTGAGGCTTCAGATGAAAGGCTGTTCTTGTAGGCTAATGCAGAATTCATCAGCAGTTTGCACACAGAGGTGACTCAGTCCATCTCCCACTAACACAGAAATATTTCTAAATGGCCAGGATGAAGGAGACAGAAGTACCACAAAAACCTACTGCTCAGGGGCTTCCCATCAAAATTCACCTCCAGGGCTCCCAAGGGCACACTGCAGCCTGGGACACTGGTGTGCCACTACTGACAGGAGGTGCCACTGCTCAAGGACACAACACAGCAGCAGGACTGGGCTGGGAGCAGAGGCTTGGGCCTGGCTGAACGGGCCCAGTGACCATCCAAACACTGCAAAGACAGTCACTGAGGCAGTCACACCAGCAGCGACAGACACTGAGGCAGGCTGGACAAGAATCACACCAGCTTCCAGCAAATACTTTCTTTAAAAATAAATGATAAATTATTCCATCCTTTTCTTTCCCTGTGTGCAGTGTGCTTCTCCAGCTGGAGCATGGTGGGACAGGGCATTGAGCACTTTGATGGCCCCAGAGCCATCCAAGAAAGCCCAGCAGGAAGAGGGCCAAGAGAGCACCTGATCTTCCCAGATGACGCAGCAGTGACATTTGCTGAAGCCCAAGCAAGCCAGGGAGGCTGCTCATGGGTGCCAACCTCCCTGCTCATGCTGGCAGGCCCAGCAGCAGCAGGTACCAGGATTGCCTAGCCATGCAGAGCTCTGCACCTTCACGAGGCACAGGTGGATGCCAAATGCTCTTCCCTGCCATCCTATTATTCCACACCATTGTTAGGACAAATGGGGACTGGGAGAAGAGCAGGAAGGCTGTGTCTTTATGCTCCCCTGGGTGCTGAAGATTATTTTTGAACATATTAGTTATATTTGCATATGCCTGAAAGGTAGCAGAGGAGCGAGCAAGCATCCTGAAGGTAAACAAGTACACCAACAACAAGTACACAGCAACTCTGGCAGCTTCCCTTGCAGAGCATGGTAAGGCAGGATGAGGGCTGAGCAGGGACACAGCTCAGAGCATCCTTCCTGGACGTTGCAGCTCCACAAGCACTCCAGGCTTGTCCCTGCACCCTCTGCAGCAAAGGGAATCTCCAACCACAGCAATAACCTGTTCTCTGTGGGGCTGATGGGAACACCTCCATCAGTACTGGTACATTCACCCCCTCCAGGTGTCCTGTCAGCACACACATCCTTCATGCAGCTGTTCTTATTATATCAGCACTGCTTGCCCTTCCCCTGAGATCAAAAAACCCAGTGAGAAACCTCCCCTAAGCCCAGCTGAAGCCAGAACAAGTCTACACCCCATTTCAAGGCAACCTACCTTTCCTATCCACCTCTACCTCTTTTATCCTCTCACCCCCCAAGATAAACCCAGCCCTCAAATACTTCCCACAGAGCAGACACATGACTGAAGATCTAACTCTGTTTTTCACCTGTATCCCCCCAGCCCCATGCACCCCAAGGAGCCCTCTGGCTGCTCTGCAGAGGGGGAGACCACCCCTAGCCTCAGATCTCTGAGATGAATTCCATCCCTCCTGCTGAGCTGGATCCAAGGGGAGCTCCAGTGCCTCTCTGCCCTGGGTACACACACCCCTAGTGCTGCTCCAAAACTCCACTGGGCGCTTCAAACTGCAGTAATCCACTGACACCTGTACTCTAAGTAATAATATGTTGAAAAGAGATATCAAGTCTAGTTCTACCCTGGAATGCTTTTTCTTAAGTGCAGGTTAAATTATAACTTGTAGAGCAGCTATAATAAGGAACAGAACGCTTCTGCAGGCTGGGAAGTTTGCTGTTCTTTAACTGTTGAAGAGCTGCTCAGGTCAAATAACCCCCAACACTTCCAGCCTGACTCTGCATCCCATAACCTGACCCTGTGGCTTAGGGGTCAATCTGCTCAAGACCCATTTCAGCTTTTGTTCCCTGCAGAAGAGCCAGGAACGCACAAGTCAGCCTCCTCCTCTTCAAAAGACACCTCTGTGTGGCAGATACAGAAGCCACAATGTCTCATCACAGGCACCAAACAGTTTATTGCATTAATAGTTTAGCACAATTAAGTTGGACTAGCCAAGATCCACCCAGCAGCACCTCCCAGCTCAGTGTCAGAGGACTAAGCACCCTGCCCACTCCTGCAGTAACCCAGTGAGGAAGCCTGGCACCTATTTTTGCAAGAACAATTAGCATCCTCAGTGGAACTGCTTAAATAAAGGCACCCCCAGGCTGGAGAGGAGGAGCTGGCTCCTGGCAGGAGGTCACTGTTCCAGTTGCATTTTTTTCCCCAGGCAAATGAAGCCATTGCTGGTACAACTCAACACCTGGAAGAGGTGACTCAAGGAAAGGTTCCCTGGGGCAGAGAGGTTTGCTGCTGAAATACTGGCAAGTGCTCCTTCCCAGGCCAGGCTGTGGAGCACACCCAGCACCTACAGAGCTTCAGCAGAAGAGAAAGGAAACTAGGGTATGAGAACTGGAGAGAGCTCCATTTGTCACAGGCAAACTGGTCAAGAAGGGGAAAAAAACAGGGTTGGAAAAATTGGAGTCTCTGCTCTCAGCCCCTCCAAAAGGCCAACAACCCCAGAGCTTTATCCTGCTACCTTTCACTGAAACAACCCAAAACGCAGCTCTCCCATGAGGGAACTTCACAGTGTGTCTGGAGCCCTTAACAAAGCCAAACCCCCACACCTGGCAATACTAAATCAGCTCTGGGACAGGTGTTGCACTCAGGAATGGCTGTCAGCTCACATACTGCACCCCAGGCTCAGCTCCATTCTCAGGATCCCCACTCTGGCCCCTGCATTAGCTCAGGCTGCTTTTGGGGGGCTCACTGCGGCTGAGCAGGGCTACCAGCCACAGGCACAGAGCAGGCCCGAGCCAGCACCCCTCAGAAATAAGCACAGGCGTCTGGGAAAGTGGCCTTTGCACCCCTGCACGATGCCCAGGAGAGACAAACCTGTGCTTTAGGGAACATTTTATGTAAGTGTTCCAATAAAATAGGGACCATGTGGGAAGGAAGCACAAATTGACTTCTCCCAGCCCACCAGCAAGGAGCCTGCAACAGGCCTGGGGCTCGGTAGCTGCTTAGTCCTTTCCTGAGCTGCTCCAGCCTTCCAAAAGTCACTTGAATCTTGCACAAAATATAAAATGCAAACTCCCCCCCATTTCCTGACCTACATTCAGTTAGCAAATAGCAACTGAAAATAGCACAAACTACGCAGAAATGGCGTAAACCCCCTTTTTTGGCACTTCCTCTCCTTTCCAGTCTATTTAAGGCTGCTCTAGTACTTTCCAAAGCTATGAGTCAAACAGATGTGGGGTATGTGGAGGATGGAAGAGACCACTGCCACCACAACAGTGAGGCCACTATCAGCCCAGACCACTGCTGTTCCTCTAGCAGATCCTGAGCCCCAGCAACAACAGAATCAACATGATTTCTACTCCTCTCCAAGACAGACTTGAGGTGAATGCCTGAGTTTGGAAGCACTCAGGTTTGGTTTAGATGGTGAGACGGAACCTGCTTCTCCCCAGGTTCAGTTTGGACAGAAACAGTTCCTCCCCCAAGCCTTTGTGCCCTTTCCTCCCCAAGTCTGATGTGCCCTTGGTGCTCACGCATGGCAACCCAGAGGTGACATAGGAGTGAGAGGCATATCTCAAGTTAGAGGGCAAAGCAGGCCTCAGCCCCAGACACTCCATAACATCTCCACCCACACCTCAGACATCTTCACGATGGAACACCTTCTCCGGTATAGAAGTGAGTGTACCACAAGCTTTTCCCTACGCCTAGTGAGCTTGTGGATGATGCCCTTAGGAGCACTTGTCAGGATTTTAGATGAAGGAGGAACTTTACATGATGCCTGCACCTGCAGCCTGTGAGCAGCCATTTTCTGAGAGCAGAAGCCCACATTATTTCCACACAGGAAAAGCAGAAAGAGAAGGATGGTCACCTGCCCTTGCTCAGGGATGCAAACACACCTAGTGTTTGGCCACAAAGGCTAGAGGAAAAACTATAAAGTAGGATGAAAGCAAGTCCTTTGCATGGAAAGAATTGCAGGCATTGGTGCTTGGGAGCAAAGCAGCTGTTGAGCTGATGCTCCAGCTCATCCATGATGGTCTCCCAGCTCCTCTCAGCCCGCTTTCCCAGATGGTTGTGCAGTTGGTGGCAGAGCACGGGAGCAGGACATGAGCTGCAACAGGGCTGGGAGGAGCAGTAAAGGCAGGAATGATCTTCCCCTTGTACCACAGCCAAGTGCTGGGTGCTGCTGTTATTCCAGCTGTGCAGCCAGGGATGCTAACCTTTTCCTTCACTGTCTATCACCTGGCCACTATTCCTGGCTCTCCATGTGCCTCATGAAGTGTAGGCTGTTGGAGAGGAGCAGAAGGACTCTGCAGACCTGAAGGAAGGGCTTTGCCCAGCCATTAAGCCACTTCAGCCAGTTGGGAGGCTGGTTACAGGCACCCATCAGTACAGCGATGCCACTCTAACAACCACAGCAGGTCTCATCCCACCTGGAGTACTGTGTCCAGTTCTGGAGTCCCCAACATAAGAAGGACATGGAACTGTTGGAACAGGTCCAGATCACCTCTCCTATGGAGACAGGCTGAGAGAGTTGGGGTTGTTCAGCCTGGAGAAGAGCAGGCTGCAGGGGGACCTTATAGCACCTTCCAGTCCCTGGAGGGGTTACAGGAAAGCTGGAGAGGGACTTTTAGAAGGACATGTAGTGATAGGGTGACGGGGAATGGTTTTAAATTGGAAGGGGCTAGATTTAGATTAGATATTAGGAAAAAATTCTTCACTGTGAGGGTGGTGAAGCCCTGACACAGGTTGCCCACAGTGGTGGCTGTCCACTCCCTGAAGGTGTTCAAGGCTGGGTTAGATGGGGCCTTGAGCAGCCTGGGCTGTTAGGAGGTGCCCCTACCCATGGCAAGGGGGTTGGAACTTGATGATCTCTAAGGTCTCTTCCAACCCAGAGCATTCTATAGAGACTCAGCACCCCCATTAAGAACACCAGCATCTCACTACTTGAAGGTCTAAACAAGCATTACAGAGGGGCATTAACTTCATTACACAATCCCCCCACCAGGTTCAACCACAAACATGCACAGCCCAGCCCTTCTCATCAAGACATCATTTCCCTCCTTGTCTCCAGACCAGCGAGCCCAGCACCCCAATGCCCAGCCAGTGCAGAGAGCAGCCACACCACCCACAGAAGCCAGATTTAGCAATTAATCATCAGGCCAGCACAGGAGGGAAGGTGCTAAAAGGGGTTTTGGGGGTCAGCTCTAGTCTGATAAAGGCAACTGTGGGTATTGCTCAAGTCAACGTGCAACTGGCACCAGACACTGGAGGGAGGGACAACCCCACATCCAACTAGGACTGGAGCTCAGGGAGGTTCAGCAGCCCAAACACCTGCCCAGGGCCCATTCCCAGCCCTCACTTTGCACTCACTCAGCCTGGACAGGATGTGTGCAAGCATCCCACTCAAGCCTCCCTCCTTTAGACTCCAGCTCATCTCCAGCAGAGCAGGCAGGGCTGGTGGTCCCAGCAGTAGCAGGGGAGGAGACACATCACCCCCCCAGCCCAAGCCCCCTGCACCCACCTGGATGCAGAAAGTGGCCCCGGCACATGGGAAGAGAACAGGTTCCATAAAGCACTAAGTGAAAGGGGGAGAGCTGTCAGAGTGCTCTCCCACATACCGCTAGGATGTTTATTTAAAGAAGCCAACCCTCCCCATTAGCAGCATCTCATTAAACGTGTTGGGTTACTGAGTGCACAGAGCAGCTGCTGAGCTGTTAGCTTGTCCTCACCTCATTACAGCCCTGCACCAGCTGCCTCCAGTTCTCCTCCCTTCCCTCAGCTCATCTGTATTTGCATGCTCTGGGCTTTCTCAGCTCTCTTCCCCAGCTGCACCCTTCCCTGCATGCCCCTCATCAGTGCCAGGGCTGCAAAACAGATCACAGGCAGCCTCCACCTCTGCCAGCAGCTGGAAACAGGGTGGGATCTTGCTCCAAGCTCTTAAAACCAGCTCCTTAAGCCCACAGCAGCCTGGCAGAGCAAAGCCCTCATCCTTCACAGGTTGGGAACAGCAGGGGGGAAAGCTGAGGGAAAAAACATTCCTTGACTCCAGGTAACCTGCAGAGCAGGGTCTGTACAGAGTTGGCATCACTCCCCTAGAAGTGCTGCTGGGGCACCAGCAGCTGCAAGAGCTGTGGCAGTGACACATGGACCTCACAGGCACCCCTTCCCCCTCCCCAGGGTCTGCACCAAGGGTTTCACTGCTGGGAGTGGCTGCTCACCTGCCTAGGAAGCGGGTGAGACAGTTTCAGGGAGAAGCCATGCTGCATCTTGGTATCTGCTCTTCCATTAATGAAAAGCATTAAACAAGAATAAAGTAGAACAGAAGCTGACCTACCTGGGGATGAAGTGCCACGACACAGCAAGAAGGAGCTGCTCCACAAGGGAGGATGAGCCAAGAGTTGAGGGACACAGGGGCTCAGGACCAGAGCAAGGGGAAGTCAATTTTGGGGCAGTGGTTGTCACCTTACAGACCCACAGCCACAAAGCAAGGCCAAGGGCTAAGGAGCAAAGCAAGGTGCAACACCCACACAGCCCAGCCATGAGGAAGAAGGCCTAAGAGCCACAGCTTAAATGCAGCCCCTGGCTAAGGGCTGGAGATTGGTTGGTTGGTGGGTGGGAAGAAACAAACAGGCCCTGGTGAGGCTGGTTGAGGTGATTAGAGCTCAGAGATGCATGCACACCTACCATAGGAGAGCTTCCCTTCCTTCTCCTGGGGGCTTGGCCCTACCCATTAACACTGGTGCTGGGGCTCCACGACTGCCCTCCCAGAGCAGCACAGGGCACCCATGGTGCAGTGTGTAACCTCACCTGTCCTGTATCCAACCTGCTCCATCAAAAGCATTTAGAGGTGGCATTGCAGAGGTCCCTGCCTTCCCCAGGGTGCCACAGCCTCCACCATGGGAAGCTCCAGACCATTAAGCTCTGCTTACACTTTGAGAGTTTGTGTGCCCAGTCCCTGTGGTTAATTACCATGTACTTGCCCTAATTATACCCCCAAATTCCAAGTTTGGGATCTGGGTAATTACCAGTGCATCTGGTGCATAAGCTGCACCCACAACCTTGTCCAGACAGCAGCAGGTCGCTCTGCTGGTCCCCAGCCAGGGCTGCCACCCCAGGACCACCAGCGACACCAGCCAGGGGCCACTCCATGCCACAGTACACCACAAGCAGGGGGGTGGTCCCCAGGCACCTACTCTGTCCCTCTGCTGCCCATGTGTGTCGTTGGAGCGATGCCTCTCTCTGCCTATGCCCACACAAATGCAGCACCACACATCTCCCAAATCCAGATGTCCTCTCCCAGCCTGGACAGGAGCAAACACAGACTGTGGTACAAGGGGAGTGAGGGCATCAGCACCCCTGGGGATGGCAGTGGTCACAGCCCCCAGCAGAGGTTTCAGTGAGCCACCAGAACAACTGCCCAGCACAAGGGAGGGGAGATGAGGGTGAGGACCCCCATTCATCACCACAGCCAGACATCCCTCTCTGGACACCTCTCCCTCAACACATTTGGATTCATGCTGATCTGAGGGAACAGCACCCACCCTCAGCAGGTGCTGATGATCCAGAGCTGGGAGGAGTGGCTGACAGGCAGGACACTGTGCTGCCATCCAGAGACCTGGCCAGGCTGGAGAGCTGGGCAAGGAGAGACCACATGAAGGTCAACAAAAGCAAGTGGAGAGTCTGGCACCTGGGAAGGAATAACTGCTGGAATCAGGACAGGCTGGGGGGTGAGCTGCTGGAGAGGAGCTCTGTGGAGAAGGACCTGGGGATCCTGGTAGATGACAGGGTGGCCATGAGCCAGCAGTGTGCCCTGGGGCTGAGAGAGACAATGGGGCATCAGGAGGAGTGTGGGCAGCAGGTCACAGGAGGGGATCCTCCCCCTCTGCTCTGCCCTGGTCAGGCCCCACCTGGAGTGTTGTGTCCAGTGCTGGGCTCCCTGGGATAAAAAAGACAGGGATCTCCTGGAGAGAGTCCAGAGGAGGGCTATGAAGATGATGAAGGGCCTGGAACATCTCCCCTGTGAGGAAAGGCTGAGAGAGCTGGGGCTGTTCAGCCTGGAGTGAAGAAGACTGAGGGGGGACCTTATGAATGTCTATAATTATCTTAAGCATGGGATGCAGGGGGAATCAGCCAGCCCCTTTTCAGTGTCTGTGGGGACAGGACAAGGGGCAATGGCTGCAAGTTGGAGCACAGGAAGTTCCGCACCAACATGGGGAGGAACTTTTCCCCAGTGAGGGTGAGGGAGCCCTGGGACAGGCTGCCCAGGGGGTGTGGAGTCTCCTTCTCTGGAGATGAATATTCAAGACTCGTCTGGACACCGATCTGTGCAGTATGAGCTGGGGAGCTGCTTTGGCAGGGGGTTGGACCCCATGATCTCTTGAGGTCCCTTCCAACCCCTGTGATTCTATGATTTTCTTTGCTCCTATAGGTTTTTCTCTCCTTCCCTTGCTGGCCCTGTGAAACTTCCCATAACAAGCAGCAGCTGCTTTGCAGACAGAGGATTTGAAATCACAACTCTTCCTTTCCCCTCTAACAGAAACAAATAAAAAGAAACCAAACCCCCAAGCACAAAACAAAATGGGGGGAAATGGGAATGGCAGGTTTCAGACAGAGCCAGAGAAACCACCCCAGTTTTTGTGGGTCAGGAAAGGGCCTGGGAGAGGGATCGTGCTGGGGTCCCCTCACCATCCACCCCCGAAATGCCCCTCAAAGCAGTTCTTAATGCCAGTGGGGGAGCACAAGGCTCCGTGGTTAGAGAATTATTTCTTCCAAATCCCTTTGGGTGCTTTTAAGGGCTCTAATTCATTAACCTTCCCATAGCTGAGACCAGCAAATGGGTATCCAGAAACACAAAAAGCAATTAAACAAATTCATGGGGACAAAAACAACCCCCAACCCATCAGCAGTATTAAACATGGCCCCTTGGGAAGAGCCTGAGCTGCAGCTGGGGAGAGTGGCTGGGGCTGAGGGAGCTGTTTCCCTTTAATTCAACCCCTTCCCCTGGCTATTTTTTGGAGATGAGGGAGCTGGGGTAGCTCGACCTTTGCTCTCACAGGTAACCACCATCCCCAGATTAATCTCTTATTGATAGAAGAGCCCAGAGATGGCTGACCTTTCAGAGCCCTCACTCCATAAAGAAAACATTAACAGTTTTTGCATGGCCACAAGACATCTCTCACCAAGAGGGAGACCTGATGGAGGAGGTCACCTTTGGAGTGGCTGGTCCAATTCCCAGAGCAGCTCTGCAAAGCACAGGCTGCACACAGGCATGGCTTGCGGGCAGGGCTTCCTTCTGTGCTCATTCAGACATAAGTATGACAGGCATCTTCAGGCTGGGCCTCTGTCTTCCTCAGTACCAGAGAAATTTATAGTCACCAGGTTGGAAAAGCCCTTTAAGCTCATTGAGTCCAACCATCCCTGCCCTGTGCTGACCCAGATCCTTCATCTACCCATCTGTTAAACACCCCCAGGGGTGGGGACTCAACCACCCAATGCTTCATGTCCATAACGAAGCAGCACCACATGAGGAGTACAAGTTCTAAGCTAGGATGGGGTAGGTGATGGTGACAGCATGGATTCTATCTGAATGAGCTCCAAGGAGACCCTCTAAAAAGCAAACCATTCATGGAATCAAACGAGCAGTGATAACGATGAATGTCTGCCCTCAGCCCAGGGGTGACACAGCACCAGATGTATGAATTTGCTGTCCTCCTAGGAAACAAAAAAACAAACACCTGCAGTACACAGCCCACTCTGCCTATGTAACTCAGCTGTGATGGACCTGGGGTCTGCAGTGAAAATTAGGGGGATTTCTGAGGTCCTTCATGAGCTTTTTCTGTAGCTTGTCTACATGTTATGGTCTCCAGGGAGACTGAGTTATTATTAAACAAGAAGGTGACCTCCTTCTTCCAGGATGCCCACACTGGTTTCAGCTGGGTTTGTGATGCTGCACAGACCTGGGAGAGCATCACACCTGGCAGGGATAAAGTTCAACAAGTCCAAGAACCTCCCTGGCTCCCAGGCAGGGACAAACTGGAGAAGAAGTGAAAGGAAACACAATCACAGAATCACAGAATCACAGAATCTTAGGGGTTGGAAGGGACCTCAAGAGATCTTCGGGTCCAACCCCCCTGCCAAAGCAGGCTCCCTATCTCATATTACATAGATAGGCGTCCAGACAAGACTTGAATATCTCCAGAGAAGGAGACTCCACACCCCCTGGGCAGCCTATTCCACTGCTCCCTCACCCTCACTGTGAAAAAGTTCTTCCGCATGTTGGTGCGGAACTTCCTGTGCTCCAGCTTACAGCCATTGCCCCTAGTCCTGTCCCCACTGACCACTGAAAAGGGGCTGGCCAATTCCCCCTGCCACCCATGTCTAAGATACTTGTAAACACTAATTAGGTCCCCCCTAAGTCTTCTTTTCTCCAGGCTGAACAGACCCAGCTCACTCAGCCTTTCCTCACAGGGGAGATGTTCCAGACCCCTAATCATCTTTGTCGCCCTTCTCTGGACTCTCTCCAGAAGGTCCCTGTCTTTTCTATACCAGGGAGCCCAGAACTGGACACAGTATTCCAGGTGGGGAAGGCACCCACCTGGAAGGCAGAGAGAGGAACAGCTAACACTAGTCCTTAGCCAGTACAACAGTGTACGGTGGCAGGGAGCTGCATCTGCCACACTGAATGTCCCTGTCACTGTGCTGTGCTGTGACCCCTTTACTCTGGGTGTAAGCATGGCAGTCACAACAATGGGAGCCACTAGAGCTCCGTCTTTAACCAGTGAGAGATGGAGATCCCAGGTACAGTTTCTGGACTGGCACCTACCAAATTTGTCTACTCTCTTGCATGATGGGCAGAGATTCCTGGCAGCCAAGGCTACCTGATCCAGCCTTCCTGAGGAAGGGCCAGATCCTTCCCGAGTCCTCCTTCACTCCACATTTCTATATTCCCTGATTTGGTTGTATTGGGTGTAGTTTTTAGGTGACAATATCAGACACTGACCTGTTTTGTCCAGATCTTTACCCAGAGGACAAACAACCTTAAATATCATCACTTATGGATGTGAGTGGAGAAACTACACCACGAGCTACCCCTGGAGGCTACTCTGGGGGTTGCTAAAAGCTGGTGGAGAGACGTGGATCTCTGCCAGAGGGTTTCTGGGGCAAACACAATGATTAATAGCCAGCAAGGAAAGAACTGACCAGGTCCTTCAGATGAGTTATAGCCCTGCAATGCCTTAGGGAGAGCGATGTAATCACACCAGGGAGGCTGATGGCCACCAGGGCTGGGGCTGCAGGAGATGTCTTCTGAGTGTACATGAAAGGGACGGAAACTAGAGCAATACAGAGGATGTAGAGGTTCATGGAGGAAAGGCTGTGGGAAGCTGTACACCTATGCAGAGCGGTGGGGGCAAGGAGAGATGTGAGGAGCTGCAGTGGGTCCATGGGGTACATGGCAGATGTGTCCCCAGAAGACACAGACAGACAGAGGCTTTCACCCAGCAGCTCTGCGCCCCAGATGGGTGCTGTGCTCCAGATGGGTGCTGTGTCTCAGGCATCCAGCCCTCTGGAGCACAAGGAGGAGGGAGGGAGATGTCCACCTTCTCCTGGCTGCTGCCACTGCCTGGGCAGGGGCTGCAGGGACCGAGAGCAGGAGAAGGGCTGGTTATGATCCAACCCATGAGCAATTAGAGTGCTGGAAGGGCATCGTCTGCAAACACTCCTGTGGTTATTTACCAGACATGATAGGAATGGAATGAAATAAATCAAACCAGAAGCTCACACTGCTTTGATGCTGAAATGCATCAAACAGGCACCCTGGGAAGGGGACAGGGCAGTGAGGCCCCACTCCCTATCTGGTCCCATCCTCTCAGCAACAGCCCTGAGCCTCTCAGCTCTCACCCCTGCCAGGCTCAGGGAATGTGCTCCTCTTGCTGCAGGGGGCTGCACAGTGCTCCAGCTCTGCTCAGACCTCACCATTGGTGTGTCACATTGTGCTTCAACTTGGGGGTCGACTCGATCTCTTGAGAACCCTTCCAACCCCTACACAATGCTGTCTGTGCTTCACCTCTGCTGCATCTTACTGGTTTTCTCTCGTCCTTCCCCACTCCCCACATTCCATCCCCCCACTTCACATCACACTTCCCCCTATTTCTTATAAAAAATGCTCGAGTTTAATTTCCCTCAGACGCCCCTTCGTAACACCTCGACATTTCTTATTCAGCATTCAGTGTCACTGTGTGTCCACACTGTTCCAGAGCTGACCTCCCTTCCCTCCCTGCTGATCTCTCTCCTCTCAGTGGCTGCTCCATCCAGATCCCTTTTCCCAAGTCAAGGCACACGCACATACCGGGTGGGCTGGTGTTGGGTCCTTGGTGGGGTTTTATCACAGTTTATGGAACATCTGCCCCTTATAAATTATTTCTTTTGACCATAGTGATCTTTTCAGTTGCTGGAGCCAGCAAGCACCCCCAAGCAGCAGGACAGAACAGCACCACTCCCACTTGGAATTGCAATCTATTGGGAATGCTGCACAGACACAAACTCCTTTTCCCTGCCCTGGGAACCTCTCAGAGCCCCCTCAGCTCCACAGAGACTGCCACCACATGGACACAAACTCCAGCCTGTGTGGATCCCAACACCCAAACCCAGCACAGAGATACCCAGCGAGCCAACACATGCACACACGTATTTCAGGAACTCATCAAAACATAGAGAAGACCTTATCAGGTGGATTTGTCCCAAAGGAATGGCCCTTAAAGCACATCCCCAAAAGCCTCCAACACAAGCGCAGAGCCAAGAAATCAAACCACGTGTGCCCAGCCTGGCTCACACTTCTACATGCAGGGCTGGGAATCCTGGGGTGCTGTGGAGGAGCCATGCCTGCTACTGAAATCCCACCTCTAGAAAGTTAGGAAACTTAGAACCAAACCAAGCAACTGGTGCACTCACACATCCAAGCGCTCCCAGGCAGCTCTACCCCCTTATTCAGGGGTTACTCCTGGGTTTAATTTTTTCCACTTTGTTTGTTGCTTGGTTGTTGTTATATTCCTGAGGAACAAGGAACCCTCAGGGGCATCAGAGGATTTTCTTGTTCTGCTTAGTGTAAAGTCTCAAGTGACTGTAAAAACAAGGCAAAATCAATAGAGGATTATTATCTGCAGTGATGCAGCCACTCTCGGCCCGAGTGACAACAGTGGTGGCTTTGCCAGCCTGTCCCCCCCCATGCCAGATCCCCCCCATATCAGATCCCCCCCACCAGATTCTAGCTCCGAAATGGAAAGTGCTAGAGTCACCAATGCCAGCATGTTTGAACTGGATTTTAACTCCAGGGACATCTCAGCCCCAAATCAAGATGTAGACCAGCTCCCTAGGCGAAGGATGCACCAGCAGGGTTTGGAGCTGCTGGTAAGAGCTAGCTGGAGCTGACACCAGCTATAGGGACTTAAAAGCTCTTCTAAAGCTGCAGCCAGACTACTGAGCCCTCTGCAGAGACCTCAAGACTCAGTAGTTTGGCAGCAGTTTTAGAAGAGCCTCTAAGTCCCTTTGCAATGGCAGCTGGCATAAGGGAATGAGAACCCATCCCTGTGCTTCCAAACACATCCACTCTCAGTCCCAAAGGGCTTCTCTGTGGGTGATTTCCAATTTTTGATTGCTTTTTTGGGGGTTGCTTGTTTTTTGGGGTTGTTTTTTTCTTGGGGGGGGAGTGGAAGGGGAGGGGACTGTTTGTGCTCTCTGAACAAAGACCAAGGTGTCCATACACAACCCCTTCAAGGAGGCAGGAGCAGGTCCTAGAAAAGCAGGTGGATTATTTAGAGGAACAAACTCAATTAGTTAAACACCCACTGGAGACGAAAATCACATTTATGCCCTGACCCTAAAACTCCTCTCAGAGAGTTCTCACAGAGCAGCTCCTCTTGAGACACATCCCTTCTGCAGTGTCACAGTGCCTCACAAGCAAGTCAAGCAAGGTGAGCACAGGAACAAAAATCATAGACTCACAGAATATGTTGGGTTAGAAGGGACCTTCAAAGCCCATCTAGTCCCACCCTGCAGTGAGCAGGGACATCTTCACTACATCAGGTCGCTCAGAGCCCCATCAAGCCTGACTTTGAATGCCTCCAGGTGATGTGGCCTCCACCAGCTCTCTGGCCAACCTGGGCCAGTGTCTCACCACCCTCAGAGTGAAGAACTTTTTCCTAATATCCATCCTAAATCTCCCCTTTTCTAGTTTAAAACCACCCCCCCTCGTCCTGTTGCTCCATACCCTTGGGAACAGTTCTTCCCCAGCTTCCTACAGGCACTTTTCAGGGGCTGGAAGGAGCTATAAGGTCGCTCAGAGCCTTCTCTTCTCCAGGCTGAACCAGCCCAACTCTCTTGGCCTGGCTTCACAGGAGAGGTGCTCCAGCCCTTGGATCATCCTCTTGGCCTCCTCTGGACGCACTCCAAGAGGTCCAAGTCCTTGTGCTGAGGGCTCCAGAGCTGGACCCAGCACTGCAGGTGGGGTCTCCCCAGAGCAGAGCAGAGGGAAGGGGAGGATCCCCTCTCTCATCTGCTGCCCACACTCCTGGGGACGCAGCCATGGGTGTGTCTGGCCTTCCAGGCTGCAGATGCACACTGTTGGCTCATGTCCAGCTTCTCATCCACAAGTACCCCCCAAGACCTTGTCCTCAGGGCTGCTTTCCAGCACATCAGTGGATGTGCTTGGATGTCCTCACCTTTCATGTAAGCGAGGGGCAGGGGGGAAACCCCATAAGGGCCAACCCTCCTGGTCCCTGGGAGGACGAGGACAGGCTGGGGCAGCGAGGGCTCTTCAGGAGAGAAATGCATGCCAAAAATAAAATAATCCAAAATAAACCTCTTGAAGATCTCCAAATAAAAGAGACTAAAGGTATTCTACAAATAAACCAATCAAACAATAAATGAGGAGCAGGAAGAGAGGCAATATAAGGAATAATTAGACAATTAGGCTAATCCTCAGGAAATTAGCTAATTCCCAGGTAGGCAGCAACTGGGGACTGACTAATTGCCATGCCCCAGGAGGTACCATGCAGGAGACAAGGCCTGCTTCAGACCTTCTGCCACGGGCTGGAAACAAGCTGGGAAAAGTATATCCTGGGGGTTCCTCCTCACTTGGGACCTGGGGGGCCCCGGCATCCTGCCAGGGTTAATCCCTCCTGAGCCAGGGGACCAGGGAGGGGATGATGCTGCAGCAAGTCACTGCACACCTCTGAAGCCAGGCTGTGAGCAGGCACTCAGCTGGAATGAATCCTCCAGGCAGCTGGGGGAGCTCAGCTCTAGTTGAGCTGAGTGGAAGGTATAGGACCAGAGACCATGTGCCAGGCAGGGTTGAGGCAATGCCTCCCATGGACTAGCAGCCAGGAAAGACAATGAGAGCACCATTTTGCCAACAGGCATTATTTTTATCTCCTCAAGATTAAGATGAGATGTTATTGCTGTGTTTATCTCGCGTCAGTGGAGATATATTCCAGACCCAATGAAAGCAGAGCCTGGCACTCAGCTGGGAATCACCATGTCAGACCTGCACTGCGTTATTCTTCATCAGCATATGACATGATTAAGTGACATCATTTTAGGCTGTCACCCTGCACACCCTCTCCAGGCTGGATTCTCTGAGCTCTTGTGATACCCTGAGCCCTGGAGCCACCGTGACGGCTCAATGCCAGATGCCACTGTGTGGGCAGACACAGCCAAAACCCTCACCACAGCTGGCTGGGCAGCTGCAGCCAACAAAACCCAGTGTGGTGAGATGTGCTCATTGCAAACCCCTCCTCTGCAGGAGCTGCCTGCAGTTCTGCTCCTCACACATTGCAGAGAAGAAAGAGCTAATACTTCTCTGCCCCGCTGCGAGGCTGAGGATGGACTCTAACTCTGATAGGAGCTACCAAAAGAGTAAATGGGCTGGAGGAGAGGAAGGGGTAAGGCCAAGGCCTCACTGCACCTGGCTGGGTGTGCGATGCCTGGCTGTGGGCACAAGCATCCCAGAGGGAGCTCTTGTGTTTGAATCAACAGTCATGGTGTGAGAGAGGATGAACACATCTCTTCTGAGACATGCCTTCCTACATATTTGATAGTGATGTTGCAACACTGATTATTTTCCATTTCCCCTCTCTAGCCTTCCCTTGCACAGCTGCCCAGAGTCTGCCTGAGAACCCTCCAGCTGCTGTGCCAAGAAGTGTGATAGAAATGTGTTTGAAGGATCACTGGTCCCATTGTTACACCAGTGGGGTGGGTCTCGTATTTACATGCATTTGCATAGGTTACCCACAGGGGAGTGATTTGCATAAGTTACCCACAGGGTAGTGTTGCTGTTACCCCACAAACACAGAGGCAACCATCTGCAGGTGATGCCAGCCCAACCCCACGCTAAGGATGGCAGCACAAGCAGCCTGCTCCAGATTGGGGTACAGGAAGCCAAAGAGCTCCCCCACACCCCCACTGCCAGATCCAGCATCCATAAAAACAGCTATGGTAGGTGCTGATGGGTGCAGAGCTGGTGCAGGAAGGGTTGTCACAGACTCAGGCAGCTTTTCAAAGAAGCCAGGAAGGAAGAATGATGGATGGGACAGGAAACTGGGAGCTGGACACCTCACTGGTGCAGAGAGACCTGCTCAGGACTGTAGCTTTGACCCTAGTGTGGAAAATGCTGAGGAATGTTGCTTTCACAAACTGAAAAGGGTTGTTGTATTTTTTTTGTTACTGACTTGGGAAAGTGGAAGACTCAGGCTGCCTCATCAGAAATCCTTTATGGGGAATTTAGGATACAACAGATAGCACATAAGGGGGAATACTGTTAATGAAGTTTTGCTGTTAGTTGTGTTAAAAGAATTATGGCAAAACCTATCACTCAAATAAGGCTTGTTCAATTAGAATACATAGCTCTGCTAAAAGATACAGATGAAATTTATATCCATACATCAGACAATGAGATAAGGGGTTGAATTGTGACTCAGGTTGTGGGGTGGAATGTAAGGGTTATCTGGCTCCACAACCAGGTTTCTGCAATGTTTAGGTTCTCAGGTGATCTACTGGGGGGGAGGGGATGTGTAATGTGACTCAGTCTTGAATTGCTTTGGGGTCCCATCCTAGCAGAGACAGCCCACAGGAAGATGCTGCTGCCTAATTCAAACAAGCCTGTATTGAGCTTTGACTTCCTTCAACCCTAGGCCCATGTCCCATTTAAGCCCCATTAACTCAGTTGCCTGGAAAGTGAAGATAAAGGTAAACATCTGCCAGTTCCCATTTGACTTCAAAGGGCCCAGACAAAAAAGAATATGCAACAGTTGGGTGCTTTGTAAGGTAACTCAGGACCCTGACAGACATGAAGGTGCTGAGTTAAGCCTGTGAATTTTGGAAAAAACCCTGAATTTATAGATAAAGAGGGAAGGGATCTCAGATGGGGATATGGTTTAAAAATGCTACAAACTCTGACCAAAAGCTTCCCTCTCTGTTAGGTCACCTGCTCTTGCAAGAATGTATAATAAATTACTGCTTCACTGATGTGTCTACAGCAAGTCCTTTCTTAGGACCATTGGTGTTTCTAACAGCTTGGGGGGCAAGTCCAGGAGCGACATCATCACCGTGAGGGGCTCCTGCCACTGAAGGATGGGGAGACGCGTCCCGTTGACTTCAAGGGTCTCATGTCACATCGACAGGGGTTTCAGCAGGGGTCTGACTGGATCCTGAGACCAACTTTACAGGTAGACCTAGTGACCCAGAGGGCAGGATACTGGGCACCGCCATAACGACCAGGCAACTCTGTGCACGGACCAAGGTAAGACAATCGGATGTTAAGTATTGCCTTGGTGCTCGGGACATTTGGGGAGATGTGTGTGTGTGTGTGAGACGTACAGTTCAGTACGGAGTGAGTGTGGAGCCTGGGTCTGCGGTTCTGTCTTTCCGCGAGGGAAGAGGCCAGAGAAGGGCAAAGCAAGAGGTGGGTTTGTTGTTGAAAAGTCTCCAAGGGACCAAAGGGGAAATAGGGATAGCTGGCTTGGAAAGAAAACAGGGGTTGGAGAGAGAACCCCTGGAAACCTTCCTTCACACAGTCCCCTAGGGAGGATGGAAAGAGGTGTCTTGTTGGGGATACCTGTAAGCCGTGAGGACACGTCCTACATGAGGTAAGGAGCAGTGGTGCTCGCCCCACAGGTGGATTCGAATCCAGTACGTGAGCCCCTCTGGTGGTCTGGGCTTCTGGCTCTCTGGGCTAGTGGCAGCACTGTGGGACAGCTCTCTGTCATTGATAACATTCTGCAGCCTGGGGGGAATTGAAACTCACAGCTCTGTGGTTAGAATTGGGATTGTCATAACCATTGCCAGGCTTTGTGCATGCAATGAGTTCCTGTGCCCGGTACCGCCTGTTGTCTGAGAGGTTGGAGTGAGAGTTTGGAGTGAACCAGACGCTCTGGCTGCGGGGTGAGTGCTGTGTCTGCACAGAGAGCAGCTGGAGGCAAAGTGAAGGGCAGATCTACACTGTTTGTGTAACTGAAACGAGTTTTGAACCAGGTGTTGTTTTCTGGTGCTCTGTATAAGGATCTAAGGATTTGTGTCTGTGTGTAAACCATTGTTTGTGTGTTCTGTGTGTAAGCAGGAGGCTGTGGAGCAATTTGGAAGCAACTGTTGGTGTGATGAATGGGAGGAAGGACCAGTCTGATTGGGATGGTGCTTTTGGTTTGGGCAGTTTGAGCGAGTGGTGTGTGGAGATTTGAAAGGTGAAAAAACAATGGGTGGTGTATGGGAGGAGGACTGTGTGAGAGCTTTGGGGTCTCCGGGTCAGGAGCAGGAACAGGTCTTTGCCCATTCTGTGAACAGTGTGGTCTGTGTGTGATGTTGCCCCCTGAGTTTTGTAACATAAACTGTAACTATGGTGTGACCTCCTGAGAGTGAATAGGGGAATCCTGGACACTAAGGCCTGGCCCTCTCAGGATGTGTAGCCCCTGTGAAGTCTGTACCTACAGGATGGCCGCCCCTAAGGCAGCCAATATCTATAACAGTGTCTCTTCGCTGGCCCAGGGGATAGATAAGTTATATGATACCCTTGAGATGCACTGATCCCATCCCTCAGCCCAGGGACAGGATTGGGGGAAAAACTGCTGGTTCCACTGAATTTTCTGGGCTGGCTGCATCAGTGCAAAAAGGCTGTGTGGATTCAAGCCATGTATGAGCCATGGAGGCAGGGCATTCCCCATGCCACTCCAGGGGATCCAGTCCACATTAAACCACTGATTAGGGGTCTCCCTGAAGCCTGGAAAATCTTTGTGCAGAGCCTAAAGGAAAAGATTGTGCGAGCAATTGATCATAACACTCACTGTCCCAACCAGCAGCAACAGCCTGATTGAACATGGGAGGAGCTATTACAAGAAGTTGTTACTTATGGCACAAAGATGGGATGGTTGGAGGTAGAGGAAGGTTTAAATTCCCAGTGCTGGCTTTGCCAGGGATGGGTTGGGTTTTTTTGAGAAGCATCCCCACTCCCCTTGACAAACCAATCCTCAGCACAAGGATCTGTGGAGAAAGGCATTAGCACTAAGTTCACCTCACCCAGCCCTACATGGGCAGTTCACAGGTTATTCACACACTGATGAGCTTGGTGGGAGCAGCCAATTAACAAGGTTATGGAATTTACTGATACCACCAAAACATAGGAGGGGGAAGTCTTCTGTGCCTGCCAGTCTGTCCTTACTCAGATTTAAGGAAGGATCTGATGGATTTAAAGGAGAAAACATGGGGGGAATTTCAGGCCAACCCACTCGCATAATATCCACCTTGGAACGGCCTGACCAGCACCCTGACCCACATGTTCTGTTCACTGCTGGTCCCAGACACAGACCTGTAAATTTCACAGTTGATACGGGGGCTCAAATGGGTCTTATCAGCAGAAGGTTGGGACTGACCCCTACCCAGGAGAAAATGAATGCAGTAGGAGTAACTGGAGTCCCTGAAACCAGACCAATTAGTACTGTGTGTGTTTGGTCTCCAGGGCAAAACCCAATGTCTAAGATAAAGGTTGTCATTGGTCCATACAAAATAATATCCTAGGAATTGATGTCCTAGCAAAGTCTGGAAAGTACCTACTGGAACAGTGTGGGGCTTTGGAGCCCAGCTGTGTGAGGTTCCAGTGCTTGAGGATCTGGTAAGTCACCTCCTCCCAGAATAAAGGAATGCTAATCAATATCCTTTACCTTCTGCTGCTAAGGAGGGGATCACAGAGGTGATCAAAGACTTGGAAACCTGTGATATACTACAGCCAGAGCCCAGTCACCCTGTAAGGCTCAGTGTGGTCAGTACGCACACTGGACTTGAGGGGACAGCTGACAGCTGCCCACGGGGAGTCAAACAGTCACACAATCTACCTTCAACCACCTTGCCCAAGGATGCACACACTCCCCTGCCATTGCCCATAGTGCACTGGCAAGAATAGTGAAGAAACATGATATCCTAAAAGGTGAATGACACCAGATTTCTAACCAATTCCCTGCCCAATTCCCTCGTCGTGCAGTTCTCATTTAATACAGCACTGCTCCAGGAAGGAAAAGGGACAGCTGAGAAGACATGGGGTGGGGACCTCATAGGTGTAAGTCTGAAATATGATCTGTACCTGGAAGGAATTGAAGACATACTGAAACCTGAAGCCCAGACTGGGAGTTTCGGTGTTCTGCTCTGAGTTTTGTCTGCCTGACTATTCATTTCAATAGGACTGATTGTTTGGAACTCAAGTTTTAATAATAAGTGCTACATCATGGCTGTAGTTGTAAAGAGATCTAGTACATGGAATATACAGCCTTGAGCTTTTGAACATGTCGATGGTTCTATGACTATAAATCACACTGAACCAGACAGTGTGATCTAGAAAATGCTACAAGGTTTTGCTCGTATGCTTAACTTTCCTCATGTGACTCCCTGTTTGCCTTTACCACATACCCCTACTCAAGGGATCCCTATAACAGCTCTCCCTGTGGACATGGGTAAAACTTTTGATTGGCTCTGGAACCAGAATAAGTCTATAATTTGAGGAGATTTTTGAATGGAAGTGGCCATTTAATAATACATTAAATGAAACCTCCATTTGGATCCTAAATTGTTCTTATGTTCCCTTTGTTGGGACAATAAGACTTTGGATGCTGAGGCAAACAACCCTGATCCAGACACCCATTGGCAGATATACAACATAGGAATGAGCTCTACTGGGGAAAGCACTTGATCCTGAGGTATGTGGAACCAGTAAACACATGGTGGCGTTTTGAATTTCATTCAACACCCAGTAATTCATGGACATGGTTCATGTAATGCAAGGGCCACATCTGCCAATTGTTTATGGTCTCGAGCCCATAAGGAGAGGAGAGATGACAGGAGGGATTGCTACCCCTGGCAGCCTCAACTCAGAGCAGAACACCAAAACTCCCAGTCTGTGCTTCAGGTTTCAGTATGTCTTCAATTCCTTCCAGGTACAGATCATATTTCAGACTTACACCTATGAGGTCCCCACCCCATGTCTTCTCAGCTGTCCCTTTTCCTTCCTGGAGCAGTGCTGTGATTAAATGAGAACTGCACGAAGAGGGAATTGGGCAGGGAATTGGTTAGAAATCTGGTGTCATTCACCTTTTAGGATATCATGACTCTTCACTATTCTTGCCAGTGCACTATGGGCAATGGCAGGGGAGTGTGTGCATCCTTGGGCAAGGTGGTTGAAGGTAGATTGTGCTCCCTCCCAAGTGAACGCAGATTGATGTTTACCCTCCACTAGAAGAGGAATCATCATCTTGAGCTTGAGTTTGGCCGACTGGTTCAGCAGTGTCAGCACCAGTGGCTGAGTGGCACCATGTGACTGTTTGACTCCTGGTGGGCAGCTGTCAGCCCTCCCCTCCCGTCAGCTCTGCGTACTGACCACACTGAGCCTTACAGAGTGACTGGGCTCTGGCTGTAGTATATCACAGGTTTCCAAGTCTTTGATCACCTCTGTGATCCCCTCCTTAGCAGCAGAAGGTAAAGGATATTGATTAGCATTCCTTTATTCTGGGAGGAGGTGACTTACCAGATCCTCAAGCACTGGAACCTCACACAGCTGGGCTCCAAAGCCCCACACTGTTCCAGTAGGTACTTTCCAGACTTTGCTAGGACATCAATTCCTAGGATATTATTTTGTATGGACCAATGACAACCTTTATCTTAGACATTCGGTTTTGCCCTGGAGACCAAACACACACAGTACTAATTGGTCTGGTTTCAGGGACTCCAGTTACTCCTACTGCATTCATTTTCTCCTGGGTAGGGGTCAGTCCCAACCTTCTGCTGATAAGACCCATTTGAGCCCCCGTATCAACTGTGAAATTTACAGGTCTGTGTCTGGGACCAGCAGTGAACAGAACATGTGGGTCAGGGTGCTGGTCAGGCCGTTCCAAGGTGGATATTATGCGAGTGGGTTGGCCTGAAATTCCCCCCATGTTTTCTCCTTTAAATCCATCAGATCCTTCCTTAAATCTGAGTAAGGACAGACTGGCAGGCACAGAAGACTTCCCCCTCCTATGTTTTGGTGGTATCAGAAAATTCCATAACCTTGTTAATTGGCTGCTCCCACCAAGCTCATCAGTGTGTGAATAACCTGTGAACTGCCCATGTAGGGCTGGGTGAGGTGAACTTAGTGCTAATGCCTTTCTCCACAGATCCTTGTGCTGAGGATTGGTTTGTCAAGGGGAGTGGGGATGCTTCTCAAAAAAACCCAACCCATCCCTGGCAAACCCAGCACTGGGAATTTAAACCTTCCTCTACCTCTAACCATCCCATCTTTGTGCCATAAGTAACAACTTCTTGTAATAGCTCCTCCCATGTTCAATCAGGCTGTTGCTGCTGGTTGGGACAGTGAGTGTTATGATCAATTGCTCGCACAATCTTTTCCTTTAGGCTCTGCACAAAGATTTTCCAGGCTTCAGGGAGACCCCTAATCAGTGGTTTAATGTGGACTGGATCCCCTGGAGTGGCATGGGGAATGCCCTGCCTCCATGGTTCATACATACATGGCTTGAATACACACAGCCTTTTTGCACTGATGCAGCCAGCCCAGAAAATTCAGTGGAACCAGCAGTTTTTCACCCAATCCTGTCCCTGGGCTGAGGGATGGGATCAGTGCATCTCAAGGGTATCATATAACTTATCTATCCCCTGGGCCAGCGAAGAGACATTGTTATAGATATTGGCTGCCTTAGGGGCGGCCATCCTGTAGGTACAGACTTCACAGGGGCTACACATCCTGAGAGGGCCAGGCCTTAGTGTCCAGGATTCCCCTATTCACTCTCAGGAGGTCACACCATAGTTACAGTTTATGTTACAAAACTCAGGGGGCAACATCACACACAGACCACACTGTTCACAAAATTGGGCAAAGACCCATTCCTGCTCCTGACCCGGAGACCCCAAAGCTCTCACACAGTCCTCCTCCCATACACCACCTATTGTTTTTTCACCTTTCAAATCTCCACACACCACTCGCTCATACTGCCCAAACCAAAACCACCATCCCAATCAGACTGGTCCTTCCTCCCATTCATCACACCAACAATTGCTTCCAAATTGCTCCAGAGCCTCCTGCTTACACACTGAACACACAAACAATGGTTTACACACAGACACAAATCCTTAGATCCTTATACAGAGCACCAGAAAACAACACCTGGTTCAAAAGTCATTTCAGTTACACAAACAGTGTAGATCTGCCCTTCACTTTGCCTCCAGCTGCTCTCTGTGCAGACACTCGCCCTGCACCCAGAGCGTCTTGTTCACTCCAAACTCTCACTCCAACCTCTCAGACAACAGGCGGTACCGGGCACAGGAACTCATTGCATGCACAAAGCCTGGCAATGGTTATGACAATCCCAATTCTAACCACAGAGCTGTGAGTTTCAATTCCCCCGGGCTGCAGAATGTTATCAATGACAGAGAGCTGTCCCACAGTGCTGCCACTAGCCCAGAGAGCCAGAAGCCCAGACCACCAGAGGGGCTCACGTACCGGATTCGAATCCACCTGTGGGGCGAGCACCACTGCTCCTTACCTCGTGTAGGACGTGTCCTACACCTCTTTCCATCCTCCCTAGGGGACTGTGTGGAGGAAGGTTTCCAGGGGTTCTCTCTCCAACCCCTGTTTTCTTTTCAAGCCAGCTATCCCTATTTCCCCTTTGGTCCCTTGGAGACTTCTCAACAACAAACCCACCTCTTGCTTTGCCCTTCTCTGGCCTCTTCCCTCGTGGAAAGACAGAACCGCAGACCCAGGCTCCACACTCACTCCGTACTGAACTGTACGTCTCTCACACACACACATCTCCCCAAATGTCCCGAGCACCAAGGCAATACTTAACATCCGATTGTCTTACCTTGGTCCGTGCACAGAGTTGCCTGGTCGTTATGGCGGTGCCCAGTATCCTGCCCTCTGGGTCACTAGGTCTACCTGTAAAGTTGGTCTCAGGATCCAGTCAGACCCCTGCTGAAACCCCTGTCGATGTGACACGAGACCCTTGAAGTCAACGGGACGCGTCTCCCCGTCCTTCGGTGGCAGGAGCCCCTCACGGTGATGATGTCGCTCCTGGACTTGCCCCCCAAGCTGTTAGAAACACCAATGGTCCTAAGAAAGGACTTGCTGTAGACACATCAGTGAAGCAGTAATTTATTATACATTCTTGCAAGAGCAGGTGACCTAACAGAGAGGGAAGCTTTTGGTCAGAGTTTGTAGCATTTTTATACCTTATCCCCATCTGAGATCCCTTCCCTCTTTATCTATAAATTCAGGGTTTTTTCCAAAATTCACAGGCTTAACTCAGCACCTTCATGTCTGTCAGGGTCCTGAGTTACCTTACAAAGCACCCAACTGTTGCATATTCTTTTTTGTCTGGGCCCTTTGAAGTCAAATGGGAACTGGCAGATGTTTACCTTTATCTTCACTTTCCAGGCAACTGAGTTAATGGGGCTTAAATGGGACATGGGCCTAGGGTTGAAGGAAGTCAAAGCTCAATACAGGCTTGTTTGAATTAGGCAGCAGCATCTTCCTGTGGGCTGTCTCTGCTAGGATGGGACCCCAAAGCAATTCAAGACTGAGTCACATTACACATCCCCTCCCCCCCAGTAGATCACCTGAGAACCTAAACATTGCAGAAACCTGGTTGTGGAGCCAGATAACCCTTACATTCCACCCCACAACCTGAGTCACAATTCAACCCCTTATCTCATTGTCTGATGTATGGATATAAATTTCATCTGTATCTTTTAGCAGAGCTATGTATTCTAATTGAACAAGCCTTATTTGAGTGATAGGTTTTGCCATAATTCTTTTAACACAACTAACAGCAAAACTTCATTAACAGTATTCCCCCTTATGTGCTATCTGTTGTATCCTAAATTCCCCATAAAGGATTCCTGATGAGGCAGCCTGAGTCTTCCACTTTCCCAAGTCAGTAACAAAAAAAATACAACAACCCTTTTCAGTTTGTGAAAGCAACATTCCTCAGCATTTTCCACACTAGGGTCAAAGCTACAGCCCTGAGCAGGTCTCTCTGCACCAGTGAGGTGTCCAGCTCCCAGTTTTCCTGTCCCATCCATCATTCTTCCTTCCTGGCTTCTTTGAAAAGCTGCCTGAGTCTGTGACAACCCTTCCTGCACCAGCTCTGCACCCATCAGCACCTACCATAGCTGTTTTTATGGATGCTGGATCTGGCAGTGGGGGTGTGGGGGAGCTCTTTGGCTTCCTGTACCCCAATCTGGAGCAGGCTGCATGTGCTGCCATCCTTAGCGTGGGGTTTGGCTGGCATCACCTGCAGATGGTTGCCTCTGTGTTTGTGGGGTAACAGCAACACTACCCTGTGGGTAACCTTATGCAAATCACTCCCCTGTGGGTAACCTATGCAAATGCATGTAAATACGAGACCCACCCCACTGGTGTAACAATGGGACCAGTGATCCTTCAAACACATTTCTATCACACTTCTTGGCACAGCAGCTGGAGGGTTCTCAGGCAGACTCTGGGCAGCTGTGCAAGGGAAGGCTAGAGAGGGGAAATGGAAAATAATCAGTGTTGCAACATCACTATCAAATATGTAGGAAGGCACGTCTCAGAAGAGATGTGTTCATCCTCTCTCACACCATGACTGTTGATTCAAACACAAGAGCTCCCTCTGGCATGCTTGTGCCCACAGCCAGGCATCGCACACCCAGCCAGGTGCAGTGAGGCCTTGGCCTTACCCCTTCCTCTCCTCCAGCCCATTTACTCTTTTGGTAGCTCCTATCAGAGTTAGAGTCCATCCTCAGCCTCGCAGCGGGGCAGAGAAGTATTAGCTCTTTCTTCTCTGCAATGTGTGAGGAGCAGAACTGCAGGCAGCTCCTGCAGAGGAGGGGTTTGCAATGAGCACATCTCACCACACTGGGTTTTGTTGGCTGCAGCTGCCCAGCCAGCTGTGGTGAGGGTTTTGGCTGTGTCTGCCCACACAGTGGCATCTGGCATCGAGCCGTCACGGTGGCTCCAGGGCTCAGGGTATCACAAGAGCTCAAAGAATCCAGCCTGGAGACGGTGTGCAGGGTGACAGCCTAAAATGATGTCACTTAATCATGTCATATGCTGATGAAGAATAACGCAGTGCAGGTCTGACATGGTGATTCCCAGCTGAGTGCCAGGCTCTGCTTTCATTGGCTCTGGAATATATCTCCACAGACGCAAGATAAACACAGCAATAACATCTCATCTTAATCTTGAGGAGATAAAAATAATGCCTGTTGGCAAAATGGTGCTCTCATTGTCTTTCCTGGCTGCTAGTCCATGGGAAGCATTGCCTCAACCCTGCCTGGCACATGGTCTCTGGTCCTATACCTTCCACTCAGCTCAACTAGAGCTGAGCTCCCCCAGCTGCCTGGAGGATTCATTCCAGCTGAGTGCCTGCTCACAGCCTGGCTTCAGAGGTGTGCAGTGACTTGCTGCAGCATCATCCCCTCCCTGGTCCCCTGGCTCAGGAGGGATTAACCCTGGCAGGATGCCGGGGCCCCCCAGGTCCCAAGTGAGGAGGAACCCCCAGGATATACTTTTCCCAGCTTGTTTCCAGCCCGTGGCAGAAGGTCTGAAGCAGGCCTTGTCTCCTGCATGGTACCTCCTGGGGCATGGCAATTAGTCAGTCCCCAGTTGCTGCCTACCTGGGAATTAGCTAATTTCCTGAGGATTAGCCTAATTGTCTAATTATTCCTTATATTGCCTCTCTTCCTGCTCCTCATTTATTGTTTGATTGGTTTATTTGTAGAATACCTTTAGTCTCTTTTATTTGGAGATCTTCAAGAGGTTTATTTTGGATTATTTTATTTTTGGCATGCATTTCTCTCCTGAAGAGCCCTCGCTGCCCCAGCCTGTCCTCGTCCTCCCAGGGACCAGGAGGGTTGGCCCTTATGGGGTTTCCCCCTGCCCCTCGCTTCCATGAAAGGTGAGGACATCCAAGCACATCCACTGATGTGCTGGAAAGCAGCCCTGAGGACAAGGTCTTGGGGGGTACTTGTGGATGAGAAGCTGGACATGAGCCAACAGTGTGCATCTGCAGCCTGGAAGGCCAAACACACCCATGGCTGCGTCCCCAGGAGTGTGGGCAGCAGATGAGAGAGGGGATCCTCCCCTTCCCTCTGCTCTGCTCTGGGGAGACCCCACCTGCAGTGCTGGGTCCAGCTCTGGAGCCCTCAGCACAAGGACATGGACCTTTTGGAGCGGGTCCAGAGGAGGCCAGGAGGATGATCCAAGGGCTGGAGCACCTCTCCTGTGAAGCCAGGCTGAGAGAGTTGGGCTGGTTCAGCCTGGAGAAGAGAAGGCTCTGAGGGACCTTATATCCCCTTCCAGCCCCTGAAAGGTGCCTGTAGGAAGCTGGGGAAGAACTGTTCCCAAGGGTATGGAGCAACAGGACGAGGGGGGGTGGTTTTAAACTAGAAAAGGGGAGATTTAGGATGGATATTAGGAAAAAGTTCTTCACTCTGAGGGTGGTGAGACACTGGCCCAGGGTGCCCAGAGAGCTGGTGGACGCCACATCACTTGGAGGCATTCAAGGTCAGGCTTGATGGGGCTCTGAGTGACCTGATGTAGTGAAGATGTCCCTGCTCACTGCAGGGTGGGACTAGATGGACTTTAAAGGTCAATTGCTTCCAAACTGCAGCATTGCTCAGTTGCACAATTGCAAATTGCTCCTGCTTACATACGTCTGGTTCACTCCAAACTCTCACTCCAACCTCTCAGACAACAGGCGGTACCGGGCACAGGAACTCATTGCATGCACAAAGCCTGGCAATGGTTATGACAATCCCAATTCTAACCACAGAGCTGTGAGTTTCAATTCCCCCCAGGCTGCAGAATGTTATCAATGACAGAGAGCTGTCCCACAGTGCTGCCACTAGCCCAGAGAGCCAGAAGCCCAGACCACCACAGGGGCTCACGTACCGGATTCGAATCCACCCGTGGGGCGAGCACCACTGCTCCTTACCTCGTGTAGGACGTGTCCTCACGGCTTACAGGTATCCCCAACAAGACACCTCTTTCCATCCTCCCTAAGGGACTGTGTGGAGGAAGGTGTCCAGGGGTTCTCTCTCCAACCCCTGTTTTCTTTCCAAGCCAGCTATCCCTATTTCCCCTTTGGTCCCTTGGAGACTTCTCAACAACAAACCCACCTCTTGCTTTGCCCTTCTCTGGCCTCTTCCCTCGCGGAAAGACAGAACCACCCCCGACACCCCAGTTCTCTGCTTGTTCCCACTTACAGCAGCTCCTCTGAATATGCCCCTTCTTGTGGCAATAGTAACAAACAGGATTGTGGATCGCTCTCCATTGGGCTGCTCCCTAGGTGCTTTTCTCACTCCCTCTTCCCCTATTTCCCTTCTGAGGAGTTTCCACCCTTTTGACCTTCTCCCACTGCTGTGCTTCCAACTCATCCAATCCCCTTTCTTACCAGTCCTCCAGCTGTTCTAATTTCCTCCCTATGTCCCCCCAGCAGGATTTAGCTACAAATAGTCCATTTTTGGTCTCCTGGGGGTCCTGTGTGATTCTGTCTTTCCCAAATTCTCGTTCCAGCATGCTAATCTTTCCTTTCTTGGAATTTCTTACCTTTGTGGTGTTTAATGGGTCTCCCACAAACTCAATGCCTCCCTGATTACCTCTGAGGGGTTCTTCTCGTAAGGGATGCAGAGAAACTCCCTCAGATACGGCAGTCCTACTCCTCGTACATGCAGCCGGAGGTCGGTCTAATTCCAGTGCAGTTGGTAGTGGAGGTAGGGGCAATGGTGGTGGAGACAGGAGGAATAGTGGTACTGGTGGAGATACCACAGCCACCGGAGGGGGAGATGCCACAGGCGTTGGGCTGTTGAGATATGGAGGTGGCAGGTTATCCAATGTTTCCCATTTATCATCTTTTTCCAGTCTTTCTTCTTATACAAGTCCTTCTGCTTTTTGTGCAAACATTGAAGCTGGAAAAGGACGTGAAGTCCTGATTGCACAATCACTCTCCTCCTGACTGAAAGGCCTTTTTGAGTTTACATGCATGTCTGAGACCTGGCAAACCCAGTCTTCAAAGGATCCAAAACCAGGCCAAAAGACATCATAACAGGCCAAAAGACATCATCTTAAAACCATCATCTTAAATCTTTAAGACCACATCTTAAAAACTCTTCTGGCCATTCTACCATACAACATTGAACCTATTCTCACAGAATCACAGAGCTGTAGGGGTTGGAAGGGACCTCGAGAGATCATCGGGTCCAACCCCCCTGCCAAAGCAGGGTCCCCAGCTCATATTACATAGGTCAGCATCCAGATGAGTCTTTAATACCTCCAGAGAAGGAGACTCCACACCCCCTGGGCAGCCTGTCCCAGGGCTCCCTCACCCTCATTGTGAAAAAGCTTTTCCCCATGTTGGTGTGGAACTTTCCTATGCTCTGACTTGCAGCCATTGCCCCTTGTCCTGTCCCCACAAACCACTGAAAAGGGGATGGCTAACTTGCCCTGCATCCCATGCTTAAGATAATTGTAAACACCAATTAGGTTTCCCCTTAATCTTCTGTTCTATAGACTGAACAGTCCCAGCTTATTCAGCCTCTCCTCACAGGGGAGATGCTCCAGGCCCTTCATCATCTCCTCAGCCTCCTCTGGACTCTCTCCAGGAGATCCCTGTCCTTTTTACTTTTTACTTTTTCCTTCCTGGGGCCCCTATCCATTCCAATCTGTGATCATTATTCCTAATGGACTCTCTGGAGGTGTATCTGGTAATTTGCTGCCTTTTCTTTGGTCCCGGGTCTTTGATTTCGTCTGACCCATCCAGGAAATTTTACTGTGGCAATTCCTACACCCTTGGTTACCAGTAAGAGTGTCCTGCGGGGGGGTTTAGAACCTATCACCCACCCACGAACCCTATAGGACTCGCTTTGGTCCTTCACCAGCCAAGTCCCTCGCGGGAGATTGGAGCCGCGGTTAGAAGACCTCCGCACTCGCTTCGGAACTGCGTTCCGTCTCAGTCACACCCTCTGACACACACAGGCGACCGAATCCCACCCAACCGGACAGTTAAAGCCCACGCGTTACTCACGACTCCATCGCCTTCATCCGGGATCGAACCGACCACGCAGGGTGATGGGTCAGGACGGGGCTCCTGAGGCTGGCAGCAGAGATCGCGCTGGGCTGGAGGAGACGCGCTAAAACCCGAATGAACCCCCTGGTCAGCGCCGGGAGGAGCCCAGGCTACCCCGCTGTGACACTACGGGATGGGCCGAACCTGGCTGGGAGCAGGATGCGAAACGCACCGCGGAAGGGGACAGCTCGCATCTCAGAGGTGACTTTGCTTTTTTGGGTGTGCGGGAGGCAGCGGGGGGCGTGGGAGGGAGGGGAGGGCCCTGCAGCCCAGCTCCAAGGACAGGATCGCACCCCAGCCCCGCAGCATCGCCCCGCTCAGCCCCAGCTCAGCCCCCTGACCCGACCCGACCTGACCAGGAGCCACCGAATGGTGGGGCGCCCCTCCCAAATCAAGTCAGTATTCGGGAACAGGAGCCATCCTGGACGAGCCCCCAGTTGTGATAAATGACTCTGTCCCAAACAGGAGTGTAATCAAAATGAACAATTCATTAACCGAATGAAGGCAGCAAAGGGCGCTGGGGGGCACAGGCAGGGCGGGGTGCGCCGGGAGCCTCTGCCCCACCAAGACGCACCCCGAACAGTTCCAGTCCCTGGCTTGTAGACCTTCCAGGGACAGGCACATCTTTCCACGCATGCCCTCTCCCATCTGGGGGATGTTTTGGCTAGCTCCACCGCCCCCCCGGCTTAAGATGACAGGCTGGAGTGCCCCCCAGGCGACCCCCACAAGACACAACAACCGTATACATCTTAAACCGCCCCTCACCCAGGCCCGCGGCCATAGGAGGGGATGTAAGCGTGCCGCCTTTCATGATGCGGCCCCAGCGTTATTCCATATATTCCACACTTCCAACCCAGACGAGGCTATGATCCTACGGCTCTATGGACACCCCCAGGGCCTTCTCCGCCAGCAGCTCTCCAGCCAGCGCGCAAGAGACCGCACCGGGCTGGGAAAGGCCGAGCAGCGCGTTCGTCACCCGCACAGACACCAACACCCGCCCCCCGCCCCGCAGCCCCCCGCCCCGCAGCCCCCGGCACCGCTCGGGCCGGTTCAGAACCTGCACCCGCGTTTTGCCGTGCTGCAGCCGGCAGGGCAGCGCTCAGCTGAGGGGCAGAACCTCACGGCGGAGAAAACGCAGCTAAACTCACTTTGGCTGGAGACCCCTCCGGGCTGAAGGCTCCGGAGCCCCTTGTCCAAGGGTACCGATGCCTGCGGCAGCAGCACCGGCTGCGGGGGACACCAGCGCCGGGGTAGGGACAGCAACGGCTCCCACTGGGCCTTGCCCTGGTGTTCCTGTGGGAAGTGGGGGTTGGATGTCCCTCCCCAGGGGCTGGGGTTTGGGGGGGGCGGGGAGGGGGAGGGGTGTGGGTGCTGGACACCTCAATGGCTGGAGCCACCCTGTCTGGCTCCTCACCTCCCTTGGGCAGGGGAAAACCTGGCCCTGTATCCGTACCCGGATACAGCCGGGATGCAGCTGGAGCATCAAGGCTCCAAACAGCTGCTTTGTCTTCCTGGGATGAAAAAACACGAACAGCAAAACCCAAACCCAGTCACGGGCAAGAAAATGCAATAACTCTTTTTCTTTTTCCCTAACGAACGCCAATGGGCTCGCTTTTATTTGGTACTTGAGACATTTACATATAAATTGCTGGATAATGGCTCTGCCCTCCCGCTCCTCCTCCTCGGCGCTGGCGGCTAACGAGCGGTACTCAGGGTCAGGGGGCTGAGCTGGGGCTGAGCGGGGCGATGCTGCGGGGCTGGGGTGCGATCCTGTCCTTGGAGCTGGGCTGCAGGGCCCTCCCCTCCCTCCCACGCCCCCCGCTGCCTCCCGCACACCCAAAAAAGCAAAGTCACCTCTGAGATGCGAGCTGTCCCCTTCCGCGGTGCGTTTCGCATCCTGCTCCCAGCCAGGTTCGGCCCATCCCGTAGTGTCACAGCGGGGTAGCCTGGGCTCCTCCCGGCGCTGACCAGGGGGTTCATTCGGGTTTTAGCGCGTCTCCTCCAGCCCAGCGCGATCTCTGCTGCCAGCCTCAGGAGCCCCGTCCTGACCCATCACCCTGCGTGGGGACCTTTGCCCCGAGACACGTGGGGGCACCCCGAGAGAAAAGGGACACAGCTGATGCAGGGCAGCGAGGAGAGGGGTGGGGGGGCAGAGACAGGTGGACATGGGGACAGGTGGACATGGATGGGGACAGAGACAGGTGGACATGGATGGGGACAGAGAGAGGTGGATGTGGGGATGGAGACCAGGACATGGGGACGTGGATGGAGAGAGGCAGATGGGGGTGGGGACAGATGGAGTGGGATGGAGATGAGGATGGATGGACTTGGGGATGGAGACCCAGAGGGATGGGGACCAGGGACAAGGACAGAGGCTGTGTGGCTGCAGGGATGGCACTGAGGGGCTGGGGAGATCCAGGTGGGTCCGGATGCTGAGGAGGGGAGGACAGGAGGGCTGGGGACCCTAGGTGCACCAAAGCAGCTTCTCAAAGCCAGGAGAGCTGGGGGGTTGGGAGCAGCTCTGTGAGCCACTCACAGAGCTGACCTAGTTTCTGCCATCTTCCTGGGATGCGCTTGTCTCAGGGATGGGATAAGGCTCCCTTAGATCAAAGCACTCGTGCTACAGCCAGCTGCTGTCAGTGAAGAATTAAGGGGGGACAGGGGGAGCACCCCATGATGGAAGAGGCAGGTGGGAAGGGTCTGGAGAGAAACACCATGAGGGGTGACAGGCTTTGAAGAGACAGAAGGTCCCTGGCACTCCCACACTCAGAAAGGAACCCAAATAAAGTGGGGGCAGGAGGGGGGGGCAGGATATATAGCAGAGCAACTTCATCCTGTAGTTTAAACTGGAGGTTACCTTGGGGGAGCAGGGGGGGTGGCTGCATCTGCAGGAGTGGCCCCTCCACTTCACCAGCACCTCTTCATTGCAGATGAGCTGGTGGCTACAGCACATGGAGCCCCAAATCCTGCCCCTCACAGCCCAAAGGCTCATGGCAAAGCTCCTTCTGCACAGCATTTCCATGTGCTTAACAAGAGGACTGGGGAGGAGGGCAGGTGTTTAGGTCTGATGGCATGGGAAGGGGTGCATTTAGGAGCAGGTTGTGTTGGTACCCAGCAGCTCCAGGACCCTGGTGCTTGTCTCACCTCAGGTCTTGCAGGTGACATATGACTTAAAAAGAGAATGAGAGATAGTTAGAGGAAACCCTTTGGAATTACCCTAAAATTCCAGCTACTTCTGTCTCTCTGCCAACCACACCTGCATGCCTGACACTGTCAGCACAACTGCACTACTCACCTGTGAGTCCCAGCCCAGGGAGCACCATGAAACACAGACAACCCCTCTGCCATCAGATGAAGGGATTCCTGGGAAACTCCTGCACAGACAAAGCCAGAGGGTTCATTTGCTTATCTGTGTCCCTTGAACATGAGGTCCTGTGATGCACTCACACGACACAGACCTACAGGGTATGGAGAAACCTTGCAGAGAATAAATTTGGGTTCTTTGAATTGCAACACCCAATCTAAGGCCTCCGTTTGGCCAACAACACTCACCCTCTTCATGTCGATGAGTAAGTCTGAACTGAAGGCAAACCCCTCAGTGGCCAAGCAGCAAAGGAGAGGCAACATCCTGTATCTCTGCAGGGAACGGTTGGCCAAACAGCAAGACTAAGAAAAGGCAGCAAATACCCTTTTCCTTCTGCCCCAAGCCTCACATGAGCCCTCAGGGGCTTTGTGTAGGTGTTTCTGGAAAAACACATCCCAAAATACTCCTGGCCTCTGCTAGGGAGGCTGCTGGCAGCACAGCCAATGCTGCTCCTCCACGCTGCAAAGGGCTGTGTCAGATGAGAGTGATGCTCTGTGAATCCTGGGTTTCAATATACAAGTGAGTGGGACTGAGGCATATTTATCCATGGAAAAATTTGGTGGTTGCCCCAGTATTTGCTCTGGGTGACCTGCACCATTCCCTCTTCCCAAATGGAGAGTTTTTTGGTTAGGGATCTGCCCCCAGGGCTGATAAAGAGGAATTCTGAGTTCTCCCATACCAGAGCATCCAGCCTCAGTACCTGTTGGCAGGAAAAGAATAACTCCCAGTAAAAATAAATAAATATACTGGTGGTGTAGTCTGTGTGGCAGGAGGTTGGGGGGGGGGGGGGGGACGGGCTGCAGGGGGGCTGCTGCAAGGAGCAGCCAGAAGCTCTCTGCTTGGAGGTTTCCAGGATGTGAACACAGAGCCACATCTGACCAGGTCTAGTGACAGTCCTGGTGGTGGTGACAGTCCTTTGTCCAGCAAGAGGCAGGGCTGGATGCTCCTAGCTGATGCTTCACAAAATCACAGGACAGAATCACAGAATTGTTCAGGTTGGAAAAGACCTTTAAGATCATCAAGTCCAACCACTAATCCAGCTCTGCCAAGCCCACCACTAGACCATGTCCCCAGGCACCACATCTACACACCTTTTAAACCCCATCCAGGGATTGTGACCCCCACCACTGCCCTGGGCAGCCTGTTCCAGTGACTGACAACCCCCTTGGGGAAGAAATTGTTCCTCATACCCAATCTAAACCTCCCCTGGCACAAACTGAGGCTATTTCCTCTCATCCCATCACTTCTAACTGGGAGAGAGACAGATCCCCACCTGGCTACACCCTCCTTCCAGGTAGGTATAGGGAGTGATCAGGTCTCCCCCAGCCTCCTTCTCTCCAGGCTGACCAACCCCAGTTCCCTCAGCTGCTCCCCATCAGACTTGTCCTCCAGCTCCTTCACCACCTTCTCTGCTCTCCTTTGGACAAAATTTTAGTTATCTTTATCCTTTTTCTTTATCTTTTCTTAATTATTGTTTTAATCTTACACCAAACACATCCATGAATAAACCTGCCAGGAGGTTAGTTAAAAGTCAGGGAAAAAGCATCACTGCAGAGGTATCAGGGCGACATGGCACTGTCCTTTGGTGAGTGTTGTGTCCAGTGCTGGGCTCCCTGGGATAAAAAGGACAGGGATCTCCTGGAGAGAGTCCAGAGGAGGCTACAAAGATGATGAAGGGCCTGGAGCATCTCCCCTGTGAGGAAAGGCTGAGAGAGCTGGGGCTGTTCAGCCTGGAGAGAAGAAGACTGAGGGGGGACCTTATTAATGTCTATAAATATCTGAAGTATGACGTACAGGGGGAATTGGCCAGCCCCTTTCCAGTGCTCTCTGGAGACAGGACAAGGGGCAATGGCTGCAAGGTAGAGCACAGAAGTTCCACGTCAACATGGGGAAGGACTTTTCCCCAGTGAGGGTGAGGGAGCCCTGGGACAGGCTGCCCAGGGGGTGTGGAGTCTCCTTCTCTGGAGAGATTCCAGCCCCGTCTGGACACCGACCTGTGTGCCCTGTGCTAGGGACCCTGCTTTGGCAGGGGGTTGGACCCCATGGGCTCTGGAGGCCCCTTCCAACCCCTGTGATTCTATGACTCCACTATGGACAACTTAGGGTTCTGGAAAACAGAGCAGGCATGTGGGAAAAAGATCACTTGTAAGAGACACCTGCTCCTTCTTCCTTGCGAACAAACTGGAGAAGCTCCCCCAGACCTACCAGAGAGCTGAACACAACAGGGAACAACAAGGGGACAGCAGAGGACAGATCCTGAGAGCCCAGCCACATTGGGGTGCACAGCCACAGCTCTGGGGTGCTCTGGTCTTTCCAGGGCTGCTGCAGAGCTGAGCATCACCAGAAGCAGCCTTCGGCAGGAGGAGCTGTAAACAGCACATCACTACTGTAGGAAGTGAGAAATGTTACATAATTTACCACCAATTTAATATAATTTAGAGGACAACCTTGTCCAAGGAGGTGATTAATCATCCCTCAGAACAAAAAGGGAGACAAACAGCCTGAACAACAGATCCCCAAGTCTAGTAAGAGTGCACAATCCCTCTCTGTATTACAGCATCACAGTATTGCAGTTAAAATTGTTGCTTGAAGGAGGGAAAGGGAAGTTTTAACCCAGCCCATTGGAGGATCCCATCACAGCTCTGGCAGGATGTGGGGTTCCACTGGAAATCCAGACCCTCCAAAAGGCACCAGCAGGACCCAGAGGATGACGGTTTCCACGGTGCCCACAGGCAGCCTGGCCACATCGGGACACCCCAGGACAACAGCCACCATCGATGGCCAAGGACACCTCAGCCCTGCCAGGCAGCAGGCATCCAGGGGGCCAGAGCACAAGTGCCGAAGCCAAAAGGTACTTTGGATGACCGGAGACACACTAGGGAGAGGTGAGGGATGCCCCCATCCCACCCCCTGCCCTCCCATCTCTCAGCTGAGCAGCAGAAATCTCCTTTGAGAGGATCCAGACTCCCCACCTCCTCCATCCCCGCCCCCCCCCCAGGACACAAACGCTCTTCGCTATAATTGATGGCCACAGTGCCCTGCAATTAGCATTTCGGCAGCAGGTAGTTAACCCCGGGGCAGAGCACGGCTGTCTCGATTTGCCTTGCTCTGCCCTGCCCTGAATTCACAGCGAGCTCTTGAGAAGAGCAGCTGCTCGCCGAGCCGTGGGAGCAGGGATCCCTCTGCTCCTCACCCCCAGAAGCTCACTGCACAGGGCAGGGAAACGCTCCCTCCACCCCCCTTAGCTGGAGCCCCCAGACACGACCCCTGCTGCCCAGAAACAAGGCTGAGGTCCTTTCCCTGCTGAAAGGGACCAGTACCTGTCATCAATGCAGGCACTGATGCAAAACACCTTGATGGCCCCACCACCCCATCACCCGGCCTGAGAGTGAGACCAAAATAAAAGTGATTTGTTTGTCCTTTAAGTTCCCAATAATCTGCATTTGTTTTAATTGGCACTGATGGCCAGAGCAGGTAGAGGCAGCAGCTGGGAAGGGATAATTAGGTTGCTATCTTGGGCCTGGGTACAGCAAAGGGCTCTCTGCTCACAGGCAAAGTAAGAAGGGGACAGCCATGAAGCCATGGTGATGGGACTGGACTGGAAGCTGGTGGTCTGGACTGGGCACAGGCAGCAAGGAGAGCTCTGCACGTACCAAAACACTACACTGAGTACAGTGTTCTCAGAGCTGGGGAGAAAGAGAGTGACCTCCTGAGCCTCCCCGGGCAGCATCCCCCATCCACAGAACCCTGCAAGGGAGGTGGGAACGGGGCTGAAGAGATGCAGAGATGTCCCTGGGAACGGTTAATGTCTGGGGGGGGCTCTTGGGGAATGTGGAATGGGAAGCAAAATCCTGGAGAGCTCGACCACGGGTTGCAGAATTACAGCAAGGAAGCAAAGTGCTGCAGGGAAGGGGGTGGGCTCTGCACCCACCCCCCTGCACGATGCTCTGCTGCAAGGTCTGTCACTCATACAGGGTAGGTGGCACCTACCACACACCGCTGGCTCTGGGGAACAGCAGAGGTCAAGGAGAGAATCCTCCACCCCGGAGGCAGCTACCTCCCCCACCAGCAGTTTGAACCCTGCTCCTGTCCTCCCCGACCCCCACAGCCCTCCCCAGCCTTGTCTCTCCTGCACATCAGTCACAGCTCACTCAGCCCATGATACCCATGGGCAGCCCCCCATATTTAGGCACGACACCAAGCCCTTGCCTGCAGTCACAGGAGCTGCACAGGCATCGGGGTGAAAGCACCCAGCCTCACAGCCACCCACCCCATGTGCAGGGCAGGAGGCCAGCCCTGTTCCTCTGCAGGGAAACACTGCTGTCTCCAGCTTCTGGGTCATGGCTGCTGGCCAGAGACTGCTCCCCAACACAAGCCATGGTCCCCTGTTCTGGTGGCCAAGCAAAGCTGCCTGTAGGGATCACAGCAGCAGTGGACAGATGTGCCCATACCAGCACTGGGCTATGTATCCATCAGGTTGTTTTCCAGTTATTTGACTGGAAAAAGGAAAAGCTTTCAAGCTTTCCATCTCACATTGCCCAAGACCTTGTGCAAGGAGCAGATGGATGCCTGATGTCACGCAGGCGCCTTACGGCATCTCAGTGGGCTGCTGCCCATCAGCCAGGCACCCTCCATCCAAACACAGGCAAAGCACACTGGCTCCACACCTCAGGGAAGCCCCTACCTTACTTTCTGCAGTTACATCCTCTCAGAGCATGCACAGCTCAGCACCGTGGTACCCAAACCACATTTAATCCTGCCCATACCTCTTCTATTTTAATAAGAACTTGGTCCCCCCCAGAAATCAATGGCCTGTCTTCACAGCTTAACTCTGTCCTAGGAAACTTTTTGCCTGCAAATAATTTCTATCCACAGGTTGTTTCTAACAACATCACAACACTGCCCAGCTGCTGCCTTCAACCCTGCCTGCCTGGGATATGGTACTGGTGCAGCTGGAAGCCAGCTTGGCCAGGGTATGTAAAACCCAGTAACAAAACGATGGCACTGGACAAAACCCCTGAACCAAAAATAAACCATCACTTCCCAAATAAATGAGAAACAAGCCCAGAATCCAAGTGCAGGGAAATACCTGCAGGTATTGTCTCAGCCCCAGCGTAACAGAGCAGAGCAAGCCCCTGGGCTTGGGACCCTGCACCGAATCATAGGCCAAGCCTGCTCCAGGGGGTCAGAGCCATGCCACCGACTCCCAGCCTCCCCTCCCAGCCCAGCTCAGGCATCCCTGTGCCCCCATCATGCCGTCAGCAGGGCTCAAAGAGCGCACTTGGCTGTTCTGTCACGGTCATTTTCTGCAGCACCGAAAGCCCTTTCATATGTTAAACTCTAATTCATATGCTAATGCACCAGTTATGGCAAGGTAATTATTTTTTGTCAGCTTCATTATCCGGTGTTCCTTGAGGAAGGGAGAGACAGGCAGCAGGAGAATTTTGGCACTGGGCAGGACTGAGCCAGATAACACTCTCCAGCTTCCCGGGTGTAAATCCGAGCAGGCCCAACACCCCTGCCTCCTGACGAACCCCTCTCCCGTCTGATACAGGCATCCAAGTGCCCCCGACTCATTTCCTCACTGGCAGCATCTCCATTGGAGAGCTGGTGCCTCCCTGGACCAGCTCCTTCTGCTCGCAGGAGCCAGCGGATGCTCCGAGGCACCTTTGGGGACCTTCCAGCCCTTCACCCCCAGGGCAGCGTGTGGGCTCAAGGGCAGTGGGTGCAGGCACAGAGGCCATGGGGAGCCCATCAGTGCCCGTGTTTGTACACGGCTGGCACACGTGGGTACCCATGTGTGTGAGCAGGGGTGCCCTGGCCAGGAGCAGGGATGTGCCACAAGGATGCACACATCATTTGCATGGGAGAATTGGGAACAGCACATCTGTCAGCGTGGGAAGTTCTGCTCCAAGGCTCTGAAATGGCACTGCTCACCCTGTCCTGCCCAGGGCTGCAGGCTGCAGCCTCCCTTGAAGAGCCAGGGCTCAGCAGCCCTGGGCAGGCAGGAGGGGACGAGGATGCCCTGACCCTGACCTGAGCACGCAGCCCACCTGCAGCACGTTGCTTCACCCTCTCTCCCACCTGAAGATGAGTTCTGTGCCTCAGCAAGTGTTAGAAATGCCACAAGTCCTAAAGAAAGGACTCATTAAGACACATTAGTGAAGCAGTAATTTATTAGATGCTCTTGCAAGAGTGGGTGACCTAACAAAGCAGGCACACTGCTGGTCAGAGTTTGTAGCATTTTTATACCATATTCCTGTCCGGAATCCCTCCCCTGTTTATCTATGAATTAGCTGTTCCAAAGGTTTACAGGCTCAACCAAGGTGCCTTATTTACAACAGAACATAATATAATACAATACCCATTGCATGGCTGGCAGGTTCCTGCTTCCCATTGGTGAAGAAAATTAATATTTATGAGCTTACTAAGTTATCCTACATAGCCCTTATCTGTTGCAAATCTGGTTGTGTCTGGGCCCATTGAAGCCAAATGCTTGCAGCAGCTGAATAGTGGGGCTTGATTGTTTGTTGACTGCTGAAACCTGTTTGTGCAACTCTGAGCCAGGTGACCCTCACCTTCCACCCCATGTCCTGAGTTACAGTTTAACCACTCATTGTGCGATGTATGGGTGTAAGTTTAGCAGAGCTCTGTATTCCTCAGTGTCTGATTGAACCCTTATTTGAGAGATAGATTTCACCATAATTCTTTTAACACAACCAACAGCAAAACTTCATTAACAGTGTTCCCCCTTATCCTATGTGCTACCTGTTGCACGGGCAGTCTGAGCCCTTCACTTCCCAGGTCAGCATAAAACAAAATATATGACAACCCATTTCAGAGTATCAGAGAATCTCAGGGTCACAGGGGTTGGAAGGGACCTCAAGAGATCATCAGGTCCAACCCCCCTGCCAAAGCAGCTCCCCAGCTCATACTGCACAGGTCGGCATCCAGACAGGGCTGGAATCTCTCCAGAGAAGGAGACTCCACACCCCCTGGGCAGCCTGTCCCAGGGCTCCCTCACCCTCACTGGGGAAAAGCTCCTCCCCATGTTGGTGTGGAACTCCCTGTGCTCCAACTTGCAGCCATTGCCCCTTGTCCTGTCCCCACAGACACTGAAAAGGGGCTGGCCAATTCCCCCTGCATCCCATGCTTAAGATATTTATAGACATTAATAAGGTCCCCCCCTTAGTCTTCTTTTCTCCAGGCTGAACAGCCCCAGCTCTCTCAGCCTTTCCTCACAGGATAGATGTTCCAGGCCCTTCATCATCTTCGTAGCCCTCCTCTGGACTCTCACCAGGAGATCCCTGTCCTTTTTATCCCAGGGAGCCCAGAACTGGACACAACACTCCAGGTGGGGCCTGACCAGGGCAGAGTAGAGGGGGAGGATCCCTTTCTGTGACCTGCTGCCCACACTCCTCCTGATGCCCCCAGGATCCCATTGTCTCTCTCAGTCCCAGGGCACACTGCTGGCTCATGGCCACCCTGTCATCAACCAGGACCCCCAGGTCCTTCTCCACAGAACTCCTCTCCAGCAGGTCATCCCCCAAAATTTCACTTTGCAAAAGCAACATTTCCCAGCATTTTCCACACAAGGGCACCCACCCCTCCACTGCAGGCATGCCAGGGGAGACGTAATTGGAATCAGACACATGGGAGGGGGTCCCTTTCCCACCCACCCCCGTTTCCAACCCAGCCATTGCCATGTCCTGCCCTGGGCATCACCAGCCCAGCGCTGCTCTGAGGGGCTCACAAGAGCCAGGGGAGGAGATGAGGGAAGGGGCAGCCCAGGGGTGATGGGGAGCATATGCCAAACACAAACCCCACGCTGGCTGAGCCTTCACCCACGGTTCTGAACGGTCTGTTTTCTGCTCGAGGAAGCAGGTGCAGCTCCCATCCTCCCAGCGTCAGCAGCAGACGGGCTGTTGGAGCTGTGATGGCTCCAGGACAGTTACACTGCCTCAGATTTCACATTCCTGACACATCCCATAATTATGCCAAATGAGCTCACCTCATCTTCAGCCCTTGGAGCTGCACATATTAAATCAAGTGAAAGCTGTTAGTGACACAGAGAGAAAGGCAGGAGGGGAGAGGGGCTGACCTGCCATGTGACAGGGACAGGATGGTGGTCCCAGGGCTCCCACCACCGCAGCACTGGGAGATGACCCACCCAGAAGAGTGAGAACAGACCCCTGTCCTATTCCCAGTTCCAACCATCACCCACATCCACCAAGGGACGGGGCGAGCTGCAAGAGGCACAGCACTGCCGCTCTCCCCTCCCAGGGAGCCAAGCTTCAGCGTCTCCCCAGCTCTCTTTTCAATTAACCCTTTTCCTCAAATCCAGCACATCCCAGCCCATCCTGGGGGTATTACACACATATATTTCTGGTTCTTCATCTTACATTTTTAGCATATAAAAAAAAAAAACCCACCCTACGATTTATCCAACGATAGGAACAAACTCCGCTCGGCAAAAATGAAGCTGTAACTCCCTCCAGCCAAACTCCAAATTCATTTCCTAATCCTTAGATAAAAGCTTAGAAGCCAGAATATTCATTTCCAACCCAGGCTCCATGAGCAGCCAGGGCAGCAATGGAACGGAGCAGATTTGACACAGGGGATGTTGCTACAGAAATTAGCCTGTCATAAGATTACAGGGACTAAGTGTTACTGGATGATAAGGTGTGATGTGTTAATATTAAATTATCTTGCTAGTTAGAAAAAAAAAAGAAAGAAAGAAAGAAAGGAAAAAAAAAAAGGCACTGATGATGAAACTCACATTTATTAAAAGCCCGGAATATGATATTAAAAGATCCTAGATAAGCCAGTTTATGTCTATGCTGGAGTCCAAATTGAAAGAATCCTCCAGGAGGGATTGTTTGAATGGAGCATCACAACAATAAAACAACAACAACAAAATAAGAGCTTGAAATAAATGTGGTGGGACTAAAGAAGCCTTAAAAATTCCAGGCTAATCCCTCTGCAGAGAGTGCATTAACCCTTCATTGCCTCTCTTGTTGCAGCAAAACAGGGATCAACTGGAGAGCGCTTCCATAGGAAATGATGCTCTGTGCATCCCATATTCTCTCTCCATAGCAAGAGGAGATGAACTCCAGCACCACGTGTGACACAAGGCTGGGACAGGATGGCAACAAAGGTTTCTGCCTGGAAAAACCTACAAGCCACAGACACAAAGCTTAAGCGACTTGTCCAAGTCACCAGGACCAGCAAGGTAACACCAGGGCTACAGAGTACCCAGAGTTTGCTTTAAGATGTGATTTGTTGCCCTCCGACAGCAGCAAATAACGCTGACACCCAGTGTCTGTTCTGCAACCACCGGTACATCCATCACCTGCTGTCGGTGCTCCAGTGCTTGGTGGTTTCAGCCAACCCCGAGAAGCTGGGGTGAAGGGATGGGAGCTAAAGCACGCTGAATTATGGGGGTGTCAGGAATGGGAGGGCTTAGTGAGGCAGCCGCAGAGCAGACTGAGAGATGAGGTGCTCAGGGATGTGGCTCAGCACAGGACAGGAGTGGTTGGACTCAATGACCTCAAAGGGCTTTTCCAACCTGGTGATTCTGGGATAATGCTGTGGGATGAGCTTCCAAGAGGGACGGCAGCACCAAGCCTGGACACTGCTCTGGGGACACAGCATGGCCACAAGTTTTAACCCAGATAACCCATAGAGTCATGGAATCATAGAATGACATGGGTTGGAAGGGACCCCAAGGATCACAGAGCTCCAACCCCCTGCCACAGACAGGGCCACCAACCTCAGGCCTGGAGCTACACAAGGTTGCCCAGGGCCCCATCCAACCTGGCCTTGAACACCCCCAGGGATGGGGCATCCACCCCCTCTCTGGGCAGCCCCTTCCAGCACCTCACCACTCTCTGTAAAAAAATTTCCCCCTAATATCTAATTTAAACCTTCCCTCCTCCAGCTTCACTCCATCCCCCTTGTCCTGTTCCTCTGCTCCCTTCAGGGACTGGAAGGCTGCAATGAGGTCCCCCCACAGCCTTCTCTTCTCTAGGCTAACCATATATATATATGGTTATGACCCATATTTATATAAATACATATATATACACACTGCAGTGAGTGTAGAGGAAGCCCCTGCCCCACAGACCATTCAGAGAGCTCCCAGGGGTGTTGGGGTAGATCAGGCTTCCCTCACTGGGGAGATGTGTCTGGAGTCACATCTAGGTCAGAAGCCATTAGAGGGGCTCTAACTTCCTGGAGTAATAGAGCAGGAAATATAATTAACTTTTAAAAAGCAGCTCAGTTCATTAAGGTAAAACAGGAGCTCATACACTCAAGTAGGAGAGATGGCAAAGTCCCATGGGTGCCCCTGTCTCCTGCTCACAGCAAGTCATCGTGCCCCAGGGTGGCTGAGGGACCTCTGGGAAGGGGCAATAGACTTAACTAACTGCTCATGGGGTTTCTCAAATAATCCAGGCTGTGTTTCTCTTTTCTCCTTAAAAATAAACTGGTGTTGTGTTCCCCAGATGCTTGAGGGAGGTGAAGGTGCTCAGCATGGTGGAGGTGGTGCCCAGGAGCGGCACAGGGAGCAGCACCTCACCTGGTGAGGGAAGAGGTGGGCAGGAAGCTGGTTTTCAGATCAGGGTCTAAATTACTGTGTCCACGTCAATCCCTGAACCTTCAAGTGTTCTGTCTGGTGGAACCCACCAACCCCTCTGTCCGTCCTATCACATCACCCTCTCTTCTTGTTTAATCCCCCACCACCGTACAGGTGCAGACCCCTCTCTCCTGAGAGGTGGCACCTCTCCCCCTGCCCACACCCACTGTGAGCTGGGAATAGAGCCCACAAGTCCCAGCATCCCTCAGCAGGGGTAAAGGAAAGCCAAGGACCTTCCTCCTCTGGGAGGAACCACAGCCCTCAAGCATCCCCACAACTTCAGAGGTACCACAAGCAGCACGCCCTGCCCATGACCCAGCCAACTGAATTATTCAAATATTTTAAAATCTGGCTGCATTACACCCTACTTCTCTCTCTGCTGACCCTCTCAGTGCAGCTCCAGCTCCCCAGGAGCTGCAGAAAGGACCTCACACCACTCCTGTACCTGACCTGCAGATGATGCCACCCTGAGCTGGCCGGGAGCTGCCCTGAAATCAAACCTCAGGGAGAAAGAAGAGCATTTTCCTCCCTGGCTACAGCACATTTCAGGGCCATGAGATGTTTCTGCTCTTGCTTTACAAAGGATTATGCTGCTTAAAAAATATTCCTTCTGCAAAATCTTTTGTGACCCAAGAGCAGGATAAAAATGCAGCTCAGGGACCCTGAGCAAGGCTGTGCACTCGCTGGGGGTTTGGAAGCGAACCCAGCATCGGCACTTAACAAATAATAAATAACCATCATTAATTATTGATCACAACCCCAGCTAATCACGTTTCACCCCTGTGGTTACCACGTTCTCAACAGAACCCTTTGATACAGCCTGCGAACGGCCTTGCAGCGCGCTCGCCTGGCGCACGGCTCTCCCCCCCGGGAGGTCTGGGAGCCCGCTGGCTGCTGAGTGGGGATTTGGGGAGGGGGTGAGAGCTGCTGCTTCCCTCCCAACCCTCCCAACAGCCCATCAGCTACCGGGCTCCCAGAGGATGTCTGCACATCCAGAGCATGCAGTTTCCACAGAAGCAGAGCTGCCTGTGAGAGCATCCCAAGGCACTGCAGGGTTGTAACGGGTGGGAAAGTCTGGAATGAGGGTGGGTGGTCTGTCCTGAGGAGCTGAGCGATGAGGCAGCACCAGATTTGGCTGTGTGGGAGGGGGTTTCATTGTACAGCCTGGAAATGGGTCCAAGACTGTCCCCATGACCTTGAGAATCATAGAATGGCCTGGGTTGGAAGGGACCCCAAGGATCATAAAGCTCCAACCCCCCTGCCACAGGCAGGGCCACCAACCTCAGGTCTGGATCTACACAAGGTCGCCCAGGGCCCCATCCAACCTGGCCTTGAACACTTCCAGGGATGAGGCATCCACTACTTCTCTGGGAATGCTTGGCCTTGGCATGGCTCTGCCTCCCAGCCAGACCCTGCCACAGAGCCCCAGCTCCAGCAGTCAACACACTGGGTTTGGGCCAGGACAGCTCCCCATGGAATCACAGAATGGTTTTGGTTGGAAAAGACCTTCAAGATCATCGAGTCTGACCATCTATCCATCCCTACTAGGTCCAACACCAGACCACATCACCAATTACAGCATCTACATGTTGCAAGCCTACACATCCATTGCAGGATTATCTTCCTCCTTTGGAGAAGTTGGATGGGAATTTTATATTGCCTAAACCCACTGCAACCCATGGAAGAGCCCCATCAGGTATAGTGTGTCCCCTCCAAATGATTTGTTCATCCATCCTTGGAGCCCAGTGGCAATGAGCCAGACAGAGCCCTGCAAATGTTTGGGATGCTGCCTGCAGCTTATGGAGCCCAACCAGAAAGTAAACACAGCCCTAACGCACTGGGCCTGGAGATACAACTTCTATTAACCCGTTTGAAGAGCGAATCGTCCCCAGTTCGTTAGGTAATCCTCTCCCCCATTCCTCATAGGAGCCTCCAGCACCCAGGCTGGGTCAGGCAGGGACTCGGGTCCCCCGACCACCCGCTGCAGATGGGCAGACCCACCACTTGCTCTCCGCACACGGGTGGCAGCGGGGCCCTGCTCCTCCTGGGAAGCAGGGAGGGTCAGCATCGCGCTCCCCCACCCTTCTTTCACAAGCCATTTGTGTGAGTGTAACACAGGAGGGCTCTGTCTCACAGGTCCCACACCGCCGGCCGCTCCCGTTACGGGCCGTGAAATCCCGCTCTAAACGGGGCCATTATGGATGTCACCGGCACCTCCCGATGACGCCGGCTCCCTGCACAGCCACCCAGCCTGGGTTTGCTTCTTTACCATTCATTATAAAGGTGCTGCGTTGATTTCCCTCATCTTTATCCCTCTCTGGCTGAAGGATTTGTTTTCTCCCTCTGAGCCCAGGGCACCAGGCCTCGCTCCCTCCTCCCCAGGGATGTGTAGGAATACAAAAGCTCTTCCTGTTTCCAGCCTGCCCCAAAAACTGCCCCAAATTTAGGCAGGTTGGTGAACCCCAGGGCTTCTGCTGTTGTGCTGAGCCCTCGGTTGTGAGAATCACGAGCTGCCCGCAGACCCCTGGGTGGTTCCAGCCAATATCAAAGGGCAGGTCAGGGGAGAGGTGGGACCACCCAGAGGACACTCAGTGCTTGGGGTGTGCAAGGAAAAGAGGAACATCTGGGGTCTTTTTCTCCTGAAACCATGTGGGTTTCTCCAGTGGGGGAGAAAAGCTCCAGAAAAAGAATTAATCAGAGTTGGAAGTCAAGAGAGCAAAGGGGGTCTTACCAGGAGCAGAACAGGGACCTGGAGGTGCAGCAAGACCACTCCATTCCTTGGAGCTTCCCAAGTATGCCAACTATTTGGCAAACAAGGATAAAAGCCAGAAGCATTTGCTGAAGGAAGAGTTAAAGACACACTGCAAGTTCTGAAAGCAACATCTCTGGAAGCTTTGGTAACTCTGCACATAGAAGAACCGAGTGCTTCACCCACACTTGGATTTCCCAGTAGACATGCTGCTTCTCCAGACACTTCGTGGGCTCTGATCCAAAGCAAGCATCCATCCATCCATCCATCTTTCAGTGACATTATGATCCTTCCCAAAATCTTCTTGAAAATGTGCTGCAATGCACATTCCTTCTGGCTGGAAGCACTAATGCCAGCTCTGGGATCGAAGACTCAGACCTTCCCAAAGCACATGGGATGGGGTTATAGAACCAGGAGCTTTTCACATCACTTGCACAGGTCTCAGCTTCAGGGACTTTGGTAACAGAATCACAGGTTGGAAAAGCCCTTTAAGCTCATCAGGTCCAACTGTCCCTGTCCTGTGCTGACCCAGATCCCTGAGCACCTCATCACCCCCCTGTTAAACACCCCCAGGGGTGGGGACTCAGCCCCTCCCTGGGCAGCCTGTGCCACAGCCCCACAGCTCTGCCAGGGAAGAACTTTTCCCTCCCATCTGAGCTGACCCTGCCCTGGGGCAGCTTGAGCCCATTGCCCCTTGTCCCATCTCCTGTCCCCTGGCTGCAGAGACCATCCCCCACCTCTCTGCACCCTCCTGGCAGGGCAGGGGAGGTGGGGAGAAGGTCTCCCCTCAGCCTCCTCTTCTCCAGGCTCAACACCCCCAGCTCCCTCAGCTGCTCTTCAGAGGATTTGCCCTCCAGCCCCTTCCCCAGCCTGGTTGCCCTTCTCTGGACTCACTCCAGGACCTCAATGTCCTTCTGATGCTGAGGAGCCCAGAACTGGACCCAGCACTCAAGGTGCAGCCTCACCAGTGCCCAGTCCAGGGGCACAAGCACCTCCCCAGACCAGGCCATGCTGTGTCTGACACAAGCCAGGATGCCATTGGCCTTCCTGGCCATCCCATTCCCAAGAGAAGATTTTTGCTTAAATTGATCCCAGGCCCCTCTCACCCCCAGCCCTGCCCCACTCTTGCTGCAGTGCTGGTGGGAGGCAGAGGTGATGGTGCAGGGCAGGGCTGGGGACAGAGGAACCTGCCAGTCCTCATCCTTCTCTCTTACAGGACAGGGCACAAGCATCTTGCCAGCCCTGTGTCATTTCCAACCCTCCACTGCTGATGCACCCACCTCCATCTCTTCCTGACACAACCCTGACCACAGCCACAGGTTTAAATTTGCTTCCCATCCCCCCCTTCCCGGTGTGTTGGGGAAGCAGCTTCAGGACACATCCCAGCGATGGCCCCAGACACAGCGACACATCCCCCTGGGATGGGAAGGATGGCAGTCCCTGGGAGAGGAGCTGCAGCCTACATTGCACAAGTTTCCCAACCAAACTGTATTCCTCCTGCTCTGGCAACACACACTTGCTAATGTGTGCTGGAAATAGGGAATTAAGCATTCCCCTCACCCACTGCATGGGGAATAGCCCCAATTTCCCAGAAATCTCTCCTGACTTGTCCTTTAAATAAAGCTTAAATAATACCACACTGTCCTTTAGGCAGCTCATGGCAGAATATTAAGAAAGAGGAACAAATATATCCTTATATACAAATATATACATATATATATATACATTCCCACATGTATATACACGATACCCTCCTTCAAGCTGCCCAGCAAGTACAGCAGGTAATCACACCAGCCTTCAAATACCTGCCAATTAACCCCATGGGACAGACCATTAACCCTTCTTTACCCCAGGGATCCCAGAGAGATGCTTTGGAGCGATGCTCCATGATGTTCCATCACTGCTCCATTGCAGCTCACTGCCCCTGAGCAGCCCCATCGCTGCCCCCCTCTACACATGTTATTCCACAAGGTTGGGCAAAATCCTATGGAAAGTGTCCTGCTTGTTTCCTAGGAGGGAATATAAGCAGCCTGTGAGCCTGGCTGGCCATGGGGGCTTTATCTTCCACCAGATAAGCAATCTCACCCTGGCTGGAGGAAGCAGTGAGGGGCTCTGGAAAACCCCCCCAGGCTCCAGCTTTGCAGCCAGGACCCTCCTTTCTGACAGACATCTGCTGTGGAAGCCCCAGACATGGGGGTCTCCTTATTAAGTCCTCCCCATCATCTAACCCCATGGTGGTTAAAGGGCATCCTAGTCCCTGCAGGGAGAAGGAGGGTGCTGGGGGTACGGAGGCTGCAGGGAGGGGATGGGATGGGGATGAGTGGGGACCAGGCACCAGCTGCAATCGCCCTTCACACACAGCTCACAGCATTTTACCCTCCACAGCAAGCCAAGCAGGAATGGGAATTTTCCCTCTCCTCCTGTCTTCCTTCCAGGAGGGTGCAGAGAGGTGGGGGATGGTCTCTTCAGCCAGGGAACAGGAGATGGGACAAGGGGCAATGGGCTCAAGCTGGACCAGGGCAGAGGCAGAGCAGATGGGAGGGAAAAGTTCTTCCCTGGCAGAGCTGTGAGGCTGTGGCACAGGCTGCCCAGGGTGGGGGCTGAGTCCCCACCCCTGGGGGTGTTTAACAGAGGGGAGATGAGGTGCTCAGGGATCTGGGTCAGCACAGGACAGGGACAGTTGGACTTGGTGATCTTAAAGGGCTTTTCCAACCCTGTGAGTCTGGGATTCATGGTGCATCCCCAAGATCCACAGATCTCACGTAGCTCCAGGATTTAAGGCAGATTCTCACTGCCCTACTCAAGGGATGGGGAAATAAGCATAAAATGGGATTCAGAGAACAAAGTTACTGGGGATAACCAGGAGCAGAGCAGGGGATGCCTCCCGAAGCCAAGGACCTGCCCATGCCTGTCAGATCGGCACAGCGAGGTGCAGGTTAGGAAGAGGGGGTTGGGGAGAGCATTCTCCCCCACGCACCCCCTCAGCCATCACCCTCCTGCCCCGGTGTCCCCACTCGGCTCAGACCCAGGGCACCCAGCAGGACCCCGCTCCCGCGGGAGGCACCCCCAGCTCCTTCCTCTCCATGGCACCGATTATGCCTGTGCTCAGCACCTTGCTCCCCAAACCCAACCGCCATTCTCACAGCATTCCAAACCAAAAATAACCCCGGGAAGGGAAGCGGGAATTCTCTGGCCTGCTGCGGAGCCGTGCGCGTGCTGTCAGTGCCATCTAGGGGCAGCGAACCAGCTGAAAACCCCCAAAAGCCCCCAAAAGCCCCCGCAGCACAGTGCCCGGCGGCGGAGTGGCCCCAACGTGGAGGGAGGCGGAGCGGGGGATGCAGAGCCACCTCATGGGACAGCCGCAGGAGCCTGGCAGCATCCCGCATCCCTGCCCCGCAGCGGGTACCAGCGCCGGCAGCCGCAGCCCTGCGGCTCTGAGAGCCGGTCCGAGGCGTAGCCGGACGCGCCCATCGCTCCCAGGGAGCCTGGCTGGCAGTGTGGATGCAGCTGTATTCATGGGGCTGGCTAAGCCCTGCCTCGGGCCAGAGGAATATTTCAGCCTCTCGTTTTCATCCCAGATTAGACTGAAACAGCCCAACAGGAACATTATTCTTTCACTGATGGAAAGGTCATGAAAAATATCAATGAGAAAGAGAGAGATGAGCTAACATCACCATTGCCAGGGGTGGGGTGTTCCTGCCCATCCCACCCTGCCCCACAGATGCTGTGCTCTCACACCTTTATGGCTGCTGCCCTTATTTCAGGGTGACAAATCTACTCATGGGACCAAACGGCCTCCCCTGGCCTGACCAGGCTCTCCAAATCCCCCCTGCCCTGAGATGGCTGCAGCTACCATGGGGCCTACAGAAGGTCAGGACAACCCACCCAGCTGCAGCCAGGAAGGGTGACACCAGCCCCAAAACTAGGAATGAAACCTGTGCAATCAGCAAGCCCAAAGCAGCCTCTGATGCAGCTCCTCAGTCCCCATCGTGTCCCCAGGAGCATAGGGGTCTGTAGAAGCATCTCCACTCTGGAAACCTTCCCATTCCCTTTTGTTCACTTCCTGGTTTTAAAAAATACACATTTCTCTTCCACATATTCAGGAAGGAGGAGGACACATAATGAGTACCATTGCCTTCTGTCTCTAGCAGCCCTGTCCTATTTTGCAATGATTAACTAACTGTATTTGCATACTGCCCATTCCTGGTTAAAGACTCAGGGGGACAATTCCCAAACACTCCCTAATCTTACACAGAGCTTGCACGCAGTGTTGTCATTTCCTGACAGCCCCCAGTGTCTCTGCATCTGCCAAGCTCTGCTTCTGCTTCTTTCTACTAATGTTAGTTCCTATTCCTGTTGCCCACTTGCCTGTAGGCAGGGTCCTGCTGCGCTGGGTGCTGGACCAGCAAGCAAGATGATGCCTTCCTCACTGTGGAGCATCGCTGCATACACGGTGTTGGCACAAGCAGTGGGCTGGTCAGACCCATGCCCACATGGGCAGGGGGGTTGGAACTCTGTGATCCTTGGGGTCCCTTCCAACCCAGACCATTCCAAGATTCTGTGAGGGCACTGCCTTTGTTGCTGAGCTTTTCACAGACTCACAGGGTTGGAAAAGCCCTTTAAGCTCATCAAGTCCAACCGTCCCTTGTCCTGTGCTGACCCAGATCCCTGAGCACCTCATCTCCCCTCTGTTAAACACCCCCAGGGGTGGGGACTCAGCCCCTCCCTGGGCAGCCTGTGCCACAGCCCCACAGCTCTGCCAGGGAAGAACTTTTCCCTCCCATCTGCTCTGCCCCTGCCCTGGGGCAGCTTGAGCCCATTGCCCCTTGTCCCATCTCCTGTCCCCTGGCTGAAGAGACCATCACCCACCTCTCTGCACCCTCCTGGCAGGTAAGTTTTACGCTCACGGTCCCGTTTGGGGTATCAAGGAGCTGCTGTTGCCTCTTCCCCCCCAGGGTTTGCACCCACAGTTGTCCCAGGATGGGATCTCCTTGCACACACAAATGCCACAGAGCTCTTTAAACAACACAAACATCCCACAACAAAATTGCATCTACTAGCTTCATTGATGTCCCTATCACTGAAGCAGCCTATATAACCATATATATACACACATATCACTCTATAGGTCAGCCTAAATATACATACAACTCTATAGGTCAGCCTATATAACCCCAAATCACCCCATATAAACCTCAGACTGTGAGTTCCTCAAGGGAAATGCAGAACCTCTGCTGACTTTGGGGCTGGGAACACCATTGGAAATCAAAAGGTTTGGGGACTCAGTAATCACCGTAGCAGGGTTTTATTAAGCAAATTATTACTGAGCAAGTAAATAAAGCAGCAGGAATCAAAGCAGCGATCGATAGCACAGCTCAATCCCAGGCAGCCTGAGCACAGGCTCACACCTCATCCCACGGTGCTGCCAAAGCTGGGTGCCACTGATGGGGGCTGGGGTGGGGACAACACCTCATCACACGGCTGCTTGAGTGGGAGCTGAGCAGAGATGAAGACATGAACACCCCAAGAAGCAGCTAGGCAAGGACAGGCTGAGGTAGGAGCGGCTCAGGAGTCTTTGGTCCCAGGCTGAGCCCATCGCTGCCCTTCCCGCGTGGGGGTAATACTGGGCACCATGGGCAAACCACAAGCCCCTTTTCCACTAGGAAAAGCTCCAGCAGCCTGGATTAGATGTGCTCTGCCACAGCCCCACATTGGCACGAGGTTATCCCCACCCAGCACCCAGGGCAGGAGCCACGCTGCAATTGGCAGAGCTCACAGCCTCCCACCAAGGCTCATGGGTCGCATGCTCCCCCCGCACAGGCACAGGGGCCATGGAGAAGAGCACCCATGGGCACCCAAGGGATAAATTACCTGTACCCACACTGAGCTTGTCTTGTTTGGCAGGGTCAGACTGGACTAGAGCATCCTTATGCACAGCACCAGGTGGAGTACGGGGTTTGCTTCCCTGCACCACCAACAAAAAGCATCCCACAGTCACAGGCCAGTCCTTCCAGCCACCTCAGGGCTGACCCAAATCTCTCCTCCAAGGACAGCACCAGTGCAAATCCCCTTGGCTTTTGTGTATTACCTCACCTGGGATACTGTGTCCAGCTTTGGAGCCCTCATCACAAGAATCACAGAATCGTAGGGGTTGGAAGGGACCTTGAGAGATTGCTGGGTCCAACCCCCAAGAAGGACATGGACCTGTTGGAGCACGTCAAGAGAGGCCACAGAAATGGGCAGAGGAACTGGAGCACCTCTCCTGTGAAACCAGGTTGAGAGAGTTGGGCTGGTTCAGTCTGGAGAGAAGGCTACAGGGGGACCTTATAGCAGGGAAAGGTGCCTGTAGGAAAGTTGGGGAAGAACTGTTCCCAGGGGTATGTAGCAACAGGAATGGAAGTGAGTATTTTAAACTAGAAAAGGAGAGATTTAGGTTGGGCATTAGGAAAGAGTTCTTCACTCTGAGGGTGGTGGATCACTGGCACAGGTTGGCCAGAGATGTAGTGGAGGCCCCATCCCTGGAGACATTCAAGGTCAGGGTGGATAAGGCTCTGAGCGACCTGATCTAGTGAAGATGTCCCTGCTCACTGCAGGGGGATGGAATAGATGGGCTTTAAAGGTTCCTTCCAACCCCAAAAGTTCTATGATTCTTTGATTTATGGGACTGAAGGTGATCAAATCCCCAGCATTCATTAACAAAGCATGACAGAGGTGAGAGACGCCTCTCTGCCCAGGCAGAGATACATCATCGCTCCCTCCAAACCTGGAATTGATGTACCTGCCTTGCAGTCCCTGCATTACTCATCACAGGCAGCACAGCAACACAGCCAAGCCCAGGGGAATAAACCTGTCCACTCCAGGTGGCTGGGCAGGACTGATCCCTGCCCATGGCGAGCAGCCCCAGACAGAACTTAGTCATGGGAGTGGAATGTGAGCGCTGGCTATGGGCACACTCACAGCCCAGTGAGGGGATGCAGGACTTTCCTCTGCCTCTTTACCCCCCACACCCCTTTTTTTCCTCACCCCCTTTTGCAAATGGGACCAGCCACCATGATCTCCAGAGGAAAGGGGTCGCTATTCCTTCCCCTCCATGCAAACAGAGGCGAGCCCTCCCCGTCTCCAGCACACACAGATGGCCCCACGCTGCTGGGAAGTGTCGGTGTCCAATATGTCCTGAGTTTCCCACTGCGCCAGCCCAGCTATAATCAGTTTTGGATTACCACAGCCTGCTAAAGTACCAGCCTCTGATACCATCCCTTCTGTTACCGACTCCCTAAATCCCCCAGTCACACAGATGGCTCCCCCCAGCAACCCAGCACCAATTACCAGGAAGTGAAAAGCACCTCAAAACAGAGGAAAACAGTTAATAATCAGGTGAGAGCCAGGCACTGCTGGAACGAGCAGCCAATGGCTGGTTTTCTGCCCAACTACAAAAAGGTAGAGAGGGAAATCGGACAGCAGGGAACTTGAACTGATCACTTTCCCATAACGTGTCACTGACCTCTGGGAGATGTGGCTGCAGATCGTCTCTGAGGGTTCAGCAGGGCAGGGCTCAAGCTGACTGCACATTTGGGTCGATGGCCAGAAGAGCCACAGCCACCTGAAAAGACAAAACACCACAGGGGTTAAGGTTTGTCCTTCTGGACGCCTGGGCATTGTCTTAGCATGTGAAGAGTCTCCTTCTTCCCAAAATCCACCACTTGCCCCCCATCCTGCCCCCGAAGCTGCTGCCACACATGGCAGCAAGAACGTGCTCCATAGCACCTGGTCCTGTCCTGGTGCCTTCAGCCTGATCATCTCCCATTTTCCCACAGGTCCCCAGAGGCTCCTCACCTGAGCTCCTCTTAAATCTAGTTGCCCTTTTGTCTCCAGCTTTCCCTCAGGCATCACTTTCTAAGCAGGGATGTGCTTTGGTGAGGAGCCAGCAGAGCCCATGGGAGCACAGCATGCTGGGGCCAGCACAGCTCCCCATCACGTATTGGAAAGTGAAGACCCTGAAAATCAGAGATTGCTGCTTTTCAATGGTTCTCCTCACTCCACTTAATTTGGGGGCTAAACAACCCTGGAGATGGTTTTTCATCAATCCAATTGCCTCAAGTGGTATAACTCTGGTCATGTGGGAAAGAGACGGGGCCTAAAAATAACTCCAGCAGCCAGAAAACAGAAATAGGTTAATGAACAGCTTTTTTAAAGTCTCCATCTTCCTGCCAGCACAGAGCCCAGGGAGCATCCCACACCGCAGCCAGGGCTGCGGGGCAGCTTGGCGTTGCAGCAGCCCCTGCCACAGAGCAGCACAGAGGCAAAGCCTGCCACCTCACACCAAGTTGTCACTGTCCCCACTAACCATAAATTGTAGCACTAAAGGGTATTTAAACCCCTCCCAGGGACCTGAATCCCACTGCAATGCAATGGAGAGCCCAGCATGGCTCACGTCTCCTTCACAGAATGCATTCACATGTGGTACCCAGTGCTCACAGAATCACAGAATCTTAGGGGTTGGAAGGGACCTCAAGAGATCATCGGGTCCAACCCCCCTGCCAAAGCAGCTCCCTATCTCATATTACATAGATAGGCATCCAGACGAGACTTGAATATCTCCAGAGAAGGAGACTCCACACCCCCTGGGCAGCCTGTCCCAGGGCTCCCTCACCCTCACTGGGGAAAAGTTCTTCCGCATGTTGGTGTGGAACTCCCTGTGCTCCAGCTTACAGCTAGTACACCCCTAGTCCTGTCCCCACAGACCACTGAAAAGGGGTTGGCCAATTCCCCCTGCAACCCTTGCCTAAGATATTTATAAACACTAATTAGGTCCCCCCTAAGTCTTCTTTTCTCCAGGCTGAACAGACCCAGCTCACTCAGCCTTTCCTCACAGGGGAGATGTTCCAGACCCCAATCAACTTTGTCGCCCTTCTCTGGACTCTCTCCAGAAGGTCCCTGCTTCACCTCCCTGGTCACATCAGCACCTGTGCGGCTCCCAGGGAGCACCGCAGCCTTGGGGGGGACACATGTGGCAGGGCCACCCCTAACAAAGCATGGCATGTCCTGGGAAGGCTCCTCCAGTGACCCTGCAGCGGTCATTTCACCCCCGCGCCGAGCACCCAGGGCAGAGGGCAGCCAGGAACAAAGAGAACTTTACAGCCCAGCCAAGCGCAAAGGAAAGAAAGGAAGAGAGGGGCAAAGAGCTGACAGAGCGGAGAGACACTTCAGAGCTTCTCCCTTTCACCTGCTGCCTCTTGCTGCCCGGGGAATGGGGAAGGACAAAGAGCAACGCTGGGGCTGCAGCGGGGACGCCGCGTGCTCTCGCCATCGCGCATCGCTTTCCAAGGGGGAGCCAGCCCGTGGCTTGACACCCTGTAACATGTTCAAAAGGCCCACAAGGTAAATCCTCCAGGCCCCCAGCAAGGCTCCCATGGGACCCCACAGGAGTTTTGCCTGCATACTGCAGGGTTATTGTGACCGAAACGCTTCTGGGGGTTCAGAGCTGAGCCTTCCCACCCACCGCCTGTAGCTCCAAGTTTTGTCAGTGAACAGCCCTGATAAAGCCTTCCTGATTTTTCCCCCATTTTACTATAATTGGTATTTCTCTCCCTGCCATTCAGACAGCTCCTTTCCTACACCATTTCATGTCACATCAACATGGAGGATTTACTTTCCCCCCCCTCACAAAAGGGACAAAAAAAAATCAGGTTCCCCACTCTGTGCTCCCAGTGCCACTTCAGGAGCTGCTCCTAAGGTGCCAAGATGGACCCAGGAACCCCAAAGCTGAGATGGGAAGAGAGAATCACCCCGAAGCTTGGTGCATCACCCCGAAGCTGGCTGTATCACCCCCACCTGCCCTGCTCCCATTGGAAAACAGGAGGGAGCTTTGTAAACACCATCCACATGTTAAACTGCTGCCCAGCAGAGCCTGGCTGCATGGGTGGAGGTGTAGGAGCAGCCTTGGATGGGTTTGGGAGGCTGGGGTGACCCCAGGAGCTTTGGTATTGGGTGAAGGACCCTGTCCCCTGAGGCTTAGGGTTAGGATGGTGACAAGCCAGGGAGGACAGCGCTGGGGACAGGGCAGGTAGGGGTGATGCAGCAGTCACACTCTACTCCAGGCACTGTGGGTTTCCCAGCCAGCAGAATTAAGTCTATTTATTCAGCTTAGTGCCTTGAGCTGCTCAGGGGCTTTGCCAGCTCCATCTGCAGGGCAAGGGGTGAGGGCCAGGAGGATTACTGCCTGGCAGGAGATGCTGCAGCAGCGTCTGTGAGAAGGGATTGCTTCTTGGTGGCTTCTTTTAGGTCATCAGCATTCGTGACATCCTCCTCCCAGAGATGTCCTCAGACACACCATCATCCAGGGAGAGCTTGGAAGTTTCCTTAAAAACTTGCTGCCCCCTTCAAGCCCCTCTGTGCCTGCCTGCACAGTGCCTGAGCAGCTGCAGCAGGGCTGCTCCATCTCCTTTGGATTCCCACAGGGGAAAACTGAGCCTGGAAGGACACAAATTCCTTAGCTGGGACAGAGCTGTGCTGCACCAGGTCATGCTGTAGCCCTGCCAGCACTACCCTGCTCCCACTCCCCATCCTGGGGAAAGAAGGGAGCAGCTCCTGGCAACACACCCCAGCAATCAGGCAAGGAGAGGAGCGATGCTGCAAGCCCCAGGTAACACCTAAATCAATAGCACAGCAGCTCGATAGCATTTCCCTGCACACCCAGCAGCCAGGCCTGCAAACACCTCCAGTTTGAAGGCAGATTCTCAGCAGCTGCTGCTCCTCAAGGCACAGGCTCTGCCTGAACAGCCTGTGCTGCCTGGGCTGGGGGGGGAATAGCAGCTGTAGCTGCAGAGATGAAGCCTCAACGGTCCCCAAAGATGGGCGAGTGCAGCACCAGAGGCAACCCTGATGCTCCTGTGGGTCTGTGGTTTGGTGCCCAAACCTCTCTGGTGCCTCTCTAGTTGGGGACTGTGTGGAGCTGCTTCTGCACAGGCCCCCCCACTCCAGGGACTGCCCATGCTCTCACTGGGGGAAAGAGAAAGGGAAAATTAAAAATAATAATAAAAGAGGGTCCCTGGAGGAAAGAGCAGCCTTGCTGGGGAGGTGCTCCAGCCAGGCTGCTGCTCAGCAGGGTGCAGTAGCATCCTGGGCTGCACAGCATCAATTCCCTCAAACCTGTTTTGAAGCTGGACAAGGTACTGCCCAGCATCACACCCAGCACCATGGTGTGTTCCAATGAAGATCAGCTCTGGGGATCCAGAGGGATCAGCTCTGGGGATCCAGAGGGATCAGCTCTGGGGATCCAGAGGGATCAGCTCTGGCACACATGCCCCTTGGGTGGCCAGTCCCTGCTCCTGGAGACCAGGATGAAACCAGAGGCTGGTGCTGCCCCCCCTGCCTCAGGGGCAGCCACATCCCCTCCTGCCAACTGCTCCTCCGTGCCAGCTCTTCCCAGCATGCAATATCCAGATGAAGCCTCTAGGTTCAATGTCATTTCAGCCCCTCTCTGGTGAGCAGGAAGGAGCACAGAGCTCCCCATCCACCCATAAAATCCCAGCTCCAGCCATCATTAGATGTTTGCACTCCTCCACGTTTGGGGAATGGTAAAACACAGCTGCTGCATGCCAATCCCCAGGGATGTGGGTGCCAAGCTGCCCACCACAGCATCCCTCTGCCTGCCACGGCATCCCTCTGCCCGCAGTGCTCCTCCCTCCATGCTGGGAGCCGTGGCTGTGATGAAGGCTCCTTGGATGCAGCGAGGCATTTCAGTCCTACCCTGCCTCTGTGCCCAGTGTCCCATCCCCACATCTTCACCCACAGCCCAAGGGATGTGCCCATAGCTTCCTTTCCACCACCTGCACCCACCAGAGCAAAGAGCCTCCCAAAAAAGAAAAAATCATTCAGAAAACTGGAAATAGCCAACAAGGGGCTCTTCAGGGGAGTGCAGACCCCAGTGTGCTCTGGGGGCAGCTCCTGGACTGCAGACCCCCCTCCTCAGTGGACAGGTTTCCACCTTGGAGACAAGCTGTGACCATTAAAACAGTCGAGCCCATAACACTTAGACAGGCAATGCTTATTGGGTGTAAAATTACTCCACGCTTGTCCAAAGCAGCTGCATATGGCTCGGAGCTCCCTCAGCAGCAGTGGGGAAACGGGGGTTAATTGCACCCTGCAGCAAAAGGTCCTTTCATTGATTAGTCCTAAAATGGCCCACGTGCTCCCTCAGTCGACTGCACCCTTGCTGGCTGGAAGGAACCAGCAAGGACTGGAGGGCTCCAGCGAGGAGCAGGAGAGGAGAGGAGGGGAGCAGATGCTGATATTTGCTATGTCTGTGAAGCTCAGAGCCATGAGATTGGGAACCCCCACACACAGAGTGCTGAGCGGCATGGTCCCACCCCAAGGAGCTGGCTGGGATGCCATCAGCAACCCTCTGCTGAGGGGATTCATTTTTTGGGTGAGGTTATTGCCCTTCTCCTGTCTGGACACACAGGCTGCAATGTACAGCTCGTGAGGGAGGAGAGGAAATGGCCACATCCCTGTCTAAGGTACTCACAGTCACCCTGTGCCATCTGCCCCATTATCAAACACTGGTCCCAAACACACTGATACTGGGAAAGCGATTCCCTAGAGGGTGGGAGAGCTCAGCTAACCCTCCACCCCTGCACTCAGAGCATCCTCAGCCTACCCACAGCACCTCCATGCATCGCCCTCCTTCACTAGCTCACAGGTCCAGGCCAGGATCTCATCCCTGGTACTGGAAGCAGCTGAATCTCATTCACTGCATCCAGTAAGGAGAAGGACTTTAAAAGAGAAGGTCTGTATCCAAGACAAGCTTTTGTTTCTGCACCTCTCCCTTCATCCCCACCACCCCAAAATCCAATGACTTACAACGAAGGGTAGCACACAGCTACCTTGGGGTGCAGCAGGAGCCAAGAACAGTCAAATGGTGCAGCCCCACGCTGCCTCCTCGAATGCCCACACCTTCATTACTGCATGGAGCAAACTTCTGATGCTGGAAACAGCTAAACTGGCTGGGGTGCCTGTTGTACCTTCCCAGCTCGCTGTGCCACTGGTTCCTTCCCAGCAAAGCATTTCCTTCCTTGCACTGGACAGGGGTTTGATGAGTGATGGGCTCTCTCATCTGCTGCTTCTTCAAAAGAGGGGTAGGTCAAGAGGTGAAAGGAAGAGGAGGCCTCATGTACACCCAGCCATTGCTCTGAGCCACTTGCTCTGCCCCCTCAGCACCACACCCCCACCCATTGCGATCTCCCCTCGCTGCTCCGGGCAGGGGAAGGCAGGATGCTGCCCATCCTGGTGGCCTCTGCCCACAGGGACAGGGCTCCTCCACCACAGCCCCCTGGAACATCCAGAGTATGGGCAGGATGGGGACAATGCCAGCCAGCTTGTCCTGCTGGGACAGGTCCCCAGCCACTTCCCAGCGCCCCCAGTGTCCCAGCTCCACATCTTCCCCACCGCTCCCCACAGCCCCTCAGGGACCCACTCACAGCTTTGCCCCACTTCCTTACTGGTGGGGTAAGGGGTCAGCCTTACTGGGAGGAGGGGTCAGCCAAGGGTGTAAAGGAGGCCCTCTCACCCCCCTCTCTCTAAGGACCCAAACAAACCAAACAGCCCCAGGAGAAGGGCTGGGCCAGAGCAGGGCACTGTCCCTGCCCCAAAGTCTCGTCTCACACTGCTGCTGGCCTGAAGCCTCTCCCAGTACATCCCTGTACGCCTGGGACAGCTTCCCCACCACACACATGGCTTTTGAGCAACACCCCAGCTGCACAGGTGCTGTCTGAGCCCAGCAAAGGTGGCAGGACAAGGGACCACCTCACCCAGCATCACCAGGAGTCACAGAGCAGTCACGCTTCCCAACAGCCTCACAGGCACCACCTGCTGCGAAGGGGGCATCAGCCAGGGCCAGGCACACACATCTTCTGAGGAAGGGAATGGGGAGGGAGAGGAGCAGGTAGGAGAGGAAGGATGAGGATGAGGAGATAGAGCTGCCAGCACTCTCACCTGTCGCTGCAGGTCCCAGCCTCAGTGCTCACTAACACCCTGGGTCTGGGTGATGTGAGTTACAAGCGGTGGGGGAAACCCACCCCACACAAAGCCACCTCGAATGGAGCAGTTCCTTGCAGAACAAAGGAGCAACATGGCTGCTGGGAAGTGAGAAACATCTGATTTGACTCAAAAAACTCTTGCTATTGTGAGAGGTAAATACATTTCGTGTGGGTTCTATCACTGCAGCTCCTTCCCACCTTTACACTGGGTTCAAGTTTTAATATTAACACCCTGATGAGACATAATATTTAAGAGAGAACTTAAATATATATATTTAAGTTAATATGAAGAAATTAAACAGATATATTATATATTTATGTTATGATATGAATATATATTTTATATAGAAGAGATTAAATATATATATTTAAGTTAATATTTCACATGCTAAAATCCAAATGGCACAGTCCCTTCAGATAGTCATCAGAGAGAAAAGCACCCAGCAGTAATTAAAGGTGATCTGACACTGCTGAGGCTCAGGACAAAATGCAGCACAACAATGCTGGTAAGGTTTGCAAGAGCATCTCTGGGGCCCTGCCCTCACTGGTACCAACATGGGGACTGGGTGTGCAACAGCCCTTCTCGCTCTCCACACCTCTGGGGGTCACACACGGTGAAAGCAGAGCGGGAGCAGCGCTGTGATGGACACATGGAGAAGGCACAAAGTGGGATGAGGAGGAACAGTCAGAGGTGAATCACAGAGTCATAGGGGTTGGAAGGGACCTCCAGAGCCCATGGGGTCCAACCCCCTGCCAAAGCAGGGTCCCTAGGACAGGGCACACAGGTCGGTGTCCAGACGGGGCTGGAATCTCTCCAGAGAAGGAGACTCCACACCCCCTGGGCAGCCTGTCCCAGGGCTCCCTCACCCTCACTGGGAAGAAGTTCTTCCCCATGTTGGTGCAGAACTCCCTGTGCTCCAACTTGAGGCCATTGCCCCTTGTCCTGTCCCCACAGACACTGAGGAGAGGCTGGCCATGTCCCCCTGCATCCCACCCTTCAGATATTGATAACCATTGATCAGATCCCCTCTCAGGCCTCCTTTCTCCAGGCTGAACAGCCCCAGCTCACTCAGCCTTTTCTCACGGGGAAGATGCTCCAGGCCCTTCATCATTTCCATAGCCCTGTGCTGGAATCTCTCCAGGAGACCCCTGGCTATTTTGTACCAGGGAGCACAGAATCTTTGGGTCTCAGATGGCAGGGGAGTGCCCACTCCCTTGCGGGATTTCCTTGTAATCCACAGCCCATTGGACCCCCAAACCACCTGGGACAATGCAGGATGTTCCTCCCTTCTCCACAGCCACCCCACCTACGGTATGTCCCCGGGTCTGAAAAGTTCAGACACCACAGCCTGCTGCCACACCTCAAAGGCAGAGCAAACCAGGGGGACACAGGATGCCCTTTTATTCCCCCGATTTCCCAAGCTCCTGACCCAGTCAGCAATATTCCACTTGTTGCAGGGAGCATCACCTCCAAACCTCTCCACCTCTGGTCTCCACCAGCCTGGAGACCATCCTACCTTCTTTCACATGGGGTAACTAAGGTGGGGTCAGGCAGGACCACGAGCATCCTGCCCACGGGTGGCCAGAGGCTCAGTGCCACTGGGGAGGAGCTGCCGACACGCAGAGCTGCTCCCCAGGTCCCTTCTCCCCACGGGCTTCACTTCTCCAACCACCTCAGCTTAATTGGAGACCAGCTTTGAAATGCCTGTGCTTAACAGGGCCCAAACATCAAACTGAATCTATTTAATAGGGCCTGATCTCCATAATGGCTCTGTCTGAGGGCCGGGATTTCAAAGCAGCTCCACTTAACAGGACTTTGTGTGGAAGCTGCAACCAGATAATAGGGCCTGGTTTTAAACCAGAAGTGTTTAATAGGATCTGATGTTTAAAGTGCATGTATCTAATTGGACCTAATCTTTATAATCCCTCTTTCCTCCCCCTTTTCTGGCATGTTCCTCCTCCTTCACTGCTCTCCCTGCCTGGGGCACAGACCCACATGCTGCCCTGGCAGATCCCCATCTCTGCAGGGAGCTGCTCTTGCAGGGATTAACCTGAAGCATTTGAACCCTTACTCCCCCCACTCAGGGTTTCCCAGCCCATCTCCTAATTCCCACCACACTCCACCTGTGCTCTCACCATCTCCTCAGCCCACCCAGACCCCAGCAGTCCCAGGTAATGGGTACAAGCCCACCATTAAAAGCTTGTTTTAACAGGGCTGGGAATGGTAGCAAAAAAAAACCCAAACCCAACCCCCCCAAAACCCCCAAACACCTGATCAGGCAAATGGAAAACGTGGAGCTTTTTCACCCTGCTCTGCAAGAACCAGCTCCAACCTCCTGCTCACTGCAGCATCAGCACTGGCTTCAGGCCAGGCCAGGCCTGGTCAGACACGTCAGGAAGGCTTTGGGCCTGCCACAACACTCTCTTACCCTTACACCAACACCATCCACAGGGCCCAGCACCCACAGCCAGCATCAGGGGGACAGGAGGAAGACATCATTCTGGTTCAGCAGTGAGATGCAGGGTCCTGACCTGACGACTCAACCCCACATCTGTAGAAATAAAAGCCTTTAGAAAGCATCTAGTACCAAACAGCCAAGCTTTGAAGCTGAACCACAATGACGTGCACCACAGCAGAGTCCACAGGATCTCAGGATCTGACCCACAACGAAGCCCCCAGGACCTCACAGGCTTTCCAAACTACACACAGAGCTCCACTGATCAAGTCACAGCACAAGATGTGACCACAAGATGGGCCACAAGATGCCACCAAGCCCTCAGCTGCCACACATCAAGGAGGCGATTCTTGAATAACGCGAAGTTTGGGGAACTGGGTCATCTCACTGCAAAAAACTGTTCCCCTGACAAAGCAAAAGTCTTTGTTTTGCCCTAAATAAGAGGGATTAGATACACTGGGGCAGGTGAGAAAGGAGAGGATTAAGCTTGTTGCCTTCACATCCATAGCATGAACTCTTTTCTCTTTTAAATCTTCCAAATATGGGTCATCTCTCTGCTGCACCCCACCTGCCTACAGCTCCATGCTGAAGCTCAGCCATGGCATGATCCTCTCCTAAACCTGACGTTAATCCTCAAAGCCTAAAAACTGTTGACCCATCGTTATTAATTAGCTGGCAGGTACCAAGACACACAAGGGAGATGATCACATCTTTATTTCCTGTGCAGCCTCCTGTAACGCTGCGTGGGGTAGCGGGAGCTCCACAGAAAGCCCACCAAGGGATTTCCCTCCCTCCATCCCTCCCTCCCACCATCCTGGCAGCACCCTGGGAATCAGCTGCTTGCCCAGAGCAGCCTTCCAGCTTGGCTGCAGTGTCCCCTCGGCACAGGATGGCACGTGGCCACCGCCAGCATGGAACAAACGTCCTTACAGAGGGCACTGGCAGCACGTGTGGGCAGGGGGAGCCCTGAGCCATGGAAACCCCCCTCAGTGACTGCAGCAGCAACTGCAAACTCTCCCAATCCTGTATTTTATTGGAAAAACAGGGAGGGGGGGTGGACATCAGCAGAGGGTGTGACAGACCTTCCTCTAACCTCGCCACTGCCACTGAAAGCAGGCGCTGAGCAGGGGCTGCTCACACACACAACCCAGAATCACCAGGTTGGAAAAGACCTTTAAGATCATCAAGTCCAACTGTTCCTGTCCTGTGCTGACCCAGATCCCTGAGCACCTCATCTCCCCTGCTTTTAAACACACCCAAGGGTGGGGACTCAGCCCCCTCCCTGGGCAGCCTGTGCCACAGCCCCACAACTCTTTCAGTAAAACATTTTTTTCTAATATCTAATCTGACCCTGCCCTGGCCCAGCCTGAGCCCATTGCCCCTTGTCCCATCTCCTGTCCCCTGGCTGCAGAGACCACCACCCACCTCTCTGCACCCTCCTGGCAGGGCAGGGTAGTGGGGAGGAGGTCCCCCCTCCACCTGCAGAAGGCTGCCCGGGTTCCCCCCCAGGGAAAGATGCACAGAGCCCATCCCGCTTCATGGGGAAAAGCCCCACAGTTGGCTCCATCTCACAGCTCGACCTTCACCGGGAGCCCACTGGGCACCCTGGACCACCCTGGCCTGGGGTCTGAGCCTGCCTGTGCCTGCAAGCCCTGACAGGCTGATGCTGCCTCTGAGTCGCATTATCTATGGCATGGGCATCACGGAACAGGACTCTGGGCCCCAGGAGCTGCCTGGGCCAGGTCTCCTCACAGAGCTATTATGGATTTCAATGATAGCATTTTCCAAGCACTCCAGCCAAGATGCTTTCAGAAGCCCCTCCTGTGCTAAGCCTTCCTGAATAGCTGGCTGATCTCTGGTAGAGATGGGGACACAGGATGGAGGAATTTAGCTGATTCCTTATCAGTAACAACAAAAATAGTGTGGCTTTTATCTTCCCTTTGTTCTTTTGCAAGAGGGAGACCAGGACTCCACTTATCCTTGGAAACAACTGCCTTGCCTTCCTCCCCTTTGCTGACTGATGCAAGTGGAGCTCTTTGTCTTATGATGTTCTCAACCAGCTTCTCACCCTGACCTGGCTCCTGGCCATCTCCATTTCCCAAAGTCATTCTGAGGTCCCAGGGACCTGGCCTCAGGAGCAGGAGAGGAAAGGAGAGGTCTGGAGTCAGGGGGGGCACCAGTAACACCCCCAGTGAGAATCTGAAACAAGGTGAGGGAGTGAGATGGGGAAAGGTGTGTACTTCATTGGGGCTTGCTCCTGATTGCAGAGGGAAGGTTGTGGGTCTCCAGCCAGCCCCAGAGCACTCCAGCACACACACCAGACACAGCACAGGGTTTTCTCAGGTAGAAGAAGGGTTCATTTCCCTTGGCTTTATCCTAGAGATCTCTCTGGAGGTCACATACCCCCCAAAAACAACAGAACCATAGAATCACCTGGGTTGGAAGAGACCTGTAAGATCAAATCCAACCACAGCCTAACCCTGCCCAGCCCACCTCTAGACCATGTCCTCAAGCACAACATCTACACACCTTTTCAATACCCCCCCCAGGGATGGTGACTCCACCACCCCCCTGGGCAGCCTGTTCTGATGCCTGACAGCCCTTTCAGTACAGAAATTCTTCCTGTATCTGACCTGAATGACCCCTGGGGCCATTTGAAACCAATCCCTCTGAGAGAAGAGATCACCCCTCACATCTCTACACCCTCCTTGCAGGTAGCTGCAGATAGGTCTCTTCTCAGCCTTTTAAAGCTCTCCAGCTCCCTCAGCCACTCTTCACAGGATTTGTGCTCCAGACCCTTCACCAGCTTTGTCACCCTCTTCTGGACGTGCTCCAGCATCTCAACGTCCTTCCTGTAGTGAGGGGCTCAGAACTGGACCCAGCACTCGAGGTGCAGCCTCACCAGAGCTGAGCACAATGGAACTATCCCTGCCCTGCTGCTGGTCACACCATTCCTGGCACAGGCCAGGATGCAGTTAGCCACCTTGGCCACCCAGGCACACTGCCAGCTCATGTCCAGCTGGCTGCCCAACACCCCCAGGTCCTTCTCCTCTCAGCAGCTCTCCAGCCGCTGCCCCAAGCCTGTAGCACTTGGTTATTGTGCCCAAAGTGCAGGCCCTGGCGCTTGGCCTTGCTGAACCCCATACAGTTGGCTCCTGCCCATCGCTCCAGCGTGCCCAGGTCCCTCTGCAGAGCCATCCTGCCTTCCAGCAGATCCACACTCCCACACAGGACTGACACAAGAGGGTACACGTGCCTCCCCCAACACAGCACGCGCGGCCCTGCTGCCTCTGGCACAAAGCCAGTGGAGAGCACCCAGAGAGCATCTCCCCAGCCACAGGCATCCACAGCCCAGCATCTCATGGCAAACCAGAACCAGCACATGGGTGGGCATCAGTTGGCCATGTGTCCTGCCACAAGCCATCCTCCTGGGGCCACAGCCTCTGCTTGGGCTGCCCAAGAGCAAGCACAGCACCGGATCAGGCCTTTCTCCTCTGGATTTCAGTCCCCCCAGCTCCTATCGCCTGTGGGTGGGAAGGGGGGGGACAGGGGAGAAATAGGATCTCGCTGCCTTCTCCTGCGCATCACACGGAATAAATCCAAGATGGATTGGTGACCTACTTTGCCTGAAAGGCAGTAAATAATGCACAGCACAACCAATTGCCTTCCAGACCCCCCAGCTGCATGCAGAGGATAAATCCACTAGGGCAAAGGAAGCTTTCCCACAGCACAGCACTGCCAGAGCCCAGCCCTCAGCAACTCCCAGTGAGCGACCCGTGCCAGAGACATGCAAAGCTGGAGATGCTCAGCAGGTCCAGAGGGATGAACAGGAGCCAGAAGCAGGGAGAGGTGGGCTGGGTGGAGGTATCTGCCACCATCAGCTCAGCTGATCCGAGGCGCTGGTGTCCACACTGCTGGGCTTGTGTGTAACTGCCTGACTTTAACACCACAGCTTCTGGTAGAGAACATGGAGAATGTAGGGTATCAAGGTGTCACATAGCTCTGGGTAAGGCACAGGATGGCACCAATGCCAAGCTGCCCTCAGTTCGCTGGGCCAGCAGCAAAGCTGCATGCTGCACCCACAAGGGTTTGGGAAAGACAAAGGCATTTCCTCAGCAACTCCTTTCCTGACCTCCCAGCATCATTCCCAGATCACTGCATGGCCAGGAACCAGAGGTGACCAAGCTGGGCAGCCAGGACAGAGAGGGGCTCAGGAGTCACCCATGGGTACGAAGCCTCTGCAGGGAGCTCACCCTACTGCCACCAGGCACAGCAGGGCCCAGCACAGCACCCTCAGCACAGCACCCTCAGCTTACAAGGCAAAATCCCTGCGTGTAAACAGATGCATGCCCTCACCAGTATCCTCACACCTTCCACAAGTCCTTTCCTGGGCTTAGGCTTAAGGCAAACAGCTGGAGCAGCCTCCTAAATAAGGCCACAAGGACAGGACGGAGCCTGAGGACCGCTGGGCAGTCCCTGCCCCTTGCCATGCCAGGCATTTGGGTGCAGAAGGGTGGGAGCAGTGGGATGTGCCTGGGTTTGACCCAGAGACCACTGGTAATGCCCATCTGGGCACTTTGTAAAGACACTACTGATGGGATGAAGGGAGAGAGCCCGGAGTCAGCTCAGAGCCAGGTCTATGCCCCAGCAGATTCCTGGAGGCAGCTGATCACTAACCCACAACCAAACCCTCTGGGTGCTCAGAACCAAAACCAGTCCAGGTGCAAACACCAGCAGCCTGGGGCGAAATCCAAGACAACTCCAGCTGCTGCTGGGGTCTCTCCTTCACACAGGGCAGCAGCAATCATCTCCCAGCCTCCCATTTTATACCCTCACTTAGGGCACCCAAAGGTCACACTTGAAGGCAGCAGAGGGTGACGGCTCACTCTCCCTCCTCCTCCTCCTCATCTTCCCCAGGGGCTGGAGGCTTCTGTGGGCTGCCTCTGAAATACCCCATGGCAGAGCTCACTGGCCCCGTTTACACAGGGGAAAGCAGCAGAAACAGCTCTAGCCTGCTGTATTTTCCTGCCCTGGGGCTGTGCTCCCTTTTCCCCTGCTCCTGAGATGGACACAACAGCTCCATCCCCCAAAGCCCACCCGGTGCGGTGGGAAGAGCTCTTGGTTTCACAGACAAGCATTTATAAGCTGCTTGTGCTGGAGCCTGAGCTTCACCCACCTGTTTTACTTTTAATCTTCATTTCCTACAGCCCAGACAATTCTTTCAAGGCTCCTGTGAATGATCTTTATCCCTTTCACAGCTCATTCTGATTCTGTGAATAAAATCCCTGGGTGGCCCTGGAAGAAGAAGAGAAGAACGATGACATTTGGAATGAAGAACTGAAAACAGAGCATATTGTGAAAGAAAACTCACAGCTCGGACTCCAACAAGCCATAAACAGGCACGTTTGGCATCTGCAGATCCCCAAATCCTTTGTAGGGAGAGATAACAAAAAAGCTGAGTGGGGTTATCTGTGTTTGGCAGGCAGAGGGGCTGGGGCTGAGTCACACAGACACATTGAGAGCATCCCCGGGGCAGGGGAACGACACTGAGCCCATAAATTACATCATGGGCATCGGGCCAAATGAAGGCACCCAAAAGCAGAGAGCCTGCCCTGCCCTACCCCAAGAGGTGACTGAGCCCCACTTCTCAGGACAGGGAGGGACAGCAGGCTGGGGAGCGTGTCTTCTCCTCTCCAACTACTCACAGTGGGTGGCCCTGCCTGTGGCAGGAGGTTGGAACTCTGTGACCCTTGGGGTCCCTTCCAACCCCAACCACTCTACAATTCCATGATTCCAGCAGCAGGAGAGCCCGTTTCAGCTCACCATCAAGTGTTCACCCACCCACCTGCACGCTTCATCAGCTTCTGGCCTCCTTGGGCCTCAAAAGGCTTCAACGGCTCAAGCGGCCTCTCCTGCTCCCCAGTGCCAAACCCATTCGGGGTGTGATGCCACTTGTCCTCATTGTCCAGGGTGGGTCTGAAATTCGGGTGACTCCCCCCCTTTGAAAGGGCAATGCTGCAGAGAGCCCATCGCTCCTGCTTCTCCCACCTTGGCTGCTGCGAGGAAGAGCCGGGACTCTGCTGCTTTGGCCTCGCTCTGCAGTGTGGCAACACTCCCCCTTAGTGGCAGGAGCCCAGAACAAGCCTTCAGTCCAGAAATAACTCTGATGAAGGACAAATGATCCATCTGCCAGCTCAACACGGGGTCGGCCTGTAAATCTGGGCATTAACCCCCTGTGCTTCCACAGCGCGGTGCTTAGTGGTGCCTTCTGAAAGAGATGCCCAGCACGGGGAGGGGGGGGGACAGAAAGGTTCCCTTCCTTGCAATGGAAGGGTGCCACATATGTCCCCAAAAATGGAGTGGGGATGGTTTTGTTGGAGAGATACAAGCAGCAGCCCAGGTGCTGGGGGTACAGCAGGAGTTTCACACTGTCCCTGGGCCACTGCAGCCCAGGACAGCACACTGGGATGGAGCTGTGGGGCAGGATACAGCCCCATGGCAGGGAGGTCTCCAGAGAGCCATGGCTGCAGGGGTTATTAGGCAGAAATTAATCCGTACAGAAAATTTAGCAACAGTTAGAGAAGGTATTGATTTTGTGCTTGCCTGCTTCTGCAGGGCCTGAGAACTGCTGGGTTTGGGCATTAACTGGGGCTGCTCTGGCTTAATGCAAACCTGGATTTACACCAGCCCTGGGAACAGACATCAGAGGAATGGAATCAAAAATTATTATTTCTTCCCCCCAGCCCCTTATCTCGTCCTTTTGCACAGATCTGACACCAATCTCAGCACCGTTACCTGTGACAGCAGCACACTCCAGTGCTTACTGGGCTGCAGAGTTTCATTCCATAGCAGAGTTCTCAGAGCAGCTGTCGGCTGGACAGAGGTACCAGCTGCCTGAAGCCCAGCCAGGCGCTGGGGTCTCCCTTGCTGGAGATATCTGGATGCTCCTGGTTGAACTCGGGAATGGAGACAGTGCATTTGCACCAAAAAGTGGCAGTGGGGAATAAGCAAGTAGAGTTACAGCTAGAGAGGGCTGACTGTAGGACAGCTGTGCCTGGGACCCCTTCCCTGGGCTGTTTGCCGCACTGGAAGCCAAAGTGTTGGGGAGGATTGCCAAAGCCAACCAAAAACCCAACCCCAGGGGAACTGGGAATGCGATTTCTTTTTGTTTTCACAGAATCACCAGGTTGGAAAAGACCTTTAAAGATCACCAAGTCCAGCAGTCCCTGTCCTGTGCTGACCCAGATCCCTGACCACCTCATCTGCCCCCTGTCAAACACCCCCAGGGGGGTGACTCAGCCCCTCCCTGGGCAGCCTGTGCCACAGCCCCACAGGTCTGCCAGGGAAGAACTTTTCCCTACCATCTGAGCTGACCCTGCCCTGGAGCAGCTTGAGCCCATTGCCCCTTGTCCCATCTCCTGTCCCCTGGCTGAAGAGACCATCCCCCACCTCTCTGCACCCTCCTGGCAGGTCAGGGGAGGTGGGGAGAAGGTCTCCCCTCAGCCTCCTCTTCTCCAGGCTCAACACCCCCAGCTCCCTCAGCTGCTCCTCAGAGGATTTGCCCTCCAGCCCCTTCCCCAGCCTGGTTGCCCTTCTCTGGACTCACTCCAGGACCTCGATGTCCTCCTGATGCTGAGGAGCCCAGAACTGGACCCAGCACTCGAGGTGCAGCCTCACCAGTGCCCAGTCCAGGGGCACAATCCCCTCCCCAGACCTGCTGCCCATGCTGGCTCTGACACAAGCCAGGATGCCATTGGCTTTCCTGGCCCCCTTGGCACACTGCTGGCTCATGTTCAGTCAGCATCACCCAACACCCCCAGGTCCTTCTCTGCCTGACAGCTCTCCAGCCACCCTTCCCTAAGCCTGTAGTGCTGCAGGGGGTTGTGTATCCCAGGTAGAGGACTCTGCCCTTGGCCTTGTTAAACCTCATCCCCTTGGTCTCAGCCCATGGGTCCAGCCTGTTCCGATCCCTCTGAAGAGCCTCCCTATCCTCAGGCAGATCCACACTTCCTCCCAGCTCAGTGCCATCTGCAAACTCACTTTTCCTACAAGACCTGTCCAATATTTTGCATTAAAACCCCAGAACAACGTGTTCACAGATAACCCCCTATAAAGCACTAAATATCCCTTTCACCAGCCATTGGGTCAGGAAGTCACAAGCCAGAGGCTGCCATGGCTGAGGGATGTGACCCCTACTCCTGCCCCAGGGAGTCCTGTCACAGCAGGGCTGTATCTTCCTAAGACTTCTCTTCCCTCATCTTTTCCATGGGAAACATTCATTTCCTCACCCCTGACCCCTTCAGTTTCCACAGCAAACCATTTCCCTGCCCTCACACCGAATTCTACTCCTCTATCATCCTGTGGCTGGCAGAGATCAGGAATTGCAGTGTCCTCCCTCCTGAAGTGGGACAGAGGGAGGGAAGGAATTTTCAGCTTCCAAAGTGCAGTTAGTTCCCTGGCCAGCCACAGCCTGAGAGTGGTCTCCATCTCCTGCAAGATCCAGGGGCTGCTCAGCTAATCCTCAGCATATATCTGCCAGGCTAAAATCACCCTTTTTAATTTCCTGAACCTCTAAACCCATGAGTTAGTGTCAAAAAGAAAGAAAAAAAGACATGAGAAATTGTACAAGGTCATTGCTTAGCAACTGCTCAGCAAATACCAGGAGCTGAGGCAGGAGGCACTTTGCTGCTCTGAATAATCCCCAGGGTCAGAGGCATTTCTGGCCTGGCTGCTCACCCTGACCTCAGCACCCCCTCTCACCCAGCACAGGCTCCAAGGCAGCTGCCCTGCACAGAGCAGCGATGAAACTCATCAAACAGCTTCAAGGGGGCGACAAACTCTGATTTAGCCACGAACGGGACGTTTACCTGTAACACACCCCTGGGCTGAGAGGACAAACCCACCGGACACCCCCCACCCCCTGCAGCCTTCACAGAGACACCCAGCAGCACCAGGCCATGCTGCTGTGGGTCACACTCAAACCTCCCCATCACCACCGAGGGATCACCCATCATCTCATGCTCTGCAACTACCCCGCTCTGCAGCATCACCTTAGTAACTCCCTGCTGTGCATCACAAAGGTGGATGGGCAGGTTTGGGCTGCACCAGTCCTTGCACCCAGGTTCAAGCTCCCCGTGTTGTGCCATGGGAGAGGCTCCATGTGGGAGCAAAGCACCGGGCTGCTCAGGAGCTGGCAGTGTGGGGAGCTGGGGAACCAGGTCACTCCAGTTGCCTTCTCCTTGTGCTTCTTTTAGTCACAGGGAACCCCATGAAACAGGAAAAGGCTTTGCTCACTGCTCCCCTCCCTGCCTGCAGGCACGGCTCTCCCTGCTGCTCCCTTCCCAAAAAGCCAGAAGCCCCTTGCTGTTTGCAGAGCGTTTTAGCAGAATTACCTGTGAGAACGAGATGAAAAGGCTGTGAAATGCCCCTGGCAGCAGGATGGAGCCCACAGCCCAGCGCCCTCAGGAGCTCCCAGGCTGCAGAGCTCTGCCCCACCACTGGCCACCCCAGCACCAGCAGCCCCATCCTGAAAGAAGCCAGCCAGTAAAAAAAAAAACCCAACCCTGGATGTCCTCTCTTTCCCCCCCTCACCCCAGTATTTTTGCATTCCCCAGTTTTTCCAGGGGTTGTCCCAGCTGGAAGGGACATCCTGCTGGCAGCCTGGGCGCTGCCCCAAGCCCAGGAGCTCCAGCTCTGCAATTCTCCTCACCCTCACTAACATGCAATCCTTTTTCCATGCCTGGATTCAAACAAGGGGCCATCTGCTCTGTCGAGGAACACGAAATGCCAGAAGGAAGCAGGGAGTTACAGCAGCAGCTTCTGGGCCTTCGCAGCAGCCAGGGCATGGGCCAGGAGTCCTCTCCCCCGGGGCAGAGGCATCGCAGCTTCCAGCCCAGTCGCTCATTAGAAGCTAAATGCCATTCCCAGGTTTCCCTTCGCGGGCGAGGGCTGCACAGCACGGGAGGGCAGCGCTGCTCTGGAGCCTTCCGAGGGACACCAGTGTGGGGACACACAGCCCTGGCCTGTGGGGAAACAAAACCCCGTCCTGGGGGCGCCAGCTCCAGTCGGGGTCTCCCCTACCAGCAGGACATCCCACCTCCATGAGGCTCTCCCTGGAACTGAAGCAGAGCATCCCAGTGAACAGGAAAACGAAGCTGTTTCCCCACCCCCCCCCCCAGCCTGCACAGCAGCACCTATTCCCAGGCACCAGGATAGCTAAGCTGGGCTGGACACGTCCCCAGCAGCAGGAGCTCTGTTTTCCAATTAAAAGCTAATTGTCTTTTCACTCATTAACCCTGTCAGACCTCACTCATTCTCCTCAGTGTCCTCCTGTCCCTCAAGCTTTCCCAGTAAGTGCTCTGCAATGCAGGACACCCAGCACCATCCAGCTTTATGGCGTCGGAGCAGCAGCTGACACTGCTCAGCCTCAGCATCCTTGAATTTAGGGGCAGCTCCCAAACACACATGCCAAAGTCACACACCAGTTTGTTCTCCAGGGGAAGCTCAGGACTCCCTGCTCACCTGGGCTCTGCAAGGGAGAAGCAACTCTAGGCTTGGCTTTGTAAAGTCACCCAGGACAAGAAGAGCCAAGCCCACTAGAGGAAGCTGAAGGGAAGCAGCTGAAGCTGGGCTCTCAGACAAGTGTTCCCAAAGATTGTTCCAAAGCAAACACTGCAGCACTGAAGCAGGAATAAAAATGACTTCACAGGTTTGCTTTGGCCCAGAGCTTGTAGAAATGAAGAATGAGCCAGGTCTCCAGAAGTCCCTCCTCTCCCAGGATCCATGTTTTACTACCAGGTCTGGCAGCACCGCTTCTCTGACTGTATTTTCCCATTGTGAGCCACAACGTGAAGAGAGGGGTTTAGACAGAGGGTTTTCCACCCTGCAAAGGGACCATGGGCAACAACCCTGTGCTGAGGCCAGGGGAGGATCAGACCCTCGTGGCACCTTTACCAGCACCTGGCTGGAGGCAGACCTGCTGCAATGGCTTCAGGGGCTTCCAGAGAAAGACTGGCACAGCCCTGAACACAGCTCATCCGAAGAGCTGCTCACGCACTGGGGTCCAACTGGTGAGTTGCAGTCACAAAGGTGCTTGAGGAACTGGGGAGCAAAGCATTACTCTATCACTACAGTCACAAAGTTCATCCTTGGCCACATCAAAAAGGACCCCACACTGCTGCTGTTGTAGCAGAACAGCTCTGTGGATGCAGCTCTGGCCTCTGAAGGAGGAGAGAAGCAATTCTGCTCCTGACAGAGTCCTGGTGCTGCTCCCCATCCCATAGCGCTCTGCAGCCTCCCTCCACTCCCACAGCTCTGGGGAGACCCCAGCCACCCCAGCCTCACACACACTGCAGCACCATGAAGCAGCCAGAATCACTGCTAACAGCTGATGAAACTGCTGAGCACGGGAAGGACACCATTCCTTCCCTCTCCTAACAAGGAGCTGAAAGGAATTCAGCAGGGTGCCCCCTGGAAAGGGGTGTTCCCTGCACCTCACCACCCAGCACAGCGCTGCTGCCCTCCCAGCATCATTGCACAGCCCTGGACAGTCAGAGTCTGAGCAGCAGGTAACATTAGCACCATGGTTTATTTGAAGAAGGAGCACAGCCCCACGCAGAGGCACCCACTGCTCCCCTTGTGCAGCAGCAGGAGTACAGAAGGGAGCGAGGGGCCAGCTCCAAACACAGGTCACCTGGAAGTACATCTCTTGAGTGTGCAACATCCCACTCCCTCCCTCCTCGAGCGAGGAGACACCACCCCATCCTCTGCAGACAGCTGGAAGGGAAGACAAGACAGGCAGGACCCTTTGCAGAAGCTGATCCCGAGGTACCAGAGCAGGCAGTGCTGTGAGGCCAGGCTCCACCTCCCGCCACACGCGCTGCTCCAAGGTGGGACACAGCTCCATGCTTCTATTTCCATGAACCCAGGTCTTGCAGAGGAAGATCTTGCTGTCAGCTGTCCAACCCTCCCTTATTTCCTTTTCTGTAAGGATCCCAAAGCTTGCATTCCACACATCAGCCAGCAAATAGCCCAATTTATTACAATATAAATCTACCTGGGAAGAGAAGGAAAAACCAATCCAACTCCACATACTATGGCCTGGCAGGAGAGAGTTTTTCCTGGGGCTCCCTCACTTCCACTTATAAAAATTATAAAAAAATAAAATAAAAAATGCAGAACAATCCTTCATGATAAGATTAAGGTCCTTGATGTGTGAGACTGTTTCAACATGCCCAAAAACTGTCGAGCTTTCTCCTGCATGAAGAGCTGGTCTCGGGTTCCACCACAGGCCACAGCTTTCCAAGCCCTGGTCATCTAGAGGGGGGAAAAGAAAGCATGTGAACAGCAGTGAAGGGAGAGAGCACTCTCAGTGACATCACCCTGGTTTAAAGCACTGCAAAGATAAATAAAACCACCCCCCATCTGCTACCTGAAACACAGCCTCCCTCTTCAGATACCCATCTCACAACTGGGTGGAACTCCCACGCTGTCCCAGTTGCTCATCACAGCCAAGGTGGCTGTTTCTAAAGGAGGTTTCCTTCTGCAGCTTCCCAGGGGAGTGCTGTTTTGGGGCTGTCCATGCACCCTGACACAGGTTTCCCTTGCTTGACCCACAGCACAAACCCGAGGCTCCTCGTGCTGAAGCAATCCCAGGAGGCTGGAAGGCATTCAAGGACAGCCTGGGGTTTCCTCCCTGCCTGGCTCAGCCCCAGGCCTGGATGGGTCACAGACTGCCCTCCCCAGCGGTTTCACACCCTGGGTTTCAGCAGGGCCCTGAGCCGCATGGAACAGCTCAAAGCTGGGTGTGCATTGGTCACCAGGTGCAGGAACAGCACCCACAGGTCCCTGGCACCCCAGGAAAGCCCAGCACATCCTCTGATGAACACAGCAGAGGTAACAGGGTGCCCTGGAAACACTGCCAACACCCAGCACTCAGGCTTCAGCGTTCGCTTACAGCAGCAACACCCCTGCAGCTCCTGGGTGGCTCTGGGGCTGATGGCACTTCAGCCCACACCCAGGAGAGCTTCCTAATGAATCCCTGCCACTGCTGATCTGGCACAATAAATCCAGAGATTAGGAATCCTGCAGCACCACAGGCTGCCTTTGGGCATCACTGCACACCCGAACCCTGCCACTGCTGCCAGCTGCCTTGCTGTCCCTCCCCAAGGTTGATCTCTAGAGATCTATTAGGTCCTGGAGCAACACCACCCTGCCCAGGACAGGAGGGTTTATTTTGAGAAGGGGATGGAATTACTCTGGCTGAGAACTCAGTTGCCAGATCTCCCAACAGGCAGCTCTAACCAGGGACAGAGACAACCGCCCACATTGCAGTTGGGTGAAGACAACACTGCACCTGGGCTCTCCCCAGGATGTGAAACACCCCAAACTAGCAGTTGCGTTCCCACCAAGGACAGCATGGACCTCCATCCTCAGTTTAGCTACCAGAGAGCTCCCATGGCCTGGCTGAAGCCAACAGTCACAGGCTAAGCCCTGTTCTGTAAGGCACACTGGAGGCCACCCCTCCCTAACATGCTTCACCTGCAAACATACCAGGTGGTGAAGGCTTTAAACAGAGACCAAGAAACCATTTACAGCCCAGGGGGCATTTGTCAGCTGCTGCACAGCCCAGATACAACCGCACGGAGCTGAGAGCAGAGTAGGTCTGTAGCAGCACCAACCTCCACACCAGCAACCAGGTGGGAAACACCGTTTTGCCCAGCATTTCTCTGTACCCCACTTCAGAACCCCTACACCCAGAGAAACCAGAGGTGAGCACACCATGGTCCCCACAGGAGCGCTCCCTGGAAAAAGGAAGGTTTACTTCACTGCTGGCTCAGTCAGCTAAATTCCCTGAGGGCTGGGATGGGATGCAGATTCCCACAAGGAAATCCAGGGCCAAACATGCTAAGCAGGCCACAGCTCCAGTCAGCCATGGGGCTTTGAGCCCCAGAGGAGACTGGAAGAAGCTGAACTGTGACACCCCTGGCTCAGTGTCCCCAAAACTCGGTGCAAAGCCAGCCCTAAGAGCACAGGGATGACTGTGCTGGAGTGCACAGAGCTTCATTCCCTAGCTCCTCCCAAGGAGGGACAAGGGCTGCACCACCAGCAAAGCCCCTGGTGGGGAGAGCAGTGACTGCAGGGCTTACCGGAGCGGGTGGCCTGAAGTGGCTGGGCATTTTCCTGAAGGACATCTTCTCTGGCTGCACCTGCACAAAGGCTCTGTTGAGCAGACCACTGTCGTTCTTCCTGCTCGAGGAGGAGAGGTTCAGGGACCTCGACAAGAAATTGACAGGCTGCAAAGGGGGGTGGGGGGAAAAGAGAAGTATAACAGTCAGTTTGCCCTAGCAGTGCTGACACCTGTCCTGGCCAAAAGGTCAGCTAACAAATCCAGCCCTTCATCCACATCTACTGTTCCTTGGGGTCCCCTCCAACCCAAACCATTCTATGATTCCCACCATCCCCTTGCTGCTCTGCACAGGGTTTCTCTGGAAGAGAAGCCAGCCCCACCCCTGCTCTGAGCACACCCCCTCACCTGGGCTCTTTTGAAGCACACAGTCTTGGGGAGGGCAGGCACGTTTTGGGTCATATCTTCATCCAAAATATCCAGGGCCAGAGACTTCCGGACTTTCTTGATGGGACTCCTGCGCAGCTGGGGGACATGAAGAGCAGGGTCAGCACAAACCTGTCCAGGGAACTCCTGTCCCAAGGGCCCAGGGGGCACACCAAGCTGCTGTCACCCTAGGTCTGCACTGCCCAGCACCCCAGGAAGGGATGTGCAGCCACCCTCCCTGCCCCAAGGCACAGTGGCTTCCAGCACTCTCCTGGCACTGGGGGACACCAATTTAGAACCAGCTCCTTTCAGAGCACAGGAAAGCAGCCAGGGGAACTGAGCCAAGAGACTTTGCATGCCAGCCCACAGCCTTCTGGGAGCCCAACTTGCCAGAGATGACCCAGGCATGCCATGGGTCCCTCCCAGAGCACCTCCCAGCATGCCCTGAGCTCGGCACACACCGGGATGCAGCCTGGCTTTAACCTCCCGCTGCTTCAAAGGCCAAAAGCTGTTGGGCATCAACAGCAGGATGAGCAAAACCAGGCAGAACACCCCTGAACAGCACAGGGCAGCTCAGCAGCAGGTGCAAAAAGCAGCTCACCCCTTGTTTCCTCTTCTGTTTCTCAGGTTTTACATCATCCTCTATGATGAGTTCGATGCCAGCTTCACTTCGGAGCACCTCTTTCAAGTCTTCTTCCAGGTGAGGGGTCTGGGGCTGGTGTGGAAAGGGGAGAGAGCACAAGGCAGTCAAAATTTGTATGCTGGGCAGGCTCACAAGTACTCCCACCAAGGGATAATATGGTATGGTGAGCCCACAGTGGGAGGACAAACAGAGAGAACTTATGTACTTCCCAGCTGGAAAAGGTGTGGCAGGATTTTTGCTCAATTTTGAGATCTACAGGATCTCAAGGCGTGAGACACTTCTCAGCTGAACCCCAAGCATGCCATAGCCTGCACAGAAAACATGGGGTACTGGAAACTACCATCCCCACAACACCTACTTTAAGAGACCTAGTTCCTCAGGGAACCTTGTAACCAGGCACTGCAGCCTGACTCCAGCACAGTTTGGGGCATTTTTAGCTGGCTTACAGAGGAGCTAGAAATCCTGTGGCTACTTACCAGGACATGTTCACCATGGCAAGGTTCCCTTCTTCCCTCCAATCTCAGCCCGGCACTACAAACTGTACCTTGCCATGGCACAAACAGCTGGCTCACAGCTCCACTGCAGCCTGTCCCACACCCTGTTTGTACCCTTGATTTCTGGCACTGGCAAGCACCAGCCCTGCCCAGTACTCACCAGAGGTCTAAGTGGTCCATATTTCTCCAGGGCATTTTTGAAGGGCGTGGGGGTGTGAGGGGTGTTGTCCACCACATACTTCTGATCCGGTGTGACAAACCTGGCAGCAGGGGAGAAGAAGAGTCAGACATGCTGTAACCCACCCTCCTGAGGTGCATGAGCACCCTCCATGCTCACTGCATGGTCTCACATGGTGGCAGCAGAAGTCTGGCTGGGCTGTTCCTGAGGCAGGAGGAGCCTTTAGCAGGGCAAACACCTCTCAGGCACACCAGCTATGCTGCTCCACCCTTGTCAGAAAGCCATACAGCCTCTCCAATGAAACAGACACAGCTCCGCAAGCCAGCCCTACTCTGCAAAGCTTCTGCTGGTGGATCTGTCCAGGCCCAACCTGGGCTTTGTGAGAGTCACAGCTGGACCAGCACAGGTCCTGGGTGCAAATCTGAGCAGCCAGGCCAGCTCACACCACCCAGAGAGAACTGCTCTGGACCATGCCAACACCAGAGCAGTTCTGCAGGCACAGCCAGCACTGCCAACACTGTGCTGCTACAGCACAGCGAGAGGTCTGTGGGCAGAACACCCCCTGTACAGCACACCCCTACACCCTGCCCGGTACAGCACCTCATTAACCATCACCCTGCCTCAGGCCAGGGAAAGCAGAGGGTGCAGAGCTGAAGGGCTGGATCTGAACAGCTCTGGCTAATGGAATCAGACCCCTCTGCTGGCACAGGGCTCACAGCACAGCCTTTCCCAGAGACACACAGAAGGCAGCAGTGTGCCCAGTAGCTGAACACAATCACAGTCACTCAGCCAAATCAGATGGGACACTTGCTCCTTGCAGCTCAGAGAAGGGGTCTTGGGGGGCAACAGAGATTTAAGGAGATCTCCAGCTGGCTCTGCCCTCTCTCAGTATAACTACAGGGGGAGGTATGTTTGGACTGGGTGAGACCCCTGCATGGAAAATCACACAGCTCAGGTGGGGATGGGTGAGGAAAGAACTTACGCTGAGTTCTTCTGGAGCAGAGGGGTCTTGTCCCTGTGCAGGGGGGTGGTGACAATCACCTTCTGACTGCACACAGGCGTCGAGGTCAGAGAGGGGTTCTCCAGTTCTAGTGTATCCTGTTTGGTCCAAAAGTTTAAGAACTGCAGAGCACAGGAAAGAGAAGATACTCAGTGTCAAACGTTTCAGCACAGCATCACAAGTTGTTACTCTTTCCTAAACACAGGGAAAGCCTGGAGCAGGGACAATCCTCTCACACTGAGAGGCAAAAGAGGGATCTGTCCCAGTATAAACCAGGATGACTCTTTCAGACTCAGAGTCCTGTACACAGACACACGTGTGAGGGTTGCCAGAATGTGCCTCACACCCATAAAGATGATTTGCCTCCCATAAGGGATGAGCTGATAGGACTACAAGCAGCTGCAGGGTGGGAGCCAAGTCTCTCCTTGCACTGGGCCAGATAAAACCAAGCAAAGCAGTGGTAAGGCCAGCACAGCACAGCTCTGTTCTGACATCAGGGAGGCAAACAGCTGGGAAGTCCATGTAACACAACAGCGTACAAGCCAGTGGGTTGTGCACTGAGCCATCTTCAGCCTGAACTGTGACAAACTGGCTCATCTTTGCTAGGATTTAACTTCACAACAGCTACTAAGCATCAACTGCACTGCCACAAGAAACAAGGTGTATGCCCCAAAACCTACTGGGAGGGAAGAGCCTTGTGCTTCACAGTCACTGAGGGCTGAAGCTCAGCCTGAGGCACAAGCTGTTTGCCTTCCTGGATTCACTCCGGGCCTTCCAGCCTCTTACACCCTGCAGAGCCACCCATTCCAGGGCCCACTGATCTCCCATTTCCTGCTGGGTTTACATGCAAGGGCCACCTGAACCGGGGTGCCAGGACCCTGCAGTGTCTCCATGTGCCACCCAGGGCTGCAGAACCAGCAGAAATAAAGGCTGGAGGCAGGGGCACACCGAGTCTGAGCAGAGCACCATGGGAAGCACACCAGAGAATGCAGCAGCTTGTACTCCTCTACAGACAGAGCTACACCACGTGGATACACAGACACCAGTGGGCTGGAACACCAGTGCTCCCAGACAGCCTACGTGGGAGGCCACACACAGGGCACTGCAGGAGTCATGACAGAGGCAGAAAGATCCAGAGACCCCTGTACTCAGGGCTGGTGAGGTCTCACCTCAAGTCCTGTGCTCAGGTTTGGGCCCCTCACTACACACAAGACAGAGGTGCTGGAGCGTGTCCAGGGAGAGGAGATGAGGGACCTGGGGCTGTTCAGTCTGAAGAGGAGGTTGAGGAGAGACCTAATTGCTCTCTACAACTACCTGAAAGGAGGGTGTGGAGAGGTGGGGGCTGAGCTTTCCTCCCAAGTGACAGGAAATGGTGTCAAGTTCTGCCAGGGAAGGGTTAGACTGGATATTAGGAAAAGCTTCTTCCCAGAGAGGGTTATTAAGCACTGGAATGGGCTGCCCAGGGAAGTGGTGGAGTCTCCACCCCTGGAGGGATTTAGAAGACAGTCAGATGTGGTGCTGAGGGACATGGGTTCGTAGTGGGTGGCAGGTTAGGCTGGACTTCATGATCTAAAGAGTCCCTTCCCACCAAGGCAATGCTATGATTCTATCCCAAGTCCCTTCTGCTGCAAAGACAAGCACAAGGCATGAGCTGCCAAGCCCAAGAGCCACTTTTCACTGTTACCACTCTGCTGCCCGTGGCTGGGGCAGCAACACCCAGGGGACAGAAGCACTGCACTCTCCAGTGACCCTGCAGCAGGCAGGTGCTCTTTGCTAACAGGAAATACATCACAACATGTAGCTGGGCTTTGCTAACGCTGCAAGTGCTCCCAGAGAGGGACACAGGCTGCTGCTCCCACAGGAGGGGCAGCACTGAAGACCAGTGGTGCTAGAACCCAGCTCTGCCCTATCAGCAAGGCACACCCTGCACATCCACACCACTTCATACAAGGGAGGAGAAGCACAAAGCTGGTGGAACCGACAGGAACAGAATGCTTGAAGGCAAGTAAACAGAGTACCAACATGCTCATTAGCTCACCACCAAGCCCAAGGAGAGGAGCAGAGACTGGGCTCTGCCTCCACTCCATACCTGAGATGGAGAGAAGGGCAGTGTCTTCACAGGGGTGCTCTTGGGCGTCATGCTGTTGCAGGAGTCAAGGAAGGAAAGGCTGGTGCTGGTGGCGTTCTCAGTGGCAGGGGAGAGGGAGATCTTCCTCTTCTTCTGCCTCTTCAGCACAGAGGGCGGCGTGCCAAAGCTCACCTCTGCGTGGGGGGAGATGGGGATGAGCTCCCCCTTGCTGCTCTTGCTCAGGTCGGAGATGGTGTGGCCATCCAGGCGGTACTCGGTGACGTTGGGCAGGGACGGTGCTGGCTTGCTGGGGGTTTGCCTCACCGGGCTGTTGCTGCTGCTGCTGCTGCTGCCGGCAGAGGGCTCCTCGGGCAGGTCAAACTGGGTCAGGTCACACCACCCGTCCGGGTCCTGAGCAGAGGGGACACTGTCAGGAGCAGCCCAGGAAGGGAAGCTGGGAGGCTGGCTGGGGCTGGTGTGGGAGGGGAAGAAGTGGGGGTATGAGGCTGCACCAGCTTTCGCAAGGAACCTGGTTAGAGGAGAGCTCGAGCAGAGCCGAGCACCACAGCAGGGAACTACCCCAGCTGAGAGCCACTGCCTGTCCAGCCAGCAGCTCTTTCTGTCTATGCAAGGCTGGTTTCCCAGCTCAGTTCACAGCACAGCTGCACCAACAGCTGCACCCCCACAGAGGGCACAAAAAAGCAGCTGGGGACTGAATGAAGCGACTGTCACCCAACACCAAGCCACAGTCATTGGGCACACTGATCCAGCTGGGTTCTGCTGCAGTGTGAGTTGCTGGAAGTGGATTAAAAATAGCCAGACCAGTTCAGAGATCAGCTGCTTCACAGCTCAACCCCACCCATAGGTATCTACAACCCCTGAGGGCTCACAGATGGGCCGATAAGTTTTTATAAGCCTCTGTCCTATACACATGCAAAGCAGATCCTTCACGGGACACCTCCCTCAGAAGGCAGCTCTCTGTGGGTTCTGGCCAGCCTCCCACCCCCCAGGGACCTCAGTGCTGCTTGACTGCCCCAAAAATAAGTTTCAGTGAAGATCCCTCCACTGATAGAAAGTGGTGGCATCACACCAGCGTCCTGTGCAATATGCTTGGGGTCAGCCTATTGCCAGTCTGTCCTGTCCTACACCATCTGGGAATGGGAGGGAAAGGAAGGGAAAGCCCATGAGTATGGGCCTGACTAATGAAAGGGAGAGCTGGGAAGGCTGACAAAGGCTTGAGATCAGGTTTGCCAGCCTCTACAGCCAACCACACCAGCAGACCCCATGCACAAGACACCCACCTACAGCAAACTGCAAGCCCAGAGCAATACTGGGAGAACTGGAAAGGCCTCATCCTGCCATAGAAAAGAGATGGTGGGGAAGCCACAAGGCAGTGACAGATCCAGCCCTCCTCAGGATAACCCGTGGTGATGAACAAGAGGGCCCAATAAGTTCACTCAAGGGAAAAGAGGGGGGATCAGTCTCCCTGCAGGAGCTGGAAGAGCGAGGATCTGCTACTTACAGACTCAATCATGTCCAGAGCTTCACTGAAGGCTGGCACAGATGTGGGGCACAGATAGTTGGCAGCTTCCACGACCCATTTGTACGGCGAGGAGGCATCCCCAGGCACCACCTCCCCTGGGGCCCCTTCGGCGCTCTGCTCCGCCAGCTCGGCGGCCGGCAGCTCCGAGGGCAGCTCCGAGGGCAGCTCCTGCACGCCCGTCACCTCCTCGTCACTGGCATCCTCTTCCTTGACTTCAGAGGCATTGACTGGCCAGTTTGGCAGGATGGGCTTTGTGCATGCAACAAAGAAAGTCCAGGCATTAGGAGAAACCAAGGGAAGAAAGCCAGGTCCCAGGGACAAAAAGCAAGGGTCCCCGGACACACTCAGCTCCACCTGCTCTCCTACCTGCCACTCAGTTTGTTTCACACCCCTCTTCTCCCATGGGGGGCCCAGGCAACACAAGCACAAGACTGTTTATCTAAAGACTCTGCTAAACAGCATCCCAGGAGAAAGATGAACCAAGGCTGAGCAGGTAGAACTAAATCTGCATTTCCCACCTCCCAGGAGCCTGCCTATAAGAACTATACTCTTTCTTCATGAAAAAGTAATTGGGGATAATTCCACTAGTTCCTTTTTCAGAGAAAAGGAACACAAACCTCGTCCCCATGTCCCCACCACTGCCTGGAGCAGCCTCCTTCTCCCACTAGCAACAGCACAACAGAGCCACAAACAAATCTTCAGTCTCTTAAAACAGACCCGTTGCTGGGACTGGCAAGATAACAGCAGCAGTAGGCTGCTGAGCTCATCTGCATAACAGGCTGGGCTCACATTACACCTCAGCTTCCAGAGGGAGAGATCTTCCAAGAGTCAGTGTCTTGGAGAAGGCTGGGCAGGGGGCACAGACTGTCTGTGTAGGACTCAGGCTGTGGCAGAGGCAGCCTGAGAGGCAGCAGAAGGGTGGAAGGACCACTCTGGTATGTATTAACAGAGCAGAGGACTGGCCCAGCTGCCTGCTGCTAGTGTGCTGCAGTACCTGGCTCCCAGCTCTCATCTGAGTTTGGCTCTCCTTGTCATCCACCTCCACCAGCAAGTACAGTGACTTGGACTCCTTAGTTTCATTGAGGAAGCCTCCTGTGTCCACCTTCCTCTTGATGGTGGAGTTCCAGTGATTCTTCACAGCGTTGTCGGTCCTGCAGAGAAAGCAAAAGGAAATGAAAATCTCCACCCGAGCTAGGGAGCTGCTTTGGCAGGGGGGGTTGGACCAAATGATCTCTTGAGGTCCCTTCCAACCCCTACAATTCTGTGATCTAACAGGAGCCACATGCTCTCCAGCCCCATCCTGCAAGCCCAAAACATGGATCTCCACAGGCTGCCCAGCCATCAAGGCACCAGTGAACACAGAGGTCCTACCTCCCAGGCAGCAGCTTGGCAATCTCTGCCCAACGATTCCCCAGGACCTTGTGGGCTTCAAAAATGATGCGGTCCTCCTCCTCTGTCCATGAGGACTTCTTCACCTCAGGGTTCAAGTGGTTATGCCAGCGCTCCCGGCACTGCTTTCCCAAGCGCCCCTTCAGGTGCTTGGCTATCAGGGTCCACTGCTTGGTGCCATACTTTTTAACCAGCTCGATTACCTTTGGGGAGAGAGGAAAGGACACAAGGAAATGGAATGTCAACACAGGTATCTTCAGGCTTTGCTCAACAATTCTTAGGACCATGTAAGGGCAGACAGAGAAAGGCCCCTTGGAAAAGGCTGGAGGGATCCAGCACTGCAAATCCCTTGTGCCAACACCTGTGAGAACAGTTCAGCCCAACTTCTCAAAGAGACTTTTTCCAGGCCAACATTTGCCACGTGGCACCAGTGAATGAAGACAACTGCTCACACACACACTATTGGGTGGGGACTGGCAGGTGTCCCAGGGGCAGAGGGGCCCTTTTCTGAGCAAGGGCCAAGTTACACAGGCTCCAAGGCTCTTGTGCTCTCCCTACCAAGGACCTGGCTGCACGACAACAGGCCCCATCAGCTCTGCACTGGTCTGCTGCTGGGACAGAGGCACAGCCTGCCTTCAGCTGCGGGCAACACCACAGAGAGGCCAGGCCCTGCTAGTGCCAGGCTGCACAGTGAGAGCTCCAAAGCATAACTGGACCATGTTCACTTCAAAGCCACCCACTCTGCGCTTCCCCTTCACCCAGGGCTTTGCCAGTTCCACCTGAGGCTCAGTGGGAATGCTTCTGGGCAAGGAATCCATTCTGAGCCCAGGCAGTATGTCTATGGAACAGTCAGGATGAAACAACCTGCTGCCTGCAGTGATCAGCCTACCAAAACCTTAGGAGAGGAGGATGAAGGGTCCCCAAAGAGCCTCTCCCCCAGCCAGCAGCCAGGTGATGCTCACAGTGCTCATGGGCTGTAACAACTGTTTGTACTACAGACTCCTGACTAGCAAGCAGAAAGAAATAGATCAGAGACACCAACCCAAGGGACAGGCCAAGGAGCTGGAGGCAGGACATGCAAAGGGAAGGGGAAAGCAGGCAGCTGTAGCTCTGTTGTAGGAAGGTGAAAGGGCATCACACTAAGGCCATGCTTCACATAACACATGGGTGGGAAGCAAAAGGGACCACAACAGCCTGTAATGGGACTAAACCTAAAAGAAATGGGGGGAGCAGAAGTTTTACAGAAAATCTGAAAAAAAGGAAATTTTGCAGCAGAAAACATTGGTAAAAGTTGGAATTCAATCCAGCTTTTCTTAAGGACATCAAGGTGAGTCTGTGTGAGCTGATGCCTCTCAGCTCGCTCTGGAATCAGCAGAGAGAGGCTCACAGAAATGATTCACCTGGCTGACCTCAGACACCCACTTCAGGCTGTTTACTGTGGCACAGGACATGCCACTTCTATTTTGTCCTAGGTCCAACACAGACAGGTCAGGCAGAGATCTGCCAGTGGGCAGATGAATAAATTCCCTTCTCTACTGTCTCCCTTGGCAGCCTCTTGTAGCAGTACTGCTTGAGAGGGAGGCAGTGTTCAGCTCAGAGGCCTAGACCTGCTGCTGCTCATCATGCCCACAGCTGCATCAGACTGCTCAAAACAGGTCAGAGTGCTGCTCTCCTGGATGTCCACCACCAGAAAGAATGACCCACTGGTGACAAGACCAGACCTGAGGGCCTGACACCACCATCCTCTCTGCAAACAGCCACAGACCCATGCTCAGATCCTCTCAGCCTTGACTTACCTTTTGGTCCTCCTCTTTGGTCCAAGGGCCCTTAACCAAGTCTGGGTTCAACACCCTCAGCCACCGGTACTGACACTGCTGATCGCTGCGGTTCTGGGAGAAGGAATGAGAGCAGCCAGAGGTCAGACCAGAGGCTCCAAAAGTCCCCAGAGCAACAGCGGTGTGTCGTGTGTGTCCCTCCCCCCCTCAGGCTGTCCCATGATAAACCTGCAGAAGCACAAGGACAATACATACTATGACTAGGGCACTAGGCACAGGGACCATGTTTTCTCACCCCAACTCCCAACAGTCTCCTGTGAAAATCCTTTATGCCAGAAGGATGGCCCTGTGCCCTGAAGGAGCACAGTTTCACAGCCAGGAGCTGCAGTTCCAGAACAGAGTCCCACTATGCTGCACAGACACAGAACCCGCACACAGAGCGCAAGCAGCACCAGGCAAACACCACAGGTCCCAGTCAGACAAGGGGTCACTTACAGGGAAGTGACTGGCCAGGAACTTCCAGTCATTCTGCCCGTAGTGTCTCACTAACATCTTCAGCTGCTCATCCTGCAAAGAGCAAAGACACTTTCACATACACCGAGGCAATGCACACTGCTGGCACCCCAGGGCTGAGGGCATCAAGAGACTAGGCAAGGCAGTTTGAACTGTCAGAGGGTGTCTTGGCACTCTGCATTTGGGGAGGAAGGCAGTTCACACTGCCCTTCGGCAGCCCTCCAGTGCACAGAGTCCAGCTGGAGGGGAGCATTTGGGTCTGGGCTCTGTGCTAGGGCGAGCTCACACAGCAAGTATGAAACACAAGCTCAGCTCTGTTCCAGTACAGGCTGATTTGAACCATGTGGCCAAGGCTACCAGCTTACCAGCCCCAGTACACCCCCAGCCAGACAGTCCATCTGCCAGCTGCCCAGCCAAGAAAGCTGACCAGTTTAGATGCATCACCACTAGCCCAGCAGTCTTTCAGTGCCACCAGGCTCTAGAGCATTCCCTTCACAAACCCTGCAGCAGCCCAGGTTTGTCGACTCACAGCTCACAAGGACCTGGCCAGTCCTTGCTGCTGTGCTCTGGCTGGCACACAGAAGCATGAAATAACTCCCTGCCCAAAACAAGCTAGAGGCTTTGTTCTCTGCAAAGACCATCTTGGTGCTCAGATGCCAGGGGAGACAGGACATCTTGCAGTGTTGAAACAGAACACAGATGATGTAGGAACTGGGAGGAGGGAAAAGAATATCCCAACTACTTTCAGGCTCTCAGCCAAGATGACTAAGCCATGATCCCAACAGACCCAACACAAAAAGGGAGGACCCTTCCACTGGGCAATTCAGCTTACTGGAGGCCTCTCTCGTCCTACAGAACCCCTCTTTACTTACAGGAGCATTGCAGGCACCTCTCTCAGTGCTCAGATGCTTAAACTAAAGTGGCTGGAGCTCTTACTCTCCAGTCTACATTTCAAAAATCACCTGAACTCCCTGTCCCTCAGCTCACACCCTCAAAATAGACCCATGGTCTTCTCTACTAGCAGGACAGCAGGAAGTAGCATGTCATGGGGTGGAGGCACCCAAGCCCCAAGTGCCACTCCAGAAGCACTTGCTCTCAGCGAGTGCCAGGCTCTCACCTCTTCTTGTGTCCACTTGACTTTGCACCTGCCGTCCCGCTGCTCTGGCACATCTGAGTCCGTGTCCTGGTAATGCAGCTCATCCTGGTCCTCACTAAAAAGATAAGCAAAGGTTGTCACTTCTACCAGATAAAACCCCAGCAGAGACCAATCTCCAACACGCAGAGTGGAGCTCCGGGCAGCAGCCCGCAGCCCAGAGCTCCAGCTCCACTGTCCTCAGCGCTGGGCCCCGATGCCTCAGACGTTCACTCAGACACCCCCGGTTCGAAAGGGGCCCTCGGCTTCGGGCTCCCATCCCGTACTGACGATACACACACCGCTGAGAGCGGGGAAGGGCCGTCTGTCCGGGTCCCTGCTCGCTGCCAGCCCTCCGGGAGGACTCTGCGCCTGGGACCATCCCCCGCTCTACTGCCCACCGATCCCCCCGATGGCTGAAGCAATTAACGGGGGTGCGAGGAGCAGCCTGAAGCCAGCCCCCCCCTCCCGGGCATCACCCACCCGGCCCCCCGGGGCTGCCCTGTCAGCCGCCTGCTCCCGAGCACGTAGAGCCAGGCCCGTGCCCAGCTCCCGGGGGGAGCCGGAGGAGCTGCTAGAGCGGAGCGCAGGCAGCCGCAGGGTGCGCGGCCGCGGCCCTGCCCGCAGCCCGCCGCCCGGCCGGAGAGCGGGAACAGGCCGTGCGGGACGGGGCGGGGAAGCCGCGCGTCAGGAAGAAGCCTCCAGGGCGCTGCTGGGAGTCCCCGGGGCTGCCCCGCACCCCTCTTCCCCCCCCAACCCGGCGAGGAGACGCGGGGCCGGCACACGAGGCCCCGGCGGCGGCGCGGTCCGCACTCACCCGCGGCTGCGGCGCGCCATGGCGGGGCCGGGCGGCGGCGGCGGCGCTTTCCTATCTCGCGCCAACGGCGCTCCCCCCCTGCGCGGGGCCGGGCCGCGCATGCGCGCTACCGCCTCCCGCCCTCACAAAGAGGCGCGCGCGGGAGGGCGCCCGCCCGCCCCGCCCCTCAGAGGGACCCGCGGCCCCGGCGCCCCTCGGGCCGAGACCCCCAAAGCCCCGGCCCGAGGCTCTCCCCCTCTCCGCCCCGAGGAGCCGCCGCAGCAGCAGCCAGCCCTGGGCACGGGAGGGGGAGGATCCCCCCCTCCTCCGAGTCACCGCTGCACCCCCCCGGCTCGGGGCGGGGGCACCGAGAGCCCCGCAGGCCCCAGGAAGGGGCCCCGGGCACCTCACGCCAGGACCAGCCGGGCAGGGGAACCCGGCAACCGCCTTCCCTCCAAGATCAGGGGGGGAACCCCAAATCCCACCCCCCTACAGAGCTCAATTAAAGGCAGCCGCCGCCGCAGGGGGCGCTGCGGGCCCTCCAGAGAAGCGGGCGGTCAGCACGGGGCGGCCCAGCCCCGCCCGCGCGCCGCGCCGGGGAGGGGGGGGTCGAGGGGGCGCGTGGCGGCAGCCGCGGGGCCGCCTCCCGCCCGGCACGCGGGGCGGGCAGCTCGGGGAGGCGTCGTTGGAGGACGCGGCCCGGAGCGGGACCGGGCAGGGGCAGCCTGTGGCTGTGACTGCGAAGGTCTCTCCCAACCCAAGCGACTCTGTGACCTTCCCGGGGACCCCCCCGGAGCACCGCGCCCCGGGGGATGGGTCCGCACATCCTCCCACGGCTGCAGCAGACACCCCTCTGCGCTCTGGGGCTGGAAACAACCCGCAGGACTCGCTCTGCTGTCAGCAGTTACCCACAGTAGCTGCCCTTATGCTTAAAAAGAAGCAAGTAAAAACCCCTCCCCCTTCCCAAACTAGCTTAATTAGGAAATTAGCCTGGTAATTAATTACCAGAACTATAAAACCATAGTAAGCAACACCAGGCCTTGAAGGGGCTTCCAGAGGAGCTGAAGGTAAGCAGGGCTTGCTAAGCTCATCCTCTTAGCAGGTATTTTTTATGTATGAACTTACTTGTCTTGGGTATAAAGGTATTTCAATATACAGGAAAGGCCTCCTCCTGGAGTGGCCATACAGCTTTCCCTTTGTAGTAAATTCAGGAGCTTCCTGTCTCTTTAATATGTTTAGTGCAAGAAATGGTTTCAGACCACAGTAGCTGCCTTCCCTGAGCATCTATCTCTGGGGAAAGCCAGGCCCATCTCAATACCACTAGCAGGTGAAGCTTACACCCAGTACAAAGCTAGGAGTAATGTACACAGGCTGAGGCTAAATAAATGCACCTCTAAGGAGGCTCTGTAATGATGCCTGAGCAATAAACATGCTGTAGTGCAACTGTTTTACTCTAGAAAGCAAAGATGGGCTGGATGCCCACCTGCCTGCCATGGATCCTGCTTGGTTCCTTGCTCTCTTAAGGGAGATAGAGAGGGTTTGCAGAGAACAGCCCAGCTGCTCTAAGCCTGTAACTTGCTAATGACTAGTAATGTGTTTATTCTGATAGGGACACCCTGGTCTCCATCAGCCTGAGAGCAGTGGGACACTGCACCATGCCATCCACCAAGATGCACAGCACCAGCACTGTGCCCATAAAGGAAATCCTGGAGAAGGGGTTTGTGGCTGGTGCTTCCAGCCATTCTCATTCTTCTCCTGTTGTCAGCTATTACTTGGACACCAGCAGTTCCTCCAAACCAGACAGCTGGGAGCTTCTCATGGACTTGGACAATGCAGCAAAAGGCAGTTCTGTGTGTGTGCTCAAGCAGCTGGAGTCTCAGAGCAGCTCTGTGAAGACTGACCCGCAAAGCCTGACCCAGGGCATCTCTGACCTCAGTCTTGTCTGCTCCTGCAAGATCCACCAGGCCACCTTTGACCTGTCAGGTCTGCCCTGTGAGCACACCACCAGAGCCAGCTGCCTGATGGACCTGGTGTCACAGAACACCTCAACGCCATGCAAGAAAGAAAAGAACCCCAAGCTGCTGGAAAGCCTGCTCTCCAATAGCACTGACCTCACTGGTGCCCTTGGGAAGATGCCTGCACCCAGGTGGGATATCTCAGCAATAAAAGCCTCCCTGGATACCAGCCTGTCCCTTGATGTGAGCACTGAGGACTTAAGGTTACTGGGATGCTCCAAACTGGACACGCCATCCCTGGAGACCCCCGCAGCAATCCCTCTGGCTTGGCCTGGTGCCTTCAAGAGACCCCATCCACTGAGCCACAGCTCTTCCATCGCCGAGGCCCAGCTGAGCGAGCCCGAGCTGCTCCCCGCGTTCCTGCACCAGGCTCAGTGATGCCGCAGCGCTCCGGGCTCCCTGCCCGCCCGGGATGGGCCGCAGAGGAGCGCTGCGGACGAAGGCAGGGCCCAGCCCGGAGCCTGGCCCCAGCCCGGAGCCTGCCCGCTCCGTGGGCCGGGCGCTCCGGCGGCAGCCCCTGCAGGGCCGCCCCCGCCCCGCTGGCTCTCCCCTCTCCCCCCGCGCTGTCCTTCCTATCCCTGTAATAAAGATGAAGCTTTCACTCCGCGCCTGGTCCCTGACTCTCCCCGCCCGGCCGGCGGGCGCAGGCCCGCGGGTGGGCCCGGCTCTCCCCGGGCTGAGGCCCGGGCGCCGGTCAAACCCTTCCCCGAGAGCAGCCGCCCGCCCGCGCCCCGGGGCCGCCACGGAGCTCGGGGGAGGGGGCCCGGCCGCCTCCTTCCGCCGCGGTGGGCTGAGGAGGGGCGAGCCGCGGCGGTAGGACGGCCGGGCCCCGGCGAGCCGCGGGCGGCAGGCCCCGCTCCCAGGCGCGCGCCCGCCCGCCCCCGTTACCTGGCAGAGGCGCCCGCCGAGGCCTCGGTGAAGGCGGGGGGCCGGAGCGCGGGTCGGGCTTCCACCGACGGGCCATGGCGGCCGCGCCGCCTGAGCGGCCGGGGCCCGCCGCTGCCCACGGGGAGCGCGGGTAGGGAGGCGGCGGGCGGGAGGTGCCGCCGGGACTGGGGATCCCTCTTCTGGCACGCTGGGAGAAAAGCAGCCTGAGAGCGGGGGGGACCGGGCCGTGCGGCCGGAAGACAGCGGCGTGCCGGGGGCGCCCGCAGGCCGCCGCGCCCCCTCCGAGCGCGCTCGGCAGGGCCGGGGGCCGCATCCCGCCGGCCGGCCGAGCCGCGGGCACGGCTCGCTCTGCCCGCGCCCTGCGCCGGGGGACGGGAGCGAGGGCCCCGCCGCACCCCCCGCTGCGGGCGTGCTCGCTGTCCCCTTCGGGCTTCCCCGCACACAGCCGCTCGCTCGCCTGCCTTTTCCCCGCCCCGCCCGCGGCTCACAGCGCACGGAGGCTCCGGGAACGGCTCCTCGAGCGTTTCGGGGCATTTACGCTTTGCTGAAGGACCAGGAGTTTCCTCCTTTCAGGGGCAGAGCGAGGGATGCGAAGTCCCGTTGCATAAGAGGACGGGGAGGGGAAGGGAAAGCAGCGAGAGCTGCTTGTGGCCAGCTGCTGAGTCGAGCAGTGATTTCATGAACACAGGGACTCCAGCAGCCTCACCTTCCAGGGACCTGGCCTGGCTTCTGGAAAGCCTTCACCACTCACCTCCTTCAAAACCCTGTAAATCAGCACAAACTTTACAGGTAGCACACCGCAGTGACCAAAGCAAGCGCTTCTGTTCACAAAGTAACAGTTTAAATAACCCCTGGGAGCAAGGGACAGCTCTGAGAGATGGGAGCTATTGCCTCCACATGTATTTCTCACTGAAGCTTCTGGCTAAAACTTCCCTTCAGGGAAAAATCAGTTCTTTTAGTTCAGCTGTGAGAGCATCACCGCAGACAAACAGAAAACAGGGAGCTGGTTGTATTCTCCTGCTGCTCAGATGATTTTTCCTAAACCATGTTACAGCATCAGGAAGAGGTGACAAAGCAACTCAGAGAAAGGGCCCAGGAAGAGAATGTATTTACAGTTTGCAGTATAAACACCACAGAAGGGTACAAACCAGCTCTGTAATGAGCAAGAGGATGGCAGGGTTGTTTGGTTCAACTGTGCTCTGTGCTGGTTGACTGATGGGTATTGATACAGCAGAGGAAAGATTAAGCTTATTGTGTAAACATGTGGCTGGGACGCAGGGAGTGCACTGTGTGACAACCACAGCCACACTGGGAGAGAGAAAAATACATAAAAGGGGAAGAAAGGGAAAATGTCCAACATGGTGCTGTGAGAAAGGCATGGCTGCAGAGCAGGCAGAGGTACAGCCACTGCTACACGCTGCATTAGGGCATCTCAACTGGGACCATGGTTAGGAAAACCTCCATCTGAAGCAGGAAGCAATGCAAGAGGAAATCACTTTTTCTGGGGAAAAAGATGAACAGATTTTTTGCAACGAGCAGATTTGATGGTAAAACCCATGTCAGAGCCAGATAAAGCACAGGTGTCACAACGGCTGCAGGGAAGGCTGGGGCGGGGGCAGAGTTTACCCTTCAGTTTGGGGGTCAGGCTACGTAACAGCATCTTTTGGATGTGCAGTCTCAGGGTTGATACAAAACAGCCCTCACAACAACAACACAGCCCTCACAACAACAACAGATGGTGGTAATGATGCTGACAGCTCTTCTCACCACTCCTGTCCTTGGCTCTATTTCTGCTGCACAGTGAGCTTCAGCATTCTGTGCTGAATGACTTTCACTGGCATTTCCATTCTCACCATCCCTAGAATGGGCTGGATATCAACTAACTGCATGTGGAGATATTCCAGAGCTTCTACACCTTATCACATTTTCTTCATCATCATAATCTACTAAAGTCTCTGTCATCCAAATGCTGTCCCTTCTTTTCAAAACAACACAGTTCCAGTCTCAGGTGAGGTCACAATCTGCAGTGTCATTACTGCTTAACTCCCAATTCCTGCCTTCCCTGGGAAGAAGCCTTTTCTTTCCACAGTAACAAAGCCACCTCATCTTGGTTCACTGTGGCAGAGAGACAAAAGGCAACGGCCTCGGTCAGCAACTGCTGTTGCTGATGGCTGTATTTTGTTTTCCACAGTTCACAACCCAAAATAATTCACTGTGGGAAGGACTAGTAAGGACTACACATACACCAGGAGAACCCACGGTGAGCCTTACTACAAGAGAATAAACACTGCAGCCACAAAGAAGGACCCAAACCACCTTTTTTTAGTACAAGATTATATTTTTTTTCATAGACAGTTTCAATAAAGAAGTAGAAAAACAGGAAATTATTTGGAAAGTGCTTGCAAGATCCCAAGCATTTCCTGAGAAGGCATCAGTTGCCCAAACTACAGTTACCCAAACCATAAGTGATCCAAACATTCAGTGAGCTACTGAGAGTCCCGATCGTCTGACCACAGAGGTATTAAAAAAATGGAAAAGGATGTTTTTCCTGAGAGGTGGATCTCAAACTGGGAAAGCTCAGTTAAGGTCTCAGTTACCATCCTGGAATACAGCTTCACTCGTGTCAGTATCGTGTTCCTTAGGGAAAGGAAGAGAAAAAAAGAGAAACAAAAACATTAACGATAATGTTTTTCTTGTTAATGGTAGAAATGTCAGATTTTTTGTCTTAACTGGACTATTTGAGACACAGGGGTACCTGTCAGAAGAAAGGACTGACCTGCCACATTCCAAACAGACTCCCAAGCATCCCATTTACTTACTATAAGGAATTATTTCAACACAGCCCTGCTTGTGAGTGACAAGGCTGGCTTCACATCTGCGCTGTAGCATTAGCCAGCGCTGTGAAGGTCCGTGAGGGCACACTGCTGTTACACAACGCACTGTTAATGAGCTGCATTGAGCTGAAAGCACCAAACTATGCTTGCATGTATTAATCCCCCAGTTAAATTAAATGAGAGACTTAATAAACTGAGCACTACACATTCTATACAGATTAATGATTTCAAGTATTCTGGTCTAATTTGCTGTATGGCCAATGCCTTAAACACATCACTGTGCCTCCTGCCTGGGACACATGTAATTGCTACAAAGATGTATCAGCCTCAGTGCTGATACTGCCAAGCCTTCACTTGTAATTCTGTCATTAAAAATACCTGATTCAGTTTCTTAAACTCAACCACTTGGAAGAAGATGTACTCCAGGATATGCTTGGCATCTTGCTTCTCCTTTGGGAGTTTACTTGTCACTCCGAGGATATCGCCACACTTTCGTATGTAGAACTCCAGGTCATCATCAGTACCTGGAGGAGGATCCCAAGGAAGAAGGAGGGTGAGTAGCACAGACATCCCTATCAACTGGGCAAAAGCACCCTGCAGACCTCCACTTGCTGCTGGCATTCTGGGAGGTCAGGTCCTACAGCTAAGCTGAGGGGTATTCTTGCAGCTAGGTTTAAGGTGTGTTCAGAATAACCTGAGCATTTTAACTTCAGAGCATTATAAATGTGAAATAAGTTGGCAAGAATGTGCAAAAGCAGTTTATGTGTGCTACAGGCAATAATAGTGGATTAATACAATATGCAATAAGCAATAATACAATGCTGTGGTACATCCAGTCACATTATCAGTTTCCAAGGCCTTCCAGTTTCTAAGCCCAGGATGACAGCAGCGGATTTTCATAAACGAGGAGCATGTTTTAAAACTAAATAGAACCACAGTTTTCCTCCAAAAATTGGACTCTGTATGGAAATGTGTAAGCAATGAGTCTGCCCTGCTTACATTTGTTTGTTATCTCTGCAAGACGAGCTTTCTCAGAGGAAAAAGTTTCATCCAAGTCAAAGAGCTCCAGAGGAGGAGGGGGCAGCTCTCGGAAAGCCGGTAGAAAAACCTGGGAGAGAAGAAGCAGCAGGGTTTATTGCCCAGGGTTTATCTTACTGACCTCTAAGACAACAGGTTTTGACTTATATTGGACTCAAATAAACCTTTCATGGAGTCAAAAGCAACTCCAAAAGCTGCAGTACCAAGGTACACATTTTTAAATATTGTATTTATGTTTTGTAACAATAAGTGAATGTTCCAAAAGAACATTAGTCTTGAGTCATTAGAACATTAGACATTTAGTCACAGGGACACAGGAACCATCACCCAGCATCACAACCAGACACACCACACTTGCAGTTTGACTTTAGTTGGGCTCCATCAGGTCCAGGCCATAGCTGCAGTACTAAGGTCAGCACAAGCAGCTCACTTTGGAAACATCTTCACCTTAATTCTGGGAAGAGTATGTTCTTTTTCATGCCATCACCACTATGCCCCAAGCTGAACTTGTCTTGTTTGAAGAGCAGTGCATGAGACACAACTTTCAGTTGCAGCCCTGCAGCTCTAAGGATCCCAGTAATGTTTCCCCAGTGGACAACATAAAGAAGGGTGGAGCCACAATGGCAAAACTCAAAGACACTCAAAGATTTATCTGCTTTTCAAAACCAGTCTGACAACACCATGGCTCATGGTGCTGCTGCCAGCCCGAATCTCTGTTGGTAAAAGTCTGGCCAGCCCTTGCTGTAACAGACCAACACTCTTTCTACTTCCCCAACGGACATGGGAGGCAGAGGATGGGTGGACAGACTGGCCCCTTCCCTGGCAGCAGCCAGTGTAAGTGTACTAACTTACACCACCTCTGCTTTCTGAAACACCACTACCTGTTTCCACAGGGAAGGCTGAACCCCAGCAGCTCCCAGGACTGGGAGCAGAACCCCAGCAGCTCCCTGGGCAGGGACAGCTACTCAGCTGGAGGCTGAGATACGCCAGGGGCCTTGGTTACAGGTTACCTGGTTACAGGTGCTACATGTTCAAGTGCTGTTGACAGAAATGAAGAAGCATAAATTAGTGCTTTTTCCTAAAGCACAGTCCCTGCAATGTATCCAACTCCCTGCATTAATGATTACAACAGCACTTCTCTCAATTTTTTGGGAGTTTGGGGGTTTTTTTGTTCACTGTTTTGAAAGAACTATGGAAATGAGGTTTCACATGGAATAGGATTCTCCATGTGCTGTACCAGCAAGGAGATTTACTCACAGCTGGCTGGAGGGCAGGTAGTGGACTCTCAAATTGAGGCTGAATGAGTTGAAGGGGTTCGTGCTTCACATTCAGCTGTTCATAGGCTCTGCAGCACGGGAAAAAGACAATATGAGAGAAGAAGTGACACAACAGCCATTTCCAGCTGCTCACAGAAGGGCTGCAGAGAGAAATTTTTATGAAAGCACCAGAGTCAACATCATGCACAGTCCCAGCATTAAAGAAATAGGATGCCTAATTTTAGAAAGCCCACAGAGAACGACCTATCAGTTGTAACTGACTTCTGCAGCAAGTTAAAGTGATGACAGAGAAGAAAGTAAGGATATGTGGGTACATGAAAAAAAGGAAGTGCCACCTTAATTCTTCAAGCAACTTTAGGTGAACATGTATGAGGAAGAAGGGACCCAGTTTGAAAAGAGCAGACTTGGATTTCAGAAGGTTTTTCAGGAAGTCCACAACCACAAGCTATTATTTTAAACTAAGTTACTTGCTATGGGATGAGAAGGGAGATCCCTCTATGGACTCACATTCAGCAGAAACACAGGATAGAAGGAGGAATGTCCAAGACAGATTGGAGCTTCATAGAATTTGTGTTAAACCTACTACTATTCAATGTGTTCACACTGAATAAAAGATGAGTTGTGAGGGTCAAAGCTGTGAGTGGTACAAAGGTGGCACAACTGATCAGCAGATAAATCTCAAAACACAATTACTGAGACATGCAAAGATGAATGCAGCTTCACTCAGTAAATGCCAAGTAATTCAGCAGTGAAAAACCAACCAGCTCTCAGTTTCCACTCCAGAAAGTGCCCAACATCACTGCAGAAAGTGCTACTAAAAATACTAGTTTGCTGGATCAGCAGTCATTGGAAAAGGGAGAGAATAATGTCAGAAACTACAGGTAAGAAGCAAGAGAAAAGAGCACTGTCACACTGTACCAATCAACCCTCTGGGACATCCACATTCCAAAAGCTGCCCACAGCTCAGTCCCTTCTGCTCTAAGCACACAGACAAAAGGCAGGATACACAGTGGAAAAATAAGTAAGGAATAAAATAATCACAGCTGCTGACTTGATAACTGCAGGGAGGGCAGCTGTATCCAGCTGATACAGGGATGTGTCAAACAGCTTGGTGAAGTCTCGTGGGTTCTCATCTCCTTCCTGCAGACAGACTCGCAGTTGCTCAGACAGCACAGCTGTGTTGGGCAGCATGGTGTAGTCTGAAATCTGAACACACACACATACACACATGGGATTTAAAAAGATCAACCCATTTACACAGTCACTTCCTAGCTTACATCTCATCTACAAAGAATTAATTGGCTCTCTACCAGGTCTGACCACTGGCAGTGCACTTTACTAGATTAGACCGTGCAGACTGTTCTCTGAGCTGTACAGTTACTTGTCACATCCCCTGGACTGGTTACTCCTTTACAATACTTAATTTTAAGCTGTCCTGTAGCTTACAGTGCAAGCCTGTCGTTCTCTTTATGCACAGAGAGTGTATGATTTTATCACATATGAGATTTCCAAATAACAATAGTACTTGCACACGTCAGTTACAGAACACAACTACACACTGACACACAGGCTGCCCCCTTCTCATGTACAGAAAATCCACCTTCACTCCTGTTCCTGTTGTCTGAAGGCTCAGAGCAAAGTGCAAACTTATAAAGTTGGAGCAACAAATGATCTCAAACACTGGCAAACTGGGACAAGACCTTCACAAATGAAGTCTGACAGTGAACAGCAATCTGACAGAGATACAATGCCATTAATTTTTTGCCTGCTCCATCTGTCTGCTCAGTCTCAGACTGTGAATAAAGGGTCTGCAACAACAGCAGCCTCCATTCAGCTGTTAAACATTCTGTGCTTTGTCAGAACTGGTGCTGCTGGATTCTTTATTCCATTACTCCCTTGTAATGGATTTCTCTTACCTCAGGGTCCTCCATATCCATGTGGTTTAAATGGATATCTGATGTTGTGAGCCACTGGAAAAGCACATCCTGGAGAAGGGCAAAGGTTAAATAATTACTGAAGAGTCTAAGTATCTATTCTAATGCTTAAAATTCATATTAGATCTGTGAAATTACATACAGGGAAAAGGAAGAAAACAAATAGGTAATAAATCAAGGAGTATCTGTGGAGAATATTCAAGCTTTATTTACATAGGGAAAGAAGGAGTCATGGCAATGACCATACTTTGTATGAATGAGGTGCATGCTTTCAGGACACTCCCCTTCTCACACATAACAACACTGCATCCCCCACTCTGGGGAGCATGTTACCATCTCCAGGTGCCAGGGGTGATATACACCAGTGTTTATTATTAAACATGGAGCCATGATCAAGGAAGCTATGAAAAAGCAGTAAACAAAAAAAGCCTGCCTGAATATTTAAATGTTAATAACAAAGTGCTGAACAGAAGGAGGAAACACTTCTCAGAGTCCTGTAATGTAACTAATAAACTATGACTTTAAAAACTCCTTCCTGTTACCTGTGCTCTATCAAATCCCTCAGGACATTAGTATTGGATTAGAATCTCCCTACTGAATCCATTTCATAGCTGCCTTGGTCTGACATTGAGCTAGTGAGCTTGGGCTGCTTTGGACAGACACTAAAAAAACCCCAACTTTAAGAAAACACAATAAACAACTTACCATGATCTTACCATTTTCTTCTTTATCTAAATATTGATCACTGAACATGTGGGCAGATCCCAGAGCTGCTATCTTCCCACCTTGGCTCTATCAATAAAGAACACAAAACAGCAAAAAAATCTTTCAAGTAACAGTTTTAGAGACAATTGTTAAAGTAACTACAAAGTGATTTAAAGAATTAGGAAACTCTGGAAAAAGCAGCAGCAAAAGCAGTTTCACTGCACAGCAGTGACACTGCTCAGTAGCACTGTGAATGTACATGCTCTTAAGGCTCATCAGTTTATTAAAAACACTGACCTGCATCCCATGAGGGCACACAGACAACTGGCTGGCAGTGAAAAACCAAGCCAGAGTATCATCAACAATAGCTGTGCTTCTGCTACTTTGGCAGGAAAAGAAGACTCTCCTTCCAATCAAGTGAAAATTATTAAGTGAAATGAGCACACTATTGACCTCTGGCAACTGATTCCTCAGCATTCAGAATGTAAACCTACAGCCCAGTGACATGCATGCATGAAGAGCTTGGTAAATTTATGATTTGTAAGATAAAAGGGCAAATACACAGGTTATTGTATCTTAATCTGGCTACCTTACACGTGCATGAAAAGGCATTCTGGCAAGCTGGGCAGGGAGAAACCAGACGAGATTCAACAAAAGCAAGTGGAGAGTCTGGCACCTGGGGAGGAATAACTGCTGGAATCAGGACAGGCTGGGGGTGACCTGCTGGAGAGGAGCTCTGTGGAGAAGGACCTGGGGGTCCTGGTGGGTGACAGGGTGGCCATGAGCCAGCAGTGTGCCCTGGGGCTGAGAGAGACAAAGGGATCCTGGGGGCATCAGGAGGAGTGTGGCCAGCAGGTCACAGGAGGGGATCCTCCCCCTCTGCTCTGCCCTGGTCAGGCCCCACCTGGAGTACTGGGTCCAGTTCTGGGCTCCCTGGGATAAAAGGACAGGGATCTCCTGGAAAGAACAGCACAGGGCTACGAAGATGATGAAGGGCCTGGAGCATCTCCCCTGTGAGGAAAGGCTGAGTGAGCTGGGACTAATGTCTATAAATATCTTAAGCATGGGATGCAGGGGGAATTGGCCAGCCCCTTTTCAGTGTCTGTGGGGACAGGACAAGGGACAATGGCTGCAAGTTGGAGCACAGGGAGTTCTGCACCAACATGGGGAAGAACTTTTCCCCAGTGAGGGTGAGGGAGCCCTGGGACAGGCTGCCCAGGGGGTGTGGAGTCTCCTTCTCTGGAGAGATTCCAGCCCCATCTGGACACCGACCTGTGTGCCCTGTCCTGGGGACCCTGCTTTGGCAGGGGGTTGGACCCCATGGGCTCTGGAGGTCCTTTCCCATCCCTGTGATTCTATGATTCTACTTCCCAAAGATCACCCCATAACCCTTCCCCAAGGAGTGTGTAAGAAACAGGAAGCTTTCAACAGAGCAAGCAGCCCTGCTCCTTGCTCCAGCTGTGACACTCACATCACAACAATGAATACAGCTGGAACAGATCTGACAATACACCCAAGTTCCACTTTGTTTAACATATTTCTGATGCATCACACTCCATGTTTTGCAAGGTTTTAACCCAAATTCTACATGCTTTACCCACAACAGCACAACTGCTTAGCATTCCCTGCTCTTCACTCCTTCACTTTCTGTTGCTATGCTGTATCACTCTTTCACTCCAAGAGACCTTCTCTTCCTTCGACCAAGTTTCTCTGCTCTGCTTGTAAGACAGCCTCTGTCTCTGCCTTCACCTTCTGCCCTTGTGCCTGTAACTTCCTTAACCAGACAGGGAACATTCACATCCCATCACAGGAAGCACTGCACAAACCTGTTACACTTCGTGGATCAACTCATGCAAACATTTTGTGGACGTGCAAGAGAGGTACATGGTTTGCACTCACAGCATCATCTAGTTGTAACTCTCAGAAGAAAGCAATCCTCTCTCTGCTGACCAGGTGAGGCACATGAACCCCCCCATGAAGACATGCAGTCTTGAAACAAAAACACCAACCAGCAAGGCCACGATCCCAGCAGAGTCAGGGCTTTGCCTAACGCAGATGACTTACATCATAAAAACACAACTCATCAGTGCAAATAATTTCAGTATTATCACAGGTGCAAAGTTAGGCCTGAGTCTGTGGGTGTGCAGATAGTGTGTGGGTAGAGGGGTTTCATTATACCTCACTCTGACACTGCAGATAAAAAGCAGGCAGCAATTTTACTTGCAGGTTCACTTCATGCTACTGTATCATCTCTGACTTGTGGGGTTTATTTCAGGCACAGCAAGGGGGGAGGGGGTGGAGCTGGGCATCCTCAGCAAAAAAACTCTTCCTAACAAAGATGCTAAAACACCACAGCACTGTTAGAAACTCATCTACATACTGAAATATGTGTTAACGAGTTCACATTCACTAACAATATTAATCATTTGTCTGTACCCATCAACTGCTACTAGATCCCTGAGCTACTGTTTTTAATAAATTAACAGGGCTGGATGGGTAAGAGAACATAAAAATCTACTAATTCACAGAATCACAGAGCTGCAGGGGTTGGAAGGGACCCCCAGAGCTCATGGGGTCCAACCCCCTGCCAAAGCAGGGTCCCTAGGACAGGGCACACAGGTCGGTGTCCAGATGGGGCTGGAATCTCTCCAGAGAAGGAGACTCCACACCCCCTGGGCAGCCTGTCCCAGGGCTCCCTCACCCTCACTGGGGAAAAGTTCTTCCCCATGTTGGTGTGGAACTTCCAACTTGAGGCCATTGCCCCTTGTCCTGTGCCCATAGACACTGAGAAGAGGCTAGCCATGTCCCCCTGCATCCCATACTTAAGATATTGATAACCATTGATCAGATCCCTTCTCAGGCTTCTTTCCTCCAGGCTGAACAGCCCCAGCTCACTTGTAGGGGAGATGCTCCAGGCCCTTAATCCCCTTCACACCCCTGCACTGGACTCTCTCCAGGAAAAGATTCCATGGTGAGCATCCTCTTCCTTAACTTGATACAGGGTATTTATGAAGCTCACTTACCTACTCAATGATTAGTGAAACGGGGAGGGGGGGTAAAACCTCAAACCTTAAAGAACCAAAAGTATCCATCTGTCAAAGAAAGAAATATATAATCTTTGCTGACCATCAAATTAATTCTCCTCTAATCCCATGCAAAGGAGTTTTCCATAAAAGGAGGCAGGAGTCACTAGGCTTGTCTGAAGCTTGCAGAAGCATCAGAAACAGAAGGGGGTTTTTAAGTACTCCCAGAAAATGCACACTCAGGATTTGTGTGGGGTAGGGGGAGAAGCCATGGTTTGTGACACACATGGTCATACCTCATGCTGATAGAAAGCAAGAACAGGCCTGTTGAGTGGGAAGCAGACAGATCCTGTGGACAGAACAGCCACTGCTGGCTTCATCACGTTCAGCGTGGCGCCGAAGGGGTACACGAAGGTGAGCGCTCTGCAGGAGACAGAGAAACTCCCTGAATACCTGCACCTGCCAGGCAGGCCAGGCTTAGTTATAAAACTAAGTTTGTCTGCCTAAAGCACAAACCACTTGTGTGTTGGTGGTGGAATGCAGAGAGGCATAGCTTTGAACATTCACACCATAATAATGACATTTTAGTCTCTTTCTATGGGTTTTTCCAGGTTGACCATTTGTCTTAAGTAAGGAACAAAGAACACTCTTGATTTCTGTTTGGACATTTCTGTAGCTGGGGAAGAACTGTTCACAAGGGCACTTAGCAACAGGATGAGGGGTGTTGGTTTTAAACTAGAGAAGGGGAGATTTAGATTGGTATCTGGAAATAATTCTTCAATGTGAAAGTGGTAGATCACTGGCATAGGGTGCCCAAAGAACTGGTGGAGGCCCCATCCCTGGAGACATTCAGTGTCAGGCTTGATGGGGCTCTGATTGACCTGATGTAGTGAAGATGTCCCTGCTCACTGCAGGGGGTTGGACTTGATGGCCTTTGAAGGTCCCTTCCAAGCTTACATATTCTGTGAGTCTATGATTCTATGTATCTGAGAGAAGGGTAGGGTGTTTAACTCATATTTTGTGCATATTTTTCCTTGCAATCAGCCACATGGGTCATGTATGATTCTAAAAACTAGTTGCAAGGAAGAATATAAACATTTATAGTTATTTACAGAAATGCTGTATTCTTCTCAATGCCTTTTCACTCCTCCTCAGCAATAAACATCCATCTTACTCTGGCTTAAGCCTCTCTAAAAGATGCAGGGTTGCTCATACCTGCAGCCAGGGGTTATTCATATTTACATTGTGTAATCAAATTCAAATCCACAGACTTGGGGCAAAACCAGTGTCATCAGGAGAGTAATAATTCCCCTCAAAACCAATCACTCCTGCTCCTTCAATGGTTATCAAGCACTACTAAACAGATTCTCCTTTCCAGGTATGACCTTGGGGAACAAGAAGCTGACACAAGAAACACATGAGAGAACCTCCCCACAAGCACTCATGTTCCTGCTGGATTACAGACCTGCTGATTCAGAATTGGGCTCCACTTTTTCACATCCCTTTCCTCAAGGGAAACACTTACTGTGAGTCACGTCCATTTCCATCTTCATCTGTTGTCTCAAACGCTGTTTTTCTTGCAGCTTCATTGATTCCCCTAGGAGATGTTGAAAAGCAAAGCTCACTGAGAACAATACAGATGGTAAGAGGTTATTGTAGAGGCTTATGTACCCCAAATGTTTTACCTATTCACAACTCCATCAGAGATCAGTGCTTCTTTTGGGTGGTGGTACTTGTAATACACATTTCGTACTACAGCATCTTGAAGAGATTAAAAGAAAAGGGATTTTCATCTCAGCTGATCAGTGTGCTGGATAGAATGGAAAATGACTTGATTCCCCAGGTGTTTGCTTCCAACACCACGAAGCTGCCACGTGGCACATAACTCAGTCTTCTCTACTGCTGCCCTTTGGACATACAGATTTAGAACAGATTTGTCTTCTGCATGGCGACTGCAACGCAGAAGAGGCCAAAGGATGATCCAGTTAGAAGGGTATGTATGAAGTTTTACAAGTTCAAATTCTTTTTTTTAAACACTGAAACTGTTAAAAAGGCAGTCTAGAAATGCCACCAAAGACCCTAAAAATATTTTATGTGCACTGAAACCCAGTTGGTTTGGGATTTCAGTTGGGTTTTTCACATTGCCAGTACAAAACCTAATGAATGGCATTTTATTGGTCTGCTGAAGGAAAGTCAGTTCAGGGTGAGTATGAAGTGATTCAATTCATTACAACGTGTGGACAGAATACTTGAAAGGCTTTTTAACCAAGAAACACTACTGGGATTGCTTTTTTGTTAGTAAATACCATTAAAATTGACAACTACAGCAAAGAAATGGAGATGGACAACTTGTTATGAGGGTACTGTCTCTGTGGAAAGCCCTTGGTGTGCTTCAGTTTTACACATGTACATATAGATTTTAGGAAAACCATCTTAGACCAAAAGGTGCTTTGTGAGAGGGATCTGTTTGGCCAATTATCTACAAAGATTGAACCTGCTCTTTAGATTTTGCCAAAACCAGAAGAGTACAAGGTACCAGCCCCATTACCATTATTGAAAATGATCCCATATTCTTCTAACAAGAAGTTAATATTTGTGCCACATCGGGACTCTCCACCTTCTCTCAGCATCACCAGGATGGCTCCACCATCCTCCAGGAACTTCTTCAGAATGGAAAACTAGAAGAGAGCAAAGATCCAGAAAAAACACAAGTGAAAGAAGCCTCATGTGAAGGAAGCCTCATGTGAGGCTGCTGTAAGGTTTACTGAGGTGAGGTGATTCTGCCTCTACTTGCAATGAACTTGCTCCTACCAGAAAAGCATTCAGTTCTCAATTCGTACAAATTCACATAAAGCAGTACTACTGCTAATTCTTCCATGATGTTCAAGCCTATTTCATGTTAAATAAATCTTGAAGCATAATTAATTTGCAGACAATTCTTGCCTTCTTACCTCAGCAGCACTGAACTTCTCTCTTGGTCCTGCTGTAATCCACAGTTTTACCCCAAACAGTTTCTCTGCTGTGATCTCATCTTTTAAGCTAGGGACAGATTAACAGAGACACATGTTATTCCTGGATATAGTCCTGAGCCACAGCTTCCTTTTTTCTACAAACACAGAGCAAATCACTTCAGTCACTTCACATCCTTTTATCCAGGTTTAAAGTTAAGAATTCAAGTGAAAATAATCCTTACCCATTTTAACCCACTAAACATTAAGCTACTGTGTCAGATCCAGAACTACTATCAACTGTCATAGCTGCTACTAATCTTTGCACCTGACGAGCTTCCTCCTGTTTTTCTTCTTGCTCTGGGCACATTTTGTTGTGGACAGGCAGTATCCTATGCACAAGGGCTGTCTTCTTTTATTCTAAGCTCTAAATCAAGATAGACTCAAAATACCATACCTGGAGTTTCATCCTTGTAACTTATGCTCTCTCTCTTCTGCAGATAAGATAGCTGGGAGCTCTGAAGAAGTTAAAGCCAAATTACAACTAATGCCACAGACTGCAGCCACTGCAAAGACAGATCTTAGCTCATGCTGTACATGTCCCTCACTACAGGAAGGATGTTGAGATGCTGCAGCATGTCCAGAGGAGGGTGATGGAGCTGATGAAGGGTCTGGAGCACAAGTCCTGTGAGGAGTGGCTGAGGGAGCTGGGGCCTTGTAGTCTTGAGAAAAGGAGGCTGAGGGGTGACCTTATCCCTCTCTACAGCTACCTGAAAGGTGGGTGCAGAGATGCTGGGGCTGGTCTCTTCTCTCAGGTGACAAGGCTTGAAATTGCCCCAGGGGACATTCAGGTCGGATATCAGGGAGAATTTCTGTACTGAACGGGCTGTCAGGCATTGGGACAGGCTGCCCAGGGGGTGGTGGGGTCACCATCCCTGGGGGATTGAAAGGCCTGTGGATGAAGTGCTGACGGACATGGTCTAGAGGTGGGCTGGGCAGGGCTGGGCTGGGGCTGGACGCGGTCACAGAACGACTAGGTTGCAAAGGACCTTTAAGCTCATCGAGTCCAACTGTAGATGATCTAACGGGTCTCTGCCGCCCGGTGACCCCGTGACTCCATGCCCGCGGACGCTGGGATATTGCAGGGAGGCCGCACACACATGAGGCCGGGGTGCCGCCGGGCCCGCTCCGCAGAGCCAGGCCGCGCCGGGGCCGGCTCCTCTCCGCCCGCCTCAGGGGCCGCGGCCTGCCGCCGCCCGGCCTGCGAAGGGCCGCCCGACCGCTGACGCCAGCGCCCGACAAGCTGCCGCTCACCTCTGCACCTTCCAGCTGCCGCGGAGCCTCTTCCGCAGGGACTTGTAGCTGCCGGCCAGAGTGAAGGCCTCCCCCTTGGAGGCGCTGAACACCACGGCACCGCGCGGGACCCTCTCCATAGGGGCACCCGGCGCCGCCGCAGGGGACGCCGAAGGACGGCGGCGCTCGGGACGCGCAGCGGCCCTCCGCCGCTCCCGCCGGGCCCGGGGGAAGGGGATTTGGGGGTGTGGGGGTGTGGGAGGTGTGTGGGGGGGGGTCTCCCCGCTGCGGCGAGGCAGCGCGAGCCCGGCCGCCGTTACCGCGGCGCGCCCCGCCTAGCGCCGGCCGCTGAGGCGCATGCGCAGAGCGGACACCCCCCGAGTGCGGCGGCCGCTGCTTGTGCCGTTACCGGGAGAAGACACGGACGGAACCATTGCGGCAGGGGCGGGGGGGGGCACACACGGGGCTCCGCGCACCACAGCCGGACTGCACTGGTCCCTCGGGTTCCAGCGGCCGGCGGGGCGGGCCGGGCTGCAGCCCCGGGCTGAGCCGGCGCTCGGGCGGTATCCGCTGAGGCCGGGCCGTGCCTGTCAGCCCGCGGGCCCTGCCGCCTCAGGCGGCGGTGTCCCCGGGCCCCAAGGAAGGAGCGGCTGGTGCTGCTCATTAAGAGGCCGTGAGGCTCTGCGGGCAGCCCTGCCTCAGGGAGCGCCTGCAGCCCCTCCCTTTCCCCCTCACCCAGCACAGGGAGGGAGGCACCCCGCAGGGACACTTTAATATAAACAGATAGATAAGATATATTCGGCATATACAAGAGAAGTCTGACAAAAAACAACCCGCTCCAGCACCAGCTCCTCAGCAGTGCGAGTGTGACACGGCCCAGGCCGCAGAGCAGGGGCTCTTTGCCCTCTTCCCCCACAGCACAGCCCAGTGACAGCTCCCTGCGGCCCAGGAAGCCGGAGTCCGTGAGGGGACCTGCACCCCAGTAACTGCGGCAGGTGCAGGGCCCCAGCCGGGGGCTGAGGCTGCCCTCGGGGGTGCTGCCCCACAGTGCTGGGCCCAGGGTAAATCAAGCACCAGAGCACTAACATCCCCCAGCCCATAAGGGTATTTTTATTTCCTCTCTTTCCCACCCATGTTGGTTCCTCCATAACAGCCTCCTTGTTCCCTCAGCAGCATCCCAATCCTGGACCAGAGAGGTGATCCACTCACCTTGGCGAGGGATGGGCTGGCATGGAAGGGCACAGCACAGTTTGGGACTGCCAGCTCTGCAGCTGCCTTCAGAGCAACAAGTGATCAAGAGTTTGAGCCCAGCTCCATCCAGGATGAGGGGCTTCAGATGCACAGCCCACTGAAAGAAGCTGGTGCTCGTGGTGGTGCAAAGAGTCTCCTTGGAGTGGGGCAGTAGGGGGGATGTGCACACACAGTGTGGGACAGAGCTGGGCAGAGTCAGCTCCACCAAAAAAGTGTTCTAGGGACAGGGCTGTGGGTGTGAATGATGGTACATACCTCAACCATAGATACAACCACAGAGTGAATACAGTTCTGCCACACAGCACAAGACACTCAAGGGGGGAATCCATAACAATCAGTGTCCCACTTTCCTTGTCAGGGGAATTTTAGAAGGAGATCTGCTAAAACAGCAGAAGTAAGAACTCTGTTCCATCCCACCCAGTTAGTGTATTAGTCCCAGTTTCCTTAACCCATGAGCAAAGGACAGTACCAATCCTCTCAAACTCAAAAAACCCAAACAGAACAAGAACAAAAAATAAAACCCATTCAGTTAAAATCTGGCTTCTAGAAGCCTTTATAAAACCTAGATTCCCTCTTCAGTTGGTGCATAAGAAAATCCTAAAAAGGCATCTGAGGCACTGGAGCTGCTGGCTGCTAGGTCAGGCGTGTGGGTGATGGAGGCAGAGATTGCTTCTTGGGTGAACTCTGGATCAAAGTGGCGCAGATCAGCTGGACCAGCCTAGGCCAAGGAGCAGAGACACAGTCACTCTGGGTGAGCAGGCACCAAGCAAAAGCTTTTGTTAAGCTGAGACAGCTGCTCTTCCAAAAGTCATCACCACCCCATCTGTGGTTCCTAGCCTGCCCTGAGCACCCCTAGTGTCACACAACTGGAGAGGATTCCTTTTGTACCACTGGAACATACACTAACAGCAACACCCACTTACCACATTGGGGTTGAATGGAGGAGTAATCCTCTTGTGGTACAAGTCGTCCCAGTTAATTGGGCTGAAGAATACATGGTTCTTAATCTCGAGCTGGTAGGAAAAAGGGGCAAAGAGTCAGTGTCCTGCCAACCCTCCTTCTCCAGCATCTGCCAGATGGTTTCATAGTGGTCGAAGCAAGACTTGGAGCTACCATGTCTCCATGTATGGGCCATGCAGCAAATAGACAAACAGCATGGTCCAGTGATCCCTTGAAGGGAGATGACACCACCACACCTTTCCCTTTGGAAATCTAAGTCAACTCCATACATCCTTTTTAAGAGGCTGGAGAGATATCAATCTGCATGGAAAGCTTTTCCCAAGGTAGTACTGTTCTCTCAAAAGAGGCCCAGAACAGAAAGGCTTCCTATCCATCCTCCCTCCTGATTGTAATGGAGGCCACCTACAAAGTCTGTCTTGGCACCCAATCTCCTCTTCTGGTCCTTATGGAGAAGTCCCTGGAGGATGTCACAGGCTGCCACAGTCTTAGTTCCTTGGATCTGGAGTGGCTTGTGCAGAATGTTGTCATACATCTGAGACACATCCCGGCTGTAGAAGGGAGGCTGGTTTGAGAGAGGAGAAGCAGCCAGGTAAAACATGAGCTGTGATGGTGAACCCCACATCACAGCTCTGAATGAACCAGTGAGGGAGACCTGCCCCATCTCCATTCAAAAGGGCAATGGTGTGGCTGAACCAGGGCATCTAACTCCAGATTCAGTTGTCTGTGTCCAGTACCACGTGAACACCAGGCCAGCCTCACACCACAACTCAAAAAAGTCAGTTCTCCACCACACAAAGTAAACCAGACCACTTCCAAACTTACCAGTCCAAACAGCATCTCATAGAGGACAGCTCCCAGGCACCACCAGTCTACTGTCCTGTCATATGGCTGCTTCTTCAGCACCTCAGGAGCCAAGTACTGGGAAGGGCCAGAAACAAGTATTTGAGTCAAGTTAAAAAAGAAGGTCCTCACCCTCTTAAGAATGCAACTGGGCTGTGGTTCAGGCTGAGCTAATCCATCAGGAAGCACACAGATACATTTCCTACTCTGTTTTGATCGATCTCCACTTGCTTCAGAGCAACAGGCTGGAAAAGTACCTACCAAAACACCAGAGTGCTACAGGAAGAGAACCTTCTGTGGCCCAGAAGACCTATATAAGAATTCACTGCCACAACTCAGCCAGCAAAGCTGCCCTGCACTGACACCTTACACACCTGAGCAGCCCCTGGGGCTTTGAGAAAGCGGCATTTGTCACTCCCAGTCTGTCCAAAGCAGAAAGACGACCACTAACCACCACCAAGGAGCAAGACCTCGAGCAGCTTGCAGAGCAGTGCATCCAGCCTGGTCTCACACAACGCTGTGTAATATCATAGAGCGGAAATAAACCCCACAACACAAAGCTCAGACATTCCTGCTTGGCTCACACTGTACTATTGCACAAACAGATCCCCACAGAAGCTGAGGGTCACTACCAGGAAATCCCTGCTCACTTCCACTGAGCATGGATACCAGAAGGTATCTTTCTTACACACCTTCCTTCAAGCCACCCAAGGAAGGACAGGACAGGTGTATCACCTAAGCCAAGGTGTTACCAAAAGTCTTCAGCTCAAAAGCAGGAAAAAAGCTTTCTAGAAGCCAAACTGGAGATCAGTTTTACCAAAACCTATTTGAGGTGCATTGGATGAGAGGCACTTCCTACCCTGAGCAGTGCTTATGTTCCAGAGTAGAGTCTGGTTCCCTCCTCTGCACAGGCTGCTTGGCAGCTCCTGCATACCAAGGACATGTAGAAGGGCACAGTGAGGTCCTGCTTATGTCAGGACCAGCAAACTCCCTGTTCTGCAGCTGTTTACCTGCTCTGATACCCATAAACACAAGCTCTCAGGGTCAAGGTTGTCTCCACAGCCACCTGCAGCAGCCCCAGTCTCACAGGACCAGCCATGGCTGAGCGCAGGAATCCCTGCCCCAACAGCACAACAGGTCTGGAGTACCAGTCAGCTGTTAGAGGTAAAACCATCTGAGTAGGAAACACCTTATCTGGACTCCAACTTCAGGCTGACCACCTGAAAGAGCTTGAGATGGTCTAATTCAGAGGCCATACTTTGAGAGGCTGAGCACCCACAGAAGCCACACCCAGAGCAGACTGTCTCTGAAGGCTTCCAGCACCCCAGCACATGCTGTACCTCAGGAGTGCCACAAAACGTAGAAGTTGTCTCCTCTTGCTCCATTCCTTCTTTGCAGAGCCCAAAGTCTGTCAGTACTATGTGTCCCTAGAGGAGAGAGGGAAAGTTCAGCTTGGCCAACTCTTTCTAGAGGAGAAAGGATTTCCAAGCATTAGCCTTCAGGTTGCATCTCACATAGGTTTTAATTCCTCACTGTTCATCTGCTTCCCCTTCCTCACCCTCCAGGCATCCCATAATACAAGTACAGAAGCTTACAGACAAAGTACAGTCTGGATTTTTAATTTTTTTAATTTGTCTTGTCTTTATAGCTCAGAAGGGCCCCAGCACTGCTGTGCTGCATCCCAGAGCCAGTTTATACAGCAGCATCACAGCAACTTGCTCTTTGCATCCCTGCTCCCTGCCCACAAGGCAGCTCCCAGATTTTGGGAATGAGGTGAGAGGACCCCACACATGCAGATCTGCAGAGGGCTCTCTCACTCCCCCTTTGCAGAGTCTGCACAGAAACAGCAAAACACACACCAAAATCCCACAGTGAAGGGAGCTGCAGCCCAGCCTGCAGAACCATAGTCCTCTCTTCATGGTCCTGAGGCTTTCAAAGCCAGAAGGTGGTTAGCATACACAGGAGCATACCTGGCAATCCAGGAGGATGTTCTCAGGTTTTAGGTCCCTGCAAGAGAAAAAACAAACCCCACAAGTGTTGTTTGAGCAGATCTGGCCAGATATTTAGAAAGCCAGATCTGAAACAGCGTCAATTAAGACCAGGAGCTGACGAGACTTCCTGACCCTGTGCACCAAGACTCTCCCAAAGCACAGATTCCCATCACTGCTGGGTATCACCACACCAACAGAAAGGCTGCTGCCACACAGGACGAGGTGTTACCTGCATACCTACCCAGAAACTGGTACTGACAGACAGCTTCTGACTTACTGAGCCAGGTTTACATTAGCTCTTTGCCTGTTACCCTTCTCTCCCCTTCCCATTATCAGGCTGGGAGTATTTATTGGTTCCATGCAGACAGGACCTGTCTTGCAGGATAAAATGCCACCAGCTCCTCCAGTCTTGCATTTCACACAGCCCCAGCAAACCCTTTTCCTCCCCAGCCCTGCACACAGCCCATCCAGGCCCTGGGACACATGCCTTACCTGTAGATGATGTTTAAGGAATGCAGGTACCCAATTGCACTGGCCACTTCTGCAGCGTAGAACCGGGCCCGGGGCTCACGGAAGCAGCGCTCCCTTTGCAAGTGGAAGAAGAGCTACAAACAGATCACAAGGTTGAGTATTTCTCCTCTAAACAAACCTGAGGGGTATGTGGAGCAAGCCTGAGAGATACCTGATTGAAAGCCTGTTTGCAACAAGTGGTGCCTGAACAGCACCAGATAAACCTAAAGCAAATGGCTTTGGGCAGTCTAACCAGCTTTCTAGAAATTGTTTCTTTTGTCCTCTTCTTCCATCACTGTCCCAGTTTGCTGCCCCAAAACTGGTCATCTCCTGATCTGGTTTTCTAGCTTGCTACAGCCCCCAGGTTGCAGTACAGCCATGGAGAGCTGAACCCACTCATATCCCCAGTCAGAATCAGACTGGCATTAGACATTCATGTTAACATCACCCAGCCAGTTCCAGATAGCACTGAGACACAGATGAAGAAAGAGAGGCTTCTACAGAACAGAAGAAGTCTGATACTGCCCTAAAGCCTCACAGACACTAGACTGGACTCCAGACTTAGCCCACAAGTGGGTTTTGCCTAAAACTCACCATCATCAGCATTTCTGATATTCTCCAGAGGGTTTTCAAGTGCCCCTAGCACATGTTCCTCAGTGCCCTTGCCTTGGGAATCATCTGGCACTAGTCACACCCAGCAGGATCTCCACTCAACTTACAGGTGACACAGCCCCTTGCAGCTGGTCCCAGCCAGCAGTCAGGGCAACACTGTACTTCAATGTCATAAAACTGCTTCTTGTTGGAAGATAAAGTCATATGACAGCATGTTTGGGAAGGACCAGAGAGAGGATTCAGTGAAGCCCACAGTATGTGCACTCACCTCTCCCCCGTTGACATAGTCCAGCACAAAGTAAAGTTTCTCTGATGTCTGGAAGGAGTAGTGGAGCCCCACCAGGAAGGGGTGCTGGACATTCTTCAGGAGCACATTGCGCTCTGCCATGATGTGGTTTTGCTGTCAAAAAGCAGGCAAGGCATTAGAGTTCCAGGGAAGGGTCCAGTGCAGCCCACTGTATGGGCTCACTGCTGCTCTGAAAGCAAGGAGGAGCTGGGAGTTTGAGGGGCTCACCAGAAAGGGAACTACTCTCTCAAGCCTGATTTCTCTCTGTTATTTTCCATTTACCCATAGCACCAAGAAATCCATGGTTTATACATGGCTTGTCAGTGTGAATGCTCACAAGATCATTCAGGATGCTCAGGACTGCTCCCACACTGACCATGACTCACAGCAGTATCCAAGGGGAGCAGACATACCTCTTTTTTCTTTAGGATGGTTTTCTTATGCAAGACTTTCACAGCATAAAAAGTCCCATCACACTTGCGTTTGGCCAGGAGAACCTGCAACAGAAGGACCTGGTCACAGGTTTCAGCCTTGCCTTCTGCCACTTGCTGCTTCTTCATCAGCTGAGCACTCTTGTGAGTGGTTGTGCACAGAGTGCAGCTTCAGAGAGGCAGGTACAAAGCTTTAAAGACCAAACTCAAGCCCACCAGCTTCTCAGCACTTGCTCCCAGCCAGAAAAAGGCACACAACATCTCCACATACCCCTTACACATCTAATAAAGTGTGTTTGGATGATTTGTCAGCAGCCCCATTTATAGTGGGCCCTTGTCTCACAAGGCACAGATCTGCCTGGAAGTCTTTCACTTGCCAAACAAATCTGAGGTTTATTTTAAAATCAAGAACTGCTCCTCACCCTGAGTACAGCCACCTCACTTCTGTCCCTTGAGATGTCAGGGCAGCTCAAAGTGAGAACAAACTATGAAAACTGAACCAGGTCCCATCTGATCTCAGACTTGCTCAAGCCAAACTCCTCAGGAGAGGTACAAGCAAAGGACACAGCTAGAAGCTCTTCCAGCAAGGAAGCAGCTCTCCAAGCTGCCTCTGAAGAGCTAGAGCCCACCTGTACAAATCCACTTACTTTTCCAAAGCTTCCTTTGCCAATAACCTTCAGGAAGTCAAAGTCTGTTGGCTTGGCACTGTTGGGCAAGAATGAAGCAAGTTAATGTTTCTGGGAGAGAAACATGCAACAGCAACACTACCACCAGAGACAGCTTCCTTCTTGGAAACACAAGTGTTTGTAGAAGGGATTAAAGGGCACTGGACAGGTGACCCTTGCTCTCAGCCAGCTGCTGGCAAGCAGGGGATTCACACAGGGATGTCTGTGCACCCAGCAGAGGATAAGCCATCCCTCAGCAGCCACCTGCTGAATGCAGCAGCAGGTGAAGGCATCCATCAGGGCCAAATGGTACCTACACTGCTTATCCCCCTTTCTAGGGAAAGGCAGTCAGGGAGCCAGCTGTGCTGAGGAGGATCTTCCCTTACTGCCTCAAGAGAGGTGGGACAAGGGGCTGCAGACATGGGAAGGAGAGGGTAATAGGGATCAGTCATGGCTGAATGCCTCAAGCTGGTGCACTGGTGATACACACAGTGTTAAAGGACATGTAATTGTTAGGGCTTCTGCAGACACCACCCATGCAAGACACAGGGACCAACTGCATTCCCCTGCCAGACCTCTCCACACCCTACCTGGCAGTCACAGGAAGCTTACTTTGGGTTAGCAGAAGGTCCGAGGTTGATGTTGTCAGTTGGAGTTGGAGGCTAGAGGTGATAACAACCAGATTAGTCCCAAGGCCACAGTGCAGGCTGTGCTTTCTCTTCCTCAGTGCAGCATCCCTTGCACAAAGCCTTTGAGAAACACCCACTAGCAAAGACACAGCAGATGCCCTGGCAAACCACACAACTGGAGAGGACAGGGCTATGCACTGCAGCAGCAGCACAGCTGGAGGACGTGCTGAGCTAGAGCTTCATCCAATACTTGCACAAAGAAAGGGGAGCACTAAGAATGCTTGGCTCCTGACTTGAGGCTGCCAAGCCCTGCTGCTGTTCCACAGGAGAAGGGCACTGCAGGCTCACTTGCTCACCACAGCTGAGCCAAGCCTGGAACCTTGGAAGAAGCACACCTAGCTCCAGAGGTTCTCAGCCCTCTTCCCAAAGACCAGGGAGTGCATAAACACACTTTATGTTCCATCTGTTCTTGCTCCCCAGGAATCTTCCCCACCCCAGGCTCTTGGAGGGCCAGTCCAAAAGACTATCCAGAGCCTCCCTATTCCTTTCTCTCTACTCAGCATCACCCACAAGGACCAGGCAGCAGTAGGCCTCCCAGCAGGCCAAGGCAGGCTCTCCTCCTCACCTTTCTGCTACAGGCACCAGCCCCTTTTCAGCCCAACCCCCAGGACTTGCTGCCCCAGAGCCATGAGCTCACCTGGCTGCTTTTGTCCGGGCTCCGGGAACGATCCATTAGAAAAGCAACTCGTTCAGCACTTGGGAAAAGAAGAACCCAACATAGAAAACAAAATCCAAGAGAGCTTCACACCATGAACTTGTCAGGGACCAGCAGAGACCCCAGGGCATCCTCACAGGACACCTTGGCTGAGCTCCCCAGCAGCACTGCTTCTCCCAAGTGGAGGGCTGCACATGCCTGGGGGAGGTAGAGGGCAGTGGGTGCACACCAGCAGGAGATGGGGGAAGGTCCCCAGGTGGGTGCACAAGTGGTTTGAACAAGCACAAGGATGCCAAGTGCTAGCCCTTTAGCTGCAATAGCAGAACCTGGTCAGGGCACCAACACGAGGCCAGCACAGCCCAAGCAGCAACACTGCTTCGGGGCCAGTGAGGTTGCAGCCCTCCTGGCCACAGCCAGACCTCTCTCAAGGCAAATACAGCCCCCACCTCACCAGGACTCTGCAGCAGCCAGCCCTGCAACCCATCAGGTGTCCCCAGAGGACAGCCAGAAGAGCCCAGCTGGTCTGACCACCACACACCATCCAGGCTGGCAGCAGTTAGAGGCCAGTCCCCCCAGCCAGTGCAGGCAGGACAGAGGGGTTGGCCATGGCAGGCCTGATGAACAGAGCCGGCAAAGGATAGGCTGTCATCTACCCAGTGCAGCTCCTGCTGGGACTGGAGATGGAGTTGAACACTTGTTTGTCCTGCTTGAGCATCACTGGGGAGGGACAGGTGAAGTCCCCCGTGCTTGAAGTCCTCTCCTTGGTTTTAAGGGTTCCCCCCCACTCCTTGTGAAAGCCAGGGTTAAAGAGATAGCAGAAAAAAAAGAAGCAGCTCTGTACCCCTCTCCCCTGCCCCCCAGAGCTTTGGTCAGCCCCACTAAGCCCTCATACAGCACAGTAAAGCTCTGAAGGCTCCTGTCCCCTCAGCCGCCCCATCCTTTCCAAAAAGGGGTTCCAAAGCTCCCACCAGCCTCCCCCAGATCTCACCTGTGGGTGCTCCCCCTCTCCACCCCCAGGCACCACCAGGCACAGACCCACAGCCATCCCAGAGCCCCCCTGCTCTGCTGCCAGGCCGGCCACGGCAGGAGATGCCGGGCAGCAGCGGGTGCTGGCAGCCATCCCCGGGGACTGCCGGCATCTGGCCGGTGCCAGCCAGCTCCATTCACCGCTGAGCCGGCCCGGGGGTGATCAGGCTGAGCTTTTAAAGGGCTCTCATCCCACTGGGAGGCTTTGGTACTCACTAGGAGCAGAGCCGGGAGCCGGAGGCCTTGATGGTTTGTCCTATCCTCTCTCGGCCGTGCTTGAGGAGCTCTGGGAGGAAAGTTGGAGCACCAAAGCCGATTAGCCAGCGGCGTGATCAGAAGCACACAGAGGCACGTTTGTTCTTCACTGACCTTGCTCTTCTCTCCACAGCTGCCCTCCTCCCCCTTCCACCCACATACCGAAATAACCAGGAAATTATAGGAACCAGGACAGCTCCCCTCCCACCCCAGCCAGGAGCCCTCAATAGCTCACAGGACGGGCACCAGCACCACAGGACAAACACCCTCTCCCACGGCAGAGGGGACTCCAGCTACAGCACCACTGTCAAGCCTCCCCAAACCACCCCTGGTCCCCAGGAGGGACGAGGGGAGCGCTCACAAGGCCAATGTTGTACTGGGATACGTCACACACTTGGCACATCCACTGCCCCTTTCATTCAGGACTCTGCAAGTAATTAGGGACATGAATGAAACCTTTCAGGGCCCACAGGAGGTAAGGCAGCACACACACCGTGCAGCAAGTAAGTGACTCACCCAAGGACACGCAGCCAGTGCCAGAAGCTGGGATTCCCACCTCTGAGCATCCCTGCTGCTCAGCTGTGCAGGCGGCTGCCACCACCCATCACCTCTCCCTTAGGAGAGGCAGAGCCTGGAGCCTGCTGCTCTCAGCTCCTCTGAGCAAGAGAAATGGCCAAGAAGCACAACCTGCACGGAGGAGCTCCTTGTTTTGACCAGCAGTAGATAACAAAAATATTCCAAGACTTACTTTTACTCCCTGGCTCAGCCCTAGCTGAGGGAAAGAGAGAATCAAAACATTCACAGGGACATGCACCTTCTCCTGCCCCCACAGTGCCTCTGCAGACACAAGCTGTCATCCTGGAATAGCTCTTCTATGGACCGAGGACTTTGCAGCACCGACTTCCAGAGCCCATCTCCCTGGGCAAGGGGCTTGTAGGACAACAAGAAGCTCTGGAGCGAACACAAGCTGATGTACAGAGCCCTTTCCACACAGTCTCAGGACCTGCAGCCTTGGAGAGCCACCAAGCTGAGCGCTGCTGTAGGACAGAGCTGCAGACCCAATGAGGGGCCAGTAACCGGGCTGGGGTTTGAGAGCTCCTGAATGGACAGGGAGAGAGTGGGAACTCAAAGGAGGAGAAGCCATTCAGTGAGGGAGCTTACAACATCAGGCTGGGCTGAGAGCCTGACCTTGGCCAGCTCTGCCCCACAGCAGGCAGGGGAGCTTGTCCCAGGCAGGAGCCACCCACCAGTAGGCACAGTGTGCAGGCAGCACCCAGACTGACCGATCCCCCTCTCCTCCCACCGGGCATAGTCCGTATTCCCCTGGCAGTCTGGCTTGCAGAGGTGCCCTGAAGGTCATCCAGTACCTGCCTCGGGGCTGTGTCTGTCCCACAGGCTGTTCACATACTCTGGTCGCAACAGAGGGACACCAGCCATACCCTCCAAATCTGAGCCTCCACAAGCTTGTTCCTGGCCCCAGCATGAGCTGACTGCCACAGGCACTGTTCTGATCCCAGAGGAAAAGGAAAGACTCCCTTCAGGAACAGGTGGGCATGTCACAGCTTGGATGCCTTGGGGAACAAATGGGCCAGCCATGGAAGCATATCCCTCCAGCTTGGAGGCATCTGCTGGCAGCACAGGACACAGGACAAGTTCCCACCTTGCCCTGAGTGGCTTGCACAGTACAAGGTCTCCACAATGTGCAGCTAAGCAGGAGCATCACTATGGAGCGGAGGCTGCACAGCTCTTCCTCAGCCTGGGAGCCCATCCACGTGCCCTCCACCAGCCCCATTCTGCTCCACTGATTCTTCTCTGGAAGTGGAGCTACTCAACAAGTCCCTGCTGACCAAGGGCAGCATTTTACAGCAGAACTGTTTATTAAAGTGTGCTCACTCTGAGACAGGAGGCTTTCTGCACTGTAGTACCATGCACAATTTAAAGGTATTTATATCCCCAGCCTGTATTACCTTCTGTCCAAGCTCAGAGTCACCTTCCCCAGCCCGAGTCCCCCTTCAAAGCCAGGTTCTGGTTTAAATCTCCCAAGCAGTCAAACATGCTTTTCCATATCACTAACAGCCCTACTCCCCCTGAAGCACAAAGATCTGAGCACACACACACACCCAACAACAGAATCAGAAATAGGTCACAAAAATACGCTGGCATCCTTGGTTAGCCATGCCTGGCTGCATCCCACCTTGTGCCTGCTGGGGCAGCAGGGATTCTCCAGGCACAGCCAGGGCCACCGAGAGCATCAGCAAGCAAGTCTAGGAGTTTCCCAACACAGTGTGGCTACTACACACCAGGAACAAACCACTGCACCCCATGCACACACACACCCCCTCTTCACAGACCATTTAACCCCAACACCCAGCCTAGGGGCATCCCCAGGGCAGCAGGCACCCACCCTCACAACACAAAGCTGCTACTTAAGTTGGAGCAGTTACTGCAGCTAAATCCACCCCACACACGGCAAACCATCCCCCAGTAACATACGTTTCCTTCCCAGCAGGAGCAGCTCCCTCTTCCTTGCACAGTTCCTCCAGCAGTGACCCACATTCCCATGCTAACCCAGCGTTATTTGCTACAAACACATCACTAATGCAGGCGTACCTTGTACGGAGAGGCAACCTCATAGACTCGTCATCCGCAAGCTGCCTCCCCCCCCTCCCCTGATGTCACCGCTTCCAGCATCGTTTCCTACCTAACCTAGATTGCAAACCCCTCCGAGCCAGTGCCTCGTCCTCTCCAGCTCTGGGAAGGGCTAGTTGCCAGCACAGAGAAGCAAGGAGGCCTGGCAGGCTGGCACCAGGACAGCAGGCGATGCTTTGGGAGAAGCACGGTGTTTGGAGGGGCAGGGATGAGAGGAGAGCACCAAAGAACCCCCCAGCTGTCACCCAGCACAGGGACTGATTGCAGCATAGGGGGAATGCCCCAGTTTCAGCTCAGGGAAGCAGCCCAGGGGGAAGTAGGGAGGAGGGCTCCTGAAAACACATGCTTCTACCAGCACAAAAAACCAACCCAGCCAAAGCTCTCCCCAGCTCCAGATCTAAGAGAGCCCCAGGCCAGGAGCAAGCCCCACTTTCATTCCCATTGGGACACCACAGCAAGTCCAGGAAGAGGTCAGAAACAACTTTAAAGGACTTCTTCATTTGGAGATTTCTTAGCTGCCCTCTGCAGGGCTCTTGGGTTTGTCCAATTTTCCCTTGGGCATCCTTTCCTCTACACCCAGGGACACTGCAAACCAGAGCAGGAACCTCAGCCAAGCAGCCCTACCTCTAAGCAAGCCAGAGCCCACAGACAGCCCTCCAGATTTTAGAGAGATGCTACGTGTAAAGCTGGAAGAAAACCCATCAGGCAGCTGATGCTTGCAACATTTTGAAAAAAGCTAAAAAAACCAACCCCAAAACCACCCTGAAAATAGAGAACAAAGCATCAAACCCACCTGGGAACACATCTGCCAGCTGAGGCTGTGCCCTGAAGCATGGGAAGCAGTCCAGAGCCAGTGAGCACAGCCAGCCCTCACCCTCCACACCTCCCATCCCTGCACCAGCCCACCCTGCCATCGACTGCCCTGGCAGGGCCGAAGCCCAAGGCTCTTCCCTAAAACTCAGAGGGGAGCAGCTTTGCCTCCTCCAGGAGCTCATCCAGCCCACAAACACTCCCCTCACAACAGCCACACCAGCACTAGAGCCTCACCACAGCCTTTTAAAGCGAGCAGGAAAAGCTCATCAGCTGCCTAAAATGAGGAGACACCTGCTTGATGGACCCAAGGAGCCAGGATTAGGTGGGGGTAGTTGCTTTGAATGAGGAAGAAGGGGTGCAGGTGATGAGTAGGAGCCAGTTACATCCTGGCCAGCAGCCCCAGGTGCTCAGAATGATCTTCCACACATCAGTACCCTGGAAGTTTGTCCTCTGTCCTTTCGGAGGAAGGTCAGAGCAGTTGTTTGGCTCAGGTCAAGCCCAGCAGCTGCTCCCTCCAGCGCCCTCAGCCACAACAGCGACAGTGGGGCTTTGCAGCAGTGTTCAGTGCAAACATAAACATGTCAGGGGGTGGGGGGGGAGTTTGGTGCTGGAGGCATACAGAGAGAGCAGAGACTGAGCTCTGAGCACAAGGAGACGTTACAGAAGGGCTGGTGGCTTGTCCCTCATGTCGTTAAAAATAAAACAGCTGCTTCTTGCTTCTGCTTTTGTTCCCTATGAAATCTTCCATGTGAGGCTGCAGCAGGAGAATGCCTGGCTTCCCCGGGGGGTACAGAGGGGCTGGCTGCTGTGGGATGCATCCCTACCCCCAGACTGCAGCTACAGGGAGGGAAACATCTGTAACATCCCCTGTGCTCCCTGCCACGCGTAACAGGAGAGGGATGCTTGAAATACCCTTCTCTCTCAGGCCAGAGCCTGGATTTTTTGCTCAGCCAATGTCCTCAAGCTATCCACATCACCAGCTTTTAAAATACCTCTTACTGTGGTTTTACTTTCTCTAGGTCTGTCTCTACTTGAATTGACACAGTCAGGTCTCTGAACACTTTCAGAAGCTGGCTTACACCTTCACATCAGTATCTTCTACTTTTGTTCCTGTCAATAAAAAGCCTCAGCACTACCCCCAAACATCTACTTGGGTTCCTGTTCCACAGAAAGGCATCTTTAATGAAAACCTCATTTCCAATCCAAAGAGGAGAAAGCAGAAGGATCCTGGAAGGGAAAAACATTTGCTGTGCAGGAGACATGAAACATCTAATCTGGAGCGTGTGATGGACAAAGCAACGTCTGGGTTGGTTTTGTCCCTCCTGCCCCCCACTTTGTAAGGGTTGCTGTCACTCGAGGGCTGCCCATGCACTGGCTGTGACTCAGGGCCAGCCTCCTGCCACCCTCCTGGCACACAACCACCTCCCAGTCCTTCTGCAGGTCTCATGGAGCTGGGCTCCACGCAGCCCTTGCTGGGAAGGCTGAGCCCCGGCCGTGCGCAAGGCTGGGCTGTGGCACAGGGCCAGGCTGGAGCCCAGCTGGAAGGTGCAGTGGGGCTCTGCCACACCCCAGTGCCAGCGGGACACCCCCGTGGGGAAGCCTTCTCCATGGCCTCACCGTCCCCAGGGATCTGTGACACCAACCCAGCCGGGAGCATTACCCTTGGTCTTCCCCAGGGCAGTAGAGGAGGGCTCCATCCAGACCACGTACATAAAGCCAGCCGAAGCACTCCCCTCTGCTGACGGCTGGGGCAGGAGCTCAGCGACGGGCACTGGGCATCCTCGGCAAGCAGAGCACCCAGGGGTTTCTCCAGCTGCAAAGGCAAAGGGTGCAGGAGTAAGAGGAGAGATGAGCCCTCGGGTGCAGTGCTGGCACAGCTCTGGGACATGGGGCCAGCTCCCTGCCCCTCGTCTGGCCAGCACCCACCAGCACTCAGTCTGGGGGGGATTGGGGTGCTCAGGTCACTCTGGGCTCTGCCACCGCTCTGGTGGGATAGTCTGGAGAAGGTGCTCAGCCCTGCCTCAGTGTCCCTCTCTACACTCCTTGGGAAGGTGCTTTAGGACTGGTAGAGGGAGGGCACTGGAAGAGGACTGGGTGGTACTGGGTGACTTTGAAATTTACTCTGTAGGTGTCTGGTCTTGGGAAAAGGATTTGTTGTTTGATGCTTTTGAGGCACAAAGACCAGATTCATCCTCCCTGTGCCTGAGGTGAGTACCCTGGTATGGGTGGCTCCCTGGCACAGGGGAAGCAATTCCCTGGAAGCGCAGGGACACACAGACAGCCAGTAAGTCCCCAGCACAGGGCAGGTCCTCACCTGGGGATTCAACATCAGATGCCACCAGATGCCTGGGGCAGCAGCAGCAAAGGGCTTTGCCCAGGAGAGCCCCATGACTGTCCCTGGAGAGGTGTCCTGGGTGAGCAGTTGTCCCCATGATGAGGGACATGAGTGGGACAGGTAGATGTGAGCTGAGCTAGCCCACAGCATGCTGCCCACCCAGGCAGCCCTCTCCATCTGTGAGCAGTGAGACCTTCCCCCTTGCCCTGCCCCTGCCTGCCCACGGCCACCTCCAGTAGCAGCCTGGACCACTCTCACCCCTTGACCAGTATTGCCCCTTGCCCTCCATGGGACCCATCAATGCCATGCTGAAGGGGCTGCTGGTGGTGGGAGTGCTTGCAGGGCATTATATAGGCACACAGGCACAGGACCTTACAGGCACTGCAGGTATGGCCACGTGCCCCTCACACCAGGGCAGGCCTTGGCCCGTTCCCCTGCCCAGCAACCCCCCAGCTCCAAAACAGAATGAAACAGTTCTAATAAAGCCAGAGGCCTGCTGGTGTCAGTGGGTGCTGGTCTTCTGCGCAGGGGTGGTGTTCCCCTGCCCCCCCACCAGAGCACACCTATGCCAGGAAAACCTCTGGCTGGACCTGGGCCCAGAGGTGATGTGACCCTTCCTGTGCACATCTCCTGCCTGGGCTGGACTGTGTCAGACCATGGTGGCAAAATCAGGAGAAGTGAGTGCAAGCTCTGGACACAGAATGGTGATTACTTTTCCAGCTGCAGGGGTGCAGCTCGGAGCTTCCTTGGAACCACTCTCCCTTTGCCCCAAGGGAGGAAGCTGCACTCAAAGAGCTGGGGCCCCAGGGCAAGAAAGATGTGGGACTGTTGGAGAGGGGTCAGAGGAGACCATGGAGATGCTCAGAGGGCTGGAGCAGCTCCCCTATGGAGAGAGGGTGAGGGAGCTGGGCTGGTTCAGCCTGGAGAAGAGAAGGCTGTGGGGGGACCTCATTGCAGCCTGCCAGTCCCTGAAGGGAGCAGAGACACAGGAGGGGAATCAGCTTGTTAAAGGGCAGAGACTGGCAGGACAAGGGGGATGGAGTGAAGCTGAAGGAGGGAAGGGTTAGATTGGATATTAGGGGGAAGTTCTTTCCAGAGAGAGTGGTGAGGGGCTGGAACAGGCTGCCCAGAGAGGGGGGTGGGTGCCCCATCCCAGGGGGTGTTCAAGGCCAGGTTGGATGGGGCCTTGAGCAACCTTGTGTAGCTCCAGGCCTGGAGGTTGGTGGCCCTGCCTGTGGCAGGGGGTTGGAGCTCTGTGATCCTTGGGGTCCCTTCCAACCCAGACCAGTCTATGATTCCATGACTCTATAATTCACTTCCCCAGGGGAAGGGTTGAGGGCTGTGTGACTGCAGATCCTGGTCCCTCCCTGGCCAGTGCCACTCACCCAGGAGAAGCCCCATTTGTAGCTTCTCAGAGGTAAGACACGTTCCGTGGACAACAGGTCCAGCCTCTTGCCTCTACACACAGAGAACTGTATAATATTTTATATACTGTGCATACATGATGGTTTATAGGGAAAGGCACATTATCTTTATCTCCTTATCTAGCAATATCCATAACCATAAAAGTCTCTCTGGAGTGGAGCCACGCAGCCCCAGGCAATACAAATTGCAGGGAAGGCCCCAGATAAGGTAAAACCAAACATTTCTCCAGAGCACAGAGCAAGTTTCACCAACCTGCAGTGAAAGGTGACCTGGAATGTTTGGCTACTCTTATCTCTGTTGGGTAAAGAATAGGATTGGGATAGAGATAGAATAGCCTTTAAAAGATCAGAGCCTATTTCTTCATCTTAAGAGGATCCAAGGAATACTAAATAGACTATTAGTGACCAGTGGGGTTCTTCACAATCTTTTTTATTTCTCTGTATATATATACATCTATTTTTATTTTTAGCTTCCCAAAGCCAAGGATCTACCCCAGGCATTGCCCTTGTTTTTGCCAAGGAGTCCCACATGGGTGCTGGGAAGTTTCCCATGTTTTGATGAAAGAAGCCAAGAGGAGGCTGCTTGGGATCAGGTTTTTATTCCAAAGCACAGCTGAAGGGAGCTTGGGCAGCTCTTGGAACTTTCAGTGCCTCCATCCCCACAGAAGGGAGCGCAGCAGAATTCGGATATGAGCATGGCAGAAAAGTACTGGGGTCTCTTAAAGCCTTTGCTTCATCAGAGGAATAAAACCCTGATCTTACTATTGCCATTACATTACTTTCTTGCTCTCAAGTGTTTCTGAAGTGGAGGCAGAGTCTCGGTGAACTAAGAACACAAGGGTGGAAGCAGCCTGACTGTAAGCATCACAGCTGCCCAGCCTGGTCCTCAGGGAAGGTGCAGTGCTCCATCTCTCTCCCCAGCAAAGCTTTTCAGTTTTAGAGCCTTTCTTTAAAAGAAAACAACCAAAAACTGTTTTGGGGGGAAAAAGTGCCTCATTTCTCCTCATCTCCTGGTGCAGGGTACATGCTCAGGGCCACCACCCACAGCTCCAGCCCCAAGTGTGACCAGCCCGGTGGGGACAAGGGCAGAGAGGTAGTTTCCCAGCCGGATTGAGCAGGGCTTAGCAGCTCAGGGACAGCTCAGAGGGCTGTGCTGCCTGAAAGCTGGGCCCCTCGCTGCTGGCACAGCGCAGGGCTTGTGGGCAAGTTGTCCTTGGGAGTGCTTCCCCCCGTCCTGCTCCATCCCCGACCCATCCCTGAGACCTGCAGGCTCCAGCTCCATGGCACAGGGTGCTGGCTTTCACCCCTTGTTACCCACATGCAAAGCCTGTGCAGCAGCTAGCGCTGGCGCAACCGGAGATTGTCTCCATACTGAATCCAGTGGGCAGCACAGTTCAAACTGGGCCAGGTGCTGCTCCCAGCACTGTCAGGGCCCATGAGCCCTGGTGTAAGAGCAACATATCTGTGCTGAGATCTGCTGAGCCCATCTCTGTCCCCCTGCCCTGGCACAGAGCAGGAGCAGCCCTCCCTACCCCTCCAGCCAGGAGACTGGGGACACCCTGTTAGAGGGATGGGGACACAGCATCACAGAGATGAGGCCCAGGACACCCCAGCCAAAACACCCCAAAATTCCTGGTGCCAGCTCTAAAAGCCCAGAGCAGCCCAAACCTCCTTTCCCTGGGCAGGTGGGACACAGGAATGCCCATGGTCGATCACCAGCCAGCTCTGCCAGCTCCTGAAATTACCCAGGGTCAGAAGCACTCATGGCTGCTCCCCGTGGGACCTCACCCGGGGAGGTGAGCTGGTGTGGGGCTGTGGACACAAGCAGGCTGATGGAAGTTCCTTGCGATGAAAGAATAAACCTTTCCACCTAGTGTGGCATTTCCAAGGGGAAGGAGGAAAGCTGCTGTCTCCTCTCTGGATTCCTCCATAGCTGGGAAACAAACCCACTGCTGGAACTCCAACCCCTCCCCTTCCAGACCCCCCTGAGCAGCTCCAGGTCCCTGGAAGCAAAGGACCTTCACAAAACCCTCTGTGTCCCCCCAAGGGGCTCAGGGCCCCGTTAAAAGGAGGGGGAAAAAAAAAATCACAGCCCCTGACCGAGTAAATCAGCATTACCTGCAGAGACTGAGGCGTGGGGAGCTGGGTCCTGGCTGGGGCAGCAGGGGCAGGCCGCGCTCCGGCCGCAGGGAGCAGCTGGGTCCTGGCTGGGGCAGCGAGTGCTGCTTTCCCTGCCCGTGTTTTTATTTTGGCAACTCGGGCTGAAGGTCGAAGGAGAAGGCTGCAGGAGTGGCCTGTGGCAGGAAGTAAATGATTACCCTGGCCGGCTCTGCCAGGGGACCCGGCCCAGGGAGCTGGGGTGGGAGAGGAAAATCCCTCCGTGGGGATTAGACGGCAGCTCGTGGCACGGCAGTGCCAAGGGCCAGGACTAAGTGCTCTGTTTGCCAGAGGCTGTGCTGGGTCACATGCCGGGTCCCAGCAGAGGAAACGAGGCATGGGTCACTTCCCAAACCAGCAAGGCCTCCTGAACGTGGACATGACCCATTGCTGGTCCACCAGCAATCCATAGGGCTTGTCAGCAGGGAGGAGCTGGGGCCTCGTCCCCTGGCAGGGCTGCATCTAGGGTGGGACATCCATGGACTTATATTAAGTGTTTGGACTTTGCATCAGTCTTACAGCCCCACTTCTGCCTCCTCAGTGACCCTCCTTGGGCCCCACACTCCCCATCCTGGGCTGCATGTAGGCAGGAACCCCGTGGACATATTAAAGCTGAGCCCAGAAAAGTCCCCGTGGAGCCAAGATCTACTGCCTTCTATTCATGCCTTCCCCCACTTGCTCCCCATTCCTCTCCCAAACCCTCTGCAGGTGCCCAGCACCGGTGGTGACCACATTCCTGCTTGGGTGGGTGCACAGATAACAGTCTCATGGTTGAGCATGCTGGTGTAGTCACTGCTGGTCATGGGTGGAGCCTCCAGCTCCTCACCCAAAACAAACCTCACCTGCATGGGGCATTTTGGGATTACCCAGGAGGTTTCCTTCAACCTTAAAGGTCCCCTCATGGGACTGAACTATGATGGAGTTGGTCTGTAGGTCTCACAGCTCCAAGAAAACATGGATGGTGGCACGGTTCCGCAAGCGTTTGTCAAGCTGCTGGCTTCTCACCGTCAGTACATGCCTGTCCCAGCTGAGCCTGTGAATCTCGAAGCAGGAGGAGAAGGAAAAAGGATCACTGGGCAGGGAGGCCATGACAAGAGGGAAAGGGCGATGTACAAAATCAGATGATGGAGACATTTGGTGCTGCCACCCCAATAAGCATTTTCTGAAGCAGCCTGTCATGCCTGGTTTGGAGCATTCCGTCTTTGTGAGGCCAAGACGGCCAACTGCCACCGCAGCAAAGGTCTCCCCCCTGTGTCCAAGGGAGAAGGCAGAGCTGCTCCTGCCCCTCTGTGAGCTCCAGTGTGTGGGGAGGAGCAGGCTCAGCCCTTGCCCTGCCCCAGCTCCCACCAACAGTCCCATCAGGTGGCACAGCCATGCAGGTGCGTGAGGTCCCCTTGCATCTTGGGAATGAGCCCAGATAGGGGTTCCTGAGGTAATTGAGGAACCGTAAAGACACACAGAGAGAACTAAATCCATGGCCTGCTACTGCAGAGAGCGCCTTTGTTTGTCTTGTTGTTGGAACGAGGAGGTTTAGGGGATTGCTGCAGCACATGACCAGATGCTATGAAGCTGCAGTCAGAAGCCATTTGGAGCAGAGACTTCACTGCCGTGCTGCCTTTTCAGAAGGCTTCTGCTTTGCCCAAGCCAAACCTACTGCTATTTTGGGGGTTATCTTGCTCACTCCGCTGTAACCCCTGCCCTAAAGGCTGAGTGTTTCCCACAATGCCCAGCTCATGCCTGCTTTCACTGGCATCAGCCCTGCATCAAGATGTCTGCTGCGGCAGGCCAGAGTAGGGGGTGGGGGGGCTGCCTGCATTGCAAGGCCAAGTCACAAGGGCTGCACCAACAGCCCTGCTCCTTCCAGCCACAGGCAAGTTTAGAGGACAAAGCCTCAGCTGATGGCTCCGGCCTGCGGAGCGGCCTTGTTTCCCGAGCTCATCACGTGTCAGCCAGGAGCGTGTGTCGGCACCCGGCAAAGACACAGAGGGAAGCACTTGAGCAGAGCTGACAGCAAGACAAAGCCCGTTGGGGGGCTCCGGGCCATCGCTGGCTTCAGCACGGAGAACCGCAGCGAGCCAGCTGCTGAGATGCCCCGTCATCCCTGGGACACGCACAGCCTGCTGCCAGGCATCACCAGGGAGGGGGGAATGGCTCACTGAGTCCCTCCAGGCAGGGGGTATCTCAGCTTCCTGGGAAGCAGGGGCTTGGGGGGCTGTGCCAAGGCAGGATTTGAGGTGCCTTTGTTGAGGGGATGCTCTGCTCCCGCTCCACTGCTCTGTGCCCTGAGGGATGAGGCAGGGGCAGAGCCAGGAGCCCTGGGCACAAATCGTCTTAGAGGTACAATAAAGGCACAAATCACCCCAGAGCCCCAGCTGCTCTCAAAGCAGGAGCTGCTTCTGTTCACCAGGAAATAAAAATACTACTGAAGTAGGTTTAAAACCTCTGCAACGTTAAAGCTTCATAAAATGGTTTCCATCATCACGTGCCCTGAACCAGAGAACCTTTGGCCCCCAAAAACCACAACGGCATAGGATGGGTTAGTCTGTGAGCATCCCACAGATGCGAGAGAGGCAAACAAGCCTGCAGTACCACTGCAGCACGGCAGCATCTGTCCACTCCCTGCAACCCAGAGGTGGAGCACGGAGAGGAGAGAACCCTAAAAGGAGAGAAAAGCACCCTAAAAGCACTGCATGCAAAGTGGATCTGAAGCACAGATGTGCCAAGGAGCATGGTAGCCTCCCAGGGCTCCTCAGCTCCCCACTGAGTTCCAGGATCTGAGGGATTATCTCAGCCCTACACGGGGCAGGGAGGAGACGGGCTGGATCTCCTCCCAGGCTGGTCCCTTCTCAGCACCCTAAGGAGAAGGCAGAGCTGGAATGGAGCGCTCACGGCAGAAGGAGCAATGAAGGAGGAGCTCCGCGCCCAGCTCCTCCAGGCGGGCGGTCGCCCCGCATCCCGGCCCGGGCGGCGGCTCCCGTCGGGCGGGGGCGCTGCGGGGCTGCCGGGGCAGGGGGACACCCCGAGGGGTAGGCAGGGTGTAACTACGGGGAGCCGGTACGGCGTGGGGGCGGGTGTACGGATGAGGATGGAGCACCCCTGCATCGCCCCCACCTCCGAAAAGGGGGCCGCAAAGAGGGAAATGCAGATATTTGGGGGGGGGGGGCGGGTGCCCCTATGCAACACCCCCAGCACGTCCCCGTCCCCACGCGGAACGAGCCCCACAGTTCCCCCGCACTTTCTTCTCGGAGGCTATGCAGGAACCCCCCGAAATGCTGTTTGCTCCGGGAAGGAGCATCACCTCCCCCCCCCCGCAGCCCCTTTCCCCGGCTTGTGCCGGCAACACCCCCCCCCCCCGCCACCGCTCCCCCCGTACCGCATTGCGGAGCCGCCCGCTGCCGTCGAGGGGCAGCTCCGCCACCCGAGGCCGGCATCCCCAGGACCTACCGGGGCTCGACATGATTTAGGGGGCAATAAGAGGACCCCCCCCGGGGACCTTTGCTGTGGTCGGGCTGCCGGTGGGCGTCCATACCCCTCCCCCATCGCCGCTGCGCGGCAGCGCCTGACAGACAACGGATTCATTGTTGTGGCTTTTAAACAGGTGTCAATTGGGGTGTTTTCGACCACAGGTGAACCTGGTTCAAGCCCTGGGTCACCCCCAGCCCATCCTTTCGTTTATTTTCACCTCCCAATACTGCATTTATTTGCCCCTAAGGGGTTTCCCCCCCACACACTTCTTCACGAGAATAAAAATATCGGGGTGCATCTGCAAACACCATCCCTCCCCGGAGCCTGAGCACTGCTGGGAAGGCAAAGCTGGGAGGAGGAGGGTGAAAGCAGCCCCTTCCCCAGCTGTAAGATGGCCCCTTCCCAAAATGCAAGTGTCCTGCCTTCTGCAAACAGCTCAGTCCGGCTGCCAGTGACAGCTCAGTGCCAAGGATGTGCGGTGCCCCCCTCAATTTAAACGGGTGCAGAGAGGATGAGCCTCCCTCTGCCTCCTCCAAGCCCCCCCCCCGCCCCTCCATGAACCAGGCTAGCCTCGGTGGCTATGTTTTCTCTTTATTGTTTGATATATTTATGTACCACATTATATGTTAAAGATAGACTTTTGTTTTTGTCTGATATACATTTTTTTTCATCGTATTTACCACAATGACACCACACGTACATCGGAAACAGCTCCACGGATCTGGTAGATTGCACAGAATGAATTGTGTCCTAGGTTTGTTCCTGTATCCTGAACCACGGCAAATCCAACAATATATTATTATTATTCTTTATTATAATTTTCTTTAAACTTCTCATAATTTGGAAATAACAATTGTTAAAACAACCCAAAACCAAAAGTCACTGAGAAAGTGGACTCCAGGTCTGCGATTCCAACCAGAGGCAAAGCATCGTATCCGATGGGAAGCGCCCTTCCTTGGTGGGAATTTGGGAGGGATGAATGAAGCAGTCCTGACATCCATGTGCCTACAGTGTAAACATGGCAGGTAACTGGCATTGCCGGTCATCAGCCGCTGCTTGGACCGGTTGGGCTGGTTGTACAATCTGGGTCTGGTCTACATCCATCTCAGGCTGTGTGAAGCCAAGGTCCCTGCTCCCAGCACCCGCTGGTTCCCTTCCATCGGTGAGCGCAGTGAGCCAGCCCCGTCGGGTTGGAATTGCATATCTGTGAGGAGCGGTGACCACTGCGGCTGTTCCCCAACAGGCCATTCACGGGGGTGGGGGGGGAGCCAAGCTTCAGGCAACGAGTGAGGAGGTTGGGGTGGGGCTCTGGATCATTTCCTTCCAAAAATTCTAAGTAACAAAAAAATATATTTAAATCTCAGCTTATTCCAAAAGCCAGTGAGGCAAACGCTTGCACCTCTTCTCCTCTCCTTCCGTCTGCAGGTTCTATGACATAGGATTTGTTGGATGCACGTAACGCAAATAACGACTCTTTCCATTAAAGGGATGTGGAATTGTTTGGCTATGTGGATGTTGGATGCGATTCGCTCACTGCAGCCAGCTCCTCAGTCTTCAGCGTTGGTTCTGAAGGCCTCGATGAGGCCTTCTAAAGAGTGGATGAACCCAGAAACGCTGCAGATACCACCTATAACGAAAATGGCGACGTCAAAGAAGACATGGTGCCACAAGAGCTTCCTCCACAAGAGTTTGAGGTGGAAAAGACTGGGAAGCAGGAAACAGAGCCCTGCGCCCGTGAGGCTCCCAGTGAGACCCATCAAGAGAGCAAAATGGGGGACATAGATAGCCATGAGCAGGGTGAAAACTACCAGGGCACATCTGAGGGTGAGTCCCCAAGATTTGAGCCGCCCATCGCCCCCATAGCAGTTGGGGAAGAACGCCCTGTTTCCATCTTGGAAAAGGGACCGCTCCAGGACTTCCACAGCTGCAAAGAACGGCAAGGGGTACGAGAGCAAGGCTTTGGCCACCAAGAAAATGTTGACTACTGCCCTAATGGTGGATGGCAAGTTGTCTGTGATGACTTCCTTGGTCTCGTCAGCCCAGGTCAGATAGGCGACCAGGGCAAAGAGTCCCTTAAGGATGCAAGCTGCTATGTGAGTCCAGTTCATCATGCAGTGAAACTCCTTGGGGTTCTGCATGTTCCCCTCCAAGGAAGGCAGAAAGATCTGAGAGGTGTAGCTGAAGACAATGATGCCAATGGAGATGGGAAACTTCTTTACATCAATGTAAAACTTGACTTTGTCCCAGGCCCAGTCACGTGCCCTGGAGAGGCAGTAGGCGATCACCAAGATGTTGATGACAAAGTGGGCCAATGTGCAGAGCAAGCTGAACTTGGAGACTGCCTTGAGGTTCTTCAGGAACGCGCAAGGCAGGAGCACTGCCGTGGCAATGATGGACCACGACTTCTGGGAGACAGGCAGGTTGGGGAAGCTGTTGTACATCAGGTTCCCACTGACCACCACGTAGAGGATGCAGGTCATGACCAGTTCAATGATCTGAGCCACGTTCACAATTCTGCCTCCCAGGGTGGGGAAGCGGGGCGCACAGCACGCGTTCGCGATGTCCACGTAGGAGTCTCTCACCCTGACTATCTCCCCGTCCTCATTCTCCTCATACAGACAGGCAATAAGGATTTTCCCGGTGTAGCAGCAAACCACCGCGGCAAAAATGATTAAAAAGAGTCCTAGGTATCCACCATGAAGGATGGCATAGGGCAGGCCCAGGACAAACATCCCCTAGAAAGAGACAAAATGGAAACCGTGTTGCTCGTCTCGGGGGGGGACGGGGGGCACGGGCAGCCGCGCAGCCGCAGTCACGTGCGCTCGCTGTCTGGCTTGCACACCCCCACCCCCACGCTCGCACAGTCACGCCACGCAGCCACGGCCGCACGCAGCTACACGCTCCTCTGACGTACCACCCCACCATCACCCCCACCATCACACCCTGCCATCACACCCCACCATCACCCCCATCATCACCCCCCCCCGCCATCATCCCCACCATCACACCCCAAACCATCACACCCCCGCCATCAAACCCACATCATCTCACCCCAGAACACACCAGCACAGTTTTGGTGCCCGGGCTTTGCCCCAGCCTCTGCCCTTTCTGTCCCCAGCCCCTCTCTGTCCCCAGCCCCTCTCTGCACCGAGACCCCCCAGAGCCAAGGACCCCCGGCGGGCCTGGCCCGGGCTCACCCCGGCACAACGCCCCACCGCCCTGAGCATCCCCCGGGGTCCCCGCTCGCCCCCTCGGCCCACGTGCTGCGGCAGCCCGACGGGGACACCCGCCAGCACCACCCCCCCCCTCGGGAGGCGCAGTGGGACGGGGCTTGGGACCCGGTGGCCCTCCCTGGCTCTGCGCCGTATTCCAGGAGCTGGGGGCGCACGGCGGGGATTCAGGGCTGCGGTTTTGGGGTTTTCTCCTTTTCTTTTTACTTTTTCCCCCCTTTTTAAAAAATAATGTGTGGGGGGGGGATTTTCCCCTATTTTTTCTCTATCCTTCCCCTATCTGTATATCTTTTTCCCCCCCCTTTTTTCTTCTCCTTTCCCCCCTTTTCTCCAAAGCGGGTTTCCGATCATCCCCGGGCTACTCGTGAGTCGGGCTTGGGGCCGGGAGTGGGGATGGCTGCCCGGTGCCCGGTGCCCGGCTCCCGGCGGTGGCGGCGCGGCGGCAGTCGTACCTGGATAGCGTTGGTGACGTTCCATCCCGCCTCCCAGGCCGTGATCTTGGGCTTGCCCTGCCCGGAGAGCTCCGAGCAGACCCCAGCCTCCTTGGAGGCGGAGGGCGGCAGCGGCCCGGTGCCGTCCCGCTGGTAGTGGATGTCTCCTTCCAGGGGGGTCTCGCCGCCCTCCTCGCCGCCGTCGGACTTGAGGATGTCCATCTGCAGCCCTTGCCGGTGCTCCATGTCCAGGTCGTCGCAGTGGGCGAATCCCACCGCCTCCTCGTCGGTGGCCGCCTGGAAGCCCATCCGCGCGAACATGCCGCTCATCTTCGCCTGGGACTTGTTGGACACCGAGGTGGCCACGTTGGAAAGCTTGCTGCGGAGGAGGGTGGCCATGGCGGCTGGCCGGGTAGCCCCGCTGCTCGGGAACCCTCGGGGATGGAGGCGCCCGACGGGGCGGGGGAGCGGCGGGGCGGCGGACGGGACCTCAGCGCCCGGCGAGGGGCGGCGGCCGCTGCGGGGGGCTGCTCCGAGCCGCTACCTCCGCGTCCCGGCGCAGTGCGAGCGGCTCCCCGCCGGGCTGCCCAGGGGCATGACACCGCTGCGGAGAGCTGCGGGCCCGCACGCCCCGCCGCCCGCTCCGCGCTTCTCCGCGCTGCTCCGCGCCGGCCCCCGCGGCGGGACCGGGGGGATGAAGAGTTGGACGGGGGTCGAGGGGGCTCTGTCAGCAGCCGGCGGCTGTCACCAGACGGGCAGAGCGAGCCCCTGGCAGAGCGCGCCGCGTCTCCATCGCAGTGCGACCACCTCGGGAGAGAAGAGGGAGAGGGGAGAGGATTGCTGCATTTCTGGGGGAGGTACCAGCCTCCCCGGCCAAGCCCAGCCTTCCCCCCCCTTCCCCGCCCCACCCACGCCCGCCGGGCCCCGCCAGCAGCGCCGCAGCGCGGACCCCCCCCTTTACCCCTCCTTACCCCCCCACCCCAGCTCCGCAGCCCCCGCACTGCCCGTCCTGCCCCACACCCGCGCCGCGGGCCCCCGGCCGCCAGCCCCTTCCCCACGGCGGAACGGGCAAGAGCCTTATTGACGGGGCGGACAAGCGGCTCCCCACCGGGGCTTAACGGAATTTTCCTCCCCGCACCCCCTCCTTTCTCTTTTCTCTCCCCCGACCCCCCAAAAACGGGCGGCCCCTTCGGAGGAGGCTGGGGGCAGCGGGGGCAGCGTGTCCTGCGGGGCACACCGGGGGTGTGTAAATCCGCGCACGGGGAACGGGGGTTTAACGACTCCTAGGGTCTGTGCGCTCCGAAACCGGAGGGAAACGGGTTCCCGTTCCCGCTCGGGGCTGGCAACCGACAGGCAGCGCCTCTGCTCCCCAGAAGGGCACCGGCATCGCCCCGCAGCTGCGGGATGCCGGGTCCTGTGGGGATGGATGCTCGGCTGCGGATCTCTCCTCTGGGTCCCCGCAACCTAACGTAGAGATTCTCCTTTCTTAAAAAAAAAAAAAAGAAAAAAAGAAAAAAAGAAAGAAAAGAAGAAAACCCACCAAAAAAAAAAAAACCCACCAAAAAAACCCCCACAAAAAAAAGTCCACCAAAAAAACCCCAAACGCCGATATTTTCGTTTTGCTTCCCAACGCTCGCACTCATTGGCAATTCAAAAGCCTTACGATTTATTTTTCTTTATTTAAAACCTCTCCGAGGGGAGCCGCCAGCACAACGAGAGATCCCTGCCCTGGGCTGTGGCAGAGACAAGCACAGGGTGGCATGGAGAGCCCTGGCACCGGGGGTAGGGGGTGAGAGTACCCCCCACCCTCTGCTGCGGGGACATCGCTTGAATCGTTGTTTTAAGGAAAAAAAAACCAACCAGCTTCAGGCGGGGGGGGGGTCTGTGTTTCGTTTCCTGCCTTTGGAAGGTAAAAAAAGGACATTTTTTTTGTTGTAAGATGGGCGGAAAAGCCACCGCTTGAATGATTTCCCGACAGCGCTGCTGAGGGTGCGGGGAGGGAGCGCTCAGGCTGCGGCTGCAGGTGGGATGCGGCACCGAGCAGAGGTGGGGAACGAACACCACTCCCCCCCACGGGCTCCTGGGCAAAACCGCCTTTAAACACACGGTTTATTATCTTTTTATTCCCCTCTCCCCCCCCAAAATCCGAAAGGAAATCGCGCGCAGAGCGGTTGAAATGCGGAAGAAGCAAATAAATGAAAGAATGCCCCCGGTGAGGGCTTTACCCCTCTATTAGGGCATCTCTCGGTGCGGCGGGTGCTGCTGGGGTAGCGTCCCCCCTCCCCAAAATAAAAGAGGTGGGGGTGGGGGGAGAGGGAAGCGAGGCGCATCCTTGACTTTGCGGGGGAATTATTCCGTGTCAATGCACAAATAGGTCGAGGAAGCCGGGCGGGACACGCTTTCGCCCCGGGTTTAGCAGCTCCCTGCCCGCCCCCGGAACCGCGGCGGGGTCCTCCCGGGCCGAAATTTAACGGAGGAAAACGAAAATCAAGCGGGGAGGGGGGAAAGGGGGGGGTGCCTTGGGCCATCCCCGCTGCCCTCGGCTGCCGCAGCCGACCTTTCGCCTCTTGACGGTCCTGGGAAGGGGCTGTCTGCTACGACGAACGCTTCGGAGGGGAGGGGGGGACACAATTCAACGATTCACCGTCACCCCTTTTTTTTTTTAAAATTCTAAATTTAGCCTGAGCTAAATTCACCGTGAAAGCAGCCGCGGAGAAGACCCGTTTCTGGGGGGGACATCAGGGAGGAAGGAACGAAATTTCGCCCATCCTGCTGTCTGGTGCGTGGATATTTCCTCAGACCGCCCCGGCACATCCCCTCCCCTGCCCCGGCACCCCCAAACCCCGGTTCTGCCCCCGCTGGGAGCCGGTGGGGCACTGCCGCAGCCCCTCATGCGGCTTTCCCCCCTCTTCCCACCCATCCAACCGGGCACCCCTCGATGCTGGATATGGGAGTGAGGGGGTCCCAGCCATCGGTATCATGCCACGGGTGGATGAGCTGGGCTGCCGGCTGCTCACCCAGCAGCGTGGTCGGGATGCGCTGGGCTGGGGGAGACGCCGCATGGGGAAAAACCCTTAAAACCCCAAATAATCCCAGAGCAGATTAAAGATCCTCACCGGAGCCGCCAGGAAAAACCCCAAACAAACAAAAAAACAAACCAAAACGCAACCAACAAAAAAACCAACACCCCACCAAAAAAAACCCCTAATCAACCAAATCCACCCCCAAACCCCACTGCTCCCCACAATGAAGGCACAGGGAGGCTGCAAACAAGCTCACCGGAGAACCGGAGAGCTGTGCCCCGAGGCAGGGGGTCTCTGCGGTGTCCCCCCCGCCCCGGCCCCGCCGGCGGACTCGGACCGTTCCTCCGGGCGGGGATGCCCTGGGCGGACGTTTATTTCTATTTGTATTTGTATTTTTTCCCGCTGCTGGATGGGGCAGTGCCCTCTCCCTGCCCCAGGGACCCCTCACCCGACACCCTCGGCAAAGCACCTGCTGCCGTGGCGGGGTCAGCCAGACAGTCGGGCAAGCGGGGGTGCGTGTGGGGGATGCGGGGGATGCGCGGGGATGTCGGGGATGGGGAGATATGCCGGGGATGCTGAGGAGTTCAGGGGCTGCAGCGGGTGCGAGGGGCGCAGGAGCTGGGCAGTGGGGGTGCCGGGGGTGACTCTCCGCACTCGGTAATCCCACACCCGGCTGTAACGCTGGGAAGCTGAGCCCGCACCCCCCACCCCCTGCCACCCCCACCCCCCGCTGCTGGTGAGGCGCGCTCGGAGCAGCCCCCCGCCGCCCCCGGCACCACCCTGCCTCGCTGCCAGACCCTTCCCGGGGTTCCCTCTGCCCTCGGGACGGGGTGTCGCTCCCGTCCGGTTCCAGAGGAGGGAGAAGAGGATTTTCTGCAGCAGCGGCTGGAGATAAACCACCCCCTGCCCGCCCCTACCCCCCCCCCCACCACCCCCCCACCACCCCCCGAACTTCTGCCGGCGGCTGGAGCCGGGGAGAGGGTAACGCAAACAGAGAGGGGGTGGAGGGAGGTGGAAAACAGAGGAAAGAGGCAGAGGAAGAGAGGAAGGAGACGCCCGGAGGGATGGAGAGGAGGCTCGGGGCAGTTACCTCTGCTGCCGTCGCTGCCTGCAGCGCGCCGCTCCGCCGGGGAGCGAGCAGGGGAGGATGGAAGGATGGAAGGATGGATGGATGGATGGATGGATGGATGGATGGATGGATGGATGGATGGATGGATGGAGTCGCGTCATCCTGGATTCCCCCTAACTCCTAATTAACCCAAGCAGGATAACGGTGCCAAACCTTATCCAAAGGTTAGCGGCTCTCAGGGGGGCGGCTGAACTGCAAACCGTTTCAGATTAAGCTAAAAAGAGAGTCGGAGCCTGCAAATGAGCCGGAGCCCCCCCCTCTGCCCGGGGCTGGTGCTGAGGGGTTCTGGGGCGGGTTGAGGGTCTCGCCCCCGCTCTCCCGGGTGGTCCCGGCAGGGCTGGAGGTGTGCAGCCCCGCTCCTCGGGCAACAGCTCACCCAGACCCCCCCCCACCTCCCCCCCGCCCCCATCCTCCCCAGGCACCGGCAGATAGAGCCAGAGGAGCGACTCCACCTTATCTCCGCGGAGCAGGCTCGGAGGGGTCGTGGCTGGGTCTTCTGATTAATAAACTGCGGGGAAAGAGGCAGGCGAGCTCAAAAATCGTTTAAGGAAAGCAGGGAAGGCCAACCCCCGGCAGGATGCCTTTCTCCAGCCCGCACCATCAGCCCCTCTCCAGGCTGCTGGGTGGCACAGCGCAGCAGCGGCTGCGTGAGGGTGCGATTGTTTGAGACCAGGGTGAGCATCGCTCCTCGGTCACTGCTCTGTCAGGCTCCCAAAGCCTAAGGGATTTGATTCTCACGGGCTTCGGTGGGCTGTGAACTGCCCTAAACACATTGTGCTGCAAATCGTGTCCGTAGGGAAAAGGCGGCTCGCAATTCTTAGGTCCTCAGCTTCACCCTCCTCTGTGAGACTCCCAGAACGCCTCTAACCCCCGAGTCCTGCTCAGCCTCCTTGCCATGGTACTCCCACCCTCCCCTAAAACCCGCTGCTGGGCATCACCTGCAGAGCTGCCAGCTGCAGAGACTGAGGGGAAGGGGGGAATCTTCTGCCTAACCAGCCAAGAATCTTCTCCGGGCACATCAGCCCAAGGAGCAGCCTGCCCAGGGCAGACCTCAGCCGGTCAGCCCAGGCATTCCCTCCTGGAGAAGCAGCCACCCCTCCCAGACACTTACACCTGTACCTAGAGCTGTGATTGCAGGAGTCAGGAGAGGTCCACCTTGTCCCCAGCCGTCGCTAAGAGCAGCTCCTGGGTTTATTGCCCAGGTGTCACAGTCCCAGCAGCAGCAGCAGCAGGGATGCACAACTCATCCTCTGCCCTGGACCAGGAGTGGCTGTGCAGCAGCAGCGGGCTTCATCCCAGCTCTGCCTCCCCGTCTCCCCTCCGGCACCGCGCAGGGAACTCTGACAGGATAATAAAGAGTCGCACAATATACTATAAAAAGGCAATTAGATAAACTGCTGGACTGGGACCAGCTCCCGTGACCTAGTTAATAGCTCTGGGAATTTCGGGAGGGCGGGGAGGGAAACGGCAGCAGTGCCAGTGCACGGTGTAGGGCCAGGGGGGGTTGGAGGGGAGGAAGGGTGTAGCCTGCACCCCGGAATCACCCCGAGGAAGCAGCCCAGCTCAGCATGCAGTGAAAAGGCTGGATACAGGACAGGTTCTGGCTGCTGCTTGGTCTGTGCTCTGGGTCTGGAGGCTGGATTCCCACACAGCGCGGTGCCCGAGACAAAGGCAGCTGCAGCCAGGATGGCAGGAATGTTGCAGAGAGAAAACTATAGCGGGGTAAAACCCCAGAGCAATGCATCCAAGGAGAGAGCCCACACTGGATGGTCCCTCTTTATCCAGTTTTCCTCCTGAACACAAAATGGCTGCCTAAATTTTAGACATAAAACAAAGACAGAGCCTATAAAGGGCTGGGAACGCCACAGGGTTAGGTTAACATGGGCTTCAGCAAGGGAAACCCGAAGAATACTCAAAAAACTAAATACAGGCTTCTTCATTGAACCTGACCATTCCTAGACTGCATGGTTCCTGATCTGTAATTTGGAAGACAGCGTGTGCATGAGTCTCTGGGACTTTCATTTCCCAGGAGGAAGAGCCCTGACAAACTCCAACCATCTATAGACTAAAAATTCCTTTGCAATTCCACCATGACATTTCTCCAAGATGCTGCCAGTAAGGTGGGACTGAGTTGGATCCATGAGTTTGTTTTCAGTGCTGACGTGAGGAGTGAGTGACAGCCATCGGCTATTCCCAGCACCGAATTCCCAGCATTGTTCCCACGAGCCTAACAACATCTCCATTGACTTAATATCTAAAGCTTCATCACTGTCTAATTGAGTATTCATGGATGTACCTGCCCTTGTGTTTCATGGGAAACCATGACGGACTGGGAATGCGCCTGCTTCACGCGCCGAGCCAGCAGAAAGCCTCCTCTCCTGCTGCAGCTGTGAGGTCTGAGTGCTGGTTTTCCAACTGGAGCATCACTCTCCCCAGTTGCAGACTGGCTGTTTTCTTTCCCCATCAAGTTTTTGGTTCAGTTTTGTTTCTTTGTGGTTTTAACTTGGACTGAAAGTGCCTGTGTGGGAGAACGGGGCGTTCTGGAGAGCTATGGGCTGAGCGCTGTGCCAGGCTCACCCAGCCCAGCCTGGAGCATCCCAGGCAGAGCAGGACTGAGGAGCCTGCCCGGGAGGGTGTCTGGCTGCTCGGCTGGGTGCAGGGACAACTGCTCCTGCTGTCCCCTGCTGAGCCCAGCCCTGCTCCCCATGGAGTGCTCAGCTCCTCTCACAGTGGCCTCCGGACCAAGCAACCTCTGCCTGGATCCCACCTGCCACCTCCTGATCCCAGAGCTGGTCCTGTCCTGGCTGGTAAACGATGCTTTAAAGCACGGAACAAAAGCTGCTGCAATGGAAGGTGACTGGTCTGCACGGGAAATGTCACCCTAAGCAGCCCGTGGTCAGATGATGCCCCCAGCTTTTACATCAGCTGAGCCTTTTATTATTTTTTTTAATTAATTTTTTCTTTTTAATGGGAGCAGTCTGTGAGGAGGGGCTGGCTTCTCAAAGCAGAGGGACGGTGCCAGCAGCCTGCTTGCCTTTGGGGTGTTTCCTGTCAGGAGGGCTCAGCTCAGCCAGCTCCTTCCCCCCATCTGTCCACTTTCCTTCTCCAGTTTGTGTCCGTTTCTGATAGAGGTGAGCTGGCGATGCAGGCGGTGGTTCACATTGCTTGGAAGCATCCCTCAGCCCCAGCCAACAGCCAAGGCCAGTACACTGGGAAAACCTGCTCCCCCACCCCTCTGGCAAGTCATCCAAGGGCAACAAGGGAAGGCAGCCGGCACAGGACCTCGCTCTGTGTGTTGGGGCGACACAGGCAGGGTACACCTCAGCCAGGGACTGGTGCTACCACCAAAACTGCAGCCAGGTGTCTGAGCCCGTCCCTCTGCATCTCTCTGCAGAGCCTCACGTGCAGAGGCTGCTCTTTCCAGAGGCAGGGTTTGGATGCACAGCCGCTGCGTGATGCCATCACCCATCAGTCCTTTGGGGCTTGTTGGGTTTGGGTTTTTGTTTTTTTTCCTTTTTTTAACCAAAGGAGGACAAAAATAAAAGCTGCATAGAGGACACAGCCACAATCTGAGCTGGGAAAAATGCTGTGTGAGGAGGCTTTACCGTGTCCTAAGGAAAACCGAAGGTATGTCACTGCTCCATCCGAAGGGAGAGGCTGCTCAGCCTGCAGCAAGGCTTCCAGTGCCACTGCATCTGCTGCTGGGGAGGGTGAGACAGAACCTCACCTTGCCCCAGTGCTTGGGAGTCCTCTGCGTGCCCACAGCTGAGGTACCAGGGCTTGGGGGCGAGGACCGAGCTCTGTGCCTGACTGGGCTCCCTTCCCTCTGCAGCGCAGGCAGAGCCCTGTGCTGAAAAAGAAACACATAAAAGGAATAAAAAAAACAAAGCTCCACACGTTCTCTCTCATCCCACCCATGCTGATGGGAGCACTGCAGTGCCCAGCGCTGGAAAACCTGCTGCAGCCCGAGGAGGGCGAGGGGAGGGGGCTTTCTGCAGCCTGGGGGGCAGAGGTTCCTGGGGCTAGGGATGCAGAGCAAGGAAACGGGGGTTATCCAGGGATAACACAGCAATGAAGAGCCTGCTTCTGTCTCACATGGCTCAGATGTCAGCTGGTCACGGTGCCTTAATGCTAGCAGGGGTCCGGCTGTCATCCCACACTGCAGACAGCTCCTGCGTGCTGACTCCGGGTGCAGCCACGGGGACACAGCTGTTACAGCCTAAATGCAGTGGTTCTATACAGGTTATAGATACTCTGACCTGGGAAGCTTTCCCATCAGCACTTCAGATTAGGGAAGCCGGGGTGGGGAGGTATCTGCTGTCCTCAGGAGCAGAGGAGCCATGCTGCAGGAGCAGCTCCCTCTGCAGAGGCTCCAAAGGAGTCCAACCAGCCTGGGGGGGCTCGGCACTGACCCCATATGTAAAAAACCAAACCATCGCAGAAGGGATTTTCTTCTTTCATCTACTGCAAAGTACAGAACAAAAGCACTGGGGTGGGACTGAAATTATCCCATGCCAGGAGATGAGGAGAGGGAGCAGGCCAGGAGCTGGCAATGCAGCTGCAGCAGGGTGTATGCTGTGTGATGCCTGAGGTGTGCAGCTCCTGTTGTTGACACACAACGAATTATTTCAGCAAAATAGAAATTTCACCTGGTTCTGCTGCAGCAACCCCCCCCATGGCGTTTTGGGTCAGGTGTTCCAGAGGGCTAGGGGAGGCTGGGATGGATCCAGGAGTGTGGAAGTTGTGGCCAGGTTGGTCCCCCCTGGGGGTCTGCCAAGAGCCACAGGGTATCTGCTTAACGTGTGTTACAGGGGTGACTTTTGGCATCTCCCATGAATACAGTTTAAGCCTATGAATTAAGGGGGGAGGGGGGGAAGGGAAATGGGATTAAACAATTGTTTACAAATAACAGTGCTTGGCACCCTCCCACCCATTCAAAAACAGCATATCTCAATGAAAATACACATACACCTGTGTATGGGCACCCACCACGACACCCAGCTCCCTGCACCTCCAGAACTCCATCACGACACGTACCTCCCTGCATCTCCTACTCTACCCTGCCCTGGTCAGGCCCCACCTGGAGTGTTGTGTCCAGTTCTGGGCTCCCTGGGATAAAAAGGACAGGGATCTCCTGGAGAGAGTCCAGAGAAGGGCTATGAAGATGATGAAGGGCCTGGAGCATCTCCCCTGTGAGGAAAGGCTGAGAGAGCTGGGGCTGTTCAGCCTGGAGAAAAGAAGACCGAGGGGGGACCTAATCAATGTTTATCAATATCTTAAGCATGGGGTGCAGGGGGAATTGGCCAGCCCCTTTTCTTTGGTCAGTGGAGACAGGACAAGGGGCAATGGCTGCAGACTGGAGCACAGCAAGTTCTGCACCAACATGGGGAGGAACTTTTCCCCAGTGAGGGTGAGGGAGCCCTGGGACAGGCTGCCCAGGGGGTGTGGAGTCTCCTTCTCTGGAGAGATTCCAGCCCCGTCTGGACACCGACCTGTGTGCCCTGTCCTGGGGACCCTGCTTTGGCAGGGGGTTGGATCCCATGGGCTCTGGAGGTCCCTTCCAACCCCTGCAGCTCTGTGATTCTGTGATTCCTACTCCCACTGAGAAAGCTGAGTAGCCAAGAACTCCCACCCAGGTGGGATGGATCCCAGCTCCCCAGGCCCTGGTGCTCGCCCTGTGCAGAGGGGTTCTTACAGCTGCCAGCCCCACGGTTCCCTGGCTCTCACAGCGATGGCTGCAGCTCCCGCGCTGCTGTGTGGGTGGAAACACTCTGATCCTGCCTTTCTGACACGAGGGATGGAGGCATGAAGAGACAAGGGGTACACACACATCAGACTCCCACATCAGCCCCTGGGGAACCTGTAGTGCAGCACTGCACTCCATATGGACATTTTGGCCTAAATTACTGGTACAGGTAGAAGTTTTAAGCCAATGCCAGGTACCACCCTGCAATGCCCAAATTCCCAGCCTGAGCCCTTGTCACAGGAAGAGCCACTCTGTGCTTTAGGCAGGGGCTCTGATTCCTTTTCTCCAGTGTCCTGGCAGACTGAAAGGACTTTTTTAAACTGGTTTTTTTTAAAAAGTATTTTTGGTGTTGTTTTGGGGTTTTTTTTACATTTTCTTTTTATTCTGTTGACCATCTTTAATCCTTAAAACCCCAACACAGCAAACAGCCCACCAAAGCAGCAGCCGCACAGTAACCCTCAGAACCTTCTGCGTACTCAAGCAGCATTTCTGCTCCCTCTCCCCATCCTCACGAGGCTCAGTGGTGTTTGTGCTGCCAGCAAGGACACTGCCACCCCTCCACCAGCTCCCCAGGAGCCCAAGCCAATGTGTCTCTCCAGGATACAGCATAGGTTTTGGAGGGAGCTTTACCCTCCTATGCTGCTGCTCTTCCATCTGACCCCATGTGGCAGGCTCAAACGCTGGGGAACCTTGCTGGCTGATGTGCTGTTCCCCCCTGGAATACCTGCCAGAGGTGACTTAGAAATGAAACTCATTTGGATTCTAAAGATGCCCCGTCCCTGGAAGTGTTCAGGGCCAGGTTGGATGGAGCCCTGGGCAACCTTGTGTAGCTCCAGGCCTGAGGTTGGTGTCCCTGCCTGTGGCAGGGGGTTGGAGCTCTGTGATCCTTGGGGTCCCTTCCAACCCATGCCATTCTGTGATTCTATGAAAGGCCCAGCATCCCAGAAACACTCTGGGGTGAGGTGCAGCTGATGTGCCACACATCCTTTTCGCAGTAAGTTCCTAGATACCCTTTTCACAGTGAGTTCCAAGGTTGATGCCATCAGGGGAGCCTGATGATCCAACCCTGAGAGTGCTGCATGGTGGCTGGGGCAAGTGGGGACACTGTAGCCAGGCTCGGTGATAACATGGGAACTGGAAGGTCAAACGGAAGCAATTAGCTGTATATATGCTTCCCTGAGCCAGCAACCTGTCATGTATTTGACAAAAGGCTGTCCTTTTGGTGAACTTTGCCCTTTATAATATCACTATAATACCAAAACACACCTCCATCCTGAAAAACTACCCCCCTCCAAGGCACAAACACCCCTCACTGCACACACGCTCTGGATTTTGTTAGCCTGTCCCTTTAAACACAGAGTGAGAGGACTTCACACCAATCACAGAAAAGGAACCTGTTACTCCAGTCACTGAGCTCCTCCTCAAAGGTAAAAATATGATATAAAATAGCTTAAGGGAGAGAGGATCCCATCGTATACTGGTCTGACTCCTGGGATCAGTCACTGGGCTGAGCCTCTCTCCCCCCACATCAGGATGCCTTTGGGTAAGATTCGAGCCCTTGGTTGTGCCAAGTGCTTCCCCAGGAAGTGATAAATCTCCATGGGGTCACTGTGTATCTTTTAATGGTACTGTGGTTAAGCTGTGCTGCTCCTGTATCCCCAGCAATCCATGAGACCCTGGGTGTCTGCTGCTTTAATAAACAGCACTGTGGTTAGCCTGGCTGTGATGTCCTCACCGAACGCCACCAACCTCGCTAAGCGTGGCCGTGGCAGCTCATGGAACTGGGCTGAAGGTGTTACTGGTGCATCCTGAATCGTGAGAGTTCAATAACGACTGATGGGGCATCGCTCCAGGTTTCCTTAACCCTTAATGCAACGTCCCCACACCCCACTTTCATCCTGGGGTAGCTCCTAATAGACAAAGGGGACGGGGGGCACGTTGCTTCGTGAAGCCTGTCGTTGCATCCCATGGAAGAGTCCATGAATGCACCAGGTGAGCTCACTGCATTCATGGCTCAGGAGCTCCCCAAAACCAGCCAGGACCACTGCCTTGTACCCATCCATGTGTCCAGCAGACCGATTCAGGACTGGGGCTGGCTGCCTGGCTTCTGACCACTGATAACTGCTCTGTGCAGCTGGCTCTTGGCCCCTCAGTGACCATGAACCTGAAGGTGACACAGGGCCCAGATTCCCTCCCAGAGCATATTTTGGAGGACCACTATGTCCATCACACTCAAGTTATTTGAATGCTGCTGATTCTCAGGTGCCCAGGCTGGCTTGTGTGGTTTCCTTGGCATGGTCCCCAGAGGAAAAGATAATTTCCCAGCCCCTTCAAGTCCCCAGTTCCACTGGAAACCCCAAAGGGAAGGAGGAGGAGTAGGAATTGGTTGGCTGTGCCATGTCTCCAGCATCCTAAACGACGTCTCTGTCATAAACGCCAACGAAGGGCAGAGATGCCAGAGTGCTACAGACCCACAGCCAGACCCCAGAGCTCTGACTTACCCGCACGTGCTGCTGGTGTCAACCCACTGAGAAGCCCCCTCAGTGTTTGGGGCAAGGTGCTGGGCTGACACAGACACTCTGCTGTGTAACCCCCAGGCTGCAGCTGCACTTGATGTGATCCAAACTCTTGTTGCCATGGCAGTGAGCATCCACCAAGACCCCCAGTACCGCTCTGGCTCTTCACAGGGATCCAGGGGTCTCCAGCAAGTACAGGAGCCAATCCCTTCACCACCTCTATAACTTCTCATCCATCTGTACCTGAGTTTAGACACAATATTAATGTCACAGCAGAGTCTTAGGCATGGTCAGAGCCTTTAAACCTTCATGAGAAGATAGCAGCCCCTAGACTGAAAGTATTAGCATTAAACAGACAGCTCTATAGTAAATCTTTTGGTATCATAACATTACATTCTTTTAATAGAAAAGTACTTCTTAAGCAATTTAGTTAATTTGATTTATGAAAAAAAGAAATTTGGAGAGTGTAAAACCTCAGGAAAAGAACAGCAGGGAAGGGAGCTCTGTGATTACCTCCCCTGCATGCCTGTAAACTGTGACTGAGATAAATTAATAATGAGACTTACAGGTACTACTTCTCCATGGAGCACGTCAGAAAACAGAGTGAAGGATGACTGGAAGCCCTGGGAAGAAGAGGGCTCTGTGGTCGGAGTGGAGGACTGTGTGTCCCGTTCTGGAATAGCCCGGTCAGGGGCAAGATTCTTTTATAATTCCCAGAGTGAGATTAAGACACAAACGAGGTCAAATGCCACATCATAAGGAAGTTTATTACAGCAAAATTGGCGAAAGGTACTAGAGAGAGAGTTAGAGAGAAAAGGGAAAAAAGAGAAAGAAAGGTAAAGAGTTTAAAATTACAGGAAAGTTCTAGCTACCACCACTGGTTCCTACAACGACTCAGGGGACCACTCGACTTCACTTCATGTCAGGTGGGGGAAGTTCCTTCCTTTCTTCTTTTCTTCCATCCTTCTTTTCTTCCTTTTCTTCCTTCATTTCTTCTTTTCTTCCACTGAAGGCCGCTTTGCTCAACGTTTTATAGAGGAGAGGTGTTTGGAATTCGTAACACCTATACATATGCATAACCTGTCCCGCTTCGTATTCAGATTAGTCCCAAGAAGTCATTTCCATAAACTCCTCCCAGCTGCGCCTGTGCACTGCCTCATGGTGGTGGTCGTCAGGGGGTCTTCAGGATGAAGGCCTGTAGTCTTCATCGGGCTAAACTTTTCACTTCTTCCTCCTGACGCGTGCGTAGTCACCAGTATCCCAGCTGGACATTGTCACTATCAGAGGTATCTCCTCTAACAACCTCCAAGTGTCAAATGGTCCTTTGGAATTGGCATTAAAGTTGATTTAGTCCTTGGAAATGTTTCCTCCTTAAATTCCTTGCACAAGGCTTCTATTGATTAAGACTAAGGTCTATTCTTTGTGCAGACCTTGGAAATGTAACTCCTTAAACCCGTGTCTGCAAAGCATCCTATTATTTATGGATGCTCATCCCACCATCAGTCAGAGACAGGCATCTATTGAAGGATTTACAGTTTTTGAAACTCTGTGGCTGGTACCAAGGAATTTCCTTGTTGCTGTTTTCTGTAGTTGTGCTTCCCAGCACAAAACCCTTACACTGTGTTTCAGGAGCTCTCTTCCAATACTAAACTATCCAATTAAACCTGTTTTCATGATTGCATGGGGTAGAAGATCCTCAGGACTTGTTCCTCAAAGCTTACAGGTGTTGCTAGAGCCGAGCATGGCATCTACTCAGCCTCTCCAGGAGGAGCTGGCATCCCTCTTGCCACGTCAGAGGCCTGGGCCTGATAAAATTGGAGGCTCTGTTTTGCCATAAGCACCTTTAAGTGGTACGAACCCTGATGGGGAAGGGGCCATCTGAGATCCCAGACCCAACCAGCTTGTGCAAGAAAGCAGAGATTAAACTTTCTTCTTCCCTTTTCAGTCACTGAAGCTTTGTTGCTCTGAATAAATCATTTGAGCTCAGCTGGGAAAGGGACAGAAGTGCCTGGAGGTAAAGTTAAATGTGAGGGCCTCTCCTCCTGTGGTTTGTCCAGGTTTAACTCTTTCTACAAACCAGAATGCCTTTCTGGCCTCCTGATGCTCACTTTTCCCCTGAGATCTCACTGGCTGCCATTCCAGCTGAGCCCACTGCAGGGACCCCCTCCTCACTTCATGGCTCGCCACCCAGCTCAGCCACTAGCCATGCTGGAGCCTTGTGCCCATCCCAGTTCATCCTCCTGCTTCCACTGTCAGTTCTGCCCCAGGAGGGGTTCCTCATGGTGCCCCCAGCTCCAGCCATGTGAGGTGGCTGGGCTGGTGCTGCTAAACCAGAGGGGCCAGAGGTGACATTGACTTACCCTCATTAGCAGGTAATTACTGGGGGGGTCTGAGGCTGCCAGATCTGATAAATGGACATTAAAATGTTCCTTGTCTTCTTGCATTTTCCCAGTTTCCAGAGAACAGGGCTCTGCTCAATGCATCCCAGCCTGGGAGGGCCCAGTGTGACCTTGTAAGTCCCTGTTCCATAGATGAGAGGCTTTGAGCAGCACCTCTTCTCCCAGTCAAACCCAGTAACTGTTCAGATCATCACCAGTGGATCCTCAGTTGTGTTTGTACCCACCAGTCAAATCTTCCCAAGGAAATTCAATCTTCTAAGTGATTTTCCCACAGAAAGCCACCTGAAAGAGCAGTAAAGCAGTCACCTTTGAAACCAGGTCTGAGAGCAGCCCAACAGCTGCTCCATGGCACCTCTCTGGGGCACCCTGAGGAGCTCTTGCAGTCAAAATACGACCCATACTGAAAGAAACTTCTTGAAAGCTCAGATCCAAAGCAGGGAGGAGATCAGAGCAGGTAATCCCATGGCTCCAGGAGCTTCCCTGCAAGAAGAGGATGTCCGCAGAGCCATCATTAGGGCTGACAGCAGGGAAATAAGTCAATAATAGTGTAATCAGTGGCATCTTCGTTTTTTTTTTAATGAACCTGTAGGGTGAGGATTCCCCCCCTCTCCTCTTTTCCCAGAGCTCATCTTTCACTTTGTCATGCAATTCCCAGCTGGCCAGCTGCAGCCTGCCTTGCTCCCTTTTCCATTACACACTTGGCTGAGCTGAGGATGGCAGGGCCCCTGGAATGCAGCAGGAAGGTGATTCATTGGCTTGCTGCTCTCGTTGCTATGCGGCAGAGGTGGGACCCGCAGCAGCTACACTTCAGTGTTTAATCCTGGAAGATTAGTCACAAATGGCATCGTTATGAGGGTGATCAGCTGCCCACAGCACAGACACGGCCCAGCTCAGCGTGCTCTCAGGACAGGAAGGGTTGTGATGTGGAGAGTGGTTGCTGTGACACACACACACACACACCCACCCCTGTTAACCCATCAGCCAGGTAGTACTGGTTGTAGCCCCTCTCCTGGGTAATCTTTCTCCTTTTTAAACTTCTTTCTTAAACCTGTCCTAACCCTCAGGCTGGGCAGAGCTTGGAGTCACAGACTCACAGAATGATGGGAGTTGGAAAGGACCTCAAAAGATCATCTAGTCCAACCCCTCTGCCAGAGCAGGATCACCTAGAGTAGGCTGCACAAGAACATGACCAAGCAGGTTTTTTGAATGTCTCCAGAGATGGAGACTCCTCAATCTCTCTGGGCAGCCTGTCCCAGGGATCTGTCACCCTCACAGTGAGAAAGTTTCTCCGTATGTTCACGTGGAACCTCCTGTGCTCCAGCTGCACCCGCTGCCCCTTGTCCTGTCACTGCCATCACTGAGAAGAACCTGGCTCTGTCCTCCTCACTCTCACCCTTTACTTATTTATAGGCATTGATGGGGTCACCCCTCAGTCTTCTCCAGGCTAAAGAGCCCCAGCTCCCTCAGCCTGTTCTTGTAAGGAATGGATTCCATTCCCTTCATCATCTTGGTGGCCCTGCACTGGGCTCTTTCAAGTAGTTCCCCATTCTTTTTGAACTGGGGGGGGGCAGAATTGGACACAACATTCCAGGTGTGGTCTCACTGGGGCAGAGCAGAGAGGGAGAAGGACCTCTCTCAACCTCCTAACCACCCTCCTTCTAATACACCCCAGGATGCCATTGGCCTTGGCCATGAGGCCACCACTGCTTTGGTGGCTGGCATCACCCCTAAGCCAGGTAGGAGGAAAACCAAATAAATTTAAACAGTCACTTTTTAGGGTGGTAGATTCAGTAAGTGGCTGTTTCTGAGCCTCACCCAGCTCCAGTGAGTGCCTTTACCTGGTGTGCCAGCAGAGCTGTGCCCTTGGAGGCACAGACCTTACCAAAATCAGCTTCTTGGCATGCTGAAACAGCACATTCCACCAAAATTAGTTAGAAGCTCATTTCTCAGTTCAAAATACTAAAAACTATTCTGTGGCTGGGGCAGCAGTACAACTCACCCCCAGAAGATTATACACATCCTGGGAGCAGGTTTGATTTTCAGCTCCAGGCTCACACTGGAAATGGATTCTTTTCTCCTCAGCAGCAACAAGGAGCCACAAAAATAAACCTGTTTTGCTACTGGGAGAAAAACTATGAACCCAGAGGGACACTTCCAGCCTAAGCTTTATAAAGTTTATAGTAAATCTCAGCAAGGGCAGTTGTTTTGTTCACTGTGCCAAAGAGCTGCTTGTTCCTCAAGAGCTGTGTATTTGCTGTTGGTTTTAGCTAAGCTGCTCTCCCCATCTGCCAAGCTGCTGTTTGAGCCCTGGCCTGGTAACTGTGTTCAGGTTTAAAGCCATTTGATAAGGAAGAGCTGGGCCTGGGGGTGCTGGCTGTCACACAGCTGCCCAAAACTGCTCACAGTGGTGCCTCACACCCCTGTGGGTACCTCCCCTCCCACAGCGGGTGGGGAAAGGGACAGACCTTACTCTCAGAGTCCTAGGGGTTATTTGGGCATGTTCACCCAGATAAGGGCTGCTCACTGCACTGGAATTTGGGGATCCATGATGGGTCCCTGCAGTAATCAGCTGCTTCTCTACATCCCCCTCTCACTTTCCCACTTCCCCACCAGACCTGGTGCACTATTTGCTGGAGAAGGTCAGCAGCAGAACAAATATTTGCCCTTCCCATGCCTCATTTGGGGCTTTATAAGAATTTCAGGTTTATTTTATGATCAAAATCTGTATCTCTTTTTGTTTTTCCCTCCTGGCCATTTCCTTTGCTTTTCACTTGGCACCAACGTACCACGTACACCTTGTCAGCACACACACACGCACCCACACACACCCCTACCTTGCTGGGCTTGAAGCCTGTGTCCTCCTGAGAGCACAGAAGAGCATCACTTTAACCTAAGGTCTCTGGATCTCAGCATCAGCCCGAGGTTAGGGCCTCCCACACAGCTTCTATGGCCTGAAATAGAAGCAAACCTGCTTAAGCAGCAGTGTTCACCCAGAAGCCCCATGGGCCATAGTGCAAGCCAAGATGACATCAACACTACAAACAAGGAGTAAGGGGGGTCAGGTCAGGCTGAAGAAGTCAGGCTATGGACAGGCGATCACAGTAAGTGGGTTACTACAGCTGAGTAACCACACATCATAGAATCATAGAATGGCAAGGGTTGGAAGGGACCCCAAGGATCACAGAGCTCCAACCCCCCTGCCACAGGCAGGGACACCAACCTCCAGGCCTGGAGCTACACAAGGTTGCCCAGGGCCCCATCCAACCTGGCCTTGAACACCCCCAGGGATGGGGCACCCACCCCCTCTCTGGGCAGCCCCTTCCAGCCCCTCACCACTCTCTCTGTAAAAAACTTCCCCCTAATATCTCATCTAACCCTTCCCTCCTCCAGCTTCACTCCATCCCCCTTGTCCTGCCAGTCTCTGCCCTTGAACAAGCTGATTCCCCTCCTGTTCCTCTGCTCCCTTCAGGGACTGGCAGGCTGCAATGAGGTCCCCCCACAGCCTTCTCTTCTCCAGGCTGAACCAGCCCAGCTTCCTCAGCCTCTCTCCAGAGGGGAGCTACTCCAGTCCTCTGAGCATCTCCATGGTCTCCTCTGACCCCTCTCCAACAGCCCCACATCTTTCTTGTGTTGGGCCCCAGCTCTGGACACAGGATCCAGCTGGGGCCTCCCCAGGGCAGAGCAGAGAGGGACAATCCCCTCCCTGTCCCTGCTGCCACCCCTCTGCTGATGGAGCCCAGGATCTCATCGCCCTTCCCAGCTGCCAGAGCCACTGCTGGCTCATGGGAAGCTTCTCATCCCTCATGACACCCAGGTCCTTCTCACAGGGCTGCTCTCCAGGAGCTCTTCTCCCAGTCTGTATCTCTGGCTGGGATTCCTCCATCCCAGGTGCCACCCCTGACACTTGGCAGTGTTGAACCTCATCAGGTTCCCCCAGGCCCATCTTTCCAGCCTGGCAAGATCCCTCTGGATGGCTCCTTTCCTTCTGTTGTGTTTGCTGTGCAGATGTCTCTAACCTCTTCCTGTTGGGTTTCAAACCTCACCTCTGGACACCTGATGGTTCAAAAGCATCTGCAGGTGCCTTCAAGCGACTTGTCCTCAATGCTGGGCTCAGCCACTTGCTGGCCTCCTGAGACAGGCTGTCTGCAGGTTTCTGGTCAGCATCCACAGCTGGGTAAGGATGGAGGGTGGGTGTACTGGACAGGGGGTGAATCTGTCACTGGAAAGGAGGCAGAGGTCCTTTTCTTGCTTGTGGCCAGGACCATCAGCAAATTCATGATGCCTGTAAAAGCACAGGCCCCACTGCCCTGCCAGGATGCCCAGGAGAGCCGTGTCCCTGCGCTGAGGTGGCAGCTACAGTCCCACAGGGACCCCAGCACAGGCCTCACACAGGGAGCAGCCGGGGGGTCTCAGCTGCAGCAACCCCCTGAGTAAGAGCACACTGTTAGAGGTGTCAGTTTATAGCACACAGCTGGGCTGTGCCCAGATTCATTTTCACCTTTCTGAAACTGCTGCAAAGCCCAGAGGTCACCTCTCTCACTGTCCTGGGGCGTGGTGAGCCACCTCCATCCCACGCGGTGGTTACCCTCAGGCGTGATGAGGGTGACCTGTGTGACTGTGTTACTTGCAAGCAGCTGTTTTCCCATGATCCTCACAAGCCCTGGGGCTGTACAATCAGTGGTACAGGGGCACAAAAGTGCACAGGCAGTAGCAGCATCCCAGGAAGCTGCCTTCAGAGGTTCCCAAACCCCCTTCCCATCAGCATGTCCAAGGGATTTCTGCTTGTGTCATCAATAGTATTACCCTACTCACCTGTGTACAGGCTGTGCTTCCCCACTCTGCCCAGCAAAGTGCAGTGCAGGCCTGAGGCTCTCTGGAGAGATACTGAAGAGAACCAGAAGCTGAAATGTGTTTACTGCTCAAACATTTAACACCTCACATCGATTCCATCAGCTTTGAATTTACAACCAACTGTACATTTCCTGTGCTTGAACCAACATGCCCTGAGCTGGGGGCTGCATCCAGCTGTGCAAGCAGAGCATTCCCAGTGTCCATGGTGAGACTGAGGAGCTGCTGTGCCACGTCTCTGATGTCGGGTTGACATCAGAAAAGAAAAAAAGAAGGAAAAACAACAACAACAAAAGGAAATACAACAAAAGGAAATACAACCAAAAATAAAAAGAAAAAGAAAGCAACAAAAAAGAAAAACAAAAGGAGGAAAAACACACAAGAGGAAGAAAAAAGAAGGAAGAGAAAGAAGGAAAACCCCCTGAGGTGGTAGAGGTGTATCTGGATGGGCGCCTGTGGTGTTATGAAAGAAGCAGGTTTACTGTCTGAGCCACGACAAAATTAATTGTCATTTAACACGTGGAGGTGGCGCAGGACAGAGGCATGTCCTGTGTGCAGGCATAACCGCGGCATCGACGAACGCTACAGCTACGAGAGGCTGCCTCATTTCCCATCAGGGTGTGATTTTGGTCACTTACACCCTTGATTCTCTCTGGGGCACTTTTCTGTAGGCAACTGGGCAGATACTGGAGGCATATCCACCCACCAACATCCACCCACACTTATCCTGGTGGGCGACAGATTGGCCATGAGCCAGCAGTGTGCCCTGGGGCTGAGAGAGACAATGGGATCCTGGGGGGCATCGAAAGGAGAACTGGCCAGCAGGTCACATGAGGGGATCCTCCCCCTCTGCTCTGCCCTGGTCAGGCCCCACCTGGAGTGTTGTGTCCAGTTCTGGGCTCCCTGGGGTAAAAAGGACAGGGATCTCCTGGAGAGAGTCCAGAGAAGGGCTACGAAGATGATGAAGGGCCTGGAGCATCTCCCCTGTGAGGAGTGAGCTGGGGCTGTTCAGCCTGGAGAGGAAAAGCCTGAGAGGGGATCTGATCAATGGTTATCAATATCTTAAGCATGGGGTGCAGGGGGAATTGGCCAGCCCCTTTTCAGTGTCTGTGGGGACAGGACAAGGGGCAATGGCTGCAAGTTGGAGCACAGGGAGTTCCACACCAACATGGGGAAGAACTTTTCCCCAGTGAGGGTGAGGGAGCCCTGGGACAGGCTGCCCAGGGGGTGTGGAGTCTCCTTCTCTGGAGAGATTCCAGCCCCGTCTGGACACCGACCTGTGTGCCCTGTCCTAGGGACCCTGCTTTGGCAGGGGGTTGGACCCCATGGGCTCTGGAGGCCCCTTCCCACCCCTGTGATTCTGTGATCCCCATTACCCCCTTCGCTCTTTGGGGCCAATAACAGAGGTGCAGCCAGCTCTGCCTCGCGCCCCCCGGAAGGGTTGAGCTGTGGTGTCAGAGCAACGAGCCCAGCACGTTTTGTTGTGCTGCTGACAGGCTGCACAGGCGTTGTTGTGACAGGCGGCCAAATACCCTGTGTACACAGCCCGAGGGGCTGCGCTGGTGTCGCTAGGAGGTAGTGGGGAATTCGTCCTTGCTTATCTCCTCCGTTCAGCGTGTCATGGCTCCTGCTGCTCCCTGATCCAGCAGGTCCCAGAAGGATGCATCTGCCAGCGCTGCTCTCCTGATAAGGGAAGCTCCACCACGAACACCGGTAGTTCCATACACACCTTGCATAGCCACAACTGTTCCTGAGATCTAATGAGATTTGGGACAAAAGCACATGCAGGCAGTTCTCATCAAAGCATCTATATTGGTGTCGTGGTGTTCAGAGGGGAGGTCAGACCTGGAGGCCTGATATTTGCATGTCACAGTGTAGCATGCAAATCCATGCTGAATGCTGTGAGATCTGGTGGGAAGCAATGTGATAGTTACCCCAGCAAATCCCCTGGCTGCACAGAAAGATGAGATGCACGTTTCCTACCCCATCTCCCCCCTCCCCATCTCCCAACAGTCGTGGTGAGATCTAGTGTGGGCATTTTGAAGGGCTCCATACAGAGCAGCCCAACCCCAAGGGCACTGTTTGCCCTACCCTACCTGCTCCTCATCCCCAGCCTGACCAGGAACCTCTGGTTTTCCTCCTGCAGTCATATTCCCCCTCTACTCTGCCCTGGTCAGGTCCCACCTGGAGTATTGTGTCCAGTTCTGGGCTCCTTGGTTTAAAAAGGACAGGGATCTCCTGGAGAGAGTCCAAAGAAGGGCTATGAAGATGATTAGGGGCCTGGAGCATCTCCCCTATGAGGAAAGGCTGAGTAAGTTGGGACTCTTCAGCCTTGAGAAGAGAAGACTAAGGGGTCCCCTAATTAAAGTCTATAATTATCAGAAGCAGGGGATGCAGGGGGAATCAGCCAGCGCCTTTTCAGTGTCTGTGGGGACAGGACAAGGGGCAACGGCTGCAAATTGGAGCACAGGAAGTTCCACACCAACATGGGGAAGAACTTTTCCTCAGTGAGGGTGAGGGAGCCCTGGGACAGGCTGCCCAGGGAGGTGGTGGAGTCTCCTTCTCTGGAGATATTCAGGAGCCACCTGGACACCTATCTGAGTGATATGTCCTGAGGAGCTGCTTTGGCAGGGGGGTTGGACCCGATGATCTCTCGAGGTCCCTTCCAACCCCTACAATTCTATGAGTCTATGATTACACTGTAGATAAAACCCAGAGCATTTGAAGGTACTCTACCTTCATCCCCTGCACAAGGTAATCTCCATCACCTCTGACTCAGACATCAAAACCAAAAAGCAAGCCACAAAATGGAGTATGGACACACAGAAAACTTACCTTATGCACATATTTACTGACTTACCTGGGATATTTACTTGATTAAGGGTGTCAGGATAACCCCCCTGCTGCAGGGGATCTGCTGTGCCTCAGGAGGGGACACACTTAGCTCATGCAGACTGGGACTGTCCTCACCAGAGATGTCTGTCTTGCACCAGTCAGAACCTGTATTTCTAAGACTCCCAGCTTTGCATTTAGCTACAAGATATCCTGGGAGGGAAGAAAGGGGTTGTGCTCTGATAGAGGCAAGTAAAGAAGTTTCCACCAGCACATTTGATGGCCAACATCTTACTCAGAAGTGTTGCTCTTGGGCCGAAGCCCCTCTGGCAAACACTGCATGAATCAAAGTGTTGGCAGCATCAGGAGATAGCCCCCACCTCCTGTGTTTCCTTTATAGAAGGAGCCCAGGGTGATGACAGGGCAACATGCTGGAAAGTTAGAGGTCCAGGTCTTGTTTAAAGAAGAGCTGGTGGCTGGGCAAGTGCACACCCCGTAACAACAGGGTATCTCCTGCCTTTCAAAACTCTCTTCTTTGCTGGGAATAGACTAAAAGCAACTTCTGGACATCAAATTAGGTAAAGAAAAGCTCTGGACAAAGAAGGTGTGCCTATATACTCCATATTCATTCACTTAACCCCCCCCCCCCCCCACACACCTTACATCTCTTCCTACGCCCCAGCACGCCTATCCAATGGATGGCAAAGCTAAACCTTGTTTTATTCACATGTTTTGGGGAAGTCCAATATCTCAATCTCTACCTTTAAATCACTGTGCCCTCAGTATTCCCTCCCACAGACCCTTCTCCCATCCCATTGCAAGAGGTGGGAGAATTTCTGGTGCTCTCAGGGGAAGATGGATCAGGCCCGTTGGGAATTTCAGCCCTTGTCTCTTCTCCATGTTTCAGGCTGGTGTGTTTAAGAATTGGCTTATTTTCTCCCCTGCTAATGTTTTCAATTACGTGGAGCCCAATTCAATCTCCCTACCTGATGGGGAGGCAGCAGGAGTTGGCTGTTTGTGTTCTCTGACCTAGGGCTGACTCCATTTGCTGCCTATCTGACTAACTAGTGAAGCAGAAAACGCACACAATACAGCACAATTAACCACAGAGCCTGAAAAACACACCAGGTCCCAGTGGAGAGGGAGAAATTAGGCTCTTGCACAGTGAAGGAGTTTGTTGATGCTGTCTTTCTATTTATAACATTTCTAAAGGGCAGGGTGGATGAGCCAGGCTTAGTGGAAAATCCTGACTATTTAATTTTTTTTTTTCCTAAAATTGGCTTAACTTTTTTTTTTTTGTTTTAATTGAAGATGATAGTATTAAAATTCACACCAGCTGCATGGCCCTGCAGAGAGCCAAGAGAGGGAGAGGGTTTCTTCTCTGGCCTTTAACAATCTGCTTTTCCTGGCAAATATGGTTAAATCTACATAAAGACAAAACCACTCTTTACAGATAATTGTCCAGTCCTACAACTCGCTCCTTTACCATGCTGAGCTACTACTATTATCTACTACTGTTAGTCTTATGGCAAAGATACACATGAAAAACATCATTTTATGTATTTTTTATGGGTTTTTTTTTTCCCCATCCATCCAGAGCCAGAATTAGTGAGGCACATTTACTTTTCCCCTAAGCCTTGTGCTTGTTGTGCTGTTTTGGCTTTTATCATTCTATACCTTAGAAAAATGGCAATTCCAGTGCTGGGCTGCTCTGCTGAGTTAGGTGTGTGCAGCCAAGCCTCAGCCTGACACAGGGAGAGACATAGGCAGCAGGTACCTCCCAACACCTCCACTTTGGCTACAACTGGGACTGTGACACCTCAGTGGGCAGGAAAACACCAACCCTGTTTTAGCAATCCTAGAATCACAGACTGGTCTGGGTTATAGGCCCTGCTCTGCTCCCTGACCAGCTTTTGAGATGATCTTGCACCACCAAACCTGTCTGGCCCATGTTCATAGAGTCACAGAATCCCAGACTGGTCTGGGTTGAAAGGGACCCCAAGGATCACAGAGCTCCAACCCCCTGCCACAGGCAGGGACACCAACCTCAGGCCTGGAGCTACACAAGGTTGCCCAGGGCCCCATCCAACCTGGCCTGGAACACCCCCAGGGATGGGACACCCACCTCCTCTCTGAGCAGCCTGTTCCAGCCCCTCACCACTCTCTCTGCAAAGAATTTTCCCCTAATCTAACTCTTCCCTCCTCCAGCTTCACTCCATCCCCCTTGTCCTGCCAGTCTCTGCCCTTTAACAAGCTGATTCTCCTCCTGTTCCTCTGTTTCATTCAGGGACTGGCAGGCTGCAATGAGGTCCCCCCACAGCCTTCTCTTCTCAAGGCTGAACCAGCCCAGCTCCCTCAGCCTCTCTTTGTAGGGCAGCTGCTCCAGCCCTCTGAGCATCTCTGTGGCTCCTCTGACCCCTCTCCAACAGTTCCACATCTTTCTTGTATTGGGGGCCCCAGCTCTGGACACAGGATCCAGCTGGGGCCTCTCCAGGGCAGAGCAGAGAGGGACAATCCCCTCCCTGTCCCTGCTGCCACCCCTCTGCTGATGGAGCCCAGGATCCCATCGCCCTTCCCAGCTGCCAGAGCCACTGCTGGCTCATGGGGAGTTTCTCATCCCTCATGACACCCAGGTCCTTCTCACAGGGCTGCTCCCCAGGAGCTCTTCTCCCAGTCTGTATCTGTGTCTGGGATTCCTCCAGCCCAAGTGCCACCCCTGACCCTTGGCAGTGTTGAACCTCATTAGGTTCCCCCAGGCCCATCTTTCCAGCCTGGCAAGATCCCTCTGAAAAGTCAGGTCTCAGGGTTGTGAAATACAGTTCTGTGGCTCCACATGTGCTCCATAATAAATTTAAAAAAAATAAAAAAAAGAACTCTTTGGCTTGAAAACATCCATGTTAATATAAATACCTTTTGTTCATCCTCTCTGGGGAGCAGATGCTCAGCACTGTGCTGGGCCGGGGCTGTTGTGAGCAGGATTGAGCCATTTGTCCTCTTTAAACTTTGTAGCATTGCATATTTTGGCACTGAATTCCTATTTGTCTCCTCTTCACAAGAGCCATGGAAGCCTGAAGGGTTTTGTTTGGGAGGGGGCGGGTGTTTTGGATTTCTTTAATGCTAATTTAGTAAAGAATTATTTATTTTAGCATTAAAAAAATGGAAAATATTTAAAAATTTCCAGCCACCCTACATCTCACCCCTGCTTTTCTGCATTTCCAGCTGTGTATTAGGGAGACTCCTCACTGGATCAGAATGGCAATACAGGGCCTTGAGAGAGCTGGCAAATGGATTCTAAATTGATGTTTAAAAGCCTTTTTTTTTTAAATATAGGAGAGGCTAATGAGTTTTAATTCCTTAGAAGGTCAGCTACTTCAGTAAAAAAGGTTTTTTTCTATTACTAGCAAGTCATTGGTTTTGGAGACTGGTTTACACATTTATGTGTGCCCTGACCAAACCAGCACTTCATTAAGGCAGCTTTGTTAGTTAATTAATTAGATGAGGCACTGCTGGAGCGGGTTTTACTTCAGAAACATTCAAAAGGATGGATGGTGGAAGGGAATAAGTGCATTAGCTGAAGGCCAATATCTGAGCATCCCTCACAGCTTCCTGGGATATGAGCAGTTTTCAGATGCTCAGTGCTACAGCCTCCCCGGGCAGCTGAGGAATGACAAGAGCAGCAGCAGCCAGGGCTGGGCCCTGCACTACAGCCAAGAATAACATTTCAGATGTCAATAGACAACTCGGGCTCCTTACCTGAGCGTTACCAGGTCTGCCTGAGGGCTGGGCTTGCAAATCTGGCTCAGTCAGGGTGTTGAGGCCAATTACACACCAACGAACATCACTAGTAAGGAAACCACGGGAGGAGAAGGCAGTCTTGGGGGGATGGGGTGCACAGCCCTTGACTCATTCTCCCCAGACATTTAGAAATTGGACAGTCCCATTTCCTACTGCTCAAAAACACGAAGCCAGAACAATTAATGTCCCCATGAACAAGGAGCTAAGGCAAAGGGATTCCTGCTGCAGGCAGGGAGGAGAAGCTGTTAACTGCTGCTTTCTCCGTGGGGATCATGTAGCCATCGCAAACCACTTGCTGTTCTGCCCCAGAGTAACAAGGTGATGCTGTTTCTTGGAGGAGCTTTGCAGCTCTGTTTAGCCATGCTCCAGCCAGGGGAGAATAAGTTATTGTACCAGTTTCCTTCCCCTGGTCTGAAAAGAACCGTTCACCCTCATCATCCTCAGTCCCATCCTTTATAGAAAAGGATCCTGAAAGCAAAAGAAATTTTCCCAGTTTCAACAACAAAAAAGGTGACACATGTTTCTTGTTGCTTTCTATGGGAGGGAACCCACAGTATCAAGTGAACAGGGAGGAGAAGAGAGGGAAAAGCCTGCTGTGCTCTGTAACAAACAGCATATGCTGGAATACAGCTCCATGGTCTGGACAGCTGATGGAGCACAGGAGAGAAACGAGCACACTGCCAGGGAGACTGAAGCCCTTGGTAAGGTATCAGCAGAAGCAGATTTGGTTGGATGTTAGGAAGAGGTTCTGTCCTGAGAGGAGGGTCGTGCACTGGCACAGGCTCCCCAGGGAAGGGGTCACAGCCCTGAGCTTGGCTAAGTCCAAGAAGCATCTGGATGATGCCCTCAGTCCCATGCTCTGACTGGGCTGGGCCTGTGTGGAGCCAGGAGCTGGACTCAACGTCCTTGTGGGTCCCTTCCAACTCAGGAGATTCTAGGATTCCATGATAACATGTGCTGGAGCCCATGAATCCCAGGGCTGTCCCCCACTAGAACTCCCACTTGACCAACATGGTCCACCTAAAGCAACAAGGCTTTGGGGTCCCTCCCAGACACCCCACAGCTCACTGCCAGTGCGAACGAGACAAGACAAGTTTTGCTTTATGGTCCCCATGTCTCCAAAGGGCAACACTCCAGCAGTACCTGAGCACAGGCAGGGGCAGTGGCAAAGCTGGGGGAGACAGACCATGGAGTGACAATGTGACACGCTTCTCCCACGGGTGCTCCATGTCGTGCTGCCTGGTGAGGACCCTCCATGCAGGGACAAAGTGTTCCTCTGGGCACCATCACCTTCCTTGCACATCTGAGGAGCTGCAGGAGAGAAACCCAAAACTTAAAAGCCTCAGCAGTGAGATTTATTGCTTGGCTAATAACATCCTTCCCTTCCCAATGACCCCAGTGAAGAAAGGAAGGGCTGAGTGGCTTATCTTTATTCAGTGCTGTGGGCCTTCTGGGACACTTGAACGTGATTGCATCATTTGCAGTGTCAGGCTTGATAAGATGCTGATTGTGTTTCCGTGGCGGAGGACTCCCCCGGCAGCCTGGATGGTTAATGGGAGCTGACTGGCTCTCCGGCTCAGCAGCACCGTTCCCTTTGGCTTCCTGCTGTAGCACATTAGCACAACAAATTAACATTGTAATTGCCTTTTAACTATTTAGCACTGGGGAAAAAGGAGGGAAAAAACCCCAAAAAATACAAAAAAAAGAAGATGACAGGCGATGACCCAAGAGATAGCTTAGGAAGGCAGGTCTCTCTGCTCCTCCCTTTATTTCTATTTGTATCCAGCCATTAAGTTCTGCTAATAAATAGCCAACCACAGGGCATGGCAACCCCCTTGCTCAGGCATGGAAAGAGCATTGAGTTAAACATATTCCACTAATCCCACTCACAGAACCCGCCGCTGCTACCAAAACCACAGGGCTCTAACAGCAGCTTCTGCAGCTTTCACTGGGCTCTGTCCACGCCGCAGAGCCGGTGCCAGGGTGCGGGCATTCGGCATGTATGTGCGCGAATCGAGCATGGGATAAATAAAGCATGCAAATTCACACCAAATGCCCAGTATCTGTGACTCAGAAGTCATCAATTACTTTGGCAAAGGACAGGGCAGTTCATAAACTGGCTCATCTGGGAGAGAACAGCCCTTTTTATCCACAGAGCGGGATAACGCATCTGCCACCGATTTCTCCAGAGCAATGGCACCCAGAATAGCATTTATTGTAACTCTCCTCTCAAGCCACTGATTGTGATGCCATTTGCATGCATACACAGCATTTTCTAAAGGGGATTGCATCAGGTCCTTGCATAACCTATATATTTAATCAGATTATCCAGTTAAACAATACATCCTTAAATGAAAAGTCTGTTCTTCCCTGGAGCATTTCTGGGGAAGCTTTCATTGCTTGGTTCTTGTACTTGCAATGTCTCAGCAGCACTGTCTTCCACAGCTATTTTTAGGCATCCAGGCATTGGTAAAGCACCCATCACTAATTTCTAGATGCCGATAACCTTGTTTTCCTCATCAAATTACAGCAGCCAGAAACATCACGTTAATCTATACATTCACAGAGCACACATGAATAATTTTATCTTCTCTGATCATGAGCAAGCACAGGATGAAAACAGACTGCTGACCACAGGATTTTGTGAAGAAAGGAGGGGAATAAGGAGTATTTTGTGAATGAGGAGGAAAATCTCAGCAGGGTGCTGTGAGACATGGCAGCACGTACCTGGAGGAGCAGCAGCCATGGAGCTGGGAATCCTCTGGGATTCCCTGTGACTTCCTCAGCAGCCGTTGGGATGACATGTTGCATGATGGATTCAGTTGTTGGGGTGACTCGTCCCAATTCATCCCTGTCGTGAGACCGCAGCAGCTCTGCTGGGTGATCCTTTTCTGGGGGGAAATACTCTGAGTTTTGATCTTTCTGCAGTCTTTGGAGCAGGGATATACAGGTGGGGAAAGGCCTTTTATCACCCCTGAGCAGAAAGTGCTGGAGCATGCAGATCTCCAGGAGGAATTCACATGTGGAAGGTCATCGCAGAGCCTGCTGCAGGGAGAACATCTTCCAGCAGTAAGCCCTGTGAGGATGGGAACAATTCTGGTTATTTTGCCTCCCTGTCCCCATCTTGGAAGGACATGTGGCCTTGCTATTGATTTAGAGTTTAAGCCAATGCCTCCAAGTCATTTATTTTAGCAGCCATTAAACAGGTCATCAGGAGAAAGGCCGGGAAGTGTCAGAGCACTGCGGTCTCCGGAGTGGTGGTGGATACAACACAGTGGTTCAGTGCTGGGGTTAAATGAATGCAAACACCAAGTGTTGTAACACAGTGGTTTCCCAAGGGCAGAATCAGGGAACAGCAACAAATCCAGACTGAGCACAACGAGCAGATTGCTGACCAGATTGCTGACTTTACTCTGCCCTGGTCAGGCTCCACCTGGAATTTTGTGTCTAGTTCTGGGCTCCCTGGGATAAAAACACAGGGATCTCCTGGAGAGAGTCCAGCACAGGGCTATGAAGGTGATTAAGGACCTGGAGCATCTCCCCTGTGAGGAAAGGCTGAGTGAGCTGGGGCTGTTCAGCCTGGAGAGAAGAAGCCTGAGAGGGGATCTGATCAATGGTTATCAATATCTGAAGGGTGGGACAGAGGGGGGACATGGCCAGCCTCTCCTCAGTGTCTGTGGGGACAGGACAAGGGGCAATGGCCTCAAGTTGGAGCACAGGGAGTTCCACACCAACATGGGGAAGAACTTCTTCCCGTGAGGGTGAGGGAGCCCTGGGACAGGCTGCCCAGGGGGTGTGGAGTCTCCTTCTCTGGAGAGATTCCAGCCCCGTCTGGACACCGACCTGTGTGCCCTGTCCTAGGGACCCTGCTTTGGCAGGGGGTTGGACCCCATGGGCTCTGGAGGTCCCTTCCAACCCCTGCAATTCTTTGATTATGTGGCCAGACTCTACTGGCTACTGCAGCACCGAGCTCCTCCTGAAAGCCAGTCACAAGGCCCAGGGATGCCAGTGTGTCCCAACAGGACTCCACCACAAAGGCCTGAGGGTGAGTGCTCGGGGCTTCCTGCCAGCCTGGCTCTCACACAGTGCTCAGGCTCAGGTAGATTTGGCCGAATGCTGGTCAAAGCCCCAGGACACCTTCAGCATTTGGGTACCACAGCCAGAGAGGTGCTTGCTTCTGGATGCCTCTACCTAGTAAAACGAATGATTCCCTGGCCACTTTTCTCCATCACTGACACTAAAAGGCAATTAAAAAATAATAATGTGGCTAATTAAACTATCTATTCTATTTCTTTTCTCCTCCCTACTACCACATGCCCAGGTAAAGCAGGTGAGAGGTATTAACCCCACGCCAGCTCTTGGACATTCCCCAACTTCCCCACCCTCTGCCTTCCCACCGGAGAGCAATTGGGTGGAAAGAGGGCTATTTTGCAGTCATTAAATTTTCATTCTATTTTTAACCAGACGCGCTGCCATTTCAAAAGCTCCCCGGTGAGACGGGGATTGGCAGTCTGGGGAAGGGAGAGGGGAGGAGGCAGGGCCCGGTTGGGATGCGGGAGGCGTTTAGCACAGCAATTGCAGGAGCAGCAGAGATGCTGCCGGCGCTTGGAGGGGTTGGCTGCTCGCCAGCCTGCTCTGCCACTGTGAAAAACAGCAAAGCTAATAACCTCAATTACAGCCCGGCCTCTCTAGGGGTAGCTGGCGATGCCTTTGTTTATCTGAATCCCAACACGAAAGCAAAGATTGTTTTCTGTCTGCAGGGGCAGATGTTGTACAGACAAACAGAGAAACAAGCGGTCCACGTAAGGTCAACCATACTTTCCTCCAAAATTCACCTGACAGCTTTAATGTGCCTTAAATTCTCTGTCTCCTTTGCGCTCTAAATATTTAAATTTGGCAACCAGAAGGCACTAAGTCACCTGGAAGGTGGCTACTGATGTTTCAGCCTTGCTGGGCTTTCACACCTGCCCGCTGTGGCTGTACCACGGCCTGCACTTCCACGGCAAAGCTCATGGCAAAAAAAAAAGGGCCTTCTGGTTTTCTAAACAAGCTCAGAGCTATTCTGAAACAGTATGTGGGGACTGATTGCCCAAATGTTTCTTTCATGAGCATCTGAGTTAGTTAGGGGTGTCTAGAAGGAAGAGGCATAAAGAAAACAGCTGCATCTGTTGAGATACATCTCTGTTGAGCCATGTCTCAAAGAAACATTTGAGACTTAAGCACCATTGCAATTTTCCTTCTTCGTTAGAAATCTGATCTATATGCAGGAAATCCAGATGGACCAGGTAGAGAAACCACCACCTCATCAGATACGGGACCAGAAAGATGCAGTATGCAGCATCCACACAGGGACAAGGAAAACCCAGCATATTGTAGAGGTAAAGGCTGCCTGTATCACTGTGAATTAAGACTAACTACAGTAGATTTCATAGAAGATGAGTGTCACTGTAGGAACCTTTGTCATACTCAAGCACTGATCCAGCTGATAAAAGGCGTGGTGCCTTTGCTTACGCATGGCTTCCTTCTGCGTGTCACTGGACACAGAGCCCCCAGGCCTGATGCCTCAGAGGGGTCTGCCAGATGGGCAGTCAGACCTAGTGGTTTTAATGAGGTTTGGGGTGCTGCCTCTTCGTTTTATTTTTCTATGATAAAAATACATATACAAAGACTCACCAGGACCACAGAACCTGTGATGTTATTCAGCTCCCTCTCAGGCAGCGCACGCGAGCAGACCTGTCACCTAAGGTGCTTGTGGCAATACACCTTCAGGTTGCGACTGTATATGTTTCAACACAGGCTGCTCACGTAACAGAAGTTGTCTCAATTCCCCTGACAGAGCAGAGGCAATCAGGCAGTGCTCACGGCAGTATCATGAGTCAACTCTGCACCCTGGGTACACACATGGGAAACACACATCTCGCGCATCTACAGGGGCAGGAATCTGAAAAAAATATAATGATTCCTGAAAAAAAAAATCCTGAAAAAATATAATTCCTGAAAAAAAAAAAAATCCAGAAAAAAAAGTTATGGGAAAAAATTAATTCCTGAAAAAAATATAATAATTCCTGAAAAAATAGAATAATTCCTAAAATAATATAAAAATTCCGGAAAAAATAGAATAATTCTTGGTTCCTACTCACCAGCTACTAGATGTAGAGATTGCTTCCTGGTGTAAGTCAGTGTGAAGTACAATGCCACCTGCTTTTGGGACAGGTCATGGATAACTCGTTACCAGGATGTGTTAGATCATGTTTACACAGACTGAGGAGAATCCATCATTCCTCGCAGCAGACAAAGGACAGCGAGGTCATGCCATCACTGTGCTTTGCCTACGAAGACCCAGACTAACAAGCAATCTAACAGCTGGGATTGGGTGTCCCCGCCTCGGGGTAGGAGTCCCATCTTTCCTTGGCCAGGAGAACCTCGTGGTTTAGCCTTTGCCTGATCTCACACATGGCTGGCTCTTAAAAAATTACAGCAGAAGAGCTGTGAAAAAAGGAGGGGGGGTAGTTACTGTACCTCTGACCTTGTTCGCTAACATTAAATAACAAGACATGGAAGGGTGCTGGCTGGGGCCTAGCGCAGCCGGGTTAAGCCTCACCATGGGCACAGGTTGCTTTGCATTAGCCCTGAAGGCACGCTGGAAAGTTCACAGGAACCAACCATAAACCACAGCCAATGTCATTACCTCGTCCTCACCATGCAGCTGAGCATCACCTGACTGCAGGTGCCCCACTGCCCCGCCCCTGCAGCCTTTACAGCCCGACAGCACCAGCTGAACCTTCAGACATCAAATCATTTTCCCTCCTTTAGAACCAGGAAGGCTGCACACACGTTAGAGCCAGAGGTTTTCCCTGCACGTTACCTGACTTTTCAGTCACATCACAGGAAGGCCGAACACACCATGCTTACCTTCATCAGCCAAACTCTCCCATGACACCTCCAGTTCCCAAGACCTCACGTCCCCTTCTCCCCCCACACCCCTCCCCCGACTCCTGTGGAAGCCCTTGCTGTTCCTGCCACGTTTCGGTGCAGTGATGACAACTGTGGTATTAATGTCCCCAGCAGAGGCTGGGCTTTCATTATTCCACGTCAACAGGAATAATGAAAGAAAATCTGGGGTTTGCTTGTGCCTTTAACTAAATAATTCAAGAAGCATCCAGTTCAGGATACCTGCCTGGGTGATGGAACATGGGCTACGCTGCCAGAGAAGATCTAGGTTTCCCTACAGCATCCTGATTCTTGTCCTTTGCTGAGGAACTACAGCTTGTCATACCAGCCCCTTGGCACTTGCAGAGGAGCTCACTGAGCTCTGTGGGGCATCCACACCCCAGCTCACCAAATAAGCACTTGGCACTAATGGGAAGGGTGACCCAGAAGTGACATTGACCAGCCACCAACCAGCCCGGAGCTCCAAAGGAACAGGCTTTGGAGCACATCCCCTAAAGCGGTGACAAAGCCAGGGCAGCAGCATTGTTACACCACCCCACACCATGGTGCAAATGCTGGTGTTACTGGTGCCAGGGAGAGATGTGACCTGTACCTCCAAATGTCAGTAACTATGTGCTTAAAAACAAGGCTCAGCTAAATGACAATGTGGTAACTCAACGAGCACAATACATTGTGCTTCAATGTCCAAGCTTAGGGAAATCACAGGCAATAAAAGACGCTGCCCCCTCCCCTCCCTGAGATGAGAAGGGGAGGAGAGGGGACAGTGCAGATACTGCTGATGTTTGTGGGAGATCTATGGGCTCCAGGCTGATTAGCAGTGTCCTTTCTGTGTCAGAAGATAAGCCGGGAGCAGAACACTGCAGGCAGCTGATAGCAGCAATTCCCAGACCAGGGCTCCTGGGGGCGGAGGATGCAGGAAATTTCCTGGAGAAAACGACTTGTGATGCTGAGTGGGTCTGAAATCTGTGAAAAGTGCCTTGAGCTGACTCAATAAAAACACGTCAAGAAATCTTCTTCTCATCCCTGTGGCTGTTTTGTTTTAAACAGAAAGCAGCATCTCCCAAATTCCAGCCCGGATCCATTTCAAATGTAATTAAGTTTGCCAAATAACAAGAGCTCAGCCATCACTTACAACCCTAACTATTTAAACCCATTGAGTTTATTCTTCAACACATCATAAACCTTGCCTGGGCTCCCCATACCTCACCCTTATTGAGAAAGGGACACAGATTTCATTAAAACAAACAAATAAAATCATTTTAAAACAGACCTGTCACTCACAAGCTGTCTGGAACTTCACCTGGGAGCATCAGTGGCTGTAAGGATGGATACATATTTAATTTCTATTTTAGTCTCTTAAAAATTCACCCTATAGCTTTTTTTTTTAGAGTGGTTTCTTTGTATGCCCACACCTCTGCCAGGGTGCAGGGCCCACATTGGTGGTCCCCAGGTGGCTGTGAAGAGGCATCTATCCCTTTCTGAGCTTCTTTCCAAGGACACTGCAAATATTGCTGTCCTTTATCGTAGGCCAGGAGGTTGAACCAAACCCCATGTCCCCTCATACACATACTCAGCCCTGTGAAAGGTCTTACAGTGCCTATGGAGCAACACACACCAAAGGAATATTGTTATCCTGCTCTACACATGGCACCAGCGATGCTGAGAGTGATGCATCCAAGCTTGCAGTGGCGTTGGTAATAAACTGAAGCCCAACCCTTGCAGCTCATCAGCCTCATCCCATTCAGAATCCCAGAATCCCAGGGCTGGAAAAGCCCTTTAAGCTCATGGAGTCCAACAGTCCCTGTCCTGTGCTGACCCAGATCCCTGAGCACCTCATCTCCCCTCTGTTAAACACCCCCAGGGGTGGGGACTCAGACCCCTCCCTGGGCAGCCTGTGCCACAGCCCCACAGCTCTGCCAGGGAAGAACTTTTCCCTCCCAGCTGAGCTGCCCCTGCCCTGGCACATTCCCTTCTCTCACTGCAGGGCTCTCCTGCCCCTGCTCTACTCACAGTCCTGTTGTGGGAGGAAGTCGTGGGTCTGGGCTGTCTTAGATTCAGTCACTTGTGATTTCTGAGCTTTGCAAGGAAAGTAGGAGTTCAGGTGATTCGAGGCCCAGCTCCACAGAGGGTTTTGGAGCAGAGGCACCAGCTCAGCATCACAGACTCTGGAGAGATGGGTAACTGGGGAAAGGGCTCCATCAGCACCAGGGATATAACTGCTCTTCTGGTAAAGCTCATGCGTTCACCACTGATAAAAGGACACAGAAGGAGCCCTACCAGCTCCTCTGTCATGCAAAGTACTACAAACCCTTCACTGCCAAGGAAAATAAAGAGATGAGAATTTCCAAGCCTCCAGCAGACCCAGTCCCCCCCAGCCAGCTGGGCAGCAGAGGGGTCCTGCCTTTCAGACAGAGCTCCAAGCTCATTTTTCATAATAGCCCTACAATTTAGCTATCAGGCCCAAGCCAATGAGGGCTCAGCAGCTGCAATCACAGCATTTTTAGTCATCCAACCCAGCACAGAAACCCTCCCGTAATCCCCTTTTCCTAGCACATTATCTTTAATCATGGGCATAATAGAGAGTCCCTTTGAGTCCTCCTCCACATTTTCCTCCTTGTTATTCACAGTGCTGCATTTTACCTCAATAATAAACAGTTTTCCCCAATGATAAACAATTTTCCCCCATTGCATTTTGCATTGATCTGCCTCAAAATTCAAAGAGAATCTTTTAAGGTGTCTGTAGCTCTGCAGGGAAGCTCCTGGCCAGTAATGACGACAGAAACTCAGGGCCTTTTACCCAGAGAAATCGCACAAAGCTACTGCCAGGAGAGCACCAGCTTTCTTTGTTCTCCTTCAGGTAACATCCCTGGAAATTTGACAGTTCTTCACAGCCATGTTCCAACACCACTTTCCCCCTGATGCCCAGTCTATCCCACTCCAGAGGAGAGTCCACGTAAATATTTTGTTACCAGAGCTCTGTGTTTCTCCCCTCTCCCCTGGTACCTTCTCCAGCACTTTCTGAACAACCAACCTCTTTAAGCAACACCAGTTGTCTCAACTGTTTAAAAAGAAAGTTGCCAAAACATGAAATTAATCCAGGCTGGGTAAATACACAGTTTCCCCTTAATTGACTCTTTAAATGCACCTGTATCATTGCAGGCGCCGTAGCGATGTATCAGCTCGCAAGACAGAAAGGTCTGTTCCCCCCTTGAGGCATCTGGGCTAACATTTCATAAATTACAATCATGTTTTCCTTTCCTGTTAATATTTTCATTCCAAAGGTCATTTACCACACACACATACACTCACAAGACAGGGGGAGGTGATGGAAGCTGCTGGATTCCCAGGCTTGGGCATCACAGTTGCTCCATTAATGATGTAAATCTACCATGTCACGACAGAGATGTACCTGTCCACAGCCAGTGGACTCCCCTAGAAAAAGCTCTGTCCTTAGATGTACACACATATAAACACATGAGCCACGTCTCTACATGTGCTTGAGTCTGGGTGCTTGAGTTGGGCACCTTCATCCAACACTAAGGCAACCAACCTTCAGTCACCGGCCTTGGCCAAGGACCACCAGTGACTAGTCTTGCTCAGGAGGGTCATGTAGCTCTCTCTTCTTCCCTGGGGAGCAGAAAAGACCAAGCTACATGTCAGCCATGGATCAGTACCAAAAGAGGGACCCCCAAGGTGACCGGGGTACCAGCCCGCTCTATTTATCGCCCCAGTGTGACCTGGAGTCTCTGGCAAGGGATGCTGGGTCCCAGGAAACCAGCCACTGCCCGGGTAGCGGTTGGGTGGAGAGAGCAGCGCTTCTGCATGTGGATCCAAAAGCTTTAGCTGCACAGCCAATTCCCTTTCTGAAACGTCTATGGAACACAGCATTTTCTCTTACAATTATCATACCAGCCAGAGAAGGTTTGTGCGCCCCGTCCCAGCGGGTGTCAGGAGCTTAATATTAATTAAATACCAGATTTAAGGTTATTGCTCATAATCACAGCTGCGATCTGAATTATTGCTCCATGATATTCCACTTTTGCCCGCTCGCGGCTTTTGATTGATTATTTGCATTTGCTGGTTTATAAGGTGCCAGTATTGCTGTGAAGAGAGGCAGAGGGTTTGATTTGACCAGTATTACATCCCCTGGTCAGATGATGGATTGGACTTCCCAGCATACCATAAACACCAGCCCATTCTTGGCAGCATGATATGTATCTGGATTCCATATTCACTCCTCAGCGTATCCCACATTCAATCATCCTTATATTCATTTCTCATGATATTATTATTATTATTAGCCTTGGGGAACTTGTTTTATAGGCTATTTAGTTTGAATTAAGCATGTGTGTCAGTTGTTTCTTGTTTCTAAAAGAACACAGATGATAAATGGTAGGATCTGCCCCTAGACTCAGTTTTGGACTGGTTTCCATCTCTACTGCTATCTAAGTATTATTGCTGTTGGTAAAACAACTGCTAGGTCCTCTGTTGGAGCCTTCCATGCACACAAGGCCAGGTTGGATGGGGCCCTGGGCAACCTTGTGTAGCTCCATGCCTGCAGGTTGGTGGCCCTGCCTGTGGCAGGGGGTTGGAGCTCTGTGATCCTTGGGGTCCCTTCCAATCCAGACCAGTCTATGATTCTATTTTTACACAGGCTTTTTACTAGATTTTTCAGGCACGATTGGAAATCACTTTTTCTTTAGACCAACTTCTTTGTTCAACCAGGTATAGACTCAAGACAAAAAGGCCCTTTGCCATTCCCCCCCCAGGGCTCACTGCCACTTCCCCAAAATAAATCCCAGGATCAATCAAGGCATCGATTATATTCCAACTGCATTTCATCTTCATTTTAAGCTGTCTATACATTAAGACTTATTGAAATTTTAATTACTTTTAATTAAACACATTTGGTCATTCAGGAAGAAGCAAACACACCGACATGACTGGGGATAAGAGTCTGACTGTTCTTTTCATTCAGCTTTAACAAGAGCTGTTACGGTGCTGTTCGTGTGACTCGCTATGTGCAGAGTCAGATCACTGTGTGTGCAAGCTCTAATGACACATTCAGAGGTACCATCAGATGTTCCCCACACTCCCCTCCATGCAGAGCCATTAGGTTTTAATGCTTTGCCCCCTCCCTCAAGCTTCGTAGCGGATCACGCAATGGGAAGACACGATGCTCAAACTCTTCCCCATCATCCCCACACCACTTCTGCCTCCCACAGATGACTCAGAAACATCCCTGGGGATTTCTTGAGTAACTGGCATCCTTTGCAAGGGGGAGGGAGCATGCTATTCCCTGCTGCTCTGCACCCTTTGGAGCAGGAATGAGTCACTGCTTCCTATTTTTTGCCTGAAGCCCACCGATCCCTGTAAAACTACTGAGAGCAGTCACATTGCCAATGGCTAGCACGGGGAACGTCACTCCTCTGCTCTTTCCCTAGCTACTACTACACAAACTCGTTGACTTCTCTTTACCCCAGTTCATCCTGAAGTTTCTCAGGGTGCTATTCATTGAGTTTCGGGGTCTTTCTGCTCCAACTTTCCAACTCATACTACAACCAGAACACTGTATTTACAGCACACCACTTTCTGGAGGCATTCGCTGTAGTGTGCCAGCCCTTGGGCTGCGGCAGCGCACGCCGGCGCGGCTGCGTCACGGGCCGTCAGACCAAGCCCTGCGTGAGCCAGCCACAGATCTCCAGGAGCAGGAGTGAGCAGCCTAACGCACTGAAGCAGATTATGAAACTGTTTTGTCACATCCACATCCGGAGATTAAAAGCTGTCAGATGGTTGTCATCGTGGAAATGGGTTCTCAGGCAAGGTGAAGATGGGTAACAGCTGAGGCGCCGCCACCAGAGCCCAACTCTGATAAAATTGGCAGACTCTCTGCTTTCCCTATCATTTCTGCACACGCTGCCAGCCACCTGACCAGAGATTAGGGCAGGGAAGCCTTAAACCAGGAATGATTTTTCAGGCAGACACTTTCCTCAGTCTATGGCACGCAGCAGTATTTGGGAAGGAAAGGGAAAAGAAGCCTTATCCTTCTGAATCCAGTTAGAAAGCAAAGCATGTGTTAGCCAAAACATGAACAGAGAGGAAAAACATCAGCACCCACAACAAGAAGCTCTGACTGGAAGTATTACAAACAATTTAGATAACGATTCTTGCTCTCTACAGCTCTGAGTAGTGTAGCTAAGGAAAACATTCCCTGCACGTTGTCAGGATGCCTTAAATCGAAGGGATATAGAAAAGGCAAGAAGCAGTCAGCACCACACAGTCCCAGTCACCTGATGTAACAGCGGGCATCCCTTCCCAGCATACTGCGCTGCAGCCAGACCAGGCTGGGGACTTAGTCAACACCCCTGCAGCCAAACCCATGGAGCAATGACTCGGAAACGGCACCGGGAGCAGACACATCCTTGGGGATAGGGATGCAGGAGGATGAGGCACAGTGCATTCTTTCCATTTAATCCTTGTCAGTGTAAGCAGGCTGTGAAGCTCTACTTATTATGGTAGCTTTAAAAAAAAACCAATCAAACCCCTTAACCACCAAAAGAGTGATATTTGTCTCTGTGTATTGTCTGCTGCCAAAGGTCATCAGGGTGCGTATGGCCATCGCTAGGATGGTGCAGGCACAGGAGGAGGAACCATGTGCACTGAGCAGTGGAGGGGATGGGAGCTGGAGATGAATGATGTTTCTGTCTCATTAGCCTGCCAGCTGTAGCCTGCTGCTGGCAGAGAAACTCGCCAGGAGTCCTGATTCACCCAGCCATGGAGGTCATGGGCTTTAGGACAGAGGGGAGGAAGATGGTGGGGGTGAAGGTATTTCTGTACCTGTCTTTTCTCAGAAGGTCAGGAGTTAGGGGTTGTTTCTTGAAAGGTCCAGGTCCTGGCTCAGAAGCTGCCTTACAGAAACGCTGCAGCACTGAGATCAGACTTTTGGGTACTCAGGGTAGTGACACACCTGGCATCACTGACAGGCCCCTGTCCAGTGTACGGTTCAGTATCCATGATAACATCAATTAAAATCACAGATGGCCAGTGATGGACTTACCTAGAATTTCTCACTGGCTTTTGGGGATGTGTTCGTGCCTCTGTCAACACAACCAGGGGAGATGGTGCCGCTCAGCTCCGGTGGCACCTGGACCAGCACTGCAGCTCCTGTTTCCAGTAAGAAACCCCACAATTAAGTTCATCAGGAGGCAAAAAGACTCCAAGATGTTGATACAACTCTTTCTTCCAAGTAGTAGAAGGAGAAAGAAGCCTTCACAGAAATAGTACCTCTAGCAAGGACCTGCAGCCTGCACTTGCGAGCTTTAAAGTGCACAGATACATAAAACATCTTGTGAGTTCCTGGGGATTCACAGTGTGAGCTTCTAATAAATGAGCACTCAGGAACATTAAGGAAAAGTTAGAGATTTTAAACAAACATTCATGCCGGGCACCTAATTTATAAATTCACCATTCAACCAAAATAAAAGCAGAGCTGAGCTCACGCCCCTGCCCAGCCACAACAAAAACTCCCTGCTGGTTTGCAAGCACTGGCAAGAACAGCCTACCTGCTCAGTTATTCCCAGAAGTTATCCAACAGGTACACCTTAAATATTACAAATCACAGAACTGCAGGGGTTGGAAGGGCCCTCCAGAGCCCATGGGGTCCAACCCCCTGCCAAAGCAGGGTCCCTAGGACAGGGCACACTGGTCGGTGTCCAGATGGGGCTGGAATCTCTTCAGAGAAGGAGACTCCACACCCCCTGGGCAGCCTGTCCCAGGGCTCCCTCACCCTCACTGGGAAGAAGTTCTTCCCCAGATTGGTGTGGAACTCCCTGTGCTCCAACTTGAGGCCATCACTCCTTGTCCTGTCCCCACAGACACTGAGAAGAGGCTGGCCATGTCCCTCTCTGTCCCACCCTTCAGATATCGATAACCATTGATCAGATCCCCTCTCAGGCTTCTTTTCTCAGGGCTGAACAGCCCCAGCTCACTCAGCCTTTCCTTGCAGGGGAGATGCTCCAGTGCTTTAACCAACTCCCAGGGTTCGCCTGGTTTTAAGAGAAGGTGGCACAGATTTTAGGGCCAAGGTCCAATGACAATGCTTCCTCCCCGGAAGATGCTGACCAAAGTGCTGGTGTTGCCATCTATGCTTGGTTTCTCTTGCTCACTCTTCTGTCAGTCCAGAGAGAGAACGTTTTAACCAAGGTTAATATTTTGATTACTGAGGACAAACCCACAGCACTGCTCAGTCCCCAGAGAAGGGTGATCCTTCCACCAGAGAGTAACCCAAAAGGAAACTTCACCAACAGAAACTTGGGGTTCCCAATCCTTGTATATTAATGACAATCTGGCTACTACAATTTTCTGAACCTTATTTCTGTTTTCACCTGCTGCTCTGAACATGGTAGGTGCAGAAGAAATGACCTTCCTGAGCTGGAGAGCCCAAAATTCCCAGGACACAAAGCAAATCTGTTCAGTGTGATTTTTCACCAGGCTCCACGCTTTGAGGGGAGATGCTGAAACTTAAACCCACTGACATCCCTGCCTGAGTATCCACAGAGGGAAGCAGGAGCCAGGTGAATGTTATTACACATTCCAGCTGACCTGCTTAGTGTCCCCAGAGGTTTGTAAAAGGTGTTTTCAACAAATAGTATTAACTCACTTTGTTCCCTACAAGATACTGATTTCCAGTGTTTTTCAAGCCCTCTGAACCACGCTGTGGTGTGTTTATTGCTTGAGTAGGTCTGAGGTCTCAGGTGCACAAGGCTGCCTGGGGCTACAGGCTTCTCCACCACCCCCCTGATTGAAGGCAAGCAGCAGAGCCCTGGCAGAAGGACAATTCCACCAATACAAGAAACAAAACCGGGTGAGATGGGTGCAGAATTCTCTCCTCTTTGTCACACGCATCTCCTAATGTTCACTTGCTGCCAGCAAGTCCAGCAGGAAAGTATTGATTAGAAGAAGATTTGGCAAACCTAAAAGCCACATTATTCTCCATGCTCCTGCCTGAACTTGCCCACTTCCCTTCCTTTGAGCTGAGCTCTTTTCCATGCAAAATCTGCCATGCTGCCTTACTGATTATTGACCCGTCACAGTTTGGAAACATAGCTTAAAATAAATGAGCCTGGGTGCCATGGCTGTGGAGTTATTAAACTGCCTGGCACTGAGGAAATTGCTTTTCATAAACATCCTGAGCTTCGATGGCTCTTTCCTAAAGTGTTCAATACAGCAAGAGCCCAAGTTAATCTGAGCCAGTCACAGACTGAATTGTTAAGGAGAAGGGAAGATGTGTTATCATCCAATATTGCTGACTGAAGTTAGGGGAGAGAGCAAAGAAAGGACTTTCATGATATACAAATAATATTCCTCTGACTTGCTGTCACTTGATGCACTAGCTAATCAGGGAAAGAAAATGCCTCCATGTTCTCCTAGACCACATGGAGGATGCTCACTGCAGGTCTCCGGCATCGTGGATCCCAAATCCAGCTGCTGATATCAGCGCTCGCCTGCTGTTACCTGCACACCCTGGCAATACAGATGTTAACAGCTGAGCCAAGAATAAGGCAGTGATTTCCACGTTCCTGTACAGAGCCACAGAGGAATGCTAAGGATTTGTAGCTGCTAAGCCCCCAACATCCATTGGTAGCACTCCAACGTGCCCTTTCAGTGCTAGCGCTCTCTTGGGCACCCGACAAGGGTGCTGCTCCACTCCACACAAGTTGTTTGGAAAGCCAGACACATTTTCCAGGTAACAGCACATAGATAGTGTGCTGCTTTGTACTGAGTCAGGCAGAAGATGCTAGATCTGGACCTATTCACTATGGATGCCCATGTGATGTCTTAAGCAGTCCGGTTCCTCTTTCAGGATGGAGCTGCCTCCACCCCACCACAGTTATCACATCATATATACCAAAGTTGAAGTTTGAAAAAGCTCTTTGTGCTCCTTCTGTATGAAACAACTAGAGCTGCAGAAGCATGGGGAGCTGGTGGGATACCCTGTCCTACCTGTCCATTTGGCAATCTCGCTCCTCAGTGCTGGGACTAATTTCTTGTCAGTGGCACTCTTTGTGCCACTGTGTTCATGCTAGACCACAAAACAACCCTGGACAGTCCCCATTTACCTGAACCTTACCATCTAGGATTCCAGATAAGAAGCGGGCTGGTGAATCTCTCTCCATACATCCACAGTTCCTCAACAGACCCACAAGTATTCCAGATTTAAAGGGGCTCTGAAGCCTGACCACTTCTCCAGTCTGACATGGAGATGCAGAACCACCCCCCTCCTGCAGTTTCATCTCCAAACAGGACTTAGACAGAAGAGTGAACACAGTCACCCTTCTAACCTGTAATAATCAATGTGACCCCAAGGAGGGCTCCCTGGAGATGCTTTTACATCAGATCTGAAAGGAGCGATGAAATTTCCAGTCCTTATCCCATTTTGAGCCCCAGCAAGACAAAGGGATGAAAACCAGCAGCTGAAAACACAAACTAAGCCCAGATTGTCCCAGGTTCATTTAACCTGTGAGTTTGCATCTCCACGATGGTAAAACAGGGCCGACACCTCCTGCCATCCCCTGACGAGATGCAAAACCTGAGTGAATCCTTTGTCAGTAATGAATTCCTGTTTGCAAGGCTGCTAAATTGAAGAAAATGAGTATTTCTTTTTCCTCTCGGAAGCGCGGCGCGGGAGGTACCCCAATCGGGGTTGCTACGCAACCGCCTCCTGCACATGGCTGATAACACTCTCGGCATTATTTCCCCGCCTGACTGCGCCGTCAGAACAAAGCCCAGCTAATGAAGCTTTCAAATGCTCCTGGCTCTGCCTTTGATGGTTCAACATGGGTTTTCCTTGCGTGTATGTGACAGTTACAGCAGCGACTCGATGTCCCCTCCAGCCAGGGATGTCTCCCGAGCTGGACAGAGGCAGAGCCTGATGGGAAGCAGTGGGCAGGATTGAAGAAGAGCAGCAAAATGCCCAAAGGATGCAAGCAGCCTCCAAAATGGAGGGCAGCCCTCACATGCCATGAAACAAGGTAGTGAGGTTGAGCCCTCTGGAACGTTGTGCCATCGGCATTATAAATCAAGGCAGACATCCTCCAGTACCCAGTTACCCATCAGACGTGGTACCTCAACCGCACGGCAGCTGCTGCCTGTGGGTATGGGCACAGCAAGGATAAACCTCCCCACCAGCATGCACAGAAGGGGACAGAACCTCGATGACTCTCCAGGTTAAGCAGACCCAGGCCCTCAAAGCACTTATAGATTTATTTTGAAATAAATCTGCCTGTGACTTTCTCAGAGAGCGTGTGCAAGCAAACCCCTCCTCTGCCAGGTGAGTAGGCGTAGCATGAACTGCCACCATTGGCAAGGAGTGCCAGCCTCTTCCCCTACAGACACCTCTTCCTGCTGTAAGAGCAGCCAGCTGATGCTGAAGGAGTCCCAGTTTGCAGCTAGGACAGTCTCTCCCTCCATCACTGCCAGATCTGCCCTTTGTGGGGTCAGACACAGGGATGGCCCTATTTCTAAGAGAGGTACTTGGTTACCCTCCCCATTTTCATGCTGCCAGCCAGAGCTGGTTTCGTCTCCTACAGCAGGTCTATCCTTTACCAGTTTGTTTCACAGGAGAGCAAAACACAGTGAGATGAAGAGCCTTTCCTTGACCCTCCAGTGTCTTGTCTGCTCCAACACAAATACACGCCGAGATGCCCTGCAGTCCTGGAGTGAGAGGGCAGGGAGCATGGGCAGGGAGCATGGGCAGGGAGCACACACAGTGTGAGATCGCCAGAGCGCACAGCCATACCTGAAAAGCTCCAACAGGGACAAATCCTGGCAGCCAAATGCTTTCCAGACAGCTCGTGGCTCCAAGTGTTTTCCTTAGGAAACTACCACGAATTAAGTCAGGGCACAAATGCAAACCCAAGTGACTATTCTGCACTCAGTGGAGCCTGAGAGATGCCAGTGTCTGACGGGTGCGTCCAAGAATCCAGGGAAAAACTGCAGCTGCTGAAGTTATTTAAATTCTTTCCTACATAAGCAACTGCTAGAAGGCACCAGTTACCTGGAGGAAGAGCTGGGGACACCCCAGAGAGCCAGGAGGATTGGCCAGGGCCAGAAGAACATGTACATAGCAGCATAGCACAGAGTAGCAGCTGGAGGAGAGGGAACAGGCGAAACCCGCCAACCATAAGACAACCTGAGGGATTAACCTTGCGCCCAAAGACACAGGTTCTGCAAACAACCAGGTAAGAGTCACAAGAGAGCACAGCACCCAGGGAATCCAACCCAACCCTGCTCAAGGCTTAGGTTGCAATCAGCTAACCCACCCAGCCATTCACCCACCATGGCCCTGCCTGGCTGAGCTGGGCTGAAGGAAGCGCAGCGTGAGTGCTTTTTGTTGGAGGCAAAATTATCTAACAAGAGACAATTATGTGACATTACCATTAAAAGCAATGTGTGGAGGGAAAAAAGAAAAAAAAGAGCAAAATGAGGCTTTAAGCCTGCATATCCCAGGGTCTGCAAACCCCCTTCTCTGCCTCAGTACAAAAGAGGTCTCATTTAGTCCATTTGTTCTGCCCCAGCCAGGCAAAGGGAAAAGTAGGATTGATCGATTTGTTAATTACAGTAATTTTATCTTAAATACAGACAGCTGAGTGTTCATCAAGTCACAAATTCGCCTGTTACTGAGAGACCTCCCCCCTGCTAAATAATTAGGGATAATAAGTGGCTCATAATAAATGCAACCCACAACAACGCGCTCCGAGAGCGCAGCGCAGAGTCAGGAGGGCTATTAGGGAACCCCCAGGTCTATTTCTCCTTTGGAAGAAAACAATGCAATATCTTTAATTGTCTCTCTTGAAGCCCTGAGCCAGCTCTGCTGGTTTGTTATAAGTGAAAGGCAATTACTCCACTTTCTGCCTGCCTCTCGTGTCCAGGACTGGCTTACCACAGAGCCATCAGCACGGATGAGAGCAGCCTTCTCCACCTGCGCTGACTAGGCACATACAGGGAGCTGAGAGAAGAGGTAACACAGGTGGGTTACATATAACCACCCTCCTCAGGACTTCTACAACTCTGGGTAAAGCTCCAAGGATTCAGTTCCAGTGTAAGACATGAGCTGTCCACACACAGCTCGGAGCATCCATCCACCTGCACGGACCGACATGAAGCGCACTCGGTGCCCACATCACCCTCTGGGCACAGAGAGGGCAAGTGAAAGCTGAAGGCAAGGGAAACCAGCCTGGGGCTTTCAGCCAGCAAAGGATGGGGAACCACTGAAGCAGGTTTCTACTGCAGCCTGCCAAGAAGGTTTGGGATAAGGTAGGAGAGGACAGCAGGGCTTGTGTTCATCTGCATCTCTTCCAAAAGCTGCAAACCAAACAATACCACTACCCCTCAGAAACAACCTCCACAGTACATCTACACCCTCCACTTCTGTTGCTTTTCCTCATCTTTTCCTCCTTTATCCATTATTCACTCCTCCAAGTTCACCAACCAGGCAAGGAGGGACAGCCAAGGGGGTCAGAAAGATGAAGACATCACTACTTCAGTTTCCCTTCCAAGGACTAAGGACAGAAAGGATTACCTCCCCACTCCCATTCCCTGGGTCAGCCCTCAGACAGAGCTAGGTAACAGACCACAGTGTGAGGAAGAACATTTCAACCCCTTGAGCTCAGTCCATGTGCTGGGGAGAAGCACCACGGCAGGGGAGGTCACCTGCCTTCCCCTGGACACTGGGGAACTGGGAAGGGACAGCCAAGGTAACGCAGTTTCAAACCAGAAAGTGAGTGTCACCACACACATCCAAAAAACAAAAAATCATAGAAGTTTGTAGGGAGTGGAGATGGCTGGGGAAGGCTACAGGAGCTGCTCCTGCCATGGCCAGTTCCTTGCTGCTGCACTCTTTCCTTTCTAATAACTTAAAATACCAATCCCAGAATCCCAGGGCTGGAAAAGCCCTTTAAGCTCATCGAGTCCAAGCATCCCTGTCCTGTGCTGACCCAGATCCCTGAGCACCTCATCTCCCCTCTGTTAAACACACCCAGGGGTGGGGACTCAGCCCCCTCCCTGGGCAGCCTGTGCCACAGCCCCACAGCTCTGCCAGGGAAGAACTTTGCCCTCCCAGCTGAGCTGAACCCAACCACAGCCTCTTGTGTTTCCCCCTGCAAGGTGAAGACATCTGCAGCCCTGGTGTGCAATCAAGACCAGGCAGGATCTGGGGAGAATGTTAATGTTCCCTTCTCCAGCACACAAAACACAGGTGCTGGTTGCCTTGTTTTCCACACTGGGAGCATGCTAGGGGGAAAAAAAGAGATTTCATCAAGTGCAACTGTACCTTGTTTACAGCAGTCTTTGCTATCATTTACTTACTTTGCTCCAAGAAGTGTATTTCCTTCTTTTCCAACAGCATTTCCCTCCAAGGGTTGAAGCCTCATTTGCTCCTGGGAAGACCCCGTATTTCTGCAAATATTTTTCTCTCTCTGAAGCTTCTTTTTTTTTTTAAATGAGGCATTTCACATCCACAAATATGTTTAACCAGCATCTGCAAGATCCTTTCATGCTGTGTGCTGTTATCTCAGCACACCCGACTTGAAATTGCATAGGGAATGAATGCTGGGCTTTGTTGGGAGCAGGGGAGAGCCTGTGTAATGATCAGTCAAAGAACACCCTTGGGGACTGGGGAGATGAGTACTTTGATACTGCTGAAGATGAATGGGTGAAATGAGTTTGATAAGCTGGTGTTTTCCTCAGATAATTACTCTGAAAGCTTCCTAAAGCCCCTTGGATCCTCCTCTATTTCTGGGCAGGATGGCAAGTCTTGCTTCTCTGTCAGTGACACTGGACAGGCTGCTGCTCTTACTGGTTTTAAACAGCACTGAAGTTACACCACATTCCATCTCTGATTATTGAACACTACAATATTAGTCATAATTTAACCAGATTCAGCCTGGATTCCTATTATCCTTGGCTACCCTGGCTAGTCCTGACAGGATATAGGCCACTAAGCACAGCTCAGCTGAGAAGAGCCTGAGAGGGTGGGAAGGGGACTTCATGGGCACCCTTAAATCTCTAACAGCAGTTGTTCTTCCTTGCAAAGTCACTAATCCTTGGTGCTCTCAAACAGACCTTCAGCCCCATAGCAACCATCCTCTGGGCCTTCTATACCCAAAGCTCTTCCTCCTCCTGGATCGCTCTTTTGCAGCAGCTCCATGGGATCAGCTGAAGAGGAAGAAACCCTTGTCCAGCTCACTCTTCCTCTTCAGGCATGAGACAAATCCTGCTGGTGCTCACAGATGTGGTGCCATTTCCCACATTAACTCCTCCTCAGCCACTAACGAAACCAGAGCCAAGAGATCTCACTGTATTTTTATTGTTTCACTGAATAAATGGATTTGAAATACAGAATTAAAAATTTGTAAAAAAAAAAAAGTTATTAAAAGCCAGCATTCAGAAGTAGGTTCAGTGACTGAAAAATTCATACTTACTTTTTGGTATAAAGATAGGAAAGAAGAATATAAAACTGTATCCATCATCTGGAAGGAGATGCTTGTTGCTTTGGTTTGGGTTCTTTTGTGAGTTTTGGTTGGGTTTGCTTTTCTTTTCATATTTGACAACTGATATTTGTCTCAAGAATTTCCCACCAACCCTGTTTTTCACAGCCCTGGTTCACATTATTTGATGTTCAGACAAACCCACTCTGTTGTCCTTACAGAAGCAGTGATGGAATATTCCTACCCCCACCCCCCATACCTATGGAAGCCAGTTTGTTTAAAACCTCCAGTATAGGAGGGTGTGTGTGTGGGGGGGAAATTATTCAATTTGCAGGGATGCAATTCAGGTTGCAAAGTATCTCAGGGCAGGAACAGGTTCTTCTGCCTCTTCCACTGGTACCTTTGTGAGTTACATGGTTCTTAGAGCATCACATCTCTGCTCCCTGCTAAGCTCCATCACTACAATAAGGATTTCCAGAAACAACAAGTGGATAGGTACCTTCAATTTTTAATGCCCAATTTTAAAGCAGCTTGATCTTTCAAGGGACACAGTGCACTCATGCTCAAGGATCAGAGTCTGTCCCTTTCAGGCACAGTTTAAGCCCTGAGGTACCTCAAGAAGTCACCACATTGGGGTTCTGGGTTAGGAGGTGGGATTCTTTGCAAGTTTCTGTTATGGGTTCTTAAAAGGACAGTTAATGGAGAGGATCCCAGCAGTCAGTGCACCTGCAGCATCTCAATAAGAAAAAGTAGACAAACTCTTTAACACATGCATCATTTCAAGGCATCAGCACCACTCATGCAGGTTAGAAAGAATATTGACTATGGCTCATTTGTTCCTCAAGGATTTAACCACCAAGAGAACTGGACCACTCAGACAAACCAAATGAAGTGTCCTTACAACAGAAACTAAGGCTTTGGGATAATGAACAGGGACAGGTACACATCAGCCTGGAGGGAAAAAAAAACCCCATCAGAGGATGGAAAGTTCAGCCTGCAATGGGAACAGGTTCAGTTAAACAAAGGAAATAATACTGGAGATTGTGACTACAGTGCAGCTAAGACTTGGCAAATGAAATACTTTTTGAGTATGGACTTGCAGGGCAGCCCTGCTTCTGCCCCAGGAATAAATATCCAACAGTCTTTAAAAACAGTATATAAAATAAGACAGTGAGTGTTCCATCCCTTGTAACTGCACAGCAGGTGCCCTCACCTGAGGTATTTCAGCATTGCCACAAAGGGAAAGGGTCTTTCTGCACTCCTGTTCTGCAAGCACAGCTGAAGTTGAGCTGAGCTGGTACGATGGTTGTGCAGCTCAGTTGGGACCAGGTGCAGACTTCTCATTTCAGCTGCTGTGCATCTTGGGTTCATTTGGGTTTTGGTTTTAGACAGACACATTCACAGAGAGTCTTCCAAAAAGAAGTTTAGTTCATGTGGCCAGGTCAGATTACTGACCTCAAATCAGCTGCAGAGTATTTTCTTGGTTATCCATCAATGTATAGGTTGTCCAGCAAGACAAATGCATGTTCCACCATCGTCAGTGTCAACCTTTGTCTGCATTACCAGCAGAGCTGTCTGGGAGAGGCATCTCTCCAGTCACAGCACCCTCTCTGAAAGGCTGGGGTCCATCCCATGCTTTGCTGTAAGGAGAGCTGTTTTCTCATGCTGCATGTATGTATCTGACTGCAGCCATTAGGTACAGGATTATGGCTTCACATCCCATCTGGACGTTTTGGAAACATCCTTCTTCATTCTTCCAAGAAAATAACAGTATCTTCTTAGAGAAACCCAGGATCACAACTTCTGGTGATGTGCAACAGTCAATAGTGGAGCTTACCCAAGGGAGATGCCAATGGTACTGCTGCAGCACTTGGCTGTCCCTCCTCCAAAATGTGGATGTGATCAAAAGAAAGAGCAACTGCAGAAGAACCAGATGTCTCCTGCCACCTTCAAGAGAATGTTTCTCCTCTTGTGTTCCATCTTTGCTGCTGTAGCTGTCACTGCAGGGTTTGCTGGGGGTGTGTGTGTGTTATTTTGTTTGACCATAATCACAACTCCTGCAAATCCTGCTACAGAATAATTGCTGTTTGTTATCACCATCCCAGTTAGCATGTAGGCTTGTGTACTCTCACAGCCAGCTGTCATGGAAGTAGTAAATAAAGCTGTCTGTCCTTCAGAGACACAAGCACTGTCCAGTCTGTGACTATACTGGGGACATTTCACTCCCATGCCTTCTCAAACCTTCCATCAAGTGCTTTGCTTGGCTCATGCTTTCATTAGAACACACGGGGGTACGATGGGTTTTGCTTAATTATCCACTCAGCGTGGGGATTGACGTGGTACAAGTCTAAGAGGTAAGTGTCTGGGTCCAGACAATGTTCACCTACCAAAACAAGAGATTCAGTTAAAAAAGAAAAGCATTTCTTGTCTCATGAGTCCCAGTCTAGGCTTGTTCCCCCCTCCAAACTGGTATTTGTTTACATTCATTCATATATCACAACCACTCAGCAGTGTTAGTTAGTTATGTTAAAATTAATGTATGTTTCTTAAAACTCTACTAAGCCCAAGCTTAGACCTTTGTGGAGAGGGACTCTAACACACAACAATGATAGCACTTGAAAACCACCATGAAATGTGTCAGTGATCAAATCCAGCCCCTGAGTTGTTCCCAAGGACAGAGCTGTTCTTCTAAAGACACTACTGAGAGGCAGTCAAGGTGCTCCAGTACCAGTCATGTCCAGAAGAAGCAGTAATGGGACCTAAGAACCCCTCACTGTTTTCAGACACCCCTGTTCTGCTGCTGGTACCCTATCATTTACTTGTCATGTTCAGCTGATGACACCACCCTACTGCTGAGTGGGAATCGGCTCATGACTGACGAACACCCGCAACTCTGTTAACTGCATCAGCTGAGAAGCTCCCACCCAGCTGGCAGGGGTTCTCTGACAGAGAGTTGCTGGAGGCAGCCAGGATCCAGCCCTGGAGCTGGCCATTGCTGGTACAGACACTGTGTGGCAGTGTACCACACTTAATTAAGTCCAGATAAGCAGCAGACAATGAAAAGCCTATACTGGCAATGGATGAAGTTGCCCTTAGTTCGTGGTTGGAAGTTTCACACAGAATCACCAGGTTGGAAAAGCCCTTTAAGCTCATCGAGTCCAACCGTCCCTGTCCTGTGCTGACCCAGATCCCTGAGCACCTCATCTCCCCTCTGTTAAACACCCCCAGGGATGGGGACTCAGCCCCTCCCTGGGCAGCCTGTGCCACAGCCCCACAGCTCTGCCAGGGAAGAACTTTTCCCTCCCATCTGCTCTGACCCTGCCCTGGCACAGCTTGAGCCCATTGCCCCTTGTCCCATCTCCTGTAAGTTCTACACTTAATTCCAAACATGAACCTTTATCATTGAGGGAAGAGGGAGTTTAACTTGCTACATTCAACAGAATGGGAGGTTGGTTTGTTTTTAGGATTGACAAGGACTTTAGGACTGACCTATAGAGTTTGGACTCCTGAGTTTCCACTTTTCTTGACAGGGTGAGGTTAACCCACACTTGTTCATTTGCCTTTTAACTTTTGGAGACTCATCCTTTATTTAACTCCCTCCTAGGATAAGTTAAGCATTAAAAAATGGGGATCAGAGTCCTTTATTTTCAGTTACCACCCAGACTCACCAATATTGCCTCCCACTTCGTACAGGAGCAAGTTTGGGCACTCCACTGAGTTGTTACTGCAGAAAGAAAACCACATTGGAGTTAAGACAGTTCCATGAAAGGTAAGTTATGTAGCTTAGTATTGTTTCTTCCTCAAAATTGTTTATGGTTCAGAGATCAGCAATGGTCAGGAAAGGCACAGAGGCCTTGCTGATCCTTCTGAACAGAGCAGCTGTTGAAAAGGACACCCAAAACTGAAGAAAACAAGGCAGATATTCCTCACTGGTAGCAAGAGGCTCTCTATATGCAGACACTTTTCAAGAGGAAGACAATTAGTATAAATACCAAAGTTCATTGGCAGCATTGTTCTAGAACTGCTGTCCTGCCCAAGAAAAGCTCATCTGAGGAAGGCTTTGGCAGCTGTAGTAACTTGTTAGTGAGATTCTGGTTCCCAAATGGTTCATATTCAGCCAGCTTCCCATCCACCTTCCTTAGAATCATAGAATGGCATGGGTTGGAAGGGACCCCGAGGATCATAAAGCTCCAACCCCCCTGCCACAGGCAGGGACACCAACCTCAGGCCTGGAGCTACACAAGGTTGCCCAGGGCCCCATCCAACCTGGCCTTGAACACCCCCAGGGATGGGGCATCCACCACCTCTCTGGGCAGCCTGTTCCAGCCCCTCACCACTCTTTCTGTAAAAAACTTCCCCCTAATATCCAATCTAAACCTTCCCTCCTTCAGCTTTAATCCATCCCCCTTGTCCTGCCAGTCTCTGCCCTTTTAAAAAGTTGATTCCCCTCCTGTGTCTCTGCTCCCTTCAGGGACTGGCAGGCTGCAATGAGGTCCCCCCACAGCCTTCTCTTCTCCAGGCTGAACAAGCCCAGCTCCCTCAGCCTCTCTTTGTAGGGCAGCTGCTCCAGCCCTCTAATCATCCTTGTGGCTTTGTCTAGACATCTCCTGCCCAGGAACATGGTTAGGAGATGCTCTAAGGCATTACCTACTAAATACAGTCTGCAGGCATGGTGACAGAGAATGCCTGTGTTTGTCCTTTGGGTTGTTGCAGCAATTCACCTCTGGACCATAGGAGGGAATCCCCGAGCTTGCTTTAGGAAGCCCCTACATCAACATACACACGAGCAATACTGCTTCAGGCAGGTAATTTGCACAGGGGATGTTTCTTCACCAAAACAGCTATAGAGGGTCTGTTTTGCAGGGCCAACATTACTCCACCTTCCCTCCAGCAAGGCTTCTACTATTCACACACCACCCAACAAGCCAGAGAGGACAACCTGACCTCCTGAGCACAGTGATGGAGCTGCTCAGTTGAACTAACACCCAACACACTATTTCCAAAACTCAGACCTGAGAGGCAGAGAACAGTCTCCTGACAGCTCACTGTGCCACCACACCAGCTCTGCCAGGAGGCAGAAACCAGCCCCTAAACCACCTGGCAGTCTTTACCTTTATTCTTTCAAAGGAGAGAAAAAGCCTTTTACCATTTCAGGAGATTAACAGTGTTGACAATACTCCAGCCATTCTGGCACAGGTTCTTCTGAAACTGTCTCAGGACATCAGCAACTCTGGTTGCATTGTTCAAATGCACCTCCAGCGAGTCCTTCAGAAGCAGCGACGCGTGCGCCTTCACTGTCTTGGAAGGCTGAACAAGGCAGGCAAAAAGAAGAAACTGCTTAAAGAAAGATGTTGTTGTCTCAAGTGTGGACCTTCAAAATACAGTGGAGAGCATGAAGACAGAGAATCATAGAATAGCATGGGTTGGAAGGGACCCCAAGGATCACAGAGCTCCAACCCCCCTGCCACAGGCAGGGACACCAACCTCAGGCCTGGAGCTACACAAGGTTGCCCAGGGCCCCATCCAACCTGGCCTTCAACACCCCCAGGGATAGGGCATCCAACACCTCTCTGGGCAGCCTGTTCCAGGACCTCACCACTCTCTCTGCACAGAACTTCCCCCTAATATCCAATCTAACCCTTCCCTCCTTCAGCTTCACTCCATCCCCCTTGTCCTGCCAGTCTCTGCCCTTGAACAAGCCCATTCCCCTCCTGTTCCTCTGCTCCCTTCAGGGACTGGCAGGCTGCAATGAGGTCCCCACACAGCCTTCTCTTCTCCAGGCTGAACCAGCCCAGCTCCCTCAGCCTCTCTCCATAGGGGAGCTGCTCCAGCGCTCTGATCATCTCTGTGGCTCCTCTGACCCCTCTCCAACAGCCCCACATCTTTCTTGTATTGGGGCCCCAGCTCTGGACACAGGATCCAGCTGGGGCCTGGTGAGGGCAGAGCAGAGAGGGACAATCCCCTCCCTGTCCCTGCTGCCACCCCTCTGCTGATGGAGCCCAGGATCCCATCACCCTCCCAAGCTGCCAGAGCCACTGCTGGCTCATGGGAAGCTTCTCATCCACCAGAAGCCCCAAGTCCTTCTCAGCATGAACCTGTCCTCTGCAGATATTCAAGACCCTACCCAGCTAGCTGTTCAGAGACCTGAGGTTTGTCTCGTATCCCACACATGGTACAGACTGGAAACTTAGAGAAGCATCCCGGGGAGCGCTGTAAACCAGCCCTGTGTGCCTGGGTGCTGTGGTTGGGAGGAGAAGCACTGCTCTCCATCAGCGTGCACTGGCGCGCTCTGCTGTTGGAATCCAGCACCAGCAATGACACGAGGGGGGATGAAAAGTCGGATCTGTCCAAATAAACTTTGGCAAATTGTTTTGTCCAAGTCTGATAGACTTCTCTGGAATTAACTACTGGAACAGGACCATTGAGAGCTGAGCTTTCACACAGGCTGGCTTTAAAACAAACCAAAACCGGTGCTGAGACATCACAGAGCAGAGTTCAGGTCCTATTTTCTCAAGCTTGTTTTCAACTCCCTCATGAAGTACCTTCTCAGAAGTGCTGTGCAGAACCTTCCACTGTTCTAACAGGGTCTGATCTGCAGCAGTTTCATTTTGCAAACCCAAATCTTCAGCAAAAACAGTGCTGGACACCAAGACCATTAGGAAGTGGTATTAGCCCAGCCCTAAGCATGGGGTCCTCTGACTGCTTGAACAGCAGTTACCCTCTCCAAATTGTCCCTCTCCAAAATGAGAGCACCTACAACAATGACATGCAGCCTTAATAAGCTACAATTTAGGCTGACATCACCTCAGCACCCCGAATTGCACAGATGCACCAGCTTGTGAGAACACAAACCTGCAGAATCCACCTAGCCTGTGTCCTCACAGCATCCCAGTTGCACCAGCATCAGCAAGACACTGAGAATCCAGCACTACCTGATGTGACTTAGCTGCCACAGACCTACACTGGCTCAACTAACAGGGGCACACAGAGCAAGTCAGAATGACTCCAAACATCTTCTCACAACTTTAATACACAAACAGATCTGATACTAACATGTGTTTTTTAAAAATGATCTCCACTTGCACCAAGACAAGGAGTGGAGTTCTCATTTATCAGGGGATGAATTCTCTCCTTCTAAGTGGTAAGAATCTTGTCCTCAAACCCTCCCATGCAGACCAGCAGTACTATACAGCAAAACCAGCAGTATTATAGAATCAAAAATGTCCTTTCACACTACTGGAATAGACTTATTTTCATGAATTTATAGCAAAAATTTAAGCTGCCTTTATCATGGCAGCCCTATCTCTAAACACACTCTATCTGATTCTATGATTCTAACATCTCAATCCACATGAATTCTGCTCTTCATGCAAGGCAGAGAACAGCATTTCTGCCTCTGGTCCCTTCCCCCTTTTCCTGCAACAATGTAGGATCTTAACCAAGTGTTCTGTAGCCTGACATATATTTAGCACACTTGCTGTTGGGATCAGTATTTGCTACAACCTGGCCAAAAAGGGTCTGGGAAGCTGCTTCTCATGGTTCTGCAGATTCTTCTCCCTCTTGCTCTGTAAAGAGCATCACTGCTCACAGTTCTCCAAGTTCTCAAGTAGGAGAAAGTATTTGATGCTGTTACAAAAGGTCCCAGTTTTTCCAAGCCCCAGCTCACCTCTGCCTGGTTCTTCTCCACTTTGTCTTTATCAGCATGAATCTTCCTCAGCAAGTTTTTAATCCGCTTGTCACAAAACTGGTACCTTTTGCTATTGCTCTCGTTCAGCTTCCTCACTTGAGCTACCAGAAAAGAAGAGACCTGGGAAGGGAAGGTGGAACAAGAGAGGAATTAAATCAAACAGCAATTAGGATCATGGAATCACAGACTGGTCTGGGTTGGAAGGGACCCCAAGGATCACAGAGCTCCAACACCCTGCCACAGGCAGGGACACCAACCTCAGGTCTGGAGCTACACAAGGTTGCCCAGGGCCCCATCCAACCTGGCCTTGAACACCTCCAGGGATGGGGTACCCACCTCCTCTCTGGGCAGCCTGTTCCAGCCTCTAACCACTCTCTCTGGAAAGAGCTTCCCCCTAATATCTCATCTAACCCTTCCCGCTCCCAGCTTCACTCCATCCCCCTTGTCCTGCCAGTCTCTGCTCTTTAACAAGCCGATTCCCCTCCTGTTTCTCTGCTCCCTTCAGGGACTGGCAGGCTGCAATGAGGTCACAGAATCATAGAATTGTAGGGATGGAAGGGACCTCAAGAGCTCATGGGGTTCAACCCCCCTGCCAAAGCAGCTCCCCAGCTCATACTGCACAGGTCGGTGTCCAGATGGGTCTTGAATCTCTCCAGAGAAGGAGACTCCACACCCCCTGGGCAGCCTGTCCCAGGGCTCCCTCACCCTCACTGGGAAAAAGCTTTTCCGCATGTTGGTGTGGAACTTCCTGTGTCTTGCAGAGCCAAGTGACAAAGGAATATCCCAGGAAAATCACAGGAATTCCCCCTGCAGCCTTCTCTTCTTTGGGCTGAGCAAGCCCAGCTCCCCCAGCCTCTCTCTGTAGGGGAGGTGCTCCAGCCCTCTGATCACCTTCATGGCCCTGGATGTCATTTAAGAGCCTAAACACCACTTTAGGAAGCCCCTTGAACAGACAAAATATCCATATACGTGGGAAACGGGCAGCCTTGGAACTCAGCTGGGCAGACTGGGATACCCTAACACCACACCACAAACCACCTGCACAACTTACTGTCCAGAGCAAATCCTGGTAATGGATCATCAGCCGCACGACATCCGCCGCCCCCTCCGCCAGCTGCTTCTCCTTCCCCTCGGGGATCTTGCTGGGCAGCCCCTTGTGCATGAAGAGGTTTGGGGCCATGACCGTGGACACGTTCCAGAGGTTCATTTTGTTGTTGTTCTCCCTGGCAACCACTTTGCTGAGAAATTCAAGTAGAGCCTGAGGAGAGGGGAAGGTACTTAAGGCTCCTGTTACTCAGAGTCCTCAAGAAATCACTGTGGCAATTGCTGGAGAGATCATTTAATTAGCTGCCCTTTTTTTTTTTTTTTCTTTTCTTAATATCCAGGAGCAAAACCAGTTAGGAAGCTGAGTGAGCAATTTTAATACTGGGATAGCAAAAAATAAGCATAGCAAGCAGAGATACAATTCATCCAGCATTCAAGAAACATCCCATGTGGGAAATAGATGAGCTCTTACTCCTTGGAGGTGAAAATTTACAAAGTCCAGTTGTAAAAGTTACAGAATCTGAAGATGACACATGCTTTCCCCTGTTTCCCCACTATCCACTCAAAACTATTCCCAGACCTGGAAAAATAAACCCTTTTGGATGATCTGCCTCACACCTCCAGAGCAGCAGCAACCTCTGGAGCTCTTCTGCAGCCCAAAGGCGGAGGCTGTGCACTGCCTGCAAAGCTGATCCCATCAGCACAGCAGGAGGAAGGTTTGAAATGCCTTCTGATCAGAAAAGGACAGGAATTTACACCCTTAGTGCCTTTCAAAGGCTGAGTGAGCTGGGGCTGTTCAGCCTTGAGAGAGGAAGCCTGCAAGGGGATCTGATCGATGGTTATCAATATCTGAAGGGTGGGACACAGGGGGACATGGGCAGTCTCTTCTCAGTGTCTGTGGGGACAGGACAAGCTGATCATGTTCCATGAATAAACCCTGCAATGAGATCATGCTTTTCCCCTTAAATCCGGAACAGGTAGTTACCTTCAAAGTGTTTCTGTTGGGCTCTGGCAGAATCAGGATGAGGAGATTTAGAGCTTGTAATCTTTGCTTCAGGTCTGGAATATCTGGAGAGGGAGAACACCAACAGGACAAAGGATTCAGGCTCCCAACATGGTTCTTTCCAAGCATGGGAATCCCCCAAGGAATGAGGCAGTGTTTGCCATCAAGGATTTGAGATCTCATTTTACAGAAGTAAATCAAGCTCATGAAGCAAACTACCCGTGTTTTAGAAGACTGGCTGACTTGTTTCAGAGTACACAGTGCACCAGCAAGTCTGATGCCTCTGAAGGGCATCAGAAGACCCCATTATTCCTCAGTTCTTGTATTAAAAAAAGTCATGCACTTAAATAGCTTACAGAATTCAAGCCATCTACTGAGGGACAAATCTCAAGATAAAGCACCTGCAGAACACTGCATGACCTGAAGACAAACCAAGACTGGCATCCTGGCTAGTTGCCACAGCTCACCCTGCATGGCATCATGGACCAAGCTGCCCTAATTCACAGCAGCCACCTTGCAACCTCAAATGTCACAAGAGAATTTAAGAACCCAGGACAGTGTTCCTACACAAAGCTGCATGCAACCAAGCACCAGGGACTATAACTTGGGCTGACACATGACAGCACACATAGCAACCAGCACACTGAGCTGGGCTGCAGTTCGTACCGCGTTCTGCATCCCCATCCAACCCACGGGCTCCCCAGACCCCTGACAGGAGAGCCCAAGGCCAGCAGAGCTTGGCAAGAGAAGCACAAACAGGAGAGCCAAAGCAGGGCCTCACTTTGCACAGCAGCAAAGGCGGGGAGGTACTCTGCTGTCAGCAGTGGGGCCGGCAGCTCTCTGATGAACCGCTTCAGCAGCCCGGATACATCGTTCTGGTGCACTTCATCCCAGCGGAAGAGCCCAGTATAGAAATCCCTTTCCAGCTTCTGCTCCAGACTCTACAAAAGAAAGATGGAATGCATGACATGCTTTAATATGCAAATACAAGGGAAATTCCATAACTGAGAACCAGGAGGACAACCCATCAAGGCAAAAGAGAGAAGAGACTCTCGCAGCAGACAATCCCAGGCTTCCCAGCTATGGATGCTTCTAGTTGTACTGGGAAGGGAGGGGAGACTTTTCCAGTTATCTAGATACTCGCTTCAGCGAAATGCTCCCTGATCACCTCCTGTACTTCCAAACACCACTGAAGATCTCATACCTTGATTCTGGTCTGGGATCCAGAAACTCTCAAAATGCCCTCTGTGTCAAGTCCTCTCTTTTCCAAGCAGGACAACAGCTATTAAAAGGGAAAGAAGAAAGCTCTTAGGCAGAGGAGGAGAAGTCACCTCTTCATTATCACAGGTTTCCTGACTCTGAGGATCAGAGGTACAAAAGAACCCAGAAGAACTTACTGCCTGGAGCAACAGAGGGACCTTGGTGTTGGGGAGCAGCTTTTGGTCGTTTTCCAGCAGGGTGTTGAGTGGCACTCCAAAGAGCCTTTTCTCTACAACAGAAACAACAGAAGTCTGTATCTCTACTAACAAAGGAGCCAGGCATACATCCACCACTGCAGACTAAGAGAGCACAGATTGCAGGTACTGGGGAAACAAGAGGAACAGTGACAGGACAAGGGCCTTTCCCAGTCAGGTGTAAACGCAGTGTGGGGATCTCAATGTTATGATCCAGGAAAAATTCTGACCAAGGGAAAACCACCTGCCACAAAGTTTCTTATCAAAACCCCTCTCTGTTCTAACACTGCAATCACAAACCTACAGTAAGATCAATTTAAACATGCACCACCACACCACCCACCCCCCCAAACAATAAAATCAAGGTGAAATAAGCCAACCTGTTGTTTTCAGCTTGGCTGCCTTGTTTCTCTTCAGCTCAAAGCCCAGGACATCACAGAGTGCTGTGAGCTCAATAAGGGCCAGTGTGGGGATCTTCTTCATGTCCTGAGCAGACAGATCTCCAATCCTGGTCACCCCAAGCCTGCCTTTGGGGATCTTAAATTTCTAAGGGGAAACACAGACATACACAAGGTTCAGTGCCAGTGTCATTATCCAGCCCACTGGTAGTGAGTTTGCAGCATTTCTACTATTCCTTGACACAACCAGGCATCTAACTGTTCTCTTGTTTTCAACACCAGGCAAATGTCCCAAACTATTCTTCACACATTCACCGAGATTCACAGGTTCATAGGGGATGGACGTGACCTCAAGAGATCCAACCCCCTGCCAAAGCAGGGTCCCTGGGACAGGTCACACAGGTCAGTGTCCAGATGGGGCTGGAATCTCTCCAGAGAAGGAGACTCCACACCCCCTGGGCAGCCTGTCCCAGGGCTCCCTCACCCTCATGGGGAAGAAGTTCTTCTCCAGATTAGTGTGGAACTCCCTGTGCTCCAACTTGAGGCCATGGCCCCTTGTCCTGTCCCCACAGACACTGAGAAGAGGCTGCCCATGTCCCCCTGTGTCCCACCCTTCAGCTATTGATAACCATTGATCAGATCCCCTCTTAGTCGTCTTTTCTCAAGGCCCCAGTTCATTCAGCTGTTAAAAGGACCTTTCAGTCAGACACAGCACACGATGGTGAAGGTGTTCCTGCTTTTCATCAGGTAAATGAAGCAGCTATAGAGCCATAGGCAAATAACACCACAGACACTTCTCACTGCAAGGTGAACACTTCCTTCTACTCAACCCACAGCTGAGTAAATATTCTGCCTTTTCAGCATTGCTCTTTAACTGCATTTGAGATCCCAAATTATCTAAATTAAAGACAGCCCAATACACACCCTAATCTACTAAAACTTGGGAAGCAGTCCAGTACATTTGTGAGGAAGAAAACTGTTAGTGTTACAAGACAGTCCAGTTATTCTTCTCTCTCTTTCAGTGGAAACGACCCAGATCACAACCATACCAGGTAGTTTCACACAAGCACTGCTTCTTTTGGTTCCCCACTAGACAAGTTATCCAACCCAACACTGCCAAACACTTGCCTGATAGAACTCTACTGCTCCACCACTACCCACAGAGTGTATTTCTAAGGACAGATCATACAGCTGAATCAATGTCCTGCACCCCTCTACACAAGAAAGGAGCTAATACATTTCAACAGTGAAAATCCTTGCCATGCTTACAGTTAGGGTGTTTCCATCCTTTAACCTCCTAGGTTCAGAGCGGAATGATCCCTTGAGCAGGACAGCTGCTTGCTCTGAGTAGGCAATATCTGTGTTGAACACCTCCTCCTTCCCAGGGTTTCGAACTGTACAGGAGTAATCCTGGGGTTCTGCTGCAGAGGAAAAAAAGATCTTGAATTTCAGAAAGCCAAAAGGATGAAGCTTAGAAAACAAGTGTGTTAAAAGGGGTGTTTGAAGCAGATTTGGGGACTGGCACTTTTTAATGAAAATGATGTTAATATTTGGAAAGAGCCCATAGCACAGCCCTGAGATGGACTGGTAGCTTAGAGCCACAACATTACAGCTATGATCACCACATCACTGGTAAGGCATGAGCATGGCCTTAAATTAAATGACACACTGATGGCTGACTTCTCTTTACTCAACCACACATGGCATTTGTATGGTTTCACCATATGACTTCTGCATTTTCCAACTGCTTCCCTGCAGACTTCCAGTTATCAGTTTGAGCAGCAGCTCCTAACAACACTACAGCCGGGAAAAAATTTACTAACCCCACAATTATGGAGAACCATGTATCAAAAAAAAAAACCCAAGACACCACCACAACCAAAAGCAAACAAACAAAACACCCCCAAACCCACCAGAAATGAGGCCAACGTCTCAGAGCCCAGGTTAGTATAAGTCCCCTTTCAGTTCCAGCCTTACTTCAGAACCTACTCCCCCCTTCCAATCCTACTCTACTTTTTAAAGCTTCCTTCTTACTTCTTTGTATGTTTGAGGTCCGTACATTGTGCCACAACTGATCTGGGCTGGAGTCTTTTTTCTCTGTTGCTGTCTCCTGCAAAGAAAACAGAATGTGTTTACCAACAGAAGGTCTTATAAGGCAACCTCATTTTGTCAGGGGAAAAAACAACCAAAAGCCCACAGAACCCAAACCCACACAGGATCAGCTCATCAGAGCTGAACTTAGAAAGTTTGGGGATTTTTTGTTTCTAATGATTTAGTGTATCACTGCAACAAAGCAAACACAAGAGGGCTCCAAAGGACATCAGTGCTCCATGAGGCTGTAGGCACTGCACAGAAGTCTTGCAGCAGTCTTGTGGATCTGCAGGTTTCACAGCAGCTTCTTAATGCTGCAACCTGGATGCAAGACTTCTACAATCTCAGCTTCACTTCAGCTCAAAAGATGAAGTCATCTACTTGGAAATGAAAGCATCCTTAGACCCAGAAAGCCAAGGTAGCTATTGTAACATAAAAGGAGACCCCACTGAATCAACATACCTCAGAGCTGACCACTCCAAAAATGTCTCGCACATCCCGCACAGGATGCTTGTTCTTCCTCCTCCGAGAGCGGGAGTAGGTATCCAAGCGCCGCTGCACGGCAGCAGCCTGGGTCTTGGTCAGGGTGGAGAGCAGCACGATGTTGTCGTTTTCTGAGGCACAGTCCCCGAGGAGGTCGGACAGACCTGCGTCCTGGAGCCACTCAGCTTCAGCTTCTCCCTCTGTGAGCCAAGGGATGAGAGGAGTGAGAAGAGAAAGGATAACACCAGCGCTCGAAACACTATTCCCAGGTACCCAGCTGGGTGTTGGGGTGAAATCAGAGGAGACAACACTTTAGGCAGCTACGACTGCCCACATACACGCTTCTCCTCACCCTAGGTGAGGAAAGAGAGAAGAAACTACGGAGGCATGGGTACTGCCAGGAACCTGGGCTCCCTCCAAAGCTGGGCAGAAAGCGGGCATGAGAAGGACTCTGCATGGTCTTTGGCACAAGGACTGCAACAGGAACCGAACCCAGCACAGGGTTTCACAGGACACAGGAGGAAAGTCAGACATGCTGGCTGAAATCTGCCTTGGCATGGGAAGCCTGTGCCCAGGGGAGCTCTGGCAGCAGGCAGCAGCACAGCCAGCTCAGAATGCCTGGCACTGCCGCCCTCCGCAGCACACCCCATCCTCTGGCACCTCTGAGAAGGGACAGCAGGTCTGTGGGAAGCCCCAGCATTCAACACTGTACATCTGCTGTTCAGCCTGGAGAAGAGAAGGCTGTGGGGGGACCTCATTGCAGCCTGCCAGTCCCTGAAGGGAGCAGAGAAACAGGAGGGGAATCAACTTTTTAAAAGGGCAGAGACTGGCAGGACAAGGGGGAATGGTTTAAAGCTGAAGGAGGGAAGGGTTAGATTGGATATTAGGGGGAAGTTTTTTCCAGAGAGAGTGGTGAGGTCCTGGAACAGGCTGCCCAGAGAGGTGGTGGATGCCCCATCCCTGGAAGTGTTCAAGGCCAGGTTGGATGGGGCCCTGGGCAACCTTGTATAGCTCCAGGCCTGAGGTTGGTGGCCCTGCCTGTGGCAGGGGGGTTGGAGCTTTATGATCCTCGGGGTCCCTTCCAACCCTTGCCATTCTATGATTCTATGATCTGGCTTTTGTACTCTGTTATTTGCCCATTTCTTTCAATTTTTATTTATCTTTATGCAGGCTTATGTATCAACACCTTCTCTTCTTTCTTTTTCCTCTTTACCCAGCCACTGGCCTGGTAGATTCAAGCACATTTTCTTTAACACACTTGCAGGATTATTTGTATGCACCATCGCTATTCTTCACCTTTTGAAGTGGATCTGTATCCCCACAGCCATTCAGTAAAAGCCCAAACGTTACCCTGACTCTGGAGTCACTTCATTTCTGTGCCTATACAAAACATCACTAAAATTAAAGACCATTCCAGGTCCTGAAGGAAGTCTGAGAAGCCTGGGGACAGCACAGCAGCATTACTCAAAAAAGCTGAATTTCACTTCATTCTCCCACACATCTGAAGCTGCACTTCAAACACAGGAGACCCGTATGGGACGCACCCTTTGTGCAAGTGAGAAAGTGCCCTGAGCAAGGCAGCCACTTGAAAGCCAAGGATAAAAGCAGCAATTTTTGCAGGTGGCTTCAAATTTAATACAGTGAACACCACAAAGCCTTTATCTGTCCAGTTCTATGTACCATTCACTGCGGGCAGCTCCAGCACAGCTCTGCCAAACCTTATACTGGGAAAAAGGAAAAAATCACAACTGAACTGACACAGAATCACATAGTTGGAAAAGACCTTTAAGATCAAGTCCAACTGTTCCTGTCCTGTGCTAAACCATATCCTTAAGTACCTGATGTACCCTTTCTTTAAACACATCCAGGGTCAGTGACTCAGCCCCCTCTCTGGGCAGCCTGTTCCAGGCCCTGACAACTCTTTCAGTGAAGAACTTTTCCCTAACATCTGATCTGACCCTGAATCCCACTCTTCCTTTCCTATGCAGGCTAATCGGTTGTCAGAGCTGCTCAAAGTTTTGCTATTGCCACATCAATAATAAAATAGCTGAGCAGCTCTTCTTGAGAGATTCAACAGTTTCATTTCTCTGGGGAAACGTCTGTGTTCAAGCAACTTGGAAAAACATCTCCTGACTCCATTAAAACCCTCCCCAGCTGTCAGAGTGAGCTCTTCTCATTCTCAGCTGCTGTAATGGAACAGAACCTTTTTCAGCATCACACCATGGTAAATCGAGCTGAGTTCGAAGTCAAACATTTCCCTTAAGGAGAGTGGCTACCTCTCCTACGGGGCCATAAATTTTGGTGGTTCCCACACCTGGTTGTACAGAAGCTAACAGATAAGGGCATTCCCCTGGTACTACTCACTTGGCTACTCATGGTCCTGTTCCCAACTCCTCACTGTACATGTCTGTCCCACACCCACGGTTTCACAGCAGCACAGCGTGCGAGAGACTCCTGGCTTATTTTGTCTTTGGGAACTAAAGGAAATTAAGTGTATTGCTTGCAAATTTTGAAAATATCCAGTTCCAGTCATAACAGGAAACTAATCTACTACACAATACTGAGCGGCAGGCCCTGAGTCGGACATCCGTGTGAGCCTACTGCCCCATCTCCTGCCAAAGCACCAGGTTTTCATCCCTCTATTTAGTATTTTTGGCTGAGCTACATTTGCCAGTAATGCAAAAGGAAACGAGCAAAATAAGTTATTTATGGGGAAAAGGGGGAAATCAGAGAGAGCCAGGTCAGCACCCAGAGATGCATAGAAGCTGAGCTGCAGGATTAAGCCCTGAGAGCTCCTAAGATGTGTCTTGTGTGTTCCAGGCACGCAGCATTTCAGGGGGGCACAACGAGGATTAAACTTGCAAAACTAAAGAAAGCTCCAAAAACTCACTTGAACCAGGAGTTAGCCAGAATAACACTAATAATAAAGCATTTAGTTTAAAAAGAAAGCCATGGACAGCTAAGCGGCCTACCAAAAGCTAAGCGGCCTACCAAAAGCTAAGCGGCCTACCATTTCAGACTAAACATTAAGCTCATTAAGTTTAACATATAAACTACATATTCCTATAGAGGTTTTTGAAGGTGGAGAACCACCACTCTTCGCAGACACTTCTCAGACATGATTACATGCTGTAAGGATGCCAGGAGGTATTTTAGTGGCACTACTGCCCGGAGTGCCTACGTTATCAGTCTTGTGTACAGTCAGACCTTGGAGAGAACTGGAACAGCAGATAGCAAGGAAAGGACACTGCTGCTCGCACTGCTTTCTGCCCCTGTCAAGTGTTAGCAAGGCCACGAGTATCATCACCAGCGCCTTTCTGCTGACCCAGTTCTGCACAGCTGAACGCTGGCCTCCCACCAACACTGGGTCACAGGCCACTTCCCATTACACCAGCTCTTACGCGGGGCTGGCACAGGAGACCAGTGCTCTCCAACTGGGTCAGCGTTTTTGCAACGCCTTATCGACACGTAGCCTTCACACACTATTACCATCAGCTGCGATTAACCCTAACCCATACTGCCATTACCATCAGCTATCTGTCAGGTTGAGCACGCTGTCTTGGGCTTTATGCAAAGCACTGCAGTGCCTTTGGGCTCCAGGGAGCCCTGAATCCTCCATGTGGTACTGCCACCCCACGATGCTCCAACCTCACTGGCATGAAAGCCCAAAGGCATCAGCCAAGCCCAGCTTCCTGCACCCACGCCATCTGAGGTTTCCCCTCACTACTTATGCTTCCAGCCCAACACTTCTTTGCCTGAGCTCATTTGCAGAAGGCACTGGGATGTGAACATGCCACACCTCCTTCCCCAGCCTGCTGGGAAGGCTTCGCTACTCAGAGCGTTATTTCAAGTTCGTCTGGTTTCAGTGGCCAATTAAGCAGTCAGCTCTTGCCTGCTTATATTAATGCTAATTAATATACAGCATTAAAAGACACCTTTTCTCGTGTCCCTGCTTACACACAGCAATCGATTGCCTCTAGCATATCAGTGTTTGGGATACCCCAGACAGCCTTTCATCTCACAGCATGGCCTCTTTCCCAGCGTCTCCTTCCTGGCGCATTCATTATCTGAGTCACTTTTTCATCTCCTCCAGTTCTAAAAAGCAGACTTACATCCTTTATGCAGTGACACTAACAGCAGATCAGAACGTTTACCATGTCTTGCCTACTATGGCAGGCATGGATGATGATCTTTCCACCCCGCTCTCCAGAGCTCCTCAATGCACCCAGGATAGCTCTTTACCCTTCCCAAGCATGGCAGCACACTGGGACTTGCTCTCCAACATTTCCCCATCTCATACCCAGATCCTGGTCAAGATCAGGCCAGCACAACAGTTGAAGGCTGCAAACCCAACCACTCATGAGGATGTACAGGCAACTAAATCCCATTCTGCAAGATGAACCTGGAAAACGTGTGACCCTGATCTGCAGGATCTCTGGGAGCTTAGCGAGGTTTCTCATCCCTCCAGCTCCCCAGGAAGTTGTACCTCCTATGTCAAAAGGCAATCAGTCCAGGTTCAAGTTATGCCCAAGCACTATGGAAAGCCCATGAGAAAAACCCCTTACACATGAAGCAGTCTTCAAAAGAAAGAGGGGGAAATAAAGGAAGCATGTTAGAAACACCTTGTGTGGATGGACTCAAGTCATTCTGGATCTTTGTTATGATTTCTTGAACGCAGATCAGAAGGGAAAGCCTCCCATGTAAGCAGCTTTCAAAAGCCTCTATGTTGAAGCTTCAGGACCACATACACAAAGAAGCCTTCCCAAACATCGTCAGCTACCACACGCTTAGTGTGCGGCCACCTGCGGGGAGCAAGAGCCCCACACTCAGCTGGGGCTGTCTGGAAAAATCAGGAATCTTGAATGTACTCACTCCTGACTGAGCCAGGGATGCTGGCCTTTGGATTCAGCTTAGTGTCAGAAGCCGAAGCCAGGCCAGGCCACTGCTCCCCTTCTGCAGGACATTATCCAGTGCCCCACCCCCCCAAAAAAGTATTAAAAAAAAAAAAAAAGAAGGTTTGACTGCTGAATTCCAGTCATATTCAATCATGTTTCTAAATCATTCAGGTGCATAAGAAAATTTTCTAAGTTGTTTATTTTCCTCCCCTCACTCCCAACATTTTTGGCAACCTACCCTCTTGTGTTTTGACATCTGCAATGCTGCATTCCTCTTGCTCAGCTTCAGCACTCTGTTTAATGTTCTCTACTTCCAGCCAAAAACTGTCCATTGACAAGTTGTCCACAGACTCTACCCTGGAATTTGGGCCCTCTGACACTGGGGATGCCAAGGGATTCTTCGGAGGAAGCTGGCTCATTTTGCAAGGGCAATTTCTGGTACTGAGAAAGGAAGAGATAAGGAGAGAGAGATTAAGCTGCGGGCATTCAGACAGGCACTCACAATGCAGCGGACTTCATTGATTAATGACTACAATAAAAGCCAAACAGAGGTAAGTGTTGGACTTCCTTTAGTGTTTAGCAATAACAGACAAGGTTGGGATTAAACCCAATGGAGTAAGGGAAAAACTGCCATCCAAACACATGAGAGGACCCAGTATCAGCCCAGCTTTTCCAAAGCTGTCCTTCCAGCGACCTCGGAGACACCCCCAACTGCTCCCACATTTGCTTCCAGGACTCCCAGCACACAGGCGCCCTCTACATTCACAGACAACCAAGGCATTTCATGTGTTGGGAGTATCCTACACACACTCTAAGCTTAACAACCCCCAGCCACCACAGACCGAACCAAGGAGGCCTGTCCTCCAAATGCAAAAACCAGCTGAGCTCCACTTCCCGCTCTTCAGCTCATGCAATAAACAACTGGGATGTGTGAGGCCCTTTTTTCCTGCCCAGACCAGACTTCTCAGCTGTGAAACTGCACGAGCATCCTGGGAAGCCCAAACATACAGCATTTTCTTACCACCCTGTTGATTAATTCACGGGAGGCCAATGAACTGGCTGGCCTCATCCAGCTTTCAACCCTGCTGCAGAAAGATGGGAGGTTCTCCTCAGTTCATTAAATAAAGCCTCTCCTAAAACGGATTTCAATTCACTTCAAAGAGCTGCAAGCCATTCAAACCCTCCTGTGCATCTTTTTCAAAGCCTGAAATGAAGGGTTAAGTGGAACCTACCTGTGAAAACACCTCAATGGTTCCACTTATGAAGACAAAATTACAGAGACCAGACACCTCGCTGGCTTTGGTCTGAAGAACACCTATCCACAGCCACCACTGCCACAGATTGGAACTGCTTTCTAGTCACAGCACAAAAAAAACCCAACCCCAACCCCATCCCAACCCATCCCCCAATCAATTCCTTAGCCTTGAAAACCATGACAACAAAACACCCATCAAAAGCAATTTAACCTCCCAACTCTGGAAGGACTTAAAGTTACAGATGGCAAAATATCTGGAAAGTTTTAGTTATTTTCATTCCGGAAAACCATTATTAGCACTCCTGGCATTAACTTGTTTCTGTTTAAAGAAGCATTTCAAGTCATAAAAGATGAAATTTGAAGATCAACCAACCAGGAGGCCTATGTTGTGGGATATTCTGCACTTACAGTTACAAATCTGCAGGCAAATTATGCTCATGCCTTTTTCTAATGTGTATAGGCAGCCCTTCTCTTCTAAAGGCCAGGACTAAAGCAATCACCATCATTCCAGGAACACCCGGAGCCAGCAACAGCAATGAGAACAAGCATAAAGAGAAGTTTGCTTGTTTTACTGGAACACAAAAGTGAAAGACTGAAAGGAACTATTACACCACCCAGCCCACCTCTGACCAGGGAATAGGTGGTCTGCTTTTTTAGTACCCACCCCCACCTTGCCCATGCCCCCCCTTCCTAGTCTTGGATATCCAAATAACAGACCTCCAGCTGAGATGCTACTTTATAGCCTGGAAAAGCACTTAACTAGTCAATCTAAGGTTTTTTTAATGATATTTTTCACTTTTCATAGTTCACTCCCATCTCATTTCTACTACAGCCACCAGGCCAAATCAGGATTGCCCCTTTCAATTTTTTACTTATATCTTTAGCCACTAAGACTTAAAAATTAAGTGAAAACTTTACATTTTTAATTTAGTTTTAGATAGATGGCATCCCTCACGTTAACTCTTCATCTCTAGTACTCCTCTCTGTTTTCTCACACTTGCTGACAGCCTTCTTGTAAGAGGATTAAACAAAGCCACCTTGATTAAGCAGATGAGTGCTTAATACCTGGCTGTGATGGCTCACGAGAAGTCTATTACACACCACTCAACAGAAATTACCACTTGCAACACGAAACTAGAAGGAGGATTTTCGATTATCTCAAGGCACTTGGTTTTGGCCAGACCCATGCCAGAAATGCTGGCAGCCAAGCTTGCAGTAAAGAGCAGTATCCCCCCCAGCACAACACTGCACAGGCTGAGGAGCCTGCTTACTGCTTACAAGCTCTCCTCCTTGCTCCATGAAAGGTGCTCAAGCAGGCACACAGCCACGCTTCCTGCCCTGAGTTACTGCACGATGCTCGGTGGGATCCAGGTTGCAAAGATCAATGTAATGTACCTTTCCTTTGTGGTGTAGAGTAGGGCCACATCCCAGAAATCCCTGTGAATTCAAACCAAAACAGGGCTTATATCCAGGTTTGTGGATCCAGCAGAACCTACCCCAGACCCAAGCAGCAGCTTGCAGCCAGCACACAGGCTCTGCAGCAGCTGGTGTGTCCCAGGTGGGTACACCCTCTTCCCCACACCTGCCATAGGCCTGCCTGGAAAAAACCCCACAGAATGTTAAGCCAATAGGAATAGTCTTCAGCTCTTTCAAAGAAGTGACTCTTGACTAAGATGTCCTGCACAAACTACCTAGTTCCAGATCCTGAATGGAAGTTTCAGCCCACAGAATGCTATGACCAAGTAGAACAGTAATTACCTAAAGCGTCAGGGCATATTCCTGGTACACACCTCGAAGGACCACAGCATCCTTTCAGGCCAGGTTTCAGGCCATAGCTTTGCCAGCAGCTATTTTTGATCTACCAGCAGCCTTAGTCCATATCATGGACACAGGATCCAGCTGGGGCCTCACAGGGCAGAGCAGAGAGGGACAATCCCCTCCCTGTCCCTGCTGCCACCCCTCTGCTGATGGAGCCCAGGATCCCATCACGCTTCCCAGCTGCCAGAACCACTGCTGGCTCATGGGAAGTTTCTCATCCACCACAATCCCCAAGTCCTTCTCAGCAGGGCTGCTCTCCAGGAGCTCTTCTCCCAGTCTGTATCTATGGCTGGGATTCCTCCAGCCCAAGTACCACCCCTGACACTTGGCAGTGTTGAACCTCATTAGGTTCACCCAGGCCCATCTTTCCAGCATGTCCAGATCCCTCTGGATGGCTCCTTTCCTTCTAGGGTGTTGACCACACCACACAACTTGGTGTCATCCCCAAACTTGCTAAGGGTGCACTCAATCCCATCATTGATGTAATTTATGAAGATGTTAAAGAGCACTGGTCCCAAGACAGACCCCTGGGGGACCCTGCTTGTCACCACAGCCTGCACCAAGAAGCTCCACCACCAGCCACACTATACACCTGTGCTAGGAGAACCACATCTGAACAACTTCCACAAGCAGCCCAAAAGCCATCCTAACTTTTTTCTTCAAGAACCTCACGGACGGATGCACCAGACCCTGTTTCACCAGGGCACAGGATGCTGGTGTCCCACAGCAGCACTACGCAGCAGGATCCAAAGTCCAGCCCTACAAGTCTGAAGCTAGCATTGTTGCTCCTGTCTCACAGGACAATAGCAAAGCAAGGTCAGGCCTTTGGATTTAGAAAATGTTTTATTTTCTCATCTAAATGCTATTTTTCTTGAACACATTGCACAGCATTTTACAAATCCAGCTACCCAGGTGGAAGGTTAATTTTAGATCCAGTGCCCCAAGAGACTGTTCTTCCTCCCTGCATTGCCCAAGCCAACAGAGGACAACCTGCAATGTATAAACATAGCAACAGTTCAGATTGGAAGTGTAGATTGTTGGCTTAAAATGTTAATCACTCAGTTGCAACTGGACAAAGAGTAGGTGGAATAATCCAGTTCACCCAGTTGCAATGCCAACATAACGAAAAGCTTATCACAGAATCACAGAATCTTAGGGGTTGGAAGGGACCTCAAGAGATCATCGGGTCCAACCCCTCTGCCAGAGCAGGCTCCCTACCTCATATTACATAGATAGGTGTCCAGACGGGGCTGGAATCTCTCCAGAGAAGGAGACTCCACACCCCCTGGGCAGCCTGTCCCAGGGCTCCCTCACCCTCACTGTGAAAAAGTTCTTCCCCATGTTGGTGTGGAACTCCCTGTGCTCCAGCTTACAGCCATTGCCCCTTGTCCTGTCCCCACAGACACTGAAAAGGGGCTGGCCAATTCCCCCTGCAACCCATGTCTAAGATATTTATAAACACTAATTAGGTCCCCCCTAAGTCTTCTTTTCTCCAGGCTGAACAGACCCAGCTCACTCAGCCTTTCCTCACAGGGGAGATGTTCCAGACCCCTAATCAACTTTGTCGCCCTTCTCTGGACTCTCTCCAGAAGGTCCCTGTCTTTTTTATCCCAGGGAGCCCAGAACTGGACACAGTATTCCAGGTGGGGCCTGACCAACATAGAGTAGAGGGGGATGATCACTTCCTTTGACCTGCTGGACACACTCTTCCTGATGCATCCCAGGATCCCATTGGCTCTCTTGGCCACCAGTGCACACTGCTGGCTCATAGCCAACCTGTCATCAACCAGGACCCCCAGGTCCTTCTCCACAGAGCTCCTCTCCAGCAGGTCACCCCCAGCCTGTCCTGATTCCAGCAGTTATTCCTCCCCAGGTGCCAGACTCTCCACTTGCTTTTGTTGAATTTCATCTGGTCTCTCCCTGCCCAGCTCTCCAGCCTGGCCAGGTCTCTGGATGGCAGCGCAGTGTCCTGCCTGTCAGCCACTCCTCCCAGCTCTGGATCATCGGCACTTGCTGAGGGTGGATGCTGTTCCCTCATCAAGGTCGTCAATGAAGATATTAAACAAGACTGGACCCAACACTGAGCCCTGGGGAACACCACTAGTCACAGGCCTCCATTCAGATTCTACTCCACTGATCAGCACCCTCTGAGCCCGGTTTGACAGCCAGTTCTCAACCCACCTCACTGTCCACTCGTCTATCCCTTGTTTCCTCAGCTTCTCTATCAGGATGTTGTGGGAGACAGTATCGAAAGCTTTGCTAAAGTCAAGGTAGATGACATCCACTGCTCTCCCTCCATCCACCCAGTTGGTAATGACATCATAGAAGGCTATGAGATTGGTCGAGCACGATCTCCCCTTGGTGAATCCATGCTGACTATTCCTCATGACCTTCTTCTCTTCCAGTTGTTTGGAGATGGCATCCAAAACAAGCTGTTCCATCACCTTTCCAGGGACAGAAGTGAGGCTGACTGGCCTATAGTTACTGGGATCCTCCTTCTTGCCTTTTTTAAAGACTGGAGTGACACTGGCTATCCTCCAATCTTCAGGCACTTCTCCTGTAGTCCAGGATCTATCAAAGATGATAGAGAGCGGCTCCGCAATCATCTCGGCCAGCTCTCTCAGCACACGTGGGTGTATCCCATCCGGGCCCGTGGATTTGTGTGCATCCATTCCTTTGAGTCGCTCCTGGACCACCCCTACCTCTACTAGAGGGGAGCCATTCATCCCCCAACCACTCCTACTTTATGATTATAAAGTTTTAAAAATTAACTCAATAAAAAGCAATCTGGCAGAAAGATCTAGTTAAGGGCATCCAGAAAGGAATGACTGTCGAAAGACCGACCATCCCAATACCTCCATTCTCCTCTTGCATAAGAGCAGAGCTCTTCAATGGGACTCAAGCTTCATTCAGCTGAGTCTCCTAACACTTGCAGTCTAACCTAAACTCAGCAACATTAACAGCAGGCTACTGTGGCCCTTTATGGTCCATTTTTCACAGTGAGGGCGACAGAGCCCTGGGACAGGCTGCCCAGGGGGTGTGTGGAGTCTCCATCTCTGGAGAGATTCAAGACCCATCTGGACACCGACCTGTGCAGTATGAGCTGGGGAGCTGCTTTGGCAGGGGGTTGGACCCAATGATCTCTTGAGGTCCCTTCCAACCCCTGTGATTCTATGATTTTCTTATTATTTCTTCCATAAACCCTCTCAGCACGCAGCACTGGCAGCTTGAGCAAGGCTCCCATGCCTGTACAGCACCGACGTCGGTGGCTCACCAGCCCTGGGCTGGAATATGAAATCCCTGAGTATTTTTTGATCTGTTCCTAGATACTGTCAACACAAAGCAAATGCATCACAAACACTCATGCAGGTCTTAGTCCTTTTGAGTATCAAAATAAAACAAACACCGTTGCTATGCATTTGTTCCTTCCCAGTTTGAATCATTCCTCTCAGAGCTTCTCAAAGGATCCGTAGCTGCCTAGACTACTTCACTGCTTGCTCAACAGGCCTCCCTCACTGAAATACCTCTCTAGCAGATGAATAAACAAAGAACTTTCTTCTCAAGCATTTCAAGCAGAACAGGAGGCGACAAGTGGAAGCCAAGAAACTGGAATTCCTTTAATAAAGTTCTCAGAAAAACTAAGATGAGAAAAAGGCAAGGAGAACAGAAGAATTAAGCTACATGAAGCAGTCCTTTCGCACACAAGCACCCAGTTTTTAAAGGCATTTCCAAATATCAACCACAAAGGTGCACATGAAACAGAGAAACAGATAGGAGTTTGAATTAACCTGGAGAGTAAGTTTGGAGCAGCACCCCAAGTCACAACACCCAAGCAGCTCAGAGCACTAGCATGAAACACAAACTCTTCTGAAAGGAAGAAATAGAAGAAAAATCCTTCTCTCGACTGCTCACAATATTTTGACAGACAAAGACACAAAGTGCCACGTTAGCACCGCAACACATGGACATCTTACCAGCTTCCCATTTGGTTCAAGGTCAAACCCAATGGTTCCAAGAACCCATTTGGTTCCAAAAAGCACTCAAAAGCACCATGTTCAAAGAAACAAAGTCCATGCAGAAGAAAACTCCTCTTCACTTTCCATCCCAGCTCCTACCCTGAAGAAGCAGCTTAACCCCAAGTGAAGAACGACCTAGGTAATTCCAAAGAGAAAGAATCACCTGGAGATCAGCCCACAACAGTTTGTAGCATGACAGGTTCTCTTGTTTGAAATCACGTAGCAGGGTACAGGTATTCAGAAACAACACACAGGGTGTTTGAAAGGTCAGAGGAAATGCTGAAGGAGCCAGTCACGGATCTATAGCTGTATTGATATAAAACATAGATAATTTCACTCAAACGATTGGAAGTTTAACCCTCAGTCTTACAAGGATATCAATGTTCATATAAGCACAACACCTTGTATGAAAGGAGTCAATCTACTTACTGGATTTCCAGATGAAATATCCATAATCAGTTATTGTATTCAGTCAGGCAGAATCACACGGAACTCTGTTCCCAGCACAGACAGCAAATTGACCCAGGAGATGCCCTGTGGCCACTAAATCAAAAGCAAGCTTTATTGCAAATCTTTACAGCTTCAATTTGTTACTCCTACAATCCTCCAGATTTTCTACAAAAAGCACAACCACCACACACCAGCAGCTTTCTCCTCCTCTCTGCAGCAAGCAGCAAATGAACAATACTGAGGGCTACTCTTAGGAGCAAGTGAAAAGCACATAGCTGGCTCAAGTTCCATGGACCAGACTGTAAAGGTAAAGACAGACCAATTACTGAAGCGCTGCAGCAGCGATGAACGGTGACTTACCCGACATACTCTCACCATGCTTTACTTTCCTTGACTTAACTAACCCAGAGAACCGAATTAAAGCAATCTTAGAAGCTGCCTGCCACTGCTGACATACGTCTTTGCATATGCACAGCCACAGGGGATGTGCTCATATAGCCAGTCGTTTCACTAAGCACATTCCCTACAAGAAGCCACGGTGCCTCCAGCCCAAGGTACTCCACGCAGCGCTGCTGCTAACCACCGCTTACGGTCGCATTAAGGCTCTGCACCAAGGACTCTGCACCCGTGGGAGGACACACTTGGAGGTCTGTCCCTATAGCACCAGCAAGAATAGCTCAGATGTCACTACTACAATCTGCTAATAAGATTACAGCTTGTTTTCAGTAACACAGCAATCAGTTCATCAGGATCTCCCATTATGCAAGCAGCTCGGGGAGCAGCGTCATTTCAGGTTGTTTTGAAGAAGCCTGTTCTGCAAGTGATAAAGAGGACACTCTGCATGCCTGGACTATTTCATCCCAGACCCAGCTTTCCCTCACCACAAGGCACTCCCCCTGCTCCTGTCCTGGCATCCCTAGTGACACCAGAAAGACAAGGCAGAGACGGTTTGCCCAGTGCTACGTGCATGAAAGAATTACAACCAGATAATGTGTTGGGTTGGAAGGAGTCTTTAAAGTCCACCTAGTCCAACGCCCTGCAGTAAGCAGGGACATCTTCACTAGATCAGGTCACTCAGCCCCATCAAGCCTGATCTTGAATATCTCCAGGGATGGGGCATCCACCACCTCTCTGGACAACCTGTGTCAGGGATCCACCACCCTCAGAGTGAAGAACTTTTTCCTCATATCCAACCTAAATCTCCCCTTTTCTAGTTTAAAACCATCACCCCTCTTCCTGTTGCTCCAGGCCCTTGGGAACAGTTCTTCCCCAGCTTTCTTATAGGCATCCTCAGGTGCTGGAAGGCCGCTATAAGGTCCCCCAGGAGCCTTCTCTTCTCCAAACTGAACAAGCCCAACTCTCTCAGCCTGGCTTCACAGGAGATGTGCTTATAAAGACTTATACCCTGACGCTCGTGTATACACACTGCTTTAGCTCAGCACCTCCATCGCTTCTTGTGATGGACCCGAATTCCAGAAGTTACCTCCACACAGCACTGGGAGGCAAATAAACCACAGATCTAATTTAGGTAACAATGAGCTCTTCTATCAAAGTATTTAAGGGCAAAGAAACTCCATCTTGACACCTGTGTCTTGGGCCTTGATCAGGAGCAGACTTATCTCCACTCTGTCTAGTAAAGGTCTAAACAAGCGAGCTAAGGAGTAGCCCACGTTGCCTGTAATTACAGCTCTGCCTGGAGCAGTCTCAGAGCGAAACTCAGAGCAAACATGGGATTGATAAGCCCACGCAGATCCAACCAAATCAAAAATATTCAAAGCCACACTTAGTTTAGTCTGTTAGCTGGGTGTCTGTGCCATCACACCGAGCTTGTTTTGGCCTCAGCAGACGTAGGCCGTGCTGGCCGTGCGTGTGTTTGTTTCGCTGTAAGGTCACCGCAGACGAGCCCGTTGTTCACTTTCCCTGCGCCAGCACGGTAAGCCAAACAGGAAAGGCCTCTCATCCACATGGAAATCCGGCCATGAGAGGGGGGACCTGGCCCAAACGAAGCTTTAGGAACCCTGGGATCTTTAATGTGACTGTGAATTGGAAAGCCTGATCTACCGGATGATCAGGAGAGAATCGTTAATTAAAAGGTGGCATTCCCACCCCTATTTCCATCTTCACACTGAGCCCATGTTCATCTAAACATATAAACAGCTTTGTCTGTCCAACAGCCACAAAGATCCATGGTCTGTCATGGGTAAGTTCCACCTATCAACACAACACCAGGACGCCAAACCCACCAACCAGCTTGCATGGGGACGCCAAAACCCACCAACCACTACAGACAGGAGCTCCCACATACTTGTTCATACCCATGTCGTCAGCACAGAGGCCACCCTGGGCTCCCTCCAGCTGCCCTGAGGCTCAGCCTGTGCATGAGATTCCCAGGAAGCGCTGGCACAGGCTCACTGCCCTTTTGTGACTTGGTGTCACACACTGCAGCACACACTGCCAGGGATTTTGCCAAGGCCAGAACGAGTCAATACCTTCCAGTTACTAAAAGCATCCTCAAAACACACTACTGTTACATCAAACGAGACATCTTTACCTTATTTCCAGCACTGCTGTGACTTCAGTTAAAAATCTGCACAGCTCAGGGGATGAAGGACCACAGGGCTGTCAGAGGACAGACTGACAGTCTGTTTGAACCCTTTATAAAGAGGCTGCGAACTTATTTGAGTGACTGTTCACTAATGCAAAGGCATTTTACCAAAGCACAGATTCACACACACTATTTGTCCCACAAGTTCTTTAATGTGGAAGTTCAAGTGAATCATAGAACAGTCTGGGTTGGAAGGGACCCCAAGGATCATAGAGCTCCAACCCCCCTGCCACAGGCAGGGACACCAACCTCAGGCCTGGAGCTACACAAGGTTGCCCAGGGCCCCATCCAACCTGGCCTTGAACACCCCCAGGGATGGGGCACCCACCCCCTCTCTAGGCAGCCTGTTCCAGCCCCTCACCACTCTCTCTGGAAAGAGCTTCCCCCTAATTTCTCACCTAACCCTTCCCTCCTCCAGCATCACTCCATCCCCCTTGTCCTGCCAGTCTCTGCCCTTTGAACAAGCTGATTCTCCTCCTGTTTCTCTGCTCCCTTCAGGGACTGGCAGGCTGCAATGAGGTCCCCCCACAGCCTTCTCTTCTCCGGGCTGAACCAGCCCAGCTCCCTCAGTCTCTGTCCGTAGGGGAGCTGCTCCAGCCCTCTGATCATCTCTGTGGCTCCTCTGACCCCTCTCCAACAGCCCCACATCTTTCTTGTATTGGGGCCCCAGCTCTGGACACAGGATCCAGCTGGGGCCTCCCCAGGGCAGAGCAGAGAGGGACAATCCCCTCCCTGTCCCTGCTGACACCCCTCTTCTGGTGGAGCCCAGGATAGCTTCGGGATGATAGAACTCATTATTACTTGTTGCAGCCCATTCTACCAGCTGTACCTACACGATGGCACAAACCGGTAACTCTAAGTGGTTGGGCAGATGTATAGGAACTGGCAAGAGACTGAAGAATCCCAAGAGTAACCTGCTGACCAGCACAAAGTAAGGATGGGTGGAGAGCCAGGTTGGGATCAAGCTATGCTTCACACACAGGAGGTTTCGGGATGCAGGAAGACAGAAAGACAGTCATGAGCTGCTTGCTTGGACTTCTCAGCTAAGAGTTACTACAGCTAAGAGTTACTACAGCTAAGAGTTACTACAGCTAAGAGTTACTACAGCTAAGAGTTACTACAGCTAAGAGTTACTACAGCTAAGACAAAGGGCTTGGCCATGACAAGCCTCCCCCTCGACTGAAATCTGTAGTTACTCTATAGCCAGTATCTGGAGTGCTGCCACCAACCCCAGCTGTGAGCACTGGGTATGAGCGGGTATGAGGAGCACGGGGCAGGGAGAGCGGGTTCTGCAGGGGCCATTTCTTGGCGGCGCTTCGAAGGCACCACCACTGCCACTGGGTAAACTGGTGGGTGTCTTACTGGGAACCGATGAGTGTGCCAGAGCTACTGCTGCACAGATTAATGTCAACTCATTAGAAACCCAGGATGCTCGGCGTATAGATACAATAGTAGGTGTGGTTTAGGTCAGTCTGAGCAGAGAGGCTCAGTTACCCTTACACATACTGGTCACGTTTCTCCTGCCAGCGAGTCCCCAAGGAACAGATGCGAATTGCTGCTTGCTTCTAGTGTTTTGGTCAAAGTTAGTAAGCAAACTTGGGGTTCCTGCTGTAGCACCTCTTCAGACCTGACCACAGAGGTGTTCTGGCACCGGTACAAACACTGGAACTCGAATAACTTGTTTGGCAAAGCCCGTAAGTTGTTACTGAATATTTTGATTTTTATCAAACCAACCCTATGATACTCAAGCTGTGAGTTCTCTTACACATGGGTAATTTTAAAGTAATTTCCCATGTTATTCCTGTGTCATTTCCCCTATTATTGGCTTTTACATCTCAAATTTTGCCCTGGAACTTCTAAAGATTCCCTTCCTTGCTTCTACACACAAGGTCCAAGCAGGCTGGGAAAACTGACAGTCAGAAGCATGAAAACACGAGCTAGGAATAAAATGAAAATCCCTGCCAGTATATTGACACAAAGCAAACTGGTTTCAATTCTTGCAGCAGGGAGATGCTCTGGAACTTGGCACTGGTGCAAACATGTTAGATGAAGTTTTAAGTCAGTTAATGTCTAAGCACGCAAACAGTACGGTGTTTGCCAAGCAAGGGAGTGTAACTTTCAGCTGTTCCCTTTGGGACCCACGGTCTGTGTGTATATAAATACCCAGCTCTCACCCTCCTGCAGTTCTACAGATCTCTGAAGAGCCCTCACCCCCCCGAGCTGCCAGGGCAGCATTACCCCTGAATCACAAGGAAACACACACTCAGCATTTTAGCCCACCCCCCGAGCCACACACACATCATCCCCCGGGTCCCACTCCCACAGCTCACCACACTCAGTCCAGTTGTGGGGTTAATACAAAAATATCCCCACCAAAAAACCAAACTACAAAGAGAAGGCAGGGAGAAGCTTCAATAGTTTTAGTTTCATGGACAAGGCAGTCAAAGCAGAGTTGTAAAGAGAGTATTACAGCCCACTCAGCCCTGGAAACGTATCTTGTTTCCACCTGTGCTGCCCCAGGTATTGCCTATGCCTACGCACTGCCTTCAGAGGAAGGGCAGTCATCACCCGGTCCATCTGTACCCCGCGACCACGCTCCGTACCTGCTGGGGCTGCTGAGCCGGGCACAGCTGGCTGCCCGGGCAGGCACCAGCCCCCCCCAGGGCCTGGGGGTCCCAGTCCTGGTGGCCCCAGAGCCACAAGTGCCACGTTTGTCCATGTTCATATGGGGAGGAGAGCGGCGGTCAGTCCATCTGAGTCCCTCTGCTGCGGAGCGGCTGCCAAGTCTCGCGTCTGATAAGGAAGAGCCAGTCCTTGTCACACACGGGGCGCTGACTGGGTGTCCGGGTGCATCCTCTCCTCCCTCCCTGCATCCACCCGCCTGGGCAGACACAGCACAAGTCAAAGTAAATCCAACCTTCAAGGCAGCAGTGCCTGAGGCTGAGCCACCCACGCCTGGGATACAGGCTGAAGGACACAGCCCACAGCCAGCGTCCAGTCCTTGGAGTAACCAGAAAGCAGCACCGAGTTATTTCCAAGCCCGGGCTGGAGCTAAACATTAACCTGAGCCTGAAAAAGTAACTCCCACGAGCAGCACTGGGAAGGAGGAGTCACACGGTGTATTTGCTCCTCAGAGTCATACTTCTCTGAAGTCAGAGAGCTTCAAGTACAGCAGCACCAAGCGTCTGCCTGGGGATGCGGGGTGGGGGCAGCAAAAAAAAACCAGAGCAGCTGTTAAAAAAGCAAATTCAGCATTTCCTGCCATAGCTGAGCAGTGAGTGAATCCCAGCCGTGTGTCAGGCATCGGTGTTGAAAGAGCAGCACAAACTATAACACCCGCTGAGAGTATTTTGCAAGCTCCAGACCCTTCTTAAAAATCTCATCTACCAGCAACCCACAAGTGAGCGAAGGTTTAAAGCAACCAAATTCCCATCTCCATCCTCCCAGGTTCTGTTTTCCCTTGCTGCTCCCTCCATCGAGTCACCTCTCGCAGCGCTTCGGTAGCTTCCCTTTCCTCCAACACTTAATATTCTTAATACTGAAGTTACAGGGGGAAACAAGTCACTTCTTTAAAGTTTCCCTGACAAAGACATGCAAAGCTTCTTCAGCACAGGTAACCACCCTGCTCCTTTTTCCCAGTATTCCCAGTAAGGCGGGTCTAGGGCTCAGCCTGCTTTGCCTGCAGCGGCTTTAAGCACAGCAGCAGCTGTTTCAGAGATGAGCCCCCATAAAAGCCCGAGGCATCTCAGTTCTGCTCCATACCCAGGAATACAGCTGCTTTTCCAGGCTCTGCTTTAGTCCAGCCACCTTCACCCCACCTTGCAAGCACACAGACGGTTCCTTGCGGAAGGAAAGCTGCCTGACCTCCCACCATGATCCCGCTTTGCAGCCTCCATCGGGCAGGATTAGCCCAGACACTGTCCTAAGCCAGACAGAGCCTTGGCTGCATCCAAGAGGGATCCCCGATTAACTCCTTCTGCACTACACCAAAGGACATCAGCTGTCCAGAATGGCACATCCCCAGCCCACAGCCTTTGGCTCTACCCCAGCACTGCTTCAGCCCCCCAGGGAGGCAGAGGGAGGGCGATTTGGTTTGGGACTCTTACAGCCCCCACTCTCAGCATGCAAAGACATTCGTGGGATTTTCCACATATGCACCCTTTCCTACTTACCCCAAGTTCTTGCAAATTTTTATTCCTCCCCCCAAATTTCAGACACTGAGGACAGTGAGAAGGAACCACTGCAATGAAGATGGATCCTTCTCCAGGGAGCTGAAGGTGCCTGCAGAAAGCGTCTGTATACAGTGGGCGTTGGAGCTTCCCCTGCTCCCCACAGACCCTCCACAGGCACAGTGCAGATCTCTTTCACACGCACGCTGGGTGACATTTCTTAGCTGGCTTATTCACTACAAGTGGTCCTCATAAAGGATCAAATTAAAACTCAGGTTACCCATACAGCTTCTCCCCCATCAGCTGCAAACCAGGATAAACCTCAGGATGTGCCAGTCTGGAAGAATCTCAGCTTGATAAACCCAGGTACAACAAAAGCCCACCCACAAGCCACAGCTCTTACAGCACTGCTGAACCAATACACACCAGTATCAATATGTATAAACACTTGAGGGGTGGGTGTCAGGAGGATGGGGTTTTCAGTGGTGCCCAGGGACATGCAACGGGCATAACCTTGAATATAGGAAGTCACTCCTAACCCTGAGGAGGAACTTTCCTGGGAGGGTGGCAGAGCCCTGGGCCAGCCTGCCCAGAGAGGTTGGGGAATCTCCATCTCTGGAGACATTTAAAACCTGCCTGGATGCTGCCCTGTGCAGCCTGCTTGAGGGGATCCTGCCCTGGCAGATTTGGGACTGGATGCTCTCCAGAGGCTCCCTGCAACTCTGATCATTCCGTGATGCTGTGCTTAGACATAAGGCAACATATTACAAAAAAAACCCCAGCATGTGTGCAATACTAACGAGCTTACCAATGCACAAAAGGTAACTCAAACCAGTTCTGATGGCATTATTCAGGTACAGGCAAGGCTTTTTGCAAAGCTACACCAGACACAGGCCTGTGCTGTCCTACATGACTGCACAAACTGGCCAAGGTTTGGGACATAGAAGGGGAGAGCAAGGAGAGGAGGCAGCACAAACCTCTGCAGCAGGTGATGCTGCTTGTACAGCCCTGGGGAAGTGTTCCCCCTCCCCAGGGAGCTCCAAGCCTTTCAAACAGCTTCACACCCAGCGCCCTGCCCCGAGACAAGTGCCTGGGTTTCAGGCCATTCCTTCTCCCATGCACAGAGCACATGGAAGCTGCCAGTTCTGCAAGGAGCCAGGCACAGCAGCCTGTAACTACACTTCTTTCAGCCCTCTGCTATGTTCCTCCTCGTTACAAGCCAGCTGCTCGTCCTTTCTGATCATCAGACTTTTGGCCAGGCAGGCTGTCAGTCACTCTGTCGGTGCAGGTTTCCACACAGCAGCAGTGATTCACCCAGGTTTGGTGCACAACTGAGGCCAATTTAAAGTATCCAGAATGAAAACAGATTTTTATAGTGCCTTCAGATTTGATTACTCCTCTAAAGCAGGACACAGGCATTGCTGAAAGTTTAAGGTCTCTGTGGATACCAAGACCATCTACAGGGTTTCCAATACTCACTCCTGTCTGGCCCTCGGTTATTCAGGGCTTTTGAGAAGGATAATCAGCAGGTTTCTTCCCTAGCCTGTGATAAAAGAGGTGGAGGATTGGGACACAGTGTCAGCTGAGCCTGCATTTTCTGACAGAGTGAATTAGGATAAATAGTCCAACTCCAGTTTCGAGCTCTCCAGCATGTTTCACGCTCCAGGACAATCTTCCTGGCATCATTAGAGATGAGCCAAGCTCACTAGGACAAGATCATCTGGATCACAGGAGCTGAATCTTACTCAAATATGGAGACAAAAAGACATACCAATGCTCTCAGCAGCCAATTAGTTCAGATGACTCACTGGTACGGACCCGGTGCTGTTATCGTCACAGGTTTAGTGCATGAGTTACTTCTGAAGGTATCTGTGCACCCTGCCTAGCTGACATGACTTGGCTCGCTCAGTAAACTGGTTTTTTTCAGGACCAAAAAGGAGGGGAGAAAACATCCACTATGCTTTTGGATGTTCATGAAATTAGCTGGGCAAAGCATGTGCAGGCTGGAGACCTAAAGATCACAGGGACGCTGCTGGCCTGGGAGATCTGCCTCTGAAGGCTGCTGACAGAGCTCAGCACCAGCATCCTTGGGCTGACTGAGCACAGTGGTCATGAGCTGCCTCCCACGATCTTAGGGCAGCATTACATTTTTCAAGCATCTCCAAAGTAATTTGTTACCTTGAGAATCCAACGTAAGCGAAAGATGCCTCAAGGCAAAGTAGAGGGGAAAAACCTGCAGCTGAAACCCCAACAGGCAATTCTCTTCTCCTCCAGCAGGTTTATTTTTATGGAGCAGGTAACATGAGGGCAGCCTGAAACTGTTTATCCCCTCCTCCACCCCATCACCTATCAAGAAAATCCTCAAGTTGTGTTACCTATCCATCACATGGAGCCATTAAGATTAAGAGATTATTACAGTTTCTGGAGTCACCCAGGCGGTGAGATTATCCAAGTCCCAGCTTGTTCCCAGCCTGGCAGGGAGGCAGCACCCCGGCCGTGGCCTGGAGCGAAGCACCAAGCTGCAATCACATCTGGGTAACAGGCACCAGCTCCCAGCAGCCGCCCCACAACGCTGGCTGGCTCTGCCCTGAGATCACACCAGCACCTGCTCTGGCTCTGCCCTGAGATCACACCAGCATCTCAGCCCAAGAGCTGCTGAGAAGCAGCCACAGCAGCACTCGAACCCTGCAAAGTGCTGCTTCTGCTCATGACTCTACCTCATGAGACAAGACCTAATTTGTCATCCTACCAGGAGAGACTCAGGCATGCCCATGGGAGCTGGGGTATCAACCCAGTGAATTGGAGAGGTAAAGCATCACCTTTCCCAAGAGCCCAGCATCATCCCCTTGACCCCCCCCGCCAAGAGCCCAGCATCATCCCCTTGACCTCCCCCCCGCCAAGAGCCCAGCATCATCCCCTTGACCTCCCCCCCCGCCAAGAGCCCAGCATCATCTCCTTGATCCCCCCCAAGAGCCCAGCATCAACCCCTTGACTCCAACCCCCAAGAGCCCAGCATCAACCCCTTGACCCTCAGTGCTCCACCCACACTTAGGGCAGCTCAGACCCCACAATGAACAGTGTGTCCTTGCTTACTGTAAAGCCCAACAAGCTGCATGTCAGAGCACATAATCTGCTTTACTGCACCCAGGAGTTGTAATAAACAGAGGATTAGGATCTTCAGGCAGTGGACAAACAGTGAGAACAGATGCTTCCTAAACTGAGACTACACACAGATGCCTATTAATCTCACATTGAAAAAAAAACAACCAAGGGCAAAGGAAGAACCCCTCACATCTGGCTGGCTGTGATGCTGTAGTAGAGCAGGAGAGCAGCTCCGAACAGAGATCTCCATCAGACACAGGCTGATGGATGGGTACATGACTGCCTCCAGCTGCCCACCCCATTCACTAATGTCAAGGCTCGGAAGAGTAAAAGGTGGTAGGGGGACCATACACTCTTTAGACACAGATGTATATGTAGATAAGCAACTGCAAAGTGGCTTAAGCCTAATTGCTACTGAAAATGTAATTTAAATCCCCCAAAACATTTCCACTGCTCAAGGAAGAGCTGTAACAATGGAAGGAAGCGCTAAGACACAGCAGCTATTCTTAATCCACAAAAAACCTTATTCTGATGAAAAACCAAGACTTACTAATTTAAACTGAGTCTGGTTTTGCCTCCTGGGCATTCTCAGACCTTATAAAATTGGAAGCCTTAGCAGATTTCTGGGGATGACCTTGTTTACCTCCCTATTCAAACACATGCCTGATGGCCACAGAGCACCGTGCCCTGCAAAAACGGGACCTTTCTTGCTGGACACTTGGGGCAGTGACAGGCACCACATTAACACCCATCAAGCTGCTTGTTCACTTCCTTTAAACACAGGGACCTATTACAACTGCAGCCAGCTGACAACGTGCTGCACATCATTTCCAAGGTGTCATAGGAGAGAAGCAGATGAGCTCTGATCTGCAGAGCTCCCTCTCCAGATGCCATGAGTAACCACCACCCCATGCCAGCTCAGCCCAGCCCTGTCAGTCCAGCTCATGTGGGGCCAGAGAGCCGAGCTTACCCCCATCACCACCTTCACAGAGTGCTTTGCTCTTCTTAATTTTCACAGAAAATTAATATACAAGAGCATAATTTCCCAAGTTCATGTCCTGGCCAGTTTCCCAAACCTCATTTTGATTAGTTGAACTTTCTGTTCCCTTCTGGGAAGTGGATGGGGCAACAGAGCTACAAATAGAGTGTCAGGAATGGATTATCTTACTCTGCTGCCCCAGTTCTCAGCCCAAAGACGTGATAGATTAGGTTGTCATCTTGTTTATTTCCTGCACCATAATCACAAGCAGCGGGATGGGCTCCATGGGCTGAACTCACCATGAGTCAGTGTGTTTGCAGGCATCCCATAGGAGTTGCTGCCTGAAGAATGCCAGGCATCCACTCTTGAAAGAGCAGAAGTCAGGCACGTGGCACGGCCCCACGAGCAGGGCAGAAGCAAATGGTTCAGAGCTACCAAGGTTATGAGACAGTGGAACAATAAGTACTGATACCTGGCCTCAGATAAGACTGAGTTTTAGTGGGGATGACAAGACAAGAGGAGGAGAAGAGTAGAGGGACCTGAACACAGCTACACAACTGCACTACTTGTTAAAAGTGAAACAACTCGAAACCGGAGTGGGCATTGAGTACAAACAGAGTTTTCAACACAGCATCTTCTGTAGGGGTTTCCTGATAGATTTTCACAGAATCACAGGTTTGTATGTGCTGGAAGGGATCTCCAGAGCCCATGGGGTCCAACCCCCTGCCAAAGCAGGGTCCCTAGGACAGGGCACACAGGTCGGTGTCCAGACGGGGCTGGAATCTCTCCATCGAAGGAGACTCCACAGCCCCTGAGCAGCCTGTCCCAGTGCCTATTTTGGAATCTAAGTCTTAAAAATCTCTCCAGAAGTTTTTATATTGTGCCAAACTAGCTGAAACCACATCAGAGATTAGGCTGGAACCCCCCTGTGTTACTGAAGCTTGTTTTGTTGAATCATGACAATAAAATCTAAATCCACTTACCTAAACTCTCCAAATCCACGATCCAGAGAAAATGCTTACTAGATAGGTCCCTGCACATTGTCCCTACACAGGTGGACACAGGGTATTTCCATGGGGATGAAATGCTGCTGTGCTCATCCATCAGCCTCAGAGCAGGGACACACAACAGCACCCTCCTTTCCAAGGGAGTACCATTTTCACAGATCCCTGTTGCTCAACCATTTATTTCCAAAAGACAGTTCCACACAGCCCAGTAGCAGAAATTCTCATTTAGCAGCCAGGAATTAGCAAGTGCCAATTATTCTGCTCATAAGCAACCGTTGTGCTTGTACTCAAAAGTGCCATCATTTATCTTAACAGGCTTCTGTTCCACTTTGTCATCTCCTCAGCACTAACAGATCCATCAGGAGGAATCCAAACTTCCCTGTGTGGACAGATTACAAGTGGCCCATAATTTACATTTATGGGCATTGTTCTCCAGAAGACAGTTAGTACAGAGACAGAACCAGACTGCTGCTTTAAAGGCTCAGAAGCTTAAAAAAAAAAAAAAAAAGGCAGCTGTCACTATTTTTGCTGTGCTGGCACCCTGCTCTGAAGTCACCACACAGAGCTTGTTTGTACTAGTTTCATCTATAAACGATGCAACAGCTGGAGCAAAACTGCTTGAGATGCTGAGCCCAATTGCACAATACAGCTGACAGCTCTCACAGAGCTAACAGCAGCCAGGAGTTTGTTAACTCATTAGGAGAGGGCTTGTTTTATCCACATTATTCATGGCAAAGTTTAATTACATGTGTCTTCATGAAAACCAGGATTGGAAGACTGTAGGCATGACCTAGGAATGAGGGGACAAGGAAGGGTTGGAAGAGCTTGCTACAGACCCATCCCTGGAGGTGTTCAAGGCCAGGTTGGATGGGGCCCTGGGCAACCTTGTGTAGCTCCAGGCCTGAGGTTGGTGTCCCTGCCTGTGGCAGGGGGTTGGAGCTCTGTGATCCTTGGGGTCCCTCCCAACCCAGACCAGTCTGGGATTCTGTGACTCTATGAACATGGGCCAGACAGGTTTGGTGGTGCAAGATCATCTCAAAGGCTGGTCAGGGAGCAGAGCAGGGCCTATAAATCCCTGCACAGCAGTTGCTTTTGTGTAAAACCCCACTGGCTCTAACCATGGGGCCACAGAGAAGATCAGACACACCAAGTCTTGGGTATCACTGCCATGTTGCAAGACAGATTTTTATTCTTCAGTTTACATACACTGGGCAAGTTCAGAGTAACATGGTGCTACCACCAAGGCAAAGAGACAACATCACGTACATCATCCACTGAATAAGCACTGTCAAATCCAATTAAAGAAGCAGGAATTCAATTCACACCCACAGGTGAGTTGAAAGCTACGGAGATTTCACACAAGCAAATCTAAAGACACATACACAAGCAGATGGACTAGAGCAGCTGTGACTTCACAGCTCTGGTAAGCCCAATGAACTCTTACAACCAAACTGACAGTCAGGACTGCATGCTTTAACCAGGCTGCTCTAAGCAAGCAGATGTGGACAATGGACACTTCCCAACACAGGCATCACTTGGCTGTGCCTGCTCAGGTTTTGGCCCAACACACGGCTCACACCAATACAGCTCAGCCTACACTGGGAGCAGCACAGCCGGGCTACAGCAAGAGCTACACGTGCACCAGGTACAAAGAAGAGGAGATAAGACCCTCTGTCCTCACAGCTGTGCAAAGGCAACTGTTGGGCAGCATCCTGTAAGACCAAAACTCTTCAGAAATAACTAGAGCAACCCACAGGAACGGTAGAAACCACACCACCACGATGGAAGGTGCAAGAACATCACCTTCCCCTGAATTCAAGCTGACCCATTCGCATCGGCATTGCTGAGGTTCCCAGCTTTCCACTGTGGTACTGGGACACCTGCACCAAGACTGAGGAGGAAAGAGGAGCGCTCTCACCACCAGCTAGGAAACTGGCTTCCTCAGAAGCATGTGAGTCAGTGAATTAATGATGTAATGAATTAGAGAATTAACAAGTCACATTGAAAGGAACTAAGCTGCTGTTTGATTTTTACCTAATTATCTCATGTAATAAAGTTGGGATCATGGGGTACATTCGCCTGTAGCCAAGAGGTCCAAACAAACCATGACAACTGACTCAGTACTCCTGTCTGAAGACATCCTTGGATGGGGTTAAAGGATACTACGGATCCCCAGCGAGCAACTGAGGGGCAACTTCTTGACCTTTACCAAGACCAGCTTTGCTTTGCCATCTGCTTTGTTGACACTGAATATGAGGTAATGCAAATCCATTACAAAACTGCCCAGACCAGCAGAGTTCCCAGAAAAGCCTTAAAGAAGCCATTCCTTGGTCCTACGTTCAGATCTACCACTCTCCCACCCGTTAGCTTTTCTTCCCACTAACACAGTGTCCCAAGTACAATAAGCTTTGCCAAAAGCCATTCTCCAAAAAGCTTTTTCCAGGATGTGTGCTGGTATTTAATAAAGCCTTGAATTCTCCCAACTGACCTGGCAGCTCTGTGCTCGCTCCAAACTCTTCCTGGTCTGCAAACATCCGGCAGCTTCACGCCTGCTTTATGCTGGCCAAGAGAGTGTAAGAAGCACAAAGTGAATGAACTCTGAAACTCTTGGATTCGGGCTGTGGTTAGGAGGACTGCTCCCAGGAGGTATCCTTCCTCTCCTGTTTGTCAAAGGAAACCCTGCATCCAAACACAGCCGTTACCTTTATTGACTTTTACCCTTCTTATGCACAAGCTGGAGTGAGTCCAGGATTGTGGAATATTTGACCAAAACAACTGTATCTCGGATCAGCTGCAGGGATGTATATACTGCAGCCTCATGTCCACCTTCCGCTGTGAGACATGCAAGGATTTCCTTCCACTGTGTCAGCCCTGCTGTTTTCAAACGTTGACATTGTCTGAGCTTTACCTTGACCGACAAAAACAACTTTCATCAGCAAAGCTGTATTTATTCGCTGCCTAGAGAGGATATCCTTCCAGTTCCATTATATATTGGCCACCTGCTATGGATCTTGCAAGATCTACAGGCTCCTGGTTTTCCTCTAGAACTCAAAGAGCACCCTCAAGACAACAACTGCCACCTCTATTTCCATCCCAGGTCACTTGGTTAGGGGTTGTGAGAAGTATGATCGAGCAGGAGAAAAAGAGGTTCAAGCACTGGCAGCGTGTTGATTGAGAACATACAGAGACAGTGAGAAATCAGAGCTCAGGGCTCCAGCACAGCTGTTCATTTGGTGGCAGTAGTGACAGAGGTTTAAGGTACCTGAATGGTAACCATCACCTCACACACACGCTCATCAGAGCTGCCCCACGAAGTCTTCTTCCTGCCCCAAACTAGTGGTGCTACTAATGAGCCCCCACCACACAGACCTTCCTTCTGTGTGTGCATTCCATGTCCACCACAGGGTAAACACAGGGAAGGTTCACCAAAAACTGAAGATTACAGAAAAAGTCTTTCCCCTTCCATCAGGAAACCAGCACCTATGGGACCTCAACTGATGCAGAAACGAGACCCTTCAGGGAGAAGGGCACGGGGTTGAGCAAAGAGTGTCTGTATCATTACACAGAGTGATGCTGCTCCCAGGCTGCGTTAGGTGACCTGGGCAGGGATAACCAAAGGTATAAAAGGCAACTCTTGCTCAGGAGCCTGCTGTCACTGCTGCATCAATGCACAGGCTGCCTGTCATGCTGACCCATCAGCCTATCATTGGTCAAGCAGGCTCTTGCCACTGCCCTCACCACCTTCCTGGCAGTCCCCTCTCAATACAGACATGTGGCAGTACCAGCCTCCACTGCTATCCAAGTCCCTCATCTTAGAAGAAACCTTCTGTGAAAGGGCAAAAGAGGACAGAGGGGTGAGGATGTTGGTGCTACAAAATCAACAAATGGATTCAGGCACCAGAAGTGTGCTTGGGCCTCAGCCAGGCTGTTCACTGAAACCCTGAGGCCTCAACTACATGGTGCACTTGGTATCATTTCCTACACTCAGGCTCCACCATACGATGGGAGTGTGTATGTTCATGTGGACATCTCACACACCATATGCCGCAGGACTCAGTTCAACCAGCCCCAAACACAGCAAGTTATCATAGATGGGAAAAAAATATCGTGTTGTGTGAAGACTAAACAACTCTCAGACAACTTGGGAAGTAACAAGAGGCTTGTGCCTCTGTAACAAGATTCAAGGGTCCCAAAGCTTCTCCCTCTAAAAGCTTAAAAGGACATGAAGGAATGTTGCTTATTTTAAAGGATTCCACAGCAGGGCTCGCTGTGCTGGTTTTTCTATGTGACAACAGCAAAGTTCCCTCCATACACAGCTAATGCAGAGGATTTAGGGAGAAAGGGCCCGATTTCTACAAGGGACCCAAATTCTGCCGACAGCTCAGAGCCCGGCACTGGCGGCCCCGGAGCTGGTGGAACAGGCTATGCAGATGGAAACAATTATTTAGGAGGGGAAGGACTCCTGCACTCATGGAGCAACATCTCGCTAAAACTGATGCCTCCCACCAACACATTCCAGACTCTTGGAGTAATCTACTTTGGGGAATACACTTTAAGCTACATCAGCTTTTGTATTTCTTTCTCCAGCCTTCTCCTCAATCGCACAACAGGCTCTCCTGCAAAATGACCTAACGGCCTTACCAAACACCAGCAAATACCAGAAAGCCCTGTAAGCATCAGAATCTAAACCCTTTTAGAGATCAAGCCTTTCAAGCAGCAGGTTCTGACTTCAGAGAAGCTTTTCACTACTGGATACACCTGGAGGGACTTGCCCACACAGTGAGCAGTGCTGCCGTGAACAACTCCGACCCAAACCCCATGGCATAGAGTAATTAATAAGTCATACAGGCTATATTTGATAGGCAGAATATAAAATCCAAGTGCCTTATATACCTCAAAATCAGGTTCCTTAGAAAAGAACATCACTGCAGAAGGGAACAGCACTCACTGATTGGGAATATCTGTTTAAGGGGAATCCTTCCAAGCCAGCTGCATAAAGAATATTTCATATACTATGTTGCAGGAGGAGAATAACTCCAGCAGGTTTCAATTAAGACTCGCTGCCATATGGATTTCACATCCGCAGCAGGAAGGCCCAAACACCATGTCACAGCTAAGACATTTTTATGTCTCCAACTGAAAGCATTTAAACTGCTTGGAATCAGAGCATATGGGCTGTAACATCCCCAACTGGGCAAGCGTTTTGCTGAACCAAGAGCCTGAAAGACATACGAAGCTAGAATATACCGTATGCTGGTCGTGCACTGTAGCCTCTAAGTTTTTAGAGATAAAAAAACCTAAGAACATGCAGTTTGAAACCTCCTGCTCCCTCCCACCCAGCCAAAGCAGATGAACCTGGTGAAAGTCCCACAGTGATTCCTAAGGAGGACTAGAGGAGCCAGGTCCTTTGCTCCATGCAGGCAGAGAAGGCACCCATTCCTTGGAGCAGATCACATGTGCTGTCACAACCTCATCGGAAGGGCTCCTCAGGTCACCTCCTTGTCCAGCCTCCTGCTTAACGCAGGGCCCAAAGAGAAAACAGCTGCCAGACCAGGATGCTGAGGGGTCTGGCCAGCTGGGTCTTTTAAAGGATTGAGGTGTGACCACCTCCATAGGCCCCCGTTTCAACCCTCCCCTGTACTCACAGGGAGCAATATTTTTCCTTAAGGCAAGCTGGCCCCTTGCCCACTTCAACATATAAACCTTTGCCAAATGACACAGTTCTCCATCCAACTAATCAAAGATGCTCCAAATTGGAAAACAACATTTGTGGGTTTTTCCTTTCAGCATCACAAACACCATCTTAACACCCCCCATCCTGATGGAAGCTGAGCGGCTGCACCCTCTTGGGACACCAGGGACCACAAGCCAAATCCTCAGCATGAGTTTACTACGTGCAGCTGGACCCAAGAACCCTGGTTCTTTACTAAAACCAGATGTCAGCCAAGTGAAATCATCCCATGACTCCTCCAGGAGAAGGATGTAAACAGCCACAGATCACCCAGTCGTCACCAAGAGAGACCTTGCTGTGGAGCCAGGGATCCCAGCGTGCTGCAAGGCCTCATCCATGCTGCTTTCACATGTGTCAATTGCTTAAATGCATCAAAATGCATTAGCTCACTTGAGTTTAGGTCTTTTATCAGCTTCTTCCAGAGTTTTGAGCTCAGGGGAGAAAGAGACTGCTATCTATGTCTGTCTACATACAATGCTTCCCAGTGGGGCCTTCGTGTTTAACAAACCCCACCCAGCCTGCAAAGTAAACGCTTTGTAAGTAAAACAGGGAGGGGGTGGGAAGGGAGGAGAGATTAAGTGATGTGCTGAAGGTCCTAAAGCATCCACAGTATAGCTTGGTGTGTAGAAGTGCAGGCTCCTGTCTCCCAGGAGGAAGTAGAAAAGAAAATACAGTCAAACTACAAACACTACCCACCAACCCCCCCCCCCCATGCTGTGTCCCGGGGTGTCCGGTCCAGGTTTTGGTATCAGACTTGAGCAGCAGCAAACCACACGCTTGTTACAATACAGAAGGACCCTGGGATGGAGGCTGCTGGGTGCATATGATAAATGATGCTTTGTCCCAGGGAACAAGAGACTTTGTAGGTGCATTAACTCCAAAGCTACAGGAAAACCTTTATTCTTTAAAAGGGAATCTATATTTGAATAGCTGCAAACAACCACACTGAAAGGAACTCTACACAGAGACATACAAGCCTGCTCTGCTTGACTACGAGTGCTGTAAATGCTCCCACTGACGCCCAGAAAACAGCTTTGGCACCAGCAAAGAGAAAATTAAAGCTCAAATGCACTGAGGCTATTCAGGTGCTTGCAGGCTGCAGAGCAGGTCACGCTACATCCACACCATGAGCCCCAAATGCTCAGGGAAAACAGGCACAGGGGGCAGGCACTGCAGCCAGACTCAGGTAAGACGTTACAAAGGTGGAACAGGGGTTCAGAGCCAGACCCCACATCTGCAGGTGTTCTCCAGGTCAGGCTCACACATCATCACCTGCCTGCAAGAAGCTCAGCCCCACAGCAGAGCCAGCCTGGCCTTTCCACTCCATCTTTAGCCAGACCCACACACAAGGTTTGTTCTCAACATTTCGTGTCTCCCATCGCTCAGGGAGTGGAAAACCGAGTGTAAACCGCTACAGCCCCTGGCATTGGGGAACTCCACAGCAAGCCCTCACCTTCAAAGGAGGCCCTTTAAAAGGGCAGAGAATGGCAGGACAAGGGGGAATGGTTTAAAGCTAAAGGAGGGAAGGGTTAGATTGGATATTAGGGGGAAGTTTTTTACGGAAAGAGTGGTGAGGGGCTGGAACAGGCTGCCCAGAGAGGGGGTGGATGCCCCATCCCTGGGGGTGTTCAAGGCCAGGTTGGATGGGGCCCTGGGCAACCTTGTGTAGATCCAGGCCTGAGGTTGGTGTCCCTGCCTGTGGCAGGGGGGTTGGAGCTCTGTGATCCTTGGGGTCCCTTCCAACCCTTGCCATTCTATGATTCTATGATTCTATGATTCTCAAGCAGGTTTTGGTGCTGGCACCCATCTCCCTGCTATTACAGCAACACCGCAAGCGACAGCCAGCCCTGCCACACTGAAGCTATTCCGGGTGTATTTACACAGCCTAAAAACTACCCAAAGCCTATACTTAGGTGTCACCGGGCTTTAAACATCGCTGAGCAATGCAACCGGGATTTTCTACTAGACCTTTACTTTACACCTCGGTTCGAACGTTTCTAACTTGAGTGGTGGCGTTTTGGCCACCGCCTCAAGATGATAAGGTTTATAATTGAGCCGAGATTAACAGAATCCAACACATTCAATAGCCTGGAGGAGCGAGTCTCACTCACAGAGGCATCCCGGCTGCAGGACTCCATCCTTACTGTAAGCGCACGGAGAATAGGTGGAAAGAAACCCCTCGAGACTCGCAGCAGGCGCTCACCTCGCTGGGTGAGGGGGGACGGTTCTGAGGTGCCGGGATGGGGCTGCGGCTGAAACAATAGCCGCACGGCCCGGGGGCAGGGGAAGCCGCGCTTTTGCGGGAAAAGCAGCAATTTGGCTCTGAACGTTGCAGCACCCCGGGGCCCCGCCGCTCTCCCACCACCCCCGGCAGCAGCCTACCTGCTCGGGTCAGCGCTGCACGCCGTCAGAGGAGAGGAGAAGCGCTGCCGGGAGCTCTTCTGCCCCGCACCCGGTCGCGGCCCGGCAGCCGAGGAGTCTCGCTGCGCGCCCGCGGTACGGCCGGCCCCGCCCGCCGCTGCTCCGAGCCCCTCCCCAGCAGCCCCAGCGCCCGAACCCGTCCCCAGGCTCAGCGGGCAGGAGTCACCCCGGGCCGGGCGCGGAGCTCGGCGGCGGGAAGCGCCGACCCGCGGGGGGGCGGGGAGGGGGCTGCGCGGGAGGGGGGGGGGCTGCGCGGGAGGGGGCTGCGCGGGGAGCCCCTGGCTGCGGGAGGGGGCGGGGCCGGGGCGGATCCCACGCGGGGCCGCGACCCCGTAAGAACGGCGGCTGTGACCAGCCCCTCACCGACCCCACGGGGCATCCCCCCAGGGGAAGCACCCGAGCCCCCTCTGACCCCTTCCTCCCGCCGGGCAGAGGCGGCAAAGGGCGGCGTATCCCCCCCATAGCGGCCCTACAGGAGGAAAGGCGCGGATAAATAAGCTTTATTTCAGAGCACGCTGCTCGGGGCAAATATTCGGACGTGTGGGAAAGGCAAATAAACACGGCGTGCTTCATTAGCACGGGCCAGGGTAAGCACTGCCCAGGCGGGACCCTGGGGAGACACAGCCTCTCCCCCCGAGGAGCCCAGACACATGGGCTCTTTGGGATGAGGCTGCCTAATTTAGGTTCTCTTCAAAAACCACTTCGTTGAAAGTGTGCATCAACACCAGGAGCAAACAAACAGCCCTTCTACCCATAGAAACACCTGGAGACACCCTTCAGCCCCCAAATCCCACCAACTGCTTAATTCCCATTGTTGGCATGTGCCTCTTCAGGCTGTGACCTTGAGGGTCAGCACAACCCAGACAGCTGTAGGGGAATGCATGCTCAGTATCTGCTAAGAGCTTAATTACTTCTTCTTAATTGGAGGTAGGCTCCTTTCATTTGTTTGAGCTCCCAAGCCGGAGACCAGAAGAGCACAGAGTGCAGTATGGCAATAACCCCTGGGCTGTATTGCATTTAAGCTCCAGTAAGAATGGTCACTGCCTTGAAGATTAGTAGTGGTAAACCAAAAGTGAGGAGTAGGGTTTGGTCCTTGCCAGAGAGGAACTCATCCCCTAAGGTGGGAGGGGAGCAGGATACACACCCAAGCGCTGGACAAGAGGCTGCTGCTGTCTAACAGCTAGCCAGGCAACACCATTCACTTAGAAAGTGGCTGTTGTGACCTGGGGGTGACAATTTAGTCTTGATTAAGTTTTCTTTTCCCAATTTGACCTCTCTCTGCCAGGCTGCAGTAGCTCTCCCTGATGCTGAGCAGGACTGCTGCTAGTGGTTGTGCTTTATTTCCTCCCTAAGGAAGCTAGGAGCTTCAGTCCTCTGTTCCAGTTTGCTTGTATCTCCTCCCCAAGGCTGAAGCCAACAGCCCTCTGCTTCCCAGCCCCAGGGAGCCCAGGATATTCCCAACTTTTTCACTCGGCCACAGAGACAGCTGAGCCATGTAGGTAATCACAGAGGATGGCAGCAGTCGAATCCTCAGGACATTAGACATCTGGAGCAACAGGCAGACAAAGTTCCAGGCGAGGGAAGAAAGCATGGTGCACAACAGCTGGGGAAGAGAAGGAAGAAAGAATTGTCACAGCAATGATGTTTTCAGGGAGGTTTTCAGCTGGAAAAGTGATGTGAGTGCTGTTCCCTCACCCAGCCAACACATCTTTTGGTTTAAGTATTCTGTCCCACATGGGATGAGTTGAAAACCCAGTCCTTCAAACCACTCTGTTAACATCAGTATTCACACGTGAAGAGCTTTAGGAGAATCAAGCATGACCCTAACCATCTGTAGCCTTTGAGCAGCCATGAAAGCTTGCTACACTGACCACTTCGGTGGTGTGAACAAGGTCAAAACCATTTTGACTGGAGGTATTAGTGATGCTGGGCTAAAACTTCTGGGTGTGCTAGTCAGACCCATGCAGCAATTTAAGATGATACCAGTCCATAGCTGTTCCAGTCCAATAAAGGTCACAGCTCCAGCAAAGCTGGTGGAATGAAGCATGTGTGAGTTGCTGCAATTCACAAGTCCCAGCAATGTGAGTGAGCAGACAGGACTGAGCAGTGACCGTGCAGGCATAGAGCAGTTTTCCCTCCTGAGACCCTTCTGCAAAGGAGCACGTGGTCAAGGGAGAGAAGACACACAGCACTAAGCCTTTCCACTGCTTCAAATAGATCTTTTGGGATTTGTGTAAAGCCTAAGAGGATTGGGACTACCATATTGGCAAAGAGACACCTGGCTTCAGCTCTTACTGGGTTGGTGAAATACACCTAGTTTTTAGACACATGCTCAACTATAAGAAACCTTGAAGTAGCTTTTTGAAATGCATAACATCAGCTGTACATACCAGGAGAATTTCTATAGAACACTGAGCTAAACCTCTTACCTTAGAGGGATAGGTAGCAATTTTTGCTGTTTCAAATTAAATTCTTTAGGACACTTCAAATATATGTCTTCAAACATGTATACATGCAATATTCTTATGTAGTATCCATGTATGATTGTTACTCTGTTCAATTTTGTGTTACCTTTACCTTGTCTACAAGAGTTATTGCAAACAGGGAAAAAAATCATCTCTTGTTAGTCATTAACCAAGGAGAAACCCAACTTGCAGCTTTCTTCTGCCTAGGAGTCAGTCAGAGGTGAAAGAAAAACAAGTAAATCAGAGCTGAAGCAACAGAGCAGGAGATATGCAGAGAATTAGCCTGGTTGTGCTACTCACCATGACAATATAACAGAAATTACTCTTCCCAACATGGGAAGGTCTTATCTTCTGACTCTCAGACCAGCTATCTAAGGTTGTAGTAAGACTTTGCTTTTGGCTTGTTGGCTGTGAACTCAGATAAGCAGGTTCAGGCCTCAGCTCTTCCACAGATACTCTGGATTGCGTCTCCTCTTGTGTTTCTGTACTGGATGTATCAAGCAAGCTTTCTTCTTCTGCCAGCGCATCCTCAAGTTTAGAGCCAGAAGCAGGCTCCTCAGAGAATTGTTTCATTAGTTCTTCTATGCTGGGCACTTGTACTAGAAACAGATTCAAGAAGATTGTATAAAACATCAATGCTTTTCTCTAAAAATGAGCTTTATCTATTCTATTTAGGAACCAGGCAAAACCTTCTGAACATTTTTCAGCTGAAATAAGTGCTTTCTGAGCCAATTTTATTGCAGAGGCAATCAGGGGGCTGTACAGGTGCTTGATTTTAACCAGTTAGCTCTTAATCAGGAACTGTATTAAAGGAGGAGGGGAAAAAAGGCCCTGCCTTTTGTTTGTTTGCCTGCTGTGAAGTAGCTTAAAACAAGGGGGTGTGAGGGAATTAGTCAGGGAAATGTTAACGTGAGCACCTTTATTCATTTTAGAAGGGTTAAGAAATGTCTTACTGTTCTAGCACTTTACAAACAATAGCCTAGGGAAGTTTAGTGGTGTTTGTTAAAATGGAATCCAGAGTGCTTGTGTGAGCCCTTAGAGGCCTGGTGCTAGCAGCAGTCACCTCAGAGCCAGAAGTTGTGAGGGTGAATATGGTGTAACCTGAAAAACCTTTTTCAAGGCATCAAGATATTCCAGAGTTACTCTGCCCACTCCAAAAGCTGTTACTCAACCCGAAGGTAAGTATGTGGCACAGCTACTCTTTACCTAGGCAGAGCAGATGGCTGTAGCCTGCTGTTCAGGCATAGATAGTAGGCTGCGCCTGTGCTGCTTGGGTAGCCGACCTCTCCCAGCCTCTGAGAGTGGGTTTGTGTGGAGTCAGGGTGCTTCACTGCTGTTACCAGCATCACTTGGGTGCCAAGCCTGTGGTGTGGGAGCTGGGAGGGGGAAAGGCAGCGTGTGCAGGGTGGGAAAGGAGAGAGAGGTGCTGTGGGGAGCATCTCCTCTTCCTCTGGCGTCTGCTGGTGCGAAGGAATCTGCTGGATGCCACTGCTCCTGTGGGACCTGTTATAGGGCTGCATCCCGTGTTATTTAGTAACAGCAGAGGGCACCAAGGAGAAGTAAAAACTCCCTGAAGTGTAATTTTGTTCTCATTTTCCTTCCTATAGCTGTTCCGCAAAGGTGGAATCACTATGTTTGCATTTACAATTGATTCCTCAGCCAGGCTTGCTTATGCCCTGGGATTAGAGCAAGCTAGCAAGGCTTTGTCCTCATGAGTACATCAACAAGCCTATTATTAGCCTAAACCAAAGCTTATGTTAAGCTACTGACATGTTAAAAACAAGAATCACTGCTGGATAGGAAATAGATGCAAAATACAGAGATAAATGAAAACGCATGCCCTGCTGCCTCCAAATATTTTATACCAGCCTTAGTGTTTATAAAAGAATCAACCTGAGACTACCCCCCAACCCAAAACAAAGTGTATGAGACCTATAGCACCTATGCTTGAAAGTACAAAGTGGAAGGGTTAGGTTTGCTTTCTGAGGAACTTTTTTTAACAGAAATTTACAAAAATTACTTGTCCTTTGTCTGTCTTAAACTAAATTCCCTGAGAAAAAGACAGAGGGCAAGGGAAACCAGCTGGCAGCAGCTTGGCCTCTTACAAGCATTTTTAACAGAAAGCATAATAATTTGATTTTGCTTTTCCGTGCACTGCCAACAGACCTAAAACCTATTTAGTTTCCCTCTGTGACAAGTGGCATTAGCCTAAAAATAGCTAGCAGAGCACTTTCAAGAAGCTAACAGATAAAGCCTTGATGCAGGAGCATTGTATCTGATGTACTGCAGAACTTACCTTCATTAAGGAGAAGCTGTAACCAGATGATAATTACGATCAACAGCATTACAAATGGCAAGGAGAACCAGAGGAAAAGAAGAGGAAAGGCCAGCTCATTCACCGAAGGAACCTGCATTGCTTGCTTCAGGTTATTCTAAGAGCCTGCCTGCTCCCCTTTACTTCCTACCTTTTAATCACTCCCACTGCATCACTAAGTTAAGCTCAAAGCTGCTGTTATCCATGGCACAGCCAGCAAATGGACAGCCCTGTCCTGTGCAGGGAGGGAGAAAGAAGGATTAAACATGGGATAAGAACTCTGAAAGCAGTTGATTTGATTGTCCTTCCTTTAAATGGTGTTTACAGGACAAATACAAATTAGGAAGTTTTAAGGCTTGTATTTAAATGATAGCTAAAGGTATGTTTATGTCTGCAGGTTTGAGAGAGGTAACCAAGGCTGCAGCCATGTGAACCTGGGTGGCCAAGGTTACTTCTGGGAAATGAGAATTACTCTGCAGAGATGTGCAGTGGGTGACTGGTGAAAAAGTAGCATCATGGACTCACAGAATGTGTTGGGTTTGAAGGGACCTTTAAAGGCCATATAGTCCAACCCCCTGCAGTGAGCAGGGACACCTTCACTAGATGAGGTTGCTCAGAGCCCCATCAAGCCTGATCTTGGGTATCTCCAGGGATGGGGCCTCCTCCAAGTCCATCATAGTGAAAACTTTTTCCTAATTCCGACCAAAATATCCCCTTTTCCAGTTAAAAACTATCACCCCTTGTCCTATTGCTACATGGCCTCATGAACCATTCCTCCCTACTTTTCCTATAGTCACCTTTAGCATGTCTGAATGTGAATTCAGGTAGAGCCAAGAAATGGAATAGGCAAGGATCAGAAACATGCACTATGCTAGGAAAGAAAGCCCTGAGGCCCAGGGTCAGAGGGGCTGCTTATGGGCTCCCTGGGAAGGTTTCAGACCATATATGTCTTTCAGTCCTGGCTCCATGAGTTTGGGAGCTACTGATGGATGTTTAGGATGTTGGAATATGAAGGCAGATAGAGCCTATTAAATTACATAGGGGCCTACTGGAATGTTAGGACAGTTCCCTGGGCAAGGAAAGCCCTGAGCCCCAGGGTCAGAGGTGCTGCTTGTGGGCTACATGGGGAGGTTTCAGGCCAGCTATGTCTTTTACTCCTCGCATTGATGACCTTGATGAGGGAACAGCATCCACCCTCAGCAAGTATGCAGATGATACAAAACTGGGAGGGGTAGCTGACAGGCAGGAACACTGTGCTGCCACCCAGAGAGGCTGGAGAGCTGGGCAGGGAGAAACCAGATGAGATTCAACAAAAGCAAGTGGAGAGTCTGGCATCTGGGAAAGAATAACTGCTGGAATCAGGACAGGCTGGGGGGGAGCTGCTGGAGAGGAGCTCTGTGGAGAAGGACCTGGGGGTGCTGGTTCATGACAGGTTGGCCATGAGCCAGCAGTGTGCCCTGGGGCTGAGAGAGACAATGGGATCCTGGGGGCATCAGGAGGAGTGTGGGCAGCAGGTCACAGGAGGGGATCCTCCCTCTTTACTCTGCCCTGGTCAGGCCCCACCTGGAGTGTTGTGTCCAGTGCTGGGCTCCCTGGGATAAAAAGGACAGGGATCTCCTGGAGAGAGTCCAGAGAAGGGCTACAAAGATGATGAAGGGGCTGGAACATTTATCCTGTGAGGAAAGGCTGAGTGACCTGGGGCTGTTCAGCCTGGAGAAAAGAAGACTGAGGGGGGACCTAATCAATGTCTATAAAGTATGTCTATTAAGTATGGGGTGCAGGGGGAATTGGCCAGCCCCTTTTCAGTGTCTGTGGGGACAGGACAAGGGGCAATGGCTGCAAGTTGGAGCACAGGAAGTTCCACACCAAACTGGGGAAGAACTTCTTCCCGTGAGGGTGAGGGAGCCCTGGGACAGGCTGCCCAGGGGGTGTGGAGTCTCCTTCTCTGGAGAGATTCCAGCCCCGTCTGGACACCGACCTGTGTGCCCTGTCCTAGGGACCCTGCTTTGGCAGGGGGTTGGACCCCATGGGCTCTGGGGGTCCCTTCCAACCCCTACAGCTCTGTGATTCTGTGATTTTCAGTTTGGGAGCTGCTGCTGGATGTTCTGTTGGGGGTTGGACCCGATGATCTCTCGAGGTCCCTTCCAACCTGTATCATTCTGTGTTCCTGGTTGCTTGTTTCGTTTTATGTAGTAACAGCCCCTGGGAAGGAGGTTTTTAACCCCATGATCCAAGTGAAGTTTCCATGTTCTTTTTAGCCCCCATTACCTTGCAGTCAAGAGAACCTTTGCCCTTGCTGCTTTCGATAGGTGTTCAAGGGAGAGAAATCTGTGAGCTGCCTGAGCTCTGGGGAGGCAGGGCTGGCGGTCCCGAGGGCCGGGCTGAGGGGTTTGACCGCGGCCCGGTGACGGCGGGGCCCGCTCTCCCTGAGGCCCGTCACCGGGGCCTCAGCAGGACCTTCCACACGGGTCCCAGGCACCGGGGGGAGTTGGCGGAGGGCGCGGGGGTCCCCGCGCGACAGGGGAGCTGTGGTGGGGCGGGCGGAACGCGCGGACCCGCCTGCGCGCAGCCGAGCGCCGCGGACACCAGCCGCCGCCCGGAACGAGCGTTGGTGCCCGCGTTGCCGGCCGGAGCGAGCCGGGAGCGGCGCAAAATGGCGGCGGCGTCGCGGGTGTTCTCCTTCCGCGATGTGCGCTGGGCTCCCGACCCGGTGCTGGAGCCCAGCGCGGCCGTGCGGACGCCGCAGCCGGTTCCGCTGGTGATCGACAACGGGTCCTTCCAGACGCGGGCGGGCTGGGCCTCCGCCGACCCCGCTGTCCCCGCCGAGCCCCTGCTGCGGTTCCGGTCGCTGGCCGCGCGTAGCCGCGGGGCCCGCGGGGGGGCCGGCGCCGAGACTCAGGTGGGCAACGACCTGGGGAGCCCCGAGCCGCTGCGCTGGCTGCTCCGCTCGCCCTTCGACCGCAACGTGCCCGTCCAGCTGGAGCTGCAGGAGCTGCTCCTCGACCACGTCTTCCAGCGCCTGGGCGTCTCCTCGCAGGTACTGCCGGGCGGGGATAGGAAGCCGCCGGTGAAACCAGGCCGGGCCCGGGCTGTGCCTGGGGGGGATGGGGGGCTCAGCATCGCCCTGGCTCCCCGGGGCCGCTGTGTTGCCCCCCTGTCGCCGGCACTCGCGGCCCGGGAGAACAGGCCCTGTCAGCCTGCTGGGTGCCCCCGGCCAGCCCTGCCGCCCCCCAGGGGTGTCGTTTGAACCCCGCTGGGCTCTTAATTCTTCACAGTTTCGCGGTGAGGTGAAGGCGGGAGGGCGCAAGGGCCTGGCAGGCTGGGGCTGAGAACCAGGGCCTGGCTTGGAGGACATAAACCACCACCGGCTTTGTACCCCGCCTTACTGCCGCTGCCTGTTGCCTGCTTGTCTTACACACCCGCTGGAGCTCAGCACTGCCAAGCCTTCAGCCCATATGACAACCTGAAGCTTCACCTAGAGCTGAGCTCAGCTTCCACCACTTTTCACTTGCATTTCACCTCCTCACTGCAGAGTTGGGTTGCTTAGATTTTTAATAAATAATATATGCTTTCTGTTTTCCTCCACCCCCAGGAGTTTATTCTTTGTTTGATTTAACAGTAGAAGCCCTGCTCTGGGCAAGCCTTTTTTACCCCTCTCAGCACTGCATGTGATTTAATGTGATCGATAGCCTGCGCACAAAGTGTTTTCTCATTGTTGTTTTGGAGGTGTTCTTGCTCATGTTCAAAACCAGAAACAAGGATAAGTATCCCTGGATTTGCCATCCATGCCTTTATTACTTCTCTCTTGTGTCTCACAGGGTTGTGTGGATCATCCAGTCGTGTTCACAGAAGCAGTGTGCAACCCTCTGTATTCGAGACAAATGATGTCAGAGCTCCTCTTTGAATGCTACCAAGTGCCCAAAGTGTCCTATGGGGTAGACAGCTTGTACAGTTTCTACCACAACAGAAAGCAGAACTGGCCCTGCAGTGGCTTGGTGATATCTTCAGGCTATCAGTGTACGCATGTTTTGCCAGTCTTAGAAGGCAGGTGAGTTCTTGGTGTCTTAAGGAGGGTGCAGCCCCTCTTTGTCAGTCACTGACTTTTCAGTGATGCATACACCCATTCCTTTAGCATTCCCTGTTCCTGCAGCCTGAGCTCTTATCAAGGTCTTGATTTATACTGATGAGTTAAAAGGAGGTCTGTGGATGTTGCTGAGTTCTGTTGAATTTTAAATTGAAGCAGCTGTGCTGTCCTTGTATGTATGTATTACTGTTCATGCATAGTTCTGTACTTTCTAAAGCAGGAGGGGATATCTGCCTCAAGTAAGAACAGGCATTAAAACCCCATGCATTAGGTTTTAAAACAGCTTTGGGACAAAAGAAAGTACCCTGTGAAATTTCTGCAGTTCTTGAGGCTTCTGTCATTCTGGTTTTGTTGCTATGTTTCTCTACTCTGTTTTTGGTTGGTTGGTTGGCTTTAATCCTCCCTGCAAGAAAAAGCTTTATTATATATATCTGGTGGATGCTTCAAATTCTATAGGGTTACACTGGGCCAACTGTGAAATGTTCCAAAGGTTAAAGGAACTGCTTTTAGCTCTACTAACCATCACTTACCTTCTTGAAATAGAACATTTCCTTGCTGTAGCCACAGATTTATGTTTTTAAAAAGGCAGAACAGAGCCTTTCAGACAGTATCTGCAAAAACCAAAGCAGTGGTTTTGCTTGTTGCCTGAGCAAGATAAATATGTTGGATTCTTTGATGACTGAGTCTTGAAATACTGTGAATATTCACCTGTACACATGGGGAAAGTGGGAGTTCTGTTCTATGCTGGACTCACGGGTTTCTCCAATCTCAGTTGTGTCTCTTTGTGTTTTCAGGTTGGATGCTAAAAACTGCAAGCGTATTAATCTTGGAGGGTGTCAAGCAGCTGTGTATCTCCAGCGCCTCCTTCAGCTGAAATACCCAGGGCATTTTGCTGCCATCACTCTCAGTCGCATGGAGGAAATACTGCATGAGCATAGCTACATTGCAGAGGACTATATAGAAGGTAAAGAGTATTCATCCAAATTTAGTTTTTTCCTCTATATCCTTTGTTCTCAACCTGGCTGGGATTCTGGCAGAAATATTCTGGGTTGGACCCATTGATCTCTTGAGGTCCTTTCCCAACCCCTATGATTCTGTGATTCTAATACTGTTCTGCTTTTCTCACAGCTGTCTTTCTGACATTAAGTTTAACATTAAGATAGAAACAATATATCCTGCATTAATTTAGATTTCTCTGTGAATAAAAGTGGGAATTATTTCAGAGGAAAATAACTTAAAGTGTGTTCATTGGTTACTTTATACTGCCAATGAAACATTAAACTGGTCAGCATGATTTCTGCATCTGACTCTTCTCTTTTCTGACATGGCCATTTAAAGGTTTCCAGAATAGCAGAGGACATTTCTTGTGATTCTTTGTGAATTAAAGGCATTGTAAAGTTTCCATGGGAGATGTCATCTTAAGTAATAGCTGAAGAGTGATGTATTATTGGGTGTGTCACTCACAGATGGAGTCCTTAGTGATGTGTGAAGCTCTCCCTTTCCTTGGGAAGAGGGGAGATATTAGTGTGCACTTCCCACTTCTTAGTACTAGGTGTGTGATGGGGATCAGAACACAGAGAACCATGTGCATGGAGTATGTGCCTGGCAGGCAGTGCTCTGAGAGGGTGGCTAAATACAGGGGCAGCTGCTAAGAGGTGGGCAGAAACCCAGGCTGTACTCTTGCCTTCTCTCTTCTAAGTCTGGAGGTAGCGCGGAGCGCTGGCAACGTACAAATCATCCTTCCCTGCCTGACAAAACAGTTATCTTGCTTTCAAAACATCCAGAGCTGCAGAAGTGGCGGTCCCCAGAGTACTATGAGAGCAACGTGCACAAGATGCAGCTGCCTTTCTCTAACAAGCTGCTGGGAAGCACTCTGACTTCAGAGGAAAAGCAGGAGAGGCGGCAGCAGCAGTTACGTCGACTGCAAGAGCTCAACGCGCGTCGTCGAGAAGAGAAGCTGCAGCTCGACCAAGAGAGGCTGGACAGGCTGCTCTATGTACAGGTAATGTGCCCTCTTTTGGGAGGGGGCAGGCTGCTCCCAGAGCTTTATCAAAGAGTGGTGCATCGCTGTAGAGAAGCTATGAGTGTCCCCTGTGTTTTCTGATAAGAGCTTTTGAAGGTTCCTTGTGAGATAGAAGATGGTGAGTGATTGTACAGAGCATGCTTCCAAGTACTTCTCTTGTGAAGTATTTTGAATGCAGCTGAAGATGCACATCCTACTGTCTAGCAATGGAGGCAAAGTGTCTGTACGTGCACAGTTGATGGATAGTTGGTTGCCCTGTGTTGTTCATCCCAGCTCACTCTGATCTGTCTGTAGGAACTTTTAGAAGATGGCCAAATGGATCAGTTCCACAAAGCTTTGGTGGAGCTGAACATGGACTCTGCAGAAGAACTTCAGTCTTACATCAACAAACTGAGTCTGTCCATTGAACAAACAAAGCAGAAAATGCTACAGGCAGAAGTCAGCATTGAAGTAGATGTTGTGGACAGCAAGCCAGAGGTATAATGTTTTCACCAAGTTAATAACCTTGTTCTTATCTCCAAGAGAATTAAGTTTCTGTGTTTGAAAGCGTGCCCCTTCAGACTTTCATTGACACACTAAGCTTTTCCCTTGAGAACACCACAACTCACTGTGAATTTGGCAACTCCTTCTCTCTTTGTCACTTCCTGTAGCTGCATAGGAAAGCTGGAAGTCTTGATTTTATTGACTAAGCCTGAAATCAATAACCCTTCTTGTGTTCTTCTGCATTGTGCACCAGGAAAAATCATATAGCTTGATTCCATACGGTTTTAAGTGTAATCTCTAGGCTTCCAGACAGTGTTTGAGGCCTCTGCTGTCATATGGAAAACACTGTTTCCATCAAAAATTCTTGCACATCTTCAAGACGTGGATAAAAAGAAGGTACCCCTTCTCCCTTTGTACTTCCTCCTGGCAGCATATGCCAGCTACTGCCCTTAAGGTTATCTTGCTTAGAGGGTTGTAAATGCAGCAGCTACAGTACTGATTTTGTTCATACTTTAAACCAACCTCTAACTCTGTTTTTCCATTGGTTTTGGTGTGGTGTGTTAGTGAGTTTTTTAATTATTTTTTTTCAGTGCATGACAATAATTGATGTGGTTTTAAGGACTTAAACCTCAAGTCGTTATAATCCTAAAACAACCATCCTTTTATGTCTGTAGCCTTGTATTAAAGATAAAGAAGAACCTATCAAGCCTTTTGTTAAAACCAGCCTTGGTTTTCCTTTCTGTTCTTCCTTTTCACCTTTCTGGTGCAGAGAACTGTATGGTAAAATACTAAGAGTTTACATTCTTTTTGCTGGGTTTTTTTTTGAGTGATTAAGCAGCATATTCTGCTTTGTTTACTTAGCAAAGAGTGATTAGTTGCTACACTTGGTTGTTCTTGAAGATGAGAATCTTATTTGCCTGCTTTGCCAGGCACAGGCAGGCCCAGCACGTAGCAGCTGCTTCTCAGAGATGGTCTAAGGCTGTTTGTGCATTTACTTGTCACTGAAAGGCAGTTACAGAAGATAGAGCTTTTTTAGTTATGTCAGTTGTTGCTCAGGAAAAGGTAGAAAGCACAGAGTGATGTCAGCTATAGGAGTTCCTGAGTCTGACTTGAGATGTAGCCAAAACTAGTAAGTGATCTGATACCTTCTGGGTGCTGTATTTTGCCCATCCCTGGCAGTAAAGCTTGTGAGAATCACAGTGATTGTGTGTGAGCCAAATTGAGGTAGGTAGTGGGCTTAATATTGCAGGAAAGGATCTCTCTGCCTTCTATCAAAAGAAATTATTCTAGGAAAAGGTAATTGAAAGACTGTCAGCTACTTGCAGTTCTGCTCAGTGCTGGTGCCCAGGTTGCAACATGTCTAGCTTGGATCCCATGCTCCTCTTCACCAGGTGTAATCTCAGACATTTTTGTTTGGCTTGTGCTTTGTGAGAGCACATCCTGTTATCTCCAAACCCTTTTGTGAAGATAGGCCATCCCTCTGTGATGCTGTAAAGGACTCTGAAAGCTCCTTAGGTTGTTTTAGGGTCTGTGCCAAGTCTTCAGCTGAATTCTCTGTTTCTTTCTCTGACTTGTGTGTTTGGGTTGTGGAGTGGGCTTTTTTTTTCTTTTTAAAGATATAAAAAGAAACAGTTTTAACAACATATAAATGTTGGAGATAACTTCTGGTCCCTACTGTTTGTTTGCTGTAACAATGAACACTGCTTCAACTTCAGTTTGAGCAATTGCTTGAGTTTCCAGGGGATGGGAGCTAGGTCCTTCAGAGGTTTAGCTTTATCTCATCCAGGTAGACATAGAAACAAATGTTTCTTAAAATACCAAAATCCAAATCTTTAGCAACAAAATCCCAAACCAAAAAATAAAGCTGATCATTACAAAGCTGTTCCTGTTCCCCAGCTGTGCAGTACTGTAGGATTTTGAGCAATCTTTTTCATTAAGAAGGAGCTTTGGGAGCACCCTCACATCTGTGTGCAATATAAGGGCTTTTGTCACATCCTGGGTATGAATGCTAGGTGGTTGGCACTGTCAGAAATTATCTGGCAGCTTTGCAGCTAGCAAATGTTTGTTTTCCAGTCCCACACAAGCCAGGCAGGGAATTTAATGGTAATTACAGAGTAGTTGGGTGTGCTGGGAGTGCACTGAGCTTTAACCATTTTAAAAAGCTGCTTTAGAAAGTTTCAGTGGGTTGTTCTATTTAGGACGTGGCTGGTGGGCATGCTGGCAGTCAGCCTGTTGACTCTTGTTTCTGAGGTGGCATCAGGACACATTTATTGAGAGTGTTTGATTTTTGTGCTGTGAGTGAATGTCTGCCTCAGCTCCTGTTTCCTGGGTTATTTACCATTTTGATTTTTATCCTAAGTGCTGGAGAACAGCACACTGAGTTTCAGGCATGTGAGAGTTGAGATTTCATAGAATCATAGAATTGTAGGGGTTGGAAAGGACCTCAAGAGATCATGGGGTCCAACCCCCCTGCCAAAGCAGCTCCCCAGGACATATCACTCAGATAGGCATCCAGATGGGGCTGGAATCTCTCCAGAGAAGGAGACTCCACACCCCCTGGCCAGCCTGTCCCAGGGCTCCAATCACCCTCACTGGGGAAAAGTTCCTCCCCATGTTGGTGTGGAACTTCCTGTGCTCCAACTTGCAGCCATTGCCCCTTGTCCTGTCCCCACAGACACTGAAAAGGGGCTGGCTGATTCCCCCTGCATCCCATGCTTAAGATAATTATAGACTTTAATTAGGTCCCCCCTTAGTTTTCTCTTCTCAAGGCTGAAGTGTCCCAACTTACTCCGCCTTTCCTCATAGGGGAGATGCTCCAGGCCCCTAATCATCTTCATAGCCCTTCTTTGGACTCTCTCCAGGAGATCCCTGTCCTTTTTAAACCAAGGAGCCCAGCACTGGACACAACACTCCAGGTGGGGCCTGACCAGGGCAGAGCAGATGGGGAGGATCCCCTCCTGTGACCTGCTGCCCACACTCCTCCTGATGCCCCCAGGATCCCATTGTCTCTCTCAGCCCCCAGGGCACACTGCTGGCTCATGGCCTCCCTGCCATCTACCAGGACCCCCAGGTCCTTCTCCACAGAGCTCTTCTCCAGCAGCTCCCCCCCAGCCTGTACTGATACATGTGGTTGTTCCTCCCCAGGTGCCAGACTCTCCACTTGCTTTTGTTGACCTTCATGTGGTCTCTCCCTGCCCAGCTCTCCAGCCTGGCCAGGGCTCTGGATGGCAGCGCAGTGTCCTGCCTGTCAGCCACTCCTCCCAGCTTTGTATCATCAGCACTTGCTGAGGGTGGATATTGTTCCCTCATCAAGGTTGTTGATGAAGATACTAAACAGGACTGGACCCAACACTGAGCCCTGGGGAACACCACTGGTCACAGGTCTCCAGCCAGACTCTGCTCCACTGATCAGCACCCTCTGGGCTCGGTCTGACAGCCAATTCTCAACCCACCTCACTGTCCACTCGTCTATCCCATGCTGTCTCAGCTTTGCTATCAGGGTGTCAATTTGAAGGAATTGGGATTGCATTTTCCAAATACATCACCAGAACCTGAGCTGATCATCTACCTTAATCTACCACCTCTTTTTCCAGACCCCTGATTTGGATCCATTAGGCAGTGAACAGTCACTGGAGGACGTGGAAAGTATAAATGAGTTTGAACCGTTGTTTGCTGAGGAGCAGCCTGAAGTTGAGAAGCCCGTTGCTGCAGTGCAGGTTTGATTTCTGTATCTACACCTCATGCCAGAGGTTGCTGCCTCCCAGTTGCCCAGGTAGTCTGCTAACTTTGCTCCAAATGCAAATGTTGTTTGCCTGCTCTTGGAAAAGATGCTTAAACAAGCTGAACAAGACATTGAGAGGAGAAGCCCTTGCAGTCTGAGCTGGTGGTTTAGAACATGACTATACCCTCTTGGCTCACTCTGCAGGCAGTGCCTTGTTGTTAGGGGAGAAAAATGTCCTGCTTAAGTTTATTTTTTATGTAATCCATAGCTGGTTCCCATTTGGAACCTTTGACAGCATGGCAACCTTGTGTAGCTCCAGGCCTGGAGGTTGGTGGCCCTGTCTGTGGCAGGGGCGTTGGAACTCTTAAGGTCCTTGGGGTACCTTCCAACCCAGACTATGGCCCTTTCTTTGTGAGAGCATTACAGTCTGGGTTGGGTTTTTTTGGGTGCTGAATTGTTTGGAAACTTTGCATGTTCTAGAATATTGCTGTTCTTTAACATCACTTCCTACTACTTTTCAATCTCCTTTTTTTGAAGCCCGTGTTTAACCTGGCTGAGTACCACCAGCTTTTCCTTGGGACTGAAAGAATCAGGGCTCCAGAGATTGTTTTCCAGCCCTCCCTGATAGGAGAAGACCAAGCTGGTATAGCAGAAACCGTGCAATATGTCCTTGAGAGGTGAGTTTACAAAGCTACTTGGCACTTGACAAAGCAAGACTGGCTTGTTTTTGAAGTATCAGCTTTTGCAATGCTGGTTACTTAACAGTAATTTGATAAAATATCTTTGAATATTTCTTTTTGGTGGGGTTGAGCATTACAGGGTGGATGTGTCTTCCTGTTCTGAAGACCATATTGTAACTCTGCTTGTCTTAAGTCAGTGGTCTCCAGACATTTTGGACCCACTATCCCATCAGTAAAACATTTTTGAGCATACACCTCCAATATGTGTGCACAGGTACTCCTGAACTAATACCTAATATATTATGTATATTTAAAACATACACAAAAAATAGAAATTTAAAAAGGGTGAGAGAAAACTGAAATAAACACTGTTATTCTATTTTTATATATTAATGGGACAAAATTACCTTCTTCCTGCACCCCAATGGATTGTCTTGCTCACACCCCACTTTGGACACCCTCGGTCCTGTTTGTTGTAGAGGAAAACCACAACCCCCTGTCAGATCCCTCCCACAAAACACTGAGCTAGCAGTCTCTGGTTTTCTGAGGCCAAAATCAGGGGTGACACTTGAAGTTACCATCAGGGGAGACATTTGAAGTTACCATATAGGCATGCTTGCTGGACAGCTGTTTCCAGACAACTTAGCATTAGCAAAATGCCACCCCTGAACCGTATGAACATACAAGATTGCATTTTCTGAACTGTAGGGATTCCAGCTCCACTGAGTTGTTGCTTTATGGGGTACAGTGCACAGTGCTTTAAGGATTTTCTTCTGCCAGCCCCTGAATTTCCAGAAGAAAATGAACACAGGCTTTCATGCTAGGAAAGGGCAGGAAGCTTCTCACAGTGATTTCTGAAGACAAGTATCACCCTGTAGCTGTTCACCTCACAGAGAGAGATGTCCTTGAGAAAGGCTGAAGTTATTTTCTGTCCCTTGTAGGTATTCAAAGGAGCAACAAGCTGTTCTTGTCCAGAATGTTTTTCTCACTGGTGGAAATACAATGTACCCTGGGCTGAAAGCCAGAGTCCAGAAGGAACTCCTTGAGATGAGGCCATTCCAGTCATCTTTTCAGGTACACGTATTGACATGATGTTTGTGTGAACAGCCTGGTCAGCTGTGTTCAGTGCTAATTCAGGTTGGGAGGGGTACAGAGTGGGTGTACTTTGAGCATGGGAATGGAGTGTGTTTTATGGCAGGAGACTGCAAAGAGCTTTTTTGACCTGAGAAGACAAAGGTTAAGCAAAGATACAGGTGTTCTTTCTGAAGACATTAGGGATAATAGGGTAGATGCCTTGGAAAAGGACCATGCACACACAAGGATGTTTGTTTGGAAATTTGCAGATTGATTTTTGCAGAATCAGGACTATGTGAAACAAGTGACCTTTGTTAGAAGTTGCTGGGAAAAACAGTATTCACATCATAACTAAGCTACATGTTCAGTTTGTTACCTGTAATGACTGTCTGTGACAACAGCAAAAGAGACTCAGGGAGTGTCTTGCAAACTTGTGACCTTTCCAATTTTGTTTTGATAGCAAGCACAGTACCAGCTGGGGAAGTCCCAGCACTGCCATGCATAGTGTAAGGAGACTTGCAAGAGGTTCCCTTGCTGATCTGAAACCACCTTGTCTCCTCAAATCTACTGTCCTCTTGAATAGAAAATCAGGTTATAAACTGGGGAGAGAAAAAATAGGTGCAAATATGATCTTGTGATTCCCCAGCCCTTGTTTTGTATAGTTACAGTAGGTAGCTCTGGGCCAGGTGTGACCAACAACTTTGTTACAGCAATATGCTTGGTAGTGTTAGGAAGGGTACTGCTTGGTAAGTTTTCAGGTGAAACTTGTTTGTAGGAAGAAAACGAAGGTATATTCACCTGCTTTTAATGTCACTGCTTGTAACTGAATAAGAGCTTCTGTGTTTCCATGAAAATATGGCCCATAGAGTGGTCTTGTCAGAAATCTGTCACAGACAGGATTTGTGTGGTATCTACCAAGCCCATAGCTGCACCAGGAATGCAGTTTATGCCACACCAATAGGAATAGTGCACATGGAAGTACGAATCTACAGCAGTGGAAAGAGCACATGTATGTAGTTCATTCCCACATCCTGCAATTTCTTACCCTGCAGTATTCCTCCCTGATACTTCAAGCAGGTTGGAAGCTTGCTTGGAGCACCTGATACTTGTTTTGTAATACCACCAACTCTTCCAGCTGTGAGGGCTGTTGCTTGTGAATGTGATGCAGCCATGTGCTTTCCCAACCTGTAGAAGCAAAGCTGGCTGAGGGAGAGTTGATCTCAAGGTGAAACACACTTCAAACCCATTCCTAACATTACTGATCCCCAGAGGCACTGAATAATCAGCTCAAACTGCTGAAATTCAGCGATTCATCTCATATATGTTTCTGTAATCAGGGTGACAAGAGCTTTTCTCTCCTGTGTTGGAGTGACACTGTTCTGTTTTCCTGCCATCCAGGTTCACCTTGCTTCCAGTCCTGTCTTAGATGCCTGGTATGGGGCGAGGGATTGGGCTGTGGAATACATGTCCCGTGAGGAAGGCTGGATAACCAGAAAAGACTATGAAGAAAAAGGGGGAGAGTACCTCAAGGAACACTGTGCTTCCAATGTCTATGTTCCCATTCGCCTCCCGAAGCAGGCCCCCAGGGCGACAGAGGCATCAGCACCGAGCAGAGCGCTGCCATCCAGCACAGGCACCCCCTGTGAGCAGGCGTAGCATCGCGCCTTTGTCACAGGCCCTCAGGTGGACATAAGGGTGCAAAGAAGGGTTACTGGTTTACAGTGGGAGCTGTGCATGGAGTGCAGGCCTTTGCCTGGCATTGCTGGCAGCTCAGAGAGCACTAAGCATCTCATCCAGTCACTTGAACAAGGAGGATAAGCCACGCTGGGGTGTCAGCTGGCATGGCCGTAGCACAGTGTGGTTCATCACCACGGAAGGGTATTCCAGAGGGGAAAAATCATACAGACTTCCAGAGTAAGACTCAGGGGTTTTTGAGAGTATATGTTTTTACAGGGTTTTTTAATTATTATTTAATTAAAATGTACTGGTTTTATACTGCTTTTATTGCCTTACGGAGCAGCTGGATCCAGGCTTGTATCAAGCGAGTCAGCCCAGCAGGCGTCTCCCTCGCTCCTTGCAGTGCCTGTTCCTCGGGACCCACGGTGCTGCTGGAGCTGGGCCTTCCCTCCTGAGGCCTCCTGCCCTCTCCTCTCGTTTGATTTCCTTCCTGCTACACACTTTATGGTAAACCACCACCGAATAAGTGATGGCATTTCAGATGCTGACATAAATTAAGTCCAAAATACTGATGTCTTGGTAGAAACTGGAGGCCTGGTCACACAAAGCACAGTCCAGCTGTAAGGGCGGAACCCTCTCAGAATCAAAAGGTTGGAAAAGACCTTTAAGATCATCAAGTCCAACTGTTCCTGTCCTAAGCTAAACCATATCCCTAAGTACCTCATCTACCCTTTTTTTTAAACACATCCAGGGAAGGTGACTCAACCACCTCCCTAAAGCACTGTCTGGAAGGGCTGCCAAATCTGGTGCAGCCCTCAAGTGGTTTTGCAGGAGCAGTGGCTGAGCAGGACAGGACTTTTTTTTTATCAGAAGTTGTTTTAGCAATAAAGCAAACTTTCTGCTTTACCACTAGCTTCTGCATTTCAGTGATTTGGATCCAGTGATAAGGATCTGTGTGGTTGTACCTTGCTGAAAAAGGTGGGTCAGTTTGCAGCCAGGCCCCTGTCCTGCTGCACAACGTGCTGTAGCTTAAATTTGACTGGGGATCTAGGTCTTGCATGGAACAGCTCACTATTGTTTTCACAAAAGAATAATCAATGCTAAATGCTTAACAGAAACCAAAGCAGGTTCCATCAGGTTGGCAAGAGCTGTAAAGCATTAGGCTGGAAAAGGAGAGACTATGAGGAAAGTACCCAGACTATAACTAGTATAAGGAAGGTGGGGAGGTGATGTGATGGTTTGCTGGCCCCAAGGGACACAGAGCATCGCGATGTCATCTGGCAGATCCAAAACAAAGGACCTGAGGTGCTTGTTGGTGTTGAAGCAAGGAGTTTGTTGTCACAGGATGTGATGCATGTGTTTCTGGATTCATAAAGTATTACCCAGGTCTGTGATTTTAAAAAAGGAAACTCTGCTGTGATATATGGAGGTCTCACCTGTGCATGAGAGATCCTACAGCCACGTATTCCTCAGCGACCATATCATTGTCACAGAGCTGCTGTCTTACACAGTTCCTGTGTCACCCAGTGCTGGTTGCTCTTGGGTGGGATTCAGGTCTTGGTGGACCTTTGGCATGGCCCTAATGGGCTGTTGGGCAGAAAGGGGAGGAAGAGAAGAGAGCTTGCTGTGGTCAGGTAACTCACAGAGTTTGCAATATTGATCCTGTCCTTAGCTGCCTGGAGGCATGCTCATTTTCAGGACATTAAGGCAGTTCTTTGGGTCGTAAGAATGTGAAAAATCCTGCTGTGCAGAAACACTGCAGAGTCACACCAAGGAAGTGTCTTTAATGATCTCAGCTCCTACCAGTGACCTGGAGGAGATTACGTGATACCCCACCACTGTTGACCCCTTACTTGACACATCCTTAGCTGTTGTGGAGGAGCAAATACTCAAGATGCAGAAATTTGTTCCAGTTGTTGGTGTTGGTTGCTAAAGGTAAGGGGTATTGTGTGCAAAACTGCTCCACAATGAAAACCTGAAAGGGCTCCTGTGTCACTGAAATGTTTGGCCAAGTTGTGCTGATCAGTTCACTTGCATTAAATCAAAGCAGAGCTATCTAATTCCGTGCAGAGATGCCAGATCAGCTGCTTAAACAGCTTCGAGGAAGCATAATTGTATAATCTCCTAATTACTAGCTGTTAATTTGCTATTTTATCCATCCCCACAGTAATTAATGAACTTGGACACTGTGATCACTGTCACAGGCTGTTCTAAAAGTGCTGGTGGGCAGTCAGTTGCTTGGAGTGGCACCATGAAAAGCATGAACATCGCAAAATGGGATTGATTTTACCCAGTTCAGTTCCCCAGTACAATTTGCTGTGGTGCTGTGTGAGCATTGGGGTTGGCTGGGGGAACTGGAAGGTGCTGAGGGCAGGAGGACACAACGGTTGTATTTGTGACAGTAGCACTGGTTGGAGTCCTTGTGGAGCTTTACTGTTGTGACACTTCATAGAATCTTAGAATGTGTTGGGTTGGAAGGGACCTTTAAAGGCCATCTAGTGCAACCCCCTGCAGTGAGCAAGGACACCTTCACTAGATCAGGTCACTCAGAGCCCCATCAAGCCTGACCTTGGATATATTGACCTTTGATATATCCAGGGATGGGGCCTCCACTACGTCTCTGGGCACCCTGGACCAGTGATCCACCACCCTCAGAGTGAAGACTTTTTTTCCTGATATCCAACCTAAATCTCCCCTTTTCTAGTTTAAAACCATCACCCCTCATCCTATCGCTCCGTTCCCTTGGGAACAGTTCTTTCCCAGCTTCCCTACAGGCACCTTTCAGGGGCTGGAAGGCCAATATAAGGTCCCCCTGGAGCCTTCTCTTATCCAGGCTTAACCAGCCCAATCCTCTCATCCTGTCTTCATAGGAGAGGTACTTCAGCCCTTTGATTTTTATGGCCTCCTCTGGATGATCTCAAACAGGTCCATGTCCTTCTTGTGCTAAGGGCTCCAAAGCTGGAGACAGTCTTCCAGAGTAGAGCAGAGGAGCAGAATCACCTGTCTCAATCTGCTGGCCACATTTGTGGCAAGGTTTTCTCATACCCACGTGCAGACTTGGGTTGTTTTTGATAGAATTGGCACAGGACTTGTCAAACCCAGCAGGGACTTGGACTGTTTCTTCTGTGTGTTGCCTTGTTCCCCCTGAGAGGGGAGCAGGCCAAAAAGGCACCTGCTTGCCTCTTTTTTAATGCCACTTCTGGTTTGTGTGAGGAGCAGGAGGAGGAACTGTGACAGTGAGAGAACTGCTCAGTGCAAACCCCCCCTGAATGTTTCTGTGGGCAGGAAACTTGAGCTGACACTGAGAGGGCTCTGCCAAGCGATGGCAGGGCTGCTCTTGAGCGAGCCGCTGTGCGGGCAGCCTCAGAACCTGTAGTGTGTTTACCCTGGCAGGTGTCCTGCAAGCTGACCAAGTGCAGTTGCCAGTTCAGAGATGGTCAAGTGGTTCCCACTCCGTGTTCTGCATATTAAGTTCAAAGCAACCTGTAACCGTACACCATTCAGTTACCACCTAATTCAGGTCAACAAATACAAAAGCACAAGTTGCAGTTTAACAGAGGTGGTGAGCTTGGTCTATTTAATCTGAAAGAGACCTCAAACTGGGTTCCACCTTTTGCAGGGTCCCTCCGCCCCGTGCTGAGTGGAAACACCGTGTCAGGGCGAAGCCCTGGAGACTAAACATAGACCGTGGGTTTCATGTCCCAGATTTCCGCTGAAGCTGCATGCGAGCCTTGCGTTTGGTCTTCAAGGCTTCTTACGTTTCCTGTGCCATAGCAACTTCAAACACTAGCCATTCTTTGCTAAATCTCCGTTAGGACACCAAGATTAGAACACTTTGCTCCAGTTATTAATCTCTGAGATACTTAATGTGCTGTGTAAGGCAGCGTTTCAGAAGAAAGAGAAGATGCCCATGAGCTGTCACTTAAAATTTAGGATTATCCCTCCAGAGACAGCCTGCAATGATCCCCTGGCAGCCAGTCATAAACCAGAAATTTTGAAGCTTGTGTGGGATGAGCAGGGGAGGGGAGAATGCTGTAATGGATTTAACATTATCCCCAAAGTCATACAGTGGGATTTCCATCCCGCTTCGACGTGTCAGGCACAGAGCAGCTGTGCTGAGTCCCCCCCTCCGCTCACTCCCACGGCTTTCTGCAGATAGTGAGCTGCTCCCTGAGCAGCTTCAATGAAACTACTCAAATGGCTCAACCCCCCAGCAGAGTTTGCAAGGAGTTCTTCAATTCAGGCTCCTTTCGATCCCTCTTTTCAGGTGCTGGCTTTCCTATATTTGCTAGGCAAACAACTTCCTCCCCCACCTCCTTGTTCATCACACGAGCCCAGCTTTAGCCCTTCGGGTGGCCACAGTTTCAAGTTTGGTTGTTTGTTTTTTTCTTTCTTTAACTGTTTTTTCTAAACATCCTTAAGGATCTTTTCTTCCTCTTCTTGAGCAGTGTGCTTGGTTTCCATTAATGCTGCAAACACCATGATACAAGGACTGCACCTAGAGTCTGGAGACCCGGCTCGGTTTTCATGTCCATTCACTCACAAGAAGCCGTGGCTGCCTGCTCTGGCCTTGGTTCTGTGCCTCAGCATCTGTAACAGGAGGCTCACCTGGAATGGTCCTAGCAGAGGGTTTCCCAGCAGGACGGGCGGTGGGAAGGGCTGGGAAGGGGTTGGTGGGGCAGGGGGGAGGTCACATCACAGAGTAGAGGTTGGTCTGGCTTAATGCACACGGGGCCAGTTGGAAGGTCTTCAAACCACTCATTGCTTCCAGCTGGAAGAAGCACATACTGCAGGATGATACTGCTTTTATTCCTGGGTGATTGCTATTGGGGACTGTCAGAGTATGGACCAAGCTGGATGTATGGTCTGACTCGGGAGCTTTTATGCTCTTAGAATTCCTGCTTTGAGGCAAGATAGTTTGTTTGGGTTTTAGCTTTCTATTTATTTCAGCACAGGTGAAGTGGAAAGCAGCTGCAGCTCTCTTTATCTGTTGGAAGTCAATGTGCTGTGCTAATGAGGAGAGAGCATCTTTTACATTGTCAGTGAGATTCTGTGACAGCATCCAGGTTCCTGCACTTCCAGTAGCTGTAGTCAGGCAGTTGACGTCAGGAGGATGCTGGGTGCACAGCTTGTGGCAGGTCTGTCTGGATAAATGAGCATTACAACACACAAGGAAAAAGTGTGGCTTTACTCAAACCTTTGTCAAATGAATTGTATCCTGTTCTGGCCTCCCTGGTGTAAAATGCCAGGGATCTCCTGGAGAGAGTCCAGCACAGAGCTATGAAGGTGATGAAGGGCCTGGAGCATCTACCCTGTGAGGAAAGGCTGAGTGACGTGGGGCTGTTCAGCCTGGAGAGAAGCAGACTGAGAGGGGATCTGATCAATTGTTATCAATACCTGAAGGGTGGGACACAGAGGGAAATGGCCAGCCTCTTCTCAGTGTCTGTGGGGACAGGACAAGGGGCGATGGCCTCAAGTTGGAGCACAGGGAGTTCCACACCAATCTGGGGAAGAACTTCTTCCCAGTGAGGGTGAGGGAGCCCTGGGACAGGCTGCCCAGGGGGTGTGGAGTCTCCTTCTCTGGAGAGATTCCAGCCCTGTCTGGACACCGACCTGTGTGCCCTGTCCTGGGGACCCTGCTTTGGCAGGGGGTTGGATCCCATGGGCTCTGGAGGTCCCTTCCAACCCCTACAGCTCTGTGATCCTGTGAATTCCAGAGGAGAGAGATACCTTTGGAAAGCATCAAAGCTCCCCATGTTTGAACAACTTGGGAGTGTGGTGGATGATAATGGATAGCAGGAAGGCCATGGTGCATTGGGTGCCCTCCTTAGTTTCTGAACCTTTTCTGGCGTATCTGCTGTGCTCCTACACAGTCCATATGCCCAGTGGGAAAACTGTCCCATACAGGCATGGGAGGCTGGGGCCTTGTTGGGAGGCACGTTCAGGTCTGTGCTAACACTTCCTGTGCAGTCTTACCTTTCCACTAAAGATTCTCTTCAAAGAAGAATGACAATAACTAACAAAACCCAGCCTGCCTCACTGCCCCTTGTTCCTGTGTGTGAGCTGTGGCCTGGCCATGTCCAAGTAAGGAACATTTCTGTCGGTCTGGTCTCCCTGCTCTGCTCTGAGGACACACAGGGACTGTCACAGTGCTCTCCACCCCATTTCAGAAATCATTCCAGTTGCTGCTGGAATGACCAGAAGTGCCCTGGGGCACAGAGATCCCCATACCTCCGGGGTGGCCTCCCCTGTCGCCCCTCTCACCCCAAGCACCAGCTGCCTTTCCAGTGGTTTGTCTGCTTAGATCAATGCAGCGATTAGCTGTCAGCTAACACCTTGTCAGCTCTGGAGGCAAAATGCCTTTAAAAGGTCCCAAACTGTTTCCTTGGACACCATGACATGCCCCTGGTGTCCCACCACGCGCTCCAGGAGGGTTGTCACAAGGTAAATGCCATCTGCCAGCGCTGGGTTTGAGCGATTAGTAAGCTGCTTGCATAACACCTTACGTAGCTTTCTACTGTTAGGAAAAGCACCTCTGATTTCAGGAGGTGGCAGAGTTGGAGGGGGGTTATTGTCTTTAAACTGAAGTTTCATGCCGCTCGTGTTAAGCGTGTGGATTAGCACGATGCTCCTGGCTGGAGTTGCCTCTCAGCACTGGGAAATATGTTTCAAATCCTGATCCTTAGATCCCTTTTTGTTGTTGTTGTTGTTCCCACACTACAGCTCGGTTAAAATATACCCCACTCCTCCTCTCACCCCAGATTCCTGCCACATACCTGGCATTCCTTCATCCTTAATGAGGTGAAGGAGTGGGGGATTTCACCCTCCTGGAATTTTAGAGGAATACTAAGAGGGTTTCTCAAAAAAACCACCATTTAGGATACAAACCTCCCTGAAAGATAGTTTGTATGACAAATGTGACTTTTGCTGGTAACAGCAAGCTGAGCTTGTAGTTCCTTGTTCCACAGCCACTTTCTGCTGGGGCCTTGTTGTAAGTGTGGCCGCCGATGGAGGCTGCGTTGGAGCCAGGTCCTGGCCCCGTGGGTGGGTGAAGCAGAGGAGACTCACATCCTTGGAGGATGCAAGCAGGGACACCAGGCAGGGTAAGGACACCAATGCAACTCCTGGGCTGTTGGCACTGGGAGGTTTTTCTGGTTGCTGCCATCTGGACAAACCGTCCGTGTGGAGAAGGCAACGTAAAGGTTGTTGAGTCTGAGTGGGTTTCTTCCAGGCTCAGTCGTTAATTACCCTAATATACATAAAGCTGCCTTGGGTCAAAGGTTTCTCCAGCCTGGTTTTTGTACTGCCTGCTGGGAGATGCTGAGGGAGGAGTACAGGGATAGGAACAGAAGCACTATGTGTGTAAAACAGGAAGGAGATTGTAAATAATTCCTGCTGGTTCATAGTGCGCAGCCATGGAGGCGTGGGATCAGTGTCCTGCCTCTGCCTGGGATTGTCACCATCACAGGGCTCTCTATCCAAATTACAGTGCTCCATGAGGATGTGGATTTTGGAGTAGCAACACCATGCAGGGCTGTGGCCATTCACATTGCAGGCACTGTGCTGTGCCATGGGAGTGGCAGTGAAGCTGCTGTGATAGCCCCAAGCTCCAGCGGTGAAGGGCTGGGACAGGACCCTGCGTCTGGCCCGCGAGCTGAGCTCTGCCTCCTGCTTTGGCAGAGGGGCTTTACTGCAACACCACGGGGCAGAGAGATAGGGAGGCACAGCGAGCCCTGGCTCCTGTCATGGGGGAGCCCGGGTGCCTTTCATCCTCTCGTCCAGGCCGCCGTGGCAGAAGGCCATGGGCTGATCTCCCTGCTGAGGAAACAATGGAGAGGAAGGCTTTGATTCCACCAGTGATGGACACCCTCCTGCTCGAGGGTGGTGCAGATGGAAGGAACTGGGGCAGGGGGTTTGTTGTGGGCTTGTGTTGGGTTTGTTGGTTGTGTTTCTTTTGCTTTTATCCTTTGTTAACTGCTGGCAACTTCTTGTTGTGGGAACTGCTGTGACCTCTCCCTAGGTTGTGTTTATGCGCTTTGGCTGATGTTGTTGGTCGCAGCAGGGCTTTGATATCCAGCCCCCGGAGCATCCTCTGGCCTGGGAACGGGAAGAGCTGATCCTGGCTGCCACAGGCATGCTCCAGCCCAGGAAGAAGAGCTGGTGCCCTGCTGTGGTGGCACCATGCAGTGATGGACTCTCCTTCCTCTGAGGAAGACAGTCTTGTGCTATTATGGTCTGTCCCTGAGTTGCTGAGTTGGGCCTGACATCTCCCCTCCTTGGCCACAGCAGTGTCCCAGGTCAGGTGCAGACACAGCCTGCAGCTGGTGGTGCCTCACTGGAGGGGGATGCAAAGAAGAATCTGCCATTTATGGGAATTTCTCATGTTTTTCTAGGAAGAGAAGGACTAGGAGGTTGCAGAGCTTTTCTACTGGGTTCAGGCTGCAGATTCCTGTCTGGACAAGCTGGGAAATTTCCAACATGGGGGATTTGGGGGTGCACCCATCTGCAGTGTCCTGAGGGTCTGCTGGCTGCTCCACTGACCCTTCATGTCAGGGCTGAGCTGAGGTTGGAAGGGAGGATTCCCCACCTCCTGAGGGCTTGACTTCCCAACATGCCATAAAACTTACCCAGCCATCCTTTGGAACAGTTCCTGTCAGCAGGAGACTTTGGTTCTGCCCCTCACTGCCCAAATCCATTTGTCCAGCTATGGAACAAAGCTGACTTCTGTAATAATATATAAATTCAGGGAATCATTCACATTTAGGCTACTCCTGAGCTTGTTCTCCTGAATACATTTGAACAATCCCAACAAATACTGTTTTTCACAACACAACAGATTGCCCAGGCAGCAAAGGCAACGATTCCCAGGAGCTGTAAACCCCTCAAGTGTGTTTACCCAACTCAAAATGCATTTCATAGTGCTCTGTCACCTTCAACCCACTCCCTTATTTCACCTGCTGGGATCTGAACCATGTCTCTGTGCTGGGTGTGCTGGTTTCCTTGCTGAGAGCTCTGAGTGAATTTAGCAGCTACTGAGTGGCTGCAGCAAGCAGTCATTCAGCAGTGATTTTATCAGGTACCAAAGTACACCCTGACAACCTGGGAAGTAGGGCTCATTGAGAGGGGCTTTATCTCCAGCTCCAGGCTTTGTGGGGAAGGGTTAAGTAGGCAGGGTCACCATTTCAAGGAGAACTTTAACTTTGGAGTACTCTCCACTACCTGGCTTCGTGGGCTGGCAGAGGAGGGACTGAGCTGGGCAGGGCCACACAGGAAGTGGAGCTGGTTCACGTGTGAGCATCCCTGTTCTGCACAGAGCAGATATTGAGCCAACAAACCAACCAAAATACCCCCTCAAACCCTGCCACTCTGAGTTTCAACCCAAAATAGCAATTTGGTATTTCCCACAGAAGGAACCCCCTCCCCCAACTCCCAGCTATACTGCCAGTTTCCTTTTTTAATTCCTTCTAGAAGGGTGTTTGAGCAGCTCCAGCTCCTTTTCCTGCTCAGGAAATCAGCCCTCAGACCTGAGGCTGACGTCTTTGGAGCCGCAGACACCAGTGAGTCCTGTCCTGCCAGAAGTGACAATCTCCATGGCTCCAGCTCTGCAGCCTTGTCCTCAGCATGGTTTGGCTTCACGGGCTTTGTCAGAAGATGCTCAACCAGGCTGCCCCTTCCTTCTTACAGACAGTGCTGTGGCTTAAATCTAGGCAAAGAAATCAATCTATTTTTGTTTCTTAGGCATCCTAAGGACTTTCTTCAAGTTAAAGTGTGTGTATTTTGAAAGTGTTTTGCTCCTTCACATTTCTACTACTTGAAAATAAGGTCGTAGCTCTCTAAATGTGGCATCAGTTTCTTCCAAGATGTCTAATTTAAACAGTTTGAACTTCAAGTGCAAGCCTTTAATGTCATCATTTCTTAATACCACTGCCACTGCTCAGACATGTAAGTCATTTGATTACAGTTTTACATTAAATGAAGAACCATGATTAATGCAATTGTGTTTAATTTCTTCCTTATGGAACATGAAGATAGAATAATTTCTCCAGAGAAAAACACTTTCCTCAAATGAATAAATGGAAAGATTTTTTAAAAAATTATTTAGCATTTGGAAAAAGAAGTCATGAGATAGGATGGAAGCAGGATATAAAATGCAAAATGCCATGCTTGAGGCGTGGAGAGAGAATCCCAGGGAGCCTCCTTTTGTGTCTGCAGCATTCCCCTGCCCTGGCTGCAGATGAGGTGTGGAGGGAGCAGCTGGATTTTCCCTTTTCCTCATCCCAGCACTGTTTCATGGAAAACACAGAATAAAAAGCTTTCAGTTGTCCGAGCTCTCCAGAAAACCTGTTGTGATTTTCACTACATTTTTAGCCATTTTGGGAAAGCAGAGAATTTGTAGAGGAGTAGAAATGTCCCTGGCTGCCCCCCCAGCCCCTCAGCATGTTCTCTGCAGCGTGGCTGGTGTGCCATCTCTCAGTGAACCCCAGCAGCCTGGGGGCACAGAGGTGTTTTCACCCACCTCCAAGGACCGCCATCTACCCTGGGGCTGCTCTGGAAAGGGGCTCTGGGGTGTCTGTGTGGTTTCCACATGTACAAACCAGGGGGTCCTCTATGCCAGCCCCCTGCCCATGGGTGAAGCAACACATGCAGCTGGCACTGCTGCCCATCCCTGCATGAGGTCCATAATCTCAGTGCTCATTCCCCATCCCTTTATCTTCTTGCAGCCCATCCTCTGCCATCAAGTCCTCCAGCTTGAGTGTGCTTATCTTCTCCTGGGGCAAATTCAGTGCTAATCCATACCCTGTAAGGCATGACATGGTCTTGTCTGCACAACTCTGCTTTGCTCCCAACCACCATCCCCATTTTTTTGGAGCAACCTCTGTGCTTTTTCCTCCTGATACCCACCTAGCCACCTCACAGGAGAAGGTCACCATCATAGAATCATAGAATGGCAAGGGTTGGAAGGGACCCCAAGGATCATAAAGCTCCAACCCCCTGCCACAGGCAGGGACACCAACCTCAGGCCTGGAGCTACACAAGGTTGCCCAGGGCCCCATCCAACCTGGCCTTGAACACCCCCAGGGATGGGACACCCACCCCCTCTCTGGGCAGCCTGTTCCAGCCCCTCACCACTCTCTCTGCAAAGAACTTCCCCCTAATATCCAGTCTAACCCTTCCCTCCTTCAGCTTTAAACCATCACACTCCTGTTTCATCCTCTGCAGAATACAGCTGAGCAGGGCATCAGCAGGAGGGTGTCCAAACAGCCTGTGCTCTACAAGCCAACCTCTGAGCTATTTGCTTAGAATGGGAGGGAGGAGAGTGCACCTCAAGCTAACCATTTCTGCAGGGCTGTAAGGAGAAACAAGTGCTTATTTCTTCCTCAGTCACTCCCCAGGCTGATTCCCCAGGAGTATGTTGGTGGTAAGTATCCCTCCCAGCCCTCTGCTGACATGATTAGCAATAATGGTCAATTAGGTGTACCAGGAAGGGAGGAAGAGGGATGGATGGAGATGTCAATTTTAGCACTGGTAGGACAATAGAAAATTAATGTTTGCTGAGCAGCAAGGATTTAGACCCTAGCAGGGAAGGAAAAACTGGAAGCCTTTACAGACAGAGCTGTAGAAAATATTTAAGGATGCTTTTTAGGGCTTGCCAGACCAGTGAAGGGCTTTGCAGCACTTTCACCTGCTGGCTCATGCAGAGTTGATTTCAATTCCCAGCTAAGTAACATGATTTGCAGTGCAGGTTTTAAGCAGGGCTGGAAGGTAAGAGGATCCAGGGGCTGCTGGGGAGAGGAATGTGGGTTTGTGCTCTAGCTCCAAGTGGAAATTTGCAGCAGGTCAGGTCTGGGCTGCTGGGGGATTAGGGTGGTATCAGCTCTCAGCTCTGCCCTAAGGAAAATTGGATTTTTCACAGAAAAGGGAAAGAAGAGGAGAAGAATTAAGATACAACCCCCCAACCCTGCAACTTAACAGGTCACCTGCCAGTAAGGACAGCAGCACAAGCTCCTCAGCACCAGCACCCTGCTTCCAAACATCCTGCAGGAGTCACAGGGCATGTTGGGCTGGAGCAGATCTAATCCTCACAGGGCAATGGGGACTCTGCCCAGCTGAGCTGGGGGTTGGGGTCTTTGTGGTGGGGTCTGTTAGTGGGTGAGGTGTGGGCAGGGGGAGGTGAGCTCAGGGAGATGGTGGGTTTTAGCATGGGGAAATGAGGGTGTGGGGGTGTCTTGCTGAATTGTGGCTTTATGTCACTGGGGTTTATTCTCATTGATGTAATTATGGATGTTCTGGGGCTGTTGATTGGTGTTTGCTGATGGTTCCTCTCAGGCTGTCTCATACAAAATGGGTACTGGTGTTTTTTGAGACTTACTGCCTTTCTTTTCTGTACCAGGGTAACCCTGGTGATGTCCCACCCCGGGTGCTCACAAGGGGTGCTCTAACACCTGCTAAACCCCTGCTCCAGTCCTGCCTGGTTTAAGTTGTGGGATGGGTGGTTGCTGAGGGGGGATTGAACGGAGCTTTTGCTGGGTGGGTGCATCTGGCCTCTGTTTCCAGCTGAGCAGTGCAGCTTGCAGAGCTCCTGCAGTGGCTGTGGACTCTGCTTTCCTTGGAGGAGCTTCAGTCTAGATAGCAGATAAGTTTCCAGACAGAAAACAGTAGGGTAGAAAACTGCAGACAGGTCTAAGCCAGTGTCCTTGTAACTCTTGAGTGAAGAGAGGATGGTTCTTGGGCAATGTTTGTTCCTCAGAGATGTGTTTGCTCCTCTGAGAATTGCTCCCCAAGGAGGAAGGGAGGGAAAGCCTCTCACCAGCACCAGAACAGCTGTTCCCCTAGCTCTTGGCTGGCAGAAGAGGCTGTTGTGTGTGTGTGGTCTCCTGTGTGATGCTTTGCTTCTCCAGCTCCTGAATCTGTTGATCTTTGTCCCCAGAGCCCCCCCTGTGCTATTGCCATACCCGTGCACGGCCTGGCTGGGCACTGGAGCTGGTTAAGGGTAGGTGAACAGAAGGAAAGAAGCCAGAGAGCTGCTGGAGCTTTGCTCTCTCCTCTTGCTGTGACACATCTGCTGCAGTGTGGACAACAGCCTGGTGGCTTCATAGTCACAGAATCACAGGGGTTGGAAGGGACCTCCAGAGCCCATGGGGTCCAACCCCCTGACAAAGCAGGGTCCCTAGGACAGGGCACACAGGTCGGTGTCCAGACGGGGCTGGAATCTCTCCAGAGAAGGAGACTCCACACCCCCTGGGCAGCCTGTCCCAGGGCTCCCTCACCCTCACTGGGGAAAAGTTCTTCCCCATGTTGGTGTGGAACTTCCTATGCTCTGACTTGCAGCCATTGCCCCTTGTCCTGTCCCCACAGACACTGAAAAGGGGCTGGCCATTTCCCCTGCATCCCATACTTAAGCTATTTATAGACATTAATTAGGTCCCCCCTCAGTCTTCTTCTCTCCAGGCTGAACAGCCCCAGCTCTCTCAGCCTTTCCTCACAGGATAGATGCTCCAGGCCCTTCATCACCTTTGTAGCCTCCTCTGGACTCTGTCCAGGAGATCCTGTCATTTTTAAATTCATAGCAGACAGGTTTCCTGCAGCACCCTTTGAGGTGGTCAGGGGACAGTAAGGGATGATGCACACACCTATGTTGCCTTCACCTAGGACTTCTGGGCCCACTCTCTGTCAAGCTGAGTCAGCAAAAGCATCAGCTTTCCAGTGAAGAGGCATTTATAGCACCCTATTAACTCCACTCCTCCTCTTAGGAAATTAAATGAGCTGCCTGCTTGAATCAGTAAGAAGAAGCAGGGAAAGAGTTTTTCTATATCCTTCTCTACACCTTTAAGTGACAAAGGCTCAACTCTGCACCTCACTCCTGCTGCTCTGGGGAGCACTGGGACATCTCCCCAGCTTCAGGCTGGGCTCTGCCAGGTGGCTCCTGGGGCTTTGTCCAGGCTCTGGGACACAGTGCTGCCACACCAGGAGGTGTGCCAAAGCCAGGCATACAAAGCCAGGCTCCATCCCTGGCCCTTCATGAGAGCTGCAGACTGATGGGGTTTTATTAAAGAAAGTCAAGCCTAAAACTTCTATTGCACTCTGTGGGTTCATGTATGTTTATATATAAATATAGATAGATATTTATACACACCCTTCTGAGGACTGAAGTCCTACCACTCACAGCAAAGGGTGAGATTTTGCCCCTTGCCTCAGCAGAGTTGATATTTTGGCACTGGGCATTGCTGGGGATTTGTAAGTTCTCAGCCTGATAACGAGACAGGGCTTCTGTTGGTATCTGTGGGAGCAGGCTTGAACCAGTATTTATTGCTTCTGGGAGCTTTACTTCCTATTTTATTTCAGATATAGATTTATTTTTTTCCCCACTGTGCCATGGTCAGGGGTGGGATGATCTCCTCGATACAAGGTACCAGTATTTTAATGTCAGGCTGCTGCACTTCAGGCATCACAATCACTTCTTGGAGCCTGATTTAAGGCACAGCCAAGAAAATAATTTTTACTGGGAATACTCATCACAGCTGTTGGATTTACTGGGTATAAATCTGTTTCTGGTGCCTCCCCTGATGCCTTGCCCTCTGTATGCCTGTAAAACCCCATCACTGAGAAAATTTAAGGCCAAACCAAAGAAGCTTAGCTCTAGCACTTTGTGTTATGTTATTTAGCATCCTGAAGTGCTGAGTAGGGCCTTCTGAGGCAGAACTGGGCAGTTTCACCCACAACACCCAAAGGCTTCAGGGGCTGCTCTTTGAGAGCATCCATCACAAGCCAGCAGCCCTGTGTGTAGAGGTTTGGGCACAAGGCAGACCAGATGTCTCCCACTTCAACCACTGCAAGTGCCCCCTGGAAATAAGACAGATGTCAAACTGTCTCAGCAAACCAGGAACACCTTGTCCACGTTCCAGCCTGCCAGGGAGATGGGGCTGCCAAGTTCTTCCTGAACTCTAAGCAAAGAATCTGGATCCCAAAGAATTTCTCTTGTGAGGATGAAAACTCCTTAAGGAGTTAAGGCTACTCGGATTAAGCATCACAAATTCCCCCTTCTTTCCTTTTCCTCCAGAATAATCCTTCTTAAACCCTTAGAAAATGAGGGAGTTTGGGGCTTGGGGAGCAGTGGGGATACCTGGGTGCTGCTGGGAGCTGCCCCTTCCCTTCAGGGTGGATTTGGTGCTTATACATCCCCATTGAGGTTTGGCTGGTGGCCAGCGCTGAGTCATTTCACCATTAACTGCTGGGATTCTGCACTGAGCAGTGGAGAGAGGGCTTAAAAATCAGGGCTTTATTCCTTTGCCTGTGGGTGGAATTAAAGAAAAGAAATGCTAAGCACTTATCAGAATTTGGAATCGTCTCATGTGCTTTGTAATAGCTTTACCCAGCATCCTTTTCCATTTCAGCCATGCCATCTTCCCTTCCCCAGGAGCTCCAGCAGCGTGCAGCTCTCCCTTTCTGTCCCTGCTAAGGAGCCCATGTCTCTAATGCTCCCCCCCTGAAATAGGTGCTTGTGCTGCTGATGTGTATGTAGTTCTGATAACTTCATCCCTCGTGGGGTGAGTTTTCACCCACTTTATGGCAGCTGAAGGTTCTGTGTGGTTTAACTCAGTGGTTATTAAACAAGCAGCAGCTAGTGCCCCTCAGGGAAGAGGGGACAGGGGGTGTCAGTAAAAATAAGCCAGCTGGCTGCAGAGGGCTTGTTTCCATCAGCAGCAAATCTGCTAACCAGAGCTAGGCAGGCTCAGGTTTATTCCTCAGGTGTATGTGCATGAGACTCCTCCATGGACCAGCTGCCATCCTGGGCTTTGCTTCTTTTCCCTCAGTAGGTATTTTATCTGGAAGCTGGTCCTTGTGTCAAAGTGTATGAGAAGGATGAACGCTACAGTCCATGGGCTCAAGCTGTGCCAGGGCAGGGTCAGAGCAGATGGGAGGGCAAAGTTCTTCCCTGGCAGAGCTGTGGGGCTGTGGCACAGGCTGCCCAGGGAGGGGGCTGAGTCCCCACCCCTGGGGGTGTTTAACAGAGGGGAGATGAGGTGCTCAGGGATCTGGGTTAACACAGGACAGGGACGGTTGGACCTGATGATCTCAAAGGGCTTTTCCAACCCTGTGAGTCTGTGATTCTACAGGAGAGTAATGCCTGCTGTGGGACCTGGTGCAACCAGGAACCAGACACTCAATGAGCACCTGAGTTCTCAGCACAGGGAACTTCCAATTAATATTGATTAGATTTTTTCCTCATTGCATCTTCTGTAGCATCATGATATTTGTCATCAGCATTTCTCTTGTTACGGCCATCACCTTGATTTTCATGGCCTTGGGATCTCACTAGGAAGATGCTTTTTCATTTAGTCTGTAGCACTGATGAAACCAGTTAATGGGAATACATGGGAAAGCAATTGGAAAAATTGACCTACAGCAGATGTGCAGCCACGCTCAGGCCCATTGCTGCATCTGCTCAGGAGAGAAGTTTCACCTGCTTTGCTAAAAGCTCAGTAAAAGTGGGAGAAGTCTGGGATGCTGCAAAAGAAACCCCGAGTTCATGGCAGGAGTGACTTGTGTGTTCCTGATCACACATGGGTTTTGTTCTCTGCATGTTCCCTGCTCTGTTAGATTGTCTTGATACATCATTAAACTAGGTCTCAATAGGCTTAGGGCTGGAGGTAGGGATGGGAAGAAATCCTGGTGTTGGTGCTGTGTGACTGGTGCAGTGCTGAATGTACAACGAGGGCTGGAAACCTTGAGCCTGTGCTCCTAATGTGAGTAGCTTCAGCAAAGGGCTGAGCTTCTGGTGCCTCCTGACATGTCCATTGGCATTGCTTAGTTCTCACTGCCCTTAATTGCTAATTATTTCAAAGTTCATATATGGATTTAAAGAGCAGAGGCATTGTACCCTCACACTGGGCACGTGTGGCGGGCTGGATGCCCACACCATTGAGAATGTAATGCTGGTGCTGCTGGGCTCTCATGTCCAGGCAGTGACATTGCTACCAGGGCTCCTGAGCAGTCAGGCCACCCTTCTGATGGAGGAGGAAGCCCTCACCACGACTGTCTGTGTTCATGCCCCTGTGAGCCTCCCTGTTCCTCATAGGTCTGCGCTGCAGCTTTCCTCCCTTGCAGCTGCTCAGGCCCGAGTCCCGCTGAAGCCGACGGCAGGAACGTTCGTTACCTGTAGAAACTGGATCTGGCCCTGAACGACAGACAAAGGCTCCTGCTCCTGGTGAGGGTTTATGCCTTCAGCTATCAAGTGTGTCCTCTGCTGGGCAGCATCATTAAAGATGCATGGGCTGTCAGGATCTCTGTTCTCTGATGGGGCAGGCACCTGTGCTGCTCAGGGCTCAGAGAGCAGCTCCAGCATTGCCAGTCTCCCTCTGCTCTTCTGCTTTGCAGGCAGCTGAGACCCTATGGGCTGGGAGCGTCTCCGCAGCCAGGGACAGCCTGCACTGGGCTGAGGACTTGCTCAGAGTCAAGGGGAGCCGTGCTGGTCTGTCATGAGGTGCTGATCCAGGAAACCAACAGCGTGTGGTTGCTGTCAGGAGAGGAGCAGGACCAGAGTGGAAGCACTAGAGCCATGGGAATGGATGGAGAGAAACTCCCCGTGAACAAACTCATCTGGGAAGTGGAAGATGAAGCTCATCTGACAGCTGAATCAAGGGACTGAGCTGGTTCAAGACATCCCATGGCTTGTTTGTCATGAGGGCTAAGTGATGCAAGTGCTAGCCCAAGCCAAGGGCTCGGGGTTGGGATTCAGGAAACCTGTTTCCAGTTTCTCTGCTCCAACGGGCTCTGAGGCCAAGTTTCTCTCCCAAGACTGGACTCAAAACCATGCTAAACAGTTGTATATACCTAAACAGAAATTCTAGGCACACCCTTCAACACTTCAGTTTCTCAAATACCTGGATGCCACAGAGGGTGTGATGGCTGGATGATCTGTGCACTCCATGTAAACCAGATTGTCCTGCTGTGTTTGCTTAAACTGAGGAGAAAGCTCACAGAGGATGACAAAGCTCTGATGAGTTTCAACTGCAGTGCACAGGAGATACTTTAATTAATTGCCAATCAATGGCCGGGTGGAAAGCCCTTTAATGGGACCAACATGTAATAGGTGGGTAGAAAATGTCATGTTTCTCCTCTGACAGTGCTCTGACCTTCCCTCTAACCAGCACAGTCCTCTGCAAAATTGGTATTTGCTTTCAAAATCAGGGTTGCTCTTTGTATTTACTGCTAGACTTAGTAATGCCATTATGTTCCTGTGATCTAGGGGTATATTGCTGGGCCTGGGCTATTTCCATACATTTACTTGTTTAAATAGATTAAAGAAAGCAGAGGTCAGAGAAATGTGTAGTGCTGTGGGTCTTTCTTAGGATGGCGTTGTCCCTGGTTTACTGCTGTACCAAACTGGCTAGCACAGCTCTGGGGGTGTGCATGGCTCTGCTTTCTCTAGGTGCAGCCCCCAGGCTGGAGTACAGGCTGGAAAACATGGTGTGGCAACTATTTGCCACATTTCTATCAGCTTTGCTGAGGTACAGGTGAAGGACCACCCCTGTTTCACAAGGGAGTTACAGACCGGATGGTTTCTTCAGGGCCAGAAACTGAGAAGTACAAGGACACAATTAGGACAGATGGTTTCATGGCTTCAGTCAAGAGAAGAGATGGACGTGATTGCAGATATAATAGCAGTCTTATCTAAAAGCTAAACCATCCTTCAGTTGCCCAATGCTGAGATGTTTTAGGAACATCTTGCTTTGCCTAATGTAATATTTTTTTCCTCCCTAAAAGCCCTCAGTGCTGACTCCAGGGCTTTCCAGAAATGCCTGTTTTCAGGGTCTTCCTTCTGATTCAAAGTCCTTTTGTTTTTTGAGGTTCCCCTCCTCATGAGTTGCTGTCACTTTTAAACCCCCCCTAAGGCAGCATCTATTGCTAACGTGTGAGTACCAGGAACTTAGGCAGTACCAGAAGGGTGCCATGCTTTTATATTCTGTGCCTAAGTTGTACCTAGCCCTTAAAATACCTTCCCCTCAAAGCTTCTTACAGGCACAAAGATACCGAGTTAAACCAGCTTACTTCTGACCTTCACAATTTCCAGCCAGATGCAAAGTTTGCACCTTGAGACAATCTTCCTAATTAATCTTCCCAGCCTGCTGTGAAGAAGGTAAGTACCAGGAGCTATGTGCCATCCCAGGGCTGGGGGACAGGAGTGAGACTGTGACAACGTAAAAGCTTTGTTAGGTGCAGAGAGATGCTGTGCTGGCCAGGTGGTGTCCCCCTGAATCTGCTGGAGGTGGCAGCTGCCCCAGAAGTTTCTCAGCTGCAGCAGGAGGAGGCTGCAGCAGGGGACTCAGTGTTAGCCAAGCTGGAAGGATTAATTGTGAGCTGGAAGCTGCTCTTAGCGCCGGGCTGCGGCTGCTCCTGGGGCTCTGCTCTGCTGCAGCGTGCTCCTCACTTGTCACCGCAGCTGGAAGGAGGAAACCAGCACCAGAAGCTCCCCTTCCTTCCAACCTCCCCACCACCCCTCAAAATGAAAAAAGCAAGCCCCATAGGATTGCGAGCCCCATAGGATGTCATGCCAGTGACCGGGTGGGCATCGCCCTCCCGGCACGAGGAGGTGTCTCTAACGAAAGCTCTGGGCACAGGTGTTGGTGCTGAGGTGGGGTGAGGGGTGCCTGTTCCTTCAGCTGAAGGGTGAGGAGGAGCACGCTGTCAGTAACAGGAACACGGCTTCGTGCCCCGTGTGGGGCAGGCAGCCAGCTCCTACCCACAGGGGCTTTGACACGCAGCCGTAGGAGCTGTGGAGCTTTGCCCATCACTCTGTAATAATTCTTCCCTGTCAAGGCATGAAATCTTTCATAGGTCAACCCAGTCCTTGGCTCTTTATGTGTCTGGAGAGGTTTGCTCTCCACACCTGCTCCTGGCTTCTCTGTCTGCCAGTGGCCCTGCTGGGAAAGCCCTGGATGCCAATGCTGTGGCACTGCTGTGGGTCTGTTGTGGGCACTGCTGTGGCACTGCTGCTGCAGGAGCTGGCACTGAATGCTTTGCTTGTAGAGTTGGCCTTTGTGCCTAGAGAAACACAGAGGAACGAGTGGCAGCCTTGGATGAGTTGTACAAGTATTGGGGGGTTGATCAATTCATCTTTTAAAAAAATTATTATTATTTTTCTTTCTTCTTTATATTCATTTGGGATATTTAAAAGGTGCAAACCACCACTGGTGCCACCCCAAGTCTTAATTTTTCTGTGGTGGTGAGGACACACTGGGATAACTTGTTGGACAGCTGAGGAGTCATTGCACTGGTTTACTGGCTCTTGTCCGGTTTGGCGTAGGCTTTCCTAGTGTGGATGGAGAAATGTCCTCAAGGTCAGGTTCTCTCCTGCCAGCCTTTGCACAGTTGGTTTTTTAATTATTTCATGCTCAAAAATGAAAGGAGAGTTATTTTTGACTTCTCTTGCTATGGCATGCCTTCATCCTGCTGCACCACGTTGGAACCAGATCTGTGTATCCTTTCTTTTTGCCTCCTGGATCTTCATAAAATCTTTAGTTTTTCTCTCACAGGGTTCTACAGAAACCAGCATGAATATCCCAGATCTACCCCTTTCTTAGCCCCACATTTCTGCTGTTACTTCCAGCTTTCCCTTGGTGTCCTCGTGTGCCCTCTCTTCATTCCCTGATTTCCCTCAATTTGCCATGTTCAGTCAGCCCCTGGTTCCTCAGGTGCCCTTCTGTAAAGACGTTTGAGAGCCCTGCCATGACTTCAGCACTTTCCAAGGCCTTGAGGCTGTTGTTTGCTTGCTCATTTGCTTTTGCAGAGAATACCTGATGTCAGGGTTCTTGTTCATGTATCTCAGATAGCATTTCACCACTGGCAAGCCCCTGGTTTGAGCATCGTTTCCTTTCCCGTCCCTCATTGCTTCCTTCCAGCCAACCCCCACGCACAGCTGAATCACTCCTCCCCTTCTACCACCCCACGATTCTCCCTGCACCCCCACTTCCTCCCACTATCTCTGAGTGAAACCTCTTGCCCTCACCATTAAAGCTGTAAGGTTGTCCTACTGTTTTCTCCTCTCCATCTCACCCACCCTCATCCCCCTCACCCTCTCTGTGCCTCCCCTGCCCGTGCCTCCTGTGCTGGGCAAGCCCCAGTGCTCCAAGCAGACCATGTTCCCCAACTGTGACCAACTTCTGCCTTTGCTTCTTGTCTCCTGGCTTGTTTCTTCTCCCCAGCCCTCAGCGTGCTTCCAGAGGTTGCCCAGTGGTGTGCTGGGACCCTGGAGCAGAGGTTGCTCCTCTGCTTTGCAGAAGCTGATGCACAGCAGGAGTCAATATGGACGCTGTCTCCTTGCGTGCCATCAGCCTTGCTTCGTAGTGACAGCAGCTTCTAGCTGGAATCAAACACACCAGGAGATCTGGAAAAATCGTGACAGGAAAACTTTGCCAGGGAACTGAAGCTGCAGAGATGGAAGCATAAAGTGAAGAGGAGAGGGGGGGAAAATGGGGCAGCACCTTCAGCTCAGCATGAGGCCACCAGCACAGCTCCTCCTCCAGTGCTCAGCTCCCGCTGCAGCCTCCCTGTGCTCAGCCAGCTTCTGCTTTGACAAGCTGTCACCACGCAAGCGTACGATGAAGCTGCAATCACAGGCACACACGCTCTGCACGCCTGCAGAACAAGGACCTGATTTCTACTGCTCCCCTCACTTCCACCTTCTTCAGCCCCCAGCGCAGCCCAAGACCAGCAGCTCCCGCTGCGAGTTGGAGTTACAGGGTCTGCTCAGGGTCCTTCAATCCTTGTGGCTTCCTACGTATTTTTTTTAACCCAGAAGACTCAGTTGGTTACCAGCATCTAGGCTGACCTCTGAGGAACTTACTTGTTATAAAAGCACCAGGGAAAAATCCTGTTCTTAGAGCTGGGCAAAGTCTTTCCAGCAAATACTGAACTCCATGGAGAAAGGAATTTGAAGGACCAAACTAGCTGGGAAATCACACTGGGTGAGGTGGGGATGCTCAGGACAGGGTCTTTGAAAAAAACTGGATGCTCTAGCAGTGCTTTTGAAGAATCTTCACTTCTGAAATAGCTTTAAAAAACCACAAACCCAATTAAATCTTCACAACATTTTAAATTTGTCCAGAAAAGAAACCTTGATGCAGCGAATTTTGACCATATGGGAAAGCAAACAAATTGTATTCCTACTCTAACTCCAAATCTTTGTATTGGCAACCAAACCAAGAGCTCTGATTTGCCAGCAAACAGGAGGATGATGCCGATGCCTGCCGGCTCTCTGACATTCTCACCCCTCCCTCTGCCCTGAAGATCTCCACCTTCTCCATTCCTGGGCACTGCAAGAGCCTGCTGACGTGGGAGCTGGTCTTATCTCCCCAATCGCAATGCTCATACCCAAATTTGAACAGAAAATGAGTCTCTTCTTCTTTTTTTTTGATCCCCTAACTGTTGAGCAGCATCTCAGCTCTTTGCACTGACTCACTGCTCTGGTGCGGAGCCAGTTGATTTGTGTGACTCCCCCCATCATTTCCATACGTGCCTCAGAAAGCAGCTGTGCTTACAACACATTTTAAATAAACAGACAACTGAATTATGGACCTCAGAGGTTGGTCTGAAGTTGCTCAGCTCTCCAGCACCCTGGGCTAGGGCTCTGGCTGCCAGAGTCATGCTTTGGAAAGCCTCCTCTGCTGTGCACAGCCCAGGGCTGCCAAGGTCTCTTTCTGGCTGCTGAGTCCAGATCAGTAAATAACCTTGAGCTTGGCTAAAAATTTTCTTGTTCCTCCCATCCACCTATGGGATACATCTGTGGATCCAGTGAGGAGATGGATATGGATGCACTTTCTTCTCACCAGCTTCTTTTTCTGGAGTTTTGCATCCACCAACACCCAAGACAAGTCCGTGCAGTTAAGGCACATCTCCTCGTGTCTCTCGGTGACTTTTCAAACGGGGTTCTGCCGTGCTGCAGCTGTAAACATGAATTCTGCCCGAGCTCCCAGATGCTCACTGGAATAAACTCCTACCTCCATCAGGCTTCTATGCTCCAGAGGATCCTTTCTCATGCTCATGTACAACTGCAAAGATCCAGGTTATCACCCGTCAATGTTATCACACCCATGTGTCATCCTGTCCAGAGGAGCGAGTCACATCTCACACCAGAAGGCATTTGTTGGGGGCTTTAATGAATGCCCATGTTTTAATGCACCCCCAGAGCCTCAAGGTCTGGGCTGCTTCCCTGTCAGTCTGTTAGGTCTGGGTGGAGGCCCTTTCCCAAGGAGAAACAGGGCTGAGGGTGATTAATCCTCCAAACTATCCGAAACCTATTTCACCTGGGAAAAGGCAACTGATCCCAGACACAGTATCTGACAGCAGCATGAGGAATCCTCTCTGCTCCGCTCCCAGCCCGTGACGGGGTGACTGTGGGCTCCCAGTGCCGCTCCCTGGCCCAGGAGGCTTCTTGGCTTCTGTCCCAGCGCCGGTGAGTGGCTCTGACTCCTGGCCAGGACTCTTATCTGCCTCTCTTGGTCTATGAAATGGGCATGAGGCAGACCTCAGGAATGACGCTTGCTTTCGGCATCAGTCACCGCGCTCCAGACCCCAGGCATAAACCTGGAGGTGGCTTCTGGTTTCTCCTAAAAACCGCCCTGGGACCCCATCCCCAGCATCCCCTCGCTCTATAGCAAACAGGAACCTGCTGCCGGCCTCAGCTATTTACGCCACAAAAAGGCAAACCAGTTTCTAACCCGGATATCCTCCCCAGACCTTCCAACCCCAGCGCCGGCAGCAGCATCCTGCGCCTTGCAGCCAGCCAGCACCCGGGGCCAATCTTATCTACAGCCACACTCGGCGGCCCCAGGAAGGCCCAGGCACGGCTGCAGCCTCCCACCAAAACTCGAAGTCTGTTTTTTATTAATTAATTAATTTATTTTAAACACGCACAGACCCCCAAACCCCCACCCCATCCCCCCCATCAGCCCCATCCCCCCGCCCCGATGCGGCCAAGCGCTCTGTTTCCAGAGGCCCTTCGCGCCCCGCACAAGCCGCTCTTGCAGCACCCCCGGGATGCTCCTTCGCTCCGCGCCTTCCACCTGCCGGGAGGGGCGGGCTGCGGCGCGCCGGGTCCGCGCCCCCTCCGCGGCCCCACCTCGGGGCGGAGCTGCGGCCGAAGCCGGAGCCGGAGCCGGAGGCGGGCGGGGGCCGGGGCTGCGCGGCGCCGCTGCTGCCTCCCTGCCTGGTTCTCTGCCTGCCGGGGCGGCGGGAGCGCGGCGGCCGGGCCCGCTGCGCTACGCGGAGCTGCCGCGGGTGAGTGCGGGGCCGGGGACGCGGGGCCGGGCGGGCGGCAGCGCGGGGAGCGGAGCGGGGCTGGCCCGGCCCGGCCCGGCGGGGACAGCGGCCGAGCGGGATGCTGCGGGCGCGGCGCCGGGGCTCCCCGTACCCTCTCCGCGCCGGGCGCAGCCGGGGCCGCGGAACGTTCCGCGGGTGCGGAGCGGGGTCCCCGCCGGGGGCAGGGCAGCGGCTGCAATCACGCCGCGGAGTTTCGGTAACTCCAGCCCCGTGCAATCCTAGACCGGGCTGGCGGGAGGCACTCGGATCACGCAGCGCGCTTCCCTCGCCGGGTAGAGCGGGCACCCGGCTCATCCCGCATCAGATTGGACTGACCTTACCTCGGGCGCGTCTGACGGCGAGGACGCAGCTGCCCCTCCGCGGCAGCCCGGGCACCCTTGGGCGGTCGGTGCCGGCGCTGAAGTGCGAAACCCAAGGCAGGGTGTGAATTTCTTGCGTTTGCGGGTGCGTTCTGCTTACACTGCGTTTAGGAACCCTTTTCCTTGTGACACGGTTGGGGTGTGGAGGAAGCATCCTGGAGGTAGCGTATGTATAAGCAACGGTAATTCCTGAAATGGCATCGGGATTGCAGCTGCTGGGGTGTGTGTGTGAGGTGGTGAAGGTCCCCCTCGGAGAGAGTCTCCTTCAGACACTGGCAGATCGGGTGAACTTCAGCCTGAACTCCAGCCCCTGCTTTAGCTCCGGGGTCTGAGGTGGCAGAGATGCTTTCAGTTGGTCCTGTTGACAAGCCAACAAGTTCATGTTTATATCTCTGCTTGTGTGTCATGAAAAGGTCTTTCCTGCACTGTGGTAGCCGCTCCAGGAGGATGCTTTGAGCCGCAGTGGAGCGAGAGCCACGGCGAAAGCGGCTCATGAGAGCAGAGGGCTCATCACCCTGGGGAACAAAACCCAACAGCCCTCTTGGTTTGAGTCCTCCTGTGTTCCCTAAGAAGTGCTCAGGGAACCTCTGGAGAAGCAGCTGCCTGGGCTGCCCTCACTTTCACCTTGACCGAGCCCTCCTTGGCCCTGTGTCCTGAGCCCTGCCATTACTGGGAGTGCTTTTTGGAAGGGCTCAGTGCCCTTATGGCAGGAAGCAGGAGGGGTTCTTCTGGCTGGAGCTGAATTGAGTCTGGAGGGGGACCATGTTCCTTGTGAAAAATGGAGCATGTTAAATCCTGAACGTGAGGAATACCTTTTCCATGTATGTTTTTCCCATCCTGGTGTAATCTCTACTCTATGGTTGGACTGAAAACTGTGGATGATAAGGAAAACATTCCTGGTACATCATTTATAATGGGGTTTGCTTCATGCCCCGAGATCCCTCATGACGTTGGGGGGGTTGGGGAAAGCTCAAACTTACTTTCCTTCTGACTGGAAAACATAAATGACTGTTTCATAAGGAAAATAAGGTTTAAAGTGTTGAACTTCAGATATCTGTGGTGGATGTGATGAAATGCTGAGATACTGCGTCTTCGTTTTGCCATCAAGATCACGTGTCCGGGCTGCCCACTTCTAACAATGTCTTGTTGTTGAGTCCCTCCTTGCAGGAAAAATGACTCTGTGTGAGCACTCTGGTACCAATTGTACCGGCTCCTTGGTGCTTCTGCAGCCACTTTGTTGGAACCTTATTTTCCCTTGGTTTAATAATTTATAAAAGGCCTGTTGCCTCTAGGCACGTTTCATCCAGTACGAAGAAAAACATCAACCAGTGTTTACTGGTTAGGGAGCCAGAGGTTGACAAATAATGAAGCTTTTGTGGATGAAGGGATGTCTCATTTTTATCTTATATAAACTCAAGAAAATGTAGGGCTTGTGCTGAAAGTTCTCTGGGGATGGTACTCCTTTCTTAGCCCCGTCCTGAAAAAGGCCTCTTGCCCATCGGTGGCAAAGTGGGTTTAACGGTGACCTTCCTTAACCTGGTTCTGTGTCTGCTGCTCCTCTTTGCTTCCACCTCTGCCCGACTCAAGTCTGGCTGCTCTCAGGCGTTGCATGGCTGTGAATTCAGGTAGTGAATTTGGGTCCTGCACCTTCCCAGGCTTAGTTTCTTTGGCCTGAAAGAGGTCAGTCTCTCTTGGGGCAGTTAATTGCCTGCTCAAATCCTCTGCCAGATCCTTATGATCCACTATCGTTAACTGTGTTTCGGATCACTCCCCGAGCCGGAGGGGGAATTGCCTTGCAGTTCATCTTGTCTCCTCTGAAACTGCTCAGTGGTGATTCAGTGACCTTAGTGGGCAAATTATATCACCAGCTAATTGGCCTAAGAAGAAAATCTTGCATGATATCAAGGAAACTGGCTGCTGCTTTTCTTCCCTCTGAAACCCTGTGCTACTGCAGGTGATACCTCCAGTTTCAGATACATAACGGGGTTTTGCTGAGGCACTGGGAAGGGGATGAAGTAGCTGTGTGTGGTACCTGCTCCGCCTCTGGGATGTTTGGAAGCCACCATCCCTTAAAGTATGAAGATCCTGACATTTCAAACTCGCCTTCCTCTGTGGGTAGGCATCCCCTTTTCATTCTCTGTGGGACAAGCTGCTTATTGGGGTGTAATGCTTTTGGAGGCTCTGGCTCTGCCAGGCATCCCAGCAGAGCTGAATTTAGGAAGAAGGTGAAAGCATGACCCAGGGACCCTGCTCATCACCTTGCTGTCCCCATCCCTGCAGTGGCAACGCTCTTTTTGGGAGCGATGTGCCTCCCCTCAGATGTGCCTGGCCGCTTCGTGGCCCAGCGCTGGGAACGTGGGTCAGGATTAGTCCCCATGTGCACAATGGGACACGCTGTACGGCTGGTCAGGGCCGGGGAGAGCGGGCTGGCGTGCTGACGGTCAGTCTGACCTCACTGCTTGTTTGCTTGTTGAAAAGAGTTCAGTGCTGGCGGCTTCGCTGCAGGGAGGGCTGTAATTGCAGGCGGGTACCGGTGTCAAAGCATCCAGGCATGACATGTTCAGCCCTCCTCACTTGGAGAGCTGCAGGAGTGAGCTGGGATGTGTGAAAGGGGTCAGCTGTTGGCTCTTCGCAAGGCTGTTAGTCGAGTTACGCCACCTCCTAGGATGGCCTTGCCAGCTGGCTCATCCTTTAGGGAAGTTTAAAGAGGCTTATCACAATCTTACTAGAAATCTGTCGTCTTCTATTAATCTACTTGTCTCTCCTCATCTCCTTTCCACGTGCTCCTGTGCTCATTCATCTCGACAGCGCCATTCTGCCTGCGCCGCTACCGGTCGACACCAGCTGTGCCGCTCACCACCGCCTTGTTTAGGGCATGTTCCTTGGCAGACTGTCACTTTTTGCTGTACAAAATGTTTTTCTCTTTATATATATATATATATTTATGTATATATACACACACACTCTATTTTAAATCTTCTTTTGAAGGTGTCCCTCCTATAAAGACAGCAGAGTGCAGGTGCTTTGCTGGCTGGGATGGAGCTCCAGGAGAGCCACGGTACCCAGGAGCAGTGGGGCTGGAGCTCACAGTAAGCTGGAGCCCGCTCTGATGCCAGGTCCCGCTCGGCGGCAGGCTCAGCGCGGAGCACAGCTTGCCTGGCAGCTGTGTAAGGGACTGGTAGTTGTGGATGTGGATCAGTGGCTGCCTGCACCTTCCCCCCTGAAATCAGGACAGATCCCACTTTGGGGAGGGTGTAGCGCTGCACTGGGCTTGAGGAAATGCCACAGATGAAGGGCAGCAGGAAAATCTGTTAAACTTTGGGATGGGGGCTGCAGGCAGAGTGCTGAACACTGTGCCCTGAGTCTTGTGGTGAAGCAGGAGAGTGTTCAGCGCTGAGAGCTGACGAAGCTGGCCTGCATCCCACCACAGCGGCACCCCTCAGCACCTCTGCTACCTGGGGCAGGTGTTACCCTGAGCGATGCGGTTCTTCCTAATGGGCCTTCTCCTTGCAGGTCTCACACGAGTGTGTCAATACTGGGGTTAACAGCCACACAGGCACCAAGGGGGAAAAAAACCCCAACCAATAGCTTGGGGAAAGCTAAGCCTTAATACCTGAACAAAGCAAACAAACAGTGTATGGTCTGGTGCGGATTAGGTGAGCTGTGAGGTCTCTGGCTCTGGAGGCCTGGGTAGGAAATGTAAAGCCTTTGACAAAGGTGGCTTGGTCCTCCCTGCTGCCTGAGACAGCATCTGCGTGCTGATGCCAGTACTGGTGCTGCCAGGAGTCACGTACCTGCCTCTCCCCTCGACTTTCACAGGGATGCTCTTTCCCTCGCACAACACGTTGTTTGCTCTCCTTGAGTGTTGCTAGCTGGCAGGGAAAGAGATCAGTGTGGATATTTTTTCCAGAATAGTCAGCTGATTTCATCCCATGGGAAGTGTTTGAAGAGCAGGAGACAGGTGGGATGGCATTCCTGCTCCGTAGCTTTCCGTAATTCCGGCAGAAGGAGAAACCGGGAAGAAGTGCGGTTGCTGAGTACTTTTCTGTGTTTGCATTTGAAAGAGCTTGATAGGCTGTGATTAATGAGGCTAAATGAGACCCTGATAAATGGCAAATTCAAATGAACCTCAAACAAAAATGGCTTTATAGGAGGGCTTTTGGTTGCACTTTGCAACTGGGTTTCCTCCAGTGCCATGTGGTTCCTGGGTGGCAGAAGGTATTGCTTGGGCTGTCCCCTCCTGAGCGGTGTCCCTGTGTGTGTGCAGCGGGTCCAGCCCAAGTGGTGCCTGTGCAGACCCTCCTCCAGGCACTGTTTTCTTTCCTGGCTTAGGTACAGATGTTTCCAGATTTGGGCTCGCATCAGCATCCCGGAGCTCCCTGTGTCCCCGTATCCAGGCTGTAATTGAGGATGCTCTAAAAGCAGATCAGAACCATTGGCCTAATCTAGTTTTCAAGAGAATTGTACTGGAAAAAGGCAGTGCCACTCTAGAATAAGAAGCCACCTGGGGAGTTAACCCAGAATAGTTGTTCTGCTTTGAATTCGCGCCTGATCTCACTTCAAAATAACTTCCCATATATGCAAGCTCCATAAGCACGGAATACAGGGCATGACTTAAACAAGACCACCTGACAGATCTAGGAAACCATCGTCTTATGGCTGACATCAGTCTTCCCTGCATCACCTCTTGGTGATCCGCATGCACGCCTTTGCTTAGGCATCCCTTTCTGGAATCAATCTGCCCCGTTTCTTGCTCCATCCCCTGCAGAGACCTGCGCTCCTTTCCCACCTTTCCCACCTCCACTTTGCTCTAACATCCTGGCTACCAGCTTCCCACAGCCCACATCTGCTCTGCTCCCCTGTCCTCTGTCTGGCTGTTGTGCCAGTGACACATGGCAGAACGAGCATCCTGAGCACTCATCTCCCCAGGGACGCATGGGCAAAGATCTTTTCTTAGGCTGGATGGGACCTTATCACCTTTCTCAGTGTGTCAGAGCAAGCACCTAGGTAAGATGCAGCATCAGGTGCCTTTTTCTGAGCTGGGGCTGATAACCTGAGCTGGGCATAGGTGGCAGGCGTAAATTATTTGCAAGGGCTGACCCAGGCGCTGCTCTCGTGCCGCGCTCGGCTTGCGTGGGCTGGGAGGAGGCGTGGGGTATTTGCATCGTGTTTTGAGTTGTGCTGACACACTCTGCTGTTACACTGCTCCTCTGGATTTGTCAAGCTCAAGTTAAATGTATATAATTTTAACATCTCATGATTCTTCGGGGGCTGACTCATGTTTTTTTGGCCTGAATGAATCATAGCTCCTGAACTCCGTTGCTAAATTCATTATGCAACAATTACAGGGTTGGAAATGCCACCCTAAGTGCACACAAACAAGCCAGCAGCGATTTCCCCTCCTTTTCTCTCACCCCGTGTTGCCAAGAGACCTCCCTTGTGAGTTTGCTCAGCAGCTCTTGCCTCTGCTCTGTAGGTGGGGGCCTGCTTGGGGTGCTGCTCAGTACCCTGCACCTTGATGCTTTGCCCTTGAGCTGGATGGGTCAAGAGGTACAGGTTGGGTGTCTTTGGAGGAGAAGACATGGGACAGCCTAGGAGGGAGGGCTGGAGATGTGCAGCTTCGCTCATCGGCATCGGTTCCCTCTGTTTTGCCCCAGAGTGACGTGACGGTGCAGTCATGGGCCCTCTGAGGATGGTGAGGTGTCGCTCTGCAGGGCTCCCTGTGGCACTGCTGGATGTTGGCAGCAGTTCATGGCCACAGGTCAGATTCACGTTGGAGGAGAAAGGAAGACACGAGCCCGGTGCTGGCTGTGTGTTTAGTTATGCCCATCCTCGTCTTCTCTGTGGTGCTAAGCTGAGATTTGGGGATCTGTGTAGGGCTTGGCTTTGCATTACTGAGGCCTTGGGCAAGAGTTCATCTTGTATGTGAAACTAAGCAGGGCTTTGTACTGGGAGAGGGCTTTGCTTGCTGGCTTGCTCAACCCCCAAAGTGGCTGGAGGGAGTGATGCTGCAGAAGGGCCGTCTCCACCACCTGCAGCATCAGAGCAGATCTCTGGCTTTACGGTGCCCTGCTACCTGGGTTGGACTGTCACTACCACAGCGCTGATTCTTCTGCCATCCAAATAAAACTGTTTCTCAGAACAGTATTTACTCAGCTGAAGTACCTACAGCACAGCAGGGTGGGTACCTGTGCCTGGAAAGCTCTCCAGAAAGTATCCCTTAAGAGCAGATGCTCTTCCCGCTGCGTCCTGGTCTGTAAATCTCTGTCTCTGGGAACAGTCTCCTCTCGGGCAGGTCTGGCTGTTCACATATCCAGGCATGCCTGTGCATCGCGACAGCAGAGAAGGATGGGTAAACCTGGTGCTCATGGCTGGACAAGGAGAGGGACCCTGGTTCTCCTTGGCCTGTAGCAGCAGAGCCCTAGTGCTTGTGATCCCAAAGATGTCAGGAGCAAAGTGAAAACTGGGCCAACAAGGAGGAGAGCAAGACCAGCAATTCTGGTACCATGCTCATAGTCAAGTTAAGTAACCAAAATCACCTTTTCAAACCCAGAAGTGGTAAATATTTGATGAAACTGAATGTCAGAGCCACTGTATTGTCAGAGCAGCAACTCAAGCCAGTGTACCATCCCTGACTGTGGCCAAGAGTAGATGCAGAAAACATAGAAAGTAGGGCATGGATGGTGACGTGTGGGTTGATAACTGTGCCTAAAAATAAGGTACTTTAGAAACATAAAATCTGCCTCGCAAGCAAGGCAGCAGCAAGCTGCTCTGCCTGTCTGATTCAGGACTGAAACCGGTGGTGTTGGCACCGAGCAGGCTGTGCCAACGCTTCACTAGTATTATGCTACCAAAACATTACATCTGATAGTTTGCATCTCAGATAAGGCCAGTTACTGTGGAGCTGTGCTTGGGCAGAGGTGGGAGTGAGAGGCAGCGGTGGTGGGGCTGTCAGTGGAGATGCTTGTCCTCAGCCGAGCCCTGCCAGCAGCAGCCTGCTTTCTGGGCAGGGTTTCTGCTGATCTGCATTTTCAGGAGCCTTTGTCTGCTTGTAGGACCTTGGTTCAACTTTCTAGAATCACAGAATCACCGGGTTGGAAAAGACCTTTAAGATCATCAAGTCCAACCGTTCCTGTCCTATGCTGAACCATATCTATAAGTACCTCATCTACCCTTTTTTAAAGCACATCCAGGGAAGGTGACAGCCCCTCCCTGGGCAGCCTGTGCCAGGCCCTGACAGCTCTTCCAGTAAGAAATTTAAGAAGATACCTGGATAATAAATACTCCATTGGGCTTCAAGGGGAAACAGTCTTGACCACCAGGCAGTTGGTATCTGGGGGTGCTGATGGTTGCTGTGTTGGGAATGGGCGGATACTGGTGTCCTGCAGGAATTCTGTGGTACTGCTCGTCTTGGGGATGCCTGGCCCGCTGTGTGCTAGGTCTGTCTGACAGATCAGCAGCCTCAGGACCCCTTTCTTATGTGTTCCTGGCTGACCTTGACCTGTGAAGGCCAGGTGGAGGGGAGGATTAGTTTTTTGGCATGGAGGGAGGCTGTATGCGCAGGGTTTAGCAGTGGAGTAAGTCAGTCATTGCAGAGCTCACCAAGATATAAGGCATTGTGCCTTAGCTAACAAATCATAGAATCACAGGGGTTGGAAGGGACCTCCAGAGCTCATGGGGTCCAACCCCCTGCCAAAGCAGGGTCCCTAGGACAGGGCACACAGGTCGGTGTCCAGACAGGGCTGGAATCTCTCCAGAGAAGGAGACTCCACACCCCCTGGGCAGCCTGTCCCAGGGCTCCCTCACCCTCACTGGGGAAAAGTTCTTCCCCATGTTGGTGTGGAACTTCCTATGCTCCAACTTGAGGCCATTGCCCCTTGTCCTGTCCCCACAGACACTGAAAAGGGGCTGGCCATTTCCCTCTGCATCTCATTCTTAAGTTATTTATAAACATTAATAAGGTTTCCCCCTAGTCTTCTTTTCTGCAGGCTGAACAGTCCCAGAGCTGTGTGGAGCAGAGCATCCCACACTGGTGTGGATAATTCGCATTTTCCAACATCTTGCCTCTTTGCTCTCCCAGCAGAGTCAGTGGGGCTGGTTCACACATGGCAGAGGCAGGTGGGCAGCTCCATCCTGAGTAGATGGGTGCAGGATGGGTTGGGGGGGCACCTTTTTGTGTCTCTTGTTGAAGATCTTCTGAGGATTATCAGAAAAGTTACAGATGTGCTCATGGCTGAATGCGTTTTGTTAGCAATAATTAAATACAGCAGCTATTTGAAAGGGATGAATCAGATCGTGGGAAGAGCATCCTCTCTTACATCTCCCACAAAAATCAATATTCCCCTTGTCAGGTGTGTAGCAGACACTTTCAAATCCTGCCAGTCATACTGAAGCCCACCACAAAGCACCACATCACCCTGGCAGCCGCACCGCTTCCCAGCCTCACCAAACCTCTCTTTGTGCACCAGGACCAGGTGGTGGCTGTGCCCACTGGTGACATCTGTCCCATGGCTGGAGAAAAATACCAGGTGCTAATGGCCCCCGTGGTGGTTGTTCCTGTGGTTTTGCAGTCTGGGAACTTCTCCTTTCTTCTGCACAAGCTGGTGCTTCCCGCTTGGCCTGAGCGTAGATCAGTCTGTGCTGTGGTCTCGGTGTCCAGCTTGGAAGCAGGTTATTATCGCTCAGCATCAATAGTGCTGTAGCAAACTCCAGCATGGACGTGCAGGGACAAGTCTGCTCTTGTATATACCATCTTCTCACAGCATGAACCCCCTGCATGTGTTGTCCCATCCTCCTGTCTGATTGTTGTGGCTTTGTGGACTGCTGGGCAGTGCCATAAAGCCAGCAGAATCATGCCTTTGCCTTGGAAAGAGAAGAACGATGCAGGACTCTCCTCTGCTGGCAAAGAAACCAGAAAGAAAAAGCTTAAAATACATAATCCCAGCGGATGGCAACTCCCTGGGGAAAGGCTGTGTCCCACAGCCACGGGGCAGGTGGGATGCCCGCTCTCCTCCTCACCTCCCTGTGATGCGCTGGAGCGGGCATCCCCGGCAGAGGCACATCCCTGTCAGTAGCTGAGAGCCTGCAAAGCCCTGCTGCAGAAACATCCCCCCTTGGCACGGCATGAGGTCCCTCAGAGCTGTAAATGGAAAATCCAGGCTCAATGCTGGCCCAGGATAGGGCTGTTCCCAGGATTAGGGATTTTAATTTATTTATTTATATTTTTCCCCCCTCCCCCACGAGCCAAAATGTTTGTTAAATGGCTTTAAACAATGGAAGGGCTTCTATTAAAAGGGCTAAGGTGTGGGCACACAGGGCTTTAATTTGTGCCTTATGGGAAGGGTGTGGGCTCTTGTGACAGTATTTTTGAGGTTCTGTTGGAAATTAGTGTGGTTTGGGTTGGTTTTTTCCTCCCCCTGTGGCTTATTTTAAAACCTGTTTTGGGAAAAAAAAAAAGTCAAGTTGTTGTTTTTCCAATTACAGATCTCTAAATGTGTCGTTTAAAGCATCAGGAGGGGGGGATGCAGTTTTTGGAAGGCTCCCCACATCTGGCTGTTGCAGGGCTGATAAAAAAATGGAATCTTTAACCAGAAAAACAAATAGAGGGAGGTAACATCCCTGTCATGGATGGGCTGGGTGCCTTTCCCTGCAGGTGCCTGCGCTGCAACCCACGCTCACAGGTATAATGTGCTGTGGAAAATAATAAATGGAAAGCCCAATCAGAGACTTATGCCCTCAATTAATTTTTGTTCCACATAATCAGAGCTGCTGCATGCCTTTCCTGCAATGTTTAACTGCCTGGCTCAGAAAAGCCAGGGCTGCTCTCGTGTGAGGGAAGTTTGGGATTCGGTTCATGTTTGCACAGAAATCCCTTTCTGATCTTTCTGTCTTTGCCTGGGGGCAGGGATCCTGCTGCTCCTCTGATGCTACAGATAAATTTTGTTAGCAGATACTTTTCTTTGGGAGAGCAAAGGGGAGAGGGGAGTGGGGTGGGGTGAATTCTCGAAGGGGTAATACTGCCTTGTCTCAAGCCCATGTCTGCACTGGCAGTGGGGAGCAGAGGGGATGCCCTGGCTCATAGTTCCAAGGGTATAGGGGAAGAAGAGAGGAATTTTGTGCATGCTGTCTGCAGGCTGGCAGCCTGCAGAGTAGTTTCTTTGTTGCACTAGGTTAAAAGGGTGTGGGGTGTATTTTGGTGTGTAGCTTGAAATCGAGCCCCAAACTTGGTTTCTGATTTTTAACTCAGTTCAAACCCACAGTTGGATTTTTCAAGTGAGAACCCAATAGAAATGTCCCTGTCCCTTCCCTGTGTGGCACACCAGTGGCCAGGAGCCCAGGCTCTCTGTTCTAATGATTCACCGACTGACCTGAAAGCAGGAGGCAAACCTGAGGTCTCACCCTGCGGAAGCAGAAGGCAGCTGAGCAGTGTCTGCAGCACCACGGTGCTCACCCCGGGGGCTGGAAGAGCCCATGCTGCCTGCAGACACAAGGGAGAGGCAATGGGAGTAGAGCTTGGTTGCCTCACCTCAGGCGCCTGGGTGGTACGTAGGATGCTAGGGGGTGAAAGGAGAAGAATCCCAAACTTGGAGTAACACAGGATATCCACATAGAAGCCCTGGATTCAGAAACATACCCAGGCAAGGGCAGCTTAGCACAGAAAAGCAGCAGCTGTGAGAGAGCTGCGTGGAGTGGATGCAGAGAAGAGCTCCCAGACCAGGGTTTTCCAAATCCCCTTGAGTCTCACTGCCTTGGGTTGGGAACAGGGCATGAGGAGCAGCTCCACACAAAAACCGCACGGGGCGAAGCAGACGTTCAGCTGGTCTAGATCTAATGCTCTAGTTTGCTCCCTGATCTTGTGTGTCAGCTGTGCTAAAGCAAAGCCCTCCATGGCTGAGGGCACCGAACCCAAACCTCCCCAGATGGACTTGTGCAAGGCCTTTGACACAGTCCCCCACCACATCCTTATCTCTAAACTGGAGAGATGTGGATTTGATGAGTGGACCATCCAGTGGATAAGGAACTGGTTAACAGACCGTAGCCAAAGGGTGGTGTCAATGGGTCTATGTCCAGGTGGAGGCCGGTGACAAGCGGTGTCCCGCAGGGGTCTGTCTGGGGCCTGGTTCTCTTTAACATCTTTATCAATGACATCGATGATGGGATTGAGTGCACCCTCAGCAAGTTTGGGGATGACACCAAGCTGAGTGGTGTGGTCGACACCCTAGAAGGAAAGGAGCCATCCAGAGGGATCTTGACAGGCTGGAAAGATGGGCCCGGGGGAACCTAATGAGGTTCAACACTGCCAAGGGTCAGGGGTGGCACTTGGGCTGGAGGAATCCCAGCCATAGATACAGACTGGGAGAAGAGCTTCTTGAGAGTAGCCCTGCTGAGAAGGACCTGGGTGTCACTGTGGATGAGAAACTTGAGCCAGCTGTGTGCTCTTGCAGCTCGCAAGGCCAATGGTATCCTGGGCTCCATCAGAAGAGGGGTGGCCAGCAGGGACAGGGAGGGGATTGTCCCTCTCTGCTCTGCCCTTGTGAGGCCCCACCTGGAGTACTGTGTCCCAATACAAGAAGGATGTAGAACTGTTGGAGAGGGTTCAGAGGAGCCACAAGGATGCTCAGAGGGCTGGAGCACCTGCCCTACAAGGAGAGGCTGAGGGAGCTGGGCTGGTTCAGCCTGGAGAAGAGAAGGCTGCAGGGGGACCTCATTGCAGCCTGCCAGTCCCTGAAGGGAGCAGAGAAACAGGAGGGGAATCAGCTTGTTAAAGGGGCAGATAATGGCAGGACAAGGGGGATGGATTAAAGCTGAAGGAGGGAAGGTTTAGGTTGGATATTAGGGGGAAGTTTTATACAGAAACAGAGGTGAGGTGCTGGAACAGGCTGCCCAGAGAGGTGGTGGATGTCCCATCCCTGGAAGTGTTCAAGGCCAGGTTGGATGGGGCCCTGGGCAACCTTGTGTAGCTCCAGGCCTGAGGTTGGTGTCCCTGCCTGTGGCAGGGGGTTGAAGCTTTATGATCCTCGGGGTCCCTTCCAACCCTTGCCATTCTATGATTCTATCATGGGAGCGTAGTGACTGGTGTATATACTCCCAGCGACCACCACCGGGTTAGTTTGGCTCATCGCTGGGGTGCTGCTGGAAAGAGCAGCGTGTTTCCCAACACACTGGTCTGGGGGAGGGCTGCTTGGCACAGCTTTCTTTTTTAAGGAAGCAAAGAACCTGCGCCTGTGTTGAAATATTGATAAGGACAAGAATGTATATTGTGTGGGAACTGTTTACAGGAAACAGTGAAAATACTGAGGGGCTTTCCTCAAACAACTGCCAATGCTGTTAGGGGTGGACCAGGGAGGAGAGAAGAATGAAGCACTTTAAAATTTACTGCCAGCGTTTGTTCCAAAGAGATTTTAATTTATATTTTTGTTATTTGCTGTTCTGCTTTTTCCTTGCTCGTTTTTCCTTCCCTCTACTAGGAAGGAGCTCACTGAAGAGAGAGAGAGATTATCTGGAACTAGAGATAAAACAGCCAAACCAAAATGGTTTTAATTCTCTGAGGAATAATTCAACTTTAATTTTTTGAGCTTCCCATTAAGCTAGAAAAATACCTTCCACTGGTGCCCCTTCACCAAGCTTCCCTTCACAGCACACAGCGACGCAGCTTCCTTTGCTGCGGATGGGTAAGCCCTATCTTCACTTCAAGAAGGTAATTGGGGCACAGATTAAGTTACTTGCTTTGCATACATGAAACCTGTGGGAAAGCCAGGAATCTCTCCCCAAACTCCCCATTTCTGATGAGATCTCTCAGCCAGAAGACTCCTGTACCCTCTGTTCCTCAGCAGTGCTCCAGGGCAGTCTGGAGTTGGGCTCTTTAAGAGGTCTTGCCTGAAATGTCTTTATTTGGTGGTGGTTTGGTTTTATTTTGGGGTTTTTTTTCCCCTTTCAGTGATGTTCCCTGCCTTTTTCACCTTCATTGCTCCAGGGAGAGCTGTTCCTTTGGTAGCGCTGAGCATCTCCTGCTTAAAATGCTGCGGAAGCCCTGAGTGAGGAAAGGAGCTGTTTGCTTCTTGGATGCCAATGAAATTAAATCATTCAGCAACAGTTTTCATAATTTTCAGTCCTTGGTGTGGCTGACCTGTGGTGCTGTGGGGCTGGGCACAGGGGGAATCGTGTGGATTTGCTACCAGAAGGAATAGCCAGAGCTGGTGGAGTGGCACTGAGGGCGAGGAGGGTTTCACTGATACCTCATGGCTGGAGCATGGGGCTAGGAATACTAATGCTGAGGTGATGGTGTAGCTCTGGCAGTGAGCTTGCTGCCTGAAGTCAGGCAAGTGACCTTGTTCTGTGTCCATCTGCTCATCAATGGATCCTCTCGACCTCCAGAGAAGGGTTTGTTGCATGTCATCTTGAAAGTACTGGCTCAGGTGTATGTCAAGCTGCTGCCTAATGGGCTGAAGAATGAAGATTTCAGTTTCAAAGAGAAATGAAACCCTCCAGGAGGCTGGAAATGCTGCGCTTTCAATTGCTTAGCACTGCAGCCTTTCCCCCTGGGCGTTCTCCTCTTCCCCTGGGCTTTGTAGGATAAGTAACTGTCCTGTAGCATTGCAGGGGAGGGAAAACAAGTGTTTTGGGGCCAGGATTCCTTGGAGGGGCAGGTGTGTGCCTGTGATTTAAACCCCCATTCCCAGTTTGCTGTGTGGTCACTGTTGGTGTCTGATCCTCTGCCTGTCTTCATTTGGAAGTCCCACAGCTGTTAGGAGTGGGTAAGGTTGTAGCAGTTTGAGCAGTTGGGTCACAGAGCTTGATGTAGTGCCCTTGTTACTGGTGCTTTGATGAAAAGTTTTTCATAAGGCAGAAGGAGCTATAATTAGGAAAGAAGTCCTGGTTCTAGACTGCAGTGGTCTTACAAGAAAGACCTACTTGTCTTGATGCACCTTGTGCTAATTAAAAAAAAACCCAAACAACAAACCCCAAGAGCTCCTGATCCAGAGCCAGGCTCTCTTTCCCATCAGCAGGCTGGAAGAGGGGGTTCGGTTTCCCATCTCCCAAAGGTCTGGCCGACTGCTGTGGGGAGCAGCTCGTGGGGTGGGGTGGGGTGGGGAATGCCTTGGCAGAGCCAGCGGGTTGTGTGCTCGGTGGTGACGCAGGGTAGGAAGTGACTTGGAGCGTGTTCCTCTGGGGAGGGCGGGAGGGGGACGTTGCTTCCCTTCTCACCTCCCACTTGGGCTGTGGGGAGGGACACACCAGACCTTGGCTCTCAGTGTCCTGTTAGCCCCATGGCACACCCACATCTTCGGGCAGGCTCCTTGCCTTGTTTTCCTTTGGGTACAGCCAAACTCCCATGCCTCTCTTCCTGCTGCTCCTGCCTGTCTCTCAGTCTGTCACCTCCTGCTCTCTGACTGGTGTCACGGCCACTGGGCTGTTGGTGAGCTCTTCTCCCCATTGGAGAGGCAGCTCTGCTGCTTCCTGAGGACTTTGGGACGGTCCTGGCCGACACCAGAAACAGCAGTACTGACCATGCACCTTCAGCTGTCCTGTGTCACCGAGCAGTGGTGGTCCTGAGGGTGATGCCTGAAGGAGAAGCCTGTGAATTCTTCATTAGTGCCCGTTGCTGGAGTTCAGCAAAAGGGCTATGAGGGGCTGGTCATCTGGGCAGGAACAGCATGGATTGGCCTTGGCCCTTGTAGCAAGCAGGAGGGGTAAAACTGGCAGTTCCTTGCCTTGCTGTGATGTGGGAGCTGATGCTGACAAAATAAACGGCGTGGCCACCTCCTCTGCAGGCTGCTTACACGCTCAGATCCCTGCTATAGGCTTTCACGCTGGGTTTCCGATTCCAGCTGAGAGAAGATTAGCCTGGGGTGGGGAGGAGATGGCTATTTCTGTCCCTCTTCATGCCACTGACTTGGCTTTACGCTGCAAAAGCAGACACTTCACGTAATTGACCGGGCCTGGTTCTGCAGGTGCCTTTCCACCAGCAATCCTGCAGATGAGAATGCTGCCCTTGGCTTTGGAAGTGGCTGCTCACACGCCTGGATCTTGAGATTTACTTTCACTTGAACGATGCACAGCTTGGTTCGGCAGCTAGAGAAGTCTATTTAGTTTTAGGGAGTCCTGTTCAGGAGTCGCTCTTCCATGGTTTGTGTGGGGGTTTTTTTAAGGAGTGGATTAAAACTGAAGTCAATTGATGCCACTTAAAGTGAAGGACTCTCATGAGTGTTTGCGTTCTGCTTCAGTGTCATGCTGGGCTTTATTAGTGCCTTGGGGAGATGTGATGGAGGATTTGCAGGTCTCAGCTCCAGCTTCCTCATCTGGTGGGGAGACAAGCAGCCTCCCCAGCATCACTCAGCAACACGGCTGTTGTGATGGATCCAGCTCCAACCTCAGCAGTAGTATGGCAAAGTGAATGCTCTGCAGGAAGGTCGAGGGAGAGTGTGTTGGAATGGGAAGATAAATGCACTCAGTTTTCTCCTGTGCAGGACACAAGTGCCAACCTCTAAATGTGACATGGGAAGAGCATGTGTAGGAGGTGCAGGACCTCTCCAGGCAGGGTTGGTGGTATGGGGTGGGCGGCTCGTTGCAACCACTGACTCAGCAAGCTCTAGCTTCGCAGAAACACCATCTCTTCTTGTATTGCAAGTGAGTAACCAGTGCCCTGAAATAGTCCTTTGAGGTTAGGGAGCCAAATCTTGTCTTAAGGTGAGAGCAAATGTAGAAGAAATGAAGTGTTTTAAAAAAAAAAAAAGCAAAGGAAGGATTGTGTTTGCCCTTGTGTTTACCAAGACTTGCATTCCCTTTGGAGGGGCTGATCTTTGCCACTGCTGGAGCAGGTCCTGATCTGCTGGAGCACCGAGAGGATGGTGATGGCACAAGCACAGTACAACAGCGAGCATCTCACCTTCCTTTTGGGGGCCAGGGGCTGCATGTGTCTTACAGGATGCTCTTGGCAGATCTGCTAAGCTCATGGAAACATGGCTTGGTCAACCCTTTTTTTTTCTTTTTTGGGTTTTTCCCCTCCTTCTTCTTTAAATAAAAAAGAAACCAAAAAGCTATGCCTTGCAAACCACAGGCACCCACGCAGCCAGCTTCTGTGTCGCTTTGCAGGTAAACAAATGCTGAGGCCTGGAACTACACTATAGTTAGACTGACTGGTTTGGGTGATGAGAAGTCAACGTGCCACTCTTTTTGGTATAGGGAAGTAACGAGGTCATTGGGAAAAACAGGCAGCCAGAGTGATAGAGCCAAAGTCTTTGTGAGGCTCTGGGCTCAGCAGAGGGTGCCAGGAGACTCATAGCAAAGCCTGGAAGAAGTTGAGCTGAAGTTCTCTTCAGGGAGACCTCTCAGGGTGAGCTCTCTGCCACTTTAGAGATGCACTGCTTGGCTTGAAGAGGTGCTGGTTCCTGGTGCTTGTGGGAGCAGAAGGTGTTCGTGGATCTCTCTGTTTCATGCCCTGCTGTAGGCTGCTTGAATCACAGAACCATATGGGTTGGAAGGGACCACAAGAGGGGGGTCCAACCCTCTATTGAATCTCCCTGTAGTTCTGTCGTGAGAGCAGAGGAGCTGCTGGCAGAAGAGATGTGCAGGCCGAAAGCTGAAACACAGGCAGGAGGAGCAAGCCATGCTTCCCTTCCTATGTAAACCCCTGTCCTCCTGCTCTTCCCGAGGTGCAGTCCTAATCCCATGGAGAAAGCTTTTCTTGAGTGAGCAGAGGAACGCTGAAGTAAGGTTTATTTGAGCTTATAAACTGTCAGAATTATGTCCTTGTGTGTGCTTCAGGTGTGTTTTGGAAAATATTTGTTCATCTCTCAGCAAACAATGGCAGAAGTGGCCTGGAAAAGGAGCAGGGTGGGAGTGCCGCATGCGGTATGCCGAGAGGCATTTCCTGCCCCTTATCTCCCCTCCTTCGAGGTATTGTCCACAGGGCCTCAGATCTGCAGCCTGTGTTACTGGAGCAGAGATTGCCAAAAAAGATACCTTCCCAGGAATGCTGCAAGGGATGGGAGCCGAGTTTGGGAGAGGTGCTGAAGAGCTTCCCAGCCAAGCGCAGGGGCTTGGAAAATGCGTCTGCCCCCAAGTGAAAAGGGGGCTGCACTTACACCGCTCCTGCCCAGGGTTTTTGGGGCCATGGGTGGGCACTGGGGCTCTCGTGCCATGGAGGAGATGTGGCACCTTCCCTTGCTCTCTTGTGGCGTGCTGAGGTCCTGAGTTTGTATTTTCCATGTTGGGTAAGTGCTTGAATTTCTAGGTAGGATCCCTCCTGAAAAGCTTTGCAAGAATCAGGGCTTGTCCCTGTGTACGACTGAAGCGTTTTGATTTGTTCTTTTCAATCTTAAGTTCTCATGGCACAGAACAGGTTTGGGGTGGGTTTTTAGGTCTCGTCTGAAAGCCTCAGAGTAAGGTTTGCAGGTGGTGTCGAAGCTGCCTTTGCCTTCTGTTGGCCCTTTCTAGGGGATAAAGCGACTGCCCAGGACCTGGCTGAGTTTGTTTGTTTTCAGTTCTCAAACCAATTACCGTGTGGAGGAAACGGCGTGCCTGGCTGTCAGCCGGGTCAGATATTTATAGGTAAGGCCAACCCCCTGTGGAAGGTCTCTGGCGATGTTGGGAAGGAGCGGATGTCTCAACCCTGCAAAATTCAGAGATGTGCTGTGGCGTGGCCATTTCCCTGCAGCTCCTTGGAGGAGCACCTCCCCCTCTGAAGAGGGGCGTATGGAGGCTCTTCTGTCCTGGCTGGATAGGGTGAGGTTTGGTGTCCTCACTATGTCTCTCACATGGGGTTTGTTCCCTCTCTTCTGCTGCTGTTTTTCCCATGGATGTTTTTAATCCATGGCTTATGCTGCTTCCTCCCTTTCCGGGGGGGGGGGACTGAGGGAGGGGTGGCTCCAGCTGCCCTGGTGGGGCCCTCAGCAGCCTGTGGACAGGTCAGTTCTCCACGGTTTCCCTTCCCCATCAACTCCTTTTTAATTTTCCCAAGCTGGCCACACCACAGGAGCTCTCACCTGGCGTGGTTACCGCAGCATGCCCTCGGTTGGTAGGCTCACCTTGCCGTGCTTGGTACGGGGCCGTTCAGGAAGGGCTCACTCCATCTGCTCGTGACACGGGCTTTATTTCAAACACACCTTTCCCTGCTCTGGAAACGTGGGATGGGTTCCCTCCTCCTGTGCAGAGGGTGACTGGGTGGCTGCCTGTGGGTCTCCTGGTTGATAGCTCTGTGGGTAAGAGCTGCTCTGTGGTCTCTGATGTCATGGTCACACTGAGAGCCTGGGGCCATGATTTAACTACTCTCATCGGTGTGCTCCTGCCGCTGTGTAGCAAAACCAGAACGAGCTATCATGTGGTGAAGAAACAAATCTGAAGGGAGAGAGAAATGAACACAAACCCCGTGATTCTGTGTAGCTGGGGCAGTTTAAGTGTTACCAGTACCTCCCTGGGAGCTGTGTCCTATCTGTCTGCCCTGGGCTAGGCTGGGGTGAGGAGGGGCTGCTGGATGAAAGAGAAGAACATGTATGATGCTCCTAGTGGGTAAAGCTCCTCTGGGGAAACCTGCCCAGCCTTGGGGTACCTGGTGGAGAGCCCCGTGCATCTTCATTTGTGCTGGGACAGCCGTTCCTGCTGTCTGTGTCTGCCCTGAACGCTGCACTGCAGGTGGGGTCCCCTCTGCCCTGTGTTCTGCTGCTCCCACCAAAGTGTTTCAGGGAGGCGGCTGATAGTGTGTGTCAGTGTGGTGTGGCCCTGGCTGCAGTGCTGAGGGTGCCTATAACAAGTGGTGATGGCTGTGTGGGAAGGGGCCAGCTGGAGGGAAGGATGTGTCTTGGTCCCAGAATCTCCCCTGAGTTGTCTGACGGATGGTATCAGATGCTGTAGAAGATTTTTGCCTATTTAAACTTCGTTTGGTTCCAAAGAGGGAAGTCTTGAGCTAAAGATGTGGATGAATTGCACACCAAAACTCCTGCTGCATCAAGGGGTGTTGTTTGGGTGCTGTACAAGTGGGTGAAGGGTGGGATCGCACAGGTCAGCAAGACCAACCGAGCAATGAAAGCACAGTTAAGTGAGCTGCCTTTTGAGACAGTAGGTGCTGCCTGTCACAGCCTGCTCGTAGTCATTTGTGCAGGATGCTGAGACCTGATCCCTCACTCTTTCCTCCTCATTTCAGGTTTCCACCATATTCTCATCGGACACTGCCATGGGCCCTTCCCAGCTCGGCCTCGAGATGCTGGTATAGCAGCAGGTGGCTGCAATCCAGAGGACCTGTGGTGGGACGTTGTTTCCCGCTGAGTCATCCTTCATGCTGTCTCTCTCAGCAGAAGAGATGGATGCCCACGTGGACCTCCTGACAGAGCTGCAGCTCCTGGATAAGGTGCCCACGCTGGAGAGGCTGCGGGCAGCCCAGAAGCGGAGGGCTCAGCAGCTCAAGAAGTGGGCGCAGTACGAGAAGGAGATGCAGCACAAGAAGCGGAAGCATGAAAAGAAGAGAAATGCTGTTAACAGAAAGAAAGTGTCTTTTGAAGCCAGTGTTGCTCTGCTGGAGGCTTCTCTGAGGAACGACTTGGAGGAAGGTATGGCACTTGTATCTGTGATTTCTTTGGTTATGTGTGAGCTCTGTGTAGTGCTGTGGTGTGTGAAGCATGGTGACACCCATGAACTGGACTGGCCCTGATGTGGTGTTGGTCTCTAGAGTGTTGCCACCTCTGATATAGCTGTGGGCACCTCATAGCACTGTGTGACACCAGCATTACCTAGGTTGACATCAGGAGCGGGTCCATGAATGCCAGGATAGGGCAGGAGTCATGACTGAGGTCTGGGGAAAGGGAGGCAGCTTTCAACTCTTTCCCTTTAGCACTCACTACTCTCAGAAGGTGTGGAATGCTTCCTTGCCTTCTGGGTGTGCCTCTTCTAGTGGTTTTACAGAAGTCTGTTGCAGGGATTTACATGTCAGTGTAAATCTCTTCAGCTTCCCTGCTTGGGGGGATGGATTGAGAGCTACCTGAATGTTTTCCCAGTTCAAAACAGTGACAAGCACAGCTTCGCTTAATGCTTCTTACAGAGCAGAATTCAAAATTGTCCAGAAAGTGGTTTAATTGCACCGTTTCAAAGTGGATCAAAGTGCTCTGCTTTTGATTCAAAATCTGAAGGGAGGAGGAAAAAAGTCTGAAAGTCAATCGCCACGAGCCTCAGCACAGCACAGGGGGAAACCTGGGAGCTCTGGGGAGCCAGAGCCTGGTCATCTCCAGAGAACCCTTCTTGGAGGAGGCCTGGAGGTTGCCACTCTGCCAGGTAATAGAGTAATTTCCCTGTTCTCTTGGAGTGACAGGGACAAGGGAGATGCTTAGGAAACCTGGCTAGTTGAGTTGCATCTCTGCTAGCATGTGGTGCTCTGGTTTCCAGCATTGTTTTACAAGAGGCAGCATGTACTCATCAGGTACGTGAGTGGAAGTCAAAGACCTCATCATGTCTTTTGAGGAATCTCCCCAAAGTCACATCCATGTTTCCAAGAAGCCCTTTTGTGCACTGTAGCTTGTCCTTGGGTCCTACCAGTTGTCCCTCCTTGGAAATGGGGATGCCTGCCTGGGTGGCGTTTGCCAGGCCCCACGGTGTCTGTAGCTTTGTGACATTTGTGGCTTCTCTCTGGAAGAGCAGCCCTGTGACATGTGCTGGAGACTGCAGCCTTCTGTCTGTTTCTTCCTTGCCTTAAAGGCTGAACTGTTGCTTCCAGCTCCCTGCTCTGCTGAAGCTGTGCTTTTCACTCAGAGCTGCTGTTGTCCTCCTGGAGAGCCCTAACAGTGATGCAGCAGAGAGCCCTCCCCGAGGTTGTGCCTGTTGGCATTGCCCAAGATGGCAGATTTATGGCTTGCATCGCCTCAAGACTCGGAGGGGTATGGCTTTGGGTCCATACCCAGCTGTCTGCCTGTCAGTGACAGCTCGGGGTGAATAAAGGGCTCTCAGTGTGGCAACAGTGCCTCTGCTTAGAGCTTGTGCCGAGGAGTGCAATGGGGCTGACGTATCTCTGAGAGGCCTGGCCTTGCTGTGTTGCTTTCTGTCTTTGGCTCAGGGTGGTTTGGAAGCTCCTTCACCATCTGCCTGACCTGTACTTCCTTCTTTCATGAGACACACAAGTGGTGTTTGCACTTGTGGAGGGCAGCAGCCAGGCTGGTGTATGCACAGGCAGGGGCATTACCGTGCTGATGTCGGAGGTCCCATATGTGAGCATGGATACTCTGGGGATGCAGGGGCTGAGCTTTCAGCTCACCCTTTTCCTCCTGCAAGGGGAAGTCCATCGTGGAAGGTCTCTTGGTGCTATCACTGTGCTGACCTCCTTCCCAAGGCGAGGGCAGGTAGCAATATTTAACCCTCGGTTGCTCTTCCCAGTGCAATGCTGGTTGTACCAGGGGTGATAAAGGTGCTTCCCTGCTCGGTGGCAAACCAGGGCAGTGTCCCCAGAGCCACTTCCCCCTCACAGCTGGAATTTTCACATACCTCAAGTTTTTAAATTCAATTGGGTTTATGGTCAATTAATTTCAGTCCTAAAAATACTGTGTTGGGCAGGTTGTGTCCCTGCTCTGCCCCTGCTGTGCCGTGGGACCTGTCTAAACAGGGGAAGGGAGGAGGGAACAGAATCAAACCCAGATGCTGAACTGGGACGATTCCTTATCAGGTGCCCTAGGCCACAGCGAGGGAATCTGTGGGCTTTTGGAGGTCTTGGGTGGTTATTTTGGTGTATGAATCATCTTTTGTTTCCATGTGGGAGGTGGAGGGGGAGGTGAAATATAAGTGATTACGAAGTTGAGAAGTTAGCATGAGGAAGGTTTGCGAGCTGGGGGTGCTGCCAGCACATGTCACCTCCGAGCTGCCTCCGAGCAGGTGTGCCATTTCCATCCTTTGTGACTCTTCTGTGCTTTTGTCTTTTTTTTTTTAACATCCTTACTTCTAAGGTGGGAGAGGTGATGGTGGTAGGCACCGTGGGATGACGTCAGGAAAAGGAAAGGGGAGTTGGATAGTCAGTTGGCTCTTCGTCCAGGCAGTGTAACCTCCTGATGGTGTGGTAGGCCAGGTCTTGTGGGATGGAGTCAGTGGGTGCAGAGCCCTGCACAGCCCTTCAGGGAGCAGCCCCACGTCCCTGAGGACCTTGACATGCTGACTTCACTGTCCTTTGCCTGCACCTTGCTGAGGTGTAATTGGAAGAGCAGCACTTGTTTCACTCAGCTCCCATGGGCCTGCAGGTCCCCGCAGCACCTTCCTTCATCCCCGTTTCCTTCTGCCAGCTATGGCATAGGCACCGGGCTGAGCCACCCCAGCATCCCCCCTCACCTGTGACAGCTTTGGCCGTGCACACGTGGTGGCCTCAGCAGAGAGGACTTTTTTCCCATGTAAGAAATCCAAGCTTGTCCATGGCTGGTGAGTCTATGGGCAACTGGCGTGTTGCAGTATTGCTGAATCTCAGGGTGGTGGTGAAGGCAGGAATTCCTAGGGATCATTGGCCCCAGTGTGGGCAGGAGCTGCGAAGGGGTAATGGCTCCTGCCTGCTCGTTCCTCCCATCTTCTGCAACAGATCTGTCAAAATATCCCAGGTTCAACAAACAAGCTGCTATTAAAAGCTCCTTTGGATCTCTGCTGACAGAACCAGGGTAGCGAGCGTGCCACAAACACGCTGGTGGCAGATGTGAGCAGACAGTCGCACTGGGGAGAAGTAGGTGATGGGCCATGGCCCCAGACAGAGGGCAGCAATCGCCCTGGGGCTACAGCATGCTGCCTGAAAGCTTTGGTTTGGAGAGCTGGAATGTCTATAGACATCTCCTGGGTGAGCTCAGAGGTGAGAGCTGAGCACTCCAGCTGCCAGGCTGGTCCCGCTCCGCTCTCCCCTGGGGAAGGAGCCAGGAATGACTTGCTGTGGGAGGGCATCGTGCACAGCCACTGCTTTAAGTGGGAATGCATCCAAGCCCTTGCCCAGCTCTAGACATAATCTGGACTGGTTGTAGTGGGTATGGAGCCAAGGGGAGAACACTCAGCCCATCAGCACTTACAGAGAGCAGCGGTGTTGTGTACAGTGTCTCGGCTGTTCTGGTGGCTGTGAAGCCGAGTTGCTTTGTAATGCAGGAAAGCGATGGTTGGTAAGCTCCCCAGCTCAGTGCAAGGAAAGCTGTGGCCCTTCGAGGGCATCCTTCAAGGTGATGGATTGAAACAGTGGGGAGGAGGCCAGTCCTGCCATTCCTGGCGGGTAACTCACCCCCGAAAGCAGCCCAGGCTGCCACAGGGCTGTCGTGTCCAGGTCTTTCTACATCGCTGAGCTCCTACAAAAGCATGGGGAGAGAAACTGGTGTTCTGTAAATCGAATAAAGAGCTCCCAGAGGTGGGTGAAGTGGCTGCCTGTACAGATCCACAGCGTTTGCTGCCTTTGTGCACCTGGCCTGTTTGCAGAGGAGCTCCTGCTTGAACGGCAGGAGCTGGAGGGGTTGGCATTAGCAGGGGGATGAGCTGTGTTACCTTCAGCAAACCAAGAGAGGAATAAAGCCTGCCAAGGACTGGTTCACCTTCCAGCAGTGCTGGAGGTGCCCTGGTTTCTCCTGCTCTCGGGTAAGAGCTGCCTCCCCATGGGTACCCTCTGCCAGCCCCCCCCATCCTTCCCCGGCCGTGGCTCCCACCTCCTGGCACTTCATCCTGCAAGCCAAACTTTATCAGAGCCAGAGTGTCACATAAGCCAGCGTTTCTGTAGGAGTTTAACCGTGCAGATCTGCATGCAGGGCCAGAGAAGTGGGTGACAGCTAAGGTTTGATGACCTTGGGCTTGGCACACAGCAACGGTTCCTGTGAGCAGAGCCGGGGGGACAAGCTTGGGGCTCTCTGGGTCCAGCGTGCAGATTTCCCCAGGCAGGGTTAAAGCACTGCACAGTTATTCATATAAATACACCCCCCAGCCCTTCCCTTTGTGTCAGCCCTATAAACATGGGGTCTTGACAAGTGTGGTAAAACCTTTTAGGAGCCATCTCCAGGCAGGTCCCACTACCCTCCCTTTGTACCTTTCTGGAGCAAACCCAACCTTGTCATTTACAAAGGCACTTTAAAAAGAGGCCCTAATTAGTGTCTATAAATTGCTTTCGTTAACCTTTCCAAGTTGATGTGATCTGTTCCCTTGTTACTAAAAACCTTTTATGAGGTGCCTTAATTTCCCACCCGTGTTATTAGTCTCCTGCAGCCTTTCCGTGGGGTTCCTGTGTCCGTGTCTATAAGTGAGTACATTTTTATCTGCCTGAGAAGATTTTTCTCCTGGGTTCTGTGCCCTTTGAAGAGCTCTGAGAGAAAAAAAAATAATAATAAAAGTAACCCCAAACCTCTTTAATTGCCAGCAGTCTGAGTGTGCATCTAGGTGTTTGGGGAATGACTCGAGTCTGGAATGAGAAGTGTCTGCTCAAGAGGAAAGGCAGATTTTTGAGTTTTAAACTCCCTAGGTGTGGAAATGAAAGCCATCCTCTTTGGAAAGCCATGTGTGAGACCTCTTGGCAGTGCTGGATTTTGTTAATTTAGTTAATGGGGGTCGGTATGTCTTCCAAAAGCAGGTTCACATGTTTGGCCACACGAATCCTGGCTTTTGCACGCAGTCTGGATGCGATGCCAAGGCGGGGTGCCTTGCACGTGGCACCTAACTGGATGGCATCTGGAGCACAAGGAGTATTGAACATGCAGCTTTCTCTGTGTCACAAGAAGTAAATAATCTCTCTTTGTGACCTCAGTGGAGGCTCAAACAGGGGGAGAGATTATTTTCCTTTCCATAAGAGCTTGAAATGCCAACTTTTCTGTTTGGAAATTAATGCTGTAAGTCCATCTTGGGTTTTCCTGGGATGAGCTCCTCTCCCTCCCCAAACTGGAGTAGTGTAAACATTTTGTTTCAAACTCTTTTCTTGAAACAAAAAACGGTGATCAGAAATACTGTGTAATTTTTTTTAAATGACAAAGTGAGATTTCTCAGAAGGCGTTTTATAAAATGTGATGCCAGCTGTTGTAGAAGAGCTTTGGTTTCAGTGGTCAGGCCTCTTCCTGATCCCTTTCAGAATGACCCAAGGTATCTACTCTTAGGATGCTGGCTGTTGCTGAGCATTGCTGCTTGCTGTTTCAAGATGTATAAGTTGAGAAATGGACTCTTTCCATACCAAATTCTTCAGCTTTTGAGTATCTCAAGCCGCAGCACAAGCAGTGTCCCTGCTCCCTGCTGTGTGCTGAGCAATTGCTGTTCTTACCTAAAAGAGGAACAGAAAACGTGCCCATAAATGCTCTCTGACTTGTCCTCACTAAGAAATGCTGATGGAGTGATCCTGAATGGAATTTTAAAATTTTTTTGGATCCAAATTGAAACACACACCACCACCCCCAGCACAGACCAGGCTGCTCACCCCTACCTCTCTGGGTGACGACTTTCCACTTGCACCTTGTTTTGGCTCAGCTTACATGATGGAAATGGGTTGGCTTCACATCATTTCCATGGCTGGATTTTACTGTGCATGCTGGCTTCTGCCATTTCTGATACCACTGGAAGTAATTCTTATGCATCCTGTAATAGTATTGCAAGGTAATGTGCAAAGATTAGATTCAAACTACTTGTCCCTCCAGTAATGGAGAATCCCAGTTTGGACTCAGGGTGTTTTAAATCTAACAGGGATTGGCCAGTGTTGGATTTTGTTTCTTTCTAGAAGTAGCTTAAATCACTTAATCAGCTTCTGAACATTGGCTACAGTGTATTTTGGAGGGGAAAGCTGGTAACCCAGGTCTCTTTGGTTGCATGTACCCCTCAGTTCAAAGGTTGCATGTACTCCCCAGTGCAAACCGGGTGTTTATTAGCATTGTTGTCAGTTGGTTCTTCGTGCAACTGTAAGGAGTGTTCCCTTCTGAAAGGAGGTCTGGGCAGTGGGGAGTAGAGGCTGGGGCTCTCAGGGCTGTACTCTCAAGGGGCGGTTGGTAGGATATGTAAGGTCACCATCTGCTCTGCAAGCCCTGCCCGGCCAAATCACAGCAGGTAGAGCTCAGGACGACGCAACGGCCGCCTTCGCCGGCAACGTCAGGACTTGTGTCAGCTGAAGGCAGATTACTGATGGGGCCTTCATGCAGCCAGGAGCCCAGGGATGTTCCTGCATGCAGTGCAGTGCTGCATCGCCAGGGTTTGCCTTTCCTGGCTCTCTCGTGGCTGCGCTGCTTCCAGAGCCACGGAGGCAGCATCCAATGACAGCTTATTTTCAGTTATCTGCAGGCTGCCAAGTGTTGAAGCCTGGACTTCCCAGGCAATATTTGCTGATACATCGCTTGCTTTTTGTAGCCAGCAACCTTCCAGCTTGGTATTCCTTGTTGTTTTCCCAGGGAGGAGGGGAATCACTGCCTAGCATCTGCACAAAGGGGACCGAGGCATGGGAAGTGCACTGCCAGCCATGGATATGGGTCCGAGTGAGCTCTGAAAGCAGCATGCCCAGCTCCCATTGACCGTGTGTTTTGTCCCAATCCAATAAGAAGAAACCAGAGAACATGAGTAGCAGCTCAGTTTGGGTCCCCTTGGCATCTTCTGCATAGCAAGCAGCTGCAACCCAGAGTGAAATGGTGTCTATCACCTTGGCCATGACCTCCAATAGCCAGGGCTCTGCCTTGGTGTGGTGTTGTGATACCTAATCCAGTCCTGCCAGAAGGACATCAGGCATTAGCCTGGTCGCTGCAGAGAGCTTGCTGGTACCTGGAGATTTGCAGCATGATTGTGTTTTCATGTTTAGTTTGGAAAAAAAACACCAACAAAACAAAACAAACCACCAAAACCCTCAAAAATTGAACAAAAAACCAACAAAAAACCCCTCAGCCCAAAAATATCCTCCTTTCAGGTGCAGGTTGGTGGGGAAATCAATATTTCTTCTGAGGTGAAGCCTTCCTGCCCGGCTAAACATCGCGTGGCTGCTTTACCCTGACACAGTTGACAGTGCAGTGCTTGGATATAGTTTCTGGACAGGAGGAACTTGGCTGTAAGCTGTGGCTTCAGGCTCTGCTTTCTGCCCCTTCTCCTGCTCAAGGAGAACTTGAAAAATGGATTAAATCTATTTATTTAATTTTTTCCAGATTTAAATTCCTGCCCTTCTGGATTCGGGCCAGCTCAGCTGGTGTAGATTTCTTCCTCCTAGAATCATGGAAAATAGAGGTTGAGAGGGCCTCAGCAGGTCATGTAATCCTCCTCCTGCCCCAAGGCAGGATCAACTGTATCTAAAATGCTTGCTAATGAGGTTGGAGTTAGGTATCTTAGTGTATTTATAGGCATCTCCACCACACAAGAGCAGATACCTGTGCAAGCAGCTCTTCTTCTCATTCGCTTCTGCCTATTTTTCCCCTCTGCTGATATTTGTCCCCCGCTACTTTGCTCCTCATCCCATCCATACGCCTCTTGACTCCGAGTTTTCCTCCTTGGGTGAAGAATGCTCCGATTCTCTCCGTAGTAGCAGTTGCTATGGCAGCTGGTTCAGGCAGTGCCTTACAACCCAGAGCAGAGCTGCTCGCACGTACGCTTGCGCGGCTTCGGGGTTTTTATTCCTCTGGAGCCTGGCCAGATCTTGGGGAAACCTTATCACCCACTGCGAATGTCGTGACAAAAAAATAACAACAACAGCAACAAATAAATCAGATGCTGGCACAGAGTGTTCAAGCTGTTTCCAAAGCCTTCCTACCCGCTACCCCGGCACCTAAAGGATGCAAAATAGGCCAGGAAATGAACTGTTTAATTCTGTCTGCTGATGCCTTTGTAATCAAGAGCCAAGATGCAATCAAGCACCCTGCACTCCTTTTAATTCGGGGAACAAGAGCCCATGTGCAGCTACTAGGGAGCGGGTGCAGTTTCCACTGAGGTCCTGACAATTTGCAACTGTTTATTGTGGAATTTTGCTGCTGGATTCCCTGGATAGCGCCAGGCAGACTGGCTCTAAATGCTGCCCATGTAGGAAACTGGGCTTTAGCTGCTCTGTGGTGTTTCTCAGGCTCTGGATGCATTTTGTAACAGTTTGCAGCATCTGTCAGTTTGGCTGAGGATTTTGAGCTGGATTCCCTTTTTCTGGGTGGTCTCGTCTTCTCTGCTGGGCTTTGCTTCTGAAGAGGCACAGGGGAATGCTCCCTGGCTCGAGGGGAAGAGCACAGGGATCTAAATTGCTGTAGGAAACTTCCAAGGTCTCATTTCGGTTTGATGTGTGTGCCTTTACCTGGCCTGACAAGAGAGATCCAATTAGGAAGCGAAAGAAAAGGGAACCCCCTACCCCCCCACCAGCCAACCATCAAATGAGAAACCCCAGGGGCTTTCCTGGTGGTTTGGTCTGGGTTTGTTCCTTCCTCTGAAGGACTGCTGCCATGGGCCCAGCTCTAGAAAGGGACTCCAGAGCAGGCACTCACCTGGAAGTTGCGCTCACCCCATCCTCACTGGGTGCACCAGCCCAGTTTTGACCCGGTTGGCAGCGGATGGGTTCCGTTGTAGAGTGGTGATCTGCACCCGGGTTGTATTTTGTCCCACGTTACACCTGTCTGGAAACATCCACAGTTTGAGTGGGTGGGGGAAATTCTGGCACCTCCAAACCATTTCCAGCCCGGCCTGATTTAGAGCAGCAAGGGGTTAGAGGTCAAGGGCTGATACTTGTATGGTTCTGGTTGGAATGATAAAGATTGACTGTGGTGGGACCTGGTGGCTTGGTGTATTAAAAGGGTTTCAGACTGCCCACTCTGAGGGATCCTTTACATCAAAACTGGCTACTTCAATAAAAGCAAAATCTTACCAGCAGAATATTCTTGAATGAAAACTTGACATCCTTGTGCAGCAGCAGAGCAGCTCTCCTGCGCTGATGTCTGTGGTCTTTAGGGCTAAAGAGAAGTCCATCTCTGTTCCCAGCCTTCTGGAGAGGGGAAGGAGCAAGGTCTTCTACAGGAGACGGGACAAGGGGAAATGGGCTCAAGCAGTGCCAGGGCAGGGTCAGATCAGATTTAAGGGAAGAGTTCTTCTCTGAAAGAGCTGTGGGGCTGTAGCATAGGCTGCCCAGGGAGGGGGCTGAGTCACCCCCCGGGTGTGTTAAACAGATGGGGAGATGAGGTGCTCAGGGATATGGTTTAGCACAGGACAGGGGCGGTTGGACTTGGTGATCTGAAAGGTCTTTTCCAACCTGGTGATTCTGTGAAGGACAATCATTTTACTCACACGGAGAGATGAGCACGTTCTACATGTCTGCCAATGTGGGCTTGGTTCTCAGATGTTGTCAGTGGACACACATGCTGTGATTAACCCTCTTGAGGGTCCATCAGGTGTACAGAGACCAGGTCCCTTGAAAACCTGGGGCTGGCAGACACGCGGCGCTCCTGAGGAGAGCCAGCTTCAACCTACTTTGGCACCCAGACTTTTCCGTGACTCTCAAACTTTTCAGACCTGGTTTATTTTTTCACTTTAGATCCTGTCTTTAATTAGCAAGGCCAGAGCAGGGTTTGTCAGGAACTTAAATGGGACTCTTCTTTTTTTATTAATCAGAATTTCAGTTTGGTAGCCTGAAATAGCAGGCATTAGAGAGAGCCGGGGCTCCGGTGAAGGAGGACGGTCCCCGTGGATCTGCAGTGGCATCCTCCTGGCTGGCTGGCAGTCAATTGCAGGGTTTTCTTTCCTCCTGAAGCTGATGCTGTCAAAACAATAATGCAAGTGCTGAATGTGATACAAAGCTCCAGTCTAGGCTGTAACCAGTCAACTTCCGAGCTGCTGCTGGATGCTGTGCCAGAAACACACCGTATCTGGGTTGGTAGGTGACAGCAGGTCACAGGGAGATGCTGGCAGTCCATTGTGCTTTTATTAGAAGGGCCAGTGAGTTTGAAATTTCATCTTAAAGGGCATCTAAGCAGGATTCCCTGTGTGCTTTCATAGGAAATTCATTCTTCCATAACTCGGTTCGTGCAGTTGCCAAATAGCTAGGAACAAGCTGCTGCTTTGCCCCTTGACCCAAATGATTCTCATCCCTGGCAATTTTCCATCACTCTTCAGAGGAAGGCAAGCCATCACCTGAGTACTGGTCAGCACTGATTCCATAGCAAGGATACAAGATTCAGGCCATTGTTAAACTTGGTGCTCTGAGATTTCCCGTGTTTAGTCACAGGAGTGTTTGCAGCGTGCATCCGCCTGGTTGTCCTGAGGGGAGCAAAAGAGCAGGAACTGTTTCTTGCTTCACTTACGTTCAGAGGCTTGTCTCCTAGCTGAAGGGCAGCATTTGCTGCCTGATTTCCTCCTGTGAAGTGGGAGTGACAGCTTGGATTGCAGTCAGAGGTGGCAGGACCCGTGCCTGGAGCAGCACAAGGGTGACGAGACAGGTCTGGCCATCTGGCCTCGCCTGGTCCTCATGTCAGGGCTGAAAGCTTCCCAAAACACATTGCCCATTCAGCCTTCCTGGACCAGGCTCCAACAGGAGAACATTCAGCTGCTGTTCACTGGAGGCCTCTTGTGAATCCCTGAGGATTCTGACACAGGTCTCTAAAGATATTTGGATATTGAAGCCAGGTTGGCTTGGTCACCTGGTGTGTTTGTGCTCCGTAAGAATACAGGGCTTCTGGGAATGCAGCTCCTTTCCGCGGGATGCTTATATAAGGACCACCCAGCTGAGCACTCCTACCCCAGGGTATTAAGATAGATTGATGTGGCACTTTGTCCTCCTCAGGCATTGCCCCCGTCAGCACCAGTAGTTCCCCACAGCAGAGGAAACATCTCATCTCTCTGCTGTGGGGAGGAGTGGTTCCCAGTGGAGGCTGCTACCCACTTCTGGAAACAACCCTGGTGTCATGGGTTCCCCACCCTCCTCCTTCCCTTCCCACAGGAAGAGGCTGTGGGTTTTCCAGCCCTGGAACAGGAAGGAAACAGGGGTTGTGTTTGCTACCTGCTGAGCTGCTCTATTTAAACCTCTTTGCAACACAGTGCTTATCGCTGTGGCACCTTGCTTGCTGGCTGTCCTGTCCTTGCTGAAAGAGCTCTCCTATAGCACATCGGGCATGGAGATCCTGAGATGCCACAGCTGGGATGCTGGAGAATGTTTCAAAACCTGGCAGGCTGGTTCAAGGGGTTAAGACCCCAGCATTGGTTGCTGTGTAACTGGGAGATGAAAGTCACAGCCTTGTCACCCCCAGACTGTCTTGGGGTCTGAGGGCAAGGGAAGGATGTTTATTCACACTGTAGCAGGCAAAGTTTTGTTCCAAAGCAGCTTCTGTCCTGTCCCAAAGCAGTTCCTGTCTCTAATGACATCCAGCTCAGCATCCAGCATTTTGGGTGGTGTCAGATGGTGTCTGAGCCTCGTGTGACCGTGGAGGTTTGGTGAGACTCACACAAAGCCTTGGCCACTTTTATTCTCTCACTAAAATACGAGAGGATACTGGGCACTGAGCATTCTGCTGCACACAGCCCTTTGCTCTAATTGGGAGGTCTGAATTCTCCAGAGCTGTGGTGGAAGCCTGCAGCCCACAGACCTGCTGGGTGGGAAGCCAAGGCCACCTTCCCACTGTGTGCAGGGAGCTGCAGAGCAGGAGAACGCGGAGTCTCTCACATGCGTGGGGCCTTCACGTGTGTGTCTGTGCTGCTGCCATGTACGGGAGGGTGTCACTGCTGCCCGGAGGCCCTTTGTGTCACCCTTACAGCTCTGAGGGCTGTTAGCAAAGGCGAGCAGGGGGACAGAGCTGTGACTGGGTTTGCTGGTGTCGGTGCTTGTGGGGTAGGCAAGGAAAAGGCTGGAGGTCTCCTTGCCAGAGCAGGATGCACGTGATGCAGGAACAAGGTGAGTGGTGCAGCCTGGCTCCAGGTCAGCCTCCTGGAGTGACAAAAACCTCATCAGAATTGGCACAGTCTGTGGTGCACGGAGTGACCCTGCGAATTGCTGGCTTGGGGGCTTAGGCATTTAACCTGGGCAAAACTGGCAGGGTCTGTGTTTGCTTTGGAAAGAGAACATGTACCTGTGCCAGTGCATCCCCTGGGATGCAGACAGCGCTGGAAAGCAGCGGGACTGGAACCAGGCAGGGCAGCCTTCTCAGAGACTGCTAGGGGACCCATCTGTGCTGTCGCTGCTCTTGGGGAGTGGGTCATTCCCCAGGGGTTTGGGGAGAGTGGGTGCATGAGGGGCTCTGTGGGGCTCTTTACCAGCCTGGGCACATCGTGCTGTGAAGGTGCTCGCGCCAGCTGGCCCCCATGTTCATCCTGTGGCTGTGTGTGTAGCAGTTAACAAGGACCCGGTGAAGCAGGAGCCCAGGTACCCAGCGAGTCACCGCATGGCCATGTTTATCCAAACTTATCCCCTTCTAAGCCGTGGTGGCAGCTGTGCAAGGCAGGGAGCTAATCTCGCAGGGGAGAGGATTTGCTAGAGGAGGTGATGGCTCCCCAGTGCCCCAGCAACGCCAGTGCTCGGGCAGGTACCTAGATTGCCCTGAGCTTCCCTGGGAAGGCAGGCGTGGTGCCCCTGGGGTGTAGGTGCATCACCTTCCCACAGGATACAGCGCTGGGAGCATCCCTGGGGAGAGCACTGAGTCTAAATGCTGGCATGTATCAGGGACCCTGTATCCACAGTGGCACTTGTCCTCAGAGCAGGATGCCTGGGGACCCACAAATCCTGCCTGCGTGGCCCTTCCCGCTGGCTGAAGTGGGCTGAGCCAAAAGCCTTGGTCTGGCAGCGTGGCTTCAGCCTGCCTGTGGTCAGGACATGCTGCCGGGTGCAGGGAGAATGGCAGTGCCAGCAGGCAGTGAGCAGCACTTACTCTATTTAATTAGATTTCAAGGGGGGGTGTTTATGGCCTTTTTTGGACAGCTGCTCAAAGAAGGGAAGCTGGGGAAGAGAAGCTGTCCTTATTTAAAAGGGTCTGCCTTTAGCCTGTGAATCTGGGCCAGATCCTCTGGCAGCTTTGTGTGACCCTGGGAAGGAAAGCAACCATAAATGTCACTCTATAGCTGTCCTGCTTTGCTCCATGAATCTGGATCAGTGTCTCTCTCCCTCCTAATCAGGTTTGTTTTCTTTTGATCTACCCCTGGTAGGGGAAACCTGAGCTGATTGAGCTGGTTCCCATCCATTTTCCATTTGCCTGATGGCTCTTCCCACAAGACCATCTCAGCTCCACCCTCATTGCTCCTGAGGTGTCTGGTGCTGTACCAGGTGATGCTCTGGCATATAACTTTGTAAATGGTACTTGCTGGAAATGTTTCTGTGAGCTGTTTTGTTTCAGTTTGGGGCAGATTAGTTTTAAATTGGCAAATATGCTAGATTTAAGGACAACACAATTGCTCCTAGCTGTCAGAAAGAAAACACTAATTATCAATCATGTTTTATTGAGCCTCTGTTGAACTGATTTGCTGTAGAAAACATCATTTTCTTGTACTCTATCTTGAGGGATCTGATTTTAGTGAGTTCTGCTCCGTTGATAGTGGTGGGGTATACTAGAGCATCAAAGAGAGGAAAAATCAGCTCAGGTTTAAAATCTGTGACACCCTGGCATTTCCATCACCAGGTTTTAGGAGCGTAAACCCATTATCTGTGCTGGTGGGCCATAAAATCATTGCAGATGCATGTTTCTTGTCACTTCTCCCAGTAAACCCTGCCCAGGTGTGTGATTTACAGCACCTTCCCAGGCGCAGCGGGGTTTGGTGCGTGCGGTGCCGGGTCTGTTCGTCTGTTCGCCTGGTTTGGAAAACAAGCCTTGAGTTGTTGTGAGAAAGGATAAGAATAGCTGGGAGAGGTGTTGGTGCCAGAGCTCTCCTGCAGCACTGCGCTGCCCGTGACTCCGAGCGATAGCAAGGCACCGGCTTCTGCTGGAGTCACCCCGGGTTTGCAAAACTGCTGGTACCATCGTGAAGCAAATCAGGTTTCTCCAGTGAGTTTTTCTCTGCTGTGTCCTGTTCGATGTCTAAAACACATTTTGCTGTGGTCCTGTTGGCTTTAATGTACTGGAAGTGGCTGCTTGGGAAGAGGCGTCTTCTGAAGCGGCTCAGGGTATCTTCCTGACTCCAGGCAGGGGTCAGCAGTTGTTCTTGAGCCGGTCTTCATGTGGAAGGGGAGTGTTATCTGTGAGGAGATATGGTACCCTGTGAGACACTGACACCTGGGAGCTGATCTGCAGATGGTGGCCACAGAGGACCTGCCAGTGGGTCAGTGTAGCTTGGCCCCTGTCCCTCACCACTGGCTTCGTCCTGGGGGATGGGCTTCATCAACTTCATCATTTCTCCTTTGGAAGTGTCGGGAAGGAAGGAGCCAAGGAAACTGGAAAAAACTTGTCATCCAAATTTAGTCCCCTCTCTGAAGAAACTCTTTGATTTAAATGCTCTGGGTGAAGGAAGAAGGGACCAGGTGGTTGCAAAGCATCCTGAAACTGCTGACAGTGTAAGGACCTCGATAGAACAGCTCCTGGTTCTCCTGCAGCTCCTGGAAGGACCTATTTTTGATGCTCTTGGATTTCTCTTGCACAGTAGAAATCCAAGGGAGGGTTTGTGTATCTTGCCTGGTTGCTCTGGGGCTCAGGTCTGCCTGAATTCCCATCTGATGGGGGAACTGATGCTGGTGGTGCTGGTGCTGGGGTGGAGGAGGTGGCTTTGCTCCCTTCCTGCAGTGGCTCTGCAGATCACAGCTGCAGTGGGGATGGCCTTGCCTGGGTCTCGCCTGCGCATGCTGAGCACTCATCTCTGCTGCTGAGGGTGTTTTATTTATGAGAAGCCCCTGATGTGTGGCTGCTCCTTTGTCATCTCCTGGACGCTGTTGTACGTTACGACACAGAACACCTCAAGCCAGTCTGGTTTCATGGGTCTGTCTAGAGAAACAGCCCCCTCGAGGAGCTGCCATGCTGGGAGAGAAGGCTTCAGCAGGGAAGGGGTTAATGTGGCCTGCTATCTGAAAACTATCCGTGCCTCATGCCAAACCTGATTGTCATCTTGCTCCTTTTAGCCCCCGCAGTTGTTCTGTCTCCAGCAATCTGTGTGTGACCATTTGATCTGAGAGGGATGCATGTTTGTTTGCTGGGAAACTGTCCCTTGCCTCAGTGCTCCTCAGGCCCTGTGAGGTGGCAGAGGCTGTTGCAAGGTCTTTCATCCTTCAGCTGAAGGTGCTTGGTGATGTAGGGAGACCTTGGTCAGTGTGACACGCTCAGTCCCCTAGTTACAGGTCACACAGATTGTACTTGTGCAGCCTCTTTCAGCTTACATGTGGCCAGTGATTCCTTCTTCCCAGGTGGGCCATGGCTGTGCCAGCTGGAGGAAAGGTGATGGTCCTGTCAGGGATGGAGCTGAGGCAGCAGTTACAGCTGGAGGAGCTGGTGGGACAAGTGTGCAGCCTCTCGTGCTGCCTTCCAAAGGGGAACATAGCAAGGATTTGGTTCAGGGTTTGTAGGTCAGGTTTCCATTATACAACTGTGCTGGTTGCACCTGCTCATGTGAGACCCAGACCTCGTTGGATGTTTCTGGTCTGGTGGGCTCCTTTCCCTGGGAATTATTCTTTATTTACAGAAACAAGGGGGATTTCTCTGTTGGAGCACTGACCAGGGTGGGAGCAGAGGCTTGGGGTGGGATTTGCTTCAGTCTGTGACATGTGGGAAACATCTCAGAAGCATTTGTTACAGCTACTTGGAAAGAAATCAATGTATCTAAGGCTGTTTGACCCTAAGAGATAGGGTCAAAACCAGTTGAGGCAGGGATCTTACAATCACAGATGTAGTAATGAGATCAGATCTCCTGTGTCTGCCACAATGGGTATGAGTGCCCTTGGCACAAGTTGCACTGAGCTTGTGGATCTCTGCCCATGTTGGAAGGACAGGGCTGCTTGTGTGAGGAAGGCTACTCCCTGTTGTAGCCAGTGAGAGTGCAACCCTCCTGTGACATTTCACAGGGGATAAAATGGTCTGTGGTGTCTCCAGGAAGCAGAGCACTTTGATGCCTGTCCTCACGATGGTTTGTAAGGGCCCTGTAAGCCAGGCTAGCAGTCCAGCTCCCATTCTTGAAGGACTTGCTCTCAAAAAAGAGGCTAAGAAACTATGGGCCTCTTCTTCTGGACATTGGTCATCAGAAGAATACACGTCATTTCATGAGAAGCTGCCAAAGTTGCTTGCTTATACTTGGAATCACAGAATCACCTGGGTTGGAAGAGACCCTTTAGATGATTGAGTCCAACCACAGCCCAGCCCTGACTACTCCACCTCTAGACCATGTCCTTAAGCACTTCATTCACACACCTTTTAAATCCCTCCAGGGATGGTGACTCCACCACCCCCCTGGGCAGCCTGTTCTGGTGCCTGACAGCCCTTTCAGTACAGAAATTCTTCTGACATCTGACCTGAATCTCCCCTGGGGCAATTTTAAGCCATTCTCTCTTGTCCTATTGCTTGTTACCTGAGAGAAGAGACCGACCCAGACATCCCTGCAACAGCCATGCAGGTAGCTGTAGAGAGCCATGAGGTCTGCCCTCAGCCTCCTCTTCTCAAGACTACAGAGCCCCAGCTCCCTCAGCCACTCCTCACAGGACTTGTGCTCCAGACCCTTCCCCAGCTTTGTCACCCTTTTCTGGATGAGCTCCAGCACCTCAATATCTTTCCTCTAGTGAGGGGCCCAAAACTGGACCCAGCACTCGAGGTGCAGCCTCATCAGAGCTGACTAGTGCTGGAGATACCAAACTTTGGGTTCAGTACTGGGAGAAAAAAATTGGGAGGTGCTGGATCCAGCCGGTGCACAGGACTCACGTCTGCCCAGTGCCACGCACAAGCCTCCAACCCACTCCTGGTTCCCTGCGCTGTCACTGGCATCCACCCCTAATTAGTGCTGTCAGCAGAGCCGTGTAAGCAGCCACTTAAGCATTAATTACTTTAGTGAACTTACTAAGGTGGGTTTAGCTACTAAAGCGTTTTGTTGTTACTATAAATTTTTTTTAAGTCAAAATATTAGACTGTGGAGATGATGGGAGATGGTGCGAAGCTCAGAGCCTGGCTTAACTTGGGGGGTTAGGTAATTTAATCATGTCTCTTCTCTTCCATGGCACGGAAGCTGGCATGGCCAGCAGTGTGGCAGTGGTTTGCTCTCTGTCCCAGTTTGCTCACGGGAGGGATGCAGTGAGTACCGGGCTCTCCACCAGTCAGGTCTGGAAGATGCATGTCACCTTTCTCACCTTATGACAGCTAAAAGGTGGGCTGTGCTGCTTGGGCTCTTGTAGTGGGAAACATGTGAGGGGAAGCTCCCCAATGTGAGGGATGTGCTGGTGAGGAAGCTCTGTGGTAAGGAAACAGGATGGGGTACAACGTTTTGTTAACAAACCTGGGTTTGGTATGGAAGTGAGCAGAGGTGTCCCCGCTGCGGAGAGGAGAATGGGCCTGCTGCTGCTAATGGCAAAACTGAATGGGGGAGTTTAATGGCTGTTAATTATTTTCAAAGCTGCAGGTTTCCTTGGGAAAATGCAGGAGACGTTGGCACAGTGAGGCTTTGCTCTGCTGCTGCGCAAGGGAGAGTAATTCCTCTGAGCTGGCTCTTGCTAACAGCATCTTGGGTTGTATCGGAGACAGTGTGGCCAGCAGGTCCAGGGCAGGGGTTGTGCCCCTGTATTGGGCACTGGTAAGGCTGCACCTTGAGTGCTGGGTCCAGTTCTGGGCTCCTCACCATAAGAAGGACATTGAGGTCTTGGAGTGTGTCCACAGAAGGGCACCCAGGCTGGGGAAGGGGCTGGAGGGCAAATCCTCTGAGGAGCAGCTGAGGGAGCTGGGGGTGTTCAGCCTGGAGAAGAGGAGGCTGAGGGGAGACCTTCTCCCCACCTCCACTGCCCTGCCAGGAGGGTGCAGAGAGGTGGGGGATGGTCTCTTCAGCCAGGGGACAGGAGATGGGACAAGGGGCAATGGGCTCAAGCTGCCCCAGGGCAGGGTCAGCTCAGATGGGGGGGAAAAGTTCTTCCCTGGCAGAGTTGTGGGGCTGTGGCACAGGCTGCCCAGGGAGGGGGCTGAGTCCCCACCCCTGGGGGTGTTTAACAGGGGGGTAGATGAGGTGCTCAGGGATCTGGGTCAGCACAGGACAGGGGCAGTTGGACTCAATGATCTCAAAGGGCTTTTCCCACCTGGTGATTCTATAAAGGGAGGCCTGTCACGTTGAGCTGTGATATTCATGTGGAGAGTCGGACAGGGTCTTTCATCTCAGTACAGGAGATCTCTCAAAAGGACAAGGGGGAGAACTGGGATACATTGCCCTCTCTCTGCTGCTGCCTGCAGCTTCTTGTCCCCAGCATCGAGGAGTTATGCCTCCAACATCCAGAGACAGGGTGAATGTGCTCTGGTGAATGGGATGATTTAAATCTGTGCAAATGCTGTAGGGATTAGTATTTTTTATTTGGTGATTTTAATACATCTATTTAGTATTAATACACTTGGCATGTAAATGCAAAGTAAAATAAATTTAAAAAAAAAAAATGGAATCACTGTCTGTGCTGAGACTGAAGTGCTCCCTGCAGAGACAGGGTGAGCCATCCGCAGCCTGCTCTGACCCCTTAAGGCAAAGCATGTTCTGGGGGAGAATTGCAGCTCTTTTGCACTTTCCATTAAGCATTCCCTAATGAGGTCAGAGACCCCTAGCCTGACCCCCAAGGCTGCTAGAGCAGCCTCCTGAGGGTTGGGGTCTTGAGCTCGCATCCCAGTGTGAGCTGTGTCGCTGGGTTTGGACCCCAGCAGAAGCATCCCTGTTCCTGTGCCGCAGCGTGCCTGACTCCTTGGCGGTCTGGGAAGCAGTTTTCTCTCTCTTCCCCGCTCTGATCTGAAGGGCCTTTCTGAACTCAAATCATGTTCTGCAGATGAAAGCATTGTAAGCTGCCTGAGATGGCTTTTGAAAGCAAAGGAGGCACTTGCTCAAAAGGAGAGTGCTGCCAACCCCATGCACGGCTTCTTTCTCTGCTGCATCAAAGCGCAGGAAGCTCAGCAGAGGAGTTTGTGTCTCGGTTTGTGCTGGCGTGGGGCTGGTGCTTTGGTGTCTGAGGATGTGGCTAGCGTAGGTGAGGGCACCAGCTGGGGCTCTTCTTTCTTCCTGAAAAGTCTCCATGACCTGTCAAACCCTCAAGCTGCTTCTCCATGGACCAACCTCCCAGCCTGGGAGCTCTCATCTTCTGCTGCTTGAGGTGGTGGAAAGCAGAAATCTCATGGAGCTTGTGGGAGAAGTTTGGGAGTGCTGTCAACTGTGTGATGGGGCAGGTGAAGTAATTATGCAGAATATATGCAAAGCACTTGATGGGTTACAGATGAAACTGGGTTGAGTTGTTGCCTGCCTGCTTGTTTCAAGCTAATCTCAAGGCCTTTTGTGCAGTTTCTGAGGGGTCATGGAAAGGGATTTCCAACACTTGTCAATGAAATTAGGAAATGTTAAGGAAATGAGGCATTTGCCTGCTATTCTTGGTAACAGGGCTTGTTTAGTTGGGTTTTTTAGCTTGGATCCTCAGGATAATGGGTTATAAATTTGGATTACACAGCTAGCAACCTGCAGCAAATCGATGCTGTGATCTTTACTGAGCACACTGTCTTCAACTGGATCAAGCCCAGGGCCCAGGAGGTGGATGTTCTCTAGCTCGAGCTCCTGGCTGGGTGGACTAGTAAATGTGGAGCAGCCCTCACACAGATTTCTTATACCCCTTCTGTCTGGCCTGTCTTACTGATTGTAAGTATTACTGTAACTGTGGGAAACCCCCAGCATCTCTGCCAAGCTCAGCTGTTACCTTCCAATTCGACTCTTAGATGTATGAACCAGTTTCCATGCAGCACTGAGTACCTTTGCTGGTGATGTTCAGGGATCAACTCTCCTGACTCCTCTGACAAGGGTTTGTGGGGTGCCAAGGGCTGGGAGAGCAGTCCCTGTGCTTCTCTGATCTACGTGGTTACGTTGAAAACCAATTGGTGTTGTGGAGCATTGGGGTGCCCAGGTGTCTTTTGGAAATGCCCTCGTTTGGTATGTGGTGGCACAAGCATCGCCTGTGCCTCCAGGCCAGGTCCCACCAAGGGGTGATGTGCATCCAAAGGTGGGATTTGGTGTGGTTGCTCAGTGGCCCATGACAGCTTCAGGCTGTCATGGGGTGATGCTGAATGTAGGGGTGGCTTTGGGATCGGAGGTGTTTGACCTGGAGAGCAAAGTGAATGGCTTGTTCGTTAATACAGAGAAGTGGTTCTGGCTGGTGTGATCTGTCTGTGTGTGGTGGGTGCTGAAATGAGATTGAAAGAGAAGTGCTTTGAAACTTGGGGGGGATCAGTGGGGTTTGATCAGCTCCAAAAACTTGCAAATCTTCTGGGACTTGGGCTTGTGAGAGAGGAGATAAAAACAAGGTTGTCCTGTCTGGGTTGCTGGTGAAAATCAGGATGTCTGTCAGTTATGTGCTTGGTGACCAAACGTCCACCTCGGTGGTGGCACCATTCCTGATTCGCAATTAGGTGAAGCATGCTGCCATGCTGCACACCCTTCAGATGACCTTGCTCCATCACCTCCTGCAACTTGATTTCCTTGCCTGGCCCAGGTCCTTGATGTGGTCAGCAAACAGGTCTGACCCAAGCGGTGGAGACCTTCCTGAGGAGTGATACCAGTGGGGAGCTGCTGAGTCATGGCTTTGGTTTCTGTTTAAAACACCCATGGACACAACTACTGAGCTCTTGTTGCGTGCAAGGTTTGCCTTGGGGTCTGGCTGCCATCAAAGGTGTTAGCATTGAGATTTCAGCTGCTTTGCCCAATTCCTCTTGGTTGTGCAGCCAAGAGAAGAGTTTCCTTGTGCTTAGAGGGCAGAGCTGGGATCTGGAACTCAAGGGCATGTCACAGCTGTGCCATGGACTGTCCCTGTGACCTTGGCAAAGAAACCTGAGCCTCCAGAGTCTTGGTCTGCCTGGGGCTGAGACGTCACATCTGTGAAACAAGGCAAATACTGATGGTGAAACCCAGGGGACAGCCCAGAGCTCGCTCTGCAAGCAGCAGCAGTGCTTTTGGAGCCCTCTGGCCGAAAGGCTCTGTTGAAATTCAGACCTCCACATTGTGTCAAATTTACTGCTGAATAATTACAGGTTGCAAAACCAGAAGGATGAGCCGATGCTTCTCTGGTGAGGTTCAGCTTGCTGCTAAACTCATGTGAAAGTTCTCTGTCTGCAGTGTTTGCTTTTTAAAAGGAAACCACAATCTTTTCATCTGACCCAAAAAAAGAAAGAGAAGGCTTTCTGCCTTCACAGACATCTCCCTTCCAGCACCCTGTTTCCAGTAAGATGTGGTGCTGTTGAGCAAGGGATGTGATGTTTTAGCAGATGACAGTTCTCTAATGGTGTGAGACACATCTGGGCTGGTGTGACCTGGGGTCTGGCACTGGCTCCTCGTGCTGCCATGTCACAGAGCTGGTTTGGGGAGGGCTGCACTGCTGAGAGCATCCAGTGTGCTGTACTTCTGCTTGATGTAGGCGTTTAGTCCTTGGCTATGCAGGCTGTGGGGGGACCTCATCGCAGCCTTCCCATCCTTGAAGGGAGCAGTGACACAGGAGAGGAATCAGCTTGTTAAAGGGCAGGGACTGGCAGGACAAAGGGGATGGAGTGAAGCTGGAGGAGGGAAGGGTTAGATTGGATATTAGGGGGAAGTTTTTTACAGAGAGAGTGGTGAGGTCCTCGAACAGGCTGCCAAGAGAGGGGGTGGATGCCCCATCCCTGGGGGTGTTCAAGGCCAGGTTGGATGGGGCCCTGGGCAACCTTGTGTAGCTCCAGGCCTGAGGTTGGTGTCCCTGCCTGTGGCAGGGGGTTGGAGCTCTGTGACCCTTGGGGTCCCTTCCAACCCAGACCAGACTGGGATTCCATGATTCTACATGATTCTATGATTCTTGATTCATGAAGATGGGGATCCATGGGAGCGGACCCGAGGATGTGATTTGACCCTACATCTCTTAAAGATCTTCCTCCCCAGTGTCTTCACCCGGAACTAAAGGCAGACAAAGTTGGAGGAAAAGAACCTAAAATGTGCTGATCATGGTCAGGGGGATGCTGCTGAAGGGGTAGAAGATACTGAAACAGCCAGAGCAGCTAGAGCTTCCATAAAGACCAGAGGAAGGATAGAGATGGACAACAGAGATGTAGGGTGGGCTGAGGGGCAGAGGAGGGGGGACAGCCCTGTCTGCCCTGAGCTCAGCAGGCTGTTGCTGTGAGGAATCGTTCAGTAGTAATTCATGGCAGCTTGAAAAGCAGATACCCCACCCCCCCCACCCACCACCAAAACCTCCTTTCTGTTCCTCTAAATAGAAAGTTTCCTGTTTCATAATTGAGACTCTCAAAAACATGTGGTTCAGGTCAGCATACAGCTGCTTTGCTGAGGCCGTTGGGAGCCTGAAATACAAGCTGGGGTGGGAGCTGTTGACTCTGGAACCTAATAACACTTTCGAATGGCAATAGGAACTTTCTCCTGCTGTATGGAGCACCTTGGAGTCTCCTCTTGCCAGCACTGGCAAGCTGTCTCTGCCTCGAGCTTGGGGAGGGGCGGGGGGTTGCAGGTCTGCTCCTCACATCGCCTGTTGGGCTACTGCCTTCGTGTAGCTGGGGAAGCTCTTCATGTACTCAGCTGCCCAAGTTTTACCTCTGGACACCGCTGCTCCCTCTTCTCCAAACGCTCCTTGAGCTGTAATTTCTGTTAAAGCCAATTAATTGTTTTGCTGTGTTTCCTTTTTGGTGCCCTGAAGGATTTCATTTCCAGGAAGCGCAGTGTAGACATGCAGGCGATGACTGCTGTGTGTCTCAGGAGATAGGGTTTGGTCCAGTGCATCAAAAGAAGTTTCTGAGCAGTTGTATAAGTGGGATCCTCTGTGCTACCTGGATCAACAGCTCTGATATTGTGTTGTCCAGATGGGTTTGCATGTGTTGTCAGGACTTCCAAGAAGATCCTTCTGTAGGGAGAGAACTGGAAGTAGCCAGGGCAGCAGAACAGGAGGTCCTGGTTGAGCGTGTCCTGACTCTGCTGGTGCCCTTTGTCTAACTCTGCCTGAAAGGTGAAGTGAGATGTGTTATGCTTGTGGCCACCAAACCTGACATTTCAGGTGCAAACTCAAGTGATGGAGGATGCAAGTTCCTTCTAAGCCACTGCTTGGAGGAGGGTGTGGCTGTCCCTCATGTCTTGCTTTCCATGGTGTTCCTTGCTCATGCTGCTGGTTCATGTGGCTCCAAGTGCAGCAGGACAATTCCCTCTGCACTGTCAGTGCCTTCTGCTGAGCACTATTGCCAGCTGCTCATCACCATAGCTTCTGAGTCACCCTTGGGCAACTTGGCCTTGGTCTCCTCAATCCATATCTCCATCAGTCTCCGTAATTGGTTTTTTTAGTACGCTCTAAATCCCTACTCCAGAATGCCTCTTAGAGAGAGAAGAGGCTCTTTGGCAGCCCAGGTGTCGCTGTCGCAATGATACTGGGGAATCTGCTTTCCTGGCTCCCTGCCCACCAAAATCCTGCTGAAGGCAGCTGAGCCTGAAGGTTATATAAAACACTTAGCCCTCTTAAAGCCCATCATCTGTTTAAAAAACAGACCAAAATGACTGACTTATTCTTCCTGTAACTGATGAGGAACAGGAAACCAAGAAAATAATCAAGAAAATAATCACTGACTTTAGTTTTCTTGTATGTGTTTGATATCTCCTATGAGAATCACTTTGAGCAGGAGGAGAGGATGAGGATGTTTTCAAACATGGCACAACCTCCTGAGAAAGGCTTGTCAGGCAGCAGGATTTTTATTGTCCATATTGAAATGAATTTGGCTTTGTTTCCACCACGTCCTTTGAGCACTGCTAGTTGCAGATGGGTAACATGCACATCCTTACTTATCAGAGTAATCCCAGGTGGATGGCAGCCATTAAAGAAGATGCTTCAGCATCACTAGCACTAAGTGGATTATCAGAGCTTGAAGTCCTTTAGATGCAGAACAAGAAAAACATGGGATGTTGTAGGTTTGGGCACCTGGCTGTGGCCCATCCATGCAAGACACAGCTGTAGATGCCTTTCCCCTTATAGTATTCTTCTTGGTGCTCTGGCTCTTCAAGGCCAGGTTGGATGGGGCCCTGGGCAACCTTGTGTAGCTCCAGGCCTGAGGTTGGTGGCCCTGCCTGTGGCAGGGGGGTTGGAGCTCTATGATCCTTGGGATCCCTTCCAACCCATGCCATGCTATGATTCTATGATACTACAACAATGGATATAGGGCTCAAAGCATGAAGCAAAGGTGTTTGAAATCACCACCAAGATGGGAAGAGAGTTGGGCCCTACGTGATAAATAAATGTGCGAGTTGTGGCCAGCTCTGACTTGCTGTCAGATTAAAACCTGTGTATGGACCAAGCTCTTCCAGGCTCTGTGGGGAGCACCTGCCACACAAAGCAGCTCTCTGGGGTGAAGGAGGAGGGTGCCCTGTTAAGCAAGAAGCATCAAGATCGGAAATAGATTTTTCCTTGAGAGAAGTGAGTGCATCCCCACGGCACGTCCCTGCCCGCGGGAAGATGGCACAAAGCAGATGGGGCTCTGCTGGCCTTTGTCCAAGCTTCCCACGTTTTGTGGGTATATCAGAAGGAATGTGTGTGCCCAGCTATAAACTAGGTGGGAAGTGTCTTAGCAGGCTTTGAGGCTCAGTGTTTGATGGGGCATCTCAGCTGCTAGCTCAGCAGGCAATCTGGGCTGTATTTGGGTTTAGGTGTACCAAATGTCTGAACTGCCTGAGTGTGGGGGTTTGTTTTCTGTGGGGTTCTTCATCTTTCAGAAGGCTTTCACAGTGGACCAGGTAGAGCTGAGAAAAGTCCACAGGGATCTATTAGGAATGTTAGGACGGTTCCCTGGACAAGGAAAGCCCTGAGCCCCAGGGTCAGAGGGGCTGCTTGTGGGCTCCCTGGGGAGGTTTCAGGGCAGCTATGTCTTTCAGTCCTGGCTCCTTTGGTTTGGGAGCTATTGCTGGACATTTAGCATGTTTTGAATTGAATGCTGCTCTGGCCTAGACAAATCCCTAGGGAAGTTGTATTAGGAGGGTTCCCCTGAAAAGGAAAGCCCTGAGCCCCAGGTTCAGAGTGCCTGCTTGTGGGCTCCATGGGGAGGTTTCAGGCCAGGTATGTCTCTCAGTCCTGGCTCCTTGGGTTGGGGAGCTACTGCTGGACATTTGGCATGTCTGGATGTAAAGCCAGGTAGAGCCTATTGAAGTCCATAGGGAACTGCTAGTCGCAGCGTGCTGGGGTAGGAAGCTGGATGCTTTGCTGGCAGAGCACTCACAGCTTCAGTGCAGTTTTCCTGGGCAATGTTTCTCCTGGGTAATAAATACCCCTGCAAAACCACAGTGGTGAAGTAGCTGAGCTTATCCACTGGCCTGCTGTGCCTGGCAGGCTGGGATCAGTCTTTCCAGACCTTTGCCAACACACCTATGTGGCACAGACGCTACCAGCATCTCCCCGTGTGGCTGCTGGGAAGAGGTTCTTCTGCCACACTGGGGTTTTGCCTAAAGTTACACCTGGGTGGAGGTGACTCCTAGCAGGGTGTAAAAGTGTGCCTTTTAATCCAGCATTTGCTTTATTCAGTGAAATTGGGTACAAACCCACCAAAAATATTCTTCTGCCATAGAGACCTCCATGAGATAGTAGCTCTGAGAGGTGGCCTGAGAGCCAAGGAGTGAACTAGAGTGGTTGAAAAGTATTCAAAAAGAAATCATGGAGTGCAGAGGCTCAAGATAAACCTGAGTTTTTCAAAACTCATGGCTTGTGTGCATGAGAAAACTCTGAGCACACGGATAAACCTGCCTGCCAGTATGGGCAGTTTGCCATCCTGTGTTTTGGGGAGGAATTGGGACATCCTATCAGAAAGGTGTTTGGGTTGTGGGGGGTTTTTCAGCCCCTGGTAACTGTATCAGTTCCAGTTGGCTTTTTCTCTTATGAGTTATTAATACCTGAGGTATGTAGAAGCTGGGCATAGATGGGGGTGTAACAGGATCCAGGATTTTATGATGCAGCTTATTGACTTAGGGGCATCTGCAGCGACAGAGGCATTTCTTCTCTGTGGAAAAGTATTCATCTGGTTTAGGGACTTTCCTGGAAAGGCTGTTTGTAGTGTAAACTTAGTGAGAAGGGACATGGAGGAAAAGGGTAGTGCTGTGATATCTCCTCAGGTGAGGCCAGTGCTGGCCCCACACCGAATTTTCCTTAGGGCCTTTGCAGTGGCTTCTTCAACTTCCCCCTGATTTATGGATTTGGGGGACAACAAGTGAGGCTTGGACGTGCTGTGGAGGAGGGGGAGCTCCTGAGAAGTGAGTTTGTTGTATGCAGGGAGGAGAATCTGTCTGAGGCTGCCCCAGGCCGAGTGATGGAGGGTGACTTAAAACCCAGGCTGTATTTTCACAGCTGTTGTGGGAGCTTTTTCCATTTAACACAGCACAGATGTGAATGATGAAATATAAATTGAAGCTTGATGTACACCATCTTGGCATGTGAGAGGTTCAATTATAGGCAGAGCGAGCAGAATAATGGAGAATACATTTGAGTGATTGTTCAGTTAATATAATTTGCAATGAATTATTCACAACAATTTGTTCACCCAGCTCTTATTGTAATCGTTTTCATTCCTTCATTTGCTCTGCCTTTGAAACTGCTTCCCACAACTTGTGCTTGACGTGTAATAAAGTATATCCACGCACCCAGCCCCTTCTCCCCAGCTCCCTCTGCCTACACACAGAGCAGGACGGTGTTTGGAGAGCTCAGCGTTTTAGGTACTGAGCTCTCTAAGAAGCTAATCATAAGTGTTAAAGTGGAGGCTGCTGCCTGGGAACCAGCTGATATGACCCATAAAAGCCCTGTTCTGTCAGGCTTGGGGTGCCTTTGGCTCGCAGAGGCCCCATTTCCATGCTATACATTGTGTGTATGGGGGGGTCTTTCTTTTGTGCATGGTGTGCTGAGGCTTTCCCTGGCAGAAAGCGATCCGCTGGCGCTGAGCGGTTAACCTGCATCCTTAAGAGTACGCTTCCTCTTCCGGCATCGCTCCTGGGTGTCATCGCTCCTGGGTGACATCGCTCCTGGGTGACATCGCTCCTGGGTGGCATCTCTCCTGGGTGGCATCGCTCCTGGGTGGCATCGCTCCTGGGTGACATCGCTCCTGGGTGGCATCACTTGTGCCTGGAGGTGGGAGGTGATGGTGTGGGGCTTTGCAGCAGGGGACATAGCACCAGCAGGCTTGAAAAGAAGCGCCTGGCTTGTCCAGGTCCCTGTCTCTCATGCTGTGCCTTAAGCAG